>CM038671.1:830475592-831801009 GCA_021605145.1 Aegilops bicornis | reverse complement strand
GAGCTTTGACGTGTCATTATCCACCCTCCTAGCATGCAGGGTGCGCATATAATAAATTTGCCTTGCCGCCGGCCACGACCAAGTCATGTTCCGGCCGTTCCATCATGTCTTTCCGCATGAGTAGTTAGTTGGACAATGATTACTGATAGAAAACGGACCTTTAGTCCCCCTTTTAGTCCCGGTTCGCTTATGAACTGAGACTAATGATTTTGGCCTTTAGTCTCGGGCTTCATGTGGCCGCTGTCTGGAGATCCACCTTTAGTCCCGGTTGATAACACCAACCGGGACTAAATTTTTTTTTTTGAATTTTTTTGTCATTTCTTTTGAATGTTTTTTTCGATTTTTAAATTTCTGAATTATTTGACAATTTAATCTTTAATTATCCCTCATCACTGCTCAATTTAACCCCTAATCTCTAATCATCCCTCATCATTCTAAATCATCTAACTTGCCGGCCGGTCACCCATCCTCTCCCTACTCCAGCCTGAGCACGCTTAACTTTCGAGTTCTATTCCCCCTCGTTTCCAAGTTTGCACTTGTTGTTTTCCTGACAATAGTAAGCTGTCAATCCTATTAACCCTTAGGAGTTGAACTTGAGCATGAAGAACCGTTTGAGTTTGAAACTATTATTCTAAAAAACAATAATTAATTAGTAACACTAATATTTCTTGAATAAGTAGTTTGACCATAATTTGACAAAAAATTCAAAAAAACTAAAATTTGAAGATAACTTTTTTCTTTTAGAATTTGAGGATTCTAGAAATTTGCAAAACGCCCTATCGCAGTCGAAATTGAAACCAGATTTTCGTGCTGAACATTTTGATATGTTATACGTTTTTTCCGACATCGTATGCAAAAGTTATAGCTGTTTTAATTTTTCATAACACTTTTTTGCAAAACACGTCCAAATTTAAGTTTTTTTAATTTTCCTAACTAGTAGATGTAGTAATATAACTACATCTCGTAATATAACTACATCTCGAAGGATTTTAATTGTTGAAGTTTTTACCATTTTTTTTCAAAACTGCATTGGCGATACAGGGGTGGTAGAGTTTTAATATAGCAAAACTAATTCTATCAACTATTATTAAAGGCTAAACAACTATTAATACAAAATAGTAGCAAAATTAATATTAATTAATTATAAAAATGTATCTACCGTTGTCTAACAAAAGAACACTACAACATGTTAAAATCTACAGAAAGAGCTAACTAAAAATAATTGAAAACAACAATAAAAGGACTAAAAAAACTATATAAGCAAAGCATTACTGTTTTAATTTAAATCCTAATTTATATTATTCTAAAAATAATCAAATAAATCTTACTGTGATAACAATCTAACATGTGACTAGGAGCAAAAATAATTAAATTAAAACCTATTTTGAAACTCAAATTATTCACAACCTAGGGTTTGAAGCAAATTTGAACAAATTCATATTTATATCATTCAAATTTGAAAACTAATGGCACAAAAAGAAAATAGAAAAATATTTGAATCTAATGAAAAAAGAATCACTCAAAAACATCAAATATTCTAAAAGATATAAGCAATTTAAAATAGAAATTAAAAACAAAAAACAAATGGAAAAACAAAAAACAAATTCCAGAACCCCTTTAGTCCCGGTTTGAGACACGAACCGGGACTAAAGGGTGCGATGCCCTTTAGTCACCTTTAGTCCCGGTTTGAGACACGAACCGAGACTAAAGAGTGCGATGTCCTTTAGTCCCGGTTCGTATCTCAAACCGGGACTAATGCCTTCCCAACGCCCTAGCCGCTCGAATCGGGACTAATGCTCACATTAGTCCCAGTTCGTAATGCAACCGGAACTAGTGTGTACATTGAGCTGTGACAAAAGCCATGTTTTCTACTAGTGATTCTCACTCATTATATTATCAATATATGTGGTAGTATGTTACTGTTGCAAGCAAACGACAAAAGCAAAATAGTGACTGATAGTAATGGGACATGTAAATTCAGGCCTGCTTTGGTTTGTAGGAATCCCATAAAATAGGATTTGTATAGGAAAATCCCTTTAGAGCCCTTTGGTTTGTAGGAATAGAATCCTATTCCTACGGAGGAATTCTTCCTATCCTTCACATTTCATAGGAAAATAAACATTAGCCTAGACTCAATCGGAAAAAAAAATCTATAATGTGAACCAAAGGACATCTTCTTTTCTTTTCCTATTCATAGGATTCCAGATACATGTCAGCTCATTTCGTGTGACTTTCCTATTCCTACGAAATTCCTATCCTATGAACCAAAAGAGGCCTAAAATTTTGGGACCAAAATAGTACTCATCGCAAACTGTCCATGTAATGGGAACGAGCCTCACTGATGGTTATGGTGCAATGCACCGGCGAGGGTGGCACGGAGGAGGATGGGGTGGCGCAGACGAGGAGGGTGGCGTCGGCTCATCGTTGGCCGCGTCCTCTATTGGGGTGTTGTCATCCTCCGGCAGCAATGGCGGTCATTTAATTTTCTTCTTCTGGTTCATCGTAAGTCCGTCCGAGAGAGCTTTGTAGCGCGAGAAAACCATGGTGGGAGTGGTGCGAGAGTAGAAAGGGATCTGAGGCGGGTGACTGTGGCTATGACCGGGGCAGCAGTTTATATAACAATGGTGATCGACAGAGGGGCAGATGGGTGGCGCCGGAGTAGTTGCCTCGGCAACCGCGTGCCATTATTTACATGACGGACGGACGGACGACCGTCGCGTTGTTTGAACACGGAGAAATCACCTGCATCGAAAGCAGTACGAGCGACTCTCTCTCGGCGGGCGCGTCGATTCAATGCTGGTGCCAATGAGAGGTCGTGTCCGCTCTGAATGGGCATGAATGCGGCATTGACGCTATGGAGCGCCGCTAAGCGTTTCAGATGGAAAGCGCACGCGGGCGAGAGACGTGTTTTTGGTGGGTCAGGGCGGTCAGACACGGGCTTGGCAGCGCCCAAACACGCGCACGCGATGTAGGCCCCTTTGTCTCTGGTTTATGGAATAGAACACGTCTGGACCGCTCAGCGGACAGATACAAATCTTTGTTAGATGCCACAACACGACCGGACGGCACCGCCGGACGTAGATGCCCTAACAGATAACTCTACATTGTACCACTAGTACTTTATCCATTTCGGTTTATAAGACCCACACCACTACTACTCCAACCAAACAGAGCAAGCCAACATAGTGCCAAATATTAGATGAATCTGTTCAATATTCTCTGGCAAAAAAGATTAAGTACCTAGTAAACTGTGTACGGGTTAAAACTGTAGCCAAGTATCAGGACCAGTATTCACTAGACTGGCCGATGGACAAAAAGCTGCTACGCATCCATCATGACCTTGAACTCGTCGAAGCAAACCACTCCATCTCCATTCAGATCAAACCTGCGGATCATGGCGCAGCACTCCTCTATGCCCTGCTCGGACCCCAGCCTGGCAAGCATTCGCATCAGGCTCGCCGGCGTGATGCACCCTTCGCCCTTCACCTCGTACATCACGAATGCCTCCCTCAGCCCCCGGCACCGCTCCTCCTCTTCTTCTGTTTCCGGCCGCGCCACCAGCCGGAGGAACTCCTGCTCATTCAGCAGCCGGTCTCCGTCGGTGTCGGCCGACGCCACGAGCGCCTCGGCGTCCTCCGCCGACACGTCCTCGCCCAGCGCCGCCTTCATGCACAGCCGCAGCTCCGCCGCTGAGATCCTGCCGTCGGCGTCGCCGTCGAAGGAGGCGAACACGCTGCTGAAGCGCTCGGCCGTCCCAGCGTGCACCATCTTTACCTGCTTGCTTCGGTGATCACCTGAGATTCGTAGCTGTGGTAGCAGTGTGTGACCATGTGTTAATGCATGCAACGCTTGCTAGCTTCCGGTGCTTGGTCTCAACTCTCAGGTGCCGATGCGTGTATATATGCAGGCCGCACAAGTACGTACGTACAAGCTTGCAGCTAGCCAGTTGTGTTGATGGATTCAAGGCAAAATTATTGAAAGAATTGATGAGGCCGAGGAACTGGTCTGCGGACGGTGTCAATTCGTTTTCAGCCGTCGTCGAGCATGCATGGTCTTCTGTGCAAAGTTGAACGAGCACATCGGAGCATATATAATACTCCTGGATGCATGGGATTTTTGTGACAGAATATTCCATGCAAGCGAGGCCAGCCAGGGACTTCCGTCGGTTGCTGCTGATATGTTATTCGGTGTCTCGCCGCCAGCGACGACCAAGTCATGTTCCGCATGAGTACCGAGCTGGCGACTGATTCTCGGTTAATCAGCTTTCAGTATATAAGAAAAAATGGTAAACACACGGGCCTGTTACGGGGTTTACTATGAAATCCCCCCCCCCCCCCCCCCTGAATTTTCAGGTGGGTGGGGCCAATCTCCTCCCTTAATCCAATAAAACCTTGCCATGTCGGAGGCACTCCATAAACCCTCCGTAACAGGCCCGTGAATGTAGCATTGCCGATCTAGTAAGTGTATTACTGTTACAAGCAAACGCCAAAGCGGTGACCAATAGGAAATGGGACAAGTAATTGCAAATTTTGACACTAACAGAATAACAGATATACATACTTTGTTAAAAAAAACAGATATACATACTACTCCCTCTATCTCGTAATACATGAGAGTTGTACTGTCTCCATCCGGTTTATAAGACTTACACTACAACTGCTGAAATTTCTGCATACAATTGAGTAAGGATGAACTCCAACTAAACGGGGTAACCCCACATAGAACTAAGTACTAGAAGGGTTGTGCGCACTTTGCTCCGCCGTTTGTGTTGTCAAAATTTCAACAAAAAATGTATCATTTGGTGCATGACGGAGATGATTGTTTCATTTGGTGTTCTCTACTAATCAATCTATATGCATTTGGGAGAGTTTCTGGTGCTCGCGAATGCATGTACTATATTGACGATACGGTTTTGCATGTTGACGATTCTTTTTTGCCATGTGATGAGAGGGTGCATTGGAGTCATGTGTCTTTGTAGGTTGGTGATTGCCGATTGACTTGAGAAATCATTTACTCCGTCAAAATCATGAACCAAGTTCAAAATTAGAAACCTCAACCGAAAGAGTTGACCTAGTCAAAATAGTGAACAAGATCCGAAATTGAATACCTCAACTGAATAAAAACCATGAACCAAATTGAAAAGAACCTCAATCAAAATCATGAATCAGATCCAAAATTTAACAATTCAATTCAACGTAAGAGCTCCAAAATTAAGGAGGATAGTGTATTTATAGATAAGTTGAAACTGTTAATTTTCCCTAGGAAAAATGTTAAGTAACTAGTAAACAATGTACAAGTTAAAATTGTAGTCCGATTCCTAGTCAAACAAAATTGCTTATTATTATTATTATTACATTGGAAAGCTATGTGTTGAACTTAATCTAATTGCATTCAATTATGCGTGTTTAACCGTAAGAATGGCAAGAAGGGGCCTAGGCATTTAGGGCATGGGCCTGGGTCATGGCCCGTTAACCCTTCATTGAATGTAGCAATTTTCCAACTATTTGACACTGTTTTATTGTGTTGGACCTGGCCCAATCCAAGCTCTGCCCCTGGCAATGCATATGCAGACCTTCTCTCCCTACTCGGGTTTATAGGGCCTAATAAGTATTCCAATATTTACTTTAAGCATTCATTCGACCAATAGCATATGACATATATGTCATAAAAGTTACACCATTTGGAACTTTTCACTCATGAATTTGATGACATACATTTTTTGGCAAGAATATTTTATTTGACAAGAGGATGGTGTGATTTGGCATGTCCGAAATATCCTAACATTATGCCAAGAGAATGGTAGTTCAACTCTGGAAATAAACTTAATTATTACTACCTCCATTCGGATTGCTAATCTCCTCATATTTTGGGTTTTTACCATAAATTTAATTAATAAAATAGAAGTTATAAGTAAAAAAATAATATCATTGAAAAGTACATTCAAATATGAAACCAATAATATAATTTGTTATGACGTGCATTAACATTTTGCTAGTCAAATACGTGGTCAAACTTTGACCCAAAATACGATGGGGAGTAATAAACCAAAACGGAGGTAGTAGGCACAAACAATCTCATCTTGAGATGCAAGCCTCTTAAATTTTGTAACGTGTGCCAACAATTCTCATTGAAAAGTTAAATAAAGGATTTTTTTTCAAGATTCTACTTTTGCATGATGAAATTTTACATGTGAATATGGTTGTGACTTGTTCTAGCTGTCTATAACTTTGAAGATTAGTTTTAGAAAATCAACTCATTTAATGGTTGGATTTAGGTTTTATAGACCAAAAAAACGTCTTCATCATACCACCAGTGTCGTGTCCAGTCTATAATATTGGAATTATATGTGACTTAGCGATGTACATGGTGAATGTGAAGAGATTCATGGCCGCATTGCTGAAGTAAATGTTGAACAGAGGAGTGCTTGTTTACTGATCCACATAGAATCTCCACTATTTATCTCGCATGACACTTGTGGTTTTTTTGTAAAGTGGCACAAGGACAAAACCGACCCACCACGATTATTATGGGCACTTTGATAAATTCAAAAAAAAAATAGTAAACTGGTTTCAAGTTCAGTTTTACTAGTTTGTGGGCTCATAGGAAGTGTGGAAGGTTAACTCGCGTCGTCTACACACTCACTTTGAGAAAGTTTACCTTTTCCCGATTTGAAAATGTCGCAACAATTTCTGGTTGCCTTATATGATTTGGTCCTGGGTTAAATTAGGGTGGGGCCATCCTGAAATTTAGAACAAGTGGGGTGCCGGCGCTCCCATGCATGTTGACAACGTTCTCCGCGGAGTGCTTCCCGTTTAATTACATGATTTAACATGTTTCCTTTTCCAAAACAAAAGTCGGGTCATGTGCGATTAATTGTTAATTTGTCGGAAAACTTGACACGATCAGCCGAGCGGGCACGTGCGCGCGCGTGTGTGTTCATGTGTTAGTTCGGTTAAAATTGACAATTCTTATATATTTGTACTAAACTTTTTTATATTATCCTATTTGATATTTTCACTAAATGTATACTTTTTGCATGCCATTATACATACATATACATCTACTCTTAAATACTATTTTAATGTATAACTAGCATAATTCATAATACAATCGTACATTATGATACATATTTTTTATAATGTCCTAGCATTTATAGTAACACATAATATTGTCATTTACTAAAGTGAAATTACATATTCTAAACAAATCATTTTGTTTTTGTAGGTTGGGATGTTTAAGGAGATTATTTATTACAATGAATTTCACTCTAAATCTAAGCAAATCCAAAAGTGTCAAATTACTCCAAAAGATAATTATTGGCCCTTATTTACTAAAGTGATCTACACAATTACATGTACATAGTATCCTTATATCTACAAAACTGGTAGGGACAGTTTTAAAGAGTATGAATCTAAATAATGTGGATGTTTCT
The DNA here is from genome assembly GCA_021605145.1 of Aegilops bicornis. Lineage (NCBI taxonomy): Eukaryota > Viridiplantae > Streptophyta > Magnoliopsida > Poales > Poaceae > Aegilops > Aegilops bicornis. The sequence continues at coordinate 831,793,577 of CM038671.1, read as the reverse complement.
AGAACATAAGACTATTAAGTTTATGAGTAACAAAAATCATAGTTATTTGTACCAAATGTGAACAATTAGAATGCCCATGAATCCCTTCTTCCACTCTTGCTCGTTAATGATGATATTTTCCTGACTAAATTTTCCTTTCTTGTTTTTGAGCAGGCATTTCCATTCTTAGTATGAAGATACAATATCATGTTATTTGTGCAGCATGCATGTTTGTATCAGGATACAACTCATGTATGATGTTTTATTCATTGGGTTTTAATTTGGTTATTCTTAGTAACCATCATTATTCTCGTGTACCGAACTAACTGAGTACAAAAGAATTAGCATCTCTCAAGTAAGCTCCCAAAACAACCCAATCATTTAGGATTTGTATTTCAGAACTAACAAAACCATAAACTATGAATGTCAAAACTTACTGCATTTCTTGGGTTGATAGGTGCTACTCACCAATTTTTGTGGATGTAAAAGTTTTATTTCCTTGGTATCCTGTAATGCAACTGTGCACACACATTTCTCGTAGAAAATTGGAAACAGTAGATACGATGTTAGAGTTCCAATCATGTGGCGAAGAAATAAGAAGTCGTGCTAGAGGCAGCGTGTAATGTGGAAAAACTTACACGCTGAGTTTGAAAATTGCATCGTAGAAATGGTCTACAAACAATATACATTTGCAACATGATGTCGGTAGTTCTTTCAAATGATTTTGAAAGATTTTTTCTTGCATCACTTGGTTTTCGTGCAAATTATTTAAGATGCTGGAAATTTCCATTCTCACATTGAGATTCTTACGTCTTGGATGATTTGTGTCATCTCTTGTTGATCTAGTCGGTTCCATGGGAGAAACACAGCATACTATAACACATACTCCCTCCATTCTAGAATATAAGGTGCATCCGTTTTCGTGCAAGTCATTCTTATGTATGTTTGCTCAAGATTATAGAATAAAATATCAGGAGGGCAAGCGGTCAAAGCAGATAGATTTCTCGCTTCTCTGTCTGGAAGGACAACAAATGGACCAAATCCTATCGATCTTTTTTTTACGACTCGGACTTCAAGAAAGTCCGCAGAGGGCTAAAGGCAGTATCTTTAGTCTACCCAACTCCCTTGCTGCTTATTTCCTATTATATGCTCATACCTATACATCACACAAAAAAATACTTTTTGTGACGGATCTAATTATATAAATTTGGTATTTTAGATATTCTCTCGGCTCACCAGCAGGGTGCCGAGGCGTTGCCCTTCGGCTTCATCGGTGTTCTCCATGGGACATAATCTCCGGGATGCAAATTTGATCGTTGTTTCATTTGATGCACATGCTAGTATTTGTTTTAAAAATGTAAACTCTGAAACATGGTTAATGTTGGAAAAAAATTTGAAAAAAATTGCATGAATCTCAAAGCCACGGCAGACGATAGACACATACACATTATATCCGAAGCAGGTGAAACTTGTACATAGCTGCTGACCGAGCCTTGGTTTTCCCAACCAAACCGTTGAGAAATACTACCACTGATCCATCCAATGACAGTGGCAAAATGGCGAGGACTATCCCGTGACTCGATGGTTGATTGTGGCAGTGCCCATCCAAGATCGATCCTTAGGATCAAAGTAGGTGTCTCTCCCCGGGGTATTTTTCTGTGGCAGGTACCTATACATCTATGAGCTGTAGGGATGACGACGTACCCATCCTTCAGAAGTAGGATGGCTTCGAAAATTTCTCAAGATGTGCGGTGTGTTTATAGATCGTGCGTGCGTGTGGTGTGGTGTGTGTTGTGTGCCTGCTCTACAACATTTATCCATGTAAGTGCATCTTCGATGCCGACCCTGAAACCTTCCGCATACGTTTGGACGTGCTGTCCGAACCACCGAAGTCATCTAATGCGGATCTGTACCGGTCCGCAGGACGGTCCAGACGTACTTTCTCCCGCAAACAGGAGACAAATGTGGGGGCTTTGTAGGCGTCCGGACATGCCCACACCCACTCCTAACCATCCTGGCCCATCAAACCCTCTCCTCCGTCGCCCGCCCTTGTTCCCGCCTGGCGCCAGCTACCCGCATTCATGTTGTTGTAGAGCGCGTCGCTCCATATTGAAAACTGCTCAGGACGTGCCTTCACCGTGGAAGCGGCGCGCCGGCCAAGGGTGCCACCCGCTGCAAGCCTGGCTGAACACATCTCGTCGCTGCATTCAAGCGCCTTTATTAAACCCGCGTGGAAGCCGAGAAACCTACTCCGGACACACGACTGTACACGAGCAGGACGGCATTAAACACAACGCTAGGCAAGCTGCTCCCGTTTGCCCGCTATTTAAAGGAGGCCAGATGCCGGGCAAAAATCACACCACTCCACCGCTCCCCATCTCCTCTTTTCACCATTTTCTCCACCCTTCCGCTCTAGTTGAAGCACCCTCTTTGCCACTTTGCTCAGCGGCGCAACCGGACACAGGGAAGATACGGGGGACGAATATGCCTTCGGGACTCTCGACAGTTTGATGAGCGGGCTGCCGGCCATGAGGAAGACAAAGGGATCTGTCACGGCCGGTTGTAGACTAGTGTAGTGTATCTGTGTCGTGGAAGTGGAGCTCCCCCCGACCGTATGTGCTATATCTAAAATGTAAATATTTTTGTCTGGTTTGTATGAAATCCGCAATATTTGTATGAATTTTATCCAGTTTGTTGAAAAAGTGCTTGCAATGTATGCGGACAACGTTGGATGATGGCCCCGCACATCTTCATCCAGAACAGATCTCCTGTCTGCGAACGGATGTAGAAGAAAATTTGCGAGTTGTGGTTGAAGATGACCTATGTGAGAGGCTAAAAAAAGACGGCGGTACGATGGCAACATGAATTGGAAGGAACACACCAACGCTAACTCGGAGGCGCCCACGTCGTCGGACCTCATGCGCAGCCAGCATCGAACTTATGAGTCGCCGAAGCAGATTTTCCCCGTGTCTTCCCCTGCTTTTCTCCTCCCACGAGAACCATCCCGATCGGCCGTCACGCCAAAGTCACCTATGCCCCCACGAAAGTTTCACATCCATTTCCTGGAGAAGACTACTAACCTGCCGTCGTTGACTACGCAGAAGAAATAGAAAAACCTCCCGTCCGATCCGCCACACGGCATGTATGTACGCCCACGATGACCACGGCATCTCGTGGTCATCTCTCCTTCCTCCATAATTGTCTTCATGGAATTGGTATGCGAAGACTCAGGGACTTGTAGATGTCAGGGAGAGTCTCTTCTTGAAATATCCTCATTTTAATGACATCACATTACACTATCTTTCTTTGTGAGTATATGTTTCAGAATCTCATCAAAGATTTTATAAAGAACTTTTGAAGAAGAATCTTTTAAGATGATAGAGCTTTCCGGACAATCGTGAAGATGATCTACATGCTCAAGCATAGATTAAAGGAAGTGTTAAAACTAATTCTGTAATTAAGGGAAATCTCCATTTAAGTAAACCGTCGTTGCGGTTTGTCCCGCAACCGACGCTTTCCTTCGATCTCCTGGAACCGACGCTCTTCCGGACATATAAAGGGGACCTGTAACCATTGATCAATGTATTCCATCATTCTGATTCAAAACAGCGCCCACAGTTGCCCGGCAAAGCACACGCATGTGACTTACACGTCCACCCTGCCAAGTCGGACCGAACATCGAACTTTGCCATCGCCGAAGCAGATTTTCCCCGTGTCTTCCCCTGTTTTCCTCAACGGGAACGGAACCATCTCGGCCGTCAAGTACACCCTTACGAAAGCTTCACATCCATTTCCTGGAGAAGAATACTAACCTGCCGTGGTTGACCACCCAGAAGAAAAAGAAAAACCTCCCGTCGTCCGACCCGCGACACGGCCTGTCTACGACGACCACGGCATCTCCCATCCCGCCCTGCATGCCGTTAAGCTTCCATGGACCGCGTCGCTCCCCGAGTATATATGCACACGCGCTCCCACAAAATCATGCAGCAGCAACGCACAACTCTATAGCAAAGCAGAGGATCTAGGAAGCACAAAAGACAAACAGCGTCTAGTTCACCGGTTAGTTAGCCCGACCGATCGATCGATCATCCGGCAAGAATGGTTGCGACAAAGTCGGGCGAGCTGAGGGCGCTATTCGCGTCGCTGGACCAGAACGGCGACGGCCGGGTCTCGGCGGCAGAGCTGCGGGGATGCATGCGGGCAACGCTGGGCGAGGACGTGCCGGCGGAGGAGGCCGAGGCACTGGTGGCGTCGGCAGACGCGGACGGCGACGGGCTGCTGTGCGAGGCCGAGTTCCTCGAGCTGGCGCAGCAGGCGCCCTGGGCGGGCCACGCGGGGGAGGAGGACGATGAGCTGAGGATCCGGGCACTGAGGGAGGCGTTCGGGATGTATGAGATGGAGGGTCAGGGGTGCATCACGCCGGCCAGCCTCGGGCGGATGCTCGGCAGGCTCGGCGCTGAGCAGGGCGCCGGCGAGTGCCGCGCCATGATTTGTCGGTTCGACCTCGACGGCGATGGCGTGCTCAGCTTCGACGAGTTCAAGATCATGATGAGCTAGCTACCTAGCGCCAGGATCCAACCATATACTCCTAGTTTCGTCTTGCATGTAACTCACTTTGCTCATTTGTTCGTTCAATCATTCATTCATTCATTCGATTGTTATACCGTCCTAGTACAAAGTTTTAATGGTGATGAACAAACAGTAATTGATCTATGTGAATACGTTTGGCCTCGATGGATTGTTTGTGCTCTTGGAATTGGATTGTGGGTTTCTTGAGGATTTCAGATGCCCCAGATGAATAGAGAAGGTGAATGTGTAGGGGTTGACTTGTCATCCTCGGCTCCAAACTCTTTAGAGGCTCCTTTAGGAGATAAGTATATTTTATGTTCTTGAACTCTCACGAAATTTTAGAAACGTCACTCAACTTTAAAACCACTATCCGGATACCTTTGGTCCCATGTAACACTTAAGATGGTTTTGCTGTGGTGTGGACCGTGTTTTGACTAAAACTGTCCACGTGGCCGACCGCCACATTAGTTAAATGGCCAAGGGCAACTTGCGTATCTTTCTCTATCTCTCTCCCTCTCACACACACACTCTCTCACACACACACACACACGATCCCCTTTCTCTCATGAGCCCTCGAGCGGAGATTCGCCATGGGTGGCATTGGCCGGCAGCGAGGCGGGGCCACAGCGGTGTGGCCTGGGCGGGACTGAGGCCCGCGGTTGCTGGGTAATCATGGTGGCGGCTGTGCGGAGGTGGCTGGCCGAGCACGACGGCGAAGACATTGAACGACGACAACGAGCTCGTTGCGGAAGGTATTTTTTGCTTGTAGTTGTTGTCGTCCTCCATTTGTGAGTAAGGAGATGCCTCACATTCGGCTTGTTTCTCTCTTGTATGATTATATGGTAGTCACATGGATCCTAAAGAGGTGTTGTTTATTATCATTTTTAAGGGTAGTTTTTGAATGATGGGAAAACATGCAATATATTGGGGAAAAGGAGGCCATGTCATCCATCTATCATGATAAGTTCAGTTTTTTCGATCTTGTTCGGATTTTCGGTATGCACTGCCAAACAAAGGAAGGGAAGATGTTCCATTGGCTATTTCAAGAAAGGAGAAGTTTTATGGTCTAAAATGGTCGCTTTATATACGGACTGCAAGGAGATTAAAGATTGTGTTGATGTTGGAAGTGTAGCTGAAATATATGTGGAGCGTCTAATGGGTCTGAATGCTAGTGGTGAATCGGAGGGAGCTGCAGATCATTTGTCGCATTGACTAATTGTTCACCTACAAACAATGATTGTGTTGCAATCACTACTGGTAACTCAAAAGAGCCTGAAGAGGAAACTTCAGAGGCTGCAAATGAAAATTCAGAGGAAGATGAAGACGAGGATAGCAGAGGGAGTGATTACTGTCCTGATGATGACATATTTTTTGATGAAGATGAAAAGCCTGTTGAGATCAACAAAAATTATAAGGAGTATAAGGCAAAGATGAAGGCTGGACAACTAGATCACCTTGATGACGTTGTGTTGGGTGGTGGGCCTACAATGGGGTCCTCAAATAATCTGGGGACAGGAAAATAATGAGAGTGGTACCGCATATGAAGATAGCTCTGATTTGTGTGATTCTTTCGATGAGATTGGCAGTGGTGGTGAAGTGAAGACATTCAAGTCTAGATATATAAGGTTCAAGGACAAAGGGGGTGAATCAAAGTTTACTCTTGGTATGAAGTTTGATGGCAAGGAAGGTTTAGGCAAGTAATTATCATATATGGACTGCATCACAAGAGGCTTGTCAGATTTCAAAAAATGACAAGGTCAGGGTTACACTACTAGGAGAAAGCTTATAGATAGAACCTTAGCAGTAGCGCGGGGTTGAGGCGCAGCGCTACTGCTACTTAGTAGTTGCACGTGGCATGTACCAACGCTACAGGTAGGACAGTAGCAGTAGCGCGGGCCGGCAGTCCAGCGCTGCTACTAAGTGGTCCCATCCTCACCCACCGTGGCTACCCGTAGTAGTAGCGTTCTGCAAAATACAGTGCTACTAGTAGTCTCATAGCAGTAGCGCGTGTCGGTGGCCCACCGCTACCGCTATAGGTCACAATACGAAATAGCTCACAAGATGATATGGTTCATTAATTAACATGGCTAAATGAAGCAATATTGCTACAGATCACTTGATGAGTTCCTATTCCTACATCATCCAATGGTAGGCACAAAAACACACCTACCATATGAAATCAAGAACTAGAACCTAAAAACCTTTCAAGAAAACAATACAACAATAAATATGGGAAACGCGAAATAACCTTCGAGTCTGGTGCACATTCTTATCCCCCCGGTCTATTTTGAAGCTTCTTGACCTATAAGAACATGCAAAAAAATCATTTGTTGAACTACAAGACCATGACATGCTCACAATCAATTGAGTTATATTCATCTTTTTTTTTCGTTTTCCACTTGTTATCGAGTGTGAACCCTCCTTCCTCTTTGTGCCACTTCCTTTTGTGTGTGCAATAGATGGTGCTTGGATAGTGATCTCACTTGGAAATGATACTCCAATAAATGACTCATGTTCTTGCACCTTCATCTGTTGGCAGCTTGTTCCCGTATTTAATACATGGTCAACAACATCAGCAATACCCTTATGCAAATATTGCATATTCTCCTCAGAATTTTTTGCAGCCATCATGCCCATATTGAACTTAGTGCATGTACCCGAGTATAGTTGATTAATGGCAAGCGAAAGTGATTTACTTGACCCTTGAATGATGGTGCCATTTGAGTCAAGTACCGTCGTCTTACCATTTTTGCCCACCTATCAAGAATTTAATGACTTGGGATCTCCTTGAATCTCTCTCTCTCTCTCTCTCTCTCTCTCTCTCTCTCGGACAATGATGATGTGCGAATAGGGTATACCCACAGATTCAAACAATTTGCAAAACCAATGTGAAATCTTCGTCGTAGTGTTGTACATCACATCTCTAACTTTGCCACTTAAATTAGTGATACGAGTGGTGTGTACCTTCATCAACTTATTCTATTGAAAGTGCATCACGCATGTCGAGTAGACAAAGTCGACGACTGACAAAGTGACCAAAGAAAACATTCTCACTCTCAGATGTTGATATAGTCCGCAATAACCCGCCAAGTAAGACACTTATGAAGTATGCAGGTATCCATGTTTGACGAATACCAAACTTGCCAGTTAACCATGTGTTGCTCTCTAGTCTACTAGTTCATGTCCAGTAGAATTAGTGTGTGAGAAGAGTGACACGTATTTTTGGGATATGGTGCCATGCGAGGATGAAATCTGGGAGGTCCATGCATGCTGTGGGATTAACACTTAATATAGCGCTAAAATGAATACCTGAGCGCTACAATAGGTTAATTCGACAAACACTTGTATATGAGTAGGTGGTTGGGCATCTTAAATGAAGTTGGATACAGCCAAATCTCTCTTCATTAATTTCTCTGAATTAGTTATTAAGTAAATGTTGCCGATGGACTTGATGTTGAGCATTTTAAATAGCTGGCTGGAGCTAGGGAGGGCAATAGCTTGATTAGACCATTTAAGTTGGCTTATGTAAAATATCGGTGGGGTCTAGCATAATTATGTTGAATATTCACTTTTGTTATGTTAGAGCATTTTTATTTGATGCACGGATTTCATATTGCACGTATTATTGCTGCTCATATAATCACTTGCTCATCTTTGACATGCTTAGGAACTTGGGGTTATGCAGCTTAAACACGAGCACATGTTTTGTCCCACTCCCAAATAGGTTGTAACTACAACACATCAAATATGTGACGATGCAAACTTTCTGCTTGCGACTAACTGCAAACTGATGAGATTTTTCATGAATGTGCATTGAAATATGAATTGCAAGTTGAATGAGAAAAATAATTTAATGTTCGAGATTTATAAGAAAATGAACTTCGACGAACATTAACTAAGGCATGCATTTAAGAAAATGAAGATGTTTTAAAATAGATATAGATTTTGTAATAGGCCTATGTCTTATCATCCCATTACAATTCCCTTGAGGTTTGTCCTACTTGCGCTACGCTAAGTAGTAATCACCACCTACGTGGTGACAATGCCATCACTTAAATATACCTTGCTATGAACGTTATATGTATTATATCTAGTTCATTATCTCCTAAAAACAAGTGATTTATGTTGACGTGTTGTATATTACCATCGTGTTCATCAATGTCCTGCTTAAGCAATCCAATTCATACACTAGTTTTTGTGCTAATCTAACTATAAAACCCATCTGAGATGTTTATCACTTTCTCATATTGCCCATGGTCTGTGAAAACCATTAAGGAGAGAGCATGCATTTTCAAAGCGTTGGCGGAATATTAATTCATGCTGGGTGAATTGATAGCCTGCAAGCCATTAAACACTAACTTCGTGTGAATTAACATCTGTCGACCGCATGTGACCGTTTATGACTGTTTTTTTGGGGGCAGTTAAAATATTTCATTTCCTTGATACTGGTTATATGGGAAGATGGAAATTTATCATAATATCTGAATGGTTACTGTTTGTGTCCAAGGCAAGCAAGTGGTAATGGTGGACCTTAACTGCAACGTTGCAAAGCTCAACTATTACATTTAGTAGCAGCTGGGTTGTGGTCTTGACTACTGAAGGTACTTGATAAGGATGCAAATAATATTACTCTAGCTAATTAACTGAAATGTCACAGGTGGGCTTGATAATGAGCCATAGTCAACATCATTATGGTGGGATCAATGGCAAACGTAAATGTAGGTGGATGAGAACTATGCAGAGGAGTAGAACGAAGCATGAGCATCCACTTCGTCGAACAACGCAAGGTTAATGCATTGATCGTGTTGCTGCAACTGCCACTCCTGCCCATGTCTTCTCTCCTGAATGCGTTCTGACCCGCTCAATGCCGCATGTAGCCATTAAGACTGACAGAAAGTCAATGCGTTCAGAGCAATTATAAGAAAACTATACTACATGGATACGGTGAAGAGAAGTTAGTATATCCTACGTGTGTATTAAAACTGCACGAATCACGTGGTAGCCGACGGGCATGATTACATCCTCGTGTGGCACCATGTCCACTCATGATTTATCGGTGAGACGATAGTAAGTTAAAATTCTTAATTATTATCTTTTTGTACTAATTTTTTATATTCTTCCACATTTGACATTTTCACTAAATGTATGTCGTGTTTTGTTTGCACAACGTTGCACATGTATTTCTAAATACTATTTTAATGTATAACTAGCATAATTAATAATGTAATCATGCACATGGATGCTATAGTACATAATTTTCATATTGATTAAGCATTTATCATTATAACAATATTGTGCTTAGTGAAATTATCTTCTCGAAAAACTAAATTTAGTTTTATATTGGGATGTTTAAGGTGATCTTTTGTTACAATGGATTTCACATTAAATCTAAGCAAACCCAAAAGTTTCAAATTACCCCCAATATTAATGTACGCCCCTTATTTATTAGAGTGAATCTATATCAAGTCAATGTCCATGGTATACTTAAATATCTAGAAACCTGGTAAGGTGTGTTTCAAAGTGTATGAATCTAACAATAAGTTGGAGGTTTCTAGAAAATCGGACTATCCAGTTCATGAGTAATGAAAAGCATAGTTCTTATGTGTATCAAGTGAGAACAATTAGATTGTCGTCAAAACCCTTCTTCAGCTCTGGCTCGTTAACAGTGATATGTTCCTAACAAAATTTTCCTTTCTTGTCTTTGAATGTGCATTCTCTATTATTGGTATAAAGATACAAGATCATATTATTTGTTTAGCATGCATGACCTTTTTTTTAGAATAAAACATATGTCTGCTGTTTTATTTATTTGGTGTTAGCTACAATTTTTCCTAAAATAGTTGTCGTTATTATCAGGTACCTAGTTAACTAATACCAAAGAATTAGTCTCTGTGAAGTCGACTCGGAAACGAACCCCATCAGATTGGATTTCTATTTCAAAACCAACAACAGCAGGGACAATGAATGTATAAACTTACTCCAAATCATAGGTTTATAGATGCTAGTGCTACTCTTTAATCTGTATGCATGCCAAAGTTTTATTTCCTTGATATCGTGCAATGCAACTGTACGCATATATTTCTGGCGGAAAATTGGAACATTAGGTTTGATATTAGAGTTCCAAAACTGTAGTGGAAACCATAATCATGGTTGGGACAGTGTGTAATGCAGAAAAACTTACACAACAATTTTGAAAAAAAGGCATTGTAGAGATGGTGTATGAACACTATACATTTGCAAACCTGTAGAATAAGAATCACTCCATCTCCTCCACAGGATCACAAATAACATCTATTCGATGGCTTTAGATTTGGACGTTGTCTCTATGATGCAATATTGATCGTTGTTTTACTGTATGCACACACTAGTTCAAATAACTAAAAAAAGGTATACCTTTAAACATCATATAATACTCTGAAACAAGTCAAATAAGGTAAATTCTACAAAGTAATCAAAAATCTCATAGCACGAGTGGAGAGCCGATACATGTACATTGTATCCGATGCACGGTAAAAAATCCATCTTTTTTCAAGAAAAATGAATCTATGAAAGAGGTGAAATGGGTGAAACTGATGCTTACATGTTGGAGTATTTAACAAAAACTACCACATTTAAGGTCTCGATCCTACAGAACTACTACTTTAAAACTGTCAGCAAAAACTACCAGCTAGACCTAAATTTTCTTTTCTAATACGACCACGGATAGTAGCCGGTTTAGACGATTTAAACGCATTTACGGCAGGATGGGCCTGCTTGTTAGGGGAGACATGACGGGAAAGTCAACTCCATTACGATGACTCGTGGGGGCTCACATGTCAACATGAACTTTCTTCTTCCTCCCCTCTTTCTCTCTTTGACAATTTAATAAGCACCTTATGTGCATCGGACAGCATCACCGCACCGACATCGGCGAGCAGCGGCAGCCCGTACTCGTACGTGCGTGCTGAGTGAACCTTGCTTTTGCATCAGCGCCCCCAACCAAAATGGTTGGAAAACACTACCGCTCCTTCCAACTACAGCGGCACGATGGAGACATACAGGAAAAGGAAGGAACAAACGCGGAGGCGGCGCCCACAGTTTCCCGGCAAAACAAACGCACACGACTCCCACGTCAACCCTGCCAAGTCGGACCGCACGCGCAGCCAGCGTCGAACTTTTCAGTCCCCGAAGCAGACTTTCGCCGTGCCTTCCCCAGCTTTTCTCCTCCACTAGAACCATCTCGGCCGTCACGCCAAAGTCACGTAGTATGTCCCACGAAAGCTTCACATCCAGAAGACTACTAACCTGCCTTCGTTGACCACCCAGAAGAAAAAGAAAAACCTGCCATCGTCCAACTCGCCACACGGCATGTACGTACGTCCACGGTGACCACGGCATCTCTCCTCCCTCCCTGCATGCCATGAAGCTTCCAAGGACCGCGTCGCGCCATGAGTATATATGCACGCGCGCACCTCCAAGATCATGCAGCAGCAACCTTCAGCTCTATAGCAAAGCAGAGGATCTAGGAAGCACAGGCAGGATCAAGATCAACAAAAGTCTTATCAAGCGCCTCTGTATTGTCGACCATCCCGCGAGAATGGTTGTGACGAAGACGGGCGAGCTGAGGGCGCTGTTCTTGTCACTGGACCGGGACGCGGACGGCAGGATCTCGGCGGAGGAGCTTCGAGGGTGCATGCGGGCGACGCTGGACGAGGACGTGCCGGCGGAGGAGGCCGAGGCGCTGGTGGCGTCGGCGGACAAGGACGGCGACGGGCTGCTGTGCGAGGCCGAGTTCCTCGAGCTGGCGCAGCAGGCGGCCTGGGCGGGCGACGCGGGGGAGGGGGACGACGAGCAGAGGATCCGGGCGCTGAGGGAGGCGTTCGGGATGTACAAGATGGAGGGGCAGGGGTGCATCACGCCGGCCAGCCTGGGGCGGATGCTCGGCCGACTCGGCGCCGAGCGGGGAGCTGGCGAGTGCCGCGCCATGATCTGCCGGTTCGACCTCGATGGTGACGGCGTGCTCAGCTTCGACGAGTTCAACATCATGATGAGCTAGAGCGCCTGACCCTGGACCCAAGCATATACCATCGCCGTCTTGCATATAGCCCCTTCGCTCGTTCATTCATTCAGTCATTTGATTGTTATATACGTACACATGGTGGCAGTACAAATTTTGTAATGATGATGCACAGTAATTGATCTATGTGAATACCTTTGGTCTCGAGCGATTGTCACTTGTCGGTGCTCTTGGAATTGGATTGTGGGTTTCTGGAGGAATTCAGATGGCCGAAAGGAATGGAAAACGTGATGTGAAGGGGCTGATTTGTCATCCTGGGTTCCAACCCCTTTTAAGCTGGGGTATCATATATTATTTTCATGCTAGTGTATGATACTACCTACGTAATACATTGTATCATAAACTAGTATCTGAAATATCATGATACATAGTAGCCTAGAATTTATTGAAAAATACACAGGACTTCCTGGGGTGCTCCACACCCCTATACGAATAATAAATATAGAAAATACCAAAAAATTCAAAAAAAATCTGAAATTTGGGGATATCAAATCTAGGTTCACAATCTATCCCTTTGTAGAATTGTGCGGAAAAATACCAGAAAACGTATCCGTGGCGAAGGAAATATTGTCCGAACAAAAATCCATCAAAACATTTTTTGTCTTTTTCTGCCACCAGTACGATTCCTGGTATTTTTTCACAAAATTTGAGTAGATCGGGAACCCAAGTTTGGTATCCCAAGATCTCAGATTTTTTTCAAATTTCACGGTATTTTTTTAATTTAATTTTCGTAGATGGGTGTGGAGCACCCACACTACAGGAATCAGGATCTTTGTCGTCTGCCATAGCTGACGGCAAAGGCATGCCTGGCGGACGGCAAAAACCTTTGCCGTCAGCCAGCAGACGGCAAACCGTCCGGCTGAACGAACTACGGCAAAGGGCTCTTTGCCGTCTATTGGCTGACGGCAAAGATGTCGAGGCCTTTGTCGTCCGCTGGCAGACGGCAAAGAGCCTGGACGACACACGTGGCATGTTAGTTCTGTTAGGGGGTCAACGACGTGCTTTGCCGTCTGCCAGCAGAAAGCAAAGTGCCTAAATAGGCCAGCCCAGGTAGCTGCCACGTGGCATGCTATGCCGTCTGTTGGCAGACGGCGAAGATGCAAAGGTCTTTGCCGTCTGTCAGCAGACGGCAAACTGACCAAATAGACCAGCCACAGTGCCCCCAGGTTGGACAGGTAGCTGCCATGTGGCAGCTTTGCCGTCTGCTGGCTGATGGCAAAGCTCTTTGCCGTCTGCCGCAAAGAGCCTGTACAATCCCTGTTTTTTTCTTAAATTCATTCAATTTCACAGAATTTCACAGATATATATAACAAGTTTCCAACAACATATATATAACAAGTATCCAACAACATATATATAACAAGATTCCAACGACAAGTTATCCAACAACATATCCAACACAAAATGGTTTCATCCATACATACATATCCAACAAGAAGTTTGCAACAAGTTTCCAAAACATAAAAGAAGCACAAGGAGAAGAGTAGACTCCATGAAGGCAAGCTCCTCATCTGAAGCAAATCTGCAAATTGGAAAAGAAGAAAGTTAGAAGAAGATGAAGAAGACTAGCTAGAAGAAGAAAAAAAAGAACAAGAAAAAGAGAAGAAGAAGAAGAAGAAGAAGAACAAGAAGAAGAAGAAGAGGAAGAAGAAGAAGAAGAAGAAGAAGAATTTTTCTTCTCTTTCTTTTTCTCCTCTCCTCTTATTTATCTTCTTCTACTTCTTCTAACTAAGGTAGGTAAAAATGCCATTTTTTAGCTAAGCTAGGTAAAAATGCTAAGTGTGTAGGTCATTTTAGAGCTAAGCTAGGTAAATAGGTCATTCTGGAGCTTAGTATGGTTATTTTGTCATTTTGGAGGAAAATAAGCAATGTCTATGTCATTTTGGAGCTAAACCAAGGTTATCATGCCATTTTTTTACCTAAGTATGCTAAGTATGTCATAGATGAACTGGAGAAGCTATGTATAGGTCATTTTTGAGCTAACATAGGTAGTTATGCCATTTTTGAGCTAACTAAGCATATTTTTTTCATTTTGGAGGAAAAAATGCTAAGTATAGGTCACTTAATAGCTATCCTAGGTAAAGTAAGTTTGGAGCCAAGTAAGGTTATTATGTCATTTTCGAGGAAAATAAGCTAAGTATAGGTCATTTTGGAGCTAAACCTAGGTTATTATGCTATTTTTACCCAAGTAAGCTAATTATGTCATAAATGAACTAGCTACACTAATTATAAATCATTATTGAGCTATCATAGGTAGTTATGCCATTGTTTAGCTAACTAAGCATATCAAGTTATTTTGGAGGAAAAAATGCTAAGTATAGGTCATTTTATAGCTATCCTAGGTAAAGTATGTCATTTTGGAGCTAAGTAAGGTTATTATGTCATTTTCGAGAAAAATAAGCTAAGTATAGGTCATTTTGGAGCTAAACCAAGGTTATTATGCCTTTTTTTTACCTAAGTAAGCTAATTATGTCATAAATGAACTTGGTAAGCTAAGTATAGATCATTATTGAGGTATCCTTGGTAGTTATGCCTGTTTTTAGCTAACTAAGCATATTAAGTCATTTAGGAGGAAATAATGCTAAGTATAGGTCATGTTATAGATATTCTAGGTAAAGTATGTCAGTTTGGAGCTAAGTAAGGTTATTATGTCACTTGGGAAAACTTACCATCATCATGGATGTGAAGGACCGGTCGGGTGTGCGCTAGTGCCAGACGGAGAAGGACCGGTCGGGGTTGCGCAATTGCGAGACGGAGAAGGATCGGTCGATGCTTGTCGGGAGGCATGCTGCACCAAAGATCATTTGCAATGTCTCATTAGCATGATGCAACTGAAATGTGAATACTAATAACTAATGAAACTCACCGTGTCCGCTATACCAATCTGGGGCATCGGCGGAGAGGTCTGACCGTTTTTCTCGCACACGGACTGCACATTTTGTTTTCACGAGCTAGTCATATTAGTTAGTAATGAAACGAACATTACATGCATGATTTGGCTAATATGCAGGAGAAATTTACCACGAGGAGCTCGTATAGGGCCAGGTGACCCGCGTCGTTCGGGTTCCTCTCCTCCTCCACCATCCTAGCCGTCCTCTCCTCCAACTCCTTCTCTCTCTGCGCCGCCTGCCTGTTTGCCTCCGCCAGAAGCTCCCGGGCCCTAGCCTCGATGGCGAGATCCATTGGCCGTGGACGAGTACAATTTAAACATAATAAAATATTTAAGTGTGTATCATCATCATGAACATAATAAAAATTGAATACCTAATAACATGAACTAATTGAATAATAGCATCGGGGTGCTGTGTCGGGGTCAGGGTTGTCGTGTCAGGGTCTAGGGGTGTCTTGGTTGGGGCTGCCGTGTCGGGGTCTCGGGGTGCCGCGTCGGGATACCGGGGTGTCAGGGTCAGGGGGTCGGGGTGTCGTGGTCGGGATGGCAAATCCTCGACCCCTCGACCGCTTTTCCCCTCGACCCACGACCCCTCGACACCTCGATCCTCGACCCCTAGACCCTCGACTCCTTTTGCCCTCGATCCTCAACCCCTCGACCCCTTTTCCCCTCGACCCTCGACCACTCGACACCTCGATCCTCGACCCCTAGACCCTCGACTCCTTTTCCCCTCGATCCTTAACCCCTTGACCACTCGGTCACCCTCGACCCCTCGGCGACCCTCTTTTTGTACTTTTCCTGCTTCTTTTATTCATCTTCTTCTTCTACTTCTTTTTTTTCATCATCTTCTTTCTTCATCTTCTTCTGCTTCCTCTTCTACTTATTGTTCTTTTTTTTCATCATCTTCTTCTTCCTCTTCTTCTTTTACTTCTTTTTTTTCATATTTCTTGTTTATTCTTAAAAAACAGAAGAAAGAAACCTAAACTAATTAAACTAAACTAAGGTTGCGTTTGGGTGCTTACTATTTTTAGAGTTTTAGGAGAATACCATGGTTCGGGGAAACTAATTAAACTAAATAACCTAGACTAACTAAACTAAAAAACCTAAACTAATTAAACCTATACTAAATAACCTAAGCTAATTAAACCTAAACTGATTAAACTAAATAACCTAAACAAATTAAACCTAAACTAACTAAACTAAAAAACCTAAACTAATTAAACCTAAACCAAAACTAATTAAACTAAATAACTAAACTAATTAAACTTAAACTAACTAAACTAAAAACCTAAACTAATTAAACCTAAACCTAAACTCAAAAACCTAAACTAATTAAACTAAATAATCTAAACTAACTAAACTGAAAAACCTAAAGTAAAAAACCTAAACTAAACAGAAAAGGAAAACAGAAAAAAGGAGAGGGGTGGCAGGGGCTCACCCTGGGGGCGGCGATGGGTCGGGGAGGTGGCGACGGGCGACGGGTCGTGGAGGGGGCGGCGTGAGGCGGGTGGCGACGGGCGGGAGGGGGCAGCGACGGAAGGCGACGGTCGGGAGGGGCGCCGACGGGCGGTGGCGAAAGGGTGGCGACGGGCGGGAGGGTGGGAAGGCAGGGAGGGGGCGGCGATGGGGCAGGGACGGTGCGGGGAGGGTGCGATGGCGACGGTGCGGGGTGACAGAGGGAGGAAAGAGGAGAGGAGACAGAGAGAGAGGGCGACGGGTCGGACGCGGCGCTGTTAAGTGAATTTTGAAGCTTTGCCGTCCGCCTCTCCTTTGCCGTCAGCTAGAGGACGGCAAAGAACCCTTTGTCGTCTGCTAGCGGACAGCAAAGAGGGCGCCCGTTAGGTTATGACAGCCAGTGGGCCAAACCCCCTCTGGCCCCCCTCTTTGTCGTCTGCTAGCAGACGACAAAGAGTTGGCTGATGGCAAAGCCTACCTTTGCCATCTGCTGCCTCTTTACCGTCCGCTTTCTGGTGGCTTATGGCAAAGCCTACCTTTGTTGTCCTCTAGCAGACGACAAAGAGAGGGCAGACGACAAATCTGCTGATTCCAGTAGTGTCTGGTGCTACAAACCCGCTTCCAGAATTCATTATGATAAGGTATCATAATATGGTATTCAAACCTCACTTTCTTGATTTAATTATACGTCACCTCATAAAAATTACCTAGTTTACATGCATGATACTCATTATAATACTCTCATTACGACTAGCCTTAGGCCTTGTTTGGTAGTCAGTGGACCAACCCCCTAGGGCATTCAATCCACCCATTGGGTGATCCCCCTAATCACCCAGTCCATGGAGGGATTAAACCTCTATATCACCTCAATCCCTCCCTCACCCTTGGTTAAACCCCTGCAAGTAGTGGCGGAGCCAACGCCCGGCTAGCCTGGGCACTTTCCCGGGCTCACTAGCTACATGCAAGCTAGCGATGGCCATGTCACAGCGGGAAAAATTGTCATCCCACTGTGGTTTACCTGGGCAGAAGTGGCCGAATGGGCTTCCGTTTTCTTAGTTCATGAAACGAGAAGGCCTACTAGTGTAGTAGTAGCTGGACTAATACAATAGCTTGATGGGCTAATTGTACTTTACTTGCATTTCCTTCTGTAATGGGCTACCTAAGATATGTGGTTTGACTCATCGGCTGTT
Source organism: Aegilops bicornis (assembly GCA_021605145.1). Taxonomy (NCBI): domain Eukaryota; kingdom Viridiplantae; phylum Streptophyta; class Magnoliopsida; order Poales; family Poaceae; genus Aegilops; species Aegilops bicornis. Next base: position 831,775,438 of record CM038671.1, on the reverse strand, counting down.
GCTTTGTTTACTCGGAAAAATGCTAGACCTACAAGAGCTTTTTACTCTCTCTAAAAAAGTAAGCTTTTTCTCCCTTGTTCCAAACAAGTGTCGTGCTTTCAGCTCAAATTTGAACCAAAAGCATGACACTTATTTTGGAATGAACAAAACTAAAAACAATAAACCTTTTACTCTTTCTAAAAACCATAAGGTCCAAAATAAATATCGTGGTTTTTGTTCAAATTAGTTTTGGAACCGAAGAAACTTGCTTCCACAGTAACCAAGCGCCTCCTCTGAATTTCAGGGTGGGTCGGCCGCCTCATTAATGTCCAATTGAACGCTGTCAAATCGCTTCCTAACTCCCTTCACCTCGTAATTACTCGTGGATGTAGCAAAACTCGTTTACTCAGATGAGACACGATCGGTCGATCGCTACACCCCTCCGTGACCCCGCTTGTTTGGCTATTCCCATTCGAGACGGCGCGATCCTTGGTCAGGCTCAAACTTGCCCAGGCTCCAGAAAAGTTCTGGCTCCGCCACTGCCTGCAAGGAGGTAGCCGTTGCCGTCGAGTTCGCATTGGGCTTCGCCGCCGCTGAGAGTTCTCCTACTGGTCCCGCGTGGTTTGTTTCCACATGTGAGGTGACGATTATGTTTCCCCGTGTATTTGCGTGGATTGAAGGGGTTTCGGTTGGGGAACGGCCCACGAGGGACCGGCACGAACGGATTGCCCGAGGTACACCCCGGCGGAGGTGATCCCTGTGGACCTGTGTGTATTGAGCAGGGAACACCGCGTGTATCGGCGTAACTGGACAAGCACTTGAAGGGCTGCATATGACCAGTTTTTTAATTAAAAATCTGGGACTAACCAATTACGTGCTCAGGTTATATGGTTTACACTTGAGAGTCATAGCATCCAATATACCAAAAAAGTCCCTTCTATATTATTTAGGCACCAGATATGCGTAAGTTGCCTAAAATTTATTTAGGGCCTCTATTCATTTCTATGCCGTTAGACTAAGATCCAACCATCTTTTTTTTTCCTTCTTCGTCTAACTTTTCTTTTTCGTGTGACTGTTCCTCCTTCCACAAAACCGACTTACCCAAATTGCAAATTCAATGGACTTACATTTCTTAAGAAAAAGAGAGCCTTCCTCTCTGATTTGTATTAAAGAAATCATTTGGTTCGTATCTTACAAACTAACTCCCACCAGCAACTACCACAAAGCTAAAAACATCATCAAACTAAGAGCGAAACATCTGGGGGGAAACAGCTCACCGGATGAAGAATCTAGACTCCAACGCCACAAACAAGGGCAGACACAAACATATTACACAAACCACTACAGTTTTACACTCAACAATAATAGAAGCTATCAGCGCAAAACCTAGAGCCAAACCACAACTACAAATACATAAGGCAAATTCGAAACGGACATCAGCATCCATGGGAAAGACATCACCAAGCAAATGTCTGCTTCCAGAAAAAAAATCCAAAGCATCGGTCCAACATCAGCTACTAATCCTCGAGAACTCCTAGTCAGCGGCGGAGCTTCATCGGGACCAACCTGCGCGGTGCCCCCCCAGCTCACAGGAAAATATATGTATATATCTTAGTTTTCGATCTATTTGTCCACCAAAAATCAGCCTATAGTAATTTTGTTTCCCCCCCCCCCCCTTATTCTTGCCCACGCCCCACCACTGCTCCTAGTCTCCACCCTTGTGAAGCTCTATACACCGCATTTGCTACATCTCTACGATTCTTGCCCGAAGCATCAACACCCTTTGATTTTCTTCATTTATCTATAGAATGGCCCAAGAATATATCCAATGAATACATTTTGTTGAGAATAATAGGATCATAATTGTGGCGGAGGAGAAGCGACATGGAACCTGGGTGTAGTATTGGAGGAGACGGAGTCGTCGTGTTCCGGCAAAGGTGTGACCGGGCGGCCGGAGTGGTGGAGCGACGATGGAGGCAAGATAGAAAACGGATGTAGAGAAAGATGGGAGGATGGTCGCATGGGTCCGGGATGAGTTTTGGGTGGCCGGGGGTGTCAGAGTCCTGCATGGCTACTGTCAGGGCTCCCGCAAAGCCTTCCATATTTGTTTTGACTTTGCAGAAATTCGTCTGCCCCGATCGGCGGACCGATACAGACCCGTATTCAATGGCTAAACACGTTCGGATTGTGCCGTCCGAACGTTTGTGGGCGGTTTAAGGGTCCGTTTTAAAGATACCCTAACAGAACGAAGCAAGCCTATCTCGGAAATAATGGACAATTATTGAACGGAGGCAAATGAAATGTGTAGGCGTTGCATCAACACTTCCAACCAAACAGTTGACAAAATACAATTGCTCCATCCAACAGCAGTGGCACGATGCCGACATGGAATGAATTTGCTTACGAACCCATGACACGCACGCGAACGCGGGGGCGGCCAGAAGACTACACGCGACGCCAACCGACGCCGACCCCTTTTGCCAAGTCGGACCGCACGCACGCGCAACCAACCCTCATCTTTTCGGGGAAAAAACACTCTTCCCCCGTGCGCTTTTCTTTGTTTCTCGAATTAATCGACACACGGACGCCACGCGAAAGCTTTGAATTCATTTCCTGGAGAATACTGACCTGCATGCCGTGGTTGACCGCCCAGACCACAAGAATAACCCGTCAGGCTGTAAGTGGACACGGGCTGCCCGCGGTGCCCACATAAAAGCCCACATAATCTGTGTTCGTGGATATCCACGGATAGAACGACTGGATATGTGGGATACGTGGGTCTGTCCTGCGGCGCTCGCGAGCCCATTTCCTTCTCACTTCCTCGAATCAGGGCCTGCCGCCGTGTAGCTCCGCCATGACCATAATGCCATCTTCCAACTCCGCCATGGCCGCCATGGACGCCGCCACAGCATCGTCGTCGTCCGATTCTGTGATGGTCGTCCCAGTCCGCCATGGATGCCGCCGCAACGTCACGGCCCAGCTCCGCCATGGATGACGCATCTTTGCTATCATCACGATCTTGGAAAAAGCCTCGCGTTTGTATGGTGCCATCCGCAAGCAGCGAGACACATCCATCTCTCTCGTTGATCAGTCATTTACTCATTCTCTGCCTGTCCATCTGTCTTCCACAGCCGTGTGGGCAGCGACAGCTTGTACACCAGATCCATGTGTTTGACGGTGCACGATGTCCAGCTTCACGTAACTTACCCATGCTTGCCGGCACCAGAAGTCCTCATGTTCTACAATCACTATTCAGTATGCATGAACATGAACAGTTGAGTATTTGTATATGCTGCCTGACGTACTTGTACGCGCTTGTACTCCGCTGTTATTTGAGTGCAGGAATATTCACTTTCAGTCATGTTGTTGGATATGGGTTGCCCGCTAAACCCACTTATCCCGTGTAAAAATATGCGGGCAGATGCGGGCTTTTCACTTATACTATGCGGCGGATGTAGGGTGGATGCGGGCTTTCGGCGGACAGTCCCACTTGCAGCCTGAACCCGCATGTCCACCGCGACCACGGAATCTCTCCTCATGCCGTGAAGCTTCCATGGACCGCGTCGCGCCCAGAGTATATATGCACACCCGCACCTCAGTATCATGCACCAGAGGATCTAGGAAGCCCAGGCTGGATCAAGATCAACTACTAAAGTCTTATTATCAAGAGCCTGTCTATAGTCGTCCATCCAGAGAGAATGGTTGCGACGAAGTCGGGCGAGCTGATGAGGGCGCTGTTCGCGTCGCTCGACAGGGACGCGGACGGCAGGATCTCCGCGGCGGAGCTGCGGGGGTGCATGCAGGCCACACTGGGCGAGGATATGCCGGCGGAGGAGGCCGAGGCGCTGGTGGCGTCGGCTGACGCGGACGGTGACGGGCTGCTGTGCGAGGCCGAGTTCGTCGAGCTGGCGCAGCAGGCGGCCTGGGCGGGCACGGACGAGGAGAACGATGAGCTGAGGATCCAGGCGCCGAGGGAGGCGTTCGGGATGTACGAGATGGAGGGGCAGGGGTGCATCACGCCGGCCAGCCTGGGCCGGATGCTCGGCAGGCTCGGGGTCGAGCGGGGCGCCAGCGAGTGCCACGCCATGATCTGCCGGCTCGACCTCGACGGCAACGGCGTGCTCAGCTTCGACGAGTTCAAGATCATGATGAGCTAGCTACCTCGCGCCTGGACCCAAGCATATGCCCCTAGTTTCGTCTGCATATAGCTCCTTCGCTGGTTCGTTCGTTCATTCCTTCATTCATTCGATTGTCATATGGCACTAGTACAAAGTTTGTAATGATGATGCTCAGACAGTAACTGATTTTTTTACCAAAAGGGGTCAGAAAAATATTTTTTGAACATCATTTTATTACTTACGTTTTACAAATATTTAAAAGATTATCTTGATTGTTTTATTTAAAAAAATATTATTTAAGTTTTATTAAAAAATAGAAAATACACAATTTATACTAAAATGTTTCTATTTACGAATCATCTTGTGTATGTATAATATTTTTACACACAAATTTTTGAAAATAATCATATTTCTTATGTTATACAAATATCTTAAAAAGATAGCGCGTGCAAAATGGGTCGCAGTATCTGTATCCCAAATAAGCTCCACATGATCCTCGCTTAATATACTCCCTCCATTCCTAAATATAAGTCTTTTAGACATTTCAATGCGGACTACATATATAGGAAACAAAATAAGTGAATCTACACTCTAAAATATTTCTATATACATCTGTATATATTTTTTTATTAAAATCTCTAAAGAAAAAAATTTAAGAATGGTGAGAGTATAAATTTGTTCTCCAGTTTACACATCCAAATGTGAATGGTGGAGTGGCCACACGAGCAGTTGATCTAAAAGTGGGTGTCTGGTTAGAGCCTTGGAGGTACCCTTTTTGTGTGTATATATATAAATTCTAGGACTTTTCGTACAAGCGTATTGCGTAGTTGGATTTTTTGGCAAATGAAAAATACGAGTGTGTCCTACAAAAAAATGCATAGGTCCAGGGTCCTCACTCAATGACAAGTGGGTCATACACATGGATACGCCAACATACGCGTTCGTGACCTTATCTGCACGCTTGAGTTAAGTTAGGTGATTCCAATACCATATTTTCAAAATTTTAACACCAAGCTGAACATGCAATGCAAGTTCTATGTGTTTAAGTGATATTACCTCTTTTTCAACCGGTAGTTAATTTTTTTCCTTTTTTAGTGTCAGATTTTGTGTGTGTGCGTGTGTGTCATGCATGTGCCGGTGTTGTGCAGGTGCAGGTGTTGTGTATGGTGTGCGTGTGTTGCCACCCTGTGCGTGTACATGTACATGTGCATGTCTCTGTGTGTGCCTGGTTCTGAGCGTGTGTGTGTGCGCGCGCGTGCACGCTTGTTTGCGGAAGATGACATCATTAGTGAAGATACGTTCTATTTCGACATGTAAGGTACAATTAATCTTTTAATTTAAAAACTACAGAAAACATAAATATATACATTTCAGTTTGACTTTTTTTATTGTTTATCAAGTACAATTAATCTTTTTAATTAGTCGTGTTTTCCTTTATGTGTGTTGTGAATATTAGGGGTGGGGGGGGGGGGGGGGGGGTTTTAAAAATACACATAATTATTAAACAAGATGTGAGAAAATTATACTAGAGTGCAAAATTTGCATTATTATACGGTTATTTTTGCATTTAAGAAATTATGCAATTTCATTAGAAATTGTGCGCAAAACAATTCATCATTTGCTTTTATTTTCTGATTTTATTTTCTTTCTTATTTAATAATAATACCAACACAAATAATTAATTCTGTCCTTGAAATTTTATTTTTTTTAAACCACTATTATGCACTTATTGTTTCATATTATGAAAACGCGTAATTTCCACGTAATTTTGTGCAAAAAAAATTCATTCTTTTTTTCATTTTCTTTCTTCTGGAAGGGTAATACCAATACCACTAATCCATTCTGTCTTACAACACTTTATTATTTTGGTTTATTTTCTTCTTTAATTAAGGGCAATGCACATGCTAATAAACCATTCCTTCTTAGATTATTTTTTTGCGAAAATACCATTATTATGATTATTCTTGTATATTACAAAAAACGTAATTTCTGTCTAAATTGTATGCAAACTTTATCAATATTTATTTTATTTCATTTCTTCTAGAAGGATGATTCCAATGCTACTAATTCATTTCATGAACAGGGAATTTAAGGAACGAGTACATATATTAGTGGTGTCACATTTTCCATCTCTCACACACGCGCACGTATACTCTACACATGCACACACACGTTGCACCTACAGCCACTAACGTGCACATACATAAAGAAAATAAACACCGTTGAATGAACTAGCTACCATCGTATCACTAGTAGTTTGGGCATAGCTTGGCGTAGCTAGCGGGTGGACAGGCCGGGTGGTTCATGGTCTCATGGACCACCCTAGAATTCCACCATAGCTCGTGCACAGTGTGGTGAAAAATAATTTCCGCAAAAATAAACAAAATTCATGTAATATTTTTATTACGGGACCACGCTGGCACATCAGGTTGGCTACGCCACTAGCCTAGGTGCAGTGAGTATGCTCCAAGACTGACCCTAATATTATTTTCAATCGACTGGCATATAGCCACGCTCAAATCTGGAGTAACTAAATATGCACTCGGGTCATATGGTTTACACTTGAGAGTCTGTGACGCCCGTATAATTAAGCTGCAGTAACCCTCTACTAATGGCGTCATGTCACCACGTTTACTGTTGATAAACTCGCGTTGATTTAAACCCGCTCGAATTTCAAATTTAAAATGGAGTCAAACGGTAAAGGTTTTGAAACATTAAAACTAAAATGTCGATCATGTGGCAAACATTCCATTTCTAATTATGGTTGGGAACCAACAAGTTTGCAAAGTGTATAAATGACCTAAGATAACTAAAATAGTGGTTAAAACATTTGTTTAAATGCTTTTTAATTTATAAAAATACTAAACTATTTTATTTAAACCTCACCTAAAAGTGGCAGTGGCCTAAGTTTATTAAGCTACATTAGGTACAAGTTTTATAAATTATAAAACTGTTTTGGTTTTAAAAAGTTTAGGAAAACAGAAAAGTTAAAAGAAAAAAAAGCAAAAGAGTAAAAATATACAAAAAGAAGGAACCCACCCCCTCGGGCTCGAGCCAGGCAGCCCTCCTACCCCCACCGGTCGTCTTGTTCTTCTGTTCCCCCGACCGACCACCCGATCAGGGGCACGTCCCTGCCACACCAGCTCGTCGGTGCCCCCCGGGCGCCAGTTCCGCGGCGCCTCGAGCTCTCCTACCCTACTTCCCCCTGGCCGCTCCCCTCCCGCCTCGGATCCCCTTCTTCCCCCTCACCCGAGAGCCGCCATGGTCGCGACCTGGTGAAGCATGCGGCCACTGTCATCCCTGAGCGACCAGGGTTTCTCCAGCAGCTCCACAGTTCTCCGCTCGGTCACCCTCGCCGCGAGATCGACGTCGGGGACCCCCTGGCAATGCCGCCCGTGCCATTTTTGAAGACTACATCTGCCACAGCCATGATTTGATCTGCAGCCGACCGAGCCACCCCGAGCCCCCGACCCGTCGTTTGCTTCTCTGCCACCCGCGGGTAGCTCCACCATTGATTCCCCCTCCTCCCCATACATTTTCCACTGCCGTTGGGCGGCAACATTGCCGTGGCTGAAACTTCGCCCACCGTGCCGCCCGCGACACCCCCCCCCTCCCGGCCATGCTCCGGCACGTCCGCGTCACAGGCACGCTACGCATCGCTAGCCATGCCCGTGTAGCGCCCCCGCAGCGCACCTACCCATCGAGCCGCCATTACCTCACGCGCGCAGACTGTCGCCGCTTTCCACGCCCGCCCCCGCTTATCCGCCGCCACGCTTTGCCCGTTCGCCGCTTGCCTCCACCCCGCCTCGCCGACCGTGCCCGCCAAGGCCGACCGATCGCTACCGCCGTGCCCCGACCGCCTATATAGAGAAGGATGGTTGTCTTCGGGGAGAATCGATGTCATGAAGCTCCATGCCGAAGCACGCATCCTCGGATGCCCTGGATCGTCGTCTTCACCTACAGGCACCCGAGATCACGATCGCCAATCCATTGCCTTCCCCCGAGCCGCTGACCTACCTATCATCTTCTCTGTATGCCGTCGCTTCTTTCCCCTCTGTTGTCGTCGCCGTTCTTGTGCCGTAACCATGCCCCGCGAGTACCCGTGCATCGTCGTCTGCCATGGCCATTGCTCCTGTAGACACCGTGCTTCTCCGCTCGGACCCGCGCGTCCCATATGCTCTTGGAGCAACCAATAGGCCAATGCCACCCCTAGCTAGCTCCCTTGCGCACCTAAACCCCGCGCCCGCACATACGCGTGCTCCCGCCGCCGCGGATGTGCTTGCCGTCGTCGTCTCGCTCCACCCCCCTCCATCTGTAGCCACCGTTCCAAGGAGCCCAACCCAGCCTCCTCTCATTGTCGGAATCACCGGGACAAGCGACGCCGCCACGTCTGTGTATCACCGACGGTTAGCCGCAAACATGGCAACGTCATTAGTGGCTAATGAGGCCACTAACTACCCCCTCACACACTGACACTGCGCCCCACGGACTAACTTAATCCCCTACCTATTTTAAGTTGGGCTTAATTAATTCTAATTAGGCGTCGTTACACTGACATGTGGTCACCAATGTCAGGTTTGACTTTGATAGCCATACGTTGGCGTAGTGCCGACACAGTAATCATTTTTTGGATTATTTATAATTCAAAAATGATTTGGAAATTTCAGAAAATGTTGCAAACTTCAAACATTATATAAATTCAACCGTAACTCCAAATGCAACAGTTTATATATGAAAACTGACCAGGAAAATCCAATATTTCCATTGGTACCTTTTGCATGCTTGTTAGAACAACTTTTGACCTTTGTTTAGGACAAATCAATAAAATGGCATTTAAATGATCACATATGGAGTTTGATTTTGAACCTTGCGTTCGAACGAACTTCATTTTACATTGTTCCTAGATGCATTAGGCCAATGAACATTATATTGCCATGTCATGATCATGCATCGTATTGTTGCATTTCCATGAATTGAATGTTGTTCCCTTGTTTGCCGGTGTTTGTTCCTTCTCGGTAGAGGACGATTCTGACGTTGTGAAGGTTGACACTGATGAACAACAGTACTATCTTCAGAAATGCCAGACAAGGAAAATCCCCTTCACTAGTAGAAAAGAGGGCTTTGGTCCAGGCTGGGTTAGCCCATTAGTCCCGGTTCAGTACAGAACCGGGACCCATGGGGGCATTGGTCCCGGTTCGTGAGCCCAGACGGCCGGCCGGGCCACGTGGGCCATTTGTCCCGGTTCGTCTGGACCTTTTAGTCTCAGTTGGTGCCGCAAACCGGGACTAAAGGGTGGGACGCCCATTAGTATCGGTTCGTGGCACCAACCGGTACTAAAGGTTAGAGGCATTAGTACTGGTTCATGGCACGAACCGGTACTGAAGGTCCCATTTTCGAACTCTACCCCGGTGGATCGCCTTTTCAGTTTTGTAAAAAGCAAAAGAAAATGAAAAAAACTTCAAAAATTAAAAAACTTTTAGATGTAGTTATGTTACTACATTTACTAGTTAGGAAAATTTAAAAACTTAAATTTGGACATGTTTTGCAAAAAAGTGTAGGGAAAATGTAAAACGGCTATAACTTTTGCATACGATGTCAGAAAAAAAACGTATAATATATCAAAATGTTCAGCATGAAAATCCGCATCTGATTTTGACTGCCTATGGCTTGTTTGCAAATTTTTAGAATCCTCAAATTCTAAAAGGAAAAAAAGTTATGCTCAAATTTCAGTTTTTTTTGAATTTTTGTTAAATCTGGTCAAACTACTTATTCAAGAAGTATTAGTGTTACTAAATAATTATTCAAGAATACTAGTGTTACTAAATAATTATTTCAGTTTTTTTGAATTTTGGTCAAATCTGGTCAAACTGTGGTCAAACAATGGTCAAACTAATTATTCAAGAAATATTAGTGTTATTTTTTAGAATAATAGTTTCAAATTCAAACAGTGAAATGTGTGACTTCATGCTCAAGCTAAATTCCTGAGGTTAATAGGATTGACATTTTACTATTGTCAGGAAAACAACAAGTGCAGACTTGGAAACGAGGGAGAATAGAACCCAAAAGTTAAGCGTGCTCAGGCTGGAGTAGTGAGAGGATGGGTGACCGTCCGGGAAGTTAGATGATGAGGGGTGATTAGAGATGAGAGGTTAAAATAATTCATAATTTTCATAAAAAAAATCACAAAATTTTCTTTAGTACCAGTTGGTGTTACCAACCGGGACTAAAGGTGGACCTCCAGACAGCGGCCACGTGGAGGAAGAACCGGGACTAAAGGGGGAGGCTTTAGTAACGACCCTTTAGTCCCGGTTCCAGAACCGGGACTAAAGGCCCTTATGAACCGGGACTAAAAACCCTTTTCCTACTAGTGCTTGAGCATTTCGATACAATCACTCTCTCGCTCTTGCTCTCTTTTACTGCATTAGGACAACAACAATTCAACTGTAACATGTTGCGGTAGTTGAACCATTCCTTTGGATGACCTGTCTTTGTCATAGTAAATATTAAAACTTCTTTGCATGAGTAGGAATTGCCTGGTCCATGTTGTGACTAATAATCCATGATTGCTTTCTTTGCTTGCTATGCTTATAGTCGTGTGAGGTCTGATCCATCTAGGTGATGAGTTGGAATGGTTGTGTTCATGTCTTACTGTGTGAGAGTTAAGTGTGTGAACACAATTTGATCAAGGTAGCGATGAGAGGCCATGTAGGAGTACATGGTGGGTTGTCTCATTGAGACCGTCCTTAAGCACTGAGTTTTGTGTATGTTATCAAAGAGCAGTTACTACCACACATTGGGCTTCGGGTACTCCAAGTTCTCTAGACTTATTAATCATCCTTATCTCTGCCTAGGAGTTGCAACTAGTTTCTGGTGTTTGTAGGATGCGCTATTGGCCATACCAAGTGTAGTGCTACCTGACGGGATGTACTTGGGACAGCTAGGCATGTTGCACAGTGTATCAAGCGTGGAGGTGGACTTGGGAACACTGCTCGCATCATTTAGGGCCATGATGCAAACTTTGGCCGGACTTCCCTTGCGGGTTCAGCCTCACATAGACGATAAACTTGGACTAGAGTCCCCGCTTTTTCAATTTCATCAAACAAACATCATTCACATGACCACAAAGAAGCAACGTTGCAGAAATCAGGTAAGTATTCATATTATAATGAGCACCACATTGGCTTTCTCGGTTCCCCTCTTGGAATCCTCAAGTTGAGCCTAGCTAAAACAGACTTAAACCTGAGAAGTAATATGAAAATATAAGCATGAAACAAGACAGAGTGAATGTTTTAAGCTGAAAAACATAATACACTTGAAAAAAGTAGAGGCCTTGAGCGAGAACTACCGCGAACGGGAGGAAAATAATGAGAAAAAAGGTCTCATGTGACAGTGGGCTTGTGGGTTAGGAAGCAGCTACCTAATTACACAAAACAAGGGACAAATCATGAAGAGATCACGCCAGATAATCGTGGAAAGCTTACGCTGTCCGAAGCTTATACCCGAGCCGCCGGAGCAAGCCCCAGTGCCAATACGTTAAACCCATTACTAGATCGGGTTCGCGCCTTGGCGCGAGGGTGCCGGGCACAACATTTTGACAAAGCGTGTAACAATTTGTCAGTAGGAACTCAGGTATAGCATGTGCAGCCAACCAATTGTGTTAGAAGCGAAACATAATGAAACTGAAGATGAACATCCGGTTATAAGAAAGAATCAAGCTCGGTGCTTTCATTTGAATAGAGATAAAACACAATACCATACATTACCTTTTACGATAGAGAGATAGAATCAATATCTAAAGTCTATCAATGTCTTGTTCAAAGCAAAGTGAACAATATCTAAAGTCTATCAATGTCTTGTTCAAAGCAAAGTGAAAATAGCAACATGCCACCAGGTACTACCTTCCATTAAAAAGACGACAACGGGAATCTAAACGTTATACATTTCCTGTTCAGAAGAACATCAAAAGGGCAAACATGCTGGCTTGGGCGATACGAAACAAAAGGTCGATGTTCCAGCTCCATTGTGTTAGCCACCTTAGTCTTGCGATGCTTGGCATCCTGCATAGCCACATCTTTCTTCAGATTTTGGAGCCTCTTAGAATAAAGTTGCCCTGTCTAAGGAAAAAGTATATCAATACAGATTGTTTCTTATTTTTATTGTGGTGTGAACGGAGGAAAAAGGATGATGCACGACTAAAAACACTAACCGAAAACCTGGTTGTCAACCAACTATATACTACTCAACTAAATCAGAGAGGGATCTTCTGGGCACTAAGCTGTTGTAAAAGGTTTTTAAGGTCCCCACTTCATCAACCTAAAAATAAAACATAAGGTGGAGGGCAAGGGAAGGACTAAAATAAAAAGTAGTAGTCACTTGGTAATGCATACTGGAAAGACATTTTGCTGGTAAGGATCTCCCCTACTCATAGAACAAATAAAAATATAGGAAACGCGCGTTGCACATGATAGATCAACCCAATACAGTAAGTTTAGATCAATATCAATATAGAAGAGTGAGACAGTCAGTTATACCAAAAGCAAGACGCTATATATTTTGGCTCCCTCCCAGATCAAATTAATTTACAATTATGGAGGATTGTAAAGTAATCGACAAAGAAGTGATCGCCAATTGCACTGTCTACATATGCCTTTATGAATGCAAATGCATTCTATTGATCTCCAAATTTCATCTAATTGATATTTTCATTCCCTCCATTCCAGAACATATACATTCCTTTAAACAAATCTATTTAGGATAAAGCGTTCCCACGTAGCTTTATGTCCGTGTTTCCTCTTAAATTCAATGTATGAGAAACAATCATCAAGAAGATAAAGAAAAAATACATATTTCCTCATTGCAAAATGATCGCGGTTCAAGGTAAGGCGCTTCAGAGGAAGGGAAGAAAACAATATCACATTCACCTCTAAAGGTCTGAATCTTACCTGGCATGTAGTTCAAGGGAGAAGTTGCTTCTGCCACCGCTCGCTGGTTGTGTGCCTGATAATTCCTCCCAGAGTGATATCATCCACCATAAATTCTTCGTCAGATGAAGAAACTGGCAACAAAAGAACCCCACAAAATCAGTAATTAACTATTTCGCTACATTAAGGTGAAGGCATGAAGCTAACAAACAACAGAGAGAGAGGGAGGGAGGGAGGGAGGGAGGGAGGGAGGGAGGGAGGGAGGGAGAGAGAGAGAGAGAGAGAGAGAGAGAGAGAGAGAGAGAGAGAGAGAGAGAGAGAGAGAGAGAGAGAGACGGCATGGTGGTGACCTGCGAGCATATGATTCCTTGTTAGTAAATATCATATGGAATAATGAGAGAAAAATGAATAATCAAATAAGGACCAAAGCTGACCTTTTCAAAGTTATGTGGATTAAAATGTAGGACGGCCCACACAACCCTCCCGACGAGGGCGAGGGCAAGCCAGCAGGAGACACGGCGGTGACCAGCATGCCAAGTCAATGGGAGGAGAGGCAGTCAGAGAGAGAAAGACAACAGACATTGACCTGCAATAGTACAGAGTAGACAGTAAATATCATATGTCATTCTGAGGAACAGAGGAAATGAACAATCAAATAAGGTCCAAAGCTGACCTTCTCAAAGTTATATGGATTCCAATCTAGAACGATCTTCTCGTGCCAATTCAGAGCGAGGTGTGAAGAGTGCACATCATCATCGAAATAGAATCTCACCATAGGTGTGTCTCGCCATCATAATAAAAAAAATCCATAACCCAGATGGACCAACCTTACTGGTCACAAGCAAGCACAAGGTTACAGATTAATGATTACCAGTAGAACCATATACATTTAAAGAAAAATTGTTCATCCAGATTTCTAGGGACTTATTTAAGCACTAACGCTAATCCACTGTCCAATGATCATCCAAGATTCTGCCTTTACCACAAAAAGAAAGTCTAGAACCATATACACTTCAAAGAAAAACTGCTTATCCAAATTTCCAGGGACTTAGTTAAGCACTGATGCTAATCCACTGTCCAATGACCATCCAGGATTTTAGCACCCCTTTAAAAATACAGACAAAATGGGAACCAGGAGGTTTACCATGATGTGTAAGTGGCCTAACTCTGAATCCATTTTCAGATGATGAGATTATTCATGAGTAGATGACGTCTTTTGCCAAACTTCTAAATGTCCCTTAGATCCTATAACGAAACTATTGCAATTCTAATTATAACCAAATGTACTCAATAGCAAACCAAACTAACAATAGGACCATATCTCAAGCATGTATACTAACTCCAGATTGGTACATGTGTATCGACTAACTGTGGAGCGTTTCTTTATCAGCTATTAATATTGAAATTTTCCTTTTGAATGTCAGGTCTCAAGTACAATAGTAGATAAATATACCTGGATAATAAACCTCTATTTTTTCTAGAATATGCTGTTGAGTGCCTTCCATAAGCATGTATATGGTACCATAGTAGATAAGTCCCTAACAAACATGAAGGCGTAGGATGATGGTTAAGAAAGCCAATAGCAGATAGCCATTACAAGAGTATCTCCACTACCAACTAATCTTAAGCTCACGCCACGCCCACCATGCACAGCTAGTGAAGTAACTAACTAATGCATGAGCTAACTCTACGGCCATTTCGTGTCATAACTCGCAAATGCACTGGTGTTGATAACAAACCAGTAAACATTCAGCATAAGGATGGATTGGAAAAGTAAGATAACCAGGAGCACAATGATTCAAGGCCTAGGACAAGGAGTAGTTGTGTTGATAAAGAATCGCTGAAAAAAAGACATTCAGAAGTCTGGTGTATCAAGGACTTGAAGTCGTTGATTAGCGGATATCCAATCATTTAGGATGTAGTACGATAGACACAAGCACCAGATTTCTACTTAATATGAACATCGTAAGATTGTTTTTAATAAATGTGCACGTACATTTGTCTTAGTAAAGTCATTATCTCTATTAATCAAGAGTAACTGTTTGGTGTAATCCTGACAATCCAATTCTTCTTTTTTTGAGGAAAAGCATAGCTTTATAGATTAACCTTGCTTGGGCAAATTACCCGAAGTAGAATTAGCCACATGAGGCTGTACATGATTCATTGACTTGTGCTTAAGTCTGAAATCTTGCGTGCAATAAACCAATTTTGTACGGAAACCAACGACCACTAAAATTACAGTGGATCATATAGTAATCTGCATTGGCAATCCATAGGGAATTCCATCTAGCACTATCATGTGTGAGCGACCATGAATCAATTTTTGACTGGAATCAAATAGAGGAGATGGTAAGGCAATGGGGGGATATGCACCTGTTCGTAGAAACGCAGGGTAAAGGGGAAAATGTGCATAGATACTACTATGTTTGGTATATGGATAAGAGTCGCGGATGCTGCTACTGGATGAGGAACCTCCGCTCAACAACACGGGCGTCCGAAGATATTGCAGCTTCAGCGGACACGGTGTAGCACACCGCAAAGGGGAACAGCCGGATGGCCGTCACTCGGGCCGGCGATGCGATGCGATTTGTGAAGGACTTTAGAAGGTTGCTGATGCACGCGCTGTCCACGAGAGGCACCGGCGCAGTTGCTCTCATGGCGCTGGTCAAAGGAGCTCACTGGACAGGACGGCAGCGCCGATCCGCCGCCGAACCCACCGCTGACCCTAGCAATAATTTTTTGTACATGATCCTAGGAATAATCTGTCGCTACTAAAAATGTGCTGCATATGTATATAATTTCTTTTGGTGATTTGTTGGGCGGAACACCATGAACACCAAACCAAATCGCTAGGGAGGGAGAGGGGGGGAGGGGCAGGTGGACCTCGAGGTCTAGCAGGCGCAGTAGAAGAGCCTGCTGAGCTCGTCCCTGCCGCCCCCTTCACATCAGCCCGGCCGGCGCTACGTGCCCCTCCTCCTTCTGCTGCTCCCTGGAGCCGGCCATCTCCTCGTCATCCTTGAGCGAACCAATCTGCAGAAAAACGAATCAATTTCATTGATGAGCAGCGGCCAACGAGCAAGAACGGCAAAAAAGAGACTCGTACCTGCAGATTCAATCGTTGCCCACAATCCCCAACACGTGCTGGAGAGGAGGCAGGGGTTGGCCGTCCTTGCTCCTCTGGCCGCTCTCCATGGCTGCGGCCCACTCCCGGGAGATAAGAAGAGAAGCCGCGGCCGCGCCGACCCACCTGCGTCACGCCGTGTCCCCTACGCCGCCTTTGCCTCGCCTCGCCATTCCTGCTTCCCTCCCGCGGGAGCAGGGGACGGCGCGGGAGGGGGTAGAAGGAGGAGAACGTGAGGGGAGGAGGCCGGGCGCCAGCGGGGAAGGAGGAAGCAGCGGCGGCGGGCTCGGGCAGAGCAGCGGCGGCGGGCTCGGGCCTAGGGTTTGGAAGGAGAGAGAGGCGAGGCGGGAGGAAGAGGAAGGGGACGGCGCGAGTGCGGCTGTGCGGGAGGAGCGACGGCTAGGTTTCCTCTTCATAGGAGCGGCCCCTTTTATACCGCAGGACGCAAAATGACGAAAATGCCCTCGTGGGGGCGCTGGAATTACGCGCGGTGGCACGATCGAGGTGAAACTGTTCATTGCAACAATAACTTTTTTTTATCCGACGGACGCGGTCATTTCAGGGCTAGATCCAACGGCCCAGATCGCATCAAGCTGCAAGATCCAACGGCTAGGAAGTCCAAATCGCTGAGGAAGCGGGAGGATCCTCCACATCCTTATTTCTCAATGCATCGTGTGAAGGGCGGCTAACCAGCTATGTCACGTGGTGCAAGCTGGTTGGCCGTCCTGAGAATTTTTTTAAAAAAAAGTTAATCAAGATGAGGATTATTTTTTAAATGCATTTTTTCTTTTTAGATGAAAGTTGAGTACCTCTGGTATTTTTAAAATGAAGGGTTATGCAATGTGGCTCTCGCTGATAGACGGCGGTGACAATTTTTCCCTTTTTTTATTTTTAACATCTTTTTTTAGATGAAGGTGAGGATTTTTTCTGAGATGTCTTTTTAGATGGAGGGGAGGACTCTATGTATTTTATTAAAATGAAAACATGCGCAAAACTTGCGGCGCCACAAGTTGGCACCCCAACAATTAGTACATATATGGTGTGGTGATAGTGATAGTACCGATTTTAAAACTCGGGTACAACGAAACTATATGTGGATGCAGTATTACGACATCTTTGCTAACCCAGAAATTGGCTCTGCCATCTACCAGCGGACATTGATGCGGAGCCAACCCGAAAATTGGCTCTGGCTATGGGGGTGCGGTGCGCGACGGAGAGGAGCCGCCGGAGACACGTCGTCGATGGACGCGATGCTGCAGCCGTAGCCCTAGCCATGGGATAGGGCCCGCGGGCGAGCATAGACGGGGATCGGCGGATCCAGCCGGTCTGGAGGACGGAGAGGTTGGAGACAAGGTCTTGGGTGTGTTACGTGGTGGCCGACGTCGCCGGAATCGGCGGTCGTTGGTCGCGGCGCGAGTGGTCGCACGAGAGAGAGACAGATGGGTTCCTGGAGGGATGGTTGGGTGGGGATCCGGCGGATCTGGCAGCTGCCAGAGTTGCGAGGTAGGAGGAGGGAAGGGGGAGGGCCGGCGGCGAGCTGCGAGAGGACGGAGGCGAACAGGTGGTGGGTGGCGGCGATGCGTGGGAGACGATGGGGAATCAGGAGGAGGGTCTAGCCACGGGCCGAGGAATAAGGTATTAGGGTTAGGTTTTATACGGGAGTGGCTAGGCGGCCTTTAGCGGGCTTGGCGGCCTGTAACGGGCCATCGATGACAGTTTGTGAAACTGTCATCAGAAATCCGTCATGGATTAACATATTTCTTGTAGTGAGTGCATGCCTCCATTCCATACCAAGCCCCTTCTCTAATCGGGGGAAGGCCATTCTAAAACATCAGATCTCCCATTTCTGCTGATCAAAAATCAGTTTATCCACCTATAATATATGACAGCTAGCAAAAAATTGGAAGCGTCAACGAGAGATTGTATGTCATTTCTCAACACCACCTCAGAGGAAAGCGTTGGAAGGATTTCTTTCAGAGCGTAAGAACCACCGAAGAGCATGGGATTGGTATTTCTTTTCTGGGAGTTTCCAGTTCTTGATCAGTAATAACGTTTTGATCATTCCTGTTGACCCTCCATGACCATAGGTTGGTTTCATCACTAGAGCTTCTGTTCAACTCTTTACATACCTTGATGGGAAGGAAAACTCCACTTCAGATGGATTAAAGGTTTTACAATTATACCTTGCTAATGTTGTCAACTGGATGAATTTAAAATTGTTCGACTCATTGTCATCAGAGAAACATGTGCCATAGGAGACTTGACTTCGGATCAGAGCAGGAATCGAAACCAAGGGAAAGCTATCTTCCGTAGCAACACATAGACAACTTGCTAGTATCATTTCATTAATAAGTTCCAAAATATACAATCAATATATTAATGGAGTTTTTCTAATAAATTACAACCATACTGGTCCTCACGTGGCATAACAATAACAGTGAAGCTTCCAAAGTAAGGAAAGAAATGTATGTCAGGCTAGCTCGACCTTTTCATACTCATGGAAGGAAAAGCCTAGAACAACCAGAACAATTTTGACATGACTAACGAACTCCCCGCCAGTGATTAGATGTTTGGCGTGGAATTCAGCCCCACAATTACGAGCAATATAGCATAGCATATCCACCCATACCGTTGCAATCAGCTCCCACCGATAAGCTGCTCCTTCGGGCCTAAGCAATTCCAAGGAGACCTCTGGAGCTTGGTCAAGTGCACGGGAACCATGGTAGACACCGTCATGGACTTTCTGGAGGAACGCACTCCGATCAGCAACGATAGCAGGACGAGTGCACAACAAACTATGTCGACTTTTATGAAGCACATGATAGGCACAGCTATCAAGCATCACATTACGCTTGGCGACAAGGTACATCATGTAATTGGACAATGCTTGGCTAAAACTTCTGAATTCGGAGGCACTGGCAGTCTTGTCGGCCACTAAGCATATATCAGTCAGCATGTGCAGCCAAACCTTGGATGTTGCTTAACTGAAGTGCCCGTTGAGCTGCACTTTCAGATTGTTGACCTGCACCAAGATAATCTTTGGTCTGGAGCGCAGCCCACCATTGAGACCATTGGCCACGGAAGCTGCTGGAGGACAATCCCCCACCACCAGGTGCATTGGTTTTTATCTCAAGCAGTTTTACAAGTAGCATCTTCTTTACCTCAGGAGATATGACGACATGTGTTGTGTAATCCCGCTTGATGCCGATACTGCCCATCATCCGTTCCAGTCGGCCAGCTTGTATCTCCTGGATGCATCCATCAAGCATGTTATACTGTTTCATCTTCCCCGACCACTCCATTCTGCTTCCTGGATGGAGACCCTTGGGTACACAATGGAAGATTTTGTCATAATCAAATGTCCGCCAATATGCAATTGGCATGTATGGCCAATATGATAGCAGGGACCACATGAAGGTAGAGGATATCTCCATTGTGACAGCGCCCACAAGCAATATGTAAGATATGGTAACATCAGCTCTACTGTAGTTGACTAGTCCCTGCAATTGATGATCAACCCTGGCTTCCAAAAACAAAATGAGAGCCGTAGAGGTTAGGACAAGTGTGATGAGTCGATGTAACACACCAGTGATCCGTCCAAACTTGGTGTACAAGTAGTCATGTACCAGTGAGAGTTGAATCTCAACAATCTTGTACACTAGATCACTAGCTCCATCGTCAAACCTGTGAATCCTTTCTGCAATTGCAATCCTTAAATCCTGTAAATCAATTCCGCTAAATGGAGGATTTACGTCCATCAAAAAATCAAACTTCATAAAGAAGCCCCCGCAGGTCACATCCATCACATGTTCGAAATTTTCCTCTTTCTTCTCAGAAATTATTGATAGCAGGCCATCATAATATCTGCTCAAGCCGGAGGCAAGATGCCTCCCACCGGCATTGAAGCTGCTGCTCCTTGAGCCTGCTCTCCTGAGGGCCCTAATTCTCTCAGCATATTTAATAGTTCCAGAGATGAACATTAGTACCATGGGAGCTACAAGCTGACTG
Organism: Aegilops bicornis; assembly: GCA_021605145.1. NCBI lineage: Eukaryota > Viridiplantae > Streptophyta > Magnoliopsida > Poales > Poaceae > Aegilops > Aegilops bicornis. The sequence goes on along the minus strand of CM038671.1, from coordinate 831,755,291 downwards.
CCTCCGTGCCACTGCTTGCGGACGATGTAAATGGCCAGTGCCACCTGGATGGTGAAGTTCAGCAGGTGGCGCTTCCACAGCATGCAGTCCTCCATGGAGAAGGCGGTGATGGTGTCCTGTCCGCCGAGGTGGAGCAGCAGGAAGGGCGCCCAAAATAGCACAAGCTGGTGCTGTGGGTCACTAGTGTGGGCGGCGAGGCGTCCGAGGACGAAGACCGCGATGGAGTCTGCCGATAGGTATGATAGCCACAACAGCGCGCTGAGCACGCGGGAGCTGTGGCGTTTCCGGAACGCTGCCGAGAAGAGGAGGATGACTTGAAGGGAGAAGCTCGCTAGCACGAGCAACTGGATCTCCCACTCCTTCCAGAGTTGCTGGACACGCTCCACTGAGCTGATACGTTTTACGAAACAAAAGTTAGAAAGGACGAAAAGGAAAATATATAGAGCAAACGTCAGCGCGATAGTGTTTGAGGGCGACAAACTTTGAGTCAAGCATTTGGCTGATAAGTGATACTACCTCCATTCAAAATATAGGACACTTTGGTAGGATATTTAAGCCTGCCAAAACGTCCTACATTTTGGAACTAATACTATCTTTTAACATTTGTCTCTAAAACTAAAAGGCTGAAAGCAAAAGGCCTGGCCTGAGAACTTTGTTGTTTTATTTTTTCTTCATATATAAAACGGAGGAGTTGTTCCCGTCGACTACTAAGGCGTCTGTGGCGACCTCGCTAAACTCAAGATGATGTGCCGGCTCAGTCTCTCGGACGGGCTCATAGGGGTAGGGTGTAAATGTGTGCGTTCATAGGGGGTGTATGCTCGTGTATGTGAGGGACTTCGATTATACCATGTTTTCAAAAGTGGAGCGGGGGACACCCTTTCACTAAGAAAAAGGGCTAGATATCGCATGGAACAAAAGTTGATCTACTCAATATATGCATATCTTACCCCATGCATGCCATTTAAAGAAGATAATACCGGAATGGCATTCTATGCCGACGGCTCGCAGCCGTCAGTATAGGCACAAACCCCGTCGGGATAAGCCTATGCCGACGGCAACCGTGGGCATAGGGTCGTCGGCAACTTGTACGTCGGCGTAGCTAGGCCGGGTCGTCGGCGTAGAAAAGCCGTAGGCATAGAGGCCTATGCCGACGCCCTTCATACAACCATCGGCAAACTTCTACATATGACGGCGGCTGACGGCGCCGTCGTCAAGTTCTGATCAATGAAAGGGCGACACGTTGAACATCTATGCCGACGGCCAATCCGTCGACATAGTTTTATATCTATGCCGACGGCCAGACCGTCGGTATAGTTCTGCCACGTGTCGACAACTGGTGCAGCCTCGCACTAAGGTATGCCGACGGCCCAGCTACCCCCCAAGTACCCCATTCCGTCTAACCCTGGCACCGTTGACCAGCGGATCTAGCCCTTTGACTTTCACCAGATGGGGTTTGATCGATGGACCTTTTCACCTGGTTGTGATAGGCCCCTCATGTCTAACCCTGGCACAGTTGACCGGCGTATCAGCACTTTCAAGGTTCTTATAAAAAACATATAAAACTTGTCAAAATAGATGTAATTATCAATTGTTTCTGATTTTAATAAAGTATAGGGACCTATATACAAAAAAACATGAGGTCACATTACTAACATACTCAAAAAAAATACAAACTACATATTCATAATCTATGGAAAATTCTACACCAAATCGATATATAATTTATGAATGTTTATGTTTAGATAAGTTAATGAAATTTTAATTTAGAAAAAGATAAAAACTAAAAAAACAGATAATACACAGATATGCCATTTAAGTTAATCAAATAGCTATGCCCCGGATTGATGAGGTGTGCCCAACTGACACTCCTCGGATCGATGACGTGGCACGTGTCGCGAATCGAGGACGTGGACCAAGCCTATGCCAACGGCTTTGCCATCGGCATAGCTATGCCGATGGCCGCCATTAGTGCCGTCGGCCTAGCTATGACGGCATCAAACGCTCGTCACCCATCGGGTTGCCGGACCCATGTTTATGCCGACGGCCGCTGTAGACATATGTCCCACTATGCCGATGACATTACTATGCCGACGGCCACCGTCGTCATATGTGGAAGTATGCCGACGGCTTGCCCTAGGCCGTCGGCATACCTCCATATATGCCGATGGGGGCCGTCGGCATATGACAGATCGTCGGGATTAGGCGAAATTCCGGTAGTGAGACGAATAAGCATATTATGCAGTGGATTACTATCTCTTAATGTTAGACAATGCATAAGTGGTAGCTTTTGATCTTGTGTTCCTGTTATGTTAAAAAAAATATGAAAGCGCCTGATCCTATAATCTCGTAGGGGCGGGCGACTCAGCCTCCTCATACGGTCCTACCCACAACAGCACCATACGAGACGACCGGAAGAAGCTTGAGGCAACACCAACGACCTCCATCCTCTTGCCCACCTATGTCGCCAGGCCAGGATCCGTTCTTGCTCGAGCTCGCACCTAAAGCACGCACCTCCACACCATGACGCACAGTCGATTGGTCATTGTGTGTGTCGGCGCGCAACAGCTGCCTATCGCTGCTCTCGCATACCAACCCACGACTCCCGGCCAGCAATGATGTGACAGTTGTCCTTTTGCTCTAGTGACCTTGGCTATACTGGTGGCTTGGCAGGTACTCCCTTCATTTCAAAATAGATGACTCAACTTTGTACTAACTTTAGTACAAAGTTGAGTCATCTATTTTAAAAAAGAGGGAGTAGCACTGTGCCCTGCGCTGATTTACATCGGTGGCTACGGGAGTGGCAGGACCTCATGTGGCCATGTCGGCTGCAAGGACGGTGGCTGGGCCAGGCACGACCTAAGTAAAGTGGGAGTGCAAGATGTTGGCTTCCCCACGGGAAGAAGGACGTGCTCCCCTAGCCCACATTCCAGTTAGCCACCGGGGACGCCCGGGAGGGCAGGATCAACTTCACCAATGACACGTGCATCGACTCCGAATGGCTGCCCGGACGGCGCGAGGTGTGGCGGCAATAGCGCGACGACTGTGAGTGGCAGCCGGGACGACACGGGATGATGCAGCGACGGTGTTGGTGGCCCTGTTCGTAACAGAACTGGCGCCCAGCAGCAGCGCGGCTGCCTTTTTTGTGGGCGTCGGCAGGCATTTGGCTCCGAAGCCCCAGCGAAAGTGTCCTTTGATGATGGAGATGGAGTGCACCGCTTATGAGGGCATCTATAACGCTGACCTGTAAATTTACTCCGGAATCCATCCGTGGACAGGAGACCAGTCCGCGGACACGATGCTGGAGCCGGCCAGCCAACCGTAACCGCAAATGTCCGCAATAGTCTTTCGTTAAACTTGCTATAAACAACGGTCAATTGAAAAGATGAAACAACACGGCCAAACAAGCAACATGTATTACATGCACCTTCCGCCAATGCATGCACCTTCTGCCAAACACTTCGGACAAAGCAGTGCGTTCTGATCGCTTTGACTTTTTTCGCTTAGGCATAGCTTTGGTCTTGTGTGACTTTGCTATTTCTCGGTGTGTTTTTTTTATGTGAGTGTCTTAGTGTTGGCTGTGTCTATCCTAGCTGTGCAGAGGCCGGATGTGTGCTCATCATACTTTGTATCTACTTGATGCTTCATTTTGAGTTAATAAAATCCACCCTTTATTAAAAAACGTGAGTGCATTTGGCAAAAGGTGTTCCAAAATTTAGCGAAAGCAATCCATTTAGCAATAATTAGAGCTTTCTACTAAGTAAATCATGTTTAGCTAGATAGCTATGTGCCTTCGCCAAATCAACGTAGCTAGCTTGAAGCTTTCCGCCAAACATCATACTAATTTGTTAAAATCAAGTTCTCCTTCTGCCAAATAGCATCGGTCTTCCACCATCATGAATGGACGAGGGCACGTGATGGCTTTTCATTGGTCAGATGAATCTCAGGCTTGCGTCAGATGACACAACAGGTCAGGACAGTGTGACCCGAACATATGTGGGCGGTTTACGGATCGGCATTGGAGATGCCCTTACCGGCCAACATCATTCTGGGCGTCATTAATTCACACAGAGGATGCCGGGGCAATGGTTCTGAGGATCCAGCGATATGCATCAGGCATTCGTTGGGTCACATGATTCACATCTCGGGCGATGGCTGCTAGGTGTTGTGTGGCGCGCATGACAAACCATCGGGAGATGGCAGTGAGACAACGGTCAAAATGGTGCGATGGTGCCTCTCTTCCAGTGACTTCTCCTTTGCCTTGCTAGTTCTATGGTAGCAGTCCACTAGGATGGTGGACGGTCACTATGCATGGTAGCAACTTCGTAGTTTTTTTTAAAAAAGGAGGATGTATCCCCGGCCTTTGCATATGGACGATGCATTCAACTATATTATTAAATATTCACAAAGACCATACAAAGTGATACATCAATAAGCCTGAAGCCACTATCATGGCAACACCGTTGCTACTCCTATCCTTGATAAGATGAAGGTGTGCCAAATATCCGGGCCTAATACCAAACAGACATGACACTAAAGCCTAACATCTAAAGTCGGGTGTCCCCTCCAAGCCACTACCTGGATTGGGTCCCACACCGGTCAGGCACACTTCCAGTGAGCACCACACGCTACAAGGGCCGTCACCTCCGCCGTCCCTCGGTCCATCCTTAGAAAAAAATTGTTGCACCGACCTTACCAGGCCTCTCTGCCATCAACGCCACCATGACGCCTGACAGCTTCCTCATCCTGCGTGAGTCCATCTCCAGACGCGCCCATCACCGACCCTCTGCGGCACCATCCCGCCAGGATCTGCCGTCGGCCTCGCGGTATATGTAACATCGCTCCTCCTCTTGACCCCTCCAGCCAGCGCATGCTCTAAAACGATGCCCCCAGGAGGGACAACAACATCGAAGGTGTAATCATCGTCCGATCCGGTAGACCCAGATCTAGGGGCTACTCGATCGGCGCCCACCACCCATAGCATCTCTCGCCCAACCATCTGAGCCTCCCAAGACGGCGCCTCCATGGAGGTTACGAAGCGCAGGGCGCCGCCGCCGCCGCCCAATCCATACTGAATTTTGGACTTTCGTCCGGGAGGGGTTCGGATGTGGATAGGAGGGACCTCAGCTTCGCCTCCAAGGAGGGTAACAGCATCGTGAGACGCCGCCGATGCTGGTCCCCAACCTATACCACCAAAACTCCGACTGATCCGGATTCGATAGCGAGACGAACCGAGACCAGCAGAGATGCAAGTTCCATTGGGCTCAACCCACCAGGAAGGAGGATCAAGAAGGACAGACGCCGTAGATCTCCAGGCGCCGGATCCAACGATCCGACGAGGCCAGCGGCGTAGACCACCACCCTGCGCCGGCCGACAACATCCAAGCGCCAGATCCAGATAGATCCGTCCTGAACATGGTGGTGCCCGCAACCACCCGATCTAAAGACCACGCAGCCACCACCTCGCCATGGAGTCGCATCCAAGCCGCTGCTCTCATGCCGCATCGCCCGCGCCGCAACGCGCCGCCGCAAAGATGCTCGCCCGCCGTGCCGCCAGACCCCGCGCAAGCCCGACGCCTCTTCGCGATCTGGTCGTCCCGCGCCGCCCAAGATGCTCCAAGGGGGAGAGATGCCATGCCGCCGCCCAGCCGGCCAAGCTTTGCCCGACGGCGATGCAGACGGCGGCGAGGAGAGGTGGAGGCGGAGGAGGGACGAGGGCGGCGGCGGCTAGGGTTCCCCATGGGTTGCCCGCGGGGGCGACACGAGGGGAACACTGATACACATACAATGGCAACCTCGCAACATCGCAGATGTATTCTTCCTAGGTGAAAACCCACAATCTTGCCTTCGGGCTTGGTTAGGTAGCATCGACATTTATGCTTCTTTACCTTGTTGAAGAAGTTGGTTCAAAGATCTGCTTTAGGGTGATAACCCTGGATTTGATATCTGGTTGCACTAGCCAACATCGGCATGTGAACTGTGGTTCCTTCTTGAAGGCGTTTTCTTGGAGCATTGTGTCATTTGTTTACTAGTATGTCGTTGTAGGTTTGGTAATAAGATTCAGGGATGTTCTCAGACTTATCCTAAGTGCCGATGGTACAGCCAACACTATCACACGCACACGAAAAATCACGTTGGCAAAGAGCAAAGTCATCAAGACGGAAACTATGCCTGGGCGAGGAAAACAGAAAAGAAAAACCCGAAAGCGACAGAAACAAAGAAATATCATTTTATTTGTTTCCTCTCATCTCTATTTTTCACCCAAATAATAATATTTTTTGGTAAGCCAATAAATTCCTACCAAATAAGTGCTTAACAATAACATGATAGTTTTTCACTTCTCTGATCTTTCTCCTAAATAGTACTCCCTCCGTTCCGTTATGTAAGGTGTATTATTTTCGGCACGGTGACCAAGGCATGAAATTATAGACATGTTATGACTAAATTACCCTTGGCAAATTTGTTGATTAGTAGTAAGTAAATCAATTAGTCCACAAAAGTAAGAGGTGCATGCAATCGACAGAAAGATACTTTCCTTCTTTTAATACAAGGAGAGATATAGGCAATCAGGAAAGAGATACTTTTTATTTTTCTGGAGGGCTAACAGGGAATTATGAAGAATTAGAAGAAATGCACCTTACTTTCTGCAATTATAAAAAAAGCAAATACACCTTATACAAAGGAACGGAGGGAGTATTTTCTTTGGTAAGTCAATAAAATCTTATCAAGTAAGTAATCATGCGAACTGCACACAAAAATTGCTAACATCTTAGTGCACTGATGTAATAATGGACGTGCAATCACGGGCTAGTCTTCTACTCCCTCCTATCCATATTAATTGTTGCCGATTTAGTTGTTTATGCTGCTATTGTAACGCAGGGGCAATTATCCAGTTAAAGTTTAAAAATGCACTCTCTGTTCCTAATATAGGGCGCACTTTGCATAAATAAGATGCTCTGTGGAAACATACGATCAAATTGGATAATCCCCCTTTTATAAAAAAGAGAAAAGTATATTGTTTATCCTTCAACTCTTTGTGGAGTCTAAATTTAGCCCTTCAACTTTAAAACTAGATAACTAACACCCTTATAACTTCTAAAATAGGGTTTAGTCCTTCAGGTTGTTTCCATACTGACTCAACCCGGTTTTGACTCGTAAGTCTAACACAACATCCACCTCATCATCTTCTTCTTACTGGAGTTGGGGATTTCATCGAACACTTCGTAGGCAGCCGATGCCTACGGTGCTTGTCATCTCGTCCATCCCGCCTGTCATGGTGCTCAACCCCCACGTCCAGCAGCAGCCTTCCAAGTTCCCATGGCTGGCGGCCAGGAGCAACTCGCGGAGGCAGCCGCGACAGTTGGAAGCTGGCTGCGGGGCATGGATACGGCGGTGGAAGGGCGGGCCGGCCGCATACAGCAGCCTGCACCATGCCGCCGTTGCACGCGCACCCAAATCAGCCATCGAAGCCTCCTAAGCAACGTGCTGGAGCTCGACGCTCGGGTGCTCAAGGACGCATCGAGGTGAGGTGCACCAACCTATCCATAGAAGCCACCTGCACCTCGCCTCCTCGGCCTCACCCTTGCCACAGCACGTGCGCACCAATGTGGCCCCGGACGTGAGCGTTGCGAGCTCGAGGGAAAGCACCACCGGCGGCAAAGTAACGTGTGGCTGCTTGTCGGAAGCAGCTAGACCACCGTCGAGCTCGATGCGTACCTAGGCGGCGTTGGTTTCCTGAAGGGGAGCTCCAGAACGACGCGGGCGTCAGCTTAGTCACCTGCATGGCTGGCGCGCTCGTGTCGCTCGTACTGGTGCGGCTAGCGGCGGTGCGCACAGAGGTTGGCATGCAGCCGGGAACTGCGCCATGGCGAGGTGCACGGGGCTACCAGTGCTGGAGCGGCACTGTTGCACGCTGCCAGCGGTGAGAAGGCGGTGCCGGCTTCGAGTGGCCAGTACGTAGGCAGCCCACGATGCGGCCACGGCAGCATGTGGTAGCTAGCAGGACCATCTGATGGTAGGCACGCATCGTGTGTTTGATGAAATGCCCAAACAGAAATAGGGAGAAGAGATAGGGCCAGGTTGGGGAGAGAAAACCAGTCAAAAGGCAAAACCACAATGAGTCAGCAGGGATACCGGGTCAGCCAAGATGAAGGACTAAACTTGTCCGATTTTAATTGTTATGGGTGCAATTTGTCTGGTTTTAGACTTAAAGAACTAAATCTGGACTCCACCAAGAATTGAGTAACGAAAAATATACTTTTATCTATTAGAAAGTACGGTCAAATTGAATATGATTTAGGACAATATCTAGAGCGTTCTATATTAAGGATTTAAACTCTTGAAGCTACCTGTGTTGAGTCGTGGGCGGGCAGGTTGGCACGGCGCAGACGCAGTCTCCACATGCCTTCAGCACCCTCATGTTGCTCCGACAACAACATGAAACCACACGCAGCGGCTGGAGCGTGGGAGAAATTAGGAAAGATGGAGAGCTGCTTATGCTCGTCGTGTTTTTATAGTACCAGTACGTACCAATTCAATGCCCACACGTCCATGGCACTCTCCATTGATTCTTTGCTTGGACTGGCACAACTCCGCTTTGCTTGCAGCTGGGTCGACGGAAGATTCCGCTAGCTTAGAATAATACACATGCACGCAAACTAAAGAGCATGCCAGTGGAGGAACTGCATCAATCATATCTTACGAGGCAAGCTTTCGCTCTACTTTATACAGAATAAACCATATAGTCAAACAATGCAATGTGCAAAAAAATTCCCCTTACAAACTGATTAGATAACAGAAAAACACAATGACCAAAGACAGCACATCACCAAGAATGCCTTGTCAAACAGCACCAACATGCCGCGGATCATAAACACGGGAGAGGCAGAACCACAACTAAATCAAACATAAGAACCGACAATCTACGAACTCGTGACTTCTATTTTTTTTGAACTGGACATTACCCCTTTCCATTGCAAACAACGGAAATACAACCAGTTCCGAGAACAGAGTCAGGAGGAGGGAAAGAGGTAAGGCGAGTTCAAGCATTACCAGGAAACCCACTGCAATTCGGTCGTAAGCCGAATTCAATGCTGTGGGTGAAAACCTGGTAACACATACAGTTCAAGAGCAACAAGCTCCAGTACACCCAAAAGAGACAAACATGCCAACACGACAAAAGATCACAAAGCGAAAACTAAAAAGCCACTATGAAGGAAGAAGGCCCTCCCAGCTGCACGATCCTTCAAGCTCCTCCAATCGGCTGGGCGGCCCCCCCGCAAAGCCTCATCAACTGCATTGTGCTGGTTCTGATCATCTCGGCACCTGATCGAAGCTTGTCGGCGTCTTCACCTTTCTGCAGTCTTGTCCAGTACAAAAGAAAAGAGCACATGGAGAACACGATTTCAAAAGGAGACTTGATTTGCTTTTTTTCAAACGCAGCCTTATTGCGAGCGAGCCAGATTGCCCAGCACGCGGCTGCAAGTCCAACCGTATAGAACTTGCCCTCTCCAGGAAGAAAGGAGTGGCACCAAGCAAAGAATTGCCAATAGTTATTTGGACATTTATCGGTGCCAATAGCCACCCCAATAGATCGCCACACCACTCTTTGCAACAGGACAAGTAAAGAACAAGTGATGGGAAGTCTCAATCTCATTGCAAAAAGAACAAATAGGATTCCCAGGCCAATTCCTATGGCGCATCACCTGTCTAGTCAACACCGCGTCTTGCGAAAGCTGCCACATAAAAATTTTAATCTTGAGAGGAATTTTGGCCTTCCAAATCCACTTACAGTGGCACCCGTTGAGAGGTTTTTCAAGCCATTTGTAAACAGATTTGGTACTGAATTTACCATTCTGGTTTAAACTCCAAACCACTCGATCGTCTTTGTCAGTAAGACGCAGGTTGTTAACTGTATCTAAGATTGTCCCCCATTGTTCAGCAAGAACAGGATTAAGCCTGCGCCTGAAAAAGGAGTCGGTCTCCACACTTAGCACTTGTTTAATGGTACACTCAGGGACATTACAGATATTAAAGAGCTGCGGATATTGATCCTTAAACGGAAGCAATCTGTTAATAGGATCGCTCCACACCCTAGCAATGTTCCCGGATTCAGTAATAACTTTTCTACCAGCCATATAAATCTCCTTGACTTTCAATAGGGATTTCCAACTCGGAGAGTCAGAAAACCTTGGGGCGACATCCGCTACTGTTTTATTCCGCAAGTAGCGAGCATGAATAATATCTTGCCACACCCCACTTTGTGTTTCGAGCTTCCACCACCATTTCACCATCAGACTGATGTTCTGTTTATGCAAGTCCTTAATCCCTAGGCCACCTTTCTCTTTGGATCTGCAAATTCTGCTCCATTTCACAAGATAATATCTTTTCTTCTTGTTACAACCCTGCCAGAAGAATTTTCTTCTATGCTTATCCAGTTTTTCAATAAAAGTTTTGTTCATCAACCACATAGACATATGATACAGTGATAGCTGGGTGACAACCGAGTCTAAAAGGGTGTGTCTCCCTCCCATGGAGGCAGCATTGCCCACCCAGGCTTCGAATCTTTTCAGATATTTGCACACAATGAACTCCCAGTCAGAGTTCCTCAATGAGGTGTAACTAACAGGCATGCCCAAGTATTTGATGGGGAAGCTACCTACATCACAATTAAAGAGGTCGGCATATTGCTTAATAACAGCATCGTCTCCCCCAACAGTCAAAATCTCACTTTTTTGAAAATTAACTTTCAAACCTGACATCATTTCAAACATGTACAACAGCAACTTCAGGTTAACTGCTTTGACGATGTCATGCTCGAGACAAATAATTGTGTCATCCGCATATTGGAGAACCGCAACTCCATCAGGGATCAAATCCGCAGCTAAGCCAACCAACAGCTTATTATGTTGTGCATTCTTAATCATCTTTGTGAGACATTCAGCAGCTAAGTTAAACAGGAATGGGGAGTGAGGGTCGCCTTGATGCACCCTTTTAGCACTTTGAAAATACGGACCCACACAATTGTGCAATTTAATGCTAACCGTGCCATTCCGAAGGATCTGGTTAATCCACCCACACCAAGTTTCATTGAATCCCCACAGCTTATGACACTAGCAAGAAGTCCCAGTTAACCTTATCATACACCTTTTCAAAATCCAGTTTCAACACCACGCCAACCCTTGTTTTCACATGAGTGTAGTTTAGGATCTCATGAAGCGAAAGAACACCATCCATGATGCTTCTCCCTTTGACAAAAGCATTCTGGACTGGGCTAATTAGTTTATCAGCATACACCGAAACCCGATGATCTAGGACTTGTGTGATGAGCTTGTATGGGCATCTAAGCAAACATATAGGTCTGAACTGTTGGATTTTGTCAGCCCCGGAAAGCTTCTGGAGCAACGTGATAATCCCGTAATTCAACCTATGGACATCCAACTCCCCTCGATGAAAGTGCCTAAACAAGGCCATGATTTCCTCCTTAACTATATTCCAACATACCTGGTAGAATTCTACCGGGATATTATCAGGACCTGGGGCCCTATTGGAGGCCATGTCAAACAAAGCCTCCTTGACCTCCTCCTCCGAGAACTCTCTACACAGGTCATTATTATCCTCCTCACTCAACCTTCCCTCAGGCGCCCAAGTGTCAAGAGCAAGATGAAACTGATTCCCAGGAGCAGGACCGAACAGTTCTTTGTAGAACTCCGTGGCATGCTCAATTAGCTTATCAGTGCCCTCAATCTCCACGTCACCAGCCTTAAGGGAGTGGATCGTGTTTTTTCGTTTACGTCCATTCGCTATACAATGGAAATAATCAGTGTTCAAGTCCCCTTTGAGCAACCATCGCTCGTGTGATTGTTGTAGCCAAAATATTTCCTCACTGACAAGCAGCTCATGAAGCTCAAAACAAATATCAATCTTTCTACTATATAGCTCAGGGGAAAGAGGGGCCTCTTCTTCTACTTCTTCCAGCATCTGCAGCTCCATCCGAAGGTCTTCCTTTCTCTTTTTATCGTGACCAGATCTATCCGAACCCCATCCTTTAAAGTACGACTTAAATCTCTTGAGTTTGATGTTTAAAACATCAATGGGATCAGAAGAAAAAACCCTACGAGACCAAATTTTCTGGACCAACGGTATGAATCTGTCATCTTTCAACCAAGATAGGTCGAACCGAAACTCTCTGGGTTTTGGAGCCTCACGTCCCTCCTCGCCCGTGGACAATAACAGGGGGTTATGGTCTGAGATCTCACGAACCAACTTTCTGACAGAGACCAAGGGGAACAAATCCTCCCAGGACTCAGACATTAGGATGCGATCAAGCTTCTCCAAAGTGGGATGGGCTTAGTTATTAGTCCAGGTGTACTTACCACCACTAATGTGAATTTCTAAGTGCCAGCGTATTAATAATGGATAATGGAGTTGAAAATATCAGACGATTTGTGACTTCTATATGAAACCATCCAGCGGTGGAGGACGAAAAAAACTAAGGTAGGACAAACCTAAGGCATAAAGAAGATCGATACGTCATGCCTGCCTCTCCCTTAGTTCAGGTGACTCCCCCCCCCTCTCTCTCTCCATCATGTCGTGGGTGACTATGATGCTGGCCATTGAGACAATGGTTTAGTTTTTGATTCTGTGGTGGTGTTCTTGTGCCTACCACAATCTTGGTATTGTGATGATCTTTCTTGTCGATGAATTAGTTATCTCGTAATTCGGTGGCAGGTTCTTTTTTTACTGCATGTTGCAGGTTTTGTAATGGTGCCCATGCTTAGTTTCTATAGCATCCATATGCTATGATTTAAACTTTTTAATGGCTATAAAATAAAACAAGTTCTATAGTGTCGTTGTGTATTGATAGAACAAGTGCTATCTTTTTCTTGGAATCAATCATATTATGTGTTGCGCTTTAGTGTAGGGATAAACTCTGGTGTTACCTGCCCATTTTTAGCTATGAATCTTGATTATAATCATGTTTGTTTATTCACCTGTATGAGGTTGTTTGTTGCACCGTATGAGTTTAAAATTTCATATCTTGTCCTGGCAGGTCCTCCATGAATCGTCTTTTCCAGTGTCATGTTGATGCACATTTGTTTTTTTTTTGTTAGTCTTCGAACTGGACACCTGATTCTGTTCAAAGACGTAGTTCCTTAGCTGAAATATGATGCATTTGTGGTCTGGCATTTTTGCTATGTGGTGGGCACTATGGACTAGCAAAATGATGAGATATTTGGTATAAACCCATCAAGCATCAAACTTACCCCTTGCACCGTGTCATGTTTCTACTGCAGCAATCAAGGATTCAATGAAGTGCCAAGATGAAATTTAATGGCTATCAAATATGACAAAATGGTTGTTTATTGTGTAGTCTTGATGTGTATTATAGGATTTAGCATGTTATCTCTTAACTTCTATCCCTTTTTTCAATTCTGGTATAATAACTAGTGCCATTGTTTTAGTATATTTAGGCCTGAAGTGCTAATTTAGCTACCTTTTATCAAATAGTGACATGATTACTTGATTCCTAGTGTTCTTGTAAGCATCTGTATGCCATTGTTTTGTGACGCAGTCACTATATGAACCTTAGGTTTACCTTTATCAATTACTTCTTGTTGTGTCGGTTCCAACATCAGCGTTGAATGTGCTGGTTACTTTCTTCTGGTGATCTATTCCTGGATCACTATTGCACCCCCTTGCTAAACTCATGGCAAGGTACACAACATGTTTAGTACACAACATGGCATACTTTATAGAACCTATGGCTGATGCATAGGAAATGACTTTCATTCTCTCTTTATATTATGTCGTGGTCGGGCTTTGAGTCTTACTCAACTTCACACTTTACAATACAGGCTAGAACTCCTTCTTTGGCTGGTCCATTTTGAACTCCTTCAAAATCTTGTCAAGGTGTGTGCTTTGTGAAAGTCCTATTAAGTGTCTTGATCTATCTCTATAGAACTTGATGCCCAATACGTAAGTAGCATTACCGAGGTCTTTAATTGAAAAATACTTATTCAAGTATCCTTTTATGCTATCCAGAAATTCTACATCATTTCCAATCAACATATGTCATCCACATATAATATTTGAAATGCTATAGAGCTCCCACTCACATTCTTATAAATACAGGCTTCTCCGAAAGTCTTTATAAAATCATAAGCTTGGATCACCTCATCAAAGCGCATATTCCAACTCCGAGATGCTTGCACCAATCCATAGATGGATCGCTAGAGTTTGCACACTTTGTTAGCACCTTTAGGATCGACAAAATCTTCTGGTTGCATCATATACAACCCTTTTCTTAGAAATCCATTAAGGAATGCAGTTTTGACGTCCATTTGCCAGATTTCATAATCATAAAATGCGGCAATTCCTAACATGATTCGGACAGACTTAACCATCGCTACGGGTGAGAAAGTCTCATCGTAGTCAACTCCTTGAACTTGTCAAAAACCTTTTGCGACAAGTCGAGCTTTATATACAGTAACTACCATCAGCGTCAATCTTCTTCTTGAAGAACCATTTATCCTTTATGGATCGCCGATCATCGGGCAAATCCACCAAAGTCCACACTTTGTTCTCATACATCCATCCTATCTCAGATTTCATGGCCTCAAGCCATTTATTGGAATCTGGGCTCATCATAGCTTCTTCATAGTTCATAGGTTCGTCATGGTCAAGTAACATAACTTCCAGAACATGATTACCGTACCACTCTGGTGCAGATCGTGCTCTGGTTGACATGTGAGGTTCTGTAGCAACTTGATCTGAAGTTTCATGATCATTATCATTAGCTTCCTCTCCAGTTGGTGTAGGCATCACGGGAACGAATTTCTCGGATGAGTTACTTTCCTAATTGAGAGAAGGTACAATTACCGCATCAAGTTCTACTTTCCTCCCACTCACTTCTTTCGAGAGAAACTCCTTCTCTAGAACGGTTCCATTCTTGGCAACAAAGATCTTGCCTTCGGATCTGCGGTAGAAACTACCATAGTTCTAAACTCATCAACATCAGAAACTACCAGCAGCAAACCTAGAGCCCAACCACAACTATAAATCCAGAAGATAGAACCAAGTCAGGCATTAGCATTCAGAGGAAGGACATCACCAAGCAAAGGTCAGCCTCCAGAAAAATTCTGAAGCACGAGTCTAGTATCAGTTACTAATTCCTGAGAACTCCTGGTTTCCACCTTTGTGAAGCTCTATGCACTTCATTTCCCACATGTTGTATCACTATTACCCCCAACATCAGGACCCTTCGATTTCCTTTATCTACAGAATGGCGCAATAAGATATACAATGACATATCAAATTGATGTGCATAATAGGATTAAAATTGGGTTTTGTCTCAAACACAATATTATTCACGCATCTCCATATAATCCAGAAGATGGCAGAAACCCCCACAAATACCAGATTCTTGTTTATCTTTGAAAAACTTTTTAATCCAAACACCAAAACAAGTGTTTAAGTGTCAGGAAGATTTCTCTAATCTAAAGGACATTTGAACAAAATCCAAACCAATTTAGCAACTAAGCATTTGAAAGAAAATGAACATACCACCAAGAGCAAAATATTTGTTTACCTATCCAACCTCTCCTCAGCAAATTGTATTTGGTTAATATGCTTTTCTTAACCATCAACCATAAAATGCTCTAATTTTTGGAGCAACTTTTATTTTCCACATACATTTCTGTTGGAAGCTACTGTATCATCAGATGTCAGCCAGGCTAAAAGTACACAATAACAAGTTGTCTATAGAAAAGATTTTATAGTGAAGACACCATCAGATGTCAACCACTAGTAGAAAACAGGGCTTACGTTCGGGCAGAAAAGAGCATTAATCCTGGTTGCATTACGAACCGGGTCTAATGTGAGCATTAGTCCCTGTTCGAGCGGCTAGGGCACCGTACAGGCATTGGTCCCGGTTCAAATGGGACCTTTAGTCCCGGTTGGTGCCACGAACACCTGTACTAAAGGTTAGACCTTTAGTCCCGGTTCAAGCCACCAACAGGTACTAATGGGGTTTGAGGCATTAGTACCGGTTCGTGGCACGAACCGGTACTAAAGGTCCCATTTTCACCCCCCCCCCCTTGATCGCCTTTTCAATTTTGTAAAAAGCAAAAGAAAATGAATAAAAGCTTCAAAAATTGAAATCCTTCCAAATGTAGTTATGTTACTACATGTACTAGTTAGGAAAATTTTAAAACTTAAATTTGGACATGTTTTGCAAAAACTGTAGGGAAAATGTAAAACGGCTATAACTTTTGCATACGATGTAAAAAAACGAATAATATATCAAAATGTTCAGCATGAAAGTCCGCATCCGATTTTGACCGCCTACGGCCTGTTTGGAAATTTTTTGAATCCTCAAATTCTAAAAGGAAAAAAAAGTTATGCTCAAATTTCATTTTTTTAATTTTGGTTAAATCTGGTCAAACTATGGTCAAACTACTTATTCAACAAGTATTAGTGTTACTAAATAATTATTCAATAATATTAGTGTTACTAAATAATTATTACAGTTTTTTTGAATTTTGGTCAAATCTGGTCAAACTATGGTTAAACTATGGTCAAACTATGGTCAAACAATGGTCAAACTACTTATTCAAGAAATATTAGTGTTTCTAAATAATTATCTCGGTTTTTTTGAAATTTGGTCAAATCTGGTCAAACTGTGGTCAAACTATAGTCAAACTGTGGTCAAACTACTTATTCAAGAAATATTAGTGTTACTAAATAATTATTGTTTTTTAGAACGATAGTTTCAAACTCAAACAGTGAAATGTGTGACTTCATGCTCAATCTAAATTTCTGAGGGTTAATATGATTGATATCTTAGTATTGTCAGGATCGGAAAAACAACAAGTGCAGACTTGGAAACGAGGGAGAATAGAACCCGGAAGTTAAGCGTGCTCAGGCTGGGGTAGTGAGAGGATGGGCGACCGTTCGGGAAGTTAGATGATTTAGAATGATGAGGGGTGATTAGAGATTAGAGGTTAAATTGAGCAGTGATGAGGGGTGATTAGAGATTAGAGGTTAAAATAATTTAGAAATTTGAAAATAAAAAAAATAAAAAAAATCATAAAATTTCCTTTAGTCCCGGTTGGTGCCACGAACCAGGACTAAAGGTGGACCTCCAGGCAGCGGCCACGTGGACGACCTCTAGTCCCGGTTCGTGTAAGAACCAAGACTAAAGGGGGAGGCTTTATTAACGACCCTTTAGTCCCGGTTCCAGAACCGGGACTAAAGGCCCTTATGAACCGGAACAATAGGCCCTTTTTCTACTAGTGAACGTCCACCTGATGGTATCTTTCTTGTTAGACATTTTAATTTAATCAATTTAGTCAACTTATATATAGCTACCGTGGAATAATTTACAATACATACGGTTGTGTTATGTAGTCTTGACCTTCAGTTCGGTGAGCAAGGTTAGGCAAGGCAGATATCCGGAGAAAGTTGGTTGGGGTGACCAAGACTAGCCATACCACATCTCTCCTACTCTTCCTCATAGATTCTAAACTATTGTGTACTTTTAGCCTGGCCGAGATTCATTTTGTATGCGGGATACACTACTAGGAAAAGGTCTAACATCTCTCCTACTCTTCCTCATAGATTCTAAACTATTGTGTACTTTTAGCCTGGCCGAGATTCATTTTGTATGCGGGATACACTACTAGGAAAAGGTCTATAGATGGAATTGACACTAATGGTGCACCAGACATGTGGTGCGCCATTAGTATATACTAATGGCGCACCACCATCTGATGCGCCATTAGTGTTGAAACTACTAATGGCGCACCCTGCCCATGGTGCGCCATTAGTACCAATTTTTTTTTCAACTAGTGCGCCTGTCCAAACATACTAATGGCGCATCCGCTGGTGGTGCGCCATTACTAGTTGTAACTAGTAATGGCGCACCAGCCAGAAGGTGCGCCACTAATGTTTTTTTTATTATTGTTTTTATTCCTTTTTTTGCAAAAGTACTAATGGCGCACCACCAGGGGGTCCATTAGTAACCTGGATTACTAATGGCACATTTGATGCTGGTGCGCCATTAGTAAGTGGGCAGCAACAAGATATTTTCGACAGCCTCTCCTCCCACACTCACTTTTTCCCCACTTCATTCTCTCCACCTCCTCCTTGTCTCGGGTGCCTCCTCTTTTTCACCTCATTTCCACCATAGATTCATTCAAATTAAGTGGTTAAGTTACCTTGTTTTGCTAGGTAAGTAAGGGGGGAAGCTATATTTATGTTGTTCTCCCTACAACAATGTGCACATGCACTTTTTATGGCCTAGCTAGATCTATGTATGTTCGTGGTGTTGCATATGTTTGTGGTGTTGCATATGTGTTTGTGTTTGGAGGTGTCTTGGTATTTGAAATGCGATAGTTGCCAATATTTTGCGGAATGTTGATTCATTTCCTTTTCGGCGAGAATTTTGGCATTAAGCATTCTTTTGGTCCTATTTTTAGGGAAAGTCATGCCAAATTTTTCTTGGTTCTAAAATATCGCTTTTGCTCTACCTTGACGACCATGGTCCGCATACGATGACCGAAGGCATCGTGAATAGGTTTTTGAGGTCATGAAGGCGAGATGCTTCAAAAGAACGAGACAGAGATAAGATGTCCGTGTCGAAGATGCAAGCTGAATAGCCTTATTGCGGACCCGGATTCCGGGCAGGTGCGGGACCACCTGCTCTTGCGTGGTTTTATGGATGGCTATCGGTGGCAAGGTGATGAAGATGACTACAAAGTCGTCCATGGGGGCCGGGCAACAAATGAGGAAGGGCAGCAAGACAACCACCGCGGCTCGGGGGGGCGAGAAGACGAAGAATCCCCAGGAGATGATCACGACGGTGATGCTGTACGATCATCATGTAGAAGATGCAGGACATGATGATGATGCCGGGCGGAGCGCACGCTGGACCATCGATGGGCTGGGTGCAGGACCCTCATATTCAAGAGCTGCTTCTCAAGCAGACGGATAACGCAAGAGCTGCCGCCCGAGAGAAAGCCAAGATGGATCAACTTGAGTTAGACGCGGTTACTCCATTGTATGAAGGATGCAGGCCCGAGGATACCGCTGAAAGTAACGCTCATGGCTCTGGAGATGAAGGTAAAACACAAAATGACCGGCGCGTGCTTCGACGAGAACATGTCATTACGCACGAACGTCTTCCCAAGGGGAACAAGTGCCCGACCAGTTTGGAGGAGGCGAAGAAAATCGTGTGTCCTCTGGATTTACCGCACGTGAAATACCATGTGTGCATGAACAATTGCATCATTTATCGGGACGAGCACGCGAGTCTACCATATGTCCGTTAGCGGTGTCACTCGATACAAGAAGAGGAAGAAAGCTCCTCGAAAAGTGGTGTGGTACTTTCCGATCACTCCTCGTCTGCAGCGGTATTTCGCGGATCCTAAGGTAGCAAAGCTCCTGCGTTGGCACGCCGGATAGGGAGGAGAAGAAGCGAGAAGATGACGCAAATGATCCGGAGATAGATAAAAAGACAAGATGCTGAGTCACCCTAAGGATGCGAGCGGTGGCAAGCGTTGAACTTCGAATACCCAGAATTTGGGAACGATCCAAGGAACATCGTCTTTGGTAGCGAGCACCGATGGAGTCAATCCGTTTGGCAGCCAGAGAAGCACACATAGCACCTGGCCTGTGTTTGTGTGGATGTACAACCTTCCCCGGTTGTGCATGAAGAGGAAGTACATTCACATGAGTATGCTAATTGAAGGGCCGAAACAACCAGGGAACGACATCAATCATGTCTGGGCTGATGAAAGAGGAGCTAGACACGCTGTGGAAAACGCCAGCCAATACGTGGGACGCCGCAGAGAAAGAATATTTCCCTATGAGAGCCGCACTGCTCACGACGGTGCACGCCTATCTCGGTTACGGATATGTCGCGGGGCAGGTGGTCCACGGATTTTTTGGATGCGTCAGGTGCATGGATGACACAACGTATCGCCAGCTAGATAGAGATCTCGGGTCTTCGAAAACCGTGTTCATGGGACATCGAAGGTGGCTTCGCGACGATGACCCGTGGAGGAAACACAAGGATCTGTTCGATGGTGAAACCAACGCCCGTGTACGAGGAGCGGCGAGGAAATAGACGAGCTGTTGAAAAATTGGAAAGACTGCCCACTGCCAGGAAAGAAGCAAAAGGCGCCAGAGCCGGGAAAGAAGCGAAAGGCGCCAGAGCCGCTGCTAAAGGTATGGAAAACGAGGTCTGTTTTCTGGGACTTGCCGTACTGGAAGATCCACCGTGTGCCTCACAGCCTTGATGTCATGCATATCACGAAGAACGTGTGCGAGAGTCTACTTGGTACCCTGCTCAACATGCCAGAGAGGACCAAAGATGGGCCGAAAGCAAGGGCATACTTGAAATCAATGGGCATCAGGCAGGAGCTTCACGCTATATATGATGATGATGATGATGATGATGATGATGATGATGATGATGATGAGGCCAAGCAGGACACGTAAAGTCGTCAAAGGCAAAAGGCCAAGAAGACCGGAAATGACTACCCTCCCGCGTGCTTCACTCTAAGTCGAGGAGATCGAGCAGTTTTTCACCTGCCTCCTAGGAGTAAAACTTCCTTCTGATTACGCTGGGAATATAAGCAGATACCTAGACCCAGTGAAGCGAAGTTCGATGGGATGAAGTCTCACGACCGTCACGCGTCTTGATGACGCAGATACTTCCGGTTGCAATCCATTGGGATCATGGACGCGCCGTCTGCGTGAAACGCTATTTGGCCTATGCAACTTCTTCGACGTCATCTCGGAAGTCGATTGGCGTGAGGCAACTCGAAGGCTACGAGGAAGAGATCGTGGTGATACTATGTGAGCTTGAGATGTACTTCCCGCCCGCATTCTTCGACGTTATGGTGCATTTGCTGGTCCATATAGTGGAGGATATCATCCAACTCGGGCGACGTTCCTGCACGGCATGATGCCGTTCGAAAGGATGAATGGTGTCATCAAAGGATACGTTCGCAACATGTCACGTCGAGAAGGAAGCATAGCCAGGGCTTTCAATCGAAGAGTGCATCTCCCATCGCACGAATTATCTAGGCATCGAGAACCCGTTGGTCTGCCGTCAACAGCACCTCGGCGGGCTCATTGGATGGGGTCACCGTGAGGGTCGCCGCGAAATGCATGTCGACTTCGAGGGTCGACTCGCCGACTTTGAAAGAGCAAACCTAGTCGCGCTACAACACATAGACGTGGTCGATCCTTGGGTGGTAGAGCACAAAACCTTTATTAAGAAGATGTACAATGACCGAGGCCAACAGAGGACGGACGGAGATACACTCAAAGAGCACAACTCATGTTTCACGCGTTGGTTCAAGCAGAAGCTTCTGTCGTACCCTTTACATGAGGATTCTTCCGCGGAAGAACAACTCATATTCGCCTTGTCACACGGCGCCGAGCACAACCTGATGACCTATGAGGCGTCACGATATCATGACTACACATTCTACACCGAGGCCAAGGACATGAAGAGCGATGGTTATCGTAACTCCGGGTAACGATGGAATCCTACACCGGTAACGACAAGGACAGATACTACGGAAGGATCGAGGAGATCTGGGAGCTGAGCTACGCTGGAGAGAAGGTCCCGATGTTCCGTGTCAGATGGGCCAAGAACTGTTGGGGAACGTTGCAGAAAATTAAATTTTTTCCTACGGTTTCACCAAGATCCATCTATGAGTTCATCTAAGCAACGAGTCATGGGAGATGCATCTACATACCACTTTGTAGATCGCGAGCGGAAGCGTTCAAAAGAACGGGGTTGAAGTAGTTGTACACGCGTCGTGATCCACATCACCAGAGATCCTAGCGCCGAACGGACGGCACCTCCGCGTTCAACACACGTACGGTCAGCGTGACGTCTCCTCCTTCTTGATCCAGCAAGGGGGAAGGAGAGGTTGATGAAGATCCAGCAGAACAACGGCGTGGTGGTGGATGCAGCAGGGATCCGGCAGGCTTCGCCAAGCGTCTGGGAGGAGGAGGTGTAGCAAGGGGAAGGGAGGTGCCAAGATGCGGGTCTTGCCGCCCTTCCTCCCTCCACTATATATAGGGGCTAGGGGGCGCATGCCCTTGGAGATCCCATCTAGATGGGGCGGCGGCCCCGGGCAACCCCTTAGGGTTTCAACCAGGCGCGATGCCTCGGGGGCAACGGCCCGCTAGGGTTTCCAACCGGGCGCATGCCCCTGGGCAACGGTCCCCAACCCTAGGCGCCTTGGGCCCTTGGGTGGGCGCACCAGCCCACCAGGCTGGTTCCCACGCCACTTCAGCCCATGG
Organism: Aegilops bicornis; assembly: GCA_021605145.1. NCBI lineage: Eukaryota > Viridiplantae > Streptophyta > Magnoliopsida > Poales > Poaceae > Aegilops > Aegilops bicornis. The sequence continues at coordinate 831,732,968 of CM038671.1, read as the reverse complement.
GGCCCTTGGGATAGGTGGCCCCACCGGTGGACCTCGGGACCCTTTTCGGTGGTCCCAGACAATACCGTGACCCCAAAACTTTCCGGTGGCGAAACTGGACTTCCTATATATAAATCTTTACCTCAGGACCATTCCGGAACTCCTCGTGACGTCTGGGATCTCATCCAGGGACTCAACAACTTTCGGGTTACTGCATACTAATATCTCTACAACCCTAAGCGTCACCAACCTTAAGTGTGTAGACCCTACGGGTTCGGAGATATGCGAACATGACCGAGATGCCTCTCCGGTCAATAACCAACAGCGGATCTGGATACCCATGTTGGCTCCTACATACTCCTCGATGATCTCATCGATGAACCACGATGTCGAGGATTCAATCAAACCCGTATACAATTCCCTTTGTCAATCTGATGCGTTACTTGTCGAGACTCGATCGTCGGTATCCCAATACCTTGTTCAGTCTCGTTACCAGCAAGTCACTTTACTCGTACCGTAATGCATGATCCCGTGACTAACCACTTAGTCACTTTGAGCTCATTATGATGATGCATTACCGAGTGGGCCCAGAGATACCTCTCCGTCATACGGAGTGACAAATCCCGATCTCGATCCGTGTCAACCCAATGACACTTTCGGAGATACCTGTAGTGCACCTTTATAGTCACACAGTTACGTTGTGACGTTTGGTACACCCAAAGCACTCTTACGGTATCCGGGAGTTACACGATCTCATGGTCTAAGGAAGAGATACTTGACATTGGAAAAGCTCTAGCAAAACAAACTACACGATCTTGTGCTATGCTTAGGATTGGGTCTTGTCCATCACATCATTCTCCTAATGATGTGATCCCGTTGTCAATGACATCCAATGTCCATAGTCGAGAAACCATGACTATCTGTTGACCAACGAGCTAGTCAACTAGAGGCTCACTAGGGACATGTTATGGTCTATGTATTCACACGTGTATCACGATTTCCGGATAATACAGTTATAGCATGAATAAAAGACAATTATCATGAACAAGGAAATATAATAATAATGCTTTTATTTTTGCCTCTAGGGCATATTTCCAACAGTCTCCCACTTGCACTAGAGTCAATAATCTAGTTACATTGTGATGAATCGAACACCCATAGATTTCTGGTGTTGATCATGTTTTGCCCGGAAGAGGTTTAGTCAGCGGATCTGCGACATTCGGATCCGTATGCACTTTACAAATTTCTATGTCTCCATTACGAACATTTTCACGGATGGAGTTGAAGCGACGCTTGATGTGCCTTGTCTTCTTGTGAAACCTGGGCTCCTTGGCAAGTGCAATAGCTCGGTGTTGTCACAGAAGAGTTTGATCGGCCCGACGCATTGGTATGACTCCTAGGTCGGTGATGAACTCCTTCATCCAAATTGCTTCATGCGCTGCCTCCGAGGCTGCCATGTACTCCGCTTCACATGTAGATCCCGCCACGACGCTCGCTTGCAGCTACACCAGCCATCTGCTCCACCATTCAACATATACACGTATCCGGTTTGTGACTTAGAGTCATCGGATACGTGTCGAAGCTAAGCGTCGACGTAACCCTTCTGACGAGCTCTTCGTCACCTCCATAAACGAGAAACATGTCCTTTGTCCTTTTCAGGTACTTTAGGATATTTTTGACCGCTGTCCAGTGTTCCTTGCCGGGATTACTTTGGTACCTTCCTACCAAACTTACGGCAAGGTTTACATCAGGTCTGGTACACAGCATGGCATACATAATAGATCCTATGGCTGAGGCATAGGGGATGACACTCATCTCTTCTATATCTTTTGCCGTGGTCGGGCATTGAGCTGAGCTCAATTTCACACCTTGCAATCTGAGCAAGAACCCTTTCTTGGACTGATCCATTTTGAACTTCTTCAAAATCTTATCAAGGTATGTGCTTTGTGAAAGACCTATGAGGCGTCTCGATCTATCTCTATAGATCTTGATGCCTAATATATAAGCAGATTCTCCAAGGTCCTTCATTGAAAAACACTTATTCAAGTAGGCCTTAATGCTGTCCAAGAATTCTATATCATTTCCCATCAAAAGTATGTCATCTACATATAATATGAGAAATGCTACAGAGCTCCCACTCGCTTTCTTGTAAACGCAGGCTTCTCCATAAGTCTGCATAAACCCAAACGCTTTGATCATCTCATCAAAGCGAATGTTCCAACTCCGAGATGCTTGCACCAGCCCATAAATGGATCGCTGGAGCTTGCATACTTTGTCAGCATTCTTAGGATCGACAAAACCTTCCGGCTGTATCATATACAGCTCTTCCTTAAGATAACCGTTAAGGAACGCTGTTTTGACATCCATCTGCCATATCTCATAATCATAGAATGCGGAAATTGCTAACATGATTCGGACGGACTTAAGCTTCGCTACGGGAGAAAAAGTCTCATCGTAGTCAATCCCTTGAACTTGCCGATAACCCTTAGCGACAAGTCGAGCTTTATAAATGGTGACATTACCATCCGCGTCCGTCTTCTTCTTAAAGATCCATTTGTTTTCTATCGCCGCCGATCATCGGGCAAGTCACCAAAGTCCACACTTTGTTTTCATACATGGATTCTATCTCGGATTTCATGGCTTCTAGCCATTTGTTGGAATCTGGGCCCGCCATCGCTTCTTCATAGTTCAAGGTTCTCCGTTGTCTAGCAATATGATTTCCGGGACAGGGTTGCCGTACCACTGCAGTGCGGGCGTGTCCTAGTGGACCTACGAAGTTCAGTGCAACTTGATCCGAAGTGCCTTGATCATCATCATGAATTTCCTCTTCAGTTGGTGTAGGCATCACAGGAACAATTTCCTGAGCTGCACCACTATCCTGTTCAAGAGGTAGTACTTCATCGAGTTCTACTTTCCTCCCACTTACTTCTTTCGAGAGAAACTCTTTTCCGAGAAAGGATCCGTTCTTGGCAACAAAGATCTTGCCCTCGGATCTTAAGTAGAAGGTATACCCAATGGTTTCTTTAGGGTATCCTATGAAGACGCATTTTTCGACTTGGGTTCGAGCTTTTCAGGTTGAAGTTTCTTGACATAAGCATCGCATCCCCAAACTTTTAGAAACGACAGCTTAGGTTTCTTCCCAAACCATAATTCATACGGTGTCGTCTCAACGGACTTAGACGGTGCCCTATTTAAAGTGAATGTAGCTGTCTCTAGAGCGTATCCCCAAAATGATAGCGGTAAATCAGTAAGAGACATCATAGACCGCACCATATCCAATAGAGTGCGATTACGACGTTCGGACACACCATTACGCTGAGGTGTTCCAGGCGGCGTTAGTTGTGAAACGATTCCACATTTTCTTAAGTGTGTACCAAATTCGTGACTTAAATATTCTCCTCCACGATCTGATCGTAAGAATTTTATCTTTCGGTCATGTTGATTCTCTACTTCATTCTGAAATTCCTTGAACTTTTCAAAGGTCTCGGACTTGTGTTTCATCAAGTAGACATACCCATATCTACTCAAGTCATCCGTGAGAGTGAGAACATAACGATATCCTCCATGAGCCTCAACGCTCATTGGACCGCACACATCGGTATGTATGATTTCCAACAAGTTGGTTGCTCGCTCCATTGTTCCAGAGAATTGAGTCTTGGTCATCTTGCCCATGAGGCATGGTTCGCATGTGTCAAATGATTCATAATCAAGAGACTCCAAAAGTCCATCAGCATGGAGCTTCTTCATGCGCTTGACACCAATGTGACCAAAGGCGGCGATGCCACAAGTATGTGGGACTATCGTTATCAACTTTACATCTTTTGGTATTCACGCTATGAACATGTGTAATACTACGCCGAGATTCATTAAGAATAAACCATTGACCATCGGAGCATGACCATAAAACATATCTCTCATATAAATAGAACAACCATTATTCTCGGATTTAAATGAGTAGCCATCTCGCATTAAACGAGATCCAGATACAATATTCATGCTCAAACTTGGCACCAAATAACAATTATTAAGGTTTATAACTAATCCCGTGGGTAAATGAAGAGGTAGCGTGCCGACGGCGATCACATCGACTGGAATCATTCCCGACGCGCATCGTCACCTCGTCCTTCGCCAGTCTCCGCTTATTCCGCAGCTCCTGCTGTGAGTTACAAATATGAGCAACGGCACCGGTATCAAATACCCAGGAGTTACTACGAGTACTGGTAAGGTACATCAATTACATGTATATCAAATATACCTTTGGTGTTGCCGGCCTTCTTGTCCGCTAAGTATTTGGGGCAGTTCCGCTTCCAGTGACCCTTCCCCTTGCAATAAAAGCACTCAGTCTCAGGCTTGGGTCCATTCTTTGACTTCTTCCCGACAACTTGCTTGCAGGCGCGGCAACCTCCTTGCCGTCCTTCTTGAAGTTCTTCTTGCCCTTGCCCTTCTTAAACTTAGTGGTCTTATTGACCATCAACACTTGATGTTCTTTCTTGATTTCAACCTCGGCTGACTTCAACATAGAGAATACTTCAGGAATGGTCTTTACCATCCCCTGCATATTGTAGTTCATCACAAAGCTCTTGTAGCTTGGTGGAAGCGACTGGAGGATTCTGTCAATGACCGCCTCATCGTGGAGGTTAATATTCAGCTGGGTCATACGGTTGTGCAACCCGGACATCTTGAGAATGTGCTCACCGATGTAACTATTTTCCTCCATCTTACAACTGTAGAACTTGTCGGAGATGTCATATCTCTCGACCAGGCGTGAGCTTGGAAAACAAGTTTCAGCTCCTCGAACATATCATATGCTCCGTGATGCTCAAAACGCTTTTGGAGCCCGGTTCTAAGTCAGAAGCGTGCCGACCGAACGAGGGAGTAATCATCAAGACGAGACTGCCAAGCATTCATAATGTCTTGGTTCTTCGGAGACGGAGCGTCACCTAGCGGTCCTTCTAGGACATATTGTTTCCTGGCAGCTATGAGGATGATCCTCAAGTTCCGGACCCAGTCCGTATAGTTGCTGCCGTCATCTTTCAGCTTGGTTTCTCTAGGAGCGTTGAAGTTCAAGTTGACATGAGCGTTGGCCATTTGATCTACAAGACATATCATTCAAAAGTTTTAGACTAAGTTCATGATAATTAAGTTCATCTAATCAAATTATTACAATGAACTCCCACTCAGATTAGACATCCCTCTAGTCATCTAAGTGATACACGATCCGAGTCGACTAGGCCGTGTCCGATCATCACGTGAGACGGACTAGTCATCGTTGGTGAACATTCTCATGTTGATCGTATCTTCTATACGACTCGTGTTCGACCTTTCGGTCTCCGTGTTCCGAGGCCATGTCTGTACATGCTAGGCTCGTCAAGTTAACCCTAAGTGTTTTGCGTGTGTAAATCTGTCTTACACCCGTTGTATGTGAACGTAAGAATCCATCACACCCGATCATCACGTGGTGCTTAGAAGCGACGAACTTTAGCAACGGTGCACGCTTAGGGAGAACACTTCCTGAAATTGCTGTAAGGGATCATCTTATTTACTACCGTCATTCTAAGTAAACAAGATGTATAAACATAATAAACATCACATGCAATTATATAGTAGTGACATGATATGGCCAATATCATAAAACTCCATTGATCTCCATCTTCGGGGCTCCATGATCATCTTGTCACCGGCATGACACCATGATCTCCATCATCATGATCTCTATCATTGTGCCTCCATGAAGTTGTCACGCCAACGACTACTTCTACTTCTATGGCTAACGCGTTTAGCAATAAAGTAAAGTAAATTACATGGCGTTCTTCAATGACACGCAGGTCATACAAAAATAAAGACAACTCCTATGGCTCCTGCCGGTTGTCATACTCATCGACATGCAAGTCGTGATTCCTATTACAAGAACATGATCTCATACATCACAATATGTCATTCATCATTCATCACAACTTGGCCATATCACATCACATGGCAATTGCTGCAAAAACAAGTTAGACGTCCTCTAATTGTTGTTGCATCTTTTACGTGGCTGCAATTGGGTTCTAGCAAGAACGTTTTCTTACCTACGAATAACCACAACGTGATCTTGTCAACTTCTATTTACCCTTCATAAGGACCCTTTTCATCGAATCCGCTCCAACTAAAGTAGGAGAGACAGACACCCGCCAGCCACCTTATGCAACTAGTGCATGTTAGTCGGTGGAACCGGTCTCACGTAAGCGTCACGTGTAAGGTTGGTCCGGCCGCTTCATCCCACAATACCGCGGAAGCAAGATAAGATTAGTAACGGCAAGTAAGTTGACAAGATCCACGCCCACAACTATATTGTGTTCTACTCGTGCAATAGAGAACTACGCATAGACCTAGCTCATGATGGCACTGTTGGGAACGTTGCAGAAAATTAAAATTTTTCCTACGGTTTCACCAAGATCCATCTATGAGTTCATCTAAGCAACGAGTCATGGGAGATGCATCTACATACCACTTTGTAGATTGCGAGCGGAAGCGTTCAAAAGAACGGGGTTGAGGTAGTTGTACACGTCGTGATCCAATCACCGGAGATCCTAGCGCCGAGCAGACGGCACCTCCGCGTTCAACACACGCACGGTCAGCGTGGCGTCTCCTCCTTCTTGATCCAAAGCAAGGGGAAGGAGAGGTTGATGAAGATCCAAAGCAGCACGACGGGCGTGGTGGTGGATGCAGCGAGATCCGGCAGGCTTCGCCAAGCGTCTGCGGGAGGAGGAGGTGTAGCAAGGGGAAGGGAGGTGCCAAGATGCGGGTCTTGCTGCCTTCCTCCCTCCACTATATATAGGGGCTAGGGGGCGATGCCCCTTGGAGATCCCATCTAGATGGGGCGGCCCGGGCAACGGCCCCTTAGGGTTTCCAACCAGGGGCGATGCCTCGGGGGCAACGGCCCCTAGGGTTTCAAGGGGGGGCGCATGCCCTGGGGCAACGGTCCCCCAACCCTAGGCGCCTCGGGCCCTTGGATGGGGCGCACCAGCCCACCAGGGGCTGGTTCCCACGCCACTTCAGCCCATGGGGCCCTCCGGGATAGGTGGCCCCACCCGGTGGACCCCCGGGACCCTTTCGGTGGTCCCGGTACAATCTGGTGACCCCAAAACTTTCCGGTGGTCAAACTGGACTTCCTATATATAAATCTTTACCTCCAGACCATTCCGAACTCCTCGTGGCGTCCGGGATCTCATCCGGACTCGAACAACTTTCGGGTTACTGCATACTAATATCTCTACAACCCTAAGCGCCACCGAACCTTAAGTGTGTAGACCCTACGGGTTCGGAGATATGCGAACATGACCGAGATGCCTCTCCGGTCAATAACCAACAGCGGGATCTGGATACCCATGTTGGCTCCCACATACTCCTCGATGATCTCATCGGATGAACCACGATGTCGAGGATTCAATCAAACCCCGTGATACAATTCCCTTTGTCAATCGATGCGTTACTTGCCCGAGACTCGATCGCCGGTATCCCAATACCTTGTTCGGTCGTTACGGCAAGTCACTTTACTCGCACCGTAATGCATGATCCCGTGACTAACCACTTAGTCACTTTGAGCTCATTATGATGATGCATTACCGAGTGGGCCCAAAAGATACCTCTCCGTCATACGGAGTGACAAATCCGATCTCGATCCGTGTCAACCCAACAGACACTTTCGGAGATACTGTAGTGCACCTTTATAGTCACCCGATTACGTTGTGACGTTTGGTACACCCAAAGCACTCTTACGGTATCACGGGAGTTACACGATCTCATGGTCTAAGGAAGAGATACTTGACATTGGAAAAGCTCTAGCAAATCGAACTACACGATCTTGTGCTATGCTTAGGATTGGGTCTTGTCCATCACATCATTCTCCTAATGATGTGATCCCGTTGTCAATGACATCCAATGTCCATAGTCAGGAAACCATGACTATCTATTGACCAACGAGCTAGTCAACTAGAGGCTCACTAGGGACATGTTATGGTCTATGTATTCACACGTGTATCACGATTTCCGGATAATACAGTTATAGCATGAAAAAAAGACAATTATCATGAACAAGGAAATATAATAATAATGCTTTTATTATTGCCTCTAGGGCATATTTCCAACAAGAACGTCATAAAAGAGGACCGGTATTTCACCACCATGGTTATACCCGAAGCCAAATCCAAGATCATGGTATAAGCGTCACCTTGAAAAAATGAGCCATGGGTACTGGCTTCCCAAGTGGACCAATGCTTCTTCATTACCGACCGCCAAAGCCTAGTCGTGTTGTCGTGTGGAGAGGCAAAAGGAAGATCATCGGAATGGATGGAGTAGCCAATGAGCAAGACTGCGACTAGGACGGCGACTCAAAGGTCGAACCTGGCGACGATGATGAAGTAGCAGCATACACCACAAGATGAAGCAGGACCACCCTACCTAAAGGACGTCCGTTCCATAGAAGAACTCCATTTGCGAAAAAGAAGGGCAAGAAGATTGTGAACAGATAGCTAGCTAAGATCGATTGTATTTAAATCGTAGCCTTCATTTCTCGATTGTATTTCATGGGTACTTTTGAACTATCATGAATATTTTTAAATTTCATGGACACTCGATCTCGATCCTCCATCTCGATCGCTATCCCACCTCGCCAGATCCGGTCCCCCTGCCGAGCACCCCCTAGTCCACGGCCGCCGCCACAAGCCCCCCGCACCCTCGATTCCCCTACTCAACCGCCGCCCGACCCCGCACCCCGCGCACCGTCTTATAAAAAAAATAAGTATCAAACAGCTTTTTAAATGCTACTGTCTTATAAAAAAATATTACTGTTATTATTTAAACAAGTTTGAACATATTTAAACACAAATAAGTATCAAACAACTTTTTAAATGCTAAAAAAAATTTGTGGAGCCTGGGAGTCGAACCCAGGACCTCACAGTGTGAGAACTGGCTCTTGACCGGTCGAGCTAGTAGAGGGACTTGATGTGGATCAGTTACAGTTGTACATAACCTTGTTGGCTCGAGTTGAAATAAAAAAATACTAATGGCGCACCGCGCTGAGGTGCGCCATTAGTGTGGACATGCTAATGGCGCACCACGGTGAGGTGCGCCATTAGTATTGTGCCCGATCCCCTTCCCTCTCCCCTTCGCCCGATCCCCTTCCTCTCCCTCTCGATCCACCTCCGCTGCCGCCGCTGCCCTGAGCCACTGCTCGCCCTCGCCCTCGCCGTCTCCCTCCCTCGACCTCTCCTCGCCTTCCCTCTCCCTCGCCCTAGATCCCCTTCCCCTCTCCTCTCGGCGCTGCCCGCCGCCTCGGCGCTGCCCGCCCGACACCGCCTCGGCCGCCGCCCGCCCAGCGCGCCCAGCGCCGCCTCGACCCGCCCGCGTCGCTGCCCGCCACCTCGGCGTCCAGTGACCTCGCCCTGCCTCCGGCCTCCCGCCCGGCTGCCACCATCCGACCAACCAGGCAGGTATTTCCCCTCTTCCCAGTGCTTCTTAATATTTGTTCTCTGAACTTAAAGCTTCAAATTAACAAGATGTATTTGAGGGTATCTGAAATTAAAGCTTCAAATTAGATGTTTTTGCTCTCTGAACTTGATGCTTCAAATTACCAAAAGCACTGATTCCTAATATTTGTTCCAATTAACAATAAGACCGAAGACAAGATGAACAAAAGAACCAGGACAATGCCATCTTTTTTCAACCACAAAGCACCGATTCCATAGTAATACAAATTAACCGGCCCTTCAACTCGAGCAAGTGATGATGTTCCTCGTGTTACAACTCAACTTAAGCCCGGTTATATTGAGCGGACCACAGTAAGAGAATACCTATTGATAATTTGGATCCCGACATTAGAGATCTTGATAGAAGGGAGTACATTAGCAAGGTCCCTTGCCAACCAACTGATCTTAAATATGAACGGAAATGGGTAGGAAAAGGGTTTAGAAGCTTTCATGATTCTTGGTACAAAAATCATCGTGGCTGGTTGGAATATAGCATTGATAAAAATGCAAGCCTTTGCTTTTATTGCTTTCTATTTAAGCAACCAAGAGTTGAGAACTATGGTGTTCAAGCATTAACTAAGAATGGGTTTAAGAAGAAAGAGGTGTTTTGTTTACCTTGGTTTTGTCAGATTTGACTATCTTTGGAATTGTCTTTGAAACTTGCTGCCTTGCAAAGATAAAATCCTGCAGATCGAGTAGATGGAAATAGAAAGCTGTTAAGGCTATTCAGTAATAATGAGGTAAAGCAAAGCAAATAAATGGTTTGATGATGTGAACCTTTGAGCAGTTAAAGTAGTGGATTCATATACCGTAGAATAAATTTCTAAGCAGGGCATGGATTTCTTGTTGAGTATGTGATGATTACAGTTTAATTTGTTATACTGTAATTGTCCCTGAAATTTGCTCCACATCAAAGTGGATAAATTCCTGTATAGTAGTTGGAAACAGAAAACTATATGAAAAGAGTTGATTATAACGTGTGTGTGTTCAGTATTCATCTGATATTCATTATCTTATTATCGATGATCTGAGCCCTTTTGTTTGATTGAATTATTTTACTGTTGTTGCCTTGCTTGATAAGGGCATCATTGTCCTTGTATGCTTCATTATGTTAGTTGCACTGTCATCATCTCCGTAACTGTTCCGTCCTTCATGTTCCATAGTTAAAGGATCTGCCATGTCTAAAACAACTGCATTTCACTTTTAAATGAAAGGATGCCAATAATTACAGAAATATTTTCCGCATTGCGCCCGTATCTCGCTCATGATGAACTGCCTATTCTGTGATTTCTTCTAGTTGTTGTTATGTTTAAATATCTGGAACCTTTGTTTCACAGATTCTCAAAAGGCTGTCCTGTTGTTAGTATTTGAACACACTGATTACGACATCCAACTGATTTTGCTGCTAATTAATAAATACAATCATGTACCTTTCAAGTGCTACTGTTCCTCACGGGAAGAAAGCTATAGTTGATTTATACTTGTTCTTTGTTACCTCAGTTCCTCTTTGGCATGTTCTCTCTGCATTTACATGCCTCAGCTCTGAATATACCATATATGGCAACTATGTGCTACTATTTTTGGCTTAGTTACCGCATCTGATCCATATTACCCATGCAGTGCTCCATGCTCCCTTCTATAATTGGGTAAACTAGAGATACAATCAATCTATTAAATTGTTTTATCACCTGTTCAAGTGTTCCAATACTTGTAGAGAAACTATAGTGTCTACATTATTCAGTTATGACTCCTTCCTTGAAAACTGTAGTGTTTGCTAAAACTGAGATGTAAACTAAAGGAGTTTGTGATTTGTACAAGCTGTAGCATACTCCAACAAGTGATAAATGCACTCACTGAAACTGTTGTATATACTGTCATAAAGTTCAGCAAGAACAGGGCATCAATAGTGCTACTCTAGTATCTAGTTGGGGAGGGACAAATGGACATGGCATCACTGTAGCTGTATTGCACAACAAACTATTAGTCTTAGGATTAACAATCCTCATATGAGATGAGAGGATTTTTTAATTGGCTTCTTGCAGTTTTGAAAATTCAGTTTATTCGTTCTTGAAAATTCAGTTAATTCAGTTAGGCACACAAATTTCAGAACTTTTGTGTGCCCTAGTACTTGGTGTTTGTAGAAAACCAGAGTGTCAATGGGACTAGAATTCACTTGTTCTTATATGGGTGAAACTTCACTTGTTTTTAGGCTAGTGTAGGGTGTTGCTTTATTCTGTCATCATTTGTAACTATGTCACAAGTAAATTGTTCCTTCTTCTGTATTTGACAAGTAATGATTATTGATAAGTCGAGGCATGGATTAAGCTGTTTCTTTGTTGTAACATACCGTATATAACTCCACAATGAAATACAATACATATTGATGTGCTTTGTAAAACTTGTTCATGTAATTGAACTACTAATGCCTTGTGATGCTCTGAATTACTTGTGATCACATTGAGAAAGACTTGTAAAGATGATGATCATCTTTAATGTAAAACAATTTGTGATGATTTTGCTAGTTTGTTGGGTTTTGTCTCCGACCATCGTGTCGTGATGATTTTGCAGGTACCTCGAGAGGCCCTTGAGTTTGCCGGAATGTCGATTAACTTCCGTTCGGCAAATTAGGTACTCCATATGTCCTATTTTCAGCAAAGGTCATGCTGAAATTTTCCGTGAATTTTAGCATGACTTTGCTAAAAATAGGACATATGGGGTACTTGTGACTAATGCATGGGCCGGGTATCTTAGTAGTTAATTAAGTAGGATCAAGTGCCCCTGCGTACTTGTGACTAATGCATGGCTTTTAGGTTGCCTCGGTGTCGATAAAAACCGAAATGATGAAAGGTTAGGCTTTTAGGGTGCCTTGGCGTCGAAAAACCCTCAATGATAAAAGCTTAGATTTTAGGATGCCTCGGTGTCGACAAACCCTAAATGATGAGACCATGATCTAGTTCCTTGACAATAACCAACTTTTTGACCAAACTTTGTTTCTATTTAGAGAGAAACATGGCCCACAACGATGAGGCCGGGGGTTCGGGCGGCAAGGCATTCTGGGAGCTGTCCCAGAGATGGAGGAACAACCTCACTTGTATGAGGCCCCGCCTTTCCCCACCGATCCCGAGACCACGGATGGTGCCGCCGAGGATGACTACACCGATGCCACCACCGATGGTGCCGAGGATGCCACCATCGATGATGGCGGCGCATTTACGATGGCAGCCAACCGAAGAGGCAACGGAAGGACCGGCGCCCGATCGTGCTCCGCACCCTCAAGGAGGAAGTTATCAAGTGTACTCAAACGGGAATCCAACCGCGCCCGAACGAATAGTCAAGGGGTACTCGCTTCAGCTCGGAGCATTGTCCGGAGCACCGTCTCGATCAACACCGAGAACCTGAGGCATCCTGACCGAGGGAATTTGCGCAACCTCCTCTTCACGAAACTGCACGAACGATACAAGTTCCCCGCTGAATTTGAAAACACAAGCCTCAAAGGGAATAAAGTGAACAATGCTGCCCTCACGAAGATGAGCAAGGCCCTGTCTACTTGGAAAAGCAATGTGAAGAGAATGATCGAGAAAGGTGAGAGTTATCGGAAGATCAAGGAGAAAAATCCTTCGATCACCGAAGATGACTACAACGACTTCAAGATCAATTGCTCGAGCACCGTAAGCTCCCAATCAAGTGAGTGGGGAAACAAATGCGGAGCTGAACATAGGGGAACACACACTCGGTCCCGGCGGTTACAGAGTGGCGGAGCCTATATGGGACAAGGAGGAGGCGGACCGTGCCGAGCAAGGCCTACCGCCCCTCTTCGATACATACGGTGACAAGCAGACCAGGAACTTTTTCAGGGCCCGGTACAAGAAGGACCCGAAAACAAAGGAGCTTACCACGGATCCGAAGACCAGGCAGCTTGAGCTTGTTCAGTAAGGAATACACCCAGCGTAATTAGCTCCATATGGTTGCATTCTAATTAATGAAGCCGAATTTCTAAATGGTTCACATTCCTTCCAGCAGTTGAAAGCGATGGCGCTGGGTCGACTAAGAGCAACCCTTGGTACACCACTCTAAATAGGGGTTGAATGTAATGAAGAACAAGGATAAGCTCGATGGCCGGCGTCAGCTGGTCGTGGTGGCCGGCAAAGGCTTGTCGACAAAATGGGGTCATACTATACCGCTGGTGTGCGGAAGGAGAAAAAAGACCAGCTCGGAAAGCGGTAGCGAGAGGTTCAAGAACTCAAGGCACATGTGGCACGGATTCGGAGATTGTCCAAGAGCAAGTGGAACAACGACTCGGAGCGGCGATCACCGCCCTTGTGCCTACCTTGATCTCGGGGTTGAGTGCGTGGATTGCGGGCGGCCAGGGGCCGCCCGATTCCTAGCTTCACGGCCAGCAACTCGCATAATGCGATGGCGGGGCCATTGGTGCCTCCGGCGAGGCGGCATTGGTGTCTCCGACGCCGCACGGAGCTTAATGCACCCGGTGTACGCCGACCGGCACCTCTTCAAAGCGGCCCCTCCATCAATCGCACGCCCGCCGTTGGCGGTAAGGCCGACATTAGCCGAGCTCGACGCCATCATCACGGTAACTAATTAAGCCTCTCTCGGCCGAGGACTTCATCTCCTTGCCTTTTGATCGGGCATCCCCGACGCCCTACATGTTTTCGCAGGGCGCCGCCGATGTTCCGTGCACTCTCCTCCACTTCGTGAACAACGAGTTGGTCGATGTCGCCAAGGGCAAAATAGTTCAACCGGCAACCCCTTGTTCCACGGTACCAGATGCCACCCAACTTGTTTAGGGTTCAACTGGTTGGTGCTGCCAGGCTGCGACGAGTTGTTACCTCTCGAATCGACCCGTCGGGGCCGACGATGAAGACGTGATGACCCTCGGCCGCCTGAGCCGGCCCTGCTTTGGCCGAAGAGCCAGATTCGTTTGGGGGCGGGGACACCACCCCAAAGACAACACCGCCCGGTCGTGCGGGCGTAAGTCGGCCCCATGGCAAGACCGCCGTAACGGTGCGGACATCCCTATGCCATCGATCCAAACATGCATATGGCACAGGATCAGAACGACGACGACGACGACTATGATACATTTGGCAACGTCGATCAGTACTTTGCCGAGCATGGGTACGATGGCGACTTCATGGGGCCTCCTTCTCAAGAACCAAACCCAACAAAAGACGTGTGCGATCTAGCTGGTACCGCGGAGAAGCCAAGTTGCAACATGCGCCGTCTGGCGTTCAGCTCTCAGGAGACGCCTCCAGCTGCCGACTTCACCGAGCCTCAGATAGGCGAGGTGCGAAATATTATCAGCCCCAACACACTCAAGAAGGCGGTCTGTGAGCAAAACTCGGTCCCATTACAGGAGAAGAAGAAGACACGCAAAAAGAAAGACTAAGAAGGGTGCGAGCCAGCCGCACCGAAATGCGATCCGTGCTCGGACGGGCCACCTTCACCGCAGGATATCTCGAGGAGGGTGCATATGGCGGGTAGGGCGATGCTACCGACAAATATGCTCAATGTTGCAACCGGTGCTATGCGGAGTCTGCATGATGGTGTTCTTTCTTTGGAGAAGCGGCGTCTCAGGAGAAGGATGTGGCATACCGGTTTTCGGCCAAGGTGCGAGGGCAAGGGCTTTGTGGATAACTCCATCGGGCGACGATCGTCCTGCGTTTTGATGACATCCACGCTTATGTTGAACCTTCATCCGCTGCACTACACCTTCGCTCGGCTATTTTCGCTGAGTATGGAGATGCAGATCATTCGCGACAAGACCGGACATCGTGATAGTCGACCCCTTCTACATGCGTGCCAAGATCTTGGGCAGCGCTGGGGACCGGCAAGTCGCGAAGTTCTTACCTCGAAGGCGTCATTCGGCAAACCAAGATAAGGATAACTTCCTCGTGCCTTACTTTCTCGAGTAAGTCCTCCTCAACCGGCCCGTAACATATGAATTCTTACATTTCGATCGTTTTTCTTTTAACATTCCGTGTTTTCTGCAGTGACACACGTTGCACGCTCATCCTCCTAAGCCCCAAATATTCCATGGCCACGTATTTCGACCCGGACCGTCAGCCGAACGTAGACTACACAAATGTCAAGAAGGTTCTTGATGATGTTCTCCCGGCTATGCCAAATCTGGAGGCACCTTCACCAGGCCTATTCGTAGCACGGCAAGCACGTGTTCTCCCACAATACGACGTTTTGTTGCGTCAAGCAGCCGCCTGGCGGTCAGAAGGGTGCCTACTACGCCATCCATCACATGCGGGCGATCGTACGGGACCATCATCAACTTATGCTACCGAGTAAACTCAAAGATTGGGCCGTGAGCGTGTCGGCAATCCAGGACGCGGACCTCCGACAAGAATTCTTTCGCATCCAGTCGGAGTTTGCGGAAATCATCCATCAAGATGTCCTTCGTACCTCGGGGCAGTTCTACCTCAGAAATCAACCGTCCAACGGTGACATCGACACAATGCTACAAATGCATGATGACAACGGCCTGTCTTTCATGACTCCCACGATAGACGGCGGCTTCATCCACGCTCCGGTCCCTTGAGTCGAGTTGTCTAGTTCTGAAACATCGATTGTCTCATGTTGTAATTAAACTTTAATGAACTTGTAGTATGTCTCTTTGGTTTCAAGAGTCGTTCAACTTAGATGTAATCGATGCTATTAATGTCTTGCTTTTCTCTTCCGATCATTCTGTTGCATACTTATATATTGCTTATGTATTGTCTGTGAATTGGTACTAACGTTTCGTTTGGCTAGTGCATAGCGATGCCGACGTATGTCGTGCACAAGGGTAAGGTTCCCGGAGTCTACGATGACTGGGAGGAGTGTCGGAGACAGGTTCACCGATTCAGCGGTAACAGTTACAAAGGGTACACCACTAGGGCCGAGGCGAATCTAGAATCGCCCGCTATCTAGCGGGAGAGGGAGGAGCGTTGGAGGAACCGGATGAAGACGAAGTTTCATCGTGATGATGCTCATCGTGATGACCGCAGCTCTCTTCTATGTGATGGTAGTTTAGATGATCGATATCGACTTGTAATGTGAAGACAAACTCGCTACTCGCGGTCTCGAGCCTTGTAATATAATGTTCTATCTTTGTTCGGTCTTTTCAATTCGGAGACTAATATGATGAATTGTATTCGGAGACTAATATGATGAATTGTATTCAAAGACTAATCTTCTATTGTATTTGATGAATCTGTTGTTGATGTGTGCTGTCTATATTTTGTCAAATTATACATTTTGTAACCTATGCAAAAAACAGAAAATAAAAAAATAAAAAAAACCTAATATTCATACTAATGGCGCATCACATGACAGTGCGCCATTAGTATGACAGTGCATACTAATGGCGCACTACCCGGTGATTAGTATGACAGTGCGCCATTAGTATGCCGCGGTTACTAATGGCGCATCCAGAGGTGGTGCGCCATTAGTATGCCAAAGCACCTGGGTATACATGGCCCCTGGGAGGCATACTAATGGCGCACCCTGGCCTATACTAATGGCGCACCCGCGGTGCGCCATTAGTATACCAGATACTAATGACGCACCAGGTGGTGCGCCATTAGTAAAAATTACTAATGGCGTGCTATTAATGGCGCACCACAGATGCGCTATTAATAGCCATACTAGGTGCGCCATTAGTAGGGGTTTTTCTAGTAGTGATAGTGGAAGTGTATAGATGTATCTGGTTGTGGGGATATAATAGGCATAACAATGTTACATGCATTTCGTTTGCAATAACATAACAAGAGACACATACACGCACCACAAGTGATGTGTATGCATGACATCAAGCTATCAACCAACAAAATGGTATGAATTATGATTGAAACCACAACTATTCTTAAGCAAATAGGATCAAATGGAATACAAATGACATCGAGAAGGTGGGGAGGTCAAGAACAGAATGGAACAACTCAAATATCATTGAGGACAAGAAATAGGCGCACCCCTTGTGTTGTATTTTCATCAACACTGTTTTTTTTGCCGGTCCCTTTTTTAACCTGCTTATGTCTGGTCAGCTAAATTTGGGGTTTTGTTCCTTGTTGTGTTGTAATAAGTGCTTTATGTTTGGGCTCCGATGCTTTTGGGATTATGTTGCAACCTTAGCGAGAATCTCGTGAACTCGCCCACTCATGCATCCTCTCGCCTCCCCTCGCTCCCAAATGCTTCCAGTAACTCCAAAAAACAAAGTTATGGAAAGAAGGGAAAATGTGAGTGAAATCGAGTGAGGGGAAGCAAACAAAAACCAACGGATGATGGAAACAACAAACTACATAGTGCCAAACAGAGCCAACACGCCACGAAAAACCAAACCCAACACATATCAACGTCTCAACTGTAATGGCATCTACTGTTACAGGAGGGAAAAACGCAGGGCTATCTCATACATCTTTCCTTGTGAAAGAAAATCTGTGGTGTTTTGTTATCATAAAACATCTGATTATCTTGGTAGTGGTGGTCTCTCACGGTACAACAATGAAGGCTCACCTTGCAAACCTCTTGGCAATGATGGTGTCCACAGTGGCATCACACGTGTTATGATTAGAGCTTCGCCCAATTTATATCTTTTGTACCTAAGATCTTCGTTGTCGATAGTACAACAAGGAAGCAGTGGTAGTTCACCTTGCAAACCTCTTGTCTTCGACCAAAATGTGTCCAGATGTGCAATGATTTTAGGTTCTCACAATATTCGACTCATCCGGTTTTTCAAAATTCTGAGATTAGTCCAATTCAGAAGGATTTTTTGTTGCGCATTTTTCTTAAGTGAGTCCCACTGGAACATCAAGATGCAAAACAACTTTAAATATCCTGGTTTTACCTTTGACTTTTATGACGATATCCCTAGTTTGCGTTTTTCCGCCTTATTCCACGTAGTGAACGATAAAGTGGGGTCATTTAGTAAACCAATATGAAACATTGAACTTGTAAATTTGAAGGAAAAGGGTAGAAAGTTTTCTAAAGCAACTTCAAGTAATTCTGTCCAATTAAATGAATAAGGTAAATGAAAAAAATTTGGACGCCCACCTTGGCGCTCAAACCCAAGACCACAAGGTTAAGAGCCTTGCGCTCTACCGACTGAGCTAGACGGGCAATGCTATCCACATCTGCAAATCAAATCTATTTATAACCTATAATGTATGGCATCGGGCTGTCCATGACAAGCGCTTTTACTACTAGAATCATTTGCAAAGTTTCTTGACCCATTTAGCAGGTTTATTAGTTTATAATTAATAATTTCAGTATTACGCAAATTCACATTTCAAATCGAACAGTTGCCAATTTCATATCACGCACATAAATACATCTTATCACAGTGTGATAGCAACCTGAAAACAGCACAGTACAACATATAGCTAGTTCACCTTCATGAGAACGATATTTGAACAATATATTCATTTTCCTCATCGAAACATCCAGACTCGTCTTATCCACCTCTGCTTTCCGTTCAGTAAGAACCTGTTTCACACTGGCCAACAGAAAAAGTGACTCCTCCTTCGCCAACACCATCTTAGGAAAGTGTGATTTAAAAAATCTGAGCTCATTCTCCATTCCCCGCCTTTTATCTCGCATCTTCACTTCTTCAGCATTGACAACACTTTCTCTAAGCATACCTATGTTCTCTTCCTTATACATGCTCCAGAGCTTTGCTAAACACATCTTTAAAGACTATGGCCACTCTTGATCAACCCACTCCAGGTAAGAACACTTTCGTTCATCCTATAATATTTAAAACTAGATCAGTAACAACTGAAAGAGAAATGGGTTTGTAGAAACATAGAAAATAAGCATATACATATTTTCATAAACTGAAGAAACAGGTTAATAATGTCATATCTTCTCAAAAAGATCAATGTGCAAATGAATTAATTGCTACAGAGAAAACAACCAAATTCTGAAATTTCAGAAGCCATAATTAACTACAACAACGCTACAATTTCTTAGTCATGAACTATAAATAACAAATTGAATATTTTATGAGGAAGTTAAATATAACTGCAATAGCATAGCGACAGTGTTTGGATGAAATCAAATTGATACTAACAGGTATGTACATTCACAAATTTAGTAACATAGAACTAACAGCACTAAGGACATCCATTGTGTATGCCAAATTTGGTGTAAAGACAACTGTTGCTACATTTGGCACCGGTGCCCTGCACTGGCGAGCCAATGTAGCGGAAAAAAAATCAGGGACCCGAACTCCAGAGCACCTAGTTGTTCTGATGCCCAGTTCCTTCGTGCCATAAAGATTTAGTATTTTACTATTTGGCTACTCGGATGTGTGGACCAAAGTTGGCTGCACAAACTGCTGATGCGGTGTGAAATAATTTTCTAATGGCGCCGCTGATGAGATGGCAACATTTTTAGATACTAGGTATAAACTGTGACACTGTCTTAACATCCATAATAACATAGCACAGTGACAGTGTTTGAATCGCATCTAACAATTGATTTGTAACAACGAAAGTGGGGCTAACACTAGTAAAAACGGTAAAATGTTCAGCACATTAGTACCGGTTTGCAGATGAATCGACACTAATGGTCACATTAGTGCCGGTTCAAACGGCTAGGCGGTCGTCGATCATTAGTACCAGTTTGTGGAGAACCTTTAGTACCGGTTCATGCCACGAAGCGGTACTAATGAGGCTGTGGCAGCCTTTTGTCTGGTTGGGGCCCCACCCAGCACGTTTAGTACCGGTTCGTGCCACAAACCGGTGCTAAAGTTATTTAGTTGCAGCTGTTTTTTAGTCCCATCTCGCTCGGCTAAGAAGGTTTTTACCACCTTAAATATGTTACTTCTCAAACTATCACAACCACTTGGTCTTCAGTGAACTTTATGTGTAGTATCTGTGGCTGCAATAGAAGTCTTCGCCGGTTCTTAAACCGGGGTAGATTCCTATTGACAATTTAGATTCTACACAAAAAGATCATTGATGATCAATGTATTTTTGATGTATATTTTTACATGTTTACATGGACGAAAACTTACACCGGCATCAAACTTTCAACCCTTTCTGACATCACGGCAAAAATTGGATGCACCTCGTGTACAAAACTGGACAATCTCTTTCGAAGTATCAGGGTTTCGGACGAAAACTCATCTGTTACACCGGCACTTCATATTTTTAAACTTACTCCAGACACTTTTTTTGCGTTCAGTATGCACCATTCAAAGCCACGTCATCAACTTTCAACCCTTTCTGACATCATTTGCTATTTTTCATGCATTTAAAGATTTGTTTTTAGCTAAATGACCCTGAAATTGAAAAGCACTACAAAGGAACTCTGAAAAGGTTGGAACTTGGCATGGTATCATCATTTCACCCACATAGCATGTGCGAAAAAGTAGAGAGGGTTACGGCAAAAACTGGATGCACCTCGTGTACAAACTGGACAATCTCTTTCGAAGTATCAGGGTTTCGGACGAAAACTCATCTGTTACACCGGCCCTTCATTTTTTTAAACTTATTACAACTCCAGACATTTTTTGCGTGTAGTATGTGAAGGAAATATGCCCTAGAGGCAATAATAAAGTTATTATTTATTTCCTTATATCATGATAAATGTTTATTATTCATGCTAGAATTGTATTAACCGGAAACATAATACATGTGTGAATACATAGACAAACAGATAGTCACTAGTATGCCTCTACTAGACTAGCTCATTAATCAAAGATGGTTGTGTTTCCTAACCATAGACATGTGTTGTCATTTGATTAATGGGATCACCTCATTAGGAGAATGATGTGATTGACATGACCCATTCCGTTAGCTTAGCACTTGATCGTTTAGTATATTGCTATTGCTTTCTTCATGACCTATACATGTTCCTGTAAACTATGAGATTATGCAACTCCGTTTACGGAGGAACACTTTGGGTACTACCAAACGTCACAACTAATCGGGTGATTATAAAGGAGTACTACAGTGTCTCCAAAGGTACTTGTTGGGTTGGCGTATTTCGAGATTAGGTTTTGTCACTCCGATTGTCGGAGAGGTATCTCTGGGCCTTCTCGGTAATACACATCACATAAGCCTTGCAAGCATTACAACTAATGAGTTAGTTGTGAGATGATGTATTACGGAACGAGTAAAGAGACTTACCAAAGAACGAGATTGAACTAGGTATTGAATACCGACGATCGAATCTCGGGTAAGTAACATACCGATGACAATGGGAACAACGATATCGTTATGCGGTTTGACCGATAAAGATCTTCGTGGAATATGTAGGAACCAATATGGGCATCCAGGTTCCGCTATTGGTTATTGACCGAGAATGGTTCTAGGTCATGTCTACATAGTTCTCGAACCCGTAGGGTCCGCACGCTTAACGCTTCGATGACAGTTCATTATGAGTTTATAAGTTTTGATGTACGAAGGTTGTTCGGAGTCCCGGATGTGATCACGGACATGACGAAGAGTCTCGAAATGGTCGAGACATAAAGATTGATATATTGGAAGCCTATGTTTGGACTTGGAAAGGTTCCGGATGAAAACAGGAAGTTCTGGAACACCGGGGTTAGCGGAACCCGGGGTCAATGGGCCTTGATGGGCCATAGGGAGAAGAGGAAGGGCCGGCCAGGGGCAGGCCGCGCCCCCTCCCTCTGGTCCGAATAGGACAAGGAGAGGGGGCGCCTTCTCTCTTCCACCTCCACAATCCTATTCCAACTAGGAAAGGTGGGGGGGGATTACTACACACGGTGGGAGTAGGACTCCTCCAGGCGCGCCCCCCTTGGGCTGGACACACCCCCCCTTGCTCCTTTATATACGGGGGCAGGGGGGCACCCCATAACACACAAGTTGATCTACGGATCATTCCTTAGCCGTGTGCGGTGCTCCCCTCCACCATATTCCACTTCGGTCATATCGTCGCGGAGCTTAGGCGAAGCCCTGCGCCGGAGAAGTCATATCATCGCGGAGCTTAGGCGAAGCCCTGCGTCGGTGGAGCATCATCATCGTCACCACGCCGTCGTCTTGTGGAACTCATCCCCGACGCTTTGCTGGATCGGAGCCGGGGATCGCCATCGAGCTGAACGTGTGCAGAACTCGGAGGTGCCGTCGTTCGGTGCTTGGATCGGTCGGATCGTGAAGACGTGCGACTACATCAACCGCGTTGTTATAACGCTTCCGCTTCGGTCTCACGAGTGCGTAGACAACACTCTCCCCTCTCGTTGCTATGCCATCACCATGGTCCTGTGTGTGCGTAGGAAATTTTTGAAATTACTACGTTCCCCAACAGTGGCATCCGAGCCAGGTTTTATGCGTTGATGTCATATGCACGAGTAGAACACAAGTGAGTTGTGGGCGATATAAGTCATACTGCTTACCAGCATGTCATACTTGGCGGTATTGTGAGATGAAGCGGCCCGGACCGACATTACGCCAGACGCTTATGCGAGACTGGTTTCACCGCTTGAGCACTAGTTGCTTAAAGGTGAGGCGGGTGTCAGTTTCTCTCACTTTAGTTGAACCGAGTGTGGCTACGCCCGGTCCTTGCGAAGGTTAAAACAACACCAACTTGACAAACTATCGTTGTGGTTTTGATGCGTAGGTAAGAACGGTTCTTGCTCAGCCCGTAGCAGCCACGTAAAACTTGCAACAACAAAGTAGAGGACGTCTAACTTGTTTTTGCAGGCCATGTTGTGATGTGATGTGGTCAAGACGTGATGCTATATTTTATTGTATGAGATGATCATGTTTTGTAACCGAGTTATCGGCAATCGGCAGGAGCCATATGGTTGTCGCTTTATTGTATGAAATGCAAAAGCCATGTAATTGCTTTACTTTATCACTAAGCAGTAGCGATAGTCGTAGAAGCAATAGTTGGCGAGACGACAACGATGCTACGATGGAGATCAAGGTGTCGGCGCCCGGTGACGATGGTGATCATGGCGGTGCTTGGCGATGGAGATCACAAGCACAAGATGATGATGACCATATCATATCACTTATATTGATTGCATGTGATGTTTATCCTTTATGCATCTTATCTTGCTTTGATTGACGGTAGCATTATAAGATGATCTCTCACTAAAATTATCAAGAAGTGTTCTCCCCGAGTATGCACCGTTGCGAAAGTTCTTCGTGCTGAGACACCACGTGATGATCGGGTGTGATAGGCTCTACGTTCAAATACAACGGGTGCAAAACAGTTGCGCACGCAGAATACTCAGGTTAAACTTGTGAGCCTAGCATATAACAGATATGGCCTCGAACACGGAGACCGAAGGTCGAACGTGAATCATATAGTAGATATGATCAACATAGTGATGTTCACCATTGAAACTACTCCATCTCACGTGATGATCGGACATGGTTTAGTTAATTTGGATCACGTAATCACTTAGATAACTAGAGAGATGTCTGTCTAAGTGGGAGTTTTTAATATGATTAATTAAACTTAAATTTATCATGAACTTAGTACCTGATAGTATTTTGCTTGTGTATGTTTACTGTAGATAGATGGCTCGTGCTGTTGTTCCGTTGAATTTTAATGCGTTCCTTGAGAAAGCAAAGTTGAAAGATGATGGTAGCAATTACACGGACTGGGTCCGTAATTTGAGGATTATCCTCATTGCTGCATGGAAGAATTACGCCCTGGAAGCACCGCTGGGTGCCAGGCCTGCTGCAGAACAACGCCAAGTTGTGAACGTCTGGCGAGCAAAGCTGATGACTACTCGATAGTTCGGTGTGTCATGCTTTACGGCTTAGAACCGGGTCTTCAACGACGTTTTGAACGTCATGGAGCATATGAGATGTTCCAGGAGTTGAAGTTAATATTCCAAGCAAATGCCCGGATTGAGAGATATAAAGTCTCCAATAAGTTCTATAGCTGCAAGATGGAGGAGAATAGTTCTGTCAGTGAACATATACTCAAAATGTCTGGGTATAATAATCACTTGATTCAACTGGGAGTTACTCTTCCGGATGATAGTGTCATTGACAGAATTCTCCAATCACTGCCACCAAGCTACAAGAGCTTCGTGATGAACTATAATATGCAAGGGATGACCAAAACAATTCCCGAGCTCTTCGCAATGCTAAAAGCCGCGGAGGTAGAAATCAAGAAAGAGCATCAAGTGTTGATGGTCAACAAGACCACTAGTTTCAAGAAAAAGGGCAAAGGGAAGAAGAAGGGGAACTTCAAGAAGAACAACAAGAAAGTTGCTGCTCAGGAGAAGAAACCCAAGTCTGGACCTAAGCATGAAACTGAGTGTTTTTACTGCAAGCAAACTGGACACTGGAAGCGGAACTGCCTCAAGTATTTGGCGGATAAGAAGGATGGCAAGGTGATCAAAGGTATATGTGATATACATGTTATTGATGTGTACCTTACTAATACTCGCAGTAGTACCTGGGTATTTGATACTGGTTCTATTGCTAATATTTGCAACTCGAAACAGGAACTACGGATTAAGCGAAGATTGGCTAAGGACGAGGTGACGATGCGCGTGGGAAATGGTTCCAAAGTCGATGTGATCGCGGTCGGCACGCTACCTCTACATCTACCATCGGGATTAGTTTTAGACCTAAATAATTTTTATTTGGTGCCAGCGTTGAGCATGAACATTATATCCGGATCTTGTTTGATGCGAGACGGTTATTCATTTAAGACAGAGAATAATGGTTGTTCTATTTATATGAATAATATCTTTTATGGTCATGCACCCTTGAAGAGTGGTTTATTTTTATTGAATCTCGATAGTAGTAATACACATATTCATAGTGTTGAAACCAAAAGATGCAGAGTTGATAATGATAATGCAACTTATTTGTGGCACTTGCCGTTTGGGTCATATCGGTGTAAGCATGAAGAAACTCCATCTTGATGGGCTTACGGAATCACTTGATTATGAATCATTTGGTACTTACGAACCATGCCTCATGGGCAAGATGACTAAAACGCCGTTCTCCGGAACTATGGAGCGAGCAACTGATTTGTTGGAAATCATACATACCGATGTTTGTGGTCCAATGAATGTTGAGGCACTTGGCGGGTATCAAGTTATTTTCTCACCTTCACAGATGATTTAAGCAGATATGGGTATATCTACTTAATGAAACACAAATCTGAAACATTTGAAAAGTTCAAAGAATTTCAGAGCGAAGTGGAAAATCATCGTAACAAGAAAATAAAGTTTCTACGATCTGATCGTGGAGGAGAATATTTGAGTTACGAGTTTGGTTTACATTTGAAACAATGTGGAATAGTTTAGCAACTCACGCCACCGGAACACCACAGAGAAATGGTGTGTCGAACGTCGTGTCGTACTTTACTTGATATGGTGCGATCTATGATGTCTCTTACTGATTTACCGCTATCGCTTTGGGGAGATGCTTTAGAGACGGCGCGTTCACGTTAAATAGGGCACCATCTAAATCCGTTGAGACGACACCGTATGAACTGTGGTTTGGCAAGAAACCAAAGTTGTCGTTTCTTAAAGTTTGGGGCTGCGATGCTTATGTGAAGAAACTTCAACCAGATAAGCTCGAACCCAAATCGGAGAAATGTGTCTTCATAGGATACCCAAAGGAGACTGTTGGGTACACCTTCTATCACAGATCTGAAGGCAAGATTTTTGTTGCTAAATTCGGATCCTTTCTAGAGAAGGAGTTTCTCTCGAAAGAAGTGAGTGGGAGGAAAGTAGAACTTGATGAGATAACCGTATCTGCTCCCTTATTGGAAAGTAGTTCATCACAAGAAACGGTTCCTGTGACAACTACACCAATTGGTGAGGAAACTAATGATGTTGATCATGAGCCTTCAGATCAAGTTGCTACTGAATCAGAGGGTCAATCAGAATAAAATACGCACCAGAGTGGTACGGTAATCCTATTATGGAAGTCATGTTACTTGACCATGGCGAACCTACAAACTATGAAGAAGCGATGGTGAGCCCAGATTCCGCGAAATGGCTGGAAGCCATGAAATCTGAGATGGGATCCATGTATGAGAACAAAGTATGGACTTTGGTTGACTTGCCCGATGATCGGCAAGCCATTGAGAATAAATGGATCTTTAAGAAGAAGACAGACGCTGATGGTAATATAACTGTCTACAAAGCTCGACTTGTTGCGAAAGGTTTTCGACAAGTTCAAGGGGTTGACTACGATGAGACTTTCTCACCCGTAGCGATGCTTAAGTCTGTCCGAATCATGTTAGCAATTGCCGCATTTTATGATTATGAAATTTGGCAAATGGATGTAAAACTGCATTCTTGAATGGATTTCTAGAAGAAGAGTTGTATATGATGCAACCAGAAGGTTTTGTTGATCCAAAAGGTGCTAACAAAGTGTGCAAGCTCCAGCGATCAATTTATGGTCTGGTGCAAGCCTCTCGGAGTTGGAATAAACGCTTTGATAGTGTGATCAAAGCATATGGTTTTATCTGAGACTTTTGGAGAAGCCTGTATTTACAAGAAAGTGAGTGGGAGCTCAGGCGTTTACGATATTATATGTGGACGACATATTATTGATTGGAAATGATATAGAATTTCTGGATAGCATAAAAGGATACTTGAATAAAAGTTTTTCAATGAAAGACCTCGGTGAAGCTGCTTACATATTGGGCATCAAGATCTATAGAGATAGATCAAGACGCTTAATTGGACTTTCACAAAGCACATACCTTGATAAAGTTTTGAAGAAGTTCAAAATGGATCAGGCAAAGAAAGGTTTTTTACCTGTATTACAAGGTGTAAGATTGAGTCAGACTCAATGCCCGACAACAGCAGAAGATAGAGAGAAAATGAAAGATGTTCCCTATGCTTCAGCCATAGGCTCTATCATGTATGCAATGCTGTGTACCAGACCTGACGTATGCTTAGCTGTAAGCTTGGCAGGAAGGTACAAAAGTAATCCAGGAGTGGATCACTGGACAGCGGTCAAGAACATCCTGAAATACCTGAAAAGGACTAAGGATATGTTTCTCGTATATGGAGGTGACAAAGAGCTAGTCGTAAATGGTTACGTCGATGCAAGCTTTGACACTGATCCGGACGATTCTAAATCGCAAACCGGATACGTGTTTTTATTAAACGGTGGAGCTGTCAGTTGGTGCAGTTCTAAACAAAGCGCCGTGGCGGGATCTACATGTGAAGCGGAGTACATAGCTGCTTCGGAAGCAGCGAATGAAGGAGTCTGGATGAAAAAGTTCATTTCCGATCTAGGTGTCATACCTAGTGCATCGGGACCAATGAAGATCTTCTGTGACAATACTGGTGCAATTGCCTTGGCAAAGGAATCCAGATTTCACAAGAGGACCAAGCATATCAAGAGACGCTTCAATTCCATTCGGTACCAAGTCCAAGTGGGAGACATAGAGATTTGCAAAATACATACGGATCTGAATGTTGCAGAACCGTTTACTTAGCCTCTTCCACGAGCAAAACATGATCAGCACCAAGACTCCATGGGTGTTAGAATCATTCTTGTGTAATCTAGATTATTGACTCTAGTGCAAGTGGGAGACTGAAGGAAATATGCCCTAGAGGCAATAATAAAGTTATTATTTATTTCCTTATATCATGATAAATGTTTATTATTGATGCTAGAATTGTATTAACCGGAAACATAATACATGTGTGAATACATAGACAAACAGATAGTCACTAGTATGCCTCTACTAGACTAGCTCATTAATCAAAGATGGTTGTGTTTCCTAACCATAGACATGTGTTGTCATTTGATTAATGGGATCACCTCATTAGGAGAACGATGTGATTGACATGACCCATTCCGTTAGCTTAGCACTTGATCGTTTAGTATATTGCTATTGCTTTCTTCATGACCTATACATGTTCCTGTAAACTATGAGATTATGCAACTCCCGTTTACCGGAGGAACACTTTGGGTACTACCAAACGTCACAACGTAACTGGGTGATTATAAAGGAGTACTACAGGTGTCTCCAAAGGTACTTGTTGGGTTGGCGTCGTTCGAGATTAGGTTTTGTCACTCCGATTGTCGGAGAGGTATCTCTGGGCCTTCTCGGTAATACACATCACATAAGCCTTGCAAGCATTACAACTAATGAGTTAGGTGTGAGATGATGTATTACGGAACGAGTAAAGAGACTTACCCGATGTGAGATTGAACTAGGTATTGGATACCGACGATCGAATCTCGGGTAAGTAACATACCGATGACAAAGGGAACAACGATATCGTTATGCGGTTTGACCGATAAAGATCTTCGTGGAATATGTAGGAACCAATATGGGCATCCAGGTTCCGCTATTGGTTATTGACCGAGAATGGTTCTAGGTCATGTCTACATAGTTCTCGAACCCGTAGGGTCCGCACGCTTAACGTTCCGATGACAGTTCATTATGAGTTTATAAGTTTTGATGTACCGAAGGTTGTTTGGAGTCCCGGATGTGATCACGGACATGACGAGGAGTCTCGAAATGGTCGAGACATAAAGATTGATATATTGGAAGCCTATGTTTGGACTTCGGAAAGGTTCCGGATGAAAACAGGAAGTTCTGGAACACCGGGGTTACGGAACCCCGGGGTCAATGGGCCTTGATGGGCCATAGGGAGAAGAGGAAGGGCCGGCCAGGGCAGGCCGCGCCCCTCCCTCTGGTCCGAATAGGACAAGGAGAGGGGGCGCCCTTCTCTCTTCCTCCCCAATCCTATTCCAACTAGGAAAGGGGGGAGTCCTACTCGGTGGGAGTAGGACTCCTCGGCGCCTTGGGCTGGCCGCACCCCCTTGCTCCTTTATATCTGAGGCGGGGGCACCCAGAACACACAAGTTGATCTACGGATCGTTCCTTAGCCGTGTGCGGTGCCCCCTCCACCATATTCCACTTCGGTCATATCGTCATGAGCTTAGGCGAAGCCTGCGCCGGAGAAGTCATATCGTCATGGAGCTTAGGCGAAGGCGTCGTCGGTGGAGCATCATCATCATCACTGCGCCCGTCGTCTTGTGGAACTCATCCCCGACGCTTTCTTTGGATCGGAGCCGGGGATCGTCATCGAGCTGAGCGTGTGCAGAACTCGGAGGTGCCGTGACGTTCGGTGCTTGGATCGGTCGGATCGTGAAGACGACGACTACATCAACAGCGTTGTTATAACGCTTCCGCTTTCGGTCTACGAGGGTACGTGGACAGACACTCTCCCCTCTCGTTGCTATGCCATCACCATGGTCCTGTGTGTGCGTAGGAAATTTTTTGAAATTACTACGTTCCCCAACAGTATGCACCATTCAAGGCCACGTCATAAACTTTCAACCATTTCTGACATCATTTGCTATTTTTCATGCATTTAAAGATATGTTTTGAGCTAAATGGCCCTGAAATTGAAAAGCACTACAAATGAACTCTGAAAGGTTGGAACTTGGCATGGTATCATCATTTCACCCACATAGCATGTGCGAAAAAGTAGAGAGGGTTACGGCAAAAATTGGATGCACCTCGTGTACAAACTGGACAATATCTTTCGAAGTATCAGGGTTTCGGACGAATATCATCTGTTACACCAGCACTTCATTGTTTTAAACTTATTACAACTCCAGACATTTTTTGCGTTTATGATGCACCATTCAAGGCCACATCATAAACTTTTAACCCTTTCTGACATCATTTGCTAATTTTCATGCATTTAAAGATTTGTTTTTAGCTAAATGACCCAAAATTGAAAAACACTACAAATGAACTCTGAAAAGGTTGGAACTTGGCATGGTATCATCATTTCACCCATATAGCATGTGTGAAAAAGTAGAGAGGGGTTACCGCAAAAACTGGATGCACCTCGTGTACAAACTGGATGCACCTCGTGTACAAACTGGACAATTTGCTATTTTTCATGCATATATATATTCTTTTTTTATTTTTTTATTTTTACTTTATATAAATGCAGGTTAGATTAATGCATGTTAGAAATGTTAGATATTAATGTCATAGATGAATTAAATAGAAAATAATGTAGATATATTAATGTCAAATGTTAGATGAATTAGATGAATTAGCTAGATATATACATTTATGTATATATATACATTTATGTATATATATATATATACATATATATATATATGTATATATATATATATGAGATTTGATGATCTAATAATTAATTAAAAGATTTAAAAGTTTACTATATATATGAGATTATAGTAAGAAGCTTAGAACTAGTTTATTTTTAATAAGTGCTTAGTAGTTGAATTAATAGAGCTAGTTGAATTAATAGAACTAGCTAGTTGAATTAATAGAACTGCTAGTAAGTATTTATATCAATTAATGTTTCAACTATATATGAACATAGGAAATGTCTGACGACGAGAATGATTTCGTTATGTGCGAATACTGCGAAGACAAGCGCGACACGTGCGACAGAAATTTCCTAGTTGATGGCAGGCGCTTCAGCATCAAGCTGGATGAGACCTTCGAAGTGAATGCAATAAGTCACAACGACAAGTTTTTTTTCTTAATTAAGCATATGCTTCATTTTCTTCAACTTATAGTTTCAATTTTTTACTATTCTACTATAGCATATCGCCTGCCATGCAAGAATTTTTGTATTGGATAAATTTTTGTATTGGATAAGATAGGTTTCAGTACTATGAAAACTATGGAGGTAAAGAGAGTTTATTTGAAGACCGAGCATGGTTATACTTTCCACGCAAAATGAGACATAGCCCACTTCTTGGAAGCGTTATCAACATGGGCTACGCCGAGGAGATACACTAGACAACGCTAGGGCGGATTTGGGCACATGTAATATGTAGCTCAATTGTGGAAGGGCTCTTCACCCCACTCCTTTCTTTAATATATACTCCCTCCATTTCTAAATATAAGTTTTTTTAGAGATTGCCAATGGACTACAACATACGAATGTATATAGACATATTTTAGAGTGTATATTCACTCATTTTGCTCCATATGTAGTCCCTTGTTGGAATCTTTAAAAAGGCTTATATTTGGAAACGAAGGGAGTAGTACGCACACTCGTGCGTATTCAAGAAAAAAAAGGGCATCAGATGCATTACAAAGCTGCTACTAGGGCGCATCATATCCAACGACGGCAACATATCCAGCACTTGCAACTGCATGATACAAACATCAACATATCCATTACACAACCACTATCACTATCAGGGCTCCACCAACGACAGCGAGGCACAGGACTTTAACTACACCAGTGGATGAATACACAAAACAAATAGGATTTCACTACTCTTCAGCGATTCTCCACTACGCTGTAGCTCCTGGTTTAGAACCTCAGCAGCCCGAAGCTGCAGCACAAGCGTCTTGGCTGCAATCAAGTCCAGTGACAAAGAAACTACTCCCTCCGTTCGGAATTACTTGTTTCGGAAATGAATGTATCTAGAACTAAAATACATCTAGATACGTCCATTTCTACGACAAGTAATTCCGAACGGAGGGAGTAGTTGCCAAGGAATTCAATGCCTTTTTCGAGGTTGCAGCATGACATTTGAAATTGAGCAAGTCGTTAAACACTGAAAGCCTACGAGTTAGGTTTGGTGGATACGATCTAGTTGATCTATCACATCTGGATATGGAGTGAGAAGCAGCTGAGCAAGGCTCAAAGGGCGTTCATGTATTGTACC
Source organism: Aegilops bicornis (assembly GCA_021605145.1). Classification (NCBI taxonomy): domain Eukaryota; kingdom Viridiplantae; phylum Streptophyta; class Magnoliopsida; order Poales; family Poaceae; genus Aegilops; species Aegilops bicornis. Next base: position 831,700,876 of record CM038671.1, on the reverse strand, counting down.
GTTTTCAGCTCCACGAACATCTTGAGGAACCTGAGGGCAGTTGACGTATTTTCTCTTGCCGTCACTGAGGTCATATCTCACGTACATGCTATCAAATTTTTTTCCAGCATCAGTGCTATAAATGCATCACAGGACGGAGCTGGCATGTGGGATCAGCAGAGTAAACCGCGTCACTGCCGGTTCGCTCCAAGGACACCTTACGGAGAAGTAGACTGGTGGGAAAGAGAATATGATCGTTGGTTCAGTCCCAGCGACTGCCGTCTCCACCCAGAGATCCGGACGGATCGACGCTGCAAAGGGAAGCACGTGACCAGTCAATGGGTTGAGCAGACGTGCGGCATGCGGATGCACCAACGACGATGTAGTCACGTTCCTCGGAAAATATTCTGTAGAGCATAGGCTTTGGGACACCCCTTTATCTAGTCACTCATTTTTGCATCACGATTCATGCGAGTACATTTGTCTTTTTTGTTTCTCCCATATAGAACAACATATGAACTTTAAACTTGGCAGCTCAACAAAATATTCTTACTAGAATGTGGGAGAAAACTTTTAGAATTTTTTGTGCAATATAAATACTAAAAAGTACATTTTTTAATAAAAAAAATCTAATTTCGTATATTTATGTTTGACAAAAAAATCTGAAAGTTTTTTCTCACATTCTAGTTAGAAAGTTTTGGTGTCTTGCAAAGTTTGAAGTTCATATGTTGTTTTATTTTGAAGAAACAAAAAAGAGAAAATCTGATGTACAAAGTTAGTTGTCTAGCACGGATCTCAAAGCAATGTTGGAGGGTAAGGATAAGGGGTGTCTAGAAACCTGAGCTCTAAAAATCTGCGTCCCACGTTGCTCACGCAGCACCGGGAGGCGCAGCCGGCGGAAGCGCCCTGTGGTGATGTTGACGAAGAGGGGCCGGCCTTCCTCGTCGTCTGCCCCGTTGAGCAAGACTCACTGCCGTGGGCGGAAACAGAGGTCGGTGACCGCAGCGTGCGGAGATGGCTTTGCGAAAGAAGAGCGCCAGCTGGGGCGGACGACCCTCATGCCCATGTACTCGTCGACGCCGCTGGTGGACAGGACGCAGTAGGCGATGCTTTGGACAAGGTCCGGCTGAAGCGACACTGTTTCTCACTGCTGCTGCCGCCCTCCTCCTCCTTCATGGCCGCGCCACTGATGCCGTCGTCCTCGACAAACATCTCGCCGATGCTTAGGGTTTGGGTTCGCATGAGGATTTGGGGATTTGGGGGAGAAAGGATGGACCGAGAGGAGTGGGGCAGCGGCTGGAGAGAAGCTAGGGCCTAGGGTAGGGTGTGAGTGGTGCGCTTGGGCTTGGGCTGATAGAAATGTGTGTGTGTGGAGATCTAAAAGAAAAAAATATGTGTTACTGATTGTTACAGATTGGGATTGGACCCGTTAAACATATATTCGGCCCAAAGGCCCAGACTGACCCCCATATCTGAGGCGGATATGTTTCTCAAAAAAAAAACTGAGGTGGATATGGGACGCCCGGATGTGGCCACCACGTCAGACTGACCGCGAGGGCCCACACGATCACACCCAGAGACTGCTGGTCCAACGACTGCCTACGCCGGTTCTCGGTGCGGATGCATTCTTGGCACCACATGACACCGCTCTGGCATGCTGCCCTAGGGAGCAAGTCCGCCTATTTAAGCCGGACGGCGGCAGCCAAGCCCTAGCCCATCCCCATTCCTCCCTCTCCCTCCCACCCGTGCGGCCAGCTTCCATCCGCTCGTCAGTCTCTTCCCATGGCCTAGCAAAGGATCACCACATATGCCATGTTGATGTTGGAACGCCGGTTGCAACTCGAGGAGGAGATCCGGGTCAGGCGCGCTGCTCGTGTCGCTACCAGCCTGCATTCGAATCCGCCGTAGCCGGGGGAGGAAGAGGAGGTGGAGGAGGAGGGGGATAACAGCCGGAGGCGGAGCAGGACCCCATGCCCACGGAAGGGGCGGATCCGTAGGAGGAGGAGGAGACGGCAAAGCCGTAGGAGGATGACACGGCGGAGCTGATTGCGTGCTTCGGCATGGAGGAGGCCATGGCGGACAAGATGGCAGAGCAGACTGTCATTCTCGAGTCCATCCAGGATAAGGCCTTTGTGGAGGACAATCGGTGCTTCATCCAGTAGCAAAGGGCGGAGATCGACGGGCTCTTCGCCTCTAGTATGCCCGACGACGTGCTGGAGCTGCCGCGGCTGCCCATCTACCCGGAGCCAGCCACGAAGATAATGGACATCTCCGACGATGAGTAGATAGGATACCTCTATGTAGTACATAGATTTTTAATCTGCATGACTTGTATGGATTGAGGAATGAAGTTTGAGGTACATGGATATATCGGGCAATTTTTGTGCCGCCAGGACACTGTCTGCGGACGTGCTCGGGCGTCCGCATGCGTTTCGGGGGAGAATTTTGGTACTTATGGTTGTAGATGCTCTTATCATGGAAGGCAACGAATAAGAAACATGGGAAAGCACACACACAAAATACATCTGCAAAAGCAACACAAGAAAAATATTTTTCTAAAGCCTCTTTAATTTCGTGAAATAGATATTGGAACAGTATTGCACAACTCCAAAAAAGATAAGAGGCAACGAATAAGAAAGTTGAGTGGCAACATGCACTGTCGTGAAAACATTCAAATTGGTTGTGTCGAAAATATCAAGGCAATACAAGATAGAACAATTAAGGAAATGATATCCTAGGAAGATCAAAGATTAAATTTTGTGCATGATGAGAGACAAGAATGTGGCGAAATATGTAAGATTAGGTCCCAAGTTGAAATTCTAGGATGTAACAGAGAAGTTGGGGAAAGATAATTCTACACTTGTGTTGACATAACAATCACACAAATACCTGTGAATGTATGAAGATAATAATTGGAAAAAAATAGCAAAGGTATCATGTCGTACGTTATCATACCATGGAAATTATTTTTTTATTCACTTATTTTAAAGTTTTCTATGAAAAGATCCCTTTCTCCTCGAAGCAACAAAAAGAAGAATTACGGGGAGCTGCATGTACACAAGCTATTTTCGAGTTAGTTGCCCATAGCAATGACTTAGATATGGCCATTCTCTTGATTGAATGCTAGGTCGTGGTTTGACTTGCATTTGTAGATGCTTTTGTATTTTTCCATATACAAGTTCTTGTGATTGGCTACGAACCAACTATTATGTATATTCAGTGTTACTGATCACAATTGTGTTCTTTTAATCTACACTGGAATGACAGCGGGAGAAATTGTAGCACCATCTACGTATTTTAAGTCAAGCTAGTAAACCATAAGGAAAGCAGTCATGAATTCAAGAATTTAACACATGAACACTCTCACAATACATGTTAGTATTACATAAGAAGCAACATCTATGAGGAAATAACCGTATATTGTAGGAAGGGGTATAAAAAGAAACTTTCAGGTTTCACCATACCTACAGGTGGCTATATCTAAATGGTTGTCACGAAATTAAAAAAAATGAGAATTTAAGATGAAATAGATAGAACTACAGAAGAGAAGCAAAACATTCATGTTTCAGAACTCCTTGCTAGCTTTAGCTAAACCTTTTGTTGTAAAACTATAAAAAAAAGACTTTAACTCATCCCCCAATGGTCCTAATTGAGCTGATTAGCAGATTCAGTGATGAGTTCCATCTGAGGAGACCAATATTTCACATGTTCGATGACAATGCCCTACTTTGCACTTTTCCAGTAATATCTAGGAATAGATAGCTATGAAACTCTTCTATATCTTGTGAACTTTTATTTCCTTGTCATGTCCAATCAATCAAGAACATATAGAATCAGTAAATCACTGTATGTTCTAGATCAAATTTCTCATGGGTGTGGGTAAAACTGAAAGAACACACAAATTACTACTTCTCCCAAGAAGCTGGGTATCAACTTTTGCTGATATTAAGCATCTACATAGACAGAATAAAACTTAACTTAACAGCTTGGGATGTTAGTTGGGGATCCAATAATTATCTCCTCCGATCCCCCTTTTTCCTAATCATTATTCTCCAGCCGCTACTGATAAAGGAAAATACAGGCATACAAAGGAAGGAATAAACACACGTATGTTAGTATGTACCTGCAGTCCAGCACCATGTAGAGTCTAGACATGCTCCAACTTCCACCTGATTTCCTTTCTTAGTCTCACAAGGTGGAAGAGATAGATCTAGACAAACATACTAACTCTCCAAAGTAAATAATACAACAAAAATTAGCTACATAAATAGAAATTGAATTATCTATCAAAGGATAATAAATCATTGGGCAGAAGGTTTTTGATTTCTCGTTTTTGAAGACCATGCATCACATCATATTTCTCTTTGTTGTGCCCATGCATCTGGCTGGGACTAAGAAAAATCTGGTGTATTGAGGTTTGAGGGCAAGATACATGTTGTATTATATTGTGCTTGCTACACCTTGTCACCAAGCTGACTTGCCGTGCTGCTTCTTCTACTTCAGGAGAGTGACCTCGATCACTTCTTAGAGCACTCAATGAAGACATCGTTGGTTGAATCCACATACACGTTGAGCTTTAATTAATTTTCAAACTTCAGAAGCTCGGCGGGAACGTGTGCAGTCCTATACACACTACACAAACAGTTAATTTAATAGGATGGCCTACAGCATGATGCCGTTGCGCGCCACTGCAGATGTATGTTTGAATGGCATCACTCTTGCATTATGATCACGCACTCGCGGTGACACCGACCGATCGAACGTCGCCAAGCATGGTTGCCAATTGCCCTGCAGGTGCCCACTATGAATGTCCTCTAATATTAAATCAGTATCTCATAATAATCTCAAATCCAGTATCTCAATAATCTACATAGTCCGGTTAATTCGGAATAATCAATAAAGACACAACTTAAACCCAATTATTTGAAGATCACCAGAAGCAAACACTGACTGCTGAGAATGAGTATTGGGAGGTGAGGATACCTAGACAGCGCCAACGATATGCATTCTGGACAATGATGGCTGCCGCTCGCACCATTGGCAGGGACCTTAAGGGAGTGGAAGGACCCTACTCGATTGGCTCCCTGCAATCAGAGATCCACAGGAAAGTACATATAGAAGGAGAAAGAAATCATCAAGACCACGTCCTTCTGTCGTGAACTCGGCAAACAACTGGGCACTGGCCAAATTTGTTGTCAATTCCGGCAGTACAGTTGCTTACACACTCTGAAACAGACCGCTATCTGAGTTTTGATCTCCAAACGCTTGCCTCTCCTTGTACTCTATGCACCCATAGAGCGATGTGAAAGACACAGACGCAGCGGCTGCGGCCGGTCCCTCATAGGTTCAACTATGCAATGCGTGGAATGTAGAATACATGAGACACATATTGTACATCGTGTTCATGACAACTGAGGACGGTCTTCAGCTTGCCCACCAAAGTACTGAGCCTCTAATGATGAACTGAAGAGACCTATCAATTAGCTTAGTTATAAAAAGAGAGAACTATTTTCTATTGGGTTATATATTATGGCCTATATCTCTGCATAATAGTTACTGCAGATATAATTCAGGTACCCATTTAACCATCGTTAAGCCATTCAGCAGCAAAAACATTCCATCCAACACAGACTAGACCGCTACTCTATTTCTAGACACAAACAACAATCAACTTAAAAATGTGTTCTGTGAACCAAACAACAACCAAAACCCAATAAATTTAACCCCAAATCTTGGCAGGGGAGTCGACGGCTGAGGAAAGGAGGTGTTCATCTCCAACAGAAACAGCACCAGATACATTACAAAGCTGAAGTATCCAACAAAAACAGCACAGAAACTACACCACTGGATAAAGAGACAAAACAAACAGAATGGCACCAAGTCTTCAGCAATTCTCCAGGTGCAAATGTGCAAAAATCAACCCAGGCACCCAGCTGTAGCTCTTGCTTAGAGCATCCTAAGCTTGTGCCCAGCAAACAACAAATCTTGGCATTCCGCAGTTCTGTCCAACGAGAAAGAAAATACTTGCAAGGGAATTCAGTTTTTTCTCATGCAGGATACGATCAAGTTGATATTTAACTTCTGGATACGGAGTGAGGAGAACCTGAGCAAGGCTCAAAGGGCCTTCATGAATGATATCATCAGCGAGGCCTCCGGGCACATGGGGGCTGGTGATGCATTTTTTCTTGCCATCACTGAGGTCATACGAGACGTATATCCTATCAATGAAAGTGCTGTAGATGCAGTTGCGCTCGATGGAAGGAAGCTTATCTGCGTCAACAACAATGCAGTTGCCGTGATTTAGGAAGAGCGCACTGCTGCCGATACTTTCGCTTGGTTCAAGTACCTCCCGCTTAACATCCATGTTGAAAACTTGAATCGTTTGAGATTCCTCTTTAACAAGCAGCAGTTTGCCGACTGCCTCCATGAGACCACCAGTGTAGTGCATGTCAATCTCCAGTAACCGCTCCGCATACCAGTGGCCACCGGTCCGAACGATCTTGCACAAAATACCTCCAGTACTGAGCACGTAAACATTGCCTGCATAGGTGACCATGCTCCTGAGGTAGAACAAGCCTTCGTCGCTTAAAGCAGCATCATGAAACTTCACCGGGCGGAGCTGGCCTGTGGGATTAGCAGAGTAAACAGCGTGACACCGTGGCCTGTGGGCAACAGAACAATAAGCTGGGATATATATCTTGGTATTCTCCGTGGCACGGTGCGAACGAGAAGATAATCGTTGGTTCCGAGCCAGCGATTGCAGTGTGCACCCGAGGTTCCGGAGGTATGGACGCCGCAAAGGGAAACACGTCACCAGTCAATGGGTTGAAGAGACGAGCGGCATGCGGGGGCTCCCTGAGTCCCTGTCCCCGAGGACGAGAAGGCCGTCGGATGCACCGACGAAGATGTAGTCACGGAGCACGGGGCGGCGCAGGCGGCGGAAGCGCCCTGTGGTGACGTCGAGGAAGAGGGGCCGGCCTTGGTCGTCGTCTGCTCGGTCAAGCAAGACACTGCCGTGGCCTGAAACGGAGATCCGCGACCTCGGTGTGAGGAGATGGCTTGGAGACGGCAGAGCGCCAGCTGGGGCAGACGGCCCTCATGTCCATGTACTCCTCGACGCCGCTGGTGGAGATGATGCAGTCGGCGATGAGCTGGACGAGGTCCGGCTGAAGCGACGCCCATTCCACCCGCGGCTTCTCGCTGCTGCAGCCGCCTTCCTCCTCCTTCATGGCCGCGCAACCGATGCCGTCGTCCTCGTCGCTGATTTGGCTTTGATTTGGGGATGGACCGAGAGGGGAGAGGCGGCGGCTGGAGAAACTAGGGTAGGGTGTGAGTGGTGCGGTTGGGCTTTGGTTGGCCGAAATACTTGCAGGCCTAAATATCTGTGTGGACAAGATCTGTGTGTTGGGCACTGGAAATATTGCTTTTGCCACGGAATGCAATTGTGATAATTGTCAAAAATTAAGAGTAGCAAAAATGAAATGTCAGAATCTAGAGTCGCATAAGAAAAAACACTACTGGAATCGGCATATACGCCAAGTGCCACAGACACTCGGTAAAGGACCGATAACCACTGCCAACGCTTTTGCCGAGAGTTGCACTCGGCAAAGGCCACCCGGCGTACACCTCTCAGGCAAACAGAAATTTGCCGAGAGCCAGGACACGGGCACTCGGCAAAGAGTTTGGCGAGAGCCAAACAGTACCACTCGGCAAAATAAAGTGACTTCATGTTGGCTTGTTCCATCAGCTCTTTGCCGAGAGCGGCTCTCGACAAACCTGTCACATTCATCTGCCAGCGCATGCCACTTTGCCGAGAGCCCTGCTCGGTAAAGATCCGTTCCCAGACCACTTTCTACTTTTTTTTCCCTCTGATCCCTGCCGCAAAAATAGATATACAATACACAAACATGCATTTCAAGTGACAATGTCTAACAACAAACTCACATAACCATTATATAAAATAGTTCACACAAACTTTATTTGAAATGACAAGGAACCTCTTTAGTATAAGTTCCTACTTACTAAACAATAAAGTGGTCAATACATGTCTACATGCGACCACCTAATAAAAGCAATATCACAATTATCACAAACTAAAGAAGAATTATCATGTTCTTCCATCCGCTAAACCCGATAGGCCGTTTCTGGCTAGCACATCCACTGAACCCATTAATTCAGTTTTTCTCTTCTGCTTAAGCACATACTGATTGTAATGGTTTTCTGCCTTCTCTCTGCTATTGAACGAGTCGTGGGAGCTGCCTTCGTAGCGAAGCACTTGTTCATTGCATTCAGACCATAAATCGTAGACTCCTGGACATCTACCTCTGTACATCGCTGATGACCCACAAGTATAGGGGGTCAATCGTAGTCCTTTCGATAACTAAGAGTGTCAGAACCCAACGAGGAGCAGAAGAAAATGACAAGCGGTTTTCGGTAAGGTAATTCCTGCAAGCACTGAAATAAACGATGACAGATAGCTTGATAGCAAGATAATTTGTAACGGGTAACAAGTGTAAATAAAGTGCAGCAAGATAGCCCAATTCTTTTGAGTCCAAAGGACAGGCCGGAACGAGTACTTATAATGATGCAAACTTTCTTGAAGACACACGGGAATTTCATCTAGTCACTTTCACCAGTTTGTTTGATTCGCGTTCGTTACTTTGATGATTTGATATGTGGGTGGACCGATGCTTCATTGCTGTTCTTACTTGAACAAGCCTCCCACTTATGATTACCCCCTCTCGCAAGCATCCGCAACTATGAAAAAAGAATTACGACAAAGTCTAACCATAGCATTAAACATGTGGATCCAAATCAGCCCCTTACGGAATAGCGCATAAACTGGGGTTTAAGCTTCTGTCACTCTAACGACCCATCATCTATTTACTCTTCCACAATGCATTCCCTTAGGCCCATAAATGGTGAAGTGTCATGTAGTCGATGTTCACATGACACCACTAAGAGAATAACAACATACATATTATCAAAATACCTAACGAATACCAAGCTCACATGATTACTTATGACAAGACTTCTCCCATGTCCTCAAGAACAAAAGTAACTACTCACTCATCATCATGAAGTTTTAAGATCAGAGGGGTATTGAATAACATAAAGGATCTGAACATTTAGTAATTCACAAAGCAAACCAACTAGCATCAACTACGATAAGTAATCAACACTACTAGTAGGGGTAAATATTGGGTTGTCTCCCAACAAGCGTTTTTCTTTAATGCCTTTTTAGCTAGGCATGATTATGACAATGATGCTCTCATAAAAGATAAGAATTGAAACATAATGGGAGCATCATGAAGCATATGACTAGCACATTTAAGTCTAACCCATTTCTTATGCCTAGGGATTTTGTGAGAAAACAACTTATGGGAACAAGAATCAACTAGCATAGGAAAGCAAAACAAGCATAGCTTCAAGATTTTCAACACATAGAGAGGAAACTTGATATTATTGCAATTCCTACAAGCATATACTCCTCCCTCATAATAATTTTCAGTAGCATTATGAATGAATTCAACAATATAACTATCACATAAAGCATTCTTTTCATGACGCCCAAGCATAGAAAATTTACTACTCTCCACATAAGCAAAATTCTTCTCATTCGGAATAGTGGGAGCAAACTCAACGAAATAACTATCATGTGAGGCACAATCCAATGGAAAATTAAAATCATGATAACAAGTTTCATGGTTATCATTATTCTTTATAACATACATGTCATCACAATAATCATCATAGATAGCAACTTTGTTCTCATAATCAATTGGAACCTCTTCCAAAATAGTGGATTCATCACTAAATAAAGTCATGTCCTCTCCAAATCCACTTGCATAATTATAATAAGATTCAACACCCTCCAAAATAGTGGGATCATTACTTCCTAAAGTTGACACTCTTCCAAACCCACTTTCATCAATATAATCATCATAATAAATTTGCTCATCAAAACGTGGGGGACTAAACATATCATCTTCATCAAACATAGCATCCCTAAGCTTGTGGCTTTGCATATCATTAGCATCATGGATATTCAAGGAATTCATACTAATAACATTGCAATCATGCTCATCATTCAAAGATTTAGTGCCAAACATTTTAATGCATTCCTCTTCTAGCACTTGAGCACAATTTTCCTTTCCACCATTTTCACGGAAGACATTAAAAACATGAAGCCTATGAGGCACCCTCAATTCCTTTTTTTTGTAGTTTTCTTTTATATACTAAACTAGTGATAAAACAAGAATCTAAAAGATTCAGTTGCAAGATCAAAAGATATACCTTCAAGCACTAACCTCCCCGGCAATGGCGCCAGAAAAGAGCTTGATGTCTACTACGTAACCTTCTTCTTGTAGACGTTGTTGGGCCTCCAAGTGCAGAGGTTTGTAGGACAGTAGAAAATTTTCATCGAGTGGATGACCTAAGGTTTATCAATTCGTGGGAGGCGTATGATGAAGATGGTCTCTCTCAAACAACCCTGCAACCAAATAACAAAGAGTCTCTTGTGTCCCCAACACACCCAATACAATGGTAATTGTATAGGTGCACTAGTTCGGCGAAGGGATGGTGATACAAGTGCAATATGGATGCTAGATATAGGTTTTGTAATTTGAAATTATAAAAACAGCAAGGTAGCTGAAAGGACATGCGGTGCCCCTATGTGTGGTTTTGGTAATTGATGACATTCTCTATGGACTAATGGTTGCATTGAGTTATATTTGAAGGATTTGTCCATAGGCATTTCTTGAAGTCTATGTGTTGGTTTCAAGGAGTTTATGTGTTGACCAAGGTGCTATTAAGGAATTATCCAAAGATTGGTCATGTGAGTGTTGAGATTATTGCAAGCATGTCTTGAAGAAGAAGATTGTGTGATCATTCATGTTTACCTTCAAGACATCATCCAAACGAAGAGAGTTGGAAAGATTCAAGGTTGATCAAGACTAAGTCAAGAGTGAATCAAGTTGATCAACTCACAAAGCGTAGAAGATGTACCGAGAGGGATCAAGTGATCCCATGGTATGGTAAGCATTGTCCATTACGCTTTGTGTGCTAACCCATGGTCTTCGTGAGAGTTCTTTGTGGGGTTAGGTTGCGGTGTGCAAGCTCAAGTTGAATCATCACGAAAAGATCATATGCTTGAAGCTTGCCATCCATTGTGGCGACAATGGACTTGTGAAGATGTGCAGAAGAGTGGCTCACCCATAGTGGAGTATGGGGGAGCAATCAACTAGTCTTCTTCGAGCCAATGCAATCAAGAAAGGTGGTCCAACTTGAGGGAGTCAAGATCGTCATCATCTAGCTCAAGTGGACCATGTGCAAGGCAAAGGTTTGCCCTTGATAGGTTTTCTATTTTACCGGTCTCATGGTAGTTGTGGGAGACCGGGTTATAGGATCGCTTGCCCGTACTATCAAGGGGGGCTCTCGATGAGTTGCTTGATCGTATCGTTAGAGAGAGCTCAAACCATTGCATCCTTGCATCATCTTTTTGGTTCTTGTTTGGGTCTTCTCCTTGTGAGATTTGGAGCTTATGGTCATTTTTATGACAAGCTCGAGTTCATCGAAAATGGAGTTCACATGCATCTTCTATGATGTTTTCGATGTTGGAGGGTATGCCGGTTCTTCTTTGTTGGAGGTGTCACTCCTTTGTTTGCTATGCTGTTTTGATGCTACTCGTTGTCTTGTTTCAAACAAGCTTGAGTTTGCTCAATTTGGAGCTCATTTGCAGAAGTTATGGCAGTTCTGGTTTTCCTTGGAGTATTCTTTGTTTTCGTGGTTGTGGCTTAAGATTGGTGCCAGCGGTAATACCGCGACCCTCAGCGGTAGTACCGCCGAAGCTCCCCAGCGGTAGTACCGCTCCAAGCGGTAGTACCGCTCTCCGAACGGTAGTACCGCTTGGGAGTTTTGGCCGTAGTACCGCTGTGCGTCTGGGCTACTTCCGCCTCGATTCTCGAACGAAGTTTTTCGTGTCGGGTTTTGCGGCACTAAGAGAGGTAGTAGGTGCGGTAGTACCGCCCTTAGCGGTAGTACCGCTCTTCCCTAATGATAATGCCATACAGGGTCGAGGGCGTGGCAGCACGATACTGCATTGGGTTGGTAGTACCGCTTGGGAGGCTGATAATACCGCCCTTCCCTAAGCGTAATACCCGCTCTGTCTTGAGGATGTTCAGTGGGGTAACGGTTGGATTTTTCCCCCTCCTATAAAAGGGGGTCTTCTTCCCCATTGAACCTCATCCCTAGAGCTCGTGTTCTTCCCCCATTGTTGACCTTCTCCGAGCTTGCTATCTCTCAATCCCTCCATGGATTCTTGCTAGTTTTTGGGGGAAAAGAGAGAGGAGATCTAGATCCACATTTCCACCAATCACTTTCTCCTCTATGTGAGGGGAACCCCTTGGATCTAGTTCTTGGAGTTCTTGGTGTTCTCCTTCTTGTTCTTCCTCTCATTTTCTTCCCTAGCATTAGTTGCTTTGGTGGGATTTGAGAGAGAAGGACTTGGGCACTCCGTGTGCCCTTGCCATTGCATTTGGTGCATCGGTTTGAGTTCTCCACGGTGATACGTGGAAGTTACAAGTTGAGAAGCTTATTACTCTTGGGTGCTTGGTGCCCTTGAGCTTGTTCCTCTTGGGTGCTTGGCGCCCTAGGCGGTTGGTGGTGTTCGGAGCTCAATCATTGTGGTGTAAAGCTCCGGCAAGCGTCGGGTCCTCCAATTAGGTTGTGGAGATCGCCCGAGCAATTTGACGGTTCCGTGACCGCCCCAAGGGTTGCCAAAGTGTACGGGTTCGGTGACCGCCCCAAGGGTTGCCATTTATGCGGGTTCGGTGACCGCCCTCAAGGGTCCCTTAGTGGAATCACGGCATCTTGCATTGTGCGAGGGCGTGAGGAGATTACGGTGGCCCTAGTGGCTTCTTGGGGAGCATTGTGCCTCCACACCGCTCCAAACGGAGATTAGCATCCGCAAGGGTGTGAACTTCGGGATACATCATCGTCTCCGCGTGCCTCGGTTATCTCTTACCCGAGCCCTTTACTTATGTACTTTACTTTGTGATAGCCATATTGTTCTTTGTCATATATCTTGCTATCACATAGTTGATTATCTTGCTTAGCATAAGTTGTTGGTGCACATAGGTGAGCCTAGTTGTTTTAGGTTTTGTGCTTGACAAATTAACCGTTAGGTTTATTCCGCATTTGTTCAAGCCTAAACCGTAATTATTTTAAAGCGCCTATTCACCCCCCCCCCTAGGCGACATCCTCGATCTTTCAGTAGCAAGTGGTAAAAGTGAGAGAAAACGGTATTGCAATGCTTCGAAACAAGGACTAGGGTTCATACTTTCACTAGTGCAAGTTCTCTCAACAAGGATAACATAATTAGATCATATAAATATCCCTCAAGATGCAACAAAGAGTCACTCCGAAGTCACTAATAGCGGAGAACAAACGAAGAGATCAATCCATTGGGCTATTCCTATAAGTGTCACAAACAGCCCTAGAGTTCGTAGTAAAATAATACCTTAACACACAAATCAACCAAAACCCTAATGTCACCTAGATACACCAATGTCACCTCGAGTATCCGTGGGTATGATTATACGATATGCATCACACAATCTCAGATTCATCTATTCAACCAACACAAAGAACTTCAAAGAGTGCCCCAAAGTTTCTACCGGAGAGTCAAGACGAAAAACGCAGCCAACCCCTATGCATAGATTCCCAAGATCACGGAACCCGCAAGTTGATCACCAAAACATACATCAAGTCAATCAATAGAATACCCCATTGTCACCACGGGTATCCCACGCAAGACATACATCAAGTGTTCTCAGATCCTTAAAGACTCAATCCGATAAGATAACTTCAAAGGGAAAACTCAATCCATTACAAGAGAGTAGAGGGGGAGAAACATCATAAGATCCAACTATAATAGCAAAGCTAGCGGTACATCAAGATCGTGCCAAGTCAAGAACACGAGAGAGAGAGAGAGAGAGAGAGAGAGAGAGAGAGAGAGAGAGAGAGAGAGAGAGAGAGATCAAACACATAGCTACTGGTACATACCCTCATCCCTGAGGGTGAACTACTCCCTCCTCGTCATGGAGAGCGCCGGGATGATGAAGATGGCCACCGGTGATGATTCCCCTCTCTGGCAGGGTGCCAAAATAGGGTCCCGATTGGTTTTTGGTGGCTACAGAGGCTTGCGGCGACGGAACTCCCGATTTCGGTTATTTTCTGGAGGTTTGGGGATTTATAGGAGAGGTTGGCGTCGAGAACAAGTCAGGGGGCCCCAGGGAGAGTCCACGAGGCACAGGGGTGCGCCCCAGGGGGGTGGGGGCGCCCTCCACCCTCGTGGGTCCCATGGGACTCCCCTCCGATAAATTTCTGTTCCAGTATTTTTTATCTTTTCCAAAAAAAACTCTGTTGATTTTCAGTGCATTCCGAGAACTTTTATTTCTGCACAAAAATAACACCACGGTAGTTCTGCTAAAAGTAGCGTCAGTCCGGGTTAGTTCTATCAAAATCCATACCAAAATCATGTAGAAATATTATAAACAAGGCATGAATACATCAAAAATTATATATACGTTGTAGACGTATCAATCAGCATGACATGTGGCTGCAGCATCAATATGTCTTTGCAACCTTTTTCTCACTTTGGGACAGATGTACAATTCCATTTCAGCACCTCCACCAGTTGCTTACCATAGTGTCTGCCCAGCATTTGTCCTTTAATCCTCTGTATCATGGTTAATATGGGGAGTTCTCTTGCATCTAAAATATACCTATTGAATACTTCGCAATTGTTGTTCAATAGTACATCACACTTGAGGAAATCTTTTTGAAATGCCCGTACCCATGTTTTGGATCTAACTCCTCTAACCAATCATGAGCTTCCTTACTAAGAACTAGCATTATGTCCATGTTCTCTCTAAACTGACCATGAGTAGTACTTCTAGCACATCTCCACAATTGATGCTTTAGCGCTTCTCCATTAAAGTTCTTTGTAAAATTCTGCCAGATATGTCTCACACAATATCTATGCTCTGAATCTTTAAATAGTTCTCGCACTGCCTAAATAATTACTAATCACGAAGCATATAGTAGAATATGAAGAATGCAACCAAACTACCAAAGCATATATTAGAACTACAAGTGACTTACTTTTTGCTTGTCAGACATGATTGTCCAAAGTGAGGTGTCCACAATGCCAAGATCTTATTTAAGAATAGTCAAGAACCATCTCCAAGCTTCTGTGTTTTCAACTTGCACAACAGCAAAGGCCACAGGATAAATGCAATCATTACGATCCATTCCTATTGCAGTTAACAAAACTCCACCAAACTGAGTCTTCAAATGAAAACCATCTAAGAAAATTACAGGCCTACAAGCTATAACGAATCCCCTCTTGCATGCATCAAAAGAGAAGTGGCAATTCTGGAATTGACCATCATCCGCAACTTGCAACAAAAAAGTACTACCAAGATTTGACCTTCTTAACTAAGCTGCATAATCCCACAACATGTTGTACTGAGCAATATCATCACCATAAATAATGTCAAATGCTATTTCCTTGCTCTCCAAAGTTTCTGCCTATGAACCTTCATGTTCCACTCTTCCTGCACCATTGCTCCTAAACCCTTTAAAGAAATCTTATCATCCGCTCTCACCTTGTCAACATACTTTGCAGCAATGTATCTGGCAGTGAACGCTTTAACACTCCACTTCTTTGTGCATGTGTGCTCATCTTTAAATGTTTTAACCTGAATTCCCTTGGTTCTATTGTCAAACGAAGCATATAAATACCAAGGGCAACCACCATTGCACACAACTCCAATCCTTGTCTTGTCATTCTTGGGAAATGTTATTTGCAGCCTCTCCTTGCAACTATACTCCCTAATGGCATGTCTGATCAATGCAATAGATGGGAAAACCTGCCCCACATAGAAGGCTCCTTCAAATCAACTTCAGTGAAATGTTTGAAATTGAAAGTAATGTCATCATCATCATCTGATTCAGGCAGATCAACACTATCATCCTCGGAGTTAGGATCCTCTGCTAGCTCCTTCCCTGTCCTTGTCCCTTTCTTCTCATCACCGGCAGCTTTTGCATCCTCGTTGATCAAATCATCGTCACCATCATTGAGGTCATAGTCACTATCAATTATTTCTGGATCATAATCCGAGTCTTCGCTATCAGTTTCTCTACATAACTCCCCCTCTACCTCTGTTGTACATCTTCTACTCCTCTTGCTTGTCCCTTCTACATTTTCCTCACATGCAAACAACATGGAAGCACTGCTGTCCCTATCAAGTACAATGTGTTGCTCCTCTACAACACTGTTATTTATCTTGCTCTTCATAGGGCTGATCACATCAGGTGCATATGTACATGGATTTGCTAACACATCATCACATCCTCCTCCACCAGAAGCAGCATCATGAACAAGATACAACATCAGGTATTTGTGCCCTTCTCTAACTAGCTTGTTAATGCATTTTGTGTCATTATTGCTTGCAATCAACCTGAGCCCATCTTCATTCAATTGCATCCCAGGCAGCAGCAAATAGATTTGAATTCTTCCTACAGTCTCATAACCCACCTTCTCTACTAATTCATAAAACATCTTCATACAAGCAACACTACTGTCACACTAATCATAGCAGACCTTGCGACCATTGAGATATGACAGATTACCACCAGTGCGCATGAAAGATCCACCATGGATGAACTCAATTGTACACAAATCAGTGCATGCATCTGTTAAACCAACAAAAAATTCAAATTTTAGCCATTGGACATCGAACCCTAATCATCTGTGTAAACCCAAAGCAAATGTGTGCCTAAATCACCTAAATTGTATCGAGAACGCACCAAAACGATGAAATAGATGACAATCGAGGTAGTAACATGCCCAATGCAGCCATGGTGATCCAATCTTCTTACTGTACATGGGTACAGGGGCACCGCCGTGCCGCCGTATAAGATCACATACCGCCATTCACGGCGGACGACACGTCATCGCCGCTGTGCGAGCTCCCACGGTATGAACGCCTCTCGTCACCTAGGTGTTGCCGATCACCTGCGCCGCCGTCGCCTGGAGGATGGGATGAAGACGAAAGGAGCAGTTGGGCTCAAACTGGACGCACTCACGTGGGCAAGGGCTGATTGACAAATTCTACCAGCCCGCGTGATGATGTGGGGCTCGTCCAACCTTGTTCGTCGAGGACTGTTTTGAAGTGTATCTGCGTATATGAGGACCGTATTGGAGCCACTCACGAGTGTCAGGACCTTCTTGTTACTTGCCAGATAGTACAGGTAGACGATTTAAACGCATTTACCGCCGGAGTGGCCTGCTTGTCAGGGGAGACGTGGCGCGAAAGTCAACTCCATTACGTTGGAGCGTTAAGTTGACCGTTTTGACTCATGGGGGCTCACATGTCAGCATAAACTTTCTTCTTCATCCCCTCTTTCTCTCTTTGACAATTTAACAAGCACCTTGTGTGCATCGGGCAGCACCACCGCACCCATATCGGCAAGCAGCGGCAGCCCGTACTCGTACGTGCGTGCTGAGTGAGCCTTGCTTTTGCATCAGCGCTCCCAACCAAATAAATTGTTGGAAAATACTACCGCGGCACGATGGGACATGCATGAAAAGGAAGGAACCCACGCACGCAGGGAAAAAAATTCCCTGCAGACCGGTTGCAAACTTCATCCTTTGCAACCCGGACGTCATCTACTGCCACGTGTACTGCTCGACATCGTACGGCCTAAACTCCAGTGTGAGGCTCAATTTTTTACTATGAAATCTGACAACTATTTAGAATGCAATTTGGAAAATGATTATAGTCTAATACATCAGTTCATAAATTGTATAACTTCTTTAGCAGCTTGGCGTACATACTCATCAAGAACTCAAACATTGCAAATGAAGAAAAAATCCAGTGTGCTACAGTACATCAATTACAATTCATGGGTAAACCAAATTACATTCAAAGGATCATACTCCTTATAGGTTGCGCCAAATACTATTCATCAAAATGTAATTTTTTAGCAGACGAGGACAATGTGGCATCCTGATGAACTCCAAGCAAGCAACAGACTTGTATATTCGCCTTGGATGAAAGGAGCATACATGCCTGAAGGTTGCCCATACGCATCATTTGCAAAGGTTGGAATTGCGGCATTAGTAAATCCGCCTTCGATCAACGGAGCAGCCATACTAGAAACGTCAATGGTACCAGTAGTAACATCCTGTGTGATATAATATGAAATTGTTCATACAAATATGTAGGAAAAATATTAAAATGTAATGCCGAGTCCAAGTCATATGTTTTACCATCAATTCCTGTGGATGAATGCCATCATCCCTATTTCCTACTGCATCTTTTGGGTCTCCTATTTTCAGACAAAAATTGAAAAATAAATTGAACACTAACTATAGATGTATATAATAGAAAAGGCTTGCTAGAATGTGTAGGACCAGTACCTTTCTTTTTAGAACTATTCTTTTTCTTTCCTTTCTTCTTCCCAAATGAGATTTTTGACCGTTTACTCTTTGCACCTTTTACCACCTGGGGAACTCTAATTGATATTGTACCTTTTAGTGTGTCGGTAGTTGAAACTAGCGGAACCTCATTTGATTTTTCCTCAATCTTGCTGAGAGAGTTATCTGCTTGTAAATCAAACTTATCTATAACTTTCTCAAAATCAATAAGAAGTTCCTTTGATCGTGTACACTTCAATGCAACGGACGTGGCCTTCCGTGAGACACGTGCAGCATGCGTTTTCAAACTTTCCTCCTCGGTACCTAGTTTTTCAACATAATATCCTCTCTTTGCATATTTTGTCCATCTTTTTAGTATATATTGTGATGGCAAAATGAAAACATCATTCACATTGAAAACTTTGAAAGCATGCTTGCACAATATACCTGTAAAATACGGATGCCATATTTCATCAATTTGTATTAGAAACTAGTAAACTCCAAATTAAATAGAGCATACATACCTACGGATTCGTACTTTCTGCAACAACATGTAATGGTAGTATCCTCTGTATTGAATATAACTTTTGTTCCATACTCGCTCTTCATATGTGTAACCATGTATGTCATGACTGACCCCTCAGTTTGTAACAATTTACAAGACATTGAAAATTGTCCTGTAAATTCTTCCTCGAACTCTGAATACATCCTCCTTGTATATGATTCAGATGCGGTCTTCAACAAAGGCAACTTAGATGAGTAAGTAATCGGATTCTTTCGGTAGCGAACTAAAATCTGCATCCAACTCATTTTCCGAAGACTATGAGAAACCTTCTCACATTCTACAAGGAGTTCCGAGAGACCAAGTCTCCTCTGAAATCTTTGCTTGAAAACATTATTCATACCTTCACTCCTTTGAGTCGAGTTCATATCAGCTGTAAATGAGTCACGATAGACAGCAGCCCACTTTTCCCTCAACTCATATAGGTTTGCCATCCATTCGTTGTCCTGGAGGTTGTACTGACCCAACAATTCAAACCACTTCTTGTTGAACTTATACTCTGATCTATCTTCATAGACACATCTTTTGAAATCAGGTAGAAACTTCTCAGGATGCTTATGAATTACATGTCCGAGATGTTTAGCAGCATTAAGATAAATGTGCCATAGACAAAGTCGATGACTAGTATTTTGAAACACATATGCAACTGCTCCTGCCATGGCCGCATCCTGATCAGTGAAAATTGTGCTTGGATGCTTACCCGACATTGCGGTTAGAAAGGTTTCAAACAGCCAAACAAATGACTCAATGGTCTCATTAAATAACAGCGCTGCCCCAAAAATTATAGTCTGCTTGTGATGGTTGGTTCCAAGGATTGGAGCAAAAGGCATTTCAAACTTGTTAGTTTGAAACGTAGTGTCAAATGATACAACATCTCCAAAACATGCGTAATCCATGATAGACTGGCCATCTGCCCAAAAGAAATTAGCAATCCGACCATCTTTCTCATCTACTTGAATGGCATAAAAAAATGTTGGATCCTCTCTCTACTTATTTTTCAAGTATTCCAAAAGTGTTTGCGAATCATTTAATTCTAAGTACTTTTTGCGCTCACGACCAATCTCGTTATTGCAATCCATCTTTGAAAATGGCACTTTGTCTGGTCCTCCATAAAACGCTACCATGAAGTCATACACCTGGGATGGCTTCATCCCGGCTTCCCGTATTTGACCAATTAGATGTCTGTCCGCCTCTATAACACGTCGTTGGGACCTTAGTTTGTGCACCTTATTAGGACTAGCAAGATAATGATTATGATCGGTTACAACCTTTTGCACTGTCCAAACCCCCTCTCTGCTAACACTAAACTGAATACGGGCATTGCAACCAGTCCTTGTAGTGTCCTTGGACGACGCGGTTTCTCGATGACCTTCGTTACTGCAAACAATATATTTTTGGTATATGCTACCATCATGTCGACGCTTTGTCTGGTTCTTTCTAATACTAAATCCAACTTTGCCGGCATATGTGTTGTACATGTCATAAGCAGCTTCCTCTGAATCAAAAGTCTTTCCAACTTCAGGAACAATCAACGTTTGCCCATCTTTATTAACCTGCGATGCACAGAGTTGACAATAAATTTTTATATTAGCCCAATGCAATGCGAAAGATATTTTTTCTTCAAATTTGAGCCGGGAGACTGCTGCACCTGTAGTGTTTGCTCTCTGCTCGCTCCATGATCATCGGCGACCGCGTCATCCTGCTGGCTTTCTATTGGCATGACTTGCGGCGGCGGCAAGTCCATGGTGCATGTCGTGGCGTCCGGTATGGCCACTCCCGACCTCCTCGACTGTAGTTCTGCTTCAGACCGCGACAACACGATCTGGTCATGCAAGGGAGAGGACGCGCTTGGACGGCCAGAGGACATGTCTATCGTTCCGCCTGCTGCAGTAAGCCTCGGGCCAGGGAACTGGCGGCTAGTCGCATCGCGTGGAGGACATTGTTCCGGTTGCTCGGCCATGAGCAATTCTCGATCTGATTGATGTTATATTGGCGGCGGACAAGCCTGCAGCTGCGTATCTGCTCAGAATAGGAAACAAGCAATCTCAGCCGCGTAGTTACGGGAGCCGGGATTGCACGTACATGTTCAGTTTTCCAGTCAAGCCGTACGCGTGCCTGCATCGATTGGAGCCAAGCCGTGCGCATGCCTGCAGCGATTGGAGCCAAGCCGCGTCTCGCGTGGGGCAAACGTGAGGAGGCCGTACGATGTCGAGCAGTACACGTGGCAGCAGATGACGACCGGGTTGCAAAGGATGAAGTTTGCAACCGGTCCGCAGGGAATTTTTTTCCCGCACACGACGGACGGGGCTTCCCTGCCAAGTGGGACCGCACGCGCAGCCAACCTCGAACTTTTCCGTCGCCGAAGCAGATTTTCCCCGTGCCTTCCCTGCTTTTCTCCTCCACGAGAACCATCTCGGCCGTCACGCCAAGTCACGTATGCCCCCACGAAATCTTCGCATCCATTTCCTGGAGAAGACTACTAACCTGCCGTCGTTGACCGCCCAAAGGAAAACGAAAAACCTGCCGTAGTCCAGCCCGCCACACGGCATGTACGTACGTCCACGATGACCACGGCATCTCTCCTCCGGCCCTGCATGCCGTGAAGCTTCCAAGGACCGCGTCGCGCCCGAGTATATATGCACGCGGCACCTCCAAGATCATGCAGCAGCAACCTACAGCTCTATAGCAAAGCAGACGATCTAGGAAGCACAGGCAGGGTCAGGATCTACTACTAAAGCATCCGGCGAGAATGGTTGCCACAACGACGGGCGAGCTGAGGGCGCTCTTTTTGTCACTGGACCGGGACGCGGACGGCAGGATCTCGGCCGCGGAGCTGCGGGGGTGCATGCGGGCGACGCTGGGCGAGGACGTGCCGGTCGAGGAGGCCGAGGCATTGGTGGCGTCGGTGGACGCGGACGGCGACGGGAAGCTGTGCGAGGCCGAGTTCCTCGAGCTGGCGCAGCAGGCGGCCTGGGCGGGCGACGCGGGGCAGGAGGACGACGAGCTGAGGATCCGGGCGCTGAGGGAGGCGTTCGGGATGTACGAGATGGAGGGGCAGGGGTGCATTACGCCGGCCAGCCTGGGGCGGATGCTCGGCAGGCTCGGGGCTGAGCGGGGCGCCGGCGAGTGCCGCGCCATGATCTGCCGGTTCGACCTCGACGGGGACGGCGTGCTCAGCTTCGAGGAGTTCAAGATCATGATGAGCTAGGGACCTCGTGCCTGGGCACAAGTATATATCAGTTGCATCTTGCATATAGCTCCTTCACTCGTTTGTTCGTTCATTCATTCATTCATTCATTCGATTATTATATGGTACTACTAGTACAAAATTGTAATGGTGATGCACAGAGAGTAATTGATCTATGTGAATATCTTTGTCTCGATTGACCGTGCTCTTTGAATTGGGTTGTGGGTTTCTTTACGAATTCAGACGCCGGAATTATCTACGATAATGCTAAAAATCTGACATCCGATTTTTGGGTCGTCCCAGAGAACGAATTTTTGGCCGCTGCCTTCTCCCGCACCCGACGAGCTTGACAGCGGCGAGGTCGTCCACCAGGTCTGCCCACACAACGTCGATCCATCTATGTCCCTTTTATCCCAAGTGTTGCTACTTTGAATGTGAGACAATAGAATTGGGGAAACCGGCTCAACCCTCTAGAGGTGGCCTATCTCATATATATAATGAAGGGGTACAAGTTACATCATACGTATGTATACGTATACAACTACAGAGACTATACAGTTTAACACCCTCCCTCAATCTTAGCCACTTCCTAAAAGAGTCTAGAAGGGTAAGATTGCGCCTACAAGTCTCAAACTGTGGAAGAGGTAATGGCTTGGTGAAGTTGTCTGCAAGTTGATCCTTGAAAGAGATGAACTTGATCTGTAGTTGCTTCTGAGATACCCGTTTCAGTACAAAATGATAGTCCACTTCAATGTGTTTCGTTCGGGCATGGAATACCGGATTAGCAGATAGGTATGTAGCACCGATGTTATCACACCAAAGAATAGGAGGCTGTGATTGAGATATTCCCAACTCCTGAAGCAAAGACTGTATCCAGATAATTTCTGCAGTTGCATTAGCCACAGCCTTATACTCAGCTTCAGTACTGCTACGCGAAACAGTAGCCTGTTTCCGAGCACTCCAGGCGATCAGAGTAGAACCAAAGAACACAGCATAGCCTCCCGTGGATCGCCTGTCATCCGGACTACCAGCCCAATCCGCATCAGAATACGCCGAGATGACCCCAGAGGGATTCGGTCGAATGTGCAAACCATAGGACAACGTGAAACGAATGTAGCGCAAGATGCGCTTCACCGCAGACCAATGAGTGTCACGAGGGGCCTGAAGATACTGACATACTCTGTTAACAGCAAAAGAGATATCAGGACGTGTGATCGTCAGGTACTGCAACCCACCAACAATACTCCTGTACTGTGTCGCATCAGCAGAAGGCAGGAGGTCACCATCGGCAGCAGTAATCCTGTCAGTAGCAGACATAGGAGTAGTA
This sequence comes from Aegilops bicornis, assembly GCA_021605145.1. Taxonomy (NCBI): domain Eukaryota; kingdom Viridiplantae; phylum Streptophyta; class Magnoliopsida; order Poales; family Poaceae; genus Aegilops; species Aegilops bicornis. The sequence goes on along the minus strand of CM038671.1, from coordinate 831,677,334 downwards.
GTCGGTTTGCACTTAAGCATCCCAGCCCGCTGCAACAGATCCAAAGAGTACTTCTTTTGTGTCATAACAAGACCACTGGAAACAGAAGCAACCTCGACACCAAGGAAGTAGTGAAGCTGCCCAAGATCTTTGACCGCAAAATCAGCACCAAGAGACCGAACAAGAGCAGCAGCAGCCGACTGAGAGGAACTGACAAGGATAATATCATCCACATAAACAAGCAGATACATGGTAACTGCAGGCCGCTGAAGAAGAAATAACGAGGAGTCAGCAGCTGATGATGCAAATCCATGAGCACGAAGGGCCGTCGCAAGACGAGCATGCCAAGCACGAGGAGCATCTTCAGACCATAGAGTGCTTTAGTGAGCCGACACAGATAATCAGGATGATCAGGATCAGAAAACCCTGGAGGCTGCCGCATATATACCTCCTCTTCTAGAACACCATGGAGAAAAGCATTCTGCACATCCAACTGACGAAGAGACCAACCCCGAGTAACTGCAAGAGAGAGAAGAAGCCTGATAGTAGTAGGTTTAACCACTGGACTGAAGGTGTCTTCATAATCAAGACCATAACGCTGCCGAAAACCTCTAGCAACCAGGCGCGCCTTGTAGCGCTCAATAGAACCATCTGGATGCTTCTTTACTTTGAAAACCCATTTGGAATCAATGACATTCACACGGGGTGGTGGTGGAACAAGAGTCCATGTCTTGTTGCGGAGAAGAGCATGATACTCCTGCTCCATAGCCTCTCGCCAATGAGGTATACTCAGAGCAGCCTGATACGTACGAGGCTCAGAGGAAGGATCCGCATGAGCAGCAGCCATACAGGCAGCAAACCAAGCAACAGTCCCATCATGTCGCTGTTTGGGCTGAAAAACACCACTGTGACTCCGTGTATGTGGTCGTTGAGGGACCACAGTAGGCACAGGAGCCGGAGAGGACTCTGGTGATGAAGGCGGCGATGGCGAGGACGACTCGGCTGGCGACGGAGAGGCCTCAGAGAGCACCGGTGAGGGCACACCGGAGGCCGGTGAGCTCGGCCCAGGCGAAACCGGCGAGGAAGGCTGAGGAGGCGACGAGACCGGCGTGGCCAAGCGAAGCGGCGCCGCCGACTCAGGAGCCAGGGGCGCCGGGGCTGGTGGGGCCAGGCGCATCGACGAGCCGGAGCCATGCAACGCCGGGCTGCATGGCGAGGGAACCAGCCCAGGCAAATCCAGCCCAGGCGATGCCGGCCCAGACTCCACTGGCAAGGGAGTCATGGCAGGCCGAAGCGGCGAGACCGGCCCAGATGCCACGGGCGGAGAAGCATGCGTCGCTGAGATATCGACCGGACGTGCATGGGTACGGGAGCCGAGGCCATGAAAAGGCTCAACATGATCGTCATGAGCCGCTGGTGATGCCAACGAAGGAGGCGACGGCGCCTCTAAAATTTCCAAACGAGCCCCACGTCCAGTGCCTGCACCATGGTTAGGCAACAATATAGGAGAGTATGCAACGTCATCAAATTGGTCAGCTGCAACAGAGGATGAATGCAAAGAGGGTGTGAGGGAGTTCCGGACTAGGGGGTGTCCGGATAGCCGAACTATCATCATCGGCCGGACTCCAAGACTATGAAGATACAAGATTGAAGACTTCGTCCTGTGTCCGGATGTGACTTTCCTTGGCGTGGAAGGCAAGCTTGGCGTCTGGATATGTAGATCTCCTACCATTGTAACCGACTCTGTGTAACCCTAGCCCTATCCGGTGTCTATATAAACCGGAGGGTTTTAGTCCGTAGGACGAACGACAATCATACCATAGGCTAGCATCTAGGGTTTAGCCTCTTTGATCTCGTGGTAGATCTACTCTTGCAACACACATCATCAATATTAATCTAGCAGGACGTAGGGTTTTACCTCCATCAAGAGGGCCCGAACCTGGCTAAAACATTGTGTCCCTTGTCTCCTGTTACCATCCGCCTAGACGCACAGTTCGGGACCCCCTACCCGAGATCCGTCGGTTTTGACACCGACATTGCTGCTTTCATTGAGAGTTCCTCTGTGTCGTCAACGATAGGCTCTATGGCTCCTTTGATAATCAACAACGACGCGATCCAGGGTGAGACTTTTCTCCCGGACAGATCTTCGTGTTCGGGCGGCTTTGCTGCGGGCCAATTCGCAGCCATCCGGAGAAGATAAAGCTTCGCCCCTGGCACGTCGGTCAGATTTGGAAATCTAAACCATACGGCCGATATCCGCGGAGACTTGATCTTCGACGGAATCGAGCCCCAGCCAGCGCCGCCTTTGTCTCGATGGGCATGATCTAGCTCGCAACCGGACAAAGGCTCGAGGCCGCACGTAATCCGGCCCGACCCTTAATCCGGAGCCGGATTTCCCGATCGAGGACGCAGTGGTTGGACACCGCCTCGGGGCTTCAATCTCTACGGCGATCGAGCCAAACTCCATCCCTGTCGCTGCGAAGACCTCGACTCCGGTGCGGACTCCTCTCCGGACTCCGAACCCTCCGCCCTTGCCAATCAAATCCGATTGGGCGCCCGTTATGGAGTTCACGGCCGCGGACATCTTTCAGCACTCGCCCTTTGGCGAGATCCTGAATTCACTAAAGTCTCTCTCTTTATCCGGAGAGCCCTGGCCGGACTGCGGTCAGGAAGGTTGGGATACGGACGACGAAGAAGTTCAATGCCCACCCACCACCCACTTCATAGCCACTGTCGATAGCCTACACGACGTGCTCAATTTCGACTCCGAAGACATCGACGGTATGGACGACGATGTAGGAGACACGGACAGGGTGGTTCAACAGTGGACACAGGAAGCTTGGCAAAGGGAAAAACATGCTCATCAAACACGACATCCCGAGATATATAGACACGATTGGTGGGAACATGAAGACATTTGTATCCTTTATGAAGAGAGCTATAGCCCAGAAAGACACACTATTTCGAGCGAAACTCAAGCTTGCACTTGTTATACGGGCGGAGATGTGGCCAGCAAGCGCACCCAAAGACCTTAAAAAAGGTATAATCAGGTTGTTCATTGAGGAGAACCTCAATGGGAGTCTCCATATTCAAAACCCGAGTGGGAGTACGGTTTATGAGAAAACATGCAGTGGTGAGAGCATCACTCCAGAACCGAAACGGAACCGATGCATGGGCCAAAAGAGTAAGACCAGTTTCAACGATGTGACGATGCTTACGTTCGACAGAACCATTCTGTTGATGTGTATGTGGACATGCTAAACGGTGAGCTATCCCAAGCGACTGAAAGAAGGAGTTGAGTTTGCGATATTCGCCCCCCCCCCCCAATCGGACTGAACATGAACAACTTTGTGCTTGAGAAGAGGTTCAACATGTTTTTGAAACTGAACAACAATGTCAAACACATCAGATTTGCGTTTAATAAGATAAATCCAGGTAAAGCGACTATAAGCATCAACGAAACTGATATAATAATTGTGACCACTGACAGAAGTCTGAGGAGGACCCCACACATCTGAAAACACAAGTTCTAAAGGATGTTTCACCTCAGGACTAGACTCCGAAAAAGGAAGTTGATGACTCTTCCCCTGCTGACAAGCATCACACACTGCTACATCTTTATTACTAGACACACTAGGAAGCTCATGACGCATAAAACATGACGAACGATAGGTGTGGCCGGGTGACCAAGACGAGCATGCCACTGTGACGGAGATACCCGAACTCCACTGAACACGCGAGCGACTGCAGGATGCTCCAGACGATAGAGTCCCTGGCACAACCGCCCGCTAAGAAAAATGTCCCTCGTGCCCCGATCCTTAATAAAAAGATCAAAAGGGTGAAATTCACAAAGCACATTATTATCACGTGTAAGTTTAGGAACAGAAAGAAGATTACGTGTCACAGAGGGAACTCTAAGCACATTACGAAGTTGAAGACTCCTATTTTCATGCCTAGTGAGAAGAGATGCTTGACCAATATGAGATATATGCATACCTGCTCCATTGGCAGTGTGGATTTTGTCGGAGCCGTGGTAGGGTTCGCGAGTATGGAGCTTGCCCATCTCACTTGTCAGATGCTCCGTGGCCCCAGAGTCCATGTACCAGTGGGGATCAACAGAGTAGGACTGAGTGTGCCCTTGCTGCTTGGTGGACATTGGGCGATCCTCCATGGCCACCTGACGCGCAAAGTTGCGCGTGTCCTTGCCATCATTGCCAAGACCCAGAAAGCTCTTCTGAAAACGTTTGTGGCACTTAGAGGACCAGTGCCCCTCAATGCCACATAGCTGGCACACACGCTTACCACCAGCCCCCGGTAATGTCGCGGTAGCAGGGGGCCGAGGCAGGCGGCGATGGCAGCCCCGAAGGAGTCCTGGATGATGAAGAAGGGCGGCCACCCTTGGTGGCGGCGTTGGCCGAGAGGGAGCCCCCACTGCCCCTGGAGCGGCGCGACTCGACCCGCTGTTCCGTGAGAAGGAGGCGGGAAAAGACCTCATGCGCCATCATGGGGTTCGAGTTGCCCCGCTCGTTCATGATCTCAACCAAGGCGTCGTACTCCTCATCGAGACCATTGACAATGAACGAGTTAAACTCGGAGTCGGTGAGGGGCTGTCCGATGGAGGCCAACGTGTCGGCAAGGCCCTTGACCTTGTTGTAGAACTCGATGGCCGTGGAATCCAGCTTTTCACACTCACCAAGCTGGCGACGAAGCGCGGAGACACGAGCCTGTGACTGCGCCACAAATGAGCGCTCGAGGATGGTCCATGCCTCATGAGACGTCTTGGCGAAGACAACAAGTCCGGCAACAGCCGGAGTGAGCGACCCCTGGATGGAGGAGAGGTTCGCCTGGTCCTGCCCTGTCCAAAGACGGTGTGCCGGATTATAGACCGGGCCGTGCACGCTATCCACCAGCGCAGGGGGACAGGGGAGAGAACCGTCGACGTAGCCCAGGAGATAATGACTCCCGAGAAGCGGGAGAACCTGCGCACGCCAGAATATGTAGTTGTCTGCCGACAACCTTGATGGTGATGAGGTTCCCGTGAAAATCTCTAGATGCTCTTTTCTGCTAACTCCCACTTGAAAATGTCGATATGGCAAATTGAGTACAACATGATATTTGAGTAGAACACGGCAAATTGTTGAACATTTAGCAGATTCCAATACTGTTTTTATAGATTTAGATTCTGGACATACTGTTGTCTTGGGTAAATATTGATTAGAAAATGACAACTTTATTGGAAATGTCGAGCATGGAAAATTGAGATAGAACTTGGCATTTGTGTAGGACTTGGCAAGAGAAGTTTCCCCTGCAGCTGTGTGAGCCAAATGCTTGTCCTCCAGCTAGCTCCCAATCTGCACGTGGGTGATTGTGAATCCTTTTTATGCTTCATCTATCATCTGTGTAACATGTCAAAATGCCATGGCAAATTTGCATAACTACATAGTTTTTAGTTGGCAAATTTCACAATCTGTACACAGCTTTCTATGTTTTCTTCCCATGGTTCCTTATAATTTTTGACATGTTTTGTCAATATATCGTGAAGGCAAATTCCACCAAAATTTATAATATGTAAAATGTGATGGCAATTAGTCTTATTTTGATCACAATTTTCACCCAATTTCACATTCTGCAAATTTTTTGGCCATGATCATATGAAACTATTTATATGTTGCCTTGTAAAATTGCCATGGCAATCATTCTACAACATTGCCATGGTACTTATATGTACTATGATCTTTATGGATTTGCCATAAATTATGGAACAAAAATCCTAAAGTTGGCATGACCAAATTTTTATCACTTCTGCCATGAATTTGAGATTGGTCCTTTTTCATAGCCATGGCAATGTTAGAGATCGTCTGCCATTAAATAGAGATTGTTTTTTCCATGCCAACAAACTATGTTCATGGTATTTTTTTAAAGAATTTCCATGTCAATGTACTTTTTAGCTTTTTCTGATTTTGCCATTAGCTAGAGAACATAAATTCAAATGTTCCATGAATAAGAGTTCACTTAATTCCATAGCCCATGGAAAATTGAATTACTCAACCATGGAAAATTTATATTCAAATCCATCACAATTTTTTTGTTTTCCACGACCATGGCAAATCTATCTTTAAAGACATGGCAAATTTATTTTTATACACATGGCAAATTTATTTTCATATCAACGGCAACTTTAGTTTTTTCATGGTCCCATGGAAATTTTATTTTCATAACCATGGCAAAAAAAAGCATATGTTTCTCTTTTTGCAATGTTTTCTATTAACCACGACAAGTTTTGTTACATCACATGGTAATTATATTATTTTTCTACCATGGCAAGTTCATTTTCCCTTGCATGTGAATATGGATGTTATGACAAATAGCATGGCCTTTTTGTCATAAGATCATGGAAAAATTCCATAAGTCTTTTTTTTATTTTAGTACACATTTTTGGCATGTACATGGAAATTTACAAGTACTTCCTTTGTTTAAATCCACGTTTCCCCCAAAAATTTGGCATGTCTTTTTAAGAGAACAAAATTGATAAAACTTGCCATTTGTAACATGTTTGTCTTTTTCATATTGATCATGGCAATGTTAATACTATTTCTTTGTCTCTCTAGATTATAACATTCTTCTATTTTATTATGCTTGTTTTATCTTGTGATATAGTAAAAGGAAACAATTTTTTCCTGTTTCAATTGGCAATTAATTTCTTGTACACTATGTTGTAAATCTAAATGCAAATTTCATTTGCGAATTGTTCGTATTGTATATTTATTAGTTTTTCACAGTTTTTTTGTCTCTCTACAAGTTCTCAATTTTTGGGTTTGAAAGGGATTTGTGTGTGGGCCAGGAAGCTGGCATTGGGCCTGCCTAGCTAAGCGTTCGCACTGGAGGGGGGAGGGTTGGTGGGTCAGGCTACGGCCCTATAGACAACCCTAAGAAAAATTTAGCCTCCGAGACTGAGGTCGGTTGGTAAAGGCAACCTCGTGATCAGATTTCCCCGTGTTATGTTTGACTGATCCGTGTACTTTCTGTTGTTTGTGATGGGTAGAAGGCCGGCCGAGAGACCATGACCAGATGAAGGGGCAGTTGGCAGTACCACATGTATGTTACATCAGACGCCTTCGCTCCTCTGCCAGCATCTTTGTAACTGGATTTTCTCAGCCCATCAGGATACAAATCTTAGTGCTCGCATTATCTTGAATTTATTTCAGGATTTTCGGTGATGTGTGTTTAGTCGGAGGAGGCGTTTTCGTCGACTACGAGACGCATGTGGTGACTTCGTCAATCTTAAGGCGATATGTCGGCTCAGCCTCTTAGAGGTGCTCATAGGGGTAAGGTGTGCATGTGTGTTCATAGAGGTGAGTATACGCGTGTATATAAGCGTTTATGTATGCACATTTTTTTGATAAAGGGCGCTTTTATTATCTCAAAATGTAGCATCAAGCCGATACAAAGCATTTAGAGTATCCCCGGTCTCTGCATAACTAGGATGCACACAACCAAACACCAAAAATCTGATTAAAAAAAGAAAAATGACAATTCGGCAACAGTAGAGTCCTATAGACCGATACTATGCCTATGTCGAAACTATTGGTGGAACGATCTAGATATTATGCTGCCATCCATGTTGGGTAAAAATCTCCATAGCCACCTGCCCCAACCGCGTACACACCGCCTTGAATAGCAGTTGGTACTCTGCACGTTGTAACATATACCACATATGAAGCGAGTGCGTGAAGGAAATATGCCCTAGAGGCAATAATAAAGTTATTATTTATTTCCTTATATCATGATAAATGTTTATTATTCATGCTAGAATTGTATTAACCGGAAACATGATACATGTGTGAATACATAGACAAAACAGAGTGTCACTAGTATGCCTCTACTTGACTAGCTCGTTAATCAAAGATGGTTATGTTTCCTAGCCATAGACAAAGAGTTGTCATTTGATTAACGGGATCACATCATTAAGAGAATGATGTGATTGACTTGACCCATTCCATTAGCTTAGCACTTGATCGTTTAGTATGTTGCTATTGCTTTCTTCATGACTTATACATGTTCCTATAACTATGAGATTATGCAACTCCCGTTTACCAGAGGAACACTTTGTGTGCTACCAAACGTCACAACGTAACTGGGTTATTATAAAGGTGACCTACAGGTGTCTCCCAAGGTACTTGTTGGGTTGACATATTTCGAGATTAGGATTTGTCACTCCGATTGTCGGAGAGGTATCTCTGGGCCCACTCAGTAATGCACATCACTATAAGCCTTGCAAGCATTGTAACTAATGAGTTAGTTGCGGGATGATGTATTACGGAACGAGTAAAGAGACTTGCCAGTAACGAGTTTGAACTAGTATTGAGATACCGAGGATCGAATCTCGGGCAAGTAACATACCGATGACAAAGGGAACAACGTATGTTGTTATGCGGTTTGATCGATAAAGATCTTCGTAGAATATGTGGGAGCCAATATGAGCATCCAGGTTCCGCTATTGGTTATTGACCGGAGACGTGTCTCAGTCATGTCTACATAGTTCTTGAACCCGTAGGGTACGCACGCTTAAGGTTTCGATGACAGTTTTATTATGAGTTTATGAGTTTTTATTTATCGAAGGAGTTCTGAGTCCCGGATGAGATCGGGGACATGACGAGGAGTCTCGAAATGGTCGAGACGTAAAGATCGATATATTGGACGACTATATTCGGACTTCGGAAAGGTTTCAAGTGATTCGGGTATTTTTTGGAGTACCAGAGAGTTACGGGAATTCGCCGGGGAGTATATGGGTCTTATTGGGCCATACGGGAATAGAGGAGAGAGGCCAAAAGGAAGGAGGCCTGCGCCCCCCCTCTGGTCCAAATTGGACAAGGGGTGCAGCCCCATTTTCCTTCTCCCTCTCCTCCTCTTTCCTTCTCTCCTACTCCAACAAGGAAAGGAGGAGTCCTACTCTCGGTGGGATTAGGACTCCTCTTGGCGCGCCCTCCTCCTTGGCCGGCCGCCTCCCCCTTGCTCCTTTATATACGGGGGCAGGGGGCACCTCTAGACACACAAGTTGATCAGTTGATCTCTCCCAACCGTGTGCGGTGCCCCCCTCCACCATAGTCCACCTCGATAATACTGTAGCGGTGCTTAGGGGAAGCCCTGCGTCGGTAGAACATCAACATCGTCACCACGCCGTCGTGCTGACGAAAATCTCCCTCAACACTCGGCTGGATCGGATTTCGAGGGACGTCATCGGGCTGAACGTGTGCTGAACTCGGAGGTGCCGTATGTTCGGTACTTGATCGGTCGGATCGTGAAGACGTACGACTACATCAACCGCGTTGTGGTAATGCTTCCGCTTTCCGGTCTCACGGTACGTGGACAACACTCTCCCCTCTCGTTGCTATGCATCACCATGATCTTGCGTGTGCGTAGGAATTTTTTTGAAATTACTACGTTCCCCAACAGTGGTATTAGAGCCAGGTTTTATGCGTAGATGTCATATGCACGAGTAGAACACAAGTGAGTTGTGGGCGATATAAGTCATACTGCTTACCAGCATGTCATACTTTGGTTCGGCGGTATTGTTGGATGAAGCAGCCCGGACCGACATTACGCGTACGCTTACGCGAGACTGGTTGTACCGACGTGCTTTGCACACAGGTGGCTGGCTGGTGTCCGTTTCTCCAACTTTAGTTGAACCGAGTGTGGCTACGCCCGGTCCTTGCGAAGGTTAAAACAACACCAACTTGACAAACTATCATTGTGGTTTTTGATGCGTAGGTAAGAACGGTTCTTGTTAAGCCCGTAGCAGCCACGTAAAACTTGCAACAACAAAGTAGAGGACGTCTAACTTGTTTTTGCAGGACATGTTGTGATGTGATATGGTCAAGACGCGATGCTATATTTTATTGTATGAGATGATCATGTTTTGTAACCGAGTTATCGGCAACTGGCAGGAGCCATATGGTTGTCGCTTTAATGTATGCAATGCAATCGCCCTGTAATGCTTTACTTTATCACTAAGCATAAGATTGGCGAGACGACAACGATGCTACGATGGAGATCAAGTTGTCGCGCCGGTGACGATGGTGATCATGGAGGTGCTTCGGAGATGGAGATCACAAGCACAAGATGATGATGGCCATATCATATCACTTATATTGATTGCATGTGATGTTTATCTTTTATGCATCTTATCTTGCTTTGATTGACGGTAGCATTATAAGATGATCTCTCACTAAATTTCAAGATAAAAGTGTTCTCCCTGAGTATGCACCGTTGCCAAAGTTCGTCGTGCCCAGACTCCACGTGATGATCGGGTGTGATAAGCTCTACGTCCATCTACAACGGGTGCAAGCCAGTTTTGCACATGTAGAATACTCAGGTTAAACTTGACGAGCCTAGCATATGCAGATATGGCCTCGGAACACTGAGACCGAAAGGTCGAGCATGAATCATATAGTAGATATGATCAACATAGTGATGTTCACCATTGAAAACTACTCCATTTCACGTGATGATCGATTATGGTTTAGTTGATTTGGATCACGTGATCACTTAGATGATTAGAGGGATGTCTATCTAAGTGGAAGTTCTTAAGTAATATGATTAATTGAACTTTAATTTATCATGAACTTAGTCCTGGTAGTATTAGCATATCTTTGTAGATCAATAGCTCGCGTTTAGCTTCCCTATTTTATTTTTGATATGTTCCTAGAGAAAATTGTCACAGCCCTAGATCAGTCCTTGTTTGACTTTGCTTGATCTTCATGCATCATGTCTAAAATTTCTGAAAGTTGAACTGAGGAAATTTGAAAGCCTCAAAACTTAAATAAAAGAAGGGCAAGAACCCTAAAATCTCATTCAATGAACCCAAAATGCCCATCATCAATGTTTGATCATTTTGGCAAGGCTTTGAGACCAAACCAAAAATAGTGAACATTTTTGTGGAATATTTTGGTCACTGAATTTAAATCACTATTGTATTTGAATTTGGGTTATATCCTTAATATATGGAATATAATTCCAAATGCCTTTGATATATTTTGCGTGCTTTTGGAAAGGTCCATTAAGCAACATAAAAATGGTCGGAGAATATTTGGCAAAGTTTTGAATTCATTTGAATTTGCAAAACAATGGCAAGTATTAAATAAAAACACAAAACAGAAGAAAAATAGAAAAGGGTTAGAAACTCACCTGGCTTACCTGCACTCACCTGTGGCCTGCTACTCTAGTCTGCTGGCAGCCCAGCTGGCGGCCCAGCCCACCAGGGGCTTCCGTGTCTCCTTCCTCCTCTGCCAGAAGGATAAAGAGGTGTGTGGCAAGCACCGACGGTGCCCCGGCCACCTCCTGCTACCCCGGCCCCTTCTAGCGACGCCACGGAGATGCCCCGAAGCCCCGGTCCCCTCTCCCTCACTCGCTGCTCTCTCTCCCTCCCCTGACTCTCTCCCCCGAGCTCACCCGAGAGTCGCTGTCGCCGCCGCTCGTCGTTGCCTTGTCGCCCTCTGTCCGTGGCCGGAGGTTTCGCCTCGTCTGCCTCGTTCTCTCCGTCGACACGCGCGACCGCGGGAGCCCCACAGCATCGTCCTCGCCGCCTTCATCATTGTTTCTGTCCGGCGATCGCCGCCGTGGATTCATCGGCATCAGTGCATCCCCGACTTCGTTCTCGTGCCCGTCGACCTCACTGTGAGCTCCTGCACCCCTCAACCCTCTCTGCATCGACACGTTCCTTCTCTAGCCGCCGCCCGTGAGTATCCGAGCGCCGCCGTCCGCCATGGCCGGCGAGCCCGCGCTCCCGAGCCTCTCCTGCTCGCTCCAGGGGCACTAACACGCTCCTGGCGCCTCCAGGAGGATGCCTCGCCACTCCGCTTGCTTGCTCGAGCGCTGCAGCCGCGTCCCTGCCCCAGCCCGAACTCCGGCCGCCGCCTAACTCCTCGCCGCCGCCTACTCCGGCCACCCCAGCCGCTGTCACTCGCCCAATTGAATGCGGCGCACCTTCAACTACCCGTAGGCGCAAACTACGCGCAAAACCGAGCCTCGTAGTGATTTTCCGGCGACCTTCCGCCGTAGTTGTGGTCGTCGTCTGCCGAGCTCCGGCGAGCGCCTACGTGGCACTGTGTTTAGGCGCTGAACCCGCTGCTTAACCCTCCCACAGCCACTGGCAGCGGGCCCAACCCCAGGTCAAAACCTAGTCAGCGCTGGGTTAGACCGGGATTAGTCCCTGAGTGACCGACGTGTGGACCCCACACGTCAGGTTTGACCTGGGCCAGCATTGTTGACCTGCTGACGCAGGCATGACACAGTGCTAACGCAGTAATTGACTTTGGGTTTAAAATAATTCAAAAAATTCCAGAAATTAGTATAAACTTCAAAAATTCATAGTAATTCAACCGTAACTAATAATGAAATAATTTATATATGAAAAATTATCAGAAAAATCCAAAGAATGTGTTTATGGCAGTTGCATGCAGGTTAGAGCAACTTATGTCCTCTGTTTAGGACAATCTAATTAAATGGCATTTAAGAAATTACATATGGAGTTTGAATTTGAACCTAGTGTTCAAACCAACTTCATTTAATCTGTTGCTAGTTGCATTAGCTCAAATCACTGCATATTGCCATGTCATGATCATGCATCATATTGTGCCTTGCATTGATTGTGTTCTTCCTTGTTTGCCGTTGTTTGTCCCCTCTCGATAGACGTTGTTCTGACGATGAGATCGATGACACCGATGAAGAGATATACTATCTTCAAAAGTGCCAGGCAATCAAAAACCCCTTGTTCATTCCGATACAATCCCACTCTTTCGCTCCTGCTCTCTTTTACTGCATTAGGACAACAAGGATTTAATTGTTACACGCTGCGGTAGTTGAACCCCTTTCCTCTGCATGACCTGTCATTGCCACAGCAAATAGATGAAACCCACTAGCATGAGTAGGAGTTGTTTGGGCCCTGATGTGCCTACTCATTCATGCTTGTCTGTCATGGCTGCTACTGCTTAGAGTTGAGTCAGGTCTGATTCATCGGGGATGAATCAAAGGTGTGTGAACATGTCCTACTGTGTGTGAGCTAAGTGTGTGAACACGATTTGGTAAAGGTAGCGGTGAGAGGCCATGTAGGAGTACATGGTGGGTTGTCTCATTGAAACTGTCCTCAGGAACTGAGTTCTGTGTTTGTGTTCCGATAACTCGACCCCTCTCGACTTATTACCACACATTGGGTTCCGGTAACTCGACCCCTCTTGACTTATTAATCAACATGATCTCTATCCAGGAGTTGCAACTAGTTTCTGGTGTTTGTAGGTAGTGTTAGTAGTCTACCAAGTGGCACCCGGTACAGGTGGGCTTGGGAAAGACTAGGCACAGTGGCCCGGTGTACCAAGTGGCACCCGAATGGTGGACTTGGGAACCCTGCACACATCCTTTGGGGCCGTGAACGACACGCCGGCCGGATCTCCTTGCGGATGGAACCTGAATAGGCGATAAACCTGGACTAGAGACTTGTGTGGTTAGTCAGGTCGTGGCCGACTCCCTCGCTAGGCTTCCGCTTGAAGGTTGCCGAGATACATGACGTGTACATGGCGGTAAGTGGCGAGAGCGTGTGTGAAGAAGTACACCCCTGCAGGGTTAATATGATCTATTCAAATAGCCGTGTCCGCGCTAAAGGACTTCTGGGTTGCCTGTACAGTTCATAGACAAGTGAAAGTAGATACTCTAAAATACACAAGATAAGCGTGAGTGCTATGGATGGCATTCTCGTAGGGAGACGGGAGTGGATCCGTAGTGGTGTATTGATATGGTGAATATGTGGACTCGTGTGCGCCACCTCAAAAAAGTTACTTGCAGTCGTAGTTCAGGATAGCCACCGAGTCAAAGCTGGCTTGCTGCAGTAAAACTCCACCACCCCCTTTGTTGATAATGATGCATATGTAGTTAGTTCTGATGTAAGTCTTGCTGGGTACATTTGTACTCACGTTTGCCTATTTTATGTTTTGCGGAGAGACTTCGATCTCTCTAGTAGTTCCTCGTGGACTTCGATGCTTAGCTTGTTACCTCAGCTACGATCTTGTGCCGTCGGCAGGATCTGGTAGATAGTCAGGCTTCTCAGCCTTTTTCATTTGTAGATGTCTGTACTCAGACATATTAAAGCTTCCACGTGTGCTTTGACTTGTATGCTCTGAATGTTGGGTCATGAGACCCATGTTTGTAATATCTCGCTCCTCGGAGCCTATTGAATAAATACTTTAGTCGTAGAGTTATGTTGTGATGTCATGTTACATTTACACATATCGAGCATATTGTGTGTATGATTGAAATGCTTGGTATGTGTGGGATCCTACAACCTAGTTGTTTATCCTTGGTAGCCTCTCTTATGGGGAAATGTAGTCTTGTGCTTCCATGAGCCATAGTAGTCCGCTACAACCCGGTTCACCGGAGTCCTGCTAGCCCAAAGACTACCGCTTCCTAACACTTGACTGGCCGGGCATGTGATTCACTTCGCTCGTGGTCTCGTCCCTTCGGGGAAAGGTCACGCGGTGACATCCGGAGTCCTGCCTAGCCTGCTACAGCCCGGGTTCCTGGAGTCCTGTTAGCCCAATGCTACAGCCCGGATTCGCACGCTACTGACCGACATGCTCGATGTTGATTCAGGTATGCCTGTCCCCGTAAGTTAGTGCCACTATGGGTTCACGACTAGTCATGTCGGCCCGGGTTCTCTGTCATATGGATGCTAGCGACACTATCATATACGTGAGCCAAAAGGCGCAAACGGTCCCGGGCCATGGTAAGGCGACACCCGTGGGAATACCGTGCGTTAGGCCGCAAAGTGATATGAGGTGTTACAGGCTAGATCGGTGTGACTTAGAATCGGGGTCCTGACAACTTTTGTATCAGAGCCTGACTGCCTGTAGGATTACCAAGCCAGACTGGTCGAACTTGATTCTAGAAATGCTTTAGTTATATAAGGGAATTGATTGTGGAAGGGAACGTAAGGCTCTTTTTACTCCTTTACCTTCTGTTCTGACTCAACCTCTTCTCTTCTACGGGGGTTAAGAAACTAGGTTTCTCTTCTTTCTATTAGGATCACGTGTTACTAATCTGTAGACTCATAAGATTGTTGGATTTAAGCCTTAGCTCAGTTTCTTCCACTTTCGTATGTTAACTGTTGATCTTGAAACCTTGATATTGTGCTTCCGAGTGGTTATGCCACCTTTTTGTAGGATGCTCAAATCTTTTCGAGCATTTACAACCGTTATGCTGTCCGAGTCTTCCCAGGTTTCTAAAATAGTCTGATGCATTTGCAAATCCCTTCTTACCATTCTGAAGTTCCTTTGTGCCAGATCAACCACACAAACTAGTGTGTTGAGGTACTGCCTCGGCATTTATGTTGGAGATATTATTATGACCCTAGGTGTCTAGAGTATCACCTAGTAATTTAGCCATGCTTTGTGTTCCCAGTGTGATGATTCTGGCATTATTCTCGAAAGCATCCCGTGATGTCACTTAGTAGTAGGTACTCTATTACTGGGTTTTTGAACCCGAGACTCACTTCACTTACTTCATGTTGATAGTGTTTGCTAGTCCCTTAAGGATATTAGTAACCTTTGCAATAGTCCTCGAGGTTCGTGGTATTACCTTCTTCCAAGTACCATGAGTTGTTTATGGCAGAAGTTCCTCGCTGAACCGAAAGATCACAACCAGAGTGCTCTTGACGAGTTCTCGATTCTATGTTGTTATTCTGCCACTTCTACCTTTCTGCATGGGTTATCCGGAAGAAACCTGTTGAACTTGGTTCGACATACTAATCTATGCATCCACAACTCAGAAAGTTACATGTTTCTTCATTTGTCCCTCTTTAGTTGTATTCTGACCCCGTCTATCAATTGATAGTCAGGAGTAGTCATGCACTCGTGTTATCAATGCCCATTACCCCTGTGGTCCGTCAAGCCATTCTAATCGGAATGACTAGGAGAAACAAACTCCAGTACCTCATCCATATCCAGGATTGGGTCAAAGTAGTTGTACCTCGCAGATCAAATGCCAACCTAGCTTTTGTTCTGTCCTACCATGAAGTATTACCCACCTTATGTCCGGAATTTCATGAGGATTACACCTTCTCTTATGGATTCTTGACGTCGTGATACTTCTCGCCATCATTATTCATTCCTCGGTTTCGTGTTGTTGCAATCAGAATGCCGACACGTGAACTATGATGTGTGAAATCAATACTCCTAGCAACCTTGTTCCCTGGTAGTTAAAGGACAATAACTTCATTCTTAGCGTGTTGGTTCCTGAACCATTGTGCTAAGATAGATTGTGCTACCTAGTCCCTGTTTTCGGTGCACTCTTCGATCAATGAGTTAGGATTGTGTTAATCCCTCGCTCTTTGAATCATATCGTCTTGCCCTGAAAAGCAAGATTGTTCTCGAGCTTAGTAACATACCGGTGGTTCGTGATTCTCCGAATGTCTTCTCGGAGGTATCACCAGGTTGTTCCCTGACCGCTATGTTGAGCTCGTGATCAAGTTGCTTTCTTGTAACAACCCCTTCTCCAAGAATTTGTGCTGGATACCCCTGAGCTAGTTGGTTAAGCTGGACAACAACTTGGAGAGTTGGAAGATAAAAGCTTGTCCGACTTAGTTCATTTTAAGGGATATCTTGTATGTGTGTTGAAGAAAGATGATATGTTCATCAATTGGTTCCTGTGATCAGTTGTTGGACCCATTATCTTATCAAAACTTTGATTTGAGTGTGGGCTATCGTTAAATCAAATCAGAGCCAATGATATTCGTAATGTTGTCTTACTCGTGGTTGATTCCTCGAGCATACATCATTATATTCTTTGGGTCTGACCAATGCTATCACCGTGTTCACTTAATTATGGAATTCCAATTATATGGAAACCTGGATGAATTGTTGTTGAGCCCATCAGCAACATTGTTATCTTCTCCGTGATCTGTGTTGAACATCCAGCTAGTATTGGAAACTTTTATAAACATTATCTTCATGACCCGTTCGTGAAGCATATGTTCGGATGTAAGAAGTGACTTCCTCCAGTTCATGTGCAGTTGATGCAAGTTGCCGTCATGGATTCGAGAAAGTTCATTTTTGCCTCCTCCAGAATCATCCCAACTCAGTCAAGCATATGTGCAAAGTATTATGTGGTTTGGAGACTTGCAACCTTCATCCCATATGTATTCCCTAGCACCCCAAGCCAATGATTGATTTGCTCAAGGAAAAGGAATTGGTTGTGTTAATTCTAGATCATGCACAAGAATCCCATATCCTCGATGATGGTTCCCAACCGGAACTCGGTAGTGTTTTGTTGTAAGACTACCATGTGGTCATGCTTGTCTGGGACAGCGTGTTCACATGGTGTAGCAGAACCAGCTCATGTTTTGGAGCTTGCTACCGCAGTCCATTTCCCAAGAATCTCGCAACGTCATCTTGTCGATTTGTGTTGTAAACTTTAATTTTCATTCTAGACTCGATGAGTCTGGAATATTCTGGCACCAACCAGATCTGAATCTTAGGCAGATATGATGGTTGGAACGTTTCTCAAGAGCTATAATATTGGTCTCTTTGTAACCGGTAAAGTGGATGCCGTGGCCAACACATCCATCTGGAAGACCTATTATTGTAGTATCTTAATTGAAGAAGTTGGCCACCTCCCCATAAGGATTTTGTAGGATCTACTCCAGTGGTTGTTCCTTATGGATTTTTGTGTTCCCGAAGTCCGACCTTTTACTTGATGTTCTAGATACCAAACCATGTAAATGGGTTGCGCTAGCACATCAAGGAGAACATTGGAAGAGGAGTGCTAAATGTCTCTGGGTCGATCATCCAGATTTGCTTCTTTGGCATTGCTAATGAAAAATATGAGAAAGTGATGTCCTCCTTTGCATCTGCATTGTCCATCACTATTCATCATGGTGGTATGATGTGTTGCCAGGATCCTCGGCACGGATGTTGGTAAGACCTTGATGAATATGGAAATGCTCAAGTTCTTGAGAGCACGCTCAGTCACTGGGTTATATCCTCGGTAACAATCGAATGTGCCTTCCATTGCCGAGTTGTCTCAAAACCCTAGCTCTCTTTTCAAACTAGGTATGCCATTTCTTAGAACTCCTTCAATCGATCGTTTGTGTACTGCCTTAGCCTGGTATGAAGAGTTTCAATGATCCTTTCCGATAGAGTTTCTCTCTGACGTCATCATGTTGGATAAAGATCTCGAAAGCAAAGGCATCAAGATCAATATGAAGCAATGAATCAAAATCCTTGAGAAACTCAATGGATCATGAAGGTTGTGTCAGTCCCATGTTCCCTCTATCTTCTTACCTCACGTCTTCAATCTCGGGACGAGATTCTTGTTTAGTCGGGGTGAGTTGTCACAGCCCTAGATCAGTCCTTGTTTGACTTTGCTTGATCTTCATGCGTCATGTCTAAGATTTATGAAAGTTGAACTAAGGAAATTTGGAAGCCTCAAAACTTAAATAAAAGAACGGCAAGAACCCTAAAATCTCATTCAATGAACCCAAAATGCCCATCATCAATGTTTGATAATTTTGGCAAGGCTTTGAGACCAAACCAAAAATAGTGAACATTTTTGTGGAATATTTTGGTCATTGAATTTAAATCACTATTTTATTTGAATTTGTGTTATATCCTTAATATATGGAATATAATTCCAAATGCCTCTGATATATTTTGTGTGCTTTTGGAAAGGTCCATTAAGCAACATAAAAATGGTCAGAGAATATTTGGAAAAGTTTTGAATTCATTTGAACATGCAAAACAGTGGCAAGTATTAAATAAAAACACAAAATAGAAGAAAAATAGAAAAGGGTTAGAAACTCACCTGGCTTACCTGCACTCACCTGCGGCCTGCTACTGTAGTCTGCTGGCAGCCCAGCTGGTGGCTCAGCCCACCAGGGGCTTCCGTGTCTCCTTCCTCCTCTACCAGGAGGATAAACAGGTGCATGGCAAGCGCCGACGCTGCCCCGGCCACCTCCTGCTACCCCGGCCCCTTCTAGCGACGCCACGGAGATGCCCCGAAGCCCCTGTCGCCTCTCCCTTACTCGCTACTCTCTCTCCCTCCCCTGACTCTCTTCCCCGAGCTCACCCAAGAGTCGCCGTCGCCGCCGCTCGCCGTTGCCACGCCTAGAGCTGCCCCGTCACCCTCTGTCCGTGGCCAGAGGTTTCGCCTCGTCTGCCTCGTTTTCTCCGTCGACACGCACGACCGTGGGAGCCCCACAGCATCGTCCTCGCCGCCTTTATCGCCGCCGTGGATTCGTCGGCATCAGTGCATCCCCGACTTCGTTCTCGTGCCCGTCGACCTCACTGTGAGCTCTGATACGTCTCCAACGTATCTATAATTTTTTATTGCTCCATGCTATATTATCTACTGTTTCGGGCAATATTGGGCTTTATTTTCCACTTTTATATTATTTTTGGGACTAACCTATTAACCGGAGGCCCAACCCAGGATTGTTGTTTTTTTTGCCTATTTCAGTGTTTCGAAGAAAAGGAATATCAAACAGAGTCCAAAAGACCTGAAACTCCACGGAACCTATTTTTGGACCAGAAGAAGCCCATTGAGCATGTGAAACTCACTGAGTCCCGGGCTGCCCACGAGGGTGGGGGCGCGCCCACCCCACTGGGTCGCGCCCCCTACCTCGTGGCCAGCCCGGAAGTCCACCGACGTCCTCCCTGCACCCATATATACTCTCGTACCCTAAAACTTCCAGAACAGATATTGGATCAGAAGTTCCGCCACCGCAAGCCTCTGTAGCCACGAAAAACCAATCGGGGCCCTCTCCGGCGCCCTGCCGGAGGGAGCCATCATCACCGGTAGCCATGGAGGAGTATCCCGGAGGGGTCTTCGTGACCATGAAGGCCAAGGACCAGAGGGTGGAGGCCATGGAGGAGGAAGCACAAGGGGGAGAACCTCTCCTCCTCTCTTCCGGTGGCGTCGGAGTGCCATCGGGAGGGGAATCATCGCCACGGTGACCGTCTTCATCAACATCACCATCATCATCACAATCCTCATCTCTTTTACACGGTCCACTCTCCCGCACCCCGCTGTAATCCCTACTTGAACATGGTGCTTTATGGCACATATTATGATCCAATGATATGTTGCCATCCTATGATGTTTTGAGTAGATATCTTTCGTCTTTGGGTTGATTGATGATCTAGATTGGTATGAGTTGTATGTTTTACTTTGGTGCTGTCCTATGGTGTCCTCCGTGTCATGCAAGCGTGAGGGATTCCCACTGTAGGGTGTTGCAATACGTTCATGATTCGCTTATAGTGGGTTGGTGAGTGACTGAAACACAAACCCGAGTAAGAGGGATTGTTGCGTATGGGAATAAAGAGGACTTGATGCTTTAATGCTATGGTTGGGTTTTACCTTAATGATCTTTAGTAGTTATGGATGCTTGCTAGAGTTCCAATCATAAGTGCATATGATCCAAGTAGAGAAAGTATGTTAGCTTATGCCTCTCCCTCATATAAAATTGCAATAGTGATTACCGGTCTTGTTAACAATTGCCTAGGACAATTCCGCACACCGATCCACCATTATTCCAGACTCGCTATTTATAATATTTAGTAATATATTCTAACTTTATGATAACAGCACCTACTTTTATGTTTTAGCTCTCCGATACCATGCAAAGTTACCCTCTTCATACCCACAACGTAGTTTTATTTCTCGTTGCTAGTTGGAAGCAAACGTTTGGTGCACGTAGAGTTGTATCAGTGGCAGATAGGGCTTGAGAGAATATTGATCTTACCTTTAGATCCTTGTGGGTTCAACACTCCATACTTATCACTTCCATCTTTGGAAAGTGCTATGATGATTACTTGCACTTGGGGATTATCAAGCTCTTTTCTGGCGCCGTTGCCGGGGAGCAATAGCGTGGGGTTGATATTCTCGTGTGTGATTGTTTGCTTCCTTCACTAAGTAGATTTCGTTTTTCCTTTTTGTTTCTGTTTAGTTGTGGGTGAAACATATAAAAAAATTAAAAATGAAAATACAAAAAAAATTATTACTTGCCTCTCATGCCTAAAAAGTTTTTCAAAAAGAGAAGTGATTGGAAGGTTTTGCATTGAAGAAGTGAGGGTCGACCTTGAGCACTTGTGCTCATGCTCACGGAAACAATGTAGAATTTTTCATGGAAGTTTCTCTGTAAATAATTATCCCCATGTATATATTCATTGTATTATAAAAATAATGTGCCAAGCCTTGGTTTTAGGATGATTAGATTGCTTGTTTGCTTTGTGCAGAACAAAAACAGAAACTTTGGCTGTAGTGCGTGAATTTTCATTTTTTTACCGGAAAGTGAAATGGGTCTGAAACTTTTTGCACATTACTTCTGTACAAATTTTCCAAATTCTCAAATTCAGTTTATAATTTTAGGAGTTACAGAAGTTTGGCAAACTTCCAGATTACTACAGACTGTTCTGTTTTTAACAGATTCTGTTTTGCATGTGTTGTTTGTTTATTTCGATAAATCTATGAGTAGTATCGGAGGGTATGAACAATAGAGAAGTTGGAATACAGTAGATTTAACATCAATACAAATAAAGAATGATTTCATTACAGTATCTAAAAGTAGTGATTTGTTTTATTACACTAACGGTTCTCACAAGTTTTTGTTAGAGTTTTGTGTGGATGAAGTGTCTGAAGGTCGAGGAGCTATCAATATGAGAAGAATAAAGAGAGGCAAGATTTCAAGCTTGGGGATGCCCAAGGCACCCCAAGTAAATTTTTCAAAGGATGCTCAAGCATATAAGCTTGGGGATGCCCCGGTTGGCATCCCATCTTTCTTCTCCAACAATTATTGGTATACCTCGGTTTTTGTTTTGTTCACGTGATTTGTGTCCTTTGTGTTTTTCCTTTTCTTCAAGAACCATGATAGCATGAGATAGCCCTTCATTTATTTATAGAATACTTCATGTGCTTCACTTAAATCTTTTAAGTATGATCTTATAGAATTACTCTGTGTGCTTCACTTAAATCTTTTGAGTATGGTTTTATAGAATGCTTCATGTGCTTCACTTATACATTTTGAGCTTGGATATTGGCCAGTTGTAGAATGCTCCATGAACTTCAATTATACCTTTTGGAGTATGAATAATACTATCATTTAAAGTGGGTTTGGAAGAGTGTCAACTTTAGGAATTAGTGATCCCACTATTTTGGAGGATGTTGAATCTTAGTGTGTTATTTATAAAAGTGGATTCGAAAGAGTGTCAACTTTAGCTAGTAATGATTCCACTATTTCGGAAGAGGTTCCAATTGAGTATGAGAACAAAGTTTCTATACATGATACTACTGAAAATTATTATGAGGGAGGAATACATGCTTGTAGGAGTTGCAATAATATTAAGTTTCCTCTCTATGTGCTTAAAGTTTTGAAGTTATACTTGTTTTGCCTTCCTATAAGTTGTGTGCGCACAAAATCCCTAGGCATAGGAAGTGTGTTGGATTTAAATATGCTAGTCATATTCTTCAAGATGCTCTCTTTGTGTTTCAATTCCTATCTTTAAAGTGAGCATCATTGAAATCATCATGCCTAGCTAAAAGGCATTAAAGAAAAGCACTTGTTGGGAGACAACCAAATATTTACCCTTACTGTTTTTGTGTGTTTACATGATTAAGCTACTGTAGTAATCATGTTTTATGTCTTTGGTTTCAATAATGTGCCAAGTAATACCTTTGGGAAGACTTGGGTGAAAGTTAATGTGATCTTGCTGTAAAAAACAGAAACTTTGCGCTCACGAGAATAGATGTAATTTTTTACAGAAGAGTTCTTTTGAGTTGATTCTTTTTGCAGAATATTAATAGACAAATTCCTCAAGTCCACCAATTTATTTCATAAATTTTTGAGTAGCATAAATATGGTTATTGTTCAGATCATTACAGACTTTTCTGTTTCTGACAGATTCTGTTTTCATTGCATAGTCTGCTTGTTTCCTAGTTTCTATGGCTTATATTTCTCAATATAATTTGTAGAAATGATATGGTACAGTAGGAACTGTGTGAAAACAATTATGAACCTTGTCTTTGTCAATACCAACGTGAATGGTTTGCTCTTTATCATACTAATCTATCTCATGAAGTTTGGCTAAGTTTTGTGTGATTGAAGTTTTCGAGTTTTGGGTGAGATATCGATATTAGCAGAATAAGGAGTGGAAAGAACCTAAGATCGGGGATTCCCAAGGCACCCCAAGGTAATATTCAAGGAAGACTCAAGCGCCTAAATCTTGGGGATGCCCCGGAAGGCATCCCCAATTTCGTCTTCAAAACTATCGGTATACTTTACTCGGAGCTATATTTTTATTCATCACATGATATGTGTTTTACTTGGAGCATCATTTTATTTTGTTAGTATTAGCTAGATGATATTTATAATAGTGTTTTGCATCTTTACTTTCAATAAAAATGTCAAGGATAGCCTTTACCATGCTTATTTTGCTATTATACTTGTTGCTGTTTGAAAACAGAAAGTTTACCGCTGTTGCAAAAATTCCCTAGAAAAGTCAGAGAATGATATAATGTTTAAACTTTTTTCATAATGAGCTCTGATGAATATACTACAGAGGGAATTTTCTCTCATAATTTTTGGAGTTAGGGAAGTATTGATACTCTTGCATTCTTTACAGGCTGTACTGTTTTGACAGATTGCTGTTATGTTTGCATTGTTTGCATATGTTTGCTTGTTTAATGATTCTATTTGAGGATAGGAGTATTAAATATGCAGAGACATTTAGTATGCAATGGTGAATAATAATTTTAGTGATTTGTTACAGTAGGAAATGATAAGGTTTTGCATTGGTTTATACTAACCTATCTTACGAGTTCTTGTTGAGTTTGTTGTGAATGAAGCTTTTGATAAAAAGAGAAACCATGATATGAGAGGAATTAAGGAGACACAAAAGTTCAAGCTTGGGGATGCCCAAGGCACCCCAAGATAATATTTCAAGAAGTCTCAAGCATCTAAGCTTGGGGATGCCCCGTTAGGCATCCCGCCTTTCTTCTTCAACAACTATCGGTTAGTATTGGTTGAGCCTAAGTTTTTGCTTCTTCACATGAGTTGTGCTATCCTTGCAATGTCATTTTATTTTATTTTACTTTCTGTTTGAATAAAATCATTGGATCTGAAATTTTGAATTGAAAAAAAAAGAGACCCCCCCCTTGGCTAGTTAATTATTCGACTACTCAGTGTCCTTCACTCATATCTTTTGGAGTAGTTTATCATTTACTCATGTGCTTCATGTATATCCTATGAGTAAATGGGGGAATGAATTGAATGTCATAAATCTGATTTTCATATGCTTCATATGTTTATAACATGGTTAGTGATGACTTCACACATAGAAAGTATGAGGCATAAAAGTTGTTGAGAATTGGCAAACATAGTTTTGGTCATCGTTGCAATTAATAGGAAGTAATAAGGAAAGAGAGGTTCACATACAAATATATTATCTTGAACATCTTTTATGATTGTGAAGCACTCATTAAGTATGACATGCTAAAAGAGTTGACGTTGGACAAGGAAGACAACGTAATGGTTTATGTTTTCCGACATCTCAGTTAAAGTATATTGTCATTGACCTTCCAAACATGTTGAGCTTGCCTTTCTCCCTCATGCTAGCAAAATCCCTTGCACCAAGTAGAGATACTACTTGTGCTTCCAAATACCGGTAAACCCAGTTTTGCCATGAGAGTCCACCATACCTACCTATGGATTGAGTAAGATCCTTCAAGTAATTTGTCATCGGTGCAAGCAATAAAAATTGCTCTCGAAATATGCATGACTTATTAGTGCAGAGAAAATAAGCTTTGTACGAACTTGTTGTGGAAGTAATAAAAGCGACGGACTGCATAATAAAGTTCCACATACAAGGGGCAATATAAAGTGACGTTCTTTTGTATTATTGTGCATCAACCCTAAACGCACATGACAACCTCTGCTTCCCTCTGCGAAGGGCCTATCTTTTACTTTATGTTTTTACTTTATGCTTGAGTCAAGGTGATCCTCACCATTCCCTTTTTCATTTTATCCTTTGGCAAGCTCCTTGTGTTTGAAAGATCATGATATATATATCCAATTGGATGTAAGTTAGCATGGGCTATTATTGTTGACATCACCTAAAGGTGAATACGTTGGGAGGCAACATAATAAGCCCCTATCTTTCTCAGTGTCCGGCTGAAACTCCATAAACCACAAGTATTGCATGAGTGTTGGTAATTGTAGAAGACTATATGATAGTTGAGTATGTGGACTTGCTGAAAAGCTCTATTCTTGACTCTTTCTGATGTATGATAAATTGCAATTGCTTCAATGACTGAAATTATAGTTTGTTAGTTCTCAATGAAGTTTCTGAACCATGCTTGACATTGTGAATAGATTGTTACTTGATCATGAAAAGTTTTATGAGATAAGCTACCATTATGACACATACTGGTGCTAGAAAAAGTGATTGGAATTATCATTGATCAAACTTAAGCACTTACTAGCATTCCGCATCAAAAATTATCTTTTTATCATTTACCTACTCGAGGACGAGAAGGAATTAAGCTTGGGGATGCCTGATATGTCTCCAACGTATGTATAATTTTTGATTGCTCCATGCTATATTATCTACTGTTTCGGGCAATATTGGGCTTTATTTTCCACTTTTATATTATTTTTGGGACTAACCTATTAACCGGAGGCCCAGCCTGTAATTGTTGTTTTTGCCTATTTCAGTTGTTTCAAGAAAAGGAATATCAAACGGAGTCCAAAAGACCTGAAACTCCACGGAACCTATTTTTGAACCAGAAGAAGCCCATTGAGTACAGGAAGCTCACCAGGGGAGTCCCGGGCTGCCCATGGGGGTGGGGGGCGCACCCTCCCCCCTGGGGCGCGCACCCCTACCTCGTGGCCAGCCCGGAAGTCCACCGACGTCCTCCCTGCACCCATATATACTCTCGTACCCTAAAACTTCCAGAACAGAGATTGGATCAGAAGTTCCGCCGCCGCAAGCCTCTGTAGCCACGAAAAACCAATCGGGGCCCTCCCCGGCGCCCTGCCGGAGGGGGCCATCATCACCGATGGCCATGGAGGAGTATCCCGGAGGGGTCTTCATCACCATGAAGGCCAAGGATCAGAGGGTGGAGGCCATGGAGGAGGAAGCACAAGGGGGAGAACCTCTCCTCCTCTCTTCCGGTGGCGCCGGAGTGCCATCGGGAGGGGAATCATCGCCACGGTGATCGTCTTCATCAACATCACCATCATCATCACCATCCTCATCTCTTTTACGCGGCCCACTCTCCCGCACCCCGCTGTAATCCCTACTTGAACATGGTGCTTTATGCCACATGTTATGATCCAATGATATGTTGCCATCCTATGATGTTTTGAGTAGATATCTTTTGTCTTTGGGTTGATTGATGATCTAGATTGGTATGAGTTGTATGTTTTACTTTAGTGTTGTCCTATGGTGCCCTCCATGTCGCGCAAGCATGAGGGATTCCCGCTGTAGGGTGTTGCAATACGTTCATGATTCGCTTATAGTGGGTTGGTGAGTGACTGAAACACAAACCCGAGTAAGAGGGATTGTTGCGTATGGGAATAAAGAGGACTTGATGCTTTAATGCTATGGTTGGGTTTTACCTTAATGATCTTTAGTAGTTGCGTATGCTTGCTATAGTTCCAATCATAAGTGCATATGATCCAAGTAGAGAAAGTATGTTAGCTTATGCCTCTCCCTCATATAAAATTGCACTAGTGATTACCGGTCTTGTTAACAATTGCCTAGGACAATTCCGCACACCGATCCACCATTATTCCAGACTCGCTATTTATAATATTTAGTAATATATTCTAACTTTATGATAACAGCACCTACTTTTATGTTTTAGCTCTCCGATACCATGCAAAGTTACCGTCTTCATACCCACAACGTAGTTTTATTTCTCGTTGCTAGTTGGAAGCAAACATTTGGTGCACGTAGAGTCATATCAGTGGCAGATAGGGCTTGGGAGAATATTGATCTTACCTTTAGCTCCTTGTGGGTTCGACACTCCATACTTATCACATCCATCTTTGGAAAGTGCTACGATGATTCCTTGCACTTGGGGATTATCAAGCTCCTGCACCCCTCAACCCTCTCTGCATCGATGTGTTCCTTCTCTAGCCGCCGCCCGTGAGTAACCGAGCGCCGCCGTCCGCCATGGCCGGCGAGCCCGCGCTCCCGAGCCTGTCCTGCTCGCTCCAGGGGCACTGACACGCTCCTGGCGCCTCCAGGAGGATGCCTCGCCACTCCCCTTGCTTGCTCGAGCGCTGCAGCCGCGTCCCTGCCCCAGCCTGAACTCCGGCCGCCGCCTAACTCCTCGCCGCCGTCTACTCCGGCCACCCTAGCCGCTGTCACTCGCCCAATTGAATGTGGCGCCCCTTCAGCTACCCGTAGGCGCAAACCACGCGCAAAACCGAGCCTCGTAGCGATTTTCCGGCGAGCTTCCGCCGTGGTTTTGGTCGTCGCCGGCCGAGCTCCGGCGAGTGCCAATGTGGCACTGTGTTTAGGCACTAAACCCACTGCTTAACCCCCCCCCCCCCCCCCACAGCCACTGACAGCGGACCCAACCCAAGGTCAAACCCCAGTCAGCGCTGGGTTAGACCGGGATTAGTCCCTGAATGACCGACGTGTGGACCCCACATGTCGGGTTTGACCTGGGTCAGCGTTGTTAACCTGCTGATGCAGGCACGACACAGTGCTGACGTAGTAATTGACTTTGGGTTTAAAATAATTCAGAAAATTCCAGAAATTAGGATAAACTTCAAAAATTCATAGTAATTCAACCGTAACTCAGAATGAAATAATTTATATATGAAAAATTATCAGAAAAATCCAAAGAATCTGTTTATGGCAGTTGCATGCATGTTAGAGCAACTTATGTCCTCTGTTTAGGACAATCTAATTAAATGGCATTTAAGAAATTACATATGGAGTTTGAATTTGAACCAAGTGTTCAAACCAACTTCATTTAATCTGTTGCTAGTTGCATTTGCTCAAATCACTGCATATTGCCATGTCATGATCATGCATCATATTGTGCCTTGCATTGATTGTGTTCTTCCTTGTTTGCCGGTGTTTGTCCCCTCTCGATAGACGTGGTTCTGACGATGAGATAGATGACACCGATGAAGAGATATACTATCTTCAGAAGGTCCAGGCAAGCAAAACCCCCTTGTTCATTCCGATACAGTCCCACTCTCTCGCTCCTGCTCTCTTTTACTGCATTAGGACAACAACGATTCAACTGTTACATGTTGCGGTAGTTGAACCCCTTTCCTCTGCATGACCTGTCATTGCCACAGTAAATAGATGAAACCCACTAGCATGAGTAGGAGTTGTTTGAGCCCTGATGTGCCTACTCATTCATGTTTTTTTGTCATGCCTGCTACTTCTTAGAGTTGAGTCAGGTCTGATTCATCGGGGATGAATTGGAGGTGTGTGAACATGTCCTACTTTGTGTGAGCTAGGTGTGTGAACACGATTTGGTAAAGGTAGCGGTGAGAGGCCATGTAGGAGTACATGGTGGGTTGTCTCATTGAAACCATCCTCAGGAACTGAGTTCTGTGTTTGTGATCCATGAACATTTACTACCATACATGGGTTCCAGTAACTCGACCCCTCTCGACTTATTAATCAACATGATCTTTGTCCAGGAATTGCAACTAGTTTCTGGTGTTTGTAGGTAGCGTTAGTAGTCTACCAAGTGGCACCCGGTACAGGTGGGCTTGGGACAAACTAGGCACAGTGGCCCGGTGTACCAAGTGGCACCCGGATGGTGGACTTGGGAACCCTGCACACATTGTTTGGGGTCGTGATCGACACCCCGGCCGGATCTCCTTGCGGATGGAACTCGAATAGGCGATAAACCTGGACTAGAGACTTGTGTGGTTAGTCAGGTCGTGGCGAGTCCTCGCCAAAGCTTCCGCTTGAAGGTTGCCGAGATACATGACGTGTACATGGCGGTAAGTGGCGAGAGCGTGTGTGAAGAAGTACACCCCTGCAGGGTTAATATGATCTATTCAAATAGCCGTGTCCGTGGTAAAGGACTTCTGGGTTGCCTGTACAGTTCATAGACAAGTGAAAGTGGATACTCTAAAATACGCAAGATAAGCGTGAGTGCTATGGATGGCATTCTCGTAGGGAGACGGGAGTGGATCCATAGTGGTGTATTGATATGGTGAATATGTGGACTCGTGTGCGCCACCTCAAAAGAGTTACTTGCAGTCGTAGTTCAGGATAGCCACCGAGTCAAAGATGGCTTGCTGCAGTTAAACCCCACCACCCCTTTGTTGATAATGATGCATATGTAGTTAGTTCTGATGTAAGTCTTGCTGGGTACATTTGTACTCACATTTGCCTATTTTATGTTTTGTAGAGAGACTTCGGTCTCGCTAGTAGTTCCGCGTGGACTTCGGCGTTTAGCTTGTTACCTCAGCTACGATCTTGTGCCCTCGGCAGGATCTGGTAGATAGTCAGGCTTCTTAGCCTTTTTCATTTGTAGATGCCTGTACTCAGACATATTAAAGCTTCCGCATGTGCTTTGACTTGTATGCTCTGAATGTTGGGTCATGAGACCCATGTTTGTAATATCTCGCTCCTCGGAGCCTATTGAATAAATACTTGAGTCGTAGAGTTATGTTGTGATGCCATGTTGTATTTACACATATCGATCATATTGTGTGTATGATTGAAATGCTTGGTATGTGTGGGATCCGACAACCTAGTTGTTTATCCTTGGTAGCCTCTCTTATGGGGAAACGTAGTCGTGTGCTTCCATGAGCCATAGTAGTCCACTACAGCCCGGTTCACCGGAGTCCTGCTAGCCCAGCACTACTGCTCCGGAACACTTGACTGGTCGGCATGTGATTCACTTTGTTCCTGTGTCTGTCCCTTCGGGGAAATGTCACGTGGTGACATCCGGAGTCCTGCCTAGCCTGCTACAGCCCGGGTTCCCGGAGTCCTGTTAGCCCAGTGCTACAGCCCGGATTCGCACACTGCTGACCGACATGCTCGATGTTAATTCATGTATGCCTGTCCCCGTAAGTTAGTGCCACTTTGGGTTCACGACTTGTCATGTCGGCCCGGGTTCTCTGCCATATGGATGCTAGCGACACTATCATATACGTGAGCAAAAAGGCGCAAACGGTCCCGGGCCATGGTAAGGCGACACCCGTGGGAATACCGTGCGTGAGGCCGCAAAGTGATATGAGGTGTTATAGGCTAGATCGGTGTGACTTAGAATCGGGGTCCTAACAAAAACTAAGTTGAAAAATGTTTGTAGCAATGATGCGGATTGGATCCGTGATCTGAGGTTTATCCTCATTGCTGCACAGAAGAATTATGTCCTTGATGCACGGCTAGGTGACGGACCTATTGCAGGAGCAGATGCAGACGTTATGAACGTTTGGGTAGCTCAATATGATG
Source organism: Aegilops bicornis (assembly GCA_021605145.1). NCBI lineage: Eukaryota > Viridiplantae > Streptophyta > Magnoliopsida > Poales > Poaceae > Aegilops > Aegilops bicornis. The sequence continues at coordinate 831,646,876 of CM038671.1, read as the reverse complement.
ACTACTTGATAGTTAGTGCACCATGCTTAACGGCTTAGAATCGGGACTTCAAAGACGTTTTGAACGTCATGGGCCATATGAGATGTTCCAGGAGTTGAAGTTAATATTTCAAGCAAACACCCGAGTTGAGAGATATGAAGTCTCCAACAAGTTCTATAGCTAAAAGATGGAGGAGAATTGCTCAACTAGTGAGCATGTGCTCAGATTGTTTGGGTACTACAGTCGCTTGAATCAAGTGGGAGTTAATCTTCCAGATAAAATAGTGATTGACAGAATTTCTAGTCACCATCACCAATTTAGTTGAACTTCGTGATGAACTATAATATGCAAGGGATAACGGAAACAATTCTCAAGCTCTTCGTGATGCTGAAATCGACGAAGATAGAAATCAAGAAAAACATCAAGTGTTGATGGTTAACAAGGCCACTAGTTTCAAGAAAAGGGCAAAGGGAATAAAGGGAACTTCAAGAAGAACGTCAAGCAAGTTGCTGCTCAAGTGAAGAAGCCCAAGTCTGGACCTAAACCTGAGACTAAGTGCTTCTACTGCAAAAGGGGCTGGTCACTGGAAGCGGACTGCCCCAAGTATTTGGCGGATAAGAAGGATGGCAAATTGAACAAAGGTATATTTGATATACATGTTATTAATGTGTACTTTACTAGTGTTTATAGCAACCCCTCAGTATTCGATACTAGTTCAGTTGCTAAGAGTAGTAACTCGAAATAGGAGTTTCAAAAATAAACAGAGACTAGTTAAGGGTGAAGTGACGGTGTGTGTTGGAAGTGGTTCCAAGATTGATATGATCATCATCGCACACTCCCTATACTTTCGGGATTAGTGTTGAACCTAAATAAGTGTTATTTGGTGTTTGCGTTGAGCATGAATATGATTTGATCATGTTTATTGCAATACGGTTATTCATTAAAGTCAGAGAATAATTGTTGTTCTGTTTACATGAATAAAACCTTCGATGGTCATACAGCCAATGAAAATAGTTCGTTGGATCTCGATCGTAGTGATACACATATTCATAATATTGAAGCCAACAGATGCAAAGTTAATAATGATAGTGCAACTTATTTGTGGCACTGCCGTTTAGGTCATATTGGTGTAAAGCGCATGAAGAAACTCCATGCTGATGGGTTTTTGGAATCACTTGATGCTTGCGAACCATGCCTTATGGGCAAGATGACTAAGACTCCGTTCTCCGGAACAATGGAGCGAGCAACTGACTTATTGGAAATAATACATACTGATGTATGCGATCCAATGAGTGTTGAGGCTCGCGGCGGGTATCGTTATTTTCTGACTTCCACAGATAATTTGAGCAGATATGGGTATATCTACTTGATGAAACATAAGTCTGAAACATTTGAACAGTTCAAAGAATTTCAGAGTGAAGTGGAAAATCATCGTGACAAGAAAATAAAGTTTCTATGATCTGATCGCAGAGACAAATATTTTTGTTACGAGTTTGGTCTTCAATTAAAACAATATGGAATAGTTTCACAAATTCGTGCCACCCGGAACACCACAGCATAATGGTGTGTCCGAACGTCATAACCATACTTTATTGGATATAGTGCAATCTATGATGTTTCTTACCGATTTACCACTATAGTTTTGGGGTTATGCATTAGAGACGGCTGCATTCACATTAAATAGGGCACCATCAAAATCCGTTGAGACAACGCCTTATGGACTGTGGTTTGGATAAAGTTTGGGGCCGCGATGCTTATGTGAAAAAGCTTCAACCTGATAAGCTCGAACCCAAATCGGAGAAATGTGTCTTCATAGGATACCCAAAGGAGACAGTTGGGTACACCTTCTATCACAGATCCGAAAGCAATATATTCGTTGCTAAGAATGGATCCTTTCTAGAGAAGGAGTTTCTCTCGAAAGAAGTGATTTGGAGGAAAGTAGAACTTGATGAGGTAACTGTACCTGCTCCCTTATTGGAAAGTAATTCATCGCAGAAATCTGTTCCAGTGACTACTACACCAATTAGTGAAGAAGCTAATGATGATGATCATGTAACTTCAGATCAAGTTACTGCCAAACCTCGTAGGTAAACCAGAGTGAGATCCGCACCAGAGTGGTACGGTAATCCTGTTCTGGAGGTCATGTTACTTGACCATGACGAACCTACGAACTATGAGGAAGCGATGGTGAGCCCAGATTCCGCAAAATGGCTTGAGGCCGTGAAATCTGAGATGAGATCCATGTATGAGAACAAAGTATGGACTTTGGTTGACTTGCACGATGATCGGCAAGCAATTGAGAATAAATGGATTTTCAAGAAGAAGACAGACGCTGACGGTAATGTTACTGTCTACAAAGCTTGAATTGTCGCAAAAGGTTTTCGACAAGTTCAAGGTGTTGACTACGATGAGAGTTTCTCACTCGTATCTATGCTTAAGTCTGTCCGAATCATGTTAGCAATTGCCGCATTATATGAAATCTGGCAACTGATAAACAAAACTGCATTCCTTGATGGATTTATTAAAGAAGAGTTGTATATGATGCAACCAGAAGGTTTTGTCAATCCTAAAGGTGCTAACAAAATATGCAAACTCCAGTGATCCATCTATGGACTGGTGCAAGCATCTCAGAGTTGGAATATACGCTTTGATAAGTTGATCAAAGCATATAGTTTTATACAGACTTACGGTGAAGCCTGTATTTACAAGAAAGTGAGTGGGAGCACTACAACATTTCTGATAACTATATTGTTGATCGGAAATAATGTAGAATTATTCTGCAAAGCATAAAGGAGTGTTTGAAAGGAGGTTTTCAAAGAAAGACCTCGGTGAAGCTGCTTACATATTGAGCATCAAGATCTATAGAGATAGATCAAAACGCTTGATAAGTTTTTTCAATGAGTACATACCTTGACAAGATTTTGAAGTAGTTCAAAATGGAACAGTCATAGAAAGAGCTCTTGTCTGTGTTACAAGGTGTGAAATTGAGTAAGACTCAAAGCCCGACCACGGCAGAAGATAGAAAGAGAATGAAAGTCATTCCCTATGCCTCAGCCATAGGTTCTATAAAGTATGCCATGCTGTGTACCAGTTCTATTGTATACCCTACATTGATTTTGGCAAGGGAGTACAATAGTGATCTAGGAGTAGATCATTGGACAGCGGTCAAAATTATCCTTAGTGGAATAAGGATATGTTTCTCGATTATGGAGGTGACAAAAAGGTTCGTCGTAAAGGGTTACGTCGATGCAAGTTTTAACACTGATCCAGATGACTCTATGTCTCAATCTGGGTACATATTGAAAGTGGGAGCAATAAGCTAGAGTAGCTCTGTGCAGAGCATTGTTGACATAGAAATTTGCAAAATACATATGGATCTGAATGTGTCAGACCCGTTGACTATACTTCTCTCACAAGCAAAACATGATCACACCTTAGTACTCTTTGGGTGTTAATCACATAGCGATGTGAACTAGATTATTGACTCTAGTAAACCCTTTGGGTGTTGGTCACATGACGATGTGAACTGGGTGTTAATTACATGATGATGTGAACTATTGGTACTAAATCACATGGTGATGTGAACTAGATTATTGACTCTAATGCAAGTGGGAGACTGAAGGAAATATGCCCTAGAGGCAATAATAAAGTTGTTATTTATTTCCTTATATCATGATAAATGTTTATTATTCATGCTAGAATTGTATTAACCGGAAACATGATACATGTGTGAATACATAGTCAAAACAGAGTGTCACTAGTATGCCTCTACTTGACTAGCTCGTTAATCAAAGATGGTTATGTTTCCTAGCCATAGACAAAGAGTTGTCATTTGATTAACGGGATCACATCATTAAGAGAATGATGTGATTTTCTTGACCCATTCCGTTAGATTAGCACTTGATCGTTTAGTATGTTGCTATTGCTTTCTTCATGACTTATACATGTTCCTATAACTATGAGATTATGCAACTCCCGTTTACCAGAGGAACACTTTGCGTGCTACCAAACGTCACAACTAACTGGGTTATTATAAAGGTGACCTACAGGTGTCTCCGAAGGTACTTGTTGGGTTGACGTATTTCGAGATTAGGATTTGTCACTCCGATTGTCGGAGAGGTATCTCTGGGCCCACTCAGTAATGCACATCACTATAAGCCTTGCAAGCATTGTAACTAATGAGTTAGTTGCGGGATGATGTATTACGGAATGAGTAAAGAGACTTGCCGGTAACGAGATTGAACTAGGTATTGAGATACCGACGATCGAATCTCGGGCAAATAACATACCGATGACAAAGGGAACAACGTATGTTGTTATGCGGTTTGACCGATAAAGATCTTCGTTGAATATGTGGGAGCCAATATGAGCATCCAGGTTCCACTATTGGTTATTGACCGGAGACGTGTCTCGGTCATGTCTACATAGTTCTTGAACCTGTAGGGTCCGCATGCTTAAGGTTTCGATGACAGTTTTATTATGAGTTTATGAGTTTTTATGTACCCAAGGAGTTCGGAGTCCCGGATGAGATCGGGGACATGACTAGGAGTCTCGAAATGGTTGAGACGTAAAGATCGATATATTGGACGACTATATTCGGACTTCGGAAAGATTTCGAGTGATTCAGGTATATTTCGGAGTACCGGAGAGTTACGGGAATTCGCCGGGGAGTATATGGGCATTATTGGGCCATACGGGAATAGAGGAGAGAGGCCAAAAGGAAGGAGGCATGCGCCCCCCCTCTGGTCCGAATTGGACAAGGGGTGCAGCCCCCTTTTCCTTCTCCCTCTCCTCCTCTTTCCTTCTCTCCTACTCCAACAAGGAAAGGAGGAGTCCTACTCCCGGTGGGAGTAGGACTCCCCCCTTGGCGCGCCCTCCTCCTTGGCCGGCCGCCTCCCCCCTTGCTCCTTTATATACGGGGGCAGGGGGCACCTCTAGACACAAGTTGATCAGTTGATCTCTCCCAACCGTGTGCGGTGCCCCCCTCCACCATAGTCCACCTCGATAATACTGTAGCGGTGCTTAGGCGAAGCCCTGCGTCGGTAGAACATCAACATTGTCACCACGCTGCCGTCGTCTTGACAAAACTCTCCCTCAACACTCGGCTGGATCGGAGTTCGAGGGGCGCCATCGGGCTGAGCGTGTGCTGAACTCGGAGGTGTCGTACGTTCGGTACTTGATCGGTCGGATCGTGAAGACGTACGACTACATCAACCGCGTTGTGCTAACGCTTCCGCTTTCGGTCTACGAGGGTACGTGGACAACACTCTCCCCTCTCGTTGCTATGCATTCCAATGATCTTGCGTGTGCGTAGGAATTTTTTTGAAATTACTACGTTCCCCAACAGTGCGTACAACAGAAGATAACCTGTAGAGGAGAAGAATTTTTGTCATTAAAAACAAAATCGTTTCTACATAGCCAAAGAGACAATAGTAAGGCATACGCTCCCACCCTTTTTAGCGTTTTGTACCTATTTAAAATACCGTCCAACCAATGACCAAAAATATTGGCAGCACTTTTGGGCTGCTACGTCTTGAGCTTGAATTGGTTTTCCTCAAAGAGGAGAGGGTGATGCAGCAAGTGTAGCGTAAGTATTTCCCTCCGTTTTTGAGAACCAAGGTATCAATCCAGTAGGGGGCTCCTCTAAAGTCCCACGCACCTACACAAAAAACTGAGAACTCGCAACCAACACAATAAAGGGGTTGTCAATCCCTTCACGACCACTTGCGAAAGTGAGATCTAATAAAGATAGTATGATAAGATAAATATATTTTTGATATTTTATAATATAGATGCAAAAAGTAAAGATGCAAACAAAAGTAGATTGAAAGAAAATATGATAAGAGATAGACCCAGGGGCCATAGGTTTCACTAGTGGCTTCTCTCAAGATAGCATAAGTATTACAGTGGGTGAACAAATTACTGTCGAGCAATTGATAGAAAAGCGCATAGTTATGAGATTATCTAGGCATGATCATGACATAGGCATCACGTCCATAACACGTAGACCGACTCCTGCCTGCATCTACTACTATTACTCCACACATCGACCGCTATCCAGCATGCATCTAGAGTATGAAGTTCATAAGAACAGAGTAACGCATTAAGCAAGATGACATGATGTAGAGGGATAAACTCATGCAATATGATATAGACCCCATCTTGTTATCCTCGATGGCAACATTACAATAAGTGCCTTGCAACCCTTTACATCCTTTGGGTAAGGACACCGCAAGATTGAACCCAAAGCTAAGCACTTCTCCCATGGCAAGAAAAACCAATCTAGTAGGCCAAACTAAACTGATAATTCGAAGAGACTTGCAAAGATAACTTAATCATACATTAAAGAATTCAGAGAAGATTCAAATATTATTCATAGATAAAATTGATCATAAACCCACAATTCATCGAATCTCGACAAACACACCGCAAAAAGAGTTTACATCGAATAGATCTCCACAAGAGACGGGGAGAACATTGTATTGAGATCCAAAAAGAGAGAAGAAGCCATCTAGCTAATAACTATGGACCCGTAGGTCTGTGGTAAACTACTCACGACTCATCGGAGGGGCTATGGTGTTGATGTAGAAGCCCTCCGTGGTTGATTCCCCCTCCGGCAGAGTGCCGGCGAAGGCTCCAAGATGGGATCTCGCGGATACAGAAGGTTACAGCGGTGGAAATTGTGTTTCGTGGTGCCCCTGGATGTTTTCGGGGTACGTAGATATATATAGGAGGAAGAAGTACGTCGGTGGCCGCCCGAGGGGCCCACGAGACAGGGGGCGCGCCCTCCTATCTCGTGGCTTCCTCGGAAGCTTCTTGACTTGCACTCCAAGTCCTCTGGATCACATTCGTTCCAAAAATCACGCTCCCGAAGGTTTCATTTTGTTTGGACTCCGTTTGATATTCCTTTTCTTCGAAATACTGAAATAGGCAAAAAAACAGCAATATGGGCTGGGCCTCCGGTTAGTAGGTTAGTCCCAAAAATGATATAAATGTGTAAAATAAAGCCCATACACATCCAAAAGGGGTAATATAATAGCATGGAACAATCAAAAATTATAGATACGTTGGAGACGTATCATGGGCGGATACAAATTTGATGCTATTTGGATGACTGATCACGTAGAACGCGCAAGCTTGCATTGAGAAAAGAGGTGTTTGATTGTCTCGTCATGAGTACAAAAATAACACTTCTTACTTCCTGGCCAGTTGCGTTGTGCGAGGTTGTCTTTGGTTAGCACAACACCTCTACGAAGATACCACATGAATATTTTAACTTTTTAGTGGAATCTTTTCCTTACAGATTTTCTTGTTATTTCTTATCAGTACCTCAGAATGCATGAGCGCATGATACATAGAGTCTGCCGTGAAAGACCTCGATGTAGTAAGGTTCCAGCGAAACACATCACGGCCTTGTGTCAGGTTAATCAGATCTAGACGGGATTTTCATGCTGAACATTTTTTATATATTATACTTTTTCTCCGACATCGTATGCAAAAGTTATAGTCGTTTTACTTTTTCCCTACACTTTTTGCAAAACATATCCAAATTTAAGTTCTTAAATTTTCCTAACTAGTAAATGTAGTAATATAACTACATCTGGAAGGTGCTCTTGGAATTGGATTGTAAGTTCCTCGAGGAATTCAGATGCCCGAAATGAATGGAAAACGTGAACGTGAAGTGGCTGGCTTGTCATCCTTGGATCCAAACCCTCTAGGCCTTGTTCGGTAGTCAGGGGACCAACCCCCTAGGGCATATAATCCACCCAAGGATTGGGTGATCCCCACTCCCTCACCCAATCCATATAGGGATTAAACCTCTAGATCCCCTCAATCCCTCCCTCACCCAATCATATTGGGTTAAACCCCTCCTAGCAGTTAGCCGTTGCCGCCAAGTTCACATTGGGCTTCGTAGCCGCCTAGAGTTCACCTTCAGGTCCCGCATGGTTTATTTCCACGGGTGAGGTGACGATTATGTTCCCCTGTGTTTTCTGTGTGGATTGAAGTGGTTTCGGATGGGGAACGGCCCACGCGGGGCTTAACCGAACCCGCACGAACGGATGGGCCGAGGTACACCCCGGTGGAGGTGCTCCTTGTGGACCTATGTGGAGCAGGGAACACCGCTTGTATGGATGTAACCGGACAAGCACTTAGAGGGCGGCATGTGACCAGTTTTTCAATTAAAAATCTGGGTGTAAATACGCGCTCGTGTTATATCACTAGTAGAAAAACACCTATTAGTCCCGATTCGTAAGGGCCTTTAATCCCGGTTCATGAACCGGGACTAATGGGTCGTTACTAATACCTCCCCCTTTAGTCATGGTTCTAACACGAACCGGGATAGATGGTCCTTCACGTGGCGGTGCGCCGAGCCCAGGCAGGGGGGCCTTTGGTCCCGGTTGGTAGCACCAACCGGGACCAAAAGGAATCCACGCATCAGCATTCCAGTGGCTGGGGTTTTTGTTTTTTATTTGAAAAGGGGGGGGGGGGGTTGGGGGGTTTTGGGGGGTTAATTTAGGTGTTTCATATATTGTGTTAGCTAGCTAATTAATAGAGAGAAGTGTCATCTCTTTTGTCCGTGCTTGGTCGACGCTACATACTATACATACGTATATAGAGGACTAGCTAGACACGCTAGCTAGCTAGTAAGCAAACGAAGGAAACAGAAGATCGTCATGAACATATATGCATACAGAGGGAAGTGATATCGACCACCTCTCCTTCTCCGAGAGATTGGTCGAACAACAAGTTCTCGTATATACAATAATTATCTTTTACAAAAATAATCTCCTAACATACGGACGCGTGGTCCACATAGTATTCTCCGTCTTCAGCGATCACGTGGTCAAGAAAGAATGCCGCCAATTCCTCTTGAATTTCTCGCAGGCGATCTGGTGGTAGTAGTTCATCCCGCATCCAAAACATCTAATTTTAAGAAGGGGGTCAATACATATATACATATATATATATATATATATATATATATATATATATATATATATGAATGAATGAATGACACTCAACACAAATGTTTGTATTAAAATAAAGTTGTGTGTATGGTTATTTTCGCACTTCATATTGTTTGTCGAGTAGCCCGCTCACAGGTCGTGGTGGCGGATGGACTCGCATGAATGTAGTATCCACAGAAATCATTCCCTTGTTCCTGCCACAACCACTTTACAAGAAATAGAGGTCAATCAAACTGATAATTAGCAAGCATGTTAAATGGTATTGATGAAACTAGCGCTTGAATCACTAGGAGATGCGTGGAATATGCTACTATAGTACTTACTTTCGGGTGTCTAAATTGCAGCTTCTTCGGCAGTCCTGGAGCTTTTTTGGTGAATTTTCTCCAAACCCTGCCATACAAAGAAAACAATTACTTGATATCAGAAATGAACAAAGTTGCTGATATGGTGGATAATGATCGATTTAACTTACTTCTCGAGCATTTCAGTCATGTCCGCATACTCCTTGGGATCTTTCCGTTTGGAGTCTAAGACAGTTACTACTCCCTGCTCAAGCTTAATCTCTAGGAGAATATAGTGATACCTGCGCATGCATGCATAACTCATCAATATTACATTACTATAACCTGGACTAATAAGGGAAACCGAATATGCCACAAGACAGTAACACTCACTTGAAGTTGTAAGGAAAGAGTATTATATCCTTGTGTTCATTTATTACCAACGATTGTAGCAAGTTGGCCTCGGTATTTTCGGCATGAAATTCAACCTTAGTTGCATCTATGAGATATGTGTTAATGAACCCAATGAAACCCACTTGTCTTTTCTTCAATTCGGCGATCTTCAATCTGCATAATATAGTAAGGATAATTATAAATACATGCAATGAAAGAGCTGAGTTATATAGAGAGACTTCATCGATGAAGTAGTACTACTTACAGACATGAGCAGGTGACCGTTGCTTTATCGAGGGCCAATTGATTGAAAAACTGATAGAACTCCTCAAATGGAATAGGCAACAGTTCAATTCCAACGAGGTCATGCTCCTTTTAACTCTCACATACAAAGTACTCCTCCCCTCACACTCTCTGCAGGTTTTCATGTACCAATCATGCAATCTTCGCATCATCGTTGATAGAGAGCTTTCATCTTTGACGAGAGGCTTCCAGATCAGATCTTTGTATCTGCACCTCCAAGAAATCATAATGTACATCGTCGGGCAGGTAATCTTCAGGATTGCCATAACCGGGCACCATCCTCGGATCGAGGATGTCGCTAGCAGGCACCTTGAGCGCGGGGCACGATTGCTTCGCTTGTTCGCCGAGCTGGGCAATTTGTTTGCCAGCTCGTCGTTCTTTCATTCTTTGATCACTTTTAGTACATCCCGACCTCTCCGCTTTGGCAAATGCCTTTCCAATAATGCGCTCACAGTTGCCTTTCGGCGGAGACTTGGGTGGTTTCCTCAGGGCAGCCAGAGTGCGCTTCGCTTTCACCGGATCTACCTTCTCCTCCGGAGGTGGACGCCTTTGCTTTTAACCCTGCAAACCAGTCATCCACTTCGGTCCGCGCGATCTTCGCTTTTCCTCCTCGGTCCTCTCAGATGGTAACTTCTCCGAGTCTTGAGAGAAGGACCAGATTCAGATTTCCTCCCGCCTTTGGCTGTACTGCTAGACGCCCGGCAGAAGCGGTGCGGGCGGATGTCTTCTTTTGCTTGCTTACGAGGCGGAGGAGAAGGACTACGACGCTCCGGAGCAGCCGGAGCGGCGGCGGGTCTCTTCCGCCCTTTTTGATGAGGCGGAGAAGGAGGAGGCTGGCTGCTCGGGCGCGCCGGCGCAGGCGGAGAAGGAGGCGGAGTGCCGCGATGCGTGCCCTGATCCTCACTCGCCTGAGGAGGAGGCGGTGGAGGAGGCGGAGTGCCCTGACTCGCCGGAGGAGGAGGAGGAGGCGGAGGCGTCCAGTTCGGAAGGTTGATGAGCTCCTTCCGCCATAGGCATGGAGTCTTGAGCAGAACCCAGCCTAGTCTCCCCTTCACCGGTAGGGTGGTCAAGCAGGAGGTCCTCAAATCCCTCCGTTATTTCATCCACCATCACCTTAGCATATCCTTCTGGAATCAGCTGGCAGTGATAAGTTGTGCTGGGTCCACTAGGATAAACTTGGCCAACAGCCGCCTTGACCTTCAAAGTCATCCATCGCGCCATAATGTGGCAACTTTGAGACTCCGTGATACCATCCACGGGATAGCCGGCAGGAGCCGTCAAAACATGCTCCGGCTGAAGCAGCTCGGTGGAAGCCACGCTGCTTCTCCGCTGAGATGGCGGGGTAACTTCGGGGGAAGCTTCGGCAGGTCGTTTGCTGCGATCTGCCGCTTCTCGTTCCTCTTCTCGTTCCTCTAGCCCCATTACCCTTTCGTGCAGCGCCTGCAGTTGGTCCTGCTCCAGTTTCTTCCTCCTCTCGTGGGTTTTGTAACCCCCTGCGTCCGGAAAACCAACCTTCCATGAAAGGGAGCCTGGCGTGCCTCGTGTCCATCCAGGGTGCTCAGGATTCCCAAGGGCCATTGTGAGCTCGTCCTTCTCCTGTTTTGGAAGGAACGTCCCTCGCTGCGCTTGCATCGATATAGTGTCGAAGCTTCCCGACCGGTATTTGCAGCTGTTTCGTCCGTCCCATCGGCACTTCCCTGTTACACGGTCCAAGGTTCCGCCAGCCCCGAAGAACCAAATCCGGCAACGGTCTGGCCAGTACATTGTCTCTAGTTCCATCCCTTTTTCAAGCAGATCATGCTCAGCCTTGGACCACTTAGGCCGGGCTTTGAGGTAGCCACCTAACCCCGTGCGATGGTGAAGCTTCTTCTTCGCAGAATTTTGCTTGTTAGTCGCCGACATCTTCTTACTCTTTTCCGATGTCGTGTGGGCCACAAATGCGGGCCAGTGATCTATGATCTTCTCATATTTGCCGATGAATTCTGGTGTCTTATCTTTCTCGACAAACTGGTTCAGCTCTTTCCTCCACCTCCTCATTAGGGTTGCCATCTTCTTAATAGCACAAGACTTGATTAATTGCTCTTTAACTGGCTTCTCCGGATCCTCCTCTGGCGGTAGGGTGAAATTTGCCTTCAGCTCACCCAAAGATCTTCTTTACGCATATCATTGACATAAGACACCTCGTGGTCTTCCTCCTTAGGCTTATACCATTGATGGATGCTGATCGGGATCTTGTCCCTAACAAGAACCCCGCACCGAGCAGAAAATGCCTTCCTTGTCCGCATGGGTTCAATCGGTTCGCCGTCGGGCGCGATTTCTATGATCTCAAACTTTTCATCCGAGCTCAACTTTTCTTTCAGGCCTCGTCTCCTTACCGGGTTGTGCTCGATCCGGAGGGCTAGAAATTATAAGGAAGAAAGACGAGAGTAACTAATATGTGTACATATACCAAAACAATGGATGCATCAATTAACTAGTCGACGGGCTTAACTAATATATATATACTGGCCGGACTCGGTTTGGTCACCGGAGCAGCCAAGACGGTCTCCTTCGCTTGTACCTCCATTGTGTCACCGAGCCATCATGAACATAGTCCTCTTCTTGTACCGGCATTAATGGGTCGAAGCCATCATGAACATAGCCCTCTTCTTCACCCAGCCCGGTGTCGTTGAGAAATGACGCAACTTCATCACTTCCTTGTGCGATTATGTGCCCCAACATCGCTTCTGTTCCTTCATCTCGGGAGTGCTCCATAGTTTCTGCAAATATTTACAACATGTCAATTATTATTCAAACATGGTACAGATGGATATATATATATATATATATATTAGTGGCAAACGTAGAACTAGCTAGCTAATCACAATAAGGAATCATGTTAGTTTGGGTGGCCTCGAGAGAGTTAATTTGTCGGGTAGGGGCGCGGCGGGAGGGGGTAGGAGACCAACATCGTTTTATCTCAAGGGTTTGGGGACGCATCGACACAACGCTTCAAGGGTTAATTAGGGTGGCATCGAGAGAGTTAATATTTCGGGTAGGGGCGCCGGGAGGGGGGGTAGGAGACCAACATCGCTTTCCTCTAGGGTTTGGGTGTCCTCGAGAGTTTTGGTCGGCGAGAGGGCAGAGGGGGTGCTGCCGTTGTATAAGTTATCACGGTCGAGAGGGGGTATATATATCGACCGCCCCTCATGTCGGGTTATCTCGAGGGGGTTATATCGACAACGACGCGACATACATATACATGGGAAAATAATGTTATTGGGGAGGGGGGATCGGTACCCCCCCCCCACTCGTGTTGAAGTTTCTTCTTTCTCCTCTATTCCTTTCTTCTTCTACTACTCTTCTTTTTCTCTTCTCGCGAGAAAGGAAAATAAGGAAATGGAAGAAAAGAGGAAGAAGAAAAAAAGAAAAGAAAAAGAGGAGAAGAAGAAAGGAATAGAGGAGAAGAAGAAAAATAGGAACTTTCTATTTTTCTTCTCCTCTATTCCTTTCTTCTTCTCCTTCTTTTCTTCTTATTTCCTCTTCTTATTTATTTCTCCTCTTCTTCCTCTCCTCTTCTTCTCCTTTCTTCCTCTTCTTATTTTCCTTTTTCCTCTCATTCTTTTAGTATTGCTTGTTTTAAAAAAATTGTTCAAATACAAAATTTCGAAAAAAACAAAGGTTTTGCCTAATGCATTTTTCATATGAATATACCAACATTTGCATATTTCTACAATAATTAATATCACCAAAAAATCTATGAACAGAAAAAAACCTAACTTTTCTAAAAATCTATCTTTTGCATATATGAAAACATTAATACACATATGAACAAAAAATACATATATGAAGAAAAACATGCTCTGAACAATTTTTATACATTTTGAACATCTACATACACATAGCCACATACACACACATACCCATTATATATATATATGAACAAAAAAATTAATCTAATAAAAGTGAAAAAAAAACAGAGCCGGTGCGGCGCGGCGGCTCACAGCGGGGGCGGCTAGATGAAGATGGCGACGGTGGGGGCGGCGAGGCGCCCGGCTGGGGCGGCACGACGGGCAGGGGATCGAGGCGGGCGACGGGCGGACGGGCGCTGGCTCGGGAGGCCGGGCGACGAGGCGCTTGAGCTCGGCGAGGCCGGGCGACGAGGACGGGCGCTGGGTTGGGGCGACGGCCTTGGCGGCGGCGGCGACGGCGAGGTGGAGCAACCTGGCGGCGTCGAGGAGGGTCAAGGCGTCGTGGGGGGCGGCAATGGCGATGAGATTCTGAATTTTTGCAAAGTGTTTGCTTATATAGCAAAGCCTTTGGTCCCGGTTCGTGAAACCAACTGGGACTAATGCCTTTTTAGTCGGTTGGTGCCACCAACCGGGACCAAAGGCCTCTTTTTTGGCAGCTCAAAGGGCGGGAAGCAGCGGCCTTTGGTACCGGTTGGTGCCACGAACAGGTACCAATGCCCCCCCTTTAGTCCTGGTTGGTGCCACCAACCGGGACCAAAGGCCCCTGTGCTGCACGCGTCGGGGCCAAAGTTTAGTCCCACCTCGCTAGTTGAGACGGACGCGCAGTGGTTTATAAGCCCCACTGCCGCACCCCTCTCAACCTCCTCTCCATTGCAGGCTTACGGGCCTACTTGTTACTGCTATGTTCGATGGGCCTGCTGGCCTGCTGGCCTGAATCTGGCCCATGGATGGGTTTCTAGTCGTATTCAAATGTGGTGGCCCAAGAGGGTGGCTATTTTTTTGTTTTTTGTTTTCTTTTACTTATTGTTGCTATTTTTATTTTTTTCTAGTTTTTTGTTTTGTTTTCTGCATTATTTATTTTCTTTTGTTTTTTGCTTTATTTTTTAATTCTTTTTGCTTTTTAGTTTTAGGAAAATTATAAACTTTCTCGTTAGTGCCATTACTTCTCAAATTTGAAAACACTTTTTTTGTTTTTTGTTTTCTTTCTTGCTTTATTTATTTTATTTTGTTTCTACTTACAACAAAATACTTATTGTTGTTTTTTGTTTTGATTTCTGCATTATTTATTTTCTTTTGTTTTTTGCTTTATTTTTCAATTCTTTTTGCTTTTAGTTTTAGGAAAATTATAAATTTTCTGTTAGTGCCATTAGTTTTCAAATTTGAAAACACTATTTTTTGTTTTTTTGTTTTCTTTCTTGCTTTATTTATTTTATTTTGTTTCTACTTACAACAAAAAACTTATTGTTGCTATTTTTAATTATTACGAGGACCGAACAATAAGACATTAAAGCATTTCGAATGAACTCTGAAAAAGTTGAAAGTTGGCATGGTATCATACTCGTCAGTTACAAAGTTGGCATGGTATCATCATAATAGTTGCGGGAGAAAGACTTCACTTTTTCTTCCATAGTGTCATTTCCTTATTGCGCCGTAACCATGGATAATCTTCATCGTTTATCAGGATGTTGGGGTCAGCCTTGACTTTGAAAGGAGGAATTTCATGAAACTTTTCATAATCTTCAGACATGTCTGTCTTGTCGTCCACTCTCACGATGTCCCTTTTTCCCGAAAGAACTATGTGGCGCTTTGGCTCATCGTATGATGTATTCGCTTCCTTATCTTTTCTCTTTCGCGATCTGGTAGACATGTCCTTCACATAGATAACCTGTGCCACATCATTGGCTAGGACGAACGGTTTGTCAGTGTACCTAAGATTTTTCAGATCCACTGTTGTCATTCCGTACTGTGGGTCTACTGCATTCGCCTCCTGACAGATTGACCCATTTGCACTTAAACAACGGGACCTTAAAATCATGTCCGTAGTCAAGTTCCCATATGTGCACTATGTAACCATAATATGTGTCCTTTCCCCTCTCGGTTGTTGCATCAAAGCGGACACCGCCATTTTGGTTGGTGCTCTTTTCATCTTGGTCAATCGTGTAAAATGTATTCCCATTTATCTCGTATCCTTTACAAATCAAGACAGTCAAAGATGGTCCCCTGGACAACAAGTACGGCTCATCACAAACAGTGTTGTCACCTCTGATACGTTCTTCCAACCAACTGCTGAAAGTCCTGATGTGTTCACATGTAATCCAGTCGTGACCGCCCGGGTGTTTGGAGCGCAGACTGTTCTTGTGTTCATCGACATAAGGGTCACCAAGGTAGAGTTCAGTAGAATCGTAGTGTGCTTGAGACCAAGAATATCCGTCCCCTGCATATTATTGAGTCCCTTCCAAGCGCGTTTTTCTAGTCAGTCTCCCCTCATACCACGCATTTAGGGAGACCTATCTTCTTAAGGCCAGGAATGAAGTCAACACAAAACCCGATGACATCCTCTATTTGATGGCCCATGGAGATGCTTCCTTACGGCGCCTAGCGATTACGGACATATTTCTTTAGGACTCCGATGAACCTCTCATAGGGGTATATATTGTGTAGAAATACGGTGCCCAGAATGACAATCTCGTCAACTAGATGAACTAGGACGTGCGTCATGATATTGAAGAATGATGGTGGGAACACCAGCTAAAGCCGACAAGACATTGCACCACATCACTCCTTAGCCTTGGTATGTTTTCAGGATCGATCACCTTCGAGAGATTGCATTGAGGAATGCACATAGCTTCACAATGGCTAATCGGACGTTTTCGGTAGAAGCCCCTCAATGCAACCGGAAGCGCTTGCGTCATAATCACGTGGCGATCATGAGACTTTAGGTTCTCGGAACTTTTCTCCGGCATAATTATTATTCCCTTTATATTCGACGAGAAGCCACCGGGACCTTCATACCGAAAGCAGACATTCAAAGAAGATTTCTTTCTCTTCTTCGTAAGAGCATAGCCGGCAGGACCTTCATACCGCTTCGGAGGCATGCCCTCTTTTTCGCAAGTAAGCGTTGCAGGTCCTCCGTGCCTCGTGTGTATCTTTTGTCTTCCCATACACGCCCAAGAAGCCTAGCAGGTTCACGCAAAGGTTCTTCGCCACGTGCATCACGTCGATCAAGAGCGGACCTCTAGGTCTTTCCAGAGGGTAGGTCCCAAAATATAGATTTCTTCTTCCACATGGGTGCATGATTCTCGGCGCCATTCGGAACAGCTAGTCCGGCCGACCCTTTCCAAAGATTACGTGTAAATCATTGACCATAGCAAGTACGCGTGATCACCGATGCGCATGGCGGGCTTCTTCCGGTGATCTGCCTCGCTTTGAAATGCTTGTCTTTCTTTCGGCGGTGATGGTTGGTCGGAAGAAATCGACGATGGCCCAGGTACACATTCTTCCCGCAGCTTGCCGGTATATACTATCGGTGTCAAGTAAACAGTGCGTGCATGCGTGGTATCCCTTGTTTGTCTGTCTCCGAAAGGTTACCGAGAGCGGGCCAATCGTTGATGGTCACGAACAGCAACGCCTTTAGGTTAAATTCCTCCTGTTTGTGCTCATCCCACGTCGTACACCGCTTCCATTCCACAGCTGTAAAAGTTCTTCAACTAATGGCCTTAGGTACACATCAATGTCGTTGCCGGGTTGCTTAGGGCCTTGGATGAGAACTGGCATCATAATGAACTTCCGCTTCATGCACATCCAAGGAGGAAGGTTATACATACATAGAGTCACGGGCCAGGTGTTGTGATTGCTGCTCTGCTCCCCGAAAGGATTAATGCCATCCGCGCTTAAAGCAAACCATACGTTCCTTGGCTCACTTGCAAACTCTCGATTTTTCTCCACTGCGACCCGTCAGCGGGTGCTCTCAACTTCCCGTCTTTCTTACGGTCCTCACTGTACCATCGCATCAACTTGGCATGCTCTCTGTTTCTGAACAGACGTTTGAACTGTGGTATTATAGGAGCATACCACATCACCTTCGCAGGAACCCTCTTCCTGGGGGGCTCACCGTCAACACCATCAGGGTCATCTCGTCTGATCTTATACCGTAATGCACCGCATACCGGGCATGCGTTCAGATCCTTGTACGCACTGCGGTAGAGGATGCAGTCATTAGGGCATGCATGTATCTTCTGCACCTCCAATCCTAGAGGGCATACGACCTTCTTTGCTGCGTATGTACTGTCAGGAAATTCCTTATCCTTTGGAAGCTGCTTCTTCAATATTTTCAGTAGCTTCTCAAATCCTTTGTCAGGCACAGCATTCTCTGCCTTCCACTGCAGCAATTCCAGTACGGTACCAAGCTTTGTGTTTCCATCTTCGCAATTGGGGTACAACCCTTTTTTGTGGTCCTCTAACATGCGATCGAACTTCAGCTTCTCCTTTTGACTTTCGCATTGCGTCCTTGCATTGACAATGACCCTGCGGAGATCATCATCATCGGGCACATCGTCTGGTTCCTCTTGATCTTTAGCAGCTTCGCCCGTTGCAGCATCATCGTGCACATCGTCTGGTTCCTCTTGATGTTCAGTAGCATCACCGTATTCAGGGGGCACATAGTTGTCATCGTACTCTTCTTCTTCGCTGTTGTCAGTGTCAAAACCGGCGGATCTCGGGTAGGGGGTCCCGAACTGTGCGTCTTAGGATCAATGGTAACAGGAGACAAGGGACACGATGTTTTACCCAGGTTCGGGCCCTCTTGATGGAGGTAAAACCCTACGTCCTGCTTGATTGATATTGATGATGTGGGTATTACAAGAGTAGATCTACCACGAGATCAAGGAGGCTAAACCCTAGAAGCTAGCCTATGGTATGATTGTTGTTGTATATCTATCGACTAGCCTGGCCCCGGTTTATATAATGCACCAGAGGCCTAGGATAACAAGAGTCCTAGCCGAATACGCCGGTGGGGGAGGAGTCCTTGTCTTGATCGCCAAGTCTTGTTGATTCTTCCTTGTATGCGGCAGCTGTCCGGACTGGCCCATGAGTATCTGACCATGGGGGTCCTCGGCCCAATCCAACCGATCGAGGAGACGACGGTTGAGTACCCCTAGTCCAGGACACCGTCAAGAGCCCCTGAACCGGTCTTCAAGTTAGGGACGCTCCTCGATTCTTCCGAACTGTTCTTCATCTTGGTTGCGGTCTTGAAAACTGGTTCAACAAATCTTCTCATCTTCTATCTTGAGGATCGCCGAAATGCATTCGACGAGTTTACACGTTGGGTATCCGAGGAGCCCCTTTAAGTTTACGGCCTTTATCAATGCCTTGTTATTTTTATGCCATGCCTCGGGTTTGAAGTTGTTCCCGGGGGGCAACGTCCTCTTGCGTCCGAGCTCCAACGCCGGACTGCATTCGAGGTATCTTTTGCAGCCGAGCACCAATGCCGGTCTGCTTCCCAGCTCTATCGCCGGACTATGTATCCGAGCTCCAACGCCGGACTGTATCCGAGCTCCAACGCCGGACTGTATCCGAGGTGTCGTAAATCACCTTGGTTCAAAGAAGTTTGAAGGAGTTTAGCCGGGCTTAATGCCGGAAATGCCCTCTATGGAGCCAGCCACTAGCGTCCGAGCTTTATGCCGGACTGCTTCCGAGGTGGTGCACCACCCCGAATGTGGGCCGATTTTTGTCAATATTTTTTATTGATGCAATTTATTCTCTGACGAGATATATAGCCAGTAGCCCTCAAGGAGTGTATTGGTCTAAAACCCGAGATGCACGAAGGATGACATAAGACTGCTGATCCTAGTAAATCACCGAGACTCAGGTTGATTTGCAAAATCGGTCCGAGGATCAAGTCCTAACTTCGGCAGAATACTTTGGGACACAAAAAGCGGCGTGCTCAGTCCTCAAGACTCGGGTTGGGTGCGGCCGACCAACACGAGGATCAAAATCTCCTCGGAAGCTGTATTGCACTTAAGATTTTACGCATAGAACAAGCAATGCAGTAGCCCCGAGACACCGATCGGGTAGCAACACGGATCGGGGATTGATGTGCCCCTTTAATATTTGTATATTATAAGCACTAAGACCAGTAGCCCCCGAGCCTTAATGCGGGCACGGGAGGCTGAATTAAGGATCGATATCCATAGTAAAATCACAAATTATGTGTAATGACTCTATGTATCCAAGTACTTTACGTCATTAATGCTCGGATCCGCATTGTACAAAACTTTGTTGACCGACCATCGGCTTCCACCTCCTCGGCCAATAGCCGAGGAGTGTTTAATCTACTTTATAAAGCCTTTATGAGGGCAAAGATTTACAACAAACAAGGCAATCTAGCCATATGGTTTTATAAACAAAGGTACGCCGAGAGGCATGTTATATGACTGTTTAACAGAAGGAATGTCTTCCAAAAATAGTCCCGCTATCGGTTCCTTTCTTTGGTTTGTCATGCTAAGCATGATCATGAAACCTCAGCTCTAATGGAAGAGCCAAATATTGAGGATTTAGTTTGGGGGCGATTACTAGCCCCGGTAGTGTTCGGCGACAGTCGAGGTCAAGCCATAAACACTTTGGCCAAAGTTATGAATGGCCCGTCATTTAATATAGTCATCGGATCGCTGACCAGATTACACCTATTGTGACAGTCAGTTTTCGGCTTTCTCCACTGAGGTGCTTGACCATGCGAGCTAGAAGCACAATCGCAGTGGTTCTCCTTTGCACACCTAGCGAACAAAGCGGAACGTAGGAGGCAAGCGCGGGGCGGGCAACCCAACTATTGACCGAAGGCACAATTCGAAGCTGATGCATATATAGCAATATCCGAGAATGTTTTTGCCGAATCTCTAAAGGTGTCCGGCGTTGCACTGCGAGACTTGTGCTGAAAACACACAAATAGTTAAAAGTGCCATAAGCTTTGGAAACCAAAAAACGTCAGTAAAAACATGACGTCCGAACAAGATCAAGTGTTCGGTGCCAATCCGAAAATTGGACTTTAGAAAAAAAAAGTGCTTCTGCCGTGCTTTAACTTTGCAACGACTAAGAAGAAAAACACTTAGTATGAAACGGCTCAAATAAACATAAGAGCCCCCAAGCGACTTGGGTAAAATTTGACTATAAAATGTAAGGTGACATGTAGAATGCCTTCTAGCCGGATTGTAGATCGTTTGTCGTAGCGGACCTTTTCGCTTCAACCTCTGGACCCAATAGTCCGGAGTGTGTCCGAATACCCTCGCGGTTATAAAAACCGGGGCATGCGTGGAGACCAGGCGTAGGGGTCATTAGTGCTTTATCAGACAAGTGCCCAACTAGTTATGTTATATTACATGGTTAGTAAGAAACATCTTCCAGGGAGAATAGTTCCGTTAGGGGTTCCTTTCCATGGGAGGCATTCCCTAAAGTGCATGTCCGGACTGCGAAAAGAGCAGAAAAACATCTGGGGGCAGATAAATAAATAGGTAAGAAATCGTCTTTTAGTTCACCGACCGAATATTCCCTTAAGAACGCTAGCTTTCGGCTTCACCCAGTCTGAGGTACACATCCGGCTGACCCGGCAGTAACAATCGCAGAGGTGCTCCCTTTACCACCTAGCCGAACAATCGGGAACATAGGGGTAAGCACAGGAGCCAGGCAACCCAGCTTGGCCAAAACTTAAGTCATATCGATGCATATAATGGTGAATAAAAGGTACATGCGGAAGTGTGACACATGTGTTGGGCATAAAGCCCGAATTAATAAGCTTCTTTTAAAGAAGCCCCCAGGTATAATGAGCGCGGGTAGCACGTCAAGTGTGTGCGAACAAAGTTTCGACAAGGAAGATGTTTACAAGCAACTTTTTTCCGAGAAAGTATAATGCTTGGTCGAACCGAACACAAGTTAGAAATTTTAAAACTTTGAGCATGAAGGCAACTTAGCTGGTTAATGTGTTCGGTATTGACGATGCGGTCCGAGCTTGATGCGGGACAGGGTTCCATCCCCCAAGCCGGTCCCGAGGTGGCGGAGCAAAGAGCTCGGCACTGTGAAGTGGTGACATAGCATGGTCAATGCAGGACGGCAGAGTGATGCCGAAGTCCCTGGCATGGGGTAATGAAGTGTTGATGAAGCCCCCCGTCCAGCCGAGGTGACGTCAAAGGATATAGTCCGGCTGGATCATTTTCCTGTGCACAAAAAATAGTGCAGACCGGGGATAATAGTAATAATAGGAATTAAAAAAATGTTGCATAATGCAAAGTGAGTAGTAAAAGAAATATGGCCTGGCGCCGAAGTCGATGTCGATGCAGGTCGTCGGCGTAATGCAATAAAGGCGTGGCAAAGCCTGGATTCACAGGTCTGTCCGAGTTCCGGATGCGGCGTTCGCCGAACTGTGTACGAAAACTGACCGAACCATCATGCGACCGTCGATAATGCGGCCACCATTTGATAGACCTGTGTACATATGCTGGACTAACCAGAGTAATAATTCCTTGGGAAAAATTTAACCCAAAGAAGCAAAAAGAAATACTAGGATTAATAGCACCTGGTTTATTTGTTGTAGCAATCCGAAGGGAGGTGATTCCCAAAATTGGGACTCGATCCGCACCAATGTCTGGTCGGCTAGTGACGCCGAAGTGTCCGGAGTAGGTTGATGAAGAGATGGCGAAGCCCCCGGTCCAGCCGAGATGTCGAAGTAGGTCGGCGTGATGGACACCAGCTTGAAGAAGCAATAGTGCGGCCCTGCCGATGCAGGTCGTGACGTGGTCGATGCCGGCTTGATGAAGCGACCGTGCGGCGATGCCGGTATGCCCGCTCCGTGTAATCCGTGGGGCGGCGATGTTGGTGATGATTTATCCTTCGCGATGCCGGACTCTTGTTCGGCTTGCCAAGATGATGATCCGAAGAAGTTGAGCTTGGCTCAACAAAGTGACGACGTGTCTAGCGCAGGTCGGCAGCCATGGAGCAATATTGCCGGACTGGTTTGTCACCAGCATGATGTTGAAGATCATGTTCAAAAGATCTTAAAGTTATGTCCGATGTGTTCGGGAACACAACAGAATACCCCATACAAAACTTCCTTCAAAAAGGATGTCCGAAATCCCATTCATAAAAAAGACGAACTCGGGTCGGATTCGTTTTCGCGCAGAAAACAGATCCAAAAAGTGATGCACTAATAGGAAGTTTCCCGGAGTTTGGACGGTCGGATCGAGCTGAATGTTTGGCAGGTGGTAGATAAGGGAATTACGCAACAAATCAACGGTTGGATCCTCCAAAGGACATCCGAGCTAGACGCCGGATACCACGCCCTAAACTCGTCCGGATTCACGTCCAGATTCAACAGGGCTCCGGTATATCGGAGATTGCCGGAGATTCCTCCATCGGAACTCGACGAAATTTTTGCAAGGTTGTTGTAGACTTAATTCCGCATAATTCCACCGAAGTAATCGTTTAGGCAACACTTTCGAGGCGGTGGCGGCGGATACAAGTTTGTTGTCCAGAAAAACGGCACGGTCGCCTGAGGGCAATGTTGACGTTGAGCCCCCGAGCTCCATGGATGACTCCTCCATAATCTTGATAGAGATCGGAGTTGGTGTTGATGAAGGCCTTCATCCGAACATGACGATCGGAGGTAGGGCGCAGTCCTCGGTCAAGCCAAGGTGACTAGCCGAATCGGTAGCGAAGATGTCGACGTCGCAGATTGACTGCTGATCGAGCCATTGATCCTTTCGCTGATCACGGCGGAACTCTCAATGAAAGCACCAATGTCGGTGTCAAAACCGGCGGATCTCGGGTAGGGGGTCCCGAACTGTGCGTCTTAGGATCAATGGTAACAGGAGACAAGGGACACGATGTTTACCCAGGTTCGGGCCCTCTTGATGGAGGTAAAACCCTACGTCCTGCTTGATTGATATTGATGATGTGGGTATTACAAGAGTAGATCTACCACGAGATCAAGGAGGCTAAACCCTAGAAGCTAGCCTATGGTATGATTATTGTTGTATATCTATCGACTAGCCTGGCCCCGGTTTATATAATGCACCAGAGGCCTAGGATAACAAGAGTCCTAGCCGAATACGCCGGTTGGGGAGGAGTCCTTGTCTTGATCGCCAAGTCTTGTTGATTCTTCCTAGTATGCGGTAGCTGTCGGACTGTCCCATGAGTATACGGCCATGGGGGTCCTCGGCCCAATCCAACTGATCGGGAGACGACGCGTTGAGTACCCCCTAGTCCAGGACACCGTCAGTCGTCTTACATCATAACCCCTATTTATCCGTGCCTCGTCCAAACATTATAGTGTGGAATGAAACCCTTGTAAAGCAGGTGGGTGTGGAGGATTTTCCGGTCAGAGTAAGACTTCGTATTCCCACATATAGGACATGGACAACACATAAAACCATTCTGCTTGTTTGCCTCAGCCACTTCGAGAAAATCATGCACGCCCTTAATGTACTCGGAGGTGTGTCTTGAACCGTACATCCATTCCCGGTTCATCTGCGTGCATTATATATAATTAAGTGTGTCAAAAATCATTACAGAACATCATGAATAGATAATTAAGTGACCAATTAATAGAAGTTCATCATCGCATTAAAACCAAAGTACATACATAGTTCTCATCTAACAACATAAAGCTCTGCAGACCATCTAAATTAATTAAACCATACACTGAAACTATGTAAAATATTTCAATGCGAAAACAAATGAGATCATAATCGCAACCAATGTAACAATTGATCCAACGGCATAATGATACCAAGCCTCGGTATGAATGGCATATTTTCTAATCTTTCTAATCTTCAAGCGCATTGCATCCATCTTGATCTTGTGATCATCGACGACATCCGTAACATGCAACTCCAATATCAGCTTCTCCTCCTCAATTTTTCTAATTTTTTCCTTCAAAAATTGTTTTCTTCTTCAACTAAATTTAACCTCTCGACAACAGGGTCGGTTGGAATTTCGGTTCAACAACCTCCTAGATAAATAAAATCTATGTCACGTTGGTCGGCATAATTGTCATAAACAATAAATGAACCAATAGTTATGAAAAGATAATATATACCACATCCGAATCATAGACAGGACGAGGGGCCGACGGCGGATACCAAAACCATCGCACTATATGAGATGCAATAATAAAAGTAAGAAAATTATACAAGTATCTATATAAACATACAAGTAAGAAATTTTTTTTCCTTTCAGAAAGAAGATAAGATAAGAATAAGAGGCTCACCACGGTGGTGCCGGCGACGAGATCGACGCGGGCGATCGACGGCGGTGAAGACGGGGATGGGATGTGACGGACCGCTAAACCTAGACAAATATTAAGGAAAATGGAGCTTGGAGGTCGAGCTTGGAGAGGAGAAAGCTTAAGTAGTGTGGCTCGGGCATTCAATCGAACACCTCGTGTGCATAGGAGGTGAGCTAGAGCACCACAAAACTCTCCCCTCGCACTTTGCCACAGCGAAACCTTGGGAGTGCTCTGCTTTCATGGCGAGGGTATATATAGGCAACTAATTGGTCCCGGTTGGTGACTTGAACCCGGGACTAAAGGGCAGCCTTTGGTCTGATTCGTCCCACCAACCGGGACCAATGGTGGTGGGCCAGGAGCGAGGCCCATTGGTCCCGGTTCGTCCCACAAACCGGGACCAAAAGGTCCAGACAAACCGGGACCAATGGCCCACGTGGCCCGGCCGGCCTCCGGAGCGCACGAACCGGGTCCAATGCCCCCATTGGTCCCGGTTCTAGATTGAACCGGGACTAATGGGCTGGCCGGGCCTGGAGCATTGCCCTGTTTTCTACTAGTGTATGGTTTACACTTGAGAGTAATAGCACCCAATATACCAAAAAAGTCCCTGCTATATTATTTAGGTTCCAGATATGCGTACGTTATCTAAAATTTATTTAGGGCCTCTATTCAATTTTCTATGCCGGTAGACTAAGATCCAACCGTCATCTTTTTTTTCTTTTTCCTCTAGTTTTTTTTTCGTCCAACCGTTCCTCTTTCCACAAAATCGACTTACCGAAATTGCAAATTCGATGAACTTACATGTTTTAAGCAAAAGAGAGCCTTCCTCTCTGATTCTATTAAAGAAATCATTTGGTTTGTATCTTACAAACTAACTCCCACAAGCAACTACAACAAATCTATAAACATCATCAAACCAAGAGGCAAAACATCTGGGGAAGAAAAACAGCTCACCAGATGAAGAACCTAGACTCCAACGCCACAAACAAGGACAGACACCAACATATTACACAAACCGCCAGAGTTTTAAACTCAACAACATTAGAAGCTACCAGCACAAAACCTAGAGCTAAACCACAATTATAGATACAGAAGATAAATTTGAAGCGGACATCGGCATCCGCGGGAAAGACATCACCAAGCAAAATCTGCTTCCAGAAATATTCCAAAGCATCAGTCCAGCATCAGCCACTGATCGCTGAGAACTCCTAGTCTCCACCGTTGTGAAGCTCTATACACCTCATCTGCGACATGCTCTATGATTCTTGCCCCCAGCATCAACACCCTTTGATTTTCCTCATTTATCTACCGAATGGCCGAAGATATCCAGTGATATATCAGTTTGCTGAGAATAATAGGATCATAATTGCAGCGGAGGAGAAGCGGCGTGGAGCCCGTGTGTAGCATTGGAGGAGATGGGGTCATCAAGTTTCGGCAAGGGTGTGACCGGGCGGCCGAAGTGGTGGAGCGGTGGCGAAGGCAAGATAGAAAATGGATGTAGAGAAAGGATGGACACATGGGGCCAAGATAAGCTTTGGATGGCTGAGGGTGTCGGAGTCCTGCATGACTACTGTCGGCACTCTCATAAAGCCTCCCACGTTTGTTTCAACTTTGCAGAAAATGCATCCGGCCCGATAGGCGGACCGATACAAAACCGTATTCAATGGCTAAACACGTTCGGACCGTGCTGTCCGAACGGTTGTGGGCGATTTAAGAGTCCACTTTGGACATGCCTTAATAAAACCAAGCCTATCTCGAAAATCACGCATAATTATTGAACGGAGGCAAGTGAAATGTGTACGCGTTGCACCAACGCTCCCAACCAAACAGTATAATTGATCCATCCAAACAGCAGTGGCACGATGCCGACATGGAATGAATTTGCATACGAGCCCACTACACGCGACGCCAACCGATGCCGACCCGTTTTGCCAAGTCGGACCGCACACACGCGCAACCAACACTCATCTTTTCGGCATTTACTGTCCCGGAACGAAGCAGCAGATTTCGCCGCCTATTCCCCCTCGCGCTTTTCTTGGTTTCTCGAATTAATCGACACACGGACGCCACGCGAAAGCTTCGAATCCATTTCCTGGAGAAAACTGACCTGCATGCCGTGGTTGACCACCCAAGACCAGAAGAATAACAAACGTGGCGCAGATCATCGAAACCAGAGGTCTCCGGCAAGCTCGTACGCACCTCGTCGCCATGGATCCGGCCATCGAAGCCTTCCACGACAGGCTCGACAACACCCTCAAGGCCCAGAACAAGGCCATCGCGGAGATCCAGGCATCCACGGCTAACATCGACGATCTGGTCAACTGGCGCCCCGATCTGGAAAAGCGCGTCTCCGATCTGGGGGAGGCGGTGGCGGCGCTCCAGATGGCGTAGCCGTCGGCCACCAAACCAAGCAACGAGCCCCCTCTGGCGATCCCGAAGCAAGGCCCTTCTGCGACGACCGGCGTCCTCTCAGGGCCCGGTGGCGGCGCGGGCAGCGATCTGCAAGGGCCAACTGGCCACGGCGTCTTCAATCTTCCACGGGGGAACGTAGCGGCGTCTTTTCTGACGCCGCCGCCACCCCCGGCATCAGGTCCGTCCTCCTCTTTGACAGCATCACCAGCACCCTCGTCGCCGTTTGCGCATGCTAGTCAGCTTCTGACAGGGCTGGGGCAGTCCCATCCATCCATTGCATTTCCTCAGTTCACAGGGGACAACCCGAACCTGTGGAAAACGATGTGCGAGCAGTACTTCAACATGTTTGGCATATTACCATCTTTTTGGGTACCCATGGCGGCTCTGAATTTCTCAGGGTCAGCCGCTGTGTGGCTGCAGTCCATACAGAAGAGGCTAGCAGAGTTCGACTGGGAAGCATTTACATCTTTGCTTTGCACTCGCTTTGGGCGCGATCGGCATCAGACGCTGATCCGACAGTTTTATACTGTCCGCCAAACTTCTTCAGTAGCGCATTACATTGAGCAGTTTGAATTAATCATTAATCATTTGGCATCATATTCTGACACGATCCATCCTTTCTATTTCTTAACGCGATTTGTCGAGGGATTGAGGAAGGATATCAGGGCGGTGGTGCTCGTGCAACGCCCACCGGACCTGGATACGGCGTGCGCTCTCGCTCTGCTTCAGGAAGAAGTGGCTGAGGGCGTGTTTGGCAGTCTGCCACGCCCACCGGAGCCGACACAGCGAAGCGGCTCGCCACTGCCGCTTCCTCCTCCACCAGGGCGCGCAGTGCCTCCTGCGCCAGCGGTCGATCGCCGCGGCACGGATGCAGCCCGCGCAGACTCCTCCAGGCTCAAGACACTCCGAGACTACTGTCGTGCTCGGGGTCTGTGTTTCAAGTGCGGCGAGCGGTGGGGGCACGACCATGTGTGCCCCACTACTGTCCAGCTACACGTCGTCGAGGAGCTGCTAGACATATTCGGCCTCGACAGTGTTGTGGACACGCAGCTGGGTCCCGATGAAGCAGCGCAGGACACAGCCATGGCAATCTCAGTCTCGGCTGTTACAGGAGGAGTTTCAACTAAAGCTTTTCAACTCAGAGCATGGCTGCAAGGACATGAGGTTCTCATGCTGGTAGATTCCGGCAGTTCCAATTCATTTGTCAACGAGCATCTCGCAAGGCAGCTCTCAGGGGTTCAATCTCTTGCCAAACCCAGTCGCGTCAGAGTTGCGGATGGAGGCGAATTGTTCTGCAAGGAGGTAGCCACACAATGCGCTGAAGGAAATGTGCCCTAGAGGCAATAATAAAGTTATTATTTATTTCCTTATATCATGATAAATGTTTATTGTTCATGCTAGAAATGTATTAACCGGAAACATAATACATGTGTGAATACATAGACAAACGGAGTGTCACTAGTATGCCTCTACTAGACTAGCTTGTTAATCAAAGATGGTTAAGTTTCCTGACCATAGACAAAGGAGTTGTCATTTGATTAACAAGGTCACATCATTGGTTGAATGATCTGATTGACATGACCCATTCCATTAGCTTAGCACCCGATCGTTTAGTATGTTGCTATTGCTTTTATCCATGACTTATACATGTTCCTATAACTATGAGATTATGCAACTCCGTTTGCGGAGGAACACTTTGGGTACTACCAAACGTCACAACGTAACTGGGTGATTATAAAGGAGTATTACAAGTGTCTCCAAAGGCAGATGTTGGGTTGGCGTATTTCGAGATTAGGATTTGTCACTCCGATTGTCTGAGAGGTATCTCTGGGCCATCTCGGTAATGCACATCACTATAAGCCTTGCAAGCAATGTAGCTAATGAGTTAGTTGCTGAGAATGATGCATTACGGAACGAGTAAAGAGACTTGCGATGCTTGAGATTGAACTAGGTATTGGATACCGACGATCGAGTCTCGGGCAAGTAACATACCGATGACAAAGGGAACTACGTATGTTGTTATGCGGTCCGACCGATAAAGATCTTCGTGAAAATGTAGGAACCAATATGGGCATCCAGGTCCCGCTATTGGTTATTGACCGGAGATGTATCTCGGTCATGTCTACATTGTTCTCGAACCGTAGGGTCCGCACGCTTAAGGTTTCAAGGACGGTTATATTATGAGTTTGTGTATTTTGATGTACCGAAGGAGTTCGAGTCCCGGATGTAGTCACGGACATGACGAGGAGTCTCGAAATGATCGAGAAATAAAGATTGATATATTGGGCGGCTATATTCGGACTCGGAAAGGTTAGGAAGTTTCGGATAAAACCGAATCTTGGGAGGGTTACTGGAACCCCGGAAGTAATGGGCCTTATTGGGCCAAGAGGAGAGAGAGGGCTACGCCAGAGGTGGCGCCCCCATGGGGAGTCCGAATTGGACAAGGAGGGGGCGCCCCTTCCTCTTCCTCTCCCTCTCCTTCCTTCCCCTGTTGGGGAACGTAGTAATTTCAAAAAAATTTCCTACGATCACGCAAGACCATGGTGATGGCATAGCAACGAGAGGGAAGAGTGTCCGTCCACGTACCCTCATAGACCGAAAGCGGAAGCGTTATAACAACGCGGTTGATGTAGTAAATGCGTCTTCACGATCCGACCGATCCAAGCACCGAACGTCACGGCACCTCCGAGTTACGCTGCGTTCATTTCGATGGCGATCCCGGACTCCGATCCAGCAAAGTGTCGGGGATGAGTTCCGTCGACCTGACGGCGTGGTGAAGATGTTGATGCTCCACCGGCGGGGCTTCGCCTAAGCTCATGACGATATGACTTCTCCGGCGCGAGGCTTCGCCTAAGCTCCATGACGATATGACCCGAAGTGGAATATGGTGGAAGGGCACCGCTGCACGGCTAAGGAAAGATCCGTAGATCAACTTGTGTGTCTTGGGGTGCCCCCTGCCCCGTATATAAAGGAGGCAAGGGAGGTGGCCGGCCCTAGGGGAGGCGCGCAAGGAGGAGTCCTACTCCCAGGGAGTAGGACTCCCCCTCTCCTAGTTGGACTAGGATTGGAGGAGGGAAGAGGGAAGGCGCCGCCCCCCCCTTCCTTGTCCTATTCGGACTAGAGGGGAGGCGTGCAGCCCACCTTGGCTGGCCCTTCCTCTTCTCTCCTATGGCCCATTAGGCCCATGGACCTCCCGGGGGTTCCGGTAACCTCCGGTACTCGGTAAAATCCCGATTTCACCGGAACACTTCCGATGTCCAAATGTAGGCTTCAATATATCAATCTTTATGTCTCGACCATTTCGAGACTCCTCGTCATGTCCGTGATCACATCCGGGACTCGAACAACCTTGGTGCATCAATACTTATAAACTCATAATGAACTGTCATCGAAGCGTTAAGCGTGCGGACCCTACGGGTTCGAGAACTATGTAGACATGACCTAGAACCATTCTCGGTCAATAACCAATAGCGGAACCTGGATGCCCATATTGGTTCCTACATATTCTACGAAGATCTTTATCGGTCAAACCGCATAACGACATCGTTGTTCCTTTGTCATCGGTATGTTACTTACCCGAGATTCGATCGTCGGTATCCAATACCTAGTTCAATCTCGTTACCGGTAAGTCTCTTTACTCGTTCCGTAATACATCATCTCACAACTAACTCATTAGTTGTAATGCTTGCAAGGCTTAAGTGATGTGTATTACCGAGAAGGCCTAGAGATACCTCTCCGACAATCGGAGTGACAAAACCTAATCTCGAAATACGCCAACCCAACAAGTACCTTTGGAGACACCTGTAGTACTCCTTTATAATCACCCGATTACGTTGTGACGTTTGGTAGCACCAAAGTGTTCCTCCGGTAAGCGGGAGTTGCATAATCTCATAGTTACAGGAACATGTATGGGTCATGAAGAAAGCATTAACATACTAAGCGATCAAGTGTTAAGCTAATGGAATGGGTCATGTCAACAGATCATTCAACCAATGATGTGACCTTGTTAATCAAATAACAACTCCTTGTTTATGGTTAGGAAACATAACCATCTTTGATTAACAAGCTAGTCAAGTAGAGGCATACTAGTGACATCTTGTTTGTCTATATATTCACACATGTATTATGTTTCGGTTAATACAATTCTAGCATGAATAATAAACATTTATCATGATATAAGGAAATAAATAATAACTTTATTATTGCCTCTAGGGCATATTTCCTTGATCTCCCACTTGCACTAGAGTCAATAATCTAGATTACAAAGTAATGATCCTAACACCCATGGAGTCTTGGTGCTGATCATGTTTTGCTCGTGGAAGAGGCTTAGTCAACGGGTCTGCAACATTCAGATCCGTATGTATTTTGCAAATCTCTATGTCTCCCACTTGGACTTGGTCCCGAATGGAATTGAAGCGTCTCTTGATATGCTTGGTCCTCTTGTGAAATCTGGATTCCTTTGCCAAGGCAATTGCACCAGTATTGTCACGAGAAGATCTTCATAGGTCCCGATGCACTAGGTATGACACCTAGATCGGAAATGAACTCTTTCATCCAGACTCCTTCATTTGCTGCTTCGAAGCAGCTATGTACTCCGCTTCACATGTAGATCCCACCACGGCGCTTTGTTTAGAACTGCACCAACCAGCGGCTCCACCGTTTAATAAAAACACGTATCCGGTTTGCGATTTAGAATCGTCCGGATCGGTGTCAAAGCTTGCATCGGCGTAACCATTTACGACTAGCTCTTTGTCACCTCCATATACGAGAAACATATCCTTAGTCCTTTCGGGTATTTCAGGATGTTCTTGACCGCTGTCCGATGATCCATTCTGGATTACTTTGGTACCTTCTGCCAAGCTTACAGCTAAGCATACGTCAGTGCAGTACACAGCATTGCATACATGATAGAGCCTATGGCTGAAGCATAGGGAACATCTTTCATTTTTCTCTATCTTCTGCTGTGGTGGGGCATTGAGTCGACTCAATCTTATACCTTGCAACACGGGCAAAAAACCTTTCTTTGCACGATCCATTTTGAACTTTTTCAAAACTTTATCAAGGTATGTGCTTTGTGAAAGTCCAATTAAGCGTCTTGATCTATCTCTATAGATCTTGATGCCCAATATGTAAGCAGCTTCACCGAGGTCTTTCATTGAAAAACTTTTATTCAAGTATCCTTTTATGCTATCCAGAAATTCTATATCATTTCCAATCAATAATATGTCGTCCACATATAATATCGAAATGCTCTGAGCTCCCACTCACTTTCTTGTAAATACAGGCTTCTCCAAAAGTGCATACAAACCCATATGCTTTGATCACACTATCAAAGCGTTTATTCCAACTCCGAGAGGCTTGCACGGCACCATAATTTGATAGTTGGATCTTGCACACTTTGTTAGCACCCTTTGGATCGACAAAACCTTCTGGTTGCATCATATACAACTCTTCTTCTAGAAATCCATTCAAGAATGCAGTTTTTACATCCATTTGCCAAATTTCATAATCATAAAATGCGGCAATTGCTAACATGATTCGGACAGACTTAAGCATCGCTACGGGTGAGAAAGTCTCATCGTAGTCAACCCCTTGAACTTGTCGAAAACCTTTCGCAACAAGTCGAGCTTTGTAAACAGTTATATTACCATCAGCGTCAGTCTTCTTCTTAAAGGTCCATTTATTTTCAATGGCTTGCCGATCATCGGGCAAGTCAACCAAAGTCCATACTTTGTTCTCATACATGGATCCCATCTCAGATTTCATGGCTTCCAGCCATTTTGCGGAATCTGGGCTCACCATCGCTTCTTCATAGTTTGTAGGTTCGCCATGGTCAAGTAACATGACTTCGAGAATAGGATTACCGTACCACTCACAGTGCGTATTTTACTCTGGTTGACCTACGAGGTTTAGTAGTAACTTGATCTGAAGTTTCATGATCATCATCATTGGTTTCTTCACTAATTGGTGTAGTTGTCACAGGAACCATTTCTTGTGATGAACTACTTTCCAATAAGGGAGCAGAATCTGATTATCTCATCAAGTTCTACTTTCCTCCCACTCACTTCTTTCGAGAAACTCGTTCTCTAGAAAGGATCCGAATTTAGCAACGAAAATCTTGCCTTCAGATCTGTGATAGAAGGTGTACCCAACAGTCTCTTTTGGGTATCCTATGAAGACACATTTTTCCGATTTGGGTTCGAGCTTATCTGGTTGAAGTTTCTTTACATAAGCATCGCAGCCCCAAACTTTAAGAAACGACAACTTTGGTTTCTTGCCAAACCACAGTTCATAAGGCGTCGTCTCAACGGATTTTGACGGTGTTCTATTCAACGTGAATGCGGCCGTCTCTAAAGCATAACCCCAAAGCGATAGCGGTAAATCGGAAATAGACATCATAGATCGCACCATATCTAGTAAAGCACGATTCTGACGTTCGGACACACCATTTCTCTGTGGTGTTCGGGTGGCGTGAGTTCTTGAAAACTATTCCACATTGTTTCAAATGTAAACCAAACTCGTAACTCAAATATTCTCCTCCACGATCAGATCGTAGAAATTTTATTCTCTTGTTACGATGATTTTCCACTTCACTCTGAAATTCTTTGAACTTTTCAAATGTTTCAGATTTGTGTTTCATTAAGTAGATATACCCATATCTGCTCAAATCATCTGTGAAGGTGAGAAAATAACGATACCCGCCATGCGTGCCTCAACATTCATTGGACCACAAACATCGGTATGTATGATTTCCAACAAATCAGTTGCTCGCTCCATAGTTCCGGAGAACGGCGTTTTGGTCATCTTGCCCATGAGGCACGGTTACGCAAGTACCAAGTGATTCATAATCAAGTGATTCGAAGCCCATCAGTATGGAGTTTCTTCATGCGTTTTACACCGATATGACCTAAACGGCGGTGCCACAAATAAGTTGCACTATCATTATCAACTCTGCATCTTTTGGCTTCAACATTATGAATATGTGTATCACTACTGTCGAGATTCAACAAGAATAGACCATTCTTCAAGGGTGCATGACCATAAAAGATATTACTCATATAAATAGAACAACCATTATTCTCTGATTTAAATGAATAACCGTCTCGCATTAAACAAGATCCAGATATAATGTTCATGCTCAACGTTGGCACCAAATAACAATTATTTAGGTCTAAAACTAATCCCGAAGGTAGATGTAGAGGTAGCGTGTCGACTGCGATCACATCGACTTTGGAACCAATTCCAACGCGCATCGTCAACTCGTCCTTATCCAATCTTCGGCAATCCGTAGTTCCTGTTTCGAGTTGCAAATATTAGCAAGTAACCGATATCAAATACCCGGTACTACTGCGAGTATTAGTAAGGTACACATCAATAACATGTATATCACATATACCTTTGTTCACCTTGCCATCCTTTTTATCCGCCAAATACTTGGGGCAGTTCCGCTTCAGTGTCCGATGCTTGCGGTAAAAACACTCGATTTCAGGCTTAGGTCCAGACTTGGGTTTCTTCTCTTGATCAGCAACTTTCTTGCTGTTCTTTTTGAAGTTTCCTTCTTCTTCCCTTTGCCCTTTTCTTGAAACTAGTGGTCTTGTTGATCATCAACACTTGATGCTCTTTCTTGATTTCTACCTCCGCAGCTTTTAGCATCGCGAAGAGCTCAGGAATTGTCTTAGTCATCCCTTGCATATTATAGTTCATCACGAAGCTCTTGTAGCTTGGTGGCGATGATTGGAGAATTCTGTCAATGACACTATCATCCGGAAGATTAACTCCCAGCTGAATTAAGTGATTGTTAGACCCAGACATTTTGAGTATGTGCTCACTGACAGAACTATTCTCCTCCATCTTGCAGCTATAGAACTTATTGGAGACTTCATATCTCTCAATCCGGGCATTTGCTTGAAATATTAACTTCAACTCCTGGAACATCTCATATGCTCCAAGACGTTCAAAACGTCGTTGAAGACCCGGTTCTAAGCCGTAAAGCATGGCACACTGAACTATAGAGAAGTCATCAGCTCTGCTTTGCCACACGTTCACAACTTCAGGCTCGGCATCTGCAGGCGAACTGTCACCCAGCGGTGCTTCCAGACGTAATTTTTACGTGCAGCAATGAGGATAATCCTCGTTACGGACCCAGTCCGTGTAATTGCTACCATCATCTTT
Organism: Aegilops bicornis; assembly: GCA_021605145.1. NCBI lineage: Eukaryota > Viridiplantae > Streptophyta > Magnoliopsida > Poales > Poaceae > Aegilops > Aegilops bicornis. The sequence goes on along the minus strand of CM038671.1, from coordinate 831,611,370 downwards.
CAACTTTGCTTTCTCAAGGAACGCATTAAAATTCAACGCAACAACAGCACGAGCCATATATCTACAGTAAACATAGACAAGCAAAAAACTAACAGCACTAAGTTCAAGATAAATTTAATTTCAACTAATCATATTAAAAACTCCCACTTAGACAGACATCTCTCTAGTCATCTAAGTGATCACGTGATCCATATCAACTAAACCATGTCCGATCATCACGTGAGATGGAGTAGTTTCAATGGTGAACATCACTATGTTGATCATATCTACTATATGATTCACGCTCGACCTTTCGGTCTTCGTGTTCCGAGGCCATATCTGTTATATGCTAGGCTCGTCAAGTTTAACCTGAGTATTCCGCGTGCGCAACTGTTTTGCACCCGTTGTATTTGAACGTAGAGCCTATCACACCCGATCATCACGTGGTGTCTCAGTACGAAGAACTTTCGCAACGGTGCATACTCAGGGAGAACACTTCTTGATAATTTTTAGTGAGAGATCATCTTATAATGCTACCGTCAATCAAAGCAAGATAAGATGCATAAAGGATAAACATCACATGCAATCAATATAAGTGATATGATATGGTCATCATCATCTTGTGCTTGTGATCTCCATCGCCAAGCACCGTCATGATCACCATCGTCACCGGGCGCGACACCTTGATCTCCATCGTAGCATCGTTGTCGTCTCGCCAACTATTGCTTCTCGACTATCGCTACTCCTTAGTGATAAAGTAAAGCAATTACATGGCGCTTGCATTTCATACAATAAAGCGACAACCATATGGCTCCTGCCGATTGCCGATAACTTCGGTTACAAAACATGATCATCTCATACAATAAAATATAGCATCACTTTTGACCACATCACATCACAACATGCCCTGCAAAAACAAGTTAGACGTCCTCTACTTTGTTGTTGCAAGTTTTACGTGGCTGCTACGGGCTGAGCAAGAACCGTTCTTACCTACGCATCAAAACCACAACGATAGTTTGTCAAATAGACTCCGTTTAACCTTCTCAAGGACCGGGCGTAGCCACACTCGGTTCAACTAAAGTGAGAGAGACAGACACCGCCGGTCACCTTTAAGCAACGAGTGCTCGGAGCGGTGAAACCAGTCTCGCGAAGCGTCTGGCGTAATGTTGGTCCGGGCCGCTTCATCTCACAATACCGCTGAACCAAAGTATGACATGCTGGTAGGCAGTATGACTTGTATCGTCCACAACTCACTTGTGTTCTACTCGTGCATATGACATCAACGCATAAAACCAGGCTCGGATGCCACTGTTGGGGAACGTAGTAATTTCAAAAAAAATTCCTACGATCACGCAAGACCATGGTGATGGCATAGCAACGAGAGGGAAGAGTGTCTGTCCACGTACCCTCGTAGACCGAAAGAGGAAGCGTTATAACAACGCGGTTGATGTAGTCGTACGTCTTCACGATCCGACCGATCCAAGCACCGAACGTCACGGCACCTCCGAGTTACGCACACGTTCAGCTCGATGGCGATCCCGGACTCCGATCCACCAAAGTGTCGGGATGAGTTCCGTCAAGACGACGGCAGCGTGGTAGCGATGTTGATGCTCCACTGACGCAGGGCTTCGCCTAAGCTCCATGACGATATGACTTCTCCGGCGCAGGGCTTCGCCTAAGCTCATGACGATATGACCGAAGTGGAATATGGTGGAAGGGGGCACCGCACACGGCTAAGGAAAGATCCGTAGATCAACTTGTGTGTCTTGGGGTGCCCCTGCCCCCGTATATAAAGGAGGCAAGGGGGAGGTGGCCGGCCCTAGGGGGAGGCGCCCCAAGGAGGAGTCCTACTCCCACCGGGAGTAGGACTCCCCCCCCTCTCCTAGTTGGACTAGGATTGGAGGAGGGGGAAGAGGGAAGGGGCGCCCCCCCCCCCCTTCCTTGTCCTATTCGGACTAGAGGGGAGGGGGCGCAGCCCACCTTGGCTGGCCCTTCCTCTTCTCTCCTATGGCCCATTAGGCCCATGGACCTCCGGGGTTCGGTAACCTCCGGTACTCCGTAAAATCCCGATTTCACGGAACACTTCCGATGTCCAAATGTAGGCTTCCAATATATCAATCTTTATGTCTCGACCATTTCGAGACTCCTCGTCATGTCCATGATCACATCCGGGACTCGAACAACCTTCGGTGCATCAATACTTATAAACTCATAATGAACTGTCATCGAAGCGTTAAGCGTGCGGACCCTACGGGTTCGAGAACTATGTAGACATGACCTAGAACCATTCTCGGTCAATAACCAATAGCGGAACCTGGATGCCCATATTGGTTCCTACATATTCTACGAAGATCTTTATCGGTCAAACCGCATAACGACATACGTTGTTCCCTTTGTCATCGGTATGTTACTTACCCGAGATTCGATCGTCGGTATCCAATACCTAGTTCAATCTCGTTGCGGTAAGTCTCTTTACTCGTTCCGTAATACATCAACTCACAACTAAATCATTAGTTTTAATTCTTGCAAGGCTTAAGTGATGTGTAATACCGAGAAGCCCTAGAGATACCTCTACGACAATCGGAGTGACAAATCCTAATCTCGAAATACGCCAAACCAACAAATAACTTTGGAGACACCTGTAGTACTCCTTTATAATCACCCGATTACGTTGTGACGTTTGGTAGCACCCAAAGTGTTCCTCCGTAAACGGGAGTTGCATAATCTCATAGTTACAGGAACATGTATGGGTCATGAAGAAAGCATTAACATACTAAGCGATCAAGTGTTAAGCTAATGGAATGGGTCATGTCAACCAGATCATTCAACCAATGATGTGACCTTGTTAATCAAATAACAACTCCTTGTTTATGGTTAGGAAACATAACCATCTTTGATTAACAAGCTAGTCAAGTAGAGGCATACTAGTGACATACTTGTTTGTCTATATATTCACACATGTATTATGTTTCCGGTTAATACAATTCTAGCATGAATAATAAACATTTATCATGATATAAGGAAATAAATAATAACTTTATTATTGCCTCTAGGGCATATGTGCTTCCCCCCCTTCCTCCTTCCTAGTTGGACTAGGAAAGGGGCGTCCTACTCCCACTAGGAGGAGGACTCCCCTCCCTTGGCGCCTCCTAGGGCCGGCCGGCCCTCCCCTTGCTCCTTTATATACGGGGCAGGGGGCACCCCATGACACACAAGTTGATCCTTGAGTTCGTTCCTTAGCCGTGCAGCGGTGCCCCCTCCACCATATTCCACCTCGGTCAAATCGTAGCAGTGCTTAGGCGAAGCCCTGCGTTGGTAGAACATCAAGATCGTCACCACGCCGTCGTGCTGACGGAACTCTCTCTCCCCGGAGCTTTGCTGGATCGGAGCCCGAGGAGCGTCACCGAGCTGTACGTGTGCCAAGAACTCGGAGGTGCCGGAGTAACGGTGCTTGGATCGGTTGGATCACGAGGAGAACGTACGACTACTTCCTCTACGTTGTGATTGCTTCCGCCTCGGTCTACGAGGGTACGTATACAACACTCTCCCCTCTCGTTGCTATGCATCACCATGATCTTGCGTGTGCGTAGGAAAATTTTTGAAATTACTACGTTCCCCAACAGTGGCATCCGAGCCTGGTTTTTATGGTTTGATGTTTTGCACGAGTAAAACACAAGTGAGTTGTGGGCGATACAAGTCATACTGCCTACCAGCATGTCATACTTTGGTTCAGCGTATTGTGAGATGAAGCGGCCCGGACCGACATTACGCCAGACGCTTACGCGAGACTGGTTTCACCGTTCTGAGCACTCGTGCTTAAAGGTGGCTGGCGGGTGTCTGTCTCTCTCACTTTAGTTGAACCGAGTGTGGCTATGCCCGGTCCTTGAGAAGGTTAAACGGAGTCTATTTGACGAAGTATCGTTGTGGTCTTGATGCGTAGGTGAGATTGGTTCTTGCTTAAGCCCGTAGCAGCCACGTAAAATTTGCAACAACAAAGTAGAGGACGTCTAACTTGTTTTTGCAGGGCATGTTGTGATGTGATATGGTCAAGACGTGATGCTATATTTTATTGTATGAGATGATCATGTTTTGTAACCGAAGTTATCAAAGAATCGCTGGAGCCATATGGTTGTCGCTTTATTGTATGAAATGCAAACGCCTGTAATTGCTTTTACTTTATCACTAAGCGGTAGCGATAGTCGAGAAGCAATAGATGGCGTAAACGACAACGATGCTACGATGGAGATCAAGGTGTCGCGCCGGTGACGATGGTGATCACGACGGTGCTTCGGAGATGGAGATCACAAGCACAAGATGATGATGGCCATATCATATCACTTATATTGATTGCATGTGATGTTTATCCTTTATGCATCTTATTTTGCTTGGTTGACGGTAGCATTTTAAGATGATCTCTCACCTAAATTATCAAGTAGTGTTCTCCACGAGTATGCACCGTTGCCAAAGTTAAATGCGTCTTAGAGACACCACGTGATGATCGGGTGTGATAAGCTCTCGTCCATCTACAACGGGTGCAAGCCAGTTTTTGCACACGCAGAATACTCAGGTTATACTTGACGAGCCTAGCATATGCAGATATGGCCTCGAACACGGAGACCGAAAGGTCAAGCGTGAATCATATAGTAGATATGATCAACATAAGATGTTCACCATTGAAAACTACTCCATCTCACGTGATGATCGGTTATGGTTTAGTTGATTTGGATCTCGTGATCACTTAGATGACTAGAGAGATGTCTGTCTAAGTGGGAGTTCTTAAGTAATATGATTAATTGAACTTAAATTTATCATGAACTTAGTACCTGATAGTATCTTGCTTGTCTATATCTGTTTATAGATAGATGGCTCGTGCTGTTGTTCCGTTGAATTTTAATGCGTTCCTTGAGAAAGCAAAGTTGAAAGATGATGGTAGCAATTACGGACTGGGTCCGTAACACGAGGATTATCCTCATTGCTGCACGGAAGAGTTACGTCCTGGATGCACCGCTAGGTGCTGTGCCCGCCGCCGATGCAACCGACGGCGTTAAGAACGTCTCGCGAGCAAAGCTGATGACTACTCTATAGTTCAGTGTGGCATGCTTTACGGCTTAGAACCGGGTCTTCAACGACGCTTTTGAAAGTCATGGAGCATATGAGATGTTCCAGGAGTTGAAGTTGATATTTCAACAGAATGCCCGGATTGAGAGATATGAAGTCTCCAATAAGTTCTATAGCTGCAAGATGGAGGAGAATGGGTGCATCGGTGAGCACATACTCGTAATGTCCGGGTATTACAATCACTTGACTTAACCGGGAGTTGATCTTCCGGATGATTGTGTCATTGATGTAATTCTTCAATCAACGCCACCAAGCTACAAAGGCTTCGTGATGAACTATAATATGCAAGGGTTAGTAAAGACTATGCTCGAGCTCTTCGCAATCTTTGAAGGCTGCGGAGGTAGAAATCAAGAAGGAGCATCAAGTGTTGATGGTCAATAAGACCACTAGTTTCAAGAAGAAAGGCAAAGGGAAGAAGAAGGAACTTCAAGAAGAACAGCAAACAAGTTGCTGCTCAGAGAAGAAACCCAAGTCTGGACCTAAACCGTAAACTGAATGCTTCTACCGCAAGCATCGTTGGTCACCGAAGCGGAACTGCCCCAAGTATTTGGCGGATAAGAAGGATGGCAAGGTGAACAAAGGTATATGTGATATACATGTTATTGATGTGTACCTTACTAGAGCTCGCAGTAGCACCTGGTATTTGATACTGGTTACATTGCTAATATTTGCAACTCAAAGCAGGACTACGGATTGCGAACACCGGCAAAGGACGAGGTGACGATGCGCGTGGGAAATGGTTCCAAAGTCGATGTGATCGCGGTCGGCACGCTACCTCTACATCTACCTTCGGATTAATTTTAGACCTAAATAATTGTTATTTGGTGCCGCGTTGAGCATGAACATTATATCTGGATCTTGTTTGATGCGAGACGGTTATTCATTTAAATCGAGAGAATAATGGTTGTTCTATTTATATGAATAATATCTTTTATGGTCATGCACCCTTAACGAGTGGTCTATTTTAATGAATCTCCATAGTAGTGATACACATATTCATAATGTTGAAACCAAAAGATGCAGAGTTGATAATGATGGTGCAACTTATTTGTGGCACCTTGCCGTTTAGGTCATATCGGTATAAAGCGCATGAAGAAACTCCATCTTGATGGACTTTTGGAGTCACTTGATTATGAATCACTTGGCACTTGCGAACCATGCCTCATGGGCAAGATGACTAAAACCCGCTTCTCGGTACTATGGAGAGAGCAACAGATTTGTTGGAAATCATACATACTGATGTATGTGGTCCAATGAATGTTGAGGCTCGCGGCGGGTATCATTATTTTCTCACCTTCACAGATGATTTAAACAGATATGGGTATATCTACTTAATGAAACATAAGTCTGAAACATTTGAAAAGTTCAAAGAATTTCAGAGTGAAGTTGAAAATCATCGTAATAAGAAAATAAAGTTTCTACGATCTGATCGTGGAGGCGAATATTTGAGTTACGAGTTTGGTCTACATTTGAAACAATGCGGAATAGTTTCGCAACTCACGGCACCCGGAACACCACAGCGCAATGGTGTGTTCGAACGTCGTAATCGCACTTTACTAGATATAGTGTGATCTATGATGTCTCTTACAGATTTACCGCTATCGTTTTGGGGTTATGCTCTTGAGACGGCCGCATTCACGCTGAATAGAACACCATCAAAATCCGTTGAGACGACACCTTATGAACTATGGTTTAGCAAGAAACCAAAGTTGTCGCTTTCTTAAAGTTTGGGGATGCGATGCTTATGTGAAAAAGCTTCAACCTGATAAGCTCGAACCTAAATCGGAGAAATGTGTCTTCATAGGATACCCAAAGGAGACAGTTGGGTACACCTTCTATCACAGATCCGAAGGCAAGACATTTGTTGCTAAGAATGGATCCTTTCTAGAGAAGGAGTTTCTCTCGAAAGAAGTGAGTGGGAGGAAAGTAGAACTTGATGAGGTAATTGTACCTTCTCCCTTATTTGAAAGTAGTTTATCACGTAAACCGGTTTCTGCGACATCTACACCAAATAGTGAAGAAGTTGATGATGTTGATCATGAAACTTCAGATCAAGTTACTACAGAACCTCGTAGATCAACCAGAGTAAGATCCGCATCAGAGTGGTACGGTAATCCTGTTCTGGAAGTCATGCTACTAGATCATGATGAACCTACGAACTATGAAGAAGCGATGGTGAGCCCAGATTCCGCAAAATGGCTTGAGGCCATGAAATCTGAGATGGGATCCATGTATGAAAACAAAGTGTGGACTTTGATTGACTTGCTCGAGGGTCGGCAAGCAATAGAAAACAAGTGGATCTTCAAGAAGAAGACTGACGCTGACGGTAATATTACTGTCTACAAAGCTCGACTTGTCGCAAAGGGGTTTCGACAAGTTCAAGGGATTGACTACGATGAGACCTTCTCACCCGTGGCGATGCTTAAGTCCGTCCGAATCATGTTAGCAATTGCCGCATTTTATGATTATGAAATTTGGCAAATGGATGTAAAGACTGCATTCTGAATGGGTTTACGGAAGAAGAGTTGTATATGATGCAACCAGAAGGTTTTATCGATCCAAAGGGAGCTAACAAAGTGTGCAAGCTCCAGTGATCCATTTATGGACTGGTGCAAGCATCTCGGAGTTGGAATAAACGCTTTGATAGTGTGATCAAAGCATTTGGGTTTATCTGAGACTTTTGGAGAAGCCTGTATTTACAAGAAAGTGAGTGGGAGCTCTGTAGCATTTACGATATTATATGTAGATGACATATTACTGATCGGAAATGATATAGAATTTCTGGATAGCATAAAGGGATACTTGAACAAGAGTTTTTCGATGAAAGACCTCGGTGAAGCTGCTTATATATTAGGCATAAAATCTATAGAGATAGATCAAGACGCTTAATTGGACTTTCACAAAGCACATACCTTGACAAGATTTTGAAGAAGTTCAAAATGGATCAAGCAAAGAAAGGGTTCTTGCCTGTATTGCAAGGTATGAAGTTGAGTAAGACTCAATGCCCGACCACCGTAGAAGATAGAGAGAAAATGAAAGATGTTCCCTATGCCTCAGCCATAGGCTCTATCATGTATGCAATGCTGTGTACCAGACCTGATGTGTGCCTTGCTATAAGCTTAGCAGGGAGGTACCAGAGTGATCCAGGAGTGGATCATCGGACGTGATCAAGAACATCCTGAAGTACACGAAAAGGACTAAGGATATGTTTCTCGTATATGGAGGTGACAAAGAGCTCATCGTAAACGGTTACGTTGATGCAAGCTTTGACACTGATTCGGACGATTCTAAATCGCAAACCGGATAATGATTTACACTAAACGGAGGAGCTGTCATTGGTGCAGCTCTAAACAAAGCGTCGTAGCGGGATCTACATGTGAAGCGGAATACATAGCAGCTTCGGAAGCAGCTAATGAAGGAGTCTGGATGAAGGATTTCATATCCGATCTAGGTGTCATACCTAGTGCATCGGGACCAATGAAAATCTTTGTGACAATATCGGAGCAATTGCCTTGGCGAAGGAATCCAGATTTCACAAGAGAACAAAACACATCAAGAGACGCTTCAATTCCATCCGGGACTTAGTCCGTGGGAGACATAGAGATTTGCAAGATACATACGGATCTGAATGTAGCAGACCCGTTGACTAAGCCTCTTCCACGAGCAAAACATGATCAACACCAAGACTCCATGGGTGTTAGAATCATTACTGTGTACTAGATTATTGACTCTAGTGCAAGTGGGAGACTGAAGGAAATGTGCCCTAGAGGCAATAATAAAGTTATTATTTATTTTCTTATATCATGATAAATGTTTATTGTTCATGCTAGAAATGTATTAACCGGAAACATAATACATGTGTGAATACATAGACAAACGGAGTGTCACTAGTATGCCTCTACTAGACTAGCTTGTTAATCAAAGATGGTTAAGTTTCATGACCATAGACAAAGGAGTTGTCATTTGATTAACAAGGTCACATCATTGGTTGAATGATCTGATTGACATGACCCATTCCATTAGCTTAGCACCCGATCGTTTAGTATGTTGCTATTGCTTTTATCCATGACTTATACATGTTCCTATAACTATGAGATTATGCAACTCCCGTTTGCCGGAGGAACACTTTGGGTACTACCAAACGTCACAACGTAACTGGGTGATTATAAAGGAGTATTACAAGTGTCTCCAAAGGCAGATGTTGGGTTGGCGATTTCGAGATTAGGATTTGTCACTCCGATTGTCGGAGAGGTATCTGGGGCCATCTCGGTAATGCACATCACTATGAGCCTTGCAAGCAATGTAGCTAATGAGTTAGTTACGTAATGATGCATTACGGAACGAGTAAAGAGACTTGCCGATGTGAGATTGAACTAGGTATTGGATACCGGCGATCGAAGTCTCGGGCAAGTAACATACCGATGACAAAGGGAACTACGTATGTTGTTATGCGGTCTGACCGATAAAGATCTTCGTAGAGAAATGTAGGAACCAATATGGGCATCCAGGTCCCGCTTATTGGTTATTGACGGAGATGTATCTCGGTCATGTCTACATTGTTCTCGAACCGTAGGGTCCGCACGCTTAAGGTTTCGATGACGGTTATATTATGAGTTTGTGTATTTTGATGTACCGAAGGAGTTCGGAGTCCCGGATGTGATCACGGACATGACGAGGAGTCTCGAAATGATCGAGAAATAAAGATTGATATATTGGACGGCTATATTCGGACTCCGGAAAGGTTCCGGAAGTTTCCGGATAAAACCGGAGTGCCGGAGGGGTTACCGAACCCCGAGGAAGTAATGGGCCTTATTGGGCCAAGAGGGAGAAAGAGGGCTGCGCCAGAGGTGGCGCGCCCCATGGCGAGTCCGAATTGGACAAGGAGGGAGGGCGCGCCCCTTCCCTCTTCCTCTCCTCTCCTTCCTTCCCCTTCCTCCTTCCTAGTTGGACTAGGAAAGGGAGTCCTACTCCCACTAGGAGGAGGACTCCGCCTCCTTGGCGCGCCTCCTAGGGCCGGCCGGCCTCCCCCTTGCTCCTTTATATACGGGGGGAGGGGGCACCCCATGACACACAAGTTGATCCTTGAGATCGTTCCTTAGCCGTGTGCGGTGCCCCCCTCCACCATATTCCACCTCGGTCAAATCGTAGCAGTGCTTAGGCGAAGCCTGCGTTGGTAGAACATCAAGATCGTCCACCACGCCGTCGTCTTGATGGAACTCTCTCTCCCGGAGCTTTGCTGGATCAGAGCCCGAGGAGCGTCACCGAGCTGTACGTGTGCCAAGAACTCGGAGGTGCCGGAGTAACGGTGCTTGGATCGGTTGGATCGCGAGGAGTACGTTCGACTACTTCCTCTACGTTGTGATTGCTTCCGCTTCGGTCTACGAGGGTACGTAGACAACACTCTCCCCTCTCGTTGCTATGCATCACCATGATCTTGCGTGTGCGTAGGAAATTTTTTAAAATTACTACGTTCCCCAACATGCGCATGGTATACGCAGGGGCATGAGTTTTATACGGATCTGAAGGTGTTGGCACTGGGCACGTATGATGTCATCCTGGGCATGGACTGGTTGGAGGAGCACAGCCCAATGCGAGTTGACTGGCGCGCTCGTTTCATTGAAATCCCAACACCAGCGGGTCCGTTGCGTCTGGTCGGGCACGACGCAGCGTCAACAAGTTGTCAGTCCATCAACAGCTTGCAGCTACAAAACTTGTGCAGCAAAGAATCGGTCTCGCATATCATACATCTTTGTGTGGTAGCACCCCAGCCTGAAAGCTTGGAGCAGACACCAGATTGCATCCAGGAAATATTGGATCAATTTCCAGACGTCTTTGAAGAACCAAAGGGGCTCCCGCCAAGGAGGGCATGTGATCATCGTATTCCACTCATTCCAGGAGCAAGGCCAGTTAACGTCGGGCAGTATCGATACAAACCTGAGCAGAAAACTGAGATTGAAGCTCAAGTCGAAGCATTGTTGAAATTAGGAGTGATTCAGCGTAGTAACAGCCCTTTTTCGTCCCCGGTTATCCTAGTAAAAAAGAAGGATGGCACCTGGCGTCTCTGCATCGATTACAGGCAGTTGAATGCGATTACAGTGGTCGGCAAATTCCCAGTACCAGTAATTGAAGAACTCCTCGATGAGCTTCATGGAGCAGCGTGGTTCTCCAAGCTAGATTTGCGTGCGGGGTATCACCAGATCAGACTCGTGCCAGGCGAAGAGCACAAAACAGCCTTCTCAACACACCAGGGCCATTTTGAGTTCAAGGTCTTGTCATTTGGGCTCGCAGGGGCTCCTCCCACGTTCATTGAAGGGCTAACCACGACTCTCAAGCCAGTGATGCGAGTCTGTGTGCTATGTTTCTTCGATGATATTTTGATCTTCAGCGCCACTCTGGAAGAACACAGGTGCCACGTGCGACAAGTGTTGGAACTACTGCGTAACTGGAAAGTTAAGCTCAACAAGTGTGCTTTTGGTGTGTCTACAGACCCCACCAAGATAGCTGCAGTAGCAAATTGGTCCTCCCCTCAAAACGTCAAAGAAGTCAGGAGCTTCTTTGGGCTCGCGGGCTACTATCGTTGTTTCATGCGAAATTTTGGAGTGATTGCACGGCCACTGTTTAACCTGTTGAAGAAGAACGTCCCCTTCCTTTGGACATCAATCACAGAAACTGCATTTCAAGTTCTCAAGCAACAACTTATCACAGCTCCGGTTCTGGCACTGCCAAACTTTGATCAGCCATTCACAATCGAGACCGATGCATGCGACCGTGGCATAGGGGCAATTCTGCAACAACAGGGGCACCCAATAGCATTCATGAGCAAGGCTCTGAGTCCACGTTACCAGGGACTGTCGACATACGAGAAAGAATACCTGGCCATTATAGTGGCCGTGGAGCAGTGGCGTCCATATCTGCAACACTCAGAGTTTGTCATCTTCACAGACCAAAAGAGCCTCACGCATCTAGAAGAACAGCGTCTCAACACGCCGTGGCAGCACAAGGCTTTCACCAAACTGCTGGGACTCAGTTATTGTATCAAGTACAAGAAGGGAATTGAGAACAACAGTGCAGATGCTCTATCTCGTGCAAACCCAGCGGAAACTCTGTTCATGGTCACATCGTGTCAACCCAGCTGGCTGGAGGATGTCGTCAACAGTTACAACAACAACCCGCATGCTCTGAAACTACTGGAACAACTGGCAGTTCGTGAGGATGCCAAAGGTCGATTCTCCCTTCAGCCTCGGAGGGGGCACACAAATACAGCAACGAATCATCCACGCGTTCCATGACAGCCCGCTAGGGGGACATTCCGGGTTCCCAGTAACTTACAGGCGCATTCGACGCCTTTTTGCTTGGCCGAAGATGAAGATTCAAATCAAGCAATATGTGCAGTGCTGCTCGGTGTGTCAGCAAGCCAAGCCGGACAGAGCGGCGTCACCTGGTCTTCTATTGCCGCTGCCAATTCCTTCCAAACCATGGGACATAATCACAATGGACTTTGTGGATGGCCTTCCCCAATCCAGCCGTTTCAACTGCTTAATGGTGATTGTCGACAAGAGGACCAAGTTTAGCTACTTCTTACCATTGGCACACCCTTACACTGCAGCATCAGTCGCACAGCTATTCATGCAGCAAGTTTACAGGGTGCATGGCCTGCCGGGAGCAATCGTGTCAGATCGAGATCCTGTGTTCACCAGTCACTTCTGGCAGGAGTTATTCAAGGCAGCGGGCACCCAACTCAGGCTCAGCACAGCAAACCACCCGCAAACAGACGGTCAAACAGAGCGTGTCAACCAATGCGTCGAAACTTTCCTGCGTTGTTTCATGCAAGCATGCCCAAGACGATGGAGCTTCTGGATTCCATTAGCCCAGTTCTGGTATAACAGCTCTCATCACTCAGCTATAGGTATGACACCTTTCAAGGCAAGGTTTGGGTATGGACCGAGGCATTGGGGGATCACAGCGGACAACACCTGCTCGGTGCCAGCTCTCGAAGCATGGATAGAGGAACGCGACACAGTCCAGGGATTGCTTCAACAACACCTGAACAGGGCGAGGCAACTGATGAAGAATCAAGCAGATAAGAAAAGATCATTCTGGACGTTTGACGTGGGGAATGAAGTGTACTTGAAGCTACAACCATACATCCAAACTTCCGTCGCGCCGAGAGCCAACCACAAGCTGGCGTACAAATATTACGGGCCTTTTCCAATCGTCACCAAGATCAACGACATCGCATACAAGCTCCAACTACCTCCACAAGCAACAATTCACCCAGTCTTCCACATCTCGTTGCTGCGGCGCGTGCTGAACTCGGGTATGCCTGTCGAAACTCAACTTCCTCAATGTTCTGACGAGCTAGCAGTTCCTGTGGCAGTCCTCCAGTCACGTTGGAAACAGGTGAAGGGCAAGATGCGGGAGCAAGTTCTCATACGCTGGTCCAATTCCAATGTACTGGGCGACACTTGGGAGGACAAGGCAGGACTCAAGGAACGCTTTCCGCTGGCTGAGGCTTGGGGCAAGCCTCGACTCAAGAAGAGGGGGATGTCAGCAGCCCTGTCAAGGAGGACCCGCAGGTCAGCGAGAACCAGCGCGTCGCCACGGCTCCGCGCACGACCCGGGCCAGGCAGCCCAACCCAAGAGTCATTGGGCCGGCCTGGGTAAACTGAAGCCCAGGCACGCAGCTACTTGAGGCACGATCGCGATCAAGCGACGCATCCAGTGGATCACGGCAACGGCGGCACGGCTCTTATCCCCTTCCCCTTCCTCCCTCGCGACGAACCCTAGCTACTCCATTCTTGTAATTCCCTCTGTAATCGCCAGTGAATCCTGTCTCTGAGAGGAATTGTTGCTAGTAATCGAGAGATCCACCTCCCTCCTTACACGGCAGGATCTCGGCGGCGGAGCTGCGGGGGTGCATGCGGGCCACACTGGGCGAGGATGTGCCGGCGGAGGAGGCCGAGGCGCTGGTGGCGTCGGCAGACGCGGACGGCGACGGGCTGCTGGACGAGGCCGAGTTCCTCCAGCTGGCGCAGCAGGCGGCCTGGGCAGGCGAGGAGCACGAGGAGAATGACGAGCTGAGGATCTGGGTGCTGAGGGAGACGTTCGGGATGTACGAGATGGAGGGGCAGGGGTGCATCATGCCGGCCAGCCTGGGCCGGATGCTCGGCAGGCTCGGCGCCAAGCGGGGCGCCGGCGAGTGCCGCGCCATGATCTGCCGGTTCGACCTCGACGGCGATGGCGTGCTCAGCTTCGACGAGTTCAAGATCATGATGAGCTAGGGACCTCGCACCTGGACCCAAGGATATATCAGTTCCATCTTGCATATAGCTCCTTCGCTCGTTCGTTCATTCATTCATTTGATTGTTATATGGCACCAGTACAAAGTTTGTAATGATGATGCTCAGACAGTAACTGATTTTTTTTTTACCAAAAGGGGTCAAAAAATTATTTGAACATCATTTTATTATTTACGTTTTAAATATTTTAAAAATATCTTGTGTGTTTTATTTAAAAAATTATTATTTAAGATTTACTAAATATTTTTTAGATAATACACAAGTTATATTAAAATGTTTTTATTTACTAATCATCTTGTGTTTGTATAATATTTTTACACACAAATATTTGAAAATAATTATTTTACTTATGTTTCGCAAATATCTTAAAAAGATAGCGCGTGCAAAATGGGCCGCAGTATGTGCAGCCCAGATAAGCTCCACATGATCATCGCTTAATATATACTCCCTCAATTCCTAAATATAAGTCTTTCAGATATTTCAATGTGGACTACATACAGTGTAAAATGAGTGAATCTATACTCTAAAATATGTCTATATACATCTGTGTATAGTTCTTATTGAAATCCCTAGAAAATACATTTGGGAATGGAGAGTATAAATTTGTTATCCAGTTTACACATTCAAATGTGAATGGTGGAGTGGCCATACGAGCAGTTGATCTAGAAGTGGGTGTCTGTTTAGAGCCTTGGAGGTACCCTTTTTGTGTATATATAAAAATTCTAGGACTTTTTGTGCAAGTGTATTGCGGTAGTTGGATTTTCTGGCAAATAGAAACATGCGAGTTTGTCCTACGCAAAAATGCATAGGTCGAGGGTCCTAACTCAATAACAGGTGGGGCCATACACATAGATACGCCAACATAAGCTTTCGTGATCGTATTTGCATGCTTAAGTCAAGTTAGATGATTACAATACCGTAAATTCCAGCACCAAACTGAACATGTAATGCAAGTTCTATGAGTTTCAATGATATTACCTCTTTTTCTACCGGTAATTATTTCTTTCCCTTTTTTTAGTGTCAGATTTTGTGTGTGTGCATGTGTGTGTCATGCATGTGCCGGTGTTGTGCAGGTGCAGGTGTTGTGTATGATGTGCGTGTGTTGCCGCCATGTGCGTGTGCGTGTATGTGTATGTGTACGTGTACATGTGCATGTTTCTTTGTGTGTGCTTGCTTCCGAGCGTGTGCGCGCGGGCGTGTGCGGAAAATGGCATCATTGGTGGAGATACGTTCTATTTCAACATGTAAGGTACAATTAATCTTTTAATTCAAAAACTACAGAACACATAAATATATACATTTCAGTTTGAACCAACCTGTGTGCAAATCATATTTGTTATTTGAAAATTATGCTACAATATCCTTATTTTTGCATATTTTGTAGCAATGTGATTCCTGAGCAAAAAAATTATCATTGTTTGTTTAAAAAAACCACTTTCTCTATTTGGAGAGGGGGGGGGGGGTGAAACTAATGTCCCTAATTCGTTCATGCTAAGAGAAAACTCAATTTTGGTATTTTCAGCTTTGCACCAGTTTTACTCTTTTATATTGTTTATCAAGTGCTTTTTAGTCGTTTTTTTCCTTTATGTGTGTTTGTGATACATATAAACATAAGTATTATACAATATGTGAGAAAATTATACTTGAGTGCCATTTTTTGCACTATTATACGGTTATTTTTGCATTCATGAAATTGTGCAATTTCATTAGAAATTATGTGCAAAAAATTCCTCATTTGCTTTTATTTTCTTTCTTATTTAATGGTAATACCAATGCCAATAATTAATTCCTTCCTTAGAATTTTCTTTTTTTCAGAAAAACCGCTATTATGCACTTATTCTTTCGTACTATGAAAACGCGTAATTTCCATGTAAATTATGTGCAAGAAAATTTATTCCTTTTTTTCATATTCTTTCTTCTAGAAGGGTAATACCAATGCCACCAATCCATTCTTTCTTAGAAAACTTTATCATTTTGGTTTTTTTTCTTTCTTCTTTAGTTAAGCGCAATGCCAATGCTAATAAACCATTCCTTCTTAGAAAAACTCTTTTTCTGCAAAAATACCACTATTATGCTTATTCTTGTATATTATAAAAACGTAATTCCTGTCTAAATTGTGTGCAAAATTTATCATCATCTATTCTATTTTATTTCTTCTAGAAGTATGATACCAATGCTACTAATTCATTTCATGAATATGGAATTTATGAATCGACTACATATATTAGTGGTGTCACATTTTCCATCTCTCACACACGCACACGCATACCGTACACATGCACACACACGCTGCACCGACACACAGCCACTAACGCGCACATACATAAAGAAAGTAAACACGTATACGTTGAAGCTAGCGGGTGGATAGGGTAGTTCATGGACCACCCAGCTGGAATTCCACCATAGCTTGTGCACAATGTAGTACTCCCTCCGTTCCATAATGTAAAACGTTTTTTGACTCTAGCGTGTAAGACGTTTTTTGACACTACGTCAGAGTCAAAAAACGTCTTACATTATGAGACGGAGGGAGTACAAAATTATTTCCGTGAAAATAAACAAAATTTATGTAACATTTATATTACCGGACCACCCTGGTGCATCAGGTTGGCTATGCCACTGGCTAGGTGCAGTGTGCGCTCCAAGACTGACCCTAATATTATTTTCAGTCGACTGGAATATAGCCACGCCCAAATCTGGAGTAACTAAATACGCGCTCGGGTCATATGGTTTACACTTGAGAGTCATAGCACCCAATATAACAAAACACACAAAAAATAGTTCCTACTATATTGTTTAGGCACCAGCCATGCGTAAGCTACCTAGACATTATTTAGGGCCTCTCTTCAGTTTTCTATGCCAGTAAACTAAGATCCAATAGTCGCCTTTTTTTCTTGTTCATCCAGCTCAATTTTTCATCGGATCGCTCCTCCTCCTGAAAAATTGACTTACTCAAATTGCAAATTCAATGAACGTACAATTTTTCAACAAAAGAGAGTCTTCCTCTCTGATTTCTATTATAGAAATCATTTGGTTCGTATCTTACAAACTAACTCCCACCAGCAACTACATCAAAGCTAAAAACATCATCAAACAAAGGGGAAAACATCTAAAAGAAAACAAGCTCACTAGACGAAGAACCTAGACTTCAATGTCACAAACAAGGGAAGGCACAAACATTACAAAAACCACTAGTGTTTTAAACTCAGCAACATTAGAAACTACCAGCACAAAACCTAGAGCCAAACCATAACTATAAATACATAAGACAAAATCGAAGCGGACATCAGGAGCGATGGGAAGGACATCACCAAGCAAAGATCAGCGTCCAGAAAATTCCAAAGCATCGGTCCCCATCAGCCACCGGAGCTGGGAACTCCTGGTCTCCACCCTTGTGACGCTCTATGCACCTCATTTTCTACATGCTCTGTGATTCTTGCCGCCAGCATGAACACCCTTCGATTTACCTCCTTTATCTACAGAATGGCCCATGGTGATATCCATTGATATACCAGTTTGATGAGAATAATAGGATCATAATTGTGTTTTCTCTCAAAGACAGTATCAATCATGCATCTCCATATAGTCCAGAAGATGGCAACCCCCCCCCCCCCCCCCCCACCACCACCACCAGATTCTTATTTATATTTGAAAACTTTTAATCCAAGCACCAAAACAAGTGTTTAAGCTGCCACGGAAATTTCTCAAATCGAAAGAACATTTGAACAAACTCCAAAGCACCAACTGAGCATCTGAAAAAAAAATGATCAATACAACGGAAAGCACAACATTTCTTTACCTATCCAACCTCTCCTCAACAAATTGTCTTTGGTTAATATGCTCTTCTTAACCACCAGCCATAAACCATTTTAATTTTAGGAGGAACTTTTATTTTCCACAAACATTTTTGTGGGAAGTCATTCTCCATAATAACAAGTTGTCTGTAAAAGGATTTGATAGTGAAGACTCCATCAGATGTCAACATACACCTGATGGTATCTTTCCTCTTGGACATTTTATAATTTAATCAATTTAGTCAACTTATGTATAGCTATTGTGTTATGGAGTCTCAACCTTTAGTTCACTATATGGGAAAGGCAGATATCCGGAGAAAGTTGATCTGAGTGACCAAGAGTAGCCACACCACGTCCCTCGTCCTACTCTTCGTCATAGATTCCAAACTAATGTGTACTTTGACCCTGACCAAGACTCAGTCTGTACGCGAGATAGTGCAAGCATATATATATATATATATATATATATATATATATATATATATATATATATATATATATGTGTGTGTGTGTGTGTGTGTGTGTGTGTGTGTGTGTTGGGGAACGTAGTAATTTCAAAAAAATTCCTACGCACACGCAAGATCATGGTGATGCATAGCAACGAGAGGGGAGAGTGTTGTCTACGTACCCTCGTAGACCGAAGCGGAAGCAATCACAACGTAGAGGAAGTAGTCGTACGTTCTCCTCGCGATCCAACCGATCCAAGCACCGTTACTCCGGCACCTCCGAGTTCTTGACACACGTACAGCTCGGTGACGCTCCTCGGGCTCCGATCCAGCAAAGCTCCGGGGAGAGAGAGTTCCGTCAGCACGACGGCGTGGTGACGATCTTGATGTTCTACTGACGCAGGGCTTCGCCTAAGCACCGCTACGATATGACCGAGGTGGAATATGGTGGAGGGGGGCACCGCACACGGCTAAGGAACGATCTCAAGGATCAACTTGTGTGTTCTAGGGTGCCCCCTGCCCCCGTATATAAAGGAGCAAGGGGGAGGGCCGGCCGGCCCTAGGAGGTGCGCCAAGGGAGGGGGATTCCTCCTCCTAGTGGGAGTAGGACTCCCTTTCCTAGTCCAACTAGGAAGGAGGAAGGGGAAGGAAAGAGAGGGAGAGGGAGAGGAAAGGGGCCGTGCCCCCCTCCTTGTCCAATTCGGACTCCCCATGGGGCGCCACCTCTGGCGCAGCCCTCTCTCTCCCTCTTGGCCCAATAAGGCCCATTACTTCCCGGGGTTCCGGTAACCCATCCGGCACTCCGTCTTTCTCCGAAACTTCCAGAACCTTTCCGGTGTCCGAATATAGCCGTCCAATATATCAATCTTTATGTCTCGATCATTTCGAGACTCCTCGTCATGTCCGTGATCACATCCGAATCCGAACTCCTTCGGTACATCAAAATACACAAACTCATAATATAACCGCCATCGAAACCTTAAGCGTGCGGACCCTACGGTTCGAGAACAATGTAGACATGACCGAGATACATCTCCGGTCAATAACCAATAAGCGGGACCTGGATGCCCATATTGGTTCCTACATTTTCTCTGAAGATCTTTATCGGTCAGACCGCATAACAACATACGTTGTTCCCTTTGTCATCGGTATGTTACTTGCCCGAGATTCGATCGTCGGTATCCAATACCTAGTTCAATCTCACATCGGGCAAGTCTCTTTACTCGCTCCGTAATGCATCATTCCGTAACTCAACTCATTAGCCACATTGCTTGCAAGGCTTATAGTGATGTGCATTACCGAGATGGCCCGTAGATACCTCTCGACAATCGGAGTGACAAAACCTAATCTTGATTCATGCCAACTCAACATATACTTTTGGAGACATCTCAGAGAGCACCTTTATAATCACCCGATTACGTTGTGACGTTCGGTAGCACACAAAATGTTCCTCCGTAAACGGAGTTGCATAATCTCATAGTTGCAGGAACTTTGTATAAGTCATGAAGAAAGCATAAGCAACATACTAAACGATCAAGTGCTAAGCTAACGGAATGGGTCAAGTCAATCACATCATTCTCCTAATGATGTGATCCCGTTAATCAAATGACAACTCATGTCTATGGTTAGGAAACATAACCATCTTTGATTTAACGAGCTAGTAAAGTAGAGGCATACTAGTGACACTCTGTTTGTCTATGTATTCACACATGTATTATGTTTCCGGTTAATACAATTCTAGCATGAATAATAAACATTTATCATGATATGAGGAAATAAATAATAACTTTATTATTGCCTCTAGGGCATATTTCCTTCAGTCTCCCACTTGCACTAGAGTCAATAATCTAGATTATACAATAATGATTCTAACACCCATGGAGTCTTGGTGCTGATCATGTTTTGCTCGTGGAAGAGGCTTAGTCAATGGGTCCGCAACATTCAGATCCGTATGTATCTTGCAAATCTCTATGTCTCCCACTTGGACTTGGTCCCGAATGGAATTGAAGCGCCTCTTGATGTGCTTGGTCCTCTTGTGAAATCTGGATTCCTTTGCCAAGGCAATTGCACCAAAGATTGTCACAGAAGATCTTCATTGGTCCCGATGCACTAGGTATGACACCTAGATCGGAAATGAACTCTTTCATCCAGACTCCTTCATTTGCTGCTTCAAGCAGCTATATACTCCGCTTCACATGTAGATCCCGCCACGACGCTTTGTTTAGAACTGCACCAACCGACAGCTCCACCGCTTAATAAAAATACGTATCCGGTTTGCGATATAGAATCGTCCGGATCAGTGTCAAAGCTTGCATCGACGTAACCATTTACGATTAGCTCTTTGTCACCTCCATATACGAGAAACATATCCTTAGTCCTTTTCATGTATTTCAGGATGTTCTTCACAGATGTCCAGTGATCCACTCTTGGAATACTTTGGTACATTCCTGCTAAGCTTAATGCTAAGCATACGTCAGGTCTGTTACATAGCATTGCATACATGATAGATCCTATGTCTGAAGCATAGGAACATTTTTCATTTTCTCTCTATCTTACGCTTTGGTCGGGCATTGAGTCGACTCAATTTCATACCTTGTAACACAGGTAAAAGTCCTTTCTTTGCCTGATCCATTTTGAACTTTTCAAAACTTTATCAAGGTATGTGCTTTGTGAAAGTCCAATTAAGCGCCTTGATCTATCTCTATAGATCTTGATGCCCAATATGTAAGCAGCTTCACCGAGGTCTTTCATTGAAAAACTTTTATTCAAGTATCCTTTTATGCTATCCAGAAATTCTATATCATTTCCATTTAACAATATGTCGTCCACATATAATATTAGAAATGCTACAGAGCTCCCACTCACTTTCTTGTAAATACAGGCTTCTCCAAAAGTCTCAGATAAAACCATTTGCTTTGATCACACTATCAAAACGTTTATTCCAACTCCGAGAGGCTTGCACGACCATAAATTGATCGCTGGAGCTTGCACACTTTGTTAGCGCCTTTTGGATCAACAAAACCTTCTGGTTGCATCATATACAACTCTTCTTCTAGAAATCCATTCAAGAATGCAGTTTTTACATCCATTTGCCAAATTTCATAATCATAAAATGCGGCAATTGCTAACATGATTCGGACAGACTTAAGCATCACTACGGGTGAGAAAGTCTCATCGTAGTCAACCCCTTGAACTTGTCGAAAACCTTTCGCAACAAGTCGAGCTTTATAGATAGTTATATTACCATCAGCGTCAGTCTTCTTCTTAAAAAATCCATTTATTTTCAATGGCTTGCCGATCATCGGGCAAGTCAACCAAAGTCCATACTTTGTTCTCATACATGGATCCCATCTCAGATTTCATGGCTTCAAGCCATTTTGTGGAATCTGGGCTCACCATCGCTTCTTCATAGTTCGTAGGTTCACCATGATCTAGTATCATGACTTCGAGAATAGGATTACCGTACCACTCACAGTGCGGATTTTATTCTGGTTGATCTACGGTTCGGTGACAACTTGATCTGAAGTTTCATGATCATTATCATTATCTTCCTCGCTAATCGGTGTAGGTGTCACGTAAAACGATTTCTGTGATGAACTACTTTCCAATAAGGGAGCTGGTACTATTACCTCATCAAGTTCCACTTTCCTCCCACTCACTTCTTTCGAGAGAAACTCCTTCTCTAGAAAGGATCCATTCTTAGCAACGAATGTCTTGCCTTCGGATCTGTGATAGAAGGTATACCCAATTGTCTCCTTTGGGTATCCTATGAAGACACATTTTTCCGATTTGGGTTCAAGCTTATCAGGTTGAAGTTTTTCACATAAGCATCGCAACCCCAAACTTTCAGAAACGACAACTTTGGTTTCTTGCTAAACCATAGTTCATAAGGTGTCGTCTCAACGGATTTTGACGGTGTCCTATTTAACGTGAATGCGGCCGTCTCTAAAGCATAACCCCAAAATGATAGCGGTAAATCGGAAATAGACATCATAGATCGCACCATATCTAGTAAAGTACGATTACGACGTTCGGACACACCATTACGCTGTGGTGTTCCCGGTGGCGTGAGTTGCGAAACTATTCCGCATTGCTTCAAATGTAGACCAAACTCATAACTCAAATATTCTCCTCCACGATCAGATCGTAGAAACTTTATTTTCTTGTTACGATGATTTTCTACTTCACTCTGAAATTCTTTGAACTTTTCAAATGTTTCAGATTTATGTTTCATCAAGTAGATATACCCATATCTGCTTAAATCATCTGTGAAGGTGAGAAAATAACGATATCCGCCATTTAGCTTCAACATTCATCGGACCACATACATCTGTATGTATGATTTCCAATAAATCTGATGCTCTCTCCATATAACCGGAGAACGGTGTTTTAGTCATCTTGCCCATGAGGCACGGTTCGCAAGTACCAAGTGATTCATAATCAAGTGATTCCAAAAGTCCATCTGTATGGAGTTTCTTCATGCGTTTACACCGATATGACCTAAACGGCAGTGCCACAAATAAGTTGCACTATCATTATCAACTCTGCATCTTTTGGCCTCGACATTATGAATATGTGTGTCACTACTATCGAGATTTAACAAGAATAGACCATTCTTCAAAGGTGCATGACCATAAAAGATATTACTCATATAAATAGAACAACCATTATTCTCTGATTTAAATGAATAACCATCTCGCATCAAACAAGATCCAGATATAATGTTCATGCTCAACGCTGGCACCAAATAACAATTATTTAGGTCTAAAACTAATCCTGAAGGTAGATGTAGAGGTAGCGTGCCGACCGCGATCACATTGGCTTTGGAACCGTTTCCCACGCGCATCGTCACCTCGCCCTTTGCACTGCTCGTCTATTCCGTAGTCCCTGCTTCGAGTTGCAAATATTAGCAATGTAACCAGTATCAAATACCAGTGCTACTACGAGCTCTAGTAAGGTACACATCAATAACATGTATATCACATATACCTTTGTTCACCTTGCCATCCTTCTTATCCGCCAAATACTTGGGGCAGTTCCGCTTCGAAAGTCGATCGCTTGCGGTAAAAACACTTTCGATTTCAGGCTTAGGTCCAGACTTGGGTTTCTTCTCTTGAGCAGCAACTTTCTTGCTGTTCTTTTGAAGTTTCCTTCTTTTCCCTTTGCCCTTTTTTTCTTGAAACTAGTGGTCTTATTGACCATCAACACTTGATGCTCTTTCTTGATTTCTACCTCCGCTGCTTTTAGCATTGCGAAGAGCTCAAGAATTGTCTTAGTCATCCCTTGCATATTATAGTTCATCACGAAGCTCTTGTAGCTTGGTGGCAGTGATTGGAGAATTCTGTCAATGACACTATCATCCGGAAGATTAACTCCCAGCTGAATTAAGTGATTATTATACCCAGACATTTTGAGTATGTGCTCACTGATAGAACTATTCTCCTCCATCTTGCAGCTATAGAACTTATTGGAGACTTCATATCTCTCAATCCGGGCATTTGCTTGAAATATTAACTTCAACTCGTGGAACATCTCATATGCTCCATGACGTTCAAAACGTCGTTGAAGACCCGGTTCTAAGCCGTAAAGCATGGCACACTGAACTATAGAGTAGTCATCAGCTCTGCTCGCCAGACGTTCACAACTTCCGGCGTTGCTCTGCAAAGAGGCCTGCACCCAGCGGTGCTTCCAGGCGTAATTCTTCCGTGCAGCAATGAGGATAATCCTCAAGTTACGGACCCAGTCCGTGTAATTGCTACCATCATCTTTCAACTTTGCTTTCTCAAGGAACGCATTAAAATTCAACGGAACAACAAAGACGAGCCATCTATCTACAAAGAAACATAGACAAGCAAAATACTATCAGGTACTAAGTTCATGATAAATTTAAGTTTTAATTAATCATATTAAATAACTCCCACTTAGACAGATATCTCTCTAGTCATCTAAGTGATTACGTGATCCAAATCAACTAAACCATAACCGATCATCACGTGAGATGGAGTCGCTTTTCAATGGTGAACATCACTATGTTGATCATATCTACTATATGATTCACGCTCGACCTTTCGGTCTCCGTGTTCCGAGGCCATATCTGCATATGCTAGGCTCGTCAAGTTTAACCTGAGTATTCTGCGTGTGCAAACTGGCTTGCACCCGTTGTAGATGGACGTAGAACTTATCACACCCGATCATCACGTGGTGTCTGGGTACTACGAACTTTTAGCAACGGTGCATACTCAGGGAGAACACTTCTTGATAATTTTAGTGAGAGATCATCTTAAAATGCTACCACAATCAAAGAAAAATAAGATGCATAAAGGATAAACATCACATGCAATCAATATAAGTGATATGATATGGCCATCATCATCTTGTGCTTGTGATCTCCATCTCCGAAGCACCGTCGAGATCACCATTGTCACCGGCGCGACACCTTGATCTCCATCGTAGCATCGTTGTCGTTTACGCCATCTATTGCTTCTACGACTATCGCTACCGCTTAGTGATAAAGTAAAGCAATTACAGGGCGTTTGCATTTCATACAATAAAGCGACAACCATATGGCTCCAGCCAGTTGTCGATAACTCGGTTACAAAACATGATCATCTCATACAATAAAATATAGCATCACGTCTTGACCATATCACATCACAACATGCCCTGCAAAAACAAGTTAGACGTCCTCTACTTTGTTGTTGCAAATTTTACGTGGCTGCTACGGGCTTAAGCAAGAACCAATCTCACCTACGCATCAAGACCACAACGATACTTCGTCAAATAGACTCCGCTTTTAACCTTCTCAAGGACCGGGCGTAGCCACACTCGGTTCAACTAAAGTGAGAGAGACAGACACCCGCCAGCCACCTTTAAGCACGAGTGCTCGTGAACGGTGAAACTAGTCTCGGCGTAAAGCGTCTGGCGTAATGTCGGTCCGGGCCGCTTCATCTCACAATACCGCTGAACCAAAGTATGACATGCTGGTAGGCAGTATGACTTGTATCGCCCACAACTCACTTGTGTTCTACTCGTGCAAAAACATCAAACCATAAAAACCTAGGCTCGGATGCCATTGTTGGGGAACGTAGTAATTTCAAAGAAATTCCTACGCACACGCAAGATCATGGTGATGCATAGCAACGAGAGGGGAGAGTGTTGTCTACGTACCCTCGTAGACCGAAGCGGAAGCAATCACAACGTAGAGGAAGTAGTCGTACGTTCTCCTCGCGATCCAACCGATCCAAGCACCAAGTTACTCCGGCACCTCCGAAGTTCTTGACACACGTACAGCTCGGTGACGCTCCTCGGGCTCCGATCCAGCAAAGCTCCGGGAGAGAGAGTTCCACAAGACGACGGGCGTGGCAGGACGATCTTGATGTTCTATCGACGCAGGCTTCGCCTAAGCACCGCCACGATATGACCGAGGTGGAATATGGTGGAGGGGCACCGCACACGGCTAAGGAACGATCTCAAGGATCAACTTGTGTGTTCTAGGGTGCCCCCTGCCCCGTATATAAAGGAGCAAGGGGAGGGCCGGCCGCCCTAGGAGGTGCGCCAGGAGGGGGAGTCCTCCTCCTAGTGGGAGTAGGACTCCCTTTCCTAGTCCAACTAGGAAGGAGGAAGGGGAAGGAAAGAGAGGAGAGGGAGAGGGAAGGGGGCGCCCCCCCCCCTCCTTGTCCACCCGGACTCCCCATGGGGGGCGGCGCCACCTCTGGCGCAGCCCTCTCTCTCCCTCTTGGCCCAATAAGGCCCATTACTTCCCGGGGTTCGGTAACCCATCCGCACTCCGTCTTTCTCCGGAAACTTCCGAACCTTTCCGTGTCGAATATAGCCGTCCAATATATCAATCTTTATGTCTCGATCATTTCGAGACTCCTCGTCATGTCCGTGATCACATCCGGAATCCGAACTCCTTCGGTACATCAAAATACACAAACTCATAATAGACCCGTCATCAAAACCTTAAGCGTGCGGACCCTACGGTTCGAGAACAATGTAGACATGACCGAGATACATCTCCGGTCAATAACCAATAGCGGGACCTGGATGCCCATATTGGTTCCTACATTTTCTACGAAGATCTTTATCGGTCAGACCGCATAACAACATCCGTAGTTCCCTTTGTCATCGGTATGTTACTTGCCCGAGACTCGATCGTCGGTATCCAATACCTAGTTCAATCTCACATTCTTGGCAAGTCTCTTTACTCGTTCCGTAATGCATCATTCCGTAACTAACTCATTAGCCACATTGCTTGCAAGGCTTATAGTGATGTGCATTACCGAGATGGCCCAGAGATACCTCTCCGACAATCGGAGTGACAAAACCTAATCTTGATTCATGCCAACTCAGCATATACTTTTGGAGACATCTGTAGAGCACCTTTATAATCACCCAGTTACGTTGTGACGTTCGGTAGCACACAAAATGTTCCTCCGGTAAACGGGAGTTGCATAATCTCATAGTTGCAGGAACTTTGTATAAGTCATGAAGAAAGCATAAGCAACATACTAAACGATCAAGTGCTAAGCTAACGGAATGGGTCAAGTCAATCACATCATTCTCCTAATGATGTGATCCCGCTAATCAAATGACAACTCATGTCTATGGTTAGGAAACATAACCATCTTTGATTTAACGAGCTAGTAAAGTAGAGGCATACTAGTGACACTCTGTTTGTCTATGTATTCACACATGTATTATGTTTCCGGTTAATACAATTCTAGCATGAATAATAAACATTTATCATGATATGAGGAAATAAATAATAACTTTATTATTGCCTCTAGGGCATATTTCCTTCAGTCTCCCACTTGCACTAGAGTCAATAATCTAGATTATACAAGAATGATTCTAACACCCATGGAGTCTTGGTGCTGATCATGTTTTGCTCGTGGAAGAGGCTTAGTCAATGGGTCTGCAACATTCAGATCCGTATGTATCTTGCAAATCTCTATGTCTCCCACTTGGACTTGGTCGAATGGAATTGAAGCGCCTCTTGATGTGCTTGGTCCTCTTGTGAAATCTGGATTCCTTTGCCAAGGCAATTGCACGGTATTGTCACATAAGATCTTCATTGGTCCCGATGCACTAGGTATGACACCTAGATCGGAAATGAACTCTTTCATCCAGACTCCTTCATTTGCTGCTTCTGAAGCAGCTATATACTCCGCTTCACATGTAGATCCCGCCACGACGCTTTGTTTAGAACTGCACCAACTGACAGCTCCACCGTTTAATAAAAATACGTATCCGGTTTGCGATTTAGAATCGTCCGGATCAGTGTCAAAGCTTGCATCGACGTAACCATTTACGATTAGCTCTTTGTCACCTCCATATACGAGAAACATATCCTTAGTCCTGTTCGTATTTCAGGATGTTCTTGACCGCTGTCCAGTGATCCACTCCTGGATTACTTTGGTACCTTCCTGCTAAGCTTATTGCTAAGCATACGTCAGGTCTGGTACATAGCATTGCATACATGATAGAGCCTATGGCTGAAGCATAGGGAACATTTTTCATTTTCTCTCTATCTTCTGCTGCGGTCGGGCATTTTCGTTTGGAATAACACAATAAGAGACACGCACGCACGCACCACGAGTGACGTGTATGCATGACATCAAGCTATCAGTTGACAAAATGATATGAATTACAATTGAAACCACAACTGTTCTTAAACAAATATCGCCGAATGGAATACAAATGACATGGAAAAGGAGGGGAGGTCAAGAATAAATTGGAACAACTTGAATATGATTGAGGACAAGAACTAGACATGCACCTTGTCGTGTCGTATGCTCATCAACACTTTGTTTTATTTCGCTGGTATCTTTTTTAACCTCTTTATGTTTGGTGGGCTATATTTGGAGCATTTATTCCTTGTTTTGTTGCAATAGGTGTTTGGGTCCTTATGCTTTTGGGATTATGTCGCAACCTTTGCGAGAATCTTGCAAACTCCCCCTCCCCCCAATCCCAAATTCTCCCAACAACTACGCAAAACCAAGGTACAGAAAGAAGGGGAGCGAAATCGGGTGAGGGGAAGCGAACCAAAACCAACGAATGATCAAAGGAACAAACTCCAGAGTGTGTCCAGCCCAATAGAGCCAACACGCCACCGAACACCAAACCCATCACATATCAACATCTCGGTGGTAATGGCATCTACTATTACAGGAAGAAAAATCTCAGGGCTATATCCATTTTTATCCATTTCTGCGACAAGTGTTTCTGCGACAAGTATCACAAAACGTCTGATTATCTCGACAGTGGCGGTGACTCATGGTGAAACAATGAAGCAGGGCTAGCTCACCTTGCAAACTTCTTGGCAATTGTGGTGTCCATGATGACATCAAATATGTTCTCCCATTTTATATTTTGTGTACCTAAGATCTTCATTGCAGATAGTACAACAAGGAAGCAGTGGTAGCTTACCTTGCAAACCTCTTGTCTTCGACCAAAGTGTGTCCAAACGTGCAATGGTTGATGGTTCTCACAATATTTGACTCATGCATCTTTTCAAATCCCTGAGATTAGTCTAGTTCAGACGGTTTTTCGTGTTGTGCAATTTTCCTCAGTGAATCGCGGTGGAACGTCAAGATGCAAAAGGCGATTATAGGGATCACAACATTATAATATGTTCATTTTAACTTTCATTTTTATGATGTATATCATTGTTTTGCGTTTTTCCCTCCTTATTCCCCCTAGTCAATAACAAAATGGGGTCATTTAGTAAAATAATATGAAACATTGAACTTTTTAAATTAAAAGGAAAAAGGTGGAAAGGTTTCGAAAACAACTTCAACTAATTTTATCCTACAATATTTGACTCATGCATCTTTTCAAATCTCTGAGATTAGTCCAGTTCAGACGGATTTTTGTGTTGTGCAATTTTCCTTGGTGAATCGCGGTGGAACGTCAAGATGCAAAAGGCGATTATAGGGATCACAACATTATAATATGTTCATTTTAACTTTCATTTTTATGATGCATATCATTGTTTTGCGTTTTTCCCTCCTTATTCCCCCTAGTCAATAACAAAATGGGGTCATTTAATAAAACAATATGAAACATTGAACCTTTTAAATTAAAAGGAAAAAGGTGGAAAGGTTTTGAAAACAACTTCAACTAATTTTATCCTACTAAATCAATGAGGCAAATACCCAAGAAAAAAAAATCAATAAGGCAGATGAAAAATAAAGTCATTTTTATGATGCATATCATTGTTTTGCGTTTTTCCCTCCTTATTCCCCCTAGTCAATAACAAAATGGGGTCATTTAATAAAACAATATGAAACATTGAACCTTTTAAATTAAAAGGAAAAAGGTGGAAAGGTTTTGAAAACAACTTCAACTAATTTTATCCTACTAAATCAATGAGGCAAATACCCAAGAAAAAAAATCAATAAGGCAGATGAAAAATAAAGTACACGCCCACCTACCTTGGGGCTCGAACCCAAGACCACAAGGTTAAGAGCCTTGCGCTCTACCGACTGAGCTAGACGGGCTTTGGTGGCAAATTTCAAAATAGACCTTATTTATACACGTACACTGTATAGGTTCTTACACCAAAATTAAGCGATGCCAGCATAAAGTACTGCACGCCGAAGTTCCCCACTGGAAGCTTTTTTGAGCAGACGACGAACACCGAAAAGGTAGTCCGCAAGTAAGCACGATGTGTTTCCAACGCAGGTGGCCAAGGCACCGGAGACCTCTGTGTAGTGTGTAGTGTGTACCAGGTGCCAGCCGAGCTAGGAACAGGATCCTAGCCTCCTGACTTGTCATGGTTTTAGATCAACATGTTAATTAGCTTGGCTAGTTAGCCAGTCGACTCCATGGTTATGGTCAGGATGAACTAGCCTGCTTGATGACGATTCATAAACAGAATGCATATTGCTGCACGGATCCATGGACTTCCTTGTGCCGACCATCGGCTGGCATACACACATGCACCTGCAGGTTTTGTAGATAACCACACAACGATTTTCCTTACGTCGTGACTCTGTACTGGTCAGCAAGAGACATTGCCGAATGCTGACATGGGGCGGCGCATGCTGCATTGCTTTTGCTTGTAACGTATACCACGGCCCATGCATACCGAATCCATCCATCCATCCTACAGCACTTCCATTACATGTAGCACGAGCACACCATATCGTACTGGCTACGCTATGACCACACCATATCGATCCTCTATGTATGTGTAGTGCCACTAATTTTGATGATCCCAATTCCCAAACATCAATTTCGTCCTATGTCTGTATGGTATGTATGCGTCCTCTACGGGTGTTCATCGTGAACAGAGGAGGAGGTCCGGGTGGTGAGGGAGGGCCTCATCTTGACGATCTGCTCGTCGTCGGCAAGGCCCATCCTCTTTGCCGACGTGCCGGCCTCGAAGAAGCGCCGCACGGCCGACCTCATGTAGGAGGTGCCTTCCCTCACGTTCATCCTCTCCCTGATTCTCTCCTGCAGGCTGCTCAGCTGGTGGTCGCCGTTCAGCACCGCCGCCAGCTGCACGATCTCCTGCTGGAACGAGCTCAGCTTCGCCTCCTCGTTCGCCTCCGTCTGCCGGATCCTCGTTGGTGTCGGGAGTTGCTCTGCGCATTTCATAACTTTCATGGATAAGCAAGCAACTCATCGCAAGAATACAAAGCAAGCCAAGTGGTGACACCAAGTCGTTTGCTAAACTTGACAAATTACCTGGACAATCTGTCCTTGGTTCAGTTCTGGTTTGCACGACGCCTTCGAAGGTCCCAGCCCATGCGTCTCTTTTTGTCAGGAAATCCTGTGGCAGATTGAACAGCTTCTTCACGGTTGCGGGGATCGAAGAATGCTCGAATTGCGACGTCGGGGTTGGACTTCCATTCGGCCCATGCATAACTGAAACCGAAACAAACATCAGCAACGAATGTACATTGAGCAAATCTAGCATCCGTATTAACAAAGAAGTGATGAC
Source organism: Aegilops bicornis (assembly GCA_021605145.1). Taxonomy (NCBI): domain Eukaryota; kingdom Viridiplantae; phylum Streptophyta; class Magnoliopsida; order Poales; family Poaceae; genus Aegilops; species Aegilops bicornis. Next base: position 831,579,785 of record CM038671.1, on the reverse strand, counting down.
TGACCTGTTCCCTTCTCAATCCATGGAGAGATCAAGATGGCCGGGACACGCACCCCCAACCTGTTGAACGTGAAGTTATAAGGGGGCGGGCCAACAATGTCGTCGGGGCTAGGCACACCGTCGACGGGGGTGGGCACGTGGTCGAAGAATCCACCGTGCTCATCATAGGTGAGGACCATGAGCGTCTCGTTCCACTGGGGGCTGGCGCGGAGCGTCTCGTAGATCTCCTTGACGAACATCTGGCCCTGGTAGACGTCGTGGGAGGGGTGGTCGTCGTTGGCGGGGTGGTCCTTGGAGTCCATGTAGTGCTGCTCGATGACGGCGTAGTTGGGGAGGGAGCCGCGGCGGGCATGGTCCCGGAACGCGTTGTGGAAGGGGTGGAAGTTGAGGATGTACTTGAGCTTGCGGAGGTTGCGGTAGAAGAGCACCGCGGGCACGTCCTGGAAGTAGACGCCGAAGGAGAGGCCCGCATCGTGCACATTGTCGAAAATAGTCCTCTGCGGGTACCCCTTGGCCAGCAACCTGCATACGTACGTGTAACACTCTTGTCAGAGAACCGCTCACTCAGGGTAGCTCATGTTGTGCTCTGTTTCAGTTCAAGTGAGCGTTGTAAGATACTCTAGTTGCCCAAAACTGCTTGCTTTCTGCAACAGATAACATAAAATTTAGCCGAAAAGAAAACAATTTTTTCGGGGAGTATGTTCTGAATTCTGAAGTTTATAGGCGCTGCTTTTATTTTTGCTCACTTCTGTTTTCCAGCCCACGGACTCGATCCCAGGAACGATTTTTTTTTACCCAGGAACGCGTTGAGGGTACAGGAGTCTTCCCGCATCTCACTTCACTTCATCCCATGTGCATGTGCTATACCAGACAAAGGTCATGGGAGGTCGCATGGCCGAATAAATGTCAGCCGGCCAGCTCTTGTGTCACGGACAGGGCCGGCCATGCACGGATTTCCACTCTGGTCACTGGCTGATGGTGGGACCAGTCAACCTTTTGGTCCCACGGTTCAGCGAGGCGGGGCAGTGCCCAGAGATCGCGCGGGTACTGCCATATCTCATCAGTTTCACATGGATGCATGATTGATCGTGCGCACCGTCCTCTACTGCGATTAGTTATTTGATGATTGACGAGGCGATCGTACTAGGAGTGGTGCTAGTGCTACTAGGATTAGTTATTCTAACCCTGTTTGATTAGCCGCATCCAGCAGCAGCAGCGTGATGAGCGATGTCTGCAGCTAGACAAAAAGCAGAGACGCAGGAAAGCAAAGCGTGGCCCATATATATATGCCAAAGAAAGATTTGGCAGCCGGCATTTGGGTTCCTCGTGTCGGCTAATCACAGCCGGCCTCGTGTCTCACATTAGACACTGTAATAATGTCAGGCCATAGCTCTTTTCGCAACGAGTGCTCCGCTTTGCTGCTCAACCAAGGAAGAGGAAAAGCACTCGGATAAGAGCTGCCCTTGCCCTACACAAAACATGAAAGCGGTACCACTACTAGTAGGAACATTTTCGCAAAGGAACAATGTCCATTCTCGGAAAAGGAACAATGTCGGAACAGAGACGAGGAAGGTATATTGCTGGAGTAGTTTTCAAGTATAATACATAGTACCTAGTGTCCACGTCGCAGTTTTTTTTTCATAAAAACGTTCTTATATTACGAGACAGAGGGAACAGGAATTATTTGGTTGGACGGCCGTGTGACAAATGGCCGAAGAACAAAATGATCCCTATGATCTTCTAGATAAGTACTCACTCATGTATGATTAGATTGCTGTCCGATATCCTATAGCCTTTGCATGGTTTGGGCAAGGAGAAACCTGCCGACAAGAACATCATAGTCTACATACACTGAGAATGCTCTGTCCCGGCCAGATATAAATCGGCCACTCTGCTTCACACTAACGTCAGCGCAAGCTACAGTAGCTCCTTCCGGCAACAGGCTAGTACGTCTGGTTGTGCATGCTGCCACGTAGTATTACTTTTGACCAAAACAAGACCACCGATTTGACGACCTCCTATCTAACCAGTGTAATTCAAATAATTTTGGTATTGCATTATTAGGATGTGAGCATGGTCTAGAAACCGTCAGAATTGATTTAGGCTTAGAAAGAACAGTCAAGCAAATTATACTCCTCCCTGAAAACACAATTAGACTCCTAGTCCTAGTTTAAAAAAGCTAACCCCAAATATAGCATCTATTTTTTGAAAGAAAATATGGCATCTATTAAATCACAAAGGTTCCACTACTGTACTTAAAAAAACGTCTCCATCGATGGTGCTCGTGCTGCTACTAATACGCAACTCCCTCTCGTATAGAGCTAGCGAGCACTTTTCTACAATTATTTGCAAGATCACGACATTCTTGTTGCTATATATCTGAGCGCGCATCATCCCCAACAACCTACCATCAATATCTAATTTATTTTGTTTTTGTTGGCGACCAACCTACCCACCCCTCTCCGTCCGCAATGCAGGTTGGAATCGAATCGAATCCACCGCGCTTGCCCACGCACGCAACGAATCCAGACGCATTCGCCGGCCGGATAGATAGAACCAGAACAGAATCATGGCTTGAAGGAGGTTTGGGAGCAATAATAATCAGTTGCTAATGGCCTGAAGAAGGAGGGATTACGTACTCTGGGTTGTTGCTGGTGGCGCCGCCGGAGGTGCCGGAGTGGACGAAGAGGCGGTTGGGCTGCGTCGACGACGGCACCGACGCGAACCACCGGTCGCACACCGCGAACTGCGCCACCAGCTCCCGGTACACGGCCACGCTGTCGGGCGCGAACCCGTTCATCACCGCGTCCGTCATGTTGCCGCCGCCGATGGAGCTCGCCTGCTGCACGAACCCGTTCATCCGCGGCGGCCCGGACGCGTCGTCGGACCCGAACACCTGCTGCCGGATCTCCTGGTACGAGTGGCCCGGGTCCGGGTCCACGAACTGCGCGCCGTCGCCGAAGTAGACGCGCGGCCCCGCCGACGGGTCCGACGCGTTCGCCGGGTTCCACTCGGCGCCCGTCACGCCGTCGATGGCCGGGTTCAGCCGCTTCATCCACCCCAGCATGTGGTCGAACGACCGGTTCTCCATCACCACCACCACCACCGTCTTGATCGGCCCCGCGAAGGCGACGGCGCCGGCGCCGGACGAGGCGAGGGCGAGCAGCAGGGCCATGGCGGCCGCCAGGCGACGGCGCTGCGGCGTGGGAACCGCCATTGTCGGTCGACTGATTGGTCTGTGTGTGCGCAGCGCAGTAGTGGAGAGAGGAGGATTTTGGGGGAGCTCGGCTCGTGAGGGAGATGGACCCCGCCCGCCTCGGCTCGTTGCCTTGTGGGGTGGTGGTGGAGGGTGTTGTCTTTTTATCGTGGACGGCGGTGGGCGGGGTCTACATCCTCTGGACGGGCCAAATTAGCTATTTTGTAGCCAAGATGATGTATTCGCAGCTAGCACAATTAATCTTGGTTAATTAGTTCCTGCAAATCATGCAATGGGGTCAACCAAATTCCTTTTGGCATATCATAACCATGTTATGGCTATATATCCTGCAATAAAAAGACATTTAATCTAGGAAATAATAGAAAGGTGTAAGATTATACCAAATATGTGTATTTAATCTTATCCAGTTAAGTGAGGGGATTTTTTTTTCTACGGAAGGAAGTTAAGTGAGGGGAAATTATTTTGTCAGAATTAGCTATTTTGTAGCCAAGATGATGTATTCGCAGCTAACACAATTAATCTTCGTTATTAATTCCTTGAAATCTAGCAACGGGTCAACAAACTTCCTTTTGGCATATCTTTACCACGTTAATGGATATATATTGTGCAATACAATAATATTTAATCTAGGCAATAATAAAAAAGATGTAAAATTATACCAAGTATGTGTGTTTAATCTTATCTAGTTAAGGCTGTCCACAACGGGGTGTAGTACTCCCTCCTTCCGAAAATACTCGTCGGAGAAATGGATGTATCTAGACGTATGTTAGTTCTAGATACATCCATTTCTATCCATTTTTGTGGCAAGTAATTCCGGACGCAGAGAGTATTAAACAGTAGTATTATGCATATGATACTAGTGCATAATATTGCTTTCACTGTACGTGGTATCATAGTTACTATCTTAGATTGTTGAACAACATTCAATACAATATCATGATATGAAACCAAATTCTTTATTTCTTCATTTAATTGCATGCCACCTCATAAAAACGTCTACTTGGCAAACATGATACCGCTTATGATACTCTCATTGAAGGCAAACTAAGTGAGCGGAAATTATTTGTCAAAGTTAGCCATTTTGCGAAGAGATTCATATGCAGGCTCTTCGGAGAACTGTTGGTAGTGCCATTATGTTTTTGGGACAGTTGATTTCGGCGGAAAGGAAGTAGCGGCCGCTGGCTCGTCGGGGAAGTATCAGCCTCTGGATATATCTTACAGGTGCGGAAGTGCAGACTCGTCGAGTGTCTATCTTAGTAGTGCTCGGCTGCAGGTTCGCAGAGGTTAGAGGGGCGACTAGGGTGGCGCCAACACGACGGTGGGGAAGTTTGAGGGCAGGGCTGCGGAGGCAGACGATTCGGTCTGGGTTTGGCAGCGGACATAGGAAGAAGAGGAACAGTGCTAGCGGCTGGAGTTGGAAATACAAATCTCCCAAAAAAAAAGAGTTGGAACTACGATCCGTCGGATCTTAATCCAATGGTTTAGAAAGAAAAGACTTGGCATGAAATGTTTATCAGTCGATTTACACCTAGTTGGTCCCTGTTTATACCTAACTTTATTGTTCTTTCAAAAATAAAGCACATACCGTGTTTCTCGGTGTGGCTACTATGAGGGCATCTCCTACGATATCCCCTAAGACATACACTATCTATCCATGGACCATGTTCGAACATGTCTGCAGATATGATATGGGAACCGGTCATCCAACCCTATACCTCGAATGTCCACCTCAATTAACTCAAAGAAATATTGTTCACCTCTATTTGTTTACTGCCAAAACATACAACTTGTCAAGTTCCTTCCGCCAAAACACACTACAGCAACTCGTGATTGAGAGTTGTTCCCTATGATTGTGAGATTTGCTTTTGGCGCTTGAGAGAGTTGTTTCATGTGATAGAGGGAGTTGTTTCATGTGATTGAGAGAGAGTTGCTCCTCTTCTGAATCCCTCCTCTCTGTGAATTGTTCCTTGTGATTCTAACTGTTGTTCCCTGTGATTGTGAAACTTGTTCCAAGTGAATGAGAGAGTTGTTTCTAGCTCTTTTGAACTTCTTTTTATGTGAATTGTTCCGTGTGCTTCTAATGGTTGTTCCCTATGATTGAGAGGTTCATTCCTAGTGATTATGAGAGTCGTTCACTGTGATCTGTACCCATCCCTGCCGATCAACTATTAGAATAGGAGTGGCCTTGCTTGTACGGAGAGTGTAGTGGCTTATGGTCGTCATATGGATGTTCGGACTCCCTAAAGCTCCGACATGTTTGTCTCCAGTTTGTGGAAAAACAGATGAACGGGTGGGTTCACGACAAATATGGATCTGCATTGGATGTGCGTTGTACAATTCGGTTTGGAAGTTTGCGGGCTATTTGAGGATGCACATTAAAGATGCCCGGGACTTCTCATATAAATTGAGCGTTCAACCAACCTTCTTCAACCGCTTTCTTCCTACGACCCCAAAAAAGACGACACCGGCCGCACTCGAGCAACACCTCGCCGCCCGTGTATAATTTTGAGATGGAAGTGGTCTTGTGAGTTAGCAACTATATGTCTTGGGCAATTTGTCATTTTTATCAGAATTTTGTTAGAGAATAAGTCTTTACATATTATTTTTGCATGACAGATATGATAGTTCAAGCTTGTTGGAAAAAAGTTTTGAAACGTTTTGGCGTATTTTGAAAAAATAAAATCAATTATCAGGTGTAATTACCACGATGTTCCAAAGGAAACATGTATGTAGCTATTTTTTTCGAGAAAACTTTTAGTCTATTCATCAACCATCAAAATAGTACAATGAACACCGGAAGTATGTAGCTACTTTGCACAAGAATATCAAATTACTACCTCCGTCTCAAGATTTAAGACGACCTTTTAGGCTAGTACGTACAATTAGTTATTTTATATACTCAGTAAAAGGAGAGATCAATCTGATGAAAACCCAAAAATCACTCGAGCATTAAGCCTCCACATCATCCACCGCTTTCAAATTCTGTTGATGCATCTCTGTTGTACTGTACTAGATAGAGATGTATCAAATCGTCATGTCTGGCAGCAAAGGTGTCAGGGCGGTGTGAACGAACCTAGGAACAGCGGTCGCCGGCCTGCCAGCGGCCGGTTGGTACAGTGCAATGCAATGGGCGACGCTTGACAATGGACGTCCGTGTCTAGCTAGCTAGGGTTGGTCTGCTCCTTGGGGCAAGTGGGAACATGTGCGCGCCGCTTTCGTCTCACTCCGCACTTTGCCTTTCGTCTCGGTCCTCTGGAGTACAACTGTAAAACTGTAGATGTAGTACCGGCGGTAAACAGAGATCAGATCGACCGGGCTACCCACCTGCACGCGTGATGCATGTGCATTCCGCGGTGGGAGCCATGCAGGCGCCCGACGAGTTTTGAAAGGCTCGCTCGGTGCATAATTTGAAGATATGCATTCCGTGGTCAGCTGCTCGATCGATGGCAGACCTGACCGAGCGGTGGTGCCGCATCGGTCGCGGTCGCCCAATCCTTTTCGCGTGAGGCGTGACTGACCAAAGTGACCATGCCATGCGCGCGTGCGTGCTATCAGCAGCAACGGCACGTCGATGGCATGCATCCATGCCATCCCGTGTGGTGCCGTGCACGCCAACCTACTCGCGGTTCGGCATATACGTGCAAGCCCCGCCGATGTATGCATGTGTCACTACTTAATTCCACGTGCGTATCAACTTGTGATGCGTCCGGGTGTTGAATGATCGACTGAGGGTGATCACGGTGCGGCGAGAGGGCGCGCGACCATCTAGTTAAATTACTCCCTCTGTCTCGTAATATAACACGTTATTCCATCAAATATGTAAGTATATTTGATATAGTAACATCTAGAAATGGTTTTCGAGCTCATCTGCTTCCTCAGGTGAACAATAGCGTTAAAAAATACTAGAAAAAATCAGATTAATTTTTTTGTGTGGAAGATGTTTAAATTCGTGACGTCCATGCCAAAAATGCCAGATATCCAAATACCACAAAATTTGGCACGGCATCACACACTCGAGCATCTTCCCTGCAATTTTTTCCTAGTTTTTTTAAGAAATTCTAGCATTTTTTTATTTTATTGTTCATCGAGATCGGCCTGCCTCGGTCGTTGCCTTGTGGGATGGTGGTGGTCCATGTTATCTTAAGGCATTTTTAAAGCGGACCTTCAGACCATTCTAAGTGTTCGGACAGAGCTTTTCGAACACAGTTCGTCATCTAACGTCGTCCTGCATCGGTCTGTGGACCAGTCCAAACATCATTTTTTTTCACCAACCACGAGGGCATTATGGGACTCCGAAAACCAGCCACGTAGGACCCTGACACCCCCGGGACACCCAAAACCTCGTCCGGACCCGCGTCTCCATCCTTCCCTCTTTCTATTGCCACTTTCTATCTCGCCAATGATGTCGTTCTTCTACCCTGGCCGCCTGCCAAGCCCTTTCCGAAACTCCGCGACCCCCACCATTACACCTTCATGCCTCTTGTCTTCTGCCGTCGTTCCAGACCCACGTCTGTCCACTACGCAGGTATCATTCGCCCTTACAGGAGTCACAACGCCCGGCAAGTGTTCGGTGAAATGTTTGTGATAATTTTTTGTTGTTTCTTCATTTAAGCAATGGATTCAGGCATGAAGTACATATACGAGCACTATGTTGATTCGTTCGAGGAGGCAGGTGCTCAGTATCAAGCCACCGAGGCACCGGGCTTCCTTTTTGAACCCACCCAACCAAATCTTGAGCTTGATGACACCGAGTACAACCTTCCTAGGGTGGAGTCTGGAGTCTGAAGCTCGTCTCCAAGACGGTGAAGGCCAAGCCTGGTGGTGCGTCAACATTATCCTCCTGCAGCATCTCCCCATCGTCACCACCTCCGTTGCCGTTCGGGGGTGATCGTCTCATGCAATCCCGATTTTGGAATCAAGAGGTGTTCAATGTTTAACTTTCTTTGCAAGAGTCTTGAAGAACATCGAGATGTAAAAGGTGATTATAAAGAGATCACCTTTATCACAAACATTTGATTTTACTTTATCCTTCAGTATAAATACATTTATAAAGGTTTGTATTATAAATGTGTCTTTTATTTCACTTTATCCTTCAATTTGATTTTACTTTATCATGCCAATATTAATGTATCTTTTATTCCACTTTATAAATATATCTTTTATCATGCCAATAAAATGTATCACCTTTATCACAAACATTTGATTTTACTTTATCCTTCGATATAAATACATTTTGAGCAAAATTCGAACCCTGGAACACAACATTACGTACAAAGAGTTACACGCAATTACACGGTGACTACACTAGTAGAAAAACCCCCTATCGTCCCGGTTGGTAAGGGCCTTTTATCCCGGTTCTTGAACCGGGACTAAAGGGTCGTTACTAATGCCCTAGACCTTTAGTCCCGGTTCAAACACGAACCAGGACAGATGGGCCTCCACGTGGCCGGTGCGCCGAGCCCAGTAGGAGGGTTTTGGTCCCGATTGGTGGCACCAATCGACCAAAAGGCATCCACGCCACAGCATTTTAGGGCTGGGGTTTTTTTGAAAGGGGGTGTTGGGGGTTTTGGGGGTTAATTTAGGTGTTTCATATATTGTGTTAGCTAGCTAATTAATAGAGAGAAGTGTCCTCTCTTATGTCCGTGCTTGGTCGACGCCACGTACTATACATAGAGAGGCCCTCGACACGCTTAGCTAGTAAGAAAATGAAGGAAACCATTAAGTACAGAAGTTCGTCATGCATACCGAGAGAAGTGATCGATCGACCTCTCCTTCTCCGAGAGATTGGTCGAACAACAAGTTTTCGTATTATCTATCCGACGCTACTGGCTACATACATATACAACATGTAAGATCTCTTACAATCCCCTAGCATTTGAAATTAACTTCCACATGGTATTCTCCGGCTTTATTGATGACGTGGTCAAGAAAGAATCCCGCCAATTCCTCTTGAATTGCTTTCATGCGATCTTGTGGTAGGAGTTCATTCCGCATCTGCCACGTCTAATTTGAAGAAGGGGGTTAATACATATATATGAATGAAACTCAACAGAAATGATGGTGTAATAAAATAAAATTGTGAATATTATTGCTTACGCACTTCATATTGTCTTTTAGAGTAGCCCCGCTTATTTTTCAAAGTCGCTTAGTAGATGAACTCGCACACGTAGTATCCACAGTAATTATTCCCTTGTTCCTGCCACAAGCACTTTACGAGAAATAGAGGTCAATCAAACTGATAATGAAGCATTATAAATGGCATTGATGAAAGTATAGCTATAGAATCAACGGGAGATGCGCGCAACTAGCTAGCTAGTAGTACTTACGTCCGGGTATGTATATCGCAGCTCCTTCGGCAGTCCCGGAGCTTCTGCGGTGAACTGTTTCCAAACCCTGCAAGACAAAGAAAATAATTATTATTACTTGAGATATCAGGAAATGAACAAAAAGTTGCCGATATGGTGCGATAATGACCGATCGAACTTACTTGTTGAGCAATTTAGTCATGTCCGCATAGGTTTCGGGATCTTTTCGTCTCGTGTCTAAGACGGTTACTAGTGCCCGCTCAAGCTTAATCTCCAGAAGAACATAGTGGAAGCTGCGCACGCATGCATAACTCATCAATTACATTACTATAACCTTGCTCAAGTAATAAGGGAAACCGAATATGCACAGGACAGTAACACTCACTTGAAGTTGTAAGGAAAGAGTATGATATCTTTGTTTTGATTTTTGATCAACGATTGTAGCAAGTTGGCCTCGGCCTCTTCGGCATGCTTTTTAACCTGAATTTCATCTATGATATTTGTGTTAATGAACCCAATATCATACATTTCTTGTTTTCTGCACTCGACGATCTTCAATCTGCATAATATAGTGAGGATAATTAATTATAAATACATGCAATGAAAGAGCTGAGCTATATATAGAGACTTAATGACAAAAATAGTACTTACAGACAGTAGCAAAAGACCGTTAATTTATCGAGGGCCTTTTGATTGAAGAACTCAAAAAACTCCTCAAATGGAATAGGCAACAGATCAGTTCCAACGAGGTCGTGCTCCTTTTTAATTCTCAGATACAAAGTATTCGTCCCCCCAGACTCTCTGCAGGTTTTCATGTACCAATTATGGAATCTTCGCATCATCGTTGTTAGAGATTTTTCATCTTTGACGAGAGGCTTCCCGTACTCGTATCTGTGTTCGACCACCTCCATGAAATTTAAATTTACATCGTCAGGAAGGTAATCTCCAAGATTGCTATAAGCGGGCACCGTCCCCGGAGCATTAGCGACGATGTCGCTAGACACATTGAGCGGGGGGCACGATTGCTTTTCTTGTTCACCGAGCTGGGCAATTTTTTCCCAGCTGCTCGTTCTTTTAACCTTTGATCACTGACAGTACTTCCCGACCGCTGGCTTCGAGATATGCCTTTTTAGTAATGCGCTCATAGTTGGTTTTCGGCGGAGACTTTGGTGGTTTCCTCAGGGCATCGATAGTGCGCTTTGCTTTCACCGGATCTACCTTCTCCTCCGGAGGTGGATGTCTCTGCGCTTTCAACCCTTCAAAGAAGTCCTTCACTTCGGTCCGCACGATCTTCTTGTTTTCCTCCACGGTCATCTTGTACAGTAACTTCTCTAGAGGCTTGAGAGGTGGACCAGATCAGATTGCCTCCCGCCTGGCTGTCTTGCTAGACGCCGGAGCAGAGCGGAGCGGCTGCGGCTGTCTTCTTCGTGGCTTGCTTACGAGGCGGAGGAGAAGAACTACGACGCTACTCGAGTAGCCGGGCGGCGGCGGGTCTCCTCCGCTCTTGCCGGGCGTAGGCGGAGAAGGAGGAGGCTGCTGGCTGCTGGGCGCTGGCCAAGCAGGCGGAGAAGGAGGCGGAGTGCCGCCACGCGCCGGAGAAGGAGGCTGAGTGCCCTGATCGTCACTCGCCGGAGGAGGAGGCGGTGTAGGAGGCGGAGTGCCCTGACTCGCTGGAGGAGGAGGAGGAGGAGGAGGCGTCCAGTTCGGAAGGTTGATGAACTCGTTCCGCCATAGGCATGGAGTCTTCAGAGCAGAACCCAGCCGAGTCTCCCCTTCACCGGTAGGGTGGTCAAGCTGGAGGTCCTCAAATCCCTCCGTTATTTCATCCACCGTCACCCTAGCATATCCTTCTGGAACCGGACGACGGTGAAAAGTTGCACCGGGTTCAGAAGGTCGAACTTGGCCGACAGCCGCCTTGAATTTTAAGTTCTGCCATTGTGTCATAAGGTGGCAATTTTGAGACTCCGTGATAAAATCCACGGGGTAGCTAGCAGGAGCCGTCAAGACATGCTCCGGCTGAAGCAGCTCGGTGGAAGTCACGCTGCTTCTCCGCTGAGATGGCGGGGTAGCTTCGGTGGAAGCTTCGGCAGTTCGTTTGTTGCGATTTGCTTCTCGTTCCTCTATCGCCTGTACCCATGCGTGCAGCGCTTGCAGTTCGGTCTGTTGCACTTTCTTCCTCCTCTCCTGGCATTTGTAACCGCCTGCGTCCGGAAAACCAACCTTCCACGGAATGGAGCCTGGCGTGCCTCGTGTCCGTCCATGGTGCTCAGGATTCCCGAGGGCCATTGTGAGCTCGCTATTCTCTCTGTTCGAACGAACGCCCCTTGCTGCATCGCATCGATATAGTCTTTGAAGCCTCTTGATCGGTATTTTCGGTTGCTTGTCCGCCCAACGGCACTTCGCCGTCTGAGGTCCAAGGTTCCGCCAGCCCCGAAGAACCAAGTCTGGCAACGCTCTGGCCAGTTCATTGTCTCTTGTTCGATCCCTTTATCAAGCAGATCATTCTCAGCCTTGGCCCACTTAGGCCGGGCTTTGAGGTAGCCACCTGACTCCGTGCGATGGTGAAACTTCTTCTTCGCAGCATTTTGCTTATTTGTCGCCGACATCTTCTTACTCTTTTTTGATGTCTTGTGGGCCACAAATGCGGGCCAATGATCTCTGATCTTCTCATATTTGCCGATGAATTCTGGTGTCTCTTCTTTGTCGACAAACTTTTTCAGCTCTTTCCTCCACCTCCTGAATAGGCCTGCCATCTTTTTAAGAGAAAAAGACTTGATTAATTGCTCTATAACTGGCTTCTTTAGATCCTCCTCTGGCAGTAGGGTGAAATTTGCCTTCAGCTCAGTCCAAAGATCATCTTTCTGCATATCATTGACATAAGACACCTCAGGGTCTTCGTTCTTAGGCTTATACCATTGGTGGATGCTGATCGGGATCTTGTCCCTAACAAGAACCCCGCACTAAGCAGCAAATGCGTTCTTTGTCCGGATGGGTTCAATCGGTTCGCCGTCGCGCGCGATTGCTGTGATCTCAAACCTTTCATCCGAGCTCAACTTTTTCTTCGGGCCTTGTCTCCTTACCGAAGTTGTGCTCGATCCGGAGGGCTAGAAAAAAGAAGAAAGACGAGAGTTAATTAATATGTGTACATATACCAAAAAAATGAATGCATCAATTAGCTAGTCGACACAGGCTTAACTAATATATATACCTGGCCAGACTCGGTTCGATCACCGGAGCCATCATCACGGTCTCCTTCTTGCACCGTCATTGGGTCACCGGAGCCGTCCTCACGGTCTCCTTCTTGCACCGGCATTGGGTCAAAGGAGCATCATAATCATAGCCTGCTTCTTCACTCTGTCCTTCCAGACCATCGGCGTCGTTGAGAAACGAGAAGACGACATCACTTCCTTGTGCAATTATGTCCCCCAACACCGCTTCTGTTGCTTCGTCTCGAGGGGTGTCCATAGTTTCTACAAATATTTAAAATACGGCAATTATTATTCAAACATGACAGATGGATATATTAGTGGAAAACATAGGGGCGCGGCGGCTCTAGGGTTTGGGGTAGCCTCGACAACGCTTCTAGGGTTTGGGGTGGCCTCGAGAGTTTGTCGGGTCTGGGCGCGGCGGGAGGGGGTAGGAGACTGACATCGTTTTTTTTCTAGGGTTTGGGTGTCCTCGAGAGTTTTGGTCGAGCGAGAGGGTCGGGGTGCTCTCATGGTATAAGTTATCACAGTCGAGAGGGGTAATATCGACAACCATTTACATACATACACGGAAAATAATGTTATCGGGAGGGTATATCGACCCTCCCCCCACGTGTTGAAGTTATCGGAGGGGTTATATCGACAACGATGACATATGTACATGGGAAAATAATATTATCGGGAGGGGTATATCGACCCCCCTCGTGTTGAAGTTATCGGGAGGGGTATATCGACGACGACAGACCCGATAAAACATAAGAAAACGAAGAAGAAATAAAAAAGGAGAAGAAGAAAGGAATACAGGAGAAGATCGAAGAATAAGAAAACATATTTTCTATTTTTTTTCTTCTCCTCTATTCCTTTCTTCTTCTCCTCTTCCTTTTCTTCTTTTTTCCTCTTCTTCTCCTTTCTTCCTCTTCTTATTTTCGTTTTTCCTCTCCTTCTTTTTCTTCTTCTTCCTTTCCGATATATAAAACTTTTCTTCCTTTTCCTTATTTTACGTTTTCCTCTACACTAACCTAAAATGCACTAACCTTCTTTTTCCAATCCTTTTTTCTTCTAAATATGAACATATACATAAATTGACAAAAAATATGCACAAAAACATATACATAAATTTTCCTATACATATACAATTGTTTTACAAATATGCACATATATATGAACATATACATAAATTGACAAAAAAATACATTTATGAAAAAAATGATATGAACATGTACACACATATATACACATACACACACATATAAAAAAAAATACACTTATGAAAAAATGCTATGAAATAAAAATGCAGGGCAGGGGCGGCGGCATGACAGGGCAGGGGCGGCGCGCGGCGGGGCGGCATGCGGCGGCAGGAAAGGGCAGGGGCAGCGCGGTGGCCGCCAAGAAGGCAGGGCGGCGTGGGCGGCAGCGAAGGGCCGGGGCGGCGGCGACGGCGGCCAGTACAGGGGGAGGAGCAGGGGAACGGGGCGGCGCTCACAGCGAGGTGGCGTCGGCGACGAGGAAGGCTCGGGGACGGCGGACGGTGAAGGCGCCTCGGGGGCGAGGGCAGGGGCGCGCGGGCTCGGGGACGACGCCGGCGACGGCGACGATGCGGTCGGGGCGACGGCAGGGCGGCAGACGGCGTTGGGCAGCCTCGGCGGCGTCGATGAGCTCAAGGCCGTGGGGAAAATGGTCGATGATAAACTGAAATTTTCACAAGTCCTGGTTATATACCAAGAGCATCGGTCCCGGTTGGTGCCACGAACCGGGACCGACGCCTACCTTTAGACCCGGTTGGTGCCACCAACCGGGACCAAAGGCCGCCGCTTCCCGCCCTTCGGGCTGCCGAAAACTGACCTTTGGTCGGTTGGTGGCACCAACCGGGACTAAAGGTGGGCATTGGTACCTGTTGGTGCCACGAACCGGGACCGATGCCTACCTTTAGTCCCGGTTGGTGCCACCAACTGGGACCAAAGGCCTTGCGCTGCCCACGGCCAAAAGTTTAGTCACACCTCGCTAGTTGAGAGGGGCTCGGAGTGGTTTATAAGCCCCACTGCGGCTACCCTCTCGAGCTCCTCTCAAATGCAGGCTTACGGGCTTAATCTCACACTGTGCTGTCTGTGGGCCTATTGGGCCTTCTGCGGGCCTGAATCCTGGCCCAGGTTGGGTTTCTAGTCGTATTCAGGCCGTGGTGGCCCTATAGGTGGCAATTATTATTATTATTTTTCCAGGGGTTTTTGTTTTGTTTTTTGCATTATTTATTTTCTTTTGTTTTTTGCTTTATTTTTTAATTATTTTTGCTTTTAGGTCAGAAAAATTATAAACTTTCTGTTAGTGCCATTACTTTTCAAATTCGAATAGTTAAAATTTGAATTCTTTGAAATTTGTGTGAATCACAAGTTTTTGATTAACTTTACTATAAAAATAGTTTTTTTCCATTTTTTGTTTTGTTTTTTGCATTATTTATTTTCTTTTGTTTTTGCTTTATTTTTAAATTCTTTTTGCTTTTAGGTCAGCAAAATTCTAAACTTTGTGTTAGTGCCATTAGTTTTAGAAAAATTATAAACTTTCTGTTAGTGCCATTAGTTTTCAAATTAGAATAGTTAAAATTTGAATTCTTTGAAATTTGTGTGAATCACAAGTTTGTGATTAACTTTACTATAAAAATAGTTTTTTCCAGTTTTTGTTTTGTTTTTTGCATTATTTATTTTCTTTTGTTTTTTTGCTTTATTTTTTAATTCTTTTTGCTTTTAGGTCAGCAAAATTATAAACTTCCTGTTAGTGCCATTAGTTTTAGAAAAATTATTAACTTTCTATTAGTGCCATTACTTTTCAAATTTGAATAGTTAAAATTTGAATTCTGTGAAATTTATGTGAATCACAAGTTTGTGATTAACTTTACTAAAAAATAGTTTTTTTTCCTGTTTTTTGTTTTGTTTTTTGAATTATTTATTTTCTTTTGTTTTTTGCTTTAATTTTTAATTCTTTTTTGCTTTTAGGTCAGCAAAATTATAAACTTTCTGTTAGTGCCATTAGTTTTAGAAAAATTATAAACTTTCTGTTAGTGCCATTAGTTTTCAAATTAGAATAGTTAAAATTTGAATTCTTTGAAATTTGTGTGAATCACAAGTTTGTGATTAACTTTACTAAAAAAATGAGCACTAACAGATTCATAATAAATTTCTATGACTTTCAGAGAAATTCAGTATGAATTTAGGTCAAATTCCCTGTATAAGGGCATCTATTTTCACTTTGAGAGGAGCTCAACAAGGCAGAGAGGGAGGGGCTTATAAACCGGTGTGAGCGCCCTTCGGTTTACGAGGTGGGACTAAACTCTGACCGCAACGAGGACCAACCCTTTAGTCCCGGTTTGTGGCACAAACCGGGACTAATGTGTTGGAAATATGCCCTAGAGGCAATAATAAATTAGTTATTATTATATTTCCTTGTTCATGATAATCGTTTATTACCCATGCTATAATTGTATTGATAGGAAACTCAGATACATGTGTGGGTACATAAACAACACCATGTCCCTAGTAAGCCTCTAGTTGACTAGCTCGTTGATCCACAGATGGTTACGGTTTCCTGACCATGGACATTGGATGTCGTTGATAACGGGATCACATCATTTGGAGAATGATGTCATGGACAAGACCCAATCTTAAGCCTAGCACAAAGATCGTAGTTCGTATGCTAAAGCTTTTCTAATGTCAAGTATCATTTCCTTAGACCATGAGATTGTGCAACTCCCGAATACTGTAGGAATGCTTTGGGTGTACCAAACGTCACAACGTAACTGGGTGGCTATAAAGGTGCACTACAGGTATCTCCGAAAGTGTCTGTTGGGTTGGCACGAATCGAGATCGGATTTGTCACTCCGTGTGACGGAGAGGTATCTCTAGGCCCACTCGGTAGGACATCATCATAATGTGCACAATGTGACCAAGGGGTTGATCATGGGATGATGTGTTACGGAACGAGTAAAGAGACTTGCCGTTAACGAGATTGAACAAGGTATCGGTATACCGACGATCGAATCTCGGGCAAGTACAATACCGTTAGACAAAGGGAATTGTATACGGGATCGATTGAGTCCTTGACATCGTGGTTCATCCGATGAGATCATCGTGGAACATGTGGGAGCCAACATAGGTATCCAGATCCCGCTGTTGGTTATTGGCCGGAGAACGTGTCGGTCATGTCTGCATGGTTCCCGAACCCGTAGGGTCTACACACTTAAGGTTCGATGACGCTAGGGTTATAAAGGAAGTTTGTATGTGGTTACCGAATGTTTTTCGGAGTCCCGGATGAGATCCCGGATATCACGAGGAGTTCCAGAATGGTCCGAAGGTAAAGATTTATATATGGAAAGTTGTTGTTCGGGTTCCGAGAAAAGTTCGGGTTTTTCTGGTATTGTACCGGGAAGCTTCCAGAAGGTTCCGGAGGATTCCGGAGGGGTCCGGAGGTCCGGAAATTGTTCCACCATGTCCGATACAGCAACATGGGCTATAAGGGGGCGCCCTAGCCTTAATGGGCCAGGGGCACCAGCCCCCCCAAGGCCCATGCGCATGGGAGAGGGGAAACCCTAAGGGGGAGGGCCTCCACTTGACTTGGGAGGCACTCCTCCCCCCTTGGCCGCCGCCCCAACCCTAGATGAGATCTAGGGGGGCCGGCCCCCTCTCCCCCCACCTATAAATAGTGGAGGGGTGGCAGGGCAGCCGCACCCCAAGTTCTGGCGCAGCCCTTCCCCTCTCCCAAGTACTCCTCTCCCGCGGTGCTTGGCGAAGCCCTGCAGGATTGCCACGCTCCTACACCACAACCACGCCGTCGTGCTGCTGCTGGACGGAGTCTTCCCCAACCTCTCCCTTTATCCTTGCTGGATCAAGGCGTGGGAGACGTCACCGGGCCGTACGTGTGTTGAACGCGGAGGTGCCGTCCGTTCGGCACTAGGATCTCCGGTGATTTGGATCACGACGAGTACGACTCCTTCAACCCCGTTCTCTTGAACGCTTCCGCTTAGCGATCTACAAGGGTATGTAGATGCACTCCTCTCTCTCTAGTTGCTAGTTTCTCCTTAGATAGATCTTGGTGACACGTAGGAAAATTTTGAATTTCTGCTACGTTCCCCAACAGTGGCATCATGAGCTAGGTCTATTGCATAGATTCTATGCACGAGTAGAACACAAGTTGTTGTGGGCGTTGATTTTGTTCAATATGCTTACCGTTATTAGTCCAATCTTGTTTCAACGGTATTGTGGGATGAAGCGGCCCGGACCGACCTTACACGTACACTTACGTGAGACAGGTTCCACCGACTGACATGCTCTTGTTGCATAAGGTGGCTAGCGGGTGCCGCCTCCCACTTTAGTCGGATCGGATTCGATGAAAAGGGTCCTTATGAAGGGTAAATAGCAATTGACATATCACGTTGTGGTTTTGCGAGGTAAGAAATGTTCTTGCTAGAAACCCATAGCAGCCACGTAAAACATGCAAACAACAATTAGAGGACGTCTAACTTGTTTTTGTAGGGTATGCTATGTGATGTGATATGGCCAAAAAGAATGTGATGAATGATATGTGATGTATGAGATTGATCATGTTCTTGTAATAGGAATCACGACTTGCATGTCGATGAGTATGACAACGGGCAGGAGCCATAGGAGTTGTCTTTATTTATTGTATGACCTGCGTGTCATCGAATAACGCCATGTAATTACTTTACTTCATTGCTAAACCGTTAGCCATAGTAGTAGAAGTAATAGTTGGCGAGACAACTTCATGGAGACACGATGATGGAGATCATGATGATGGAGATCATGGTGTCATGCCGGTGATGATGATGATCATGGAGCCCCGAAGATGGAGATCAAAGGAGCAAAATGATATTGGCCATATCATGTCACTTTTTGATTGCATGTGATGTTTATCATGTTTATGCATCTTATTTGCTTAGAACGACGGTAGTAAATAAGATGATCCCTCATTAAAATTTCAAGAAAGTGTTCCCCCTAAGCGTGCAATCGCTATGCGAAAGTTCGCTGCTTGAAGCACCACGTGATGATCGGGTGTGATAGATTCTTACATTCACATACAACGGGTGTAAGCCAGATTTACACGCTTGAAACACTTAGGTTAATCGACGAGCCTAGCATGTATGCAGACATGGCCTCGGAACACAAGAGACCGAAAGGTCGAGCATGAGTCGTATGGAGGATACGATCAACATGAAGATGTTCACCGATGATGACTAGTCCGTCTCACGTGATGATCGGACACGGCCTAGTTGACTCGGATCATGTAATCACTTAGATGACTAGAGGGATGTCTATCTGAGTGGGAGTTCATGAGATGAACTTAATTATCCCGAACATAGTCAAAAACCCTTTGCAAATTATGTCATAGCTCGCGCTTTAGTTCTACTGTTTTAGATATGTTCATAGAGAAAATATAGTTGAAACTTGATGATGGCGATTATGCGGACAGTAGAAAGCTTATGTCCTTAATGCACCGTTCAGTGTGCTGAACCCCAAACGTCGTATGTGGATGTTGCGAACATCAGACATACACGTTTTGATAACTACATGATAGTTCAGTTAAACGGTTTAGAGTTGAGGCACCAAAGACATTTTCAAAACGTCGCGGAACATATGAGATGTTTCGAGGGCTGAAATTGGGATTTCAGGCTCATGCCCACGTCAAGAGGTATAAGACCTCCGACGCATTTCTTAGCCTGCAAACTAAGGGAGAAAAGCTCAATCGTTGAGCTTGTGCTCAGATTGTCTGAGTGCAACAATCACTTGAATCGAGTGGGGATTGATCTTCCAGTTGAGATAGTGATGTTTCTCCAAAGTCATTGCCACCAAGCTGCTAGAGCTTCGTGATGAACTATAACAAATCAGGGATAGATATGATGATCCTTGAGATATTCACGATGTTTGACACCGCGAAAGTAGAAATCAAGAAGGAGCATCAATTGTTGATGGTTAGTGAAACCACTAGTTTCAAGAAGGGCAAGGGCAAGAAGGGGTACTTCATGAAACAGCAAATCAGTTGCTGCTCCAGTGAAAAAACCCAAGGTTGAACCCAAACCCGAGACTAAGTGCTTCTGTAATGAGGGGAACATCCACTGGAGCAGAATTACCCTAGATACTTGGTAGATGAGAAGGCTGGCAAGGTCGATAGAAGTATATTGGATATACATTAAGTTATTGTGTACTTTACTAGTACTCCTAGTAGCACCAGTGGTATTAGATACCGGTTCGGTTGCTAAGTGTTAGTAACTCGAAATAAAAGCTACGGAATAAACGGAGACTAGCTAAAGGTGAGCTGTCGATATGTGTTGGAAGTGTTTCCAAGGTTGATGTGATCAAGCATCGCACGCTCCCTCTACCATCGAGATTGGTGCTAAACCTGAATATTGTTATTTGGTGTTTATGCTGAGCATAGACATGATTGGATTATGTCTATTGCAATGCGGTTATTCATTTAAGGAGAATAATGGTTACTCTAATTATTTGAATAATACCTTCAATGGTCTTGCACCTAAAGGAATGGTTTATTGAATCTCGATCATAGTAATACACATTTTCATGCCAAAAGATATAAGATAGTAATAATGGTACCACTTACTTGTGGTAATCGCCATGTAAGTCATATTGGTATAAACGCATGAAGAAGCTCCATGTTGATGGATCTTTGGACTCACTCGTTTTGAAAAGTTTGAGACATGCGAACCATGTCTATTGGTGTATACGCATGAAGAAACTCCATGCAGATGGATGGTTTGGACTCACTTGATTTTGAATCACTTGAGATATGCAAATCATACCACATGGGCAAAATGACTGAAAAGCCTCAGTTTCAGTAAGATGGAACACGATAGCAACTTGTTGGAAGTAACACATTTTGATGTGTGCAGTCCAATGAGTGCTGAGGCATGCAGTGAATATCGTTATGTTCTTACTTCACGGATGATTTGAGTAGATATCGAGTGTATTTACTTGATGAAACACAAGTCTGAATTATTGAATGGTTCAAGTAATTTTAGAGTGAAGTTGAAGATCATCGTGACAAGAGGATAAAATTTCTATGATATGATCATAGAGATGAGTATCTGAGTTACGAACTTTGGCACGCTATTAAGACATTGTGGAAATTGTTTCACAATTAATACCGCCTGGAACACCATAGTGTGATGGTGTGTCCAAACATCATAGTTGCACCCTATTGGATATGATGCGTACCATGATGTCTCTTATCGAATTACCACTATCGTTCATGGGTTAGGCATTAGAGACAACCGCACTCACTTTAATAGGGCACCACGTAATTCCGTTGAGACGTCACCGTTTGAACTATGGTTTGGAGAAACCTAAATTGTCGTTTCTTAAAAGTTTGGGGCTGCGATGCTTATGTGAAAAAGTTTCAGGTTGATAAGCTTGAACCCAAAGCGGACAAATGCATCTTCATAGGACACCCAAAACAGTTGGGTATACCTCCAGTCTCAGTTCCGGAAGCAAAAAGGATTGTTTCTAGAATTAGGTCCTTTCCCGAGGAAAAGTTTCTCTCGAAAGAATTGAGTGGGAGGATGGTGGAGACTTGATGAGGTTATTGAACCGTCACTTCAACAAGTGTGTAGCAGGGCACGTGGAAGTTGTTCTGTGGGCGCCTACACCAATTGAAGTAGAAGCTTATGATAGTGATCATGAAGTTTTGGATCAAGTCACTACTGCACCTTTGTAGGGTGACAAGGATGCGCATTTACTTCAGAGTGGTACAGTAATCCTGTCTTGAAGGTCATGTTGCTAGACAACAATGAACCTATGAGCTATGGGGAAGCGATGGTGGGCTCATATTCGACAAATGGTTAGAAGCCATGAAATCCGAGATAGGATCCATATATCAGAACAAAGCATGGACTTTGGTGGACTTGCCCGATGATCGGCAAGCCATTGAGATAAATGGATCTTTAAGAAGAAGATGAACGTGGACGGTAATGTCACCGTCTATGAAGCTCGACTTGTGGCGAAGAGTTTTTCACAAGTTCAAGGAGTTGACTACGATGAGATTTTCTCATCCGTAGCTATGCTTAAGTCCGTCGGAATCATGTTAGCATTAGCTGCATTTATGAAATCTGGCAGATGGATGTCAAAACGAGTTTCTTTACAAGTCTTCGTAAGGAAAGGTTGTATGTGATACAATCAGAAAGTTTTTGTCGATCCTAAGGATGCTAAAAGGTATGTTGGCTCCAGCGATCCTTCTAAGGACTGGAGTAAGCATCTCGGAGTTGGAATGTGCGCTTTGATGAGATGATCAAAGATTTTGGGTGTATACAAAGTTTAAGAGAAACTTGTATTTCCAAAGAAGTGAGTGGGAGCACTATAGAATTTCTGATGAGTATATGTTGTTGACATATTGTTGATCAGAAATTATGTAGAATTTCTCGAAAGCATATAGGGTTATTTGAAAGGTGTTTTTCAATAGAAAACCTGGATTAAGCTACTTGAACATTGAGCATCAAGATCTATGAGGATAGATCAAAAACGCTAAATGGTACTTTCAAATGAGCACATACCTTGACATGATCTCGAAGGTGTTCAAGATGGATCAGTCAAAGAAGGAGTTCTTTGCCTGAGTTGTAAGGTATGAAGTTAAGAGTTAACGCTCGACCACGGCAGAAAAGAGAGAAAGGACGAAGGTCGTCCCCTATGCCTTAGACGTAGGCTCTATAGTATGCTATGCTGTGTACCGCACCTGATGTGTGCCTTGCTACATATCCGGCAAGAGGGTACAAAGGTGATCAAGGAGTGGATCACCAGATAGCGGTCAAAATTATCCTTAGAGGAATAAGGATATGTTTCTCGGTTATGGAGGTCATAAAGAGTTCGACGTAAAGAGTTGCGTCGATGCAAGCTTAACACCTATCCTGATAGCTTTGAGTAGAGATATCGGATACGTATAATGGAGCAACAATTTGGAATAGCTCCAACTGGAACGTGGTAGCAGCATCGACGATATGACATAAAGTTTTGCGAAACACATAGGGATCTGAATATTGCAGACCCGTTGACTACAAGCTCTCTCACAAGCATAAACATGATCAAACCCAGAACTCATTGAGTGTTAATCACATAGTGATGTGAACTAGATTATTGATTCTAGTAAACTCTTTGGATGTTGGTCACATGGCGATGTGACCTGTGAGTGTTAATCACATGGCGATGTGAACTAGATTATTGACTCTAGTGCAAGTGGGAGACTGTTGGAAATATGCCCTAGAGGCAATAATAAATTAGTTATTATTATTTTTCCTTGTTCATGATAATCGTTTATTACCCATGCTATAATTGTATTGATAGGAAACTCAGATACATGTGTGGGTACATAAACAACACCATGTCCCTAGTAAGCCTCTAGTTGACTAGCTCGTTGATCAACAAATGGTTAGGTTTCCTGACCATGGACATTGGATGTCGTTGATAACGGGATCACATCATTTGGAGAATGATGTGATGGACAAGACCCAATCCTAAGCCTAGCACAAAGATCGTAGTTCGTATGCTAAAGCTTTTCTAATGTCAAGTATCATTTCCTTAGACCATGAGATTGTGCAACTCCTGGATACCGTAGGAATGCTTTGGGTGTACCAAACGTCACAATGTAACTGGGTGGCTATAAAGGTGCACTGCAGGTATCTCCGAAAGTGTCTGTTGGGTTGGCATGAATCGAGACTTGGATTTGTCACTCCGTGTGACGGAGAGGTATCTCTGGGCCCACTCGGTAGGACATCATCATAATGTGCACAATGTGACCAAGGGGTTGATCACGGGATGATGTGTTACGGAATGAGTAAAGAGACTTGCCGGTAACGAGATTGAACAAGGTATCGGTATACCGACGATCGAATCTCGGCAAGTACAATACCGTTAGACAAAGGGAATTGTATACGGGATCGATTGAGTCCTTGACATCGTGGTTCATCCGATGAGATCATCGTGGAACATGTGGGAGCCAACATGGGTATCCAGATCCCGCTGTTGGTTATTGACCGGAGAACGTCTCGGTCATGTCTGCATGGTTCCCGAACCCGTAGGGTCTACACACTTAAGGTTCGATGATGCTAGGGTTATAAAGGAAGTTCGTATGTGGTTACTGAATGTTGTTCGAAGTCTCGGATGAGATCCCGGACGTCGCGAGGAGTTCCGGAATGGTCCGGAGGTAAATATTTATATATGGAAAGTTGTTGTTCGGGTTCCAGGAAAAGTTCGGGTTTTTTTGGAATTGTACGGAAGCTTCTGAAGGTTCCGAGGGGAATGGAGGTCCGGAAATTGTTCCACCACGTCCAATATAGCAGCATGGGCTATAAGGGGCGCCCTAGCCTTAATGGGCCAGGGGCACCAGCCCCCCCAAGGCCCATGCGCATGGGAGAGGGGAAACCCTAAGGGGGAGGGCCTCCACTTGACTTGGGAGGCACTCCTCCCCCCTTGGCCGTCGTCCCAACCCTAGATGAGATCTAGGGGGGCCGGCCCCCTCTCCCCACACCTATAAATAGTGGAGGGGTGGGAGGGCAGCCGCACCCCAAGTTCTGGCGCAGCCCTTCCCCTCTCCCAAGTACTCCTCCTCTCCCGCGGTGCTTGGCGAAGCACTTGAGGATTGCCACGCTCCTCCACCACCACCACGCTGTTGTGCTGCTGGACGGAGTCTTCCCCAACCTCTCCCTCTCTCCTTGCTGGATCAAGGCGTGGGAGATGTCATCGGGCTGTACGTGTGTTGAACGCGGAGGTGCCGTCCGTTCGGCACTAGGATCTCCGGTGAATTGGATCACGACGAGTACGACTCCTTCAACCCCGTTCTCTTGAACGCTTCCGCTTAGCGATCTACAAGGGTATGTAGATGCACTCCTCTCTCTCTCGTTGCTAGTTTCTCCTTAGATAGATC
Organism: Aegilops bicornis; assembly: GCA_021605145.1. Taxonomy (NCBI): domain Eukaryota; kingdom Viridiplantae; phylum Streptophyta; class Magnoliopsida; order Poales; family Poaceae; genus Aegilops; species Aegilops bicornis. The sequence continues at coordinate 831,555,132 of CM038671.1, read as the reverse complement.
TTGGTGACACGTAGAAAAATTTTGAATTTCTGCTACGTTCCCCAACATAATGGTCATGGGCCAGGGGCGAGGCGCATAGGTCCCGGTTCGTGCGTGGAACTGGGACCAAAAGGTCCAGACGAACCGTGACCAATGGCTCACGTGGCTGCCCTCTTGAGTGTTCTTGGTGAGAACATAGTTGACAAGGAGCGAACCGGGATTAATGGTATTACGAGGTCCGAACCATAAGACATTAAATTAAAGCATTTCAAATGAACTCCGAAAAAGTTGAAAGTTGGCATGGTATCATAATTTCACCCACATAGCATGTGCATGTACAAAACGGACAATGGTATCATACTGCCTGCATTATAAAGTTGGCATGGTATCATCATAATAGTTGCGGGAGAAAGTCTTCACTTTTTCTTTGCTTGTGTCATTTGCTTATTGCGACGTAACCATGGATGATCTTCATCGTTTATCAGGATGCTTGGGTCAGCCTTGACTTTGAAGGGAGGAATTTCATGAAACTTTTCATAATCTTCAGACATATACGTCTTGCCCTCCACTCCCATGATGTCCCTTTTTCCTGAAAGAACTATGTGGCGCTTTGGCTCATCGTATGATGTATTCGCTTAGTTATCTTTTCTTTTTCTCGGATTGGTAGACATGTCCTTCACATAGGTAACCTGTGCCACATTATTGGCTAGGACGAACGGTTCGTCAGTGTACCCAAGATTTTTCAGATCCACTGTTTTCATTTCATACTGTGGGTCTACTTGTACCCCGCCTCCTGACAGATTGACCCATTTGCACTTAAACAAAGGGACCTTAAAATCATGTCCGTAGTCAAGTTCCCATATGTCCACTATGTAACCATAATATGTGTCCTTTCCCCTCTCGGTTGCTGCATCAAAGCGGACACCGCTGTTTTGGTTGGTGCTCTTTTGATCTTGTTCAATCGTGTAAAATGTATTCCCATTTAACTCGTATCCTTTGTAAGTCAATACAGTCAAAGATGGTCCTCGACAACAAGTACAGCTCATCACAAACAGTGTTGTCACCTCCGAGACGTGTTTCCAACCAAGCTGCTGAAAGTCCTGATGTGTTCACATGTAATCGATCGTCGACCTTTGCTCCGGGTGTTTGGAGCGCAGACTGTTCTTGTGTTCATCGACATACGGGTCACCAAGGTAGAGTTACGTAGAAGCTGCAGTAGTGTGCTTGAGACCAAGAATATCCGTCCCTCGCATATTATTGAGTCCCTCCAAGCGTGCCTTTTCTAGACAGTCTCCCCTCATACCGCGATTTAGGGAGACCTATCTTCTTAAGGCCAGGAATGAAGTCAACACAAAACCCAATGACATCCTCTCGTTTGATGGCCCATGGAGATGCTTCCTTCGGCCTAAGCGCGACATGAGACATATTTCTTTAGGACTCCCATGAACCTCTCAAAGGGGAACATATTGTGTAGAAATCTGAGCCCCAGAATGACAATCTCGTCGACTAGATGAACTAGGACGCAAGGCCATGATATTGAAGAAGGATGGTGGGAACACCAGCTCGAAACTGACAAGACATTGCGCCACATAACTCCTTAGCGTTGGTACGATTTCTGGATCGATCACCTTCTGAGATATTGCATTGAGGAATGCACATAGCTTCACAATGGCTAATCGGACGTTTTCCGGTAGAAGCACCCTCAATGCAACCGGAAGCAGTTGCGTCATAATCACGTGGCAGTCATGAGACTTTAGGTTCTGGAACTTTTTCTCTGGCATATTTATTATTCCCTTTATATTCGATGAGAAGCCAGTCGGGACCTTCATACTGAGCAGGAATTCAAAGAAGATTTCTTTCTCTTCTTTCGTAAGAGCGTAGCTGGCAGGACCTTCATAGTGCTTCGGAGGCATGCCGTCTTTTTCGTGCAAGCGTTGCAGGTCCTCCCGTGCCTCAGGTGTATCTTTTGTCTTCCCATACACGCCCAAGAATCCTAGCAGGTTCACGCAAAAGTTCTTCGTCACGTGCATCACGTTGATCGAAGAGCGGACCTCTAGGTCTTTCCAGTAGGGTAGGTCCCAAAATATAGATTTCTTCTTCCACATGGGTGCGTGTTTCTCAGCGTCATTCGGACAACTAGTCTGCCGGGACCCTTTCCAAAGATTATGTGTAAATCATTGACCATAGCAAGTATGTGATCACCGGTACGCATGGCGGGCTTCTTCCTGTGATCTGCCTTGCCTTTGAAATGCTTGCCTTTCTTTCGACATTGATGGTTGGTCGGAAGAAATCGACGATGGCCCAGGTACACATTCTTTCTGCAGATTCCCAGGTATATACTTTCAGTGTCATCTAAACAGTGTGTGCATGCGTGTTATCCCTTGTTTGTCTGTCCTGAAAGGTTACTGAGAGCGGGCCAATCGTTGATGGTCACGAACAGAAACGCCTTTAGGTCAAATTCTTCCTGTTTGTGCTCATCCCACGTACGCATAATCGCTTCCATTCCACAGCTGTAAAAGTTCTTCAACTAATGGCCTTAGGTACACATCAATGTCGTTGCCGGGTTCTTGAGGGCCTTGGATGAGAACTGTATCATAATGAACTTCCGCTTCATGCACATCCAAGGAGGAAGGTTATACATACATAGAGTCACGGGCCAGTGCTGTGATTGCTGCTCGCTTCCCCGAAAGGATTAATGCCATCCGTGCTTAAAGCAAACCATACGTTCCTTGGGTCACTTGCAAACTCATCCCAGTACTTTCTCTCGATTTTTCTCCACTTGTGACCCGTCCGGGTGCTCTCAACTTCCCGTCTTTCTTACGGTCCTCACTGTGCCATCGCATCAACTTGGCATGCTCTCCGTTTCTGAACAGACGTTTCAACCGTGGTATTATATGAGCATACCACATCACCTTCGCAGGAACTCTCTTCCTGGGGGGCTCGCCGTCAACATCACCGAGGTCATCTCGTCTGATCTTATACCGTAATGCACCGCATACCGGGCATGCGTTCAGATCCTTGTACGCACCATGTAGAGGATGCGATCATTAGGGCATGCATGTATCTTACGCACCTCCAATCCTAGAGGGCATACGACCTTCTTTGCTGCGTATGTACCGTCGGGCAATTCGTTATCCTTTGGAAGCTTCTTCTTCAATATTTTCAGTAGCTTCTCAAATCCTTTGTCGTGCACAACATTCTCTCGCTTTCCACCGCAGCAATTCCAAAGACATACCGAGCTTTGTGTTGCCATCTTCGCAATTGGGGTACAACCCTTTTTGTGATCCTCTAACATGCGATCGAACTTCAGCTTCTCCTTTTGACTTTCGTGATTGCGTCCTTGCATCGACAATGACCCGGCGGAGATCATCATCATCGGGCACAATGTCCGGTTCCTCTTGATCTTCAGCAGCTTCGCCTGCTGCAAAGATCATCGTGCACATCGTCTGGTTCCTCTTGATGTTCAAGAGCATCACCGTATTCAGGGGGCACATAGTTGTCATCAGATTTTTCTTCTTCGCCGTCTTCCATCATAACCCCTATTTCTCCATGCCTCGTCCAAACATTATAGTGTGGCATGAAACCCTTGTAAAGCAGGTGGGTGTGAAGGATTTTCCGGTCAGAGTAAGACTTCTTATTTCCACATATAGGGCATGGACAACACATAAAACCATTCTGCTTGTTTGCCTTAGCCACTTCGAGAAAATCATGCACGCCCTTAATGTACTCGGAGGTGTGTCTGTCACCGTACATCCATTGCCGGTTCATTTGCGTGCATCATATATAATTAAGTGTGTCAAAAACCATTACAGAACATCATGAATAGATAATTAAGTGACCAAATTAATAGAAGTTCATCATCACATTAAAACCAATGTACATACATAGTTCTCATCTAACAACATAAAGCTCTGCAGAGCATCTAAATTAATTAAACCATACATTGAAACTATGTAAAACATTTCAATGCGAAAACAAATGCGATCATAATCGCAACCAAAGTAATAATTGATCCAACGACATAATGATACCAAGCCTCGGTATGAATGGCATATTTTCTAATCTTTCTAATCTTCAAGCGCATTGCATCCATCTTGATCTTGTGATCATCGATTTACATCCGCAAGATGCAACTCCAATATCATCTTCTCCTCCTCAATTTTTTTATTTTTCCTTCAAGAAATTGTTTTCTTCTTCAACTAAATTTAACCTCTCGACAATAGGGTCGGTTGGAATTTCTGGTTCACATACCTCCTAGATAAATAAAATCTATGTCACGTTGGTCGGCATAATTTTCATAAAAAATAAATGAAGCAATATTTATAAAGATAGTATATACCACATCCGAATGATAGACAGGACGAGGGACGACGGGGGCGGATACCAAAACCATCGCACTATATAATAACAAGCAATAAAATAGTAAGAAAATTAGACAAGTATATATCTCTAAAGCAAGAATTTTTTTTCTTTCAGAAAGAAGATAAGAACAAGAGGCTCACCACGGTGGTGCCGGCGACGAGATCGGCGCGGGCGATCGACGACAGTGAAGACGGGGACGGGGCGTGACGGGCCGCTAATATAAACCTAGAGAAATCTCGGGAAAAATAGAGTTCGAGGTCGTGCTTTGAGAGGAGAAAGCTTAACTAGTGTGGCTCGGGCATTTCATCGAACACCTCATGTGCATAGGAGGTGAGCTAGAGCACCACAAAGCCCTCCCCCCCCCCCCCCCGGCCAGAGAAAAACAGAGCAGTGGAGTGCTCTGCTCGCGGGCGAGGGGTATATATAGGCACCTCAATGGTCCCGGTTCGTGGCACGAACCGGGACTAAAGGGCAGCATGTTGTCCCGGTTCAAGCCACCAACCGGGACCAATGGTGGTGGGCCAGGAGCCAGGCCCATTGGTCCCAGTTCATCCCACCAATCGGGAACAAAAGGTCCAGACGAACCGGGACAAATGGCCCACGTGGCCCGGCCGGCCCCCTGGGCTCACGAACCGGGACCAATGCCCCCATGGGTCCCGGTTCTGGACTGAACCGTGACTAATGGGCTAACCCGGCCTGGACCAATGCCCTCTTTTCTACTAGTGCTAGGATTCTTTCTTTCTAACTAACATCTCCCCCCTGATTTCACGTGGGTGGGCCCCTCCTCCCCCTTAATCTCCAATCAAAATCGACCTGCCTGTAAAACTCCCGTGAACGTATTATGTGTAGCATTACTTCCAAAACATCCAAAGAGAGATGCATAATCATGTGGGAAGTAATGCTACAGCCACCAGATATACAAAGCGTTTCACGGAGTTGTTTTGACTTGGAGCATTTTAATAAGTTTAGGGGGGATTATTGATCATGTGGGAGGGAGGCATGGTGCCAGATAGGATGACACGCGAAGCCTGGCGGCCAAGTCGCATGCACCTCCACTAACATCAATGTGTTATTGTTCTCTGATGATACATTTGATTCTTTTTATGTCATACTCCCCCCGTTACAAAGTTGGGTCATCTATTTTCAAACAAAGGGAGTACAATACTTTGATTGTTAGAAAATATGGTAAGGTAAGACATATCTTCACAAAGCTTAGTGTACAAACCTCCCAACCAAATAGCTTCTGCGCATGTCTCAGAAACCGTCATATACTCGACATCTGTAGCGACCAGACCTCAGACAGTCTGACCTCTGTGCACCAGTGTCATCCCTGGATCAGTAATGCTGACACGCACAGTACTTGAAGGATTTATAAGAGAGTAGCAATCACACACTTACTACATTGAATGTCTCAAAAGAGAACTTAATACAAATAATAACATGGCTTAAGGCCATCTAATAACGATAACAACGGAAGGCTTGGAAGATAAGCGAGTCCATCAACTCCAACGACATCACTGAGTATAGAACCACCACCTAAGGCACCTTACTCATCGTCTGAAAAGTCTCCAACATGAACGTTGCAGCCCGAAAATGGGCCAGCACATGGAATATGCTGGCAATGTAACACATAGAGAGTAATATGAAAGAGTAATGCTATACTACATGCATATATGGCTGGTGGAAAGCTCTATGGTTACAGTTTTGCATAAAGCCAATTTTTCCCTACTGCAAAGGAATAAATTTTATTTAACTATCATGGTGGTTGTTAAACATTGAGAATGGTTGACAGCATTCTCAATCCCAATTAAGCATCATCAATTAAAAACCCAACAACATTAATTAGAGTAACATGATGAGATTCACATGATAATCCAAGTACTAGATACTCAAGATGTCCATAACCAGGGACACGGTTAACCATGATTAGTTTGTTACACTCTGCAGAGGTTTGTGCACTTTTCCCCACAAGACTCGATCTCCTCCGTTGGGATTCTCGCACTACATGGTGTTTGAGAAACGGATGACCGAGACATAGTCTTTCAGAAGCGCTAGCACCTTACGAGCGGGTAGACAGTACCAACCTACATCCCCTACATCTGCTAGTCTACCATTGTAAGAGTTCGCACGACTTAGTCAACTATGCTAGAGCCCATAGTAGCTTGTGGCTGCACACGGGAGTTTCTAGCATGAATAATCTCATGATCCCTTTGAGCCTGGGTGGCGGTCCATAAAGAAAAATAGGAAATCCTGGAATACCCAGGTACCTCAATCCACCTAGATGTGTGTTTAAGTTGCCACCTTAAATAAACCATTAATTAACAATCTCACATCTGTCATGGATACACTCACCCAATCCACGTCTACTAGCATAGCATGGCATAATAAGCAAAGGTAGAAGTAACTCCCAAGGGTTTGATAATAAAATAGGTAATAGGTACTACCTCAACTACTTCCCAAAACCCACAGTTTAATGAGATCCTAATCATGCAATGTTTGAGGATTGATCTAATGCATAAAAACTGGGTATATAAGGGATATGATCAAAGTGTTACTTGCCTTGCTGATGATCCGCGAAACCTAGAGATTCAAAGTAGCAAGCGGCGCACTCCGAGTACTCTATCGCAAACAAACAAGCATACAATAAGTACTGATCTAATGCACAAGTAAAACTCAAATAAAAGATCTAACCAGAAGTTTTAACTTAAGAACTCCGGTTTGCAAAAAGAATCAAATCGAACGAAGCAACGAAAGTCAAACAGCGAAAGAAACAAGCTTGTTTTATTAATCTGGACCTAAGTCAAATTTTACAGAGCAAAAACTTGTTTGAGTTGATTATTCGGAAAGAGGGTTTCGAGACAAAACTCTAGGCGCTTGAATCGCCTGATTCCGATAAACGAGCGAAAAGTTATACTAGATCGAAAATCGGATCAGAAATCGTGATCAGAAAAATCGCGGAATAAATCCGAGAAAAAAAACGACGAAAAGATTAATGAACGAACGTTCGTTATCTGGATCTAAATGATGAACACATTCGTTAAAACGAACGAACGAGCAAACGCTCGCTAATTAACCTAAACCGAAAAAAACCGATGTAATAAAAAATGGATGTAAAAAAACCGACGAAAAACCGACGGTTTTTCTAAAAAAACAGCGGCGGCGAGGTCAACATCGGTGTGCGGGTCGGCGGCGGCTCCGGCGGCGGTGGCGCGGGGTGGCGGCGGGCAGCTAGGGTTAGAAGCGCGGCGGCTCAGGCGGAGCTAAGGCTGCCCGGTGGCGCTATATAAAGCCTGGCCAGAGGAGTCTCGCCAAACCGCCCAAGGTCGGTTCGGACTTTTTTTTAATAATTACGCGCAGAAAAACAAAAGAAAGAAATACTAAACATACTCCAAAAGTCCCGAAATAAATTTTCTCCGGCTTCTAAAATCAAGCGGGACAAGATGAACATTTATTTGGGGCCTAAATAAAATTTTGAAAAATGCACATTTTTCCTAAATTAAAATAAAATAGCGATAAACTCCAAATAAAAATCTTATTTGATTTTTATTAAATCTTCAATATTTCTTTATTTTGGGAAATTCATTTTATTCCCTCTCTCATATTTTGATAATAGAAATAACTGAGGATAAAATAAATAAAATAAAATGATCCTATTTTCAAAATTTGAGAAAACTCAAATATGAAAATAACGAAATCTCCAACTCTCTCCGTGGGTCCTTGAGTTGTGTGAAATTTCTAGGATCGAGCCAAAATGTAATAAAAAAATATGGTATGCAATGATGATCTATGTATAACACTCCAAATTGAAAATTTGGGATGTTACAAACCTACCCCCCTTAAGATGAATCTCGCCCTCGAGATTCGGGTTGGCTAGAAAATAGGTGAGGGTGGTCCTTCACCAGATCTTCTTCTCGCTCCGAGGTGGCTTCATCCTTGGTGTGGTGGCTCCACTGGACTTTGCAAAACTTGATAACCTTGTCATTGATGACTCGGCCGGCAAACTCGAGAATTTTGACCGGTTTCTCCTTGTAGGTCAAATCATTACCCAACTGAATCGCTTCCAGTGGCACAGTATCCCTCAGCGGTATATCAGCCATCTCTGTGTGGCACTTCTTCAACTCGGAAACGTGGAACACGTCGTGAACTCCTGACAATCCTACGGGCAATTCCAACTTGTAAGCAACTTCTCCCATGCGCTCCAAAACTTTGTATGGTCCCACAAAATGTGGCGCTAATTTTCCTTTAACTCCAAAGCGCTTAACTCCTCGAAGTGGAGATACTCGAAGATAGACTCTATCTCCGACTTCGAAAACTGTCTCCTTGCGTTTTGAATCCGCATAGCTCTTCTGCCTAGACTAGGCTACCTTGAGCCTATCGCGGATCAACTTCACCTTCCGTTCAGGCTCCTTAATCAAATCTGGTCCAAACAACTGGCGGTCTCCAACTTCATCCCACAATAGCAGGGTTCTGCACCTCCTTCCGTACAAGGCTTCGAAAGGGGCCATGAGGGAGTCCTGGATTAGGGGGTGTCTGGATAGCCGGACTATAACCTTTGGTCGGACTCCTGGACTATGAAGATACAAGATTGAAGACTTCGTCCCGTGTCCGGATGGAACTTTCCTTGGCGTGGAAGGCAAGCTTGGCGATACGGATATGTTGATCTCCTCCCATTGTAACCGACTCTGGTAACCCTAGCCCTCTCCGGTGTCTATATAAACCGGAGGGTTTTAGTCCAGAGGACTAACAGCAATCATACCATAGCCTAGCTTCTAGGGTTTAGCCTCTACGATCTCGTGGTAGATCTACTCTTGTACTACCCATATCATCAATATTAATCAAGCAGAGTAGGGTTTTACCTCCATCGAGAGGGCCCGAACCTGGGTAAAAACATCGTGTCCCTTGTCTCCTGTTACCATCCGCCTAGACGCACAGTTCGGGACCCCCTACCCGAGATCCGCCGATTTTGACACCGACATTGGTGCTTTCACTGAGAGTTCCTCTGTGTCGTCACCTTTAGGCCCGATGGCTCCTCCGATCATCAACAATGATGCGGTCCAGAGTGAGACTTTTCTCCCCGGACAGATCTTCGTATTCAGCGGCTTTGCAATCGTAATAATTCGCTTGGCCATGTGGAGCAGATCGAAAGCTACGCCCGCCATCAGTCGATTTGGAAGTTTGAACTACACGGCAGACGTCCGCGGAGACTTGATCTTCGACGGGTTCGAGCCATACCGAAAGCGCCGCCGCATTGTTACGATGGGCATGATCTAGCTCGCCGCTGAACAAAGGCTCCTCGGAGGTCGCACCGTGTCCGCTCCGACCCTTAGCTCGGAGTCGATCGCGCTAATCGAGGACGGGTGGCTGGACACCGCCTCGGGGCTGCAATCTCTACGGCGATCGAGCCGAACACCAGCCTTGTCCTCTGCGAAGCTCGTGACTCCAAGGTGCCGGACTCCTCTCCGGACTCCGAACTTTCCGCGCCCCTGCCGGTCGAATCCGATTGGGCGCCGATCATGGAGTACCCGCCGCAGACATCTTTCAGCACTCGCCCTTCGGCGACATTCTGAATTCACTAAAGTCTCTCTCTTTATCAGGAGAGCCCTGTCCGGACTATGGTCAGCAAAGTTGGGATGCGGATGACGAAGAAATTCAAAACCCACCCACCACCCACTTTGTAGCCACTGTCGATGATTTAACCGACATGCTCGACTTCAACTCGGAAGACATCGACGGTATGGACGACGGTGTAGGAGATTTATCAGGAACCAGCGCCTATAGGGCATCGGACAACCACCTCATCTCACGATGTATACATGGTGGACACACCTAAAAGAAACGCATTTATTTAGGAACAAAGGGACGCAACGAGGGATCGTTGCCTCGAAAAGCAGTCAAAGCAGCGGCGTAAGCGCCGCTCCAAACCCCACCTCGACAGAGATAGCAGCCACACAGACCCAGCCATAGAGCTGGGCGGACCGGCGGACGATGAACATGCCATCGAGCAACCGTCCGAATAGGGCAACTTGGATAAACAAACCGAACAACCCGTCCCGGCGAAGATAATAAATCCGGACGACCTCACGCCGGACAAGTTGTCGGAGCAGAAGAATCTCCACAAAGGTTTCGCTACCATCAAGGTAGCTCAAGAAGCGAAGCGGAAGCTCAAAACAGCGGAAGATGCACTTTAATTAGATGGAGCAAAGTACTCAACACCGCAGACAAATACGGCGACAGTCGCCACACAAAGAGCTATCCGAAGCGAAAATTACTGCCGGAATTTGATGAGGAGGCCTTAGAGCCACCGCAATCAAAAAATAAGGAAGCCACCCTGTCGGGTAAACAACCCGATGGCCAACATAGAGCGGCAAACGACACCGCACACAAGCCAGCACGCGATCCGCACAAGGATTGACATCAAAAAGATGGCCTAGCTAGATCTATCTACGGGCCAAGAAAGCAAGCTTTAGTAAGCAATGCAACGCAACAAGTATCCGAACATCACGGCACACCCAAATATAGGGGTGCCGCACACCCCCTATGTTTGACCGAGGAGGTCTTTGGACCATGAATTTCAAATGGGATTCAAGCCCGTAAACATAGAGGCATACGACGGAACAACAGACCCTGGAGTCTGGATTGAGGATTACATCCTCCACATACAGATGGCTAGAGGAGATGACCTCCACGCCATAAAATTCTTACCCCTCAAGCTCAAAGGGCCAGCCCGGCATTGGCTTAAAAGCCTTCCCAAAAACACCATTAGAAGTTGGGAAGAGCTCGAGGATGCTTTTCGGGCAAATTTTCAAGGGACCTATGTCCGACCTCCGGATGCAGACGATTTAAGTCACATAACTCAACAACCCGGAGAGTCAGCCCGGAAATTCAGGAAAAGATTCCTTACTAAAAAGAACCAGATAGTCGATCGTCCGGACGCCAAGCCTTAGCAGCTTTTTCAAACACGTCATTCGAGATTTAATGGCTCGCCAGACACCTCGCCAAGAAAAGCCAAGAACAATGGCCGCATTAACAAGCCTCATGACCCGCTTTTGCGCAGAGAGGATAGCTGGTTGGCAAGATGCGATTAGCGACCCAAGCACATCCGGGTTAGGGATGGAACGGAAACCGCGACGCAAAGAAGAACCAAATACGACCAAGGGAAACAGCCCGAAGAGCACGGCAGTCAACGCCAGATTCAAAAGCTCTCGGCAGAATCAGAAAAAGCTGCCCCTCAAGGATAACAGGGACCAGCTATCTATACCTACTAATAAAGCAATGTGCGTTTCTCCGATTTTTTCATCCGTTCACCGACGTAAAGGTTTTTTTCTATCCGAGGTGGTACTAAATTTTTGTGCATCCGTCTGCTCGAAAAGATAAAATATTTTTCGTACATGGGCCGCACACGCTATGGCCCGGCGAAGCCAGCCCAAATATTTATCTGCCCAGACAGTTACGAAAGCCTATTTGCCGCCCAAGGCGTCAAATAGTTGGAGCTTCCCACAGGACGCCGAAGACTGGGCCAGCCCATTTTCTTTTTCTATGTGTTCTTTTTTTCTATTTTTTCCTATTCCTTTATCTTTTTCTTTCATGATTATTTTTTTCTACCATTTTTACATTATTTTCCCTTTTCACGGATATTAAAATCTTGAAAAAATTGTCCAAAATTTCAATTTTGCCATATTTAGACAAAAAGTAGGAATATAATTTTTTTGTTCCTATCTTGTAAAATGTTCAAAACTTTAATTAGTTTTGTTCCCCTACCAAAATGTGTTCGAAACTAAAAATGTTCCCATTTAAAAAAAAATTGTGAGTCACAATAAAAAATCAAAATTCACAAAATAAGTTGCATTTTAAAAAGTATTCCAGAATTATAAAATATTAATATTTTAGTGAAATATTCACAAATTCAAAATAATGTTTGTGGTTCAAAATCATATGTTCTGAAGTTTTTCTAAATATTCAAAACATCTTCACACATTCAACAAATGTTCATGTTTTTTAAAAAGGATCATGTTGTCAAAAAATGTTTAAGAATTTTTTAAAAACCCTACCTATTTTATGTGATGTTTCTCTTTTTCAAAAAATGTTTGAAATTTTACAAAATGGTTCGTATTTTTTTAAACTGTTCGGGGTTTCAAAAAATATTCGTGTTTCCAAAAATATTCCGAAATTCATAAATATTAATCTAAAATTCGACAAAATTCAAAAAAGACAAAAAACTCGAATCTGATGCTATAAAATATTGATAAATATTAATTAGTTAGCAGGAACCATTTGTTCGAGTGACTAGCAGTCGATGATCGAGTTTTTGAGGTCGCGAGTTCGATCTTTTTTTTAATGTAGAGAAAGCCTATTTTCCGCATGCAGCGCCAAATAGTTGGATGTTCACACAGCAAGCCCAACAATGGGCCGGCCCATTTTATTTTTCTCTGTGTTCCTTTTTTTGAATTTTTCCTGTTCTTTTTCTTTTTCTATCATGATTCTTTTTTCCTACCAATTTTAGAATATTTTCCCTTTTCCCGTAAATTAAAATATTGAAGAAAGCGTTCAAAGTTTCAATTTTCTTCCATATTTTAGAGGAAAAAAAATCAGAATTTAATTCTTTTGTTCCTCTCTTGTAAAATGTTCAAAATTTTAGAAACAATTTAAGTTCCAAAATGTGTTCTAAATTTAAAAAATGTTTGCACTTTTTCATAATTTTTTTGTGTATTACAAACTAAGATTTTCAAAATAAGTTGCATTTAAAAATATTACAGATTTAAAAAATTGTTTTCGTGAAATATTTGCAAATTCAAAATAACGTTCGTGGTTAAGAAAACACAGTTTCTGAACTTGTTCTAAATATTCAAAACATGTTCACACATTCAACAAATGTTCGTGTTTTTTCAGAAGCTTCATGTTGTCAAAAAATGTTTAAGAATTTTAAAGAAAAATTTAGCTGTTTCAAGTAATGTTCATATTTTTCCAAAAATGAACGACATTTTTAAACATGCTTTGCATTTTTGAAAATTGTTCGGGGTTACAAAAATTGTTCATGTTTTCAAAAATATTTGGCATTCGTAATTATTAATTTATTTTCGGAAAAATCAGAAAAAAACATATTTTTTTTGAATCTGACGCTGCAACATATTGTTAAATATTAATTGGTGGGTTAGCAGCCCGTGGATGACTTTTTGAGGTCGCGAGTTCGATCCTTCAACACGTCATTTTTTAAATTTATATTATGCCTTACAAACATAGGTCGTTTTGGTGCCTGTCAATGGGCCGACCCAGATGTGAACTGTTGGGCGACCCACACGCTATTTGACGATAAAAGAGATTATTTTTGTTTGCTATAATTGAAATATATTGTGGGTACGTGTCAATGAAAGCGAATATGTAGGTTTGGCTCTAATTTTGAAGAACTGTGGGCACGTGAGCGTTGAAAACAAGAATAAACCCTGATAAAGAAGGTATTGTCTGGTTATGCATGGATTATGCTAATAAAACGGGATTTATGCGTAATCCATCTGCTTACGTTATCCTCGGAGAGAATGGTCGAAGCTACCGGGCCCCAAGGGTCGCTGCGCAGCTACCAAATGAGGAGACCTGAAGGAAAAAAACACAAGTTGGCTGGTCGCCGCCATGCCGACTAATGTCACCACTATCAAGATCTCGCGGGACAAACATGACTCGCCAAAAGACCACAACTCCTCGCTCTGTCGCCCCACCATTGTGGATACCGTTGATACCGTTTCTGGTGAACACATAATTTATTCATCTTGCTGCTTCTCGAAAAAATATTTCTCCCGTTGCAATGGACGGGCATATGTGCTAGTCTAACCTAAACAAAATCTTGGACAAGATATGCCAAATCCATTGTACTCCCGGGAAGCCAGCAAACCATACCCACAGAGATTCTTGGGTCTTCAAGCAATCCGGCAAACTCAACGCCGAACACAAGGGGCTCAACACACCAAGCGAGGACGATGACGAACCCCACAGGCAGAGCATCGGAAAACAAAAGAATTTCCCACAAGAAGTCAAAACAGTAAACTATCTTCACGTGACAAAAGGGAAAAACAGAGTGGCGCCTATAGAGATACGCGCCATACGGCCTATCCCAGAGGAGTCCCGCCACTGGTTGTTAAAACCAATCACCTTCGACCATCAGGATTACTCTAGAAGTATCCGGAAAGCAGGCTGGACTGCCTTGATATTAGATCCGATAATTGACGGACTCCACTTTACACAAGTCCTAATGGATGGCGGCAGTGATCTAAACCTGCTATATCAGGACACAATCCGCAAAATGGGGATAGACCCAACAAAAATTCGCCATAGCAACACTTCCTTTCAAGGGTAACGCCAGCCCAGATGCCCATTGAACGGGCTCTCTCCTCGCTAGAAGTTATGTTCGCTCCCCGACAACTTCCGCGAAAAGCTAACCTTCCACATCGCCCCATTTACAAGTAGCTATCAAGCACTACTGGGACGCGAAGCTTTCGCCCGCTTTAACGCAATACCGCATTATGCATCTCTTACACTTAAAATGCCCAGTCCACGAGGCACCATCTCATTAAAGGGAAATATCGAGTGTTCCTTGAGCACGGAAGATTGTGTGGCTGCCTTGACAGCCACACACTAAACCGGCTTCACTAATCAAAGCACCTAAACAGGTCGTTCAGACCCCGGACATGGCCAGACAAGTCCGGCGTAAACATACAAAGGCTTACTAGCCGCATACCCCCGTACAAGGGGCTCCGCGCATGTACAAACAGAGACAATAAAGCTCAATTTTATTCGTTTTTTGAATTATACTTTGTTTATTTAATATAACGTACATTTTCGCACGATCTTTTTCAACTAAATTCCTCTCTTTTACAGATGAACACCGTGCTACACCCGTCCAGGATACGGCACAACGGAGACACAGTAGCAGAGCGTGCGATGAGGGACCCGTTCAAGGATTCTTTTTAGATTAAGACCCTGCGTAAACCTTTTTTACTGTCTCTTGTTGATACACATCCCCGGTTTCGTGATATAACCGAGGAGGAGGTTGGCGTCTTGGCATGTGGCCACGCCAGAATTTTGCGCGTACCTGGACACCAGGGGCTTATTACCAAGGGCGTTGTTCAGCCCGTTTTCATAAAGACCGAATACCTTAGGGAGTGTTCGGCGTCGCGAGTTTGGCCTTATATGCATCATCTCCGAATCATGTCTTTGGTCAAATGTTGGGTTTGCCCGGCTCCTGTGTTTTGCTGCCTTACGTTCCGCTCTATCGGCTAAGGCGGCACCAGGAGAACTACTGCGATTGTGCCCGGTTCGGCCAGGCGAGCACCTCAGTAGAGAAAGCCGAAAACTGACTGTCATGATATAGCGTGAGACTGGTCAACCACTCGATGACCCGCCGGAATCTGTAGGATTCCTCCGCATTAACGAAGGGCCGTTTCCCGGCCAGGCACACACGCGCCCCGAATTCGGGTGAGCGCGGTGCCCCTAGGGGCTATATAGTAGCCCCACTGTCAAACTCCTATGGCTAAGTGAAACACTACTAGGAAAAGGCCTACTAATGGCGCACCTAATTTGGCCATTAATGGCGCATTAGTGGTGCGTCATTAGTATATTTTATTAATGGCGCACCACTGGTGCGCCATTAGTATCTGGTGTACTAATGGCGCACCACTGGAGGCGCCATTAGTATATACAACAGTGCGCCATTAGTATGCCTCCCAGGGGGCCATGTATACCAGTGCTTTGGCATACTAATGGCGCTGGCGGCAAGATGCGCCATTAGTAATTCGGCATACTAATGGCGCACTGTTTAATGATGCGCCATTAGTATCCTTTGGCATACTAATGGCGCATCGTGATGTGATGCGCCATTAGTACTAATCTTAGGTTTTTTATTTTTTATTTTCTGTTTTTGCACAGGTTACAAAATGTATAATTGGACAAAATATAGACAGCACACAACAACAACAGATTCATCGAATACAATAGAAGATTAGTCTCTGAATACAATTCATCATATTAGTCTCTGAATACAATTCATCATATTAGTCTCCGAACTGAAAAGACCGAACAAAGATAGGACATTATATTACAAGTCTCGAGACCGCGAGTAGCGAGTTTGTCTTCACATTACAAGTCGATATCGATCATCTAAACTACCATCACATAGAAGAGAGCTGCGGTCAACACGATGAGCATCATCACGATGAAACTCGTCTTCATCCGGTTCCTCCAACGCTCCTCCCTCTCCCGCTAGATAGCGGGCGTATCTAGATTCGGCCTCGGCCCTAGTGGTGTACCCTTTGTAACTGTTACCGCTGAATCGGTGAACCTGTCCCGACACTCCTCCCGACCGTCAGAGACTCCGGGAACTTTACCCTTGTACACGACATACGACGGCATCGCTATGCACTAGCCAAACGAAACGTTAGTACCAATCCACAGACAATACATAAGCAATATATAAGTATGCAACAGAACGATCGGAAGAGAAAAGCAAGACATTAATAGCATCGATTACATCTAAGTTGAACGACTCTCGAAACCAAAGAGACATACTACAAGTTCATTAAAGTTTAATTACAACATGAGCCAATCGATGTTTCAGAACTAGACACAGCATTACTGCTTTCGACTCGACTCAAGGGACCGGAGCGTGGATGAAGCCGCCGTCTACCGTGGGAGTCATGAAAGAACGGGCATTGTCAGCCTGCATTTGTAGCATTGTGTCGATGTCACTGTTGGACGGTTGATTTCTGAGGTAGAACTGCCCCGAGGTACGAAGGACATCTTGATGGATGATTTCTGCAAACTCCATTTGGATGCGAAAGAATTCTTGTCGATGTCCGCGTCTGGATTGCCGACACGCCGCGGCCCAATCTTTGAGTTTACTCGGTAGCGAAGTTGATGATGGTCCCGCACGATCGCCCGCATGTGATGGATGGGCGTAGTAGGCACCCTTCTCGACCGCCAAGCGTTGCTTGACGCAGCGTAACGTCGTATTGTGGGAGAACACGTGCTTGCTGCATTTTACGAATAGGCTCGGTGAAGGTGCCTCCAGATTGGGCGTAGCCGGGGAGAACATCATCAAGAACCTTCTTGACATTTGTGTAGTCTACGTTCGACTGACGGTCGGGGTCGAAATACGTGGCCATGGAATATTTGGGGCTGAGGAGGATGAGCTTGCAATGTGTGTCACTGCAGAAAACACGGAATGTTAAAAGAAAAACGATCGAAATCTAAGAATTCATATGTTGCGGGCCAGTTGAGGGGAGGACTTACTCGAGAAAGTAAGGCACGAGGAAGTTATCCTTATCTTGGTTTGCCAGAATGACGCCTTCGAGGTAAGAACTCGCGACTTGCGGTCCCCGGCGCTGCCCAAGATCTTGCACGCATGTAGAAGGGGGCGACTATCACGATGTCCGGGGTCTTGTCGCGAATGATCCGCATCTCCATACTCAGCGAAAATAGCCGAACGAAGGTGTAGTGCAGCGGATGAAGGATCAACATAGCATGGATGTCATCAAACTGCAGGACGATCGTACGCCCGATGGAGTTATCCACAAAGCCCTTGCCCTCTGGCACCTTGGCCACGAAAACCGGGTATGCCACATCCTTCTCTCTGAGACGCCTCTTCTCCAAAGAAAGAACACTGTCATGCAGACTCCGCATAGCACCGGTTGCAGCATTGAGCATATTTGTCGGTAGCATCACCCTACCCGCCACATGCACCCTCCTCGAGATATCCTCAGGTGAAGGTGGCCCGCCCCGAGCACGGATCGTACTCGGTGCGGCTGGCCCGCACCCTTGTTAGTCTTTCTTTTGCGTGCCTTCTTCTTCTCCGGTAATGGGACCGAGTTACGCTCACAGACCGCCTTCTTGAGTGTGTTGGGGCTGATAATATTTTGCACCTCGCCTATCTCGAGGCTCGGTGAAGTCGGCATTTGAGGCGTCTCGAGAGCTGAACGGCGAGACGGCGCTGTTGCAACTTGGCTTCTCCGCGGTACCAGCTAGATCGCGCCGTCTTTTGTTGGGTTGGGTTCTTGAGAAGGAGGCCCCATGAAGTCGCCACCGTACCCATGATCGGCAAAGTCCTGATCGACGTTGGCAAATGTATCGTCGTCGTCGTCGTTCTGATCCTGTGCCATATGCATGTTTGGATCGATGGCATAGGGATGTCCGCACCGTTGCGGCGGTCTTGCCATGGGGCCGACTTGGCGGCAAGACGACCGGTGGCGGTGTTGTCTTTGGGTGGTGTCCCCGCCTCAAACGAATCTGGCTCTTCGGCCAAAGCAGGGGCCAGCTCAGGCAGGCGCTGAGGGTCATCACGTCATCATCGTCGGCCCCGACGGGTCGAATCGGAGGTAACAACTTGTCGCAGCCTGGCAGCACCCGGACCAGTTCAACCCTAAACAAGTTGGGTGGCATCTGGGTACCGTGGAACAAGGGGTTGCCCGGTTGAACGATTTTGCCCTTGGCGACATCGACCAAGTCATTGTTCACGAAGTGCAGGAGAGTGCACGGAACGTCGGCGGCGCCCTGCGAAAACATGTAGGGCGTCAGGGATGCCCGGTCAAAGGCAAGGAGATGAAGTCCTCGACCGAGAGAGGCTTAATTAGTTACCGTGATGATGGCGTCGAGCTCGGCTAATGTCGAGGCACTGCCAACGGCGGGCGTGCTGATTGACGGAGGGCCACTTGCTGCAGAGGTGCGGCCGGCGTACACCCGGTGCATTAAGCTCCCGTGTCGGGCGTCAGAGACACCAATGCCGCCTCCGCCGGAGACACCAATGGTTCGCCATCGCATTCTGCGAGTTGCTGGCCGTGAAGCTAGGAATCGGGGCGGCCTCGTTGGCGCCCGCAATCCACGCACTCAACCCCTGGATCAAGGTAGGCACAATGGCGGTGATCGTCGCTCCGAGTTGTTGTTGCACTTGCTCTTGGACAATCTCCGGAATCCGCGCCACCTATGCCTTGAGTTCTTGAACCTCGCACGCCTGGCTTTCCGAGCTGGTCTTTTTCTTCTTCCGCACACCAGCGGTATAGTATGACCCCCATTTTGTGGACAATCCTTTGCCGGCCACACGACCGGTGACGCCGACTTCTTGAGCTTATCCTTGTTCTTCATTACATTCAACGCCCTATTTAGAGTGGTGTCCCAAGGGTTGCTCTTAGTCGACCCAGCCATCGCTTTCAATCGCTGCGGAAGGAATGTGAACCATTTAGAAATTTGGCTTCATTAATTAGAATGCAACCATATGGAGCTAATTACCCGGGGTGGTATTCCTTACAGAACAACCTCAAGCGCCCTGGTCTTCGGATCCGTGGTAAGCTCCTTTGTTTTCGGTCCTTCTTGTACCGGGCCCCGACAAAGTTCCCGGTCCGCTTGTCACCGTATTTATCGAAGAGGCGGTAGGCCTTGCTCGGCACGCCCGCGTCCTCCTTGTCCCATATAGGCTCCGCCACTCTGTAACCGCCGGGACCGAGTGTGTGTTCCCTAAGTTCAGCTCCCGTGATTTCTTTCCCCCACTGACTTGATTGGGAGTTTGCGGTGCTCGAGCAATTGATCTTGAAGTTGTTGTAGTCATCTTCGGTGATCGGATGATTTTTCTCCTTGATCTTCTCATAACTCTCACCTTTCTCGATCATTCTCTTCACATTGTTTTTCCAAGTAGACAGGGCCTTGCTCATCTTCGTGAGGGCAGCATTGTTCACTTTATTCCCTTTGAGGCTTGTGTTTTCAAAAGCAGCGGGGAACTTGTATCGTTCGTGCAGCTTCGTGAAGAGGAGGTTGCGCAAATTCCCTCGGTCAGGATGCCTCAGGTTCTCGGTGTTGATTGAGATGGTGCTCCGGAGAATGCACCCGAGCTGAAGCGAGTACCCCTTGACTATTCGTTCGGGCGCCGTTGGATTCCCGTCGAAGTCCACTTCAGTAACTTCCTCCTTGAGGGTGCAGAGCACGGTCGGGCGCCGGTCCTTCCGTTGCCTCTTCTGTTGGCTGCCATCTGTACGTGCGCCGCCATCATTAGTGGTGGCATCCTCGGCGGCACCATCAGTGGTGGCATCAGTGGGGTCATCCTCAGCGGTACCATCAGTGGTCTCGGGATCGGTGGGAAAGGCGGCGTCCTCATACAAGTGAGGTTGTTCCTCCATCTCTGGGACAGCTCCCAGAATGCCTTGCCGCCTCAACCCCGGCCTCATCGTTGTGGGCCATGTTTCTCTCTAAATAGAAACAAAGTTTGGTCAAAAAGTTGGTTATTGTCAAGGAACAAGATCATGGTCTCATCATTTAGGGTTTGTCGACACCGAGGCATCCTAAAATCTAAGCTTTTATCATTGAGGGTTTTTCGACGCCGAGGCACCCTAAAAGCCTAAGCTTTCATCATTTCGGTTTTTATCGACACCGAGGCACCCTAAAAGCCATGCATTAGTCACAAGTACGCCGGGGCACTTGATCCTACTTAATTAACTACTAAGATACCCGGCCCATGCATTAGTCACAAGTACCCCATATGTCCTATTTTTAGCAAAGTCATGCTAAAATTCACGGAAAATTTCAGCATGACCTTTGCTGAAAATAGGACATATGGAGTACCAATTTGCCGGAATGGAAGTTAATCGACATTCCGGCAAACTCAAGGGCCTCTCGGGTACCTGCAAAATCATTATCCCAGGTGGACATGGATGCAATGTCACATGTCACATGGATCCCACACCCACAGGAGCTGGTGAAGCTTCATGTGTATTTCACGAAAACCAGCCTGACTAAAGAGCTTTATGTAGAAAACAAATCACTCCACCAGCTCACACAGGATCCATCGGAGACATTCACCCAAGATTTGATGGCTGTCGTTGATTTTTTTTTCTATGTTTGCACACAAAGTGGTGCTTCTATTGTAGTCTCCCCAGTACAGTTCATGTCCAATCTACCATACATTTGCTGCCAACTTGATCATCCCTCTAAGCAATTACTCAAAATTGATCAAATTTTATGCATTAGAGAATATCAGTCATTGATATATGGGTCCACATATGTTATGAAACAAACACTAAAACAAATTGCATGCGTGATGCTGCTGATGATGACCAAGCCCAATTATCCAGGTGCTTTGTCCAACTATAAGCACAGTGGAGTCCAGCAAAATAAGTACAGAATTCTTTTGTTAATTCACAACTTTGTACACATACTCTGCATAGACAAAGTGCCTTCTTTTCATATATAATAACATGCATGGTGACGAGGAAACACTGAACCCTACATCAGGAAACAGCCTAGTAATCTATTGGCAAAGCAGTAATCATACAAGAAGGCAGGAAGGGAGCAGTAATCTATTGGCAAAGCAGTAATCATATTTTAATCATATTCATATATTTTAATCAAGTCCAGCGGGAGGAATCTCAAAATTATATTAAAGAGTTGTAAAAGAACCGGAGACTACATTGAGACTCATTTTGTATATCATAGTTTGAAATGGCCAGAGAGGAAATCTGACTGACAAATGTTGAAGAAAATGGCGAAAGAACAGTTTGCTTTGTGCTCACCACTTGAGGGAGGAGGCGACGAGGTCCGGGTGGTGGTGGTGCTCGGCGACACCTACATTGTACCCATGGGCATTCAGCAATTTTGCATAAGAGAGCATGTCTTAGGCTCAACCACTTGTTCAGGTTTATGAAAAAATTTAACCAATTTAACCAATTTAAGCATATGAATTGCCACCAGGACATGTTATGTATGTACAGTTAACCAATTTTCTAACATACTACAAACTTTTGAACTGGGTCTTGCTAATACATACTTATGTCACTATATATCATACAGAAGCTTTTGCTCTCCATTATTTCCTCTTGTCGTAGTAGTAGTGTGCATGTGCGTTTACTGACCAGCATAGATTGACCGCAAGTCAAGGTCTTCGATGTGGAAAGCACAGAACCACTTGGAAAAGCTCTCCACTAATGCCGTTAGGGATCTCTCCACTAATGCCGTTAATGACCAGCATAGATTTAGCCTTTCGCATCATCACCACTACGAATTCCACAACAGCCCTGACTAATTAACCGCATGATCGTAGAAAAGGAGAAAAAAATCCCCACCCAGTTCGTCGAACAGAGCAGAGCACAAAAATCCCTCCGGTGAATTTTACCACGATCTACTACTTGGGGCCGCGAATTCGCAGGACTGTAGGAGCATGGAATGGATAATAAGGAGGCGCACACCTAGAGGAAGAGACGACCACCCATTTATTCTGCGAAGTTGAAGAAGAAGAAGCCGATCTGGATGGATGATGACGATCTCCTCCGTGCGCTCCGTGGATATTTGGGCTCCTGTGTGCGCTCAACGGTGGTGTCGGGGCGGCGCTGGCGACGGTGGTGTGGACGGGGCGGCGCTGGTGTCGGGGCGGCGTCGAGGGCGGCGGGGCGACGGTGGTGTCGGGGCGGCGCTAGCGACGGTGGTGTGGACGGGCGGCGCTGGTGTCGGGCGGCCGAGGGCGGCGGGCGACAGTGGTGTCGGGCGGCGGGCGACGGTGGTGTGGACGGGCGGCGCTGGTGTCGGGGCGGCGTCGAGGGCGGCGGGGCGACTGTGGTGTCGGGGCGACGGTGGTGTGGACGGGGCGGCGCTGGTGTCGGGGCGGCGTCGAGGGCGGCGGGGCGGCGGCGTCGGGAGAGGAGAGGGGAAGGGGATCGCGGGCGAGGGCGAGGGAGAGAGAGGGGATCGATACGAAGTAGGGGCGGCACAATACTAATGGCGCACCACCCCTCGGTGCGCCATAAGTACATACATGCTAATGGCGCACCTCACCCAGGTGCGCCATTAGTATTTTTTTTACTTCTGCCCGAGCCAACAGGGTTATCTACCACCAGACCTGATACACATCAAGTCTTCTCTACTAGTTCGACTGGTCAGCAGCTAGTTCTCACACCAGGAGGTCCTGGGTTCGATTCCCAGGCTCCACGATTTTTTTATGCATTTAAAATGTTGTTTGATACTTATTTGTGCTTAAATATGTTCAAATTAACTTGTTTAAATCATAACAGTAATATTTTTTTATAAGACAGTAATAATTTTTTAAAAAATATCATCAAACAGTAATGCATGCCGGTGGAGCGGGGAGGTGCAGAAGTGCGGGGGTCGGCGGCGGCGGTTGAGTAGGGAGGGTGCGGGGTCGGCGTGGCGGTGGTTGAGCAGGGGAATCGAGGTGCGGGCGGTGTGGCGCGGCGGCAGTGGACCGGATCTGGCGAGGTGGGATAGCGATCGAGATGGAGGGGATCGAGATCGAGTGTCCATGAAATTAAAAAATATTCATGATAGTTCAAAAAGTTCCCATGAAATACAATCGAAAAATGAAGTCTACGATTTAAATACAATCGATCTTAGCTAGCTATCTCTTCACAATCTTCTTGCCCTTCTTTTTCGCAAATGGAGTTCTTCTATGGAACGGACGTCCTTTAGGTAGGCTGGTCCTGCTTCTTCTTGTGGTGTATGCTGCTACTTCATCATCGTCGTCATGTTCGATCGTCGGGTCGCCGTACTTGTCGAAGTCTTGCTCATTGGCTACTCCATCCATTCCGATGATCTTTCTTTTGCCTCTCCTCACGACAACCATTTGGGCTTTGGCGGGTCGGTAATGAAGAAGCATTGGTCCACTTGGGAAGCCAGTACCCATGGCTCATTTTGCGGTGACGTTTGCTCATGATCTTGGATTTAACCGGGTATAACCATGGTGGTGAAATACCGGTCTTCTTTTATGACGTTCTTGGCCCATCGACACGGAACATCGGGACCTTCTCTCCAGTAGCTCAGCTCCCAGATCTCCTCGATCCTTCCGTAGTATCTGTCCTTGTCGTTACGGTGTAGGATTCCATCGTTACCCGGAGTTACGATAACCATCGCTCTTCATGTCCTTGGCCTCGGTGTAGATGTGTAGCCGTTGATATAAATACGCCTCATAGGTCATCGAGGTTGTGCTCGGCGCCCTGTGACAAGGCGAATATGAGTTGTTCTTCCGCGGAAGAATCCTCATGTAAAGGGCAACGAAGCTTCGCTTGAACCAACGCGTGAAACATGAGTTGTGCTCTTTGAGTATATCTCCGCCCGTCCTCTGTTGTCCTCGGTCATTGTACGTCTTCTTAATAAAGGTTTTGTGCTCTACTACCCAAGGATCGACCACGTCTATGTGTTGTAGCGCGACTAGGTTTGCTTTTTCAAAGTCGGCGAGTCGACCCTCGAAGTCGACATGCATTTCGCGGCGACCCTCACGGTAACCCCATCTAGCGAGCCTGCCGAGGTGCCTGTTGACGGGCAGACCAACGGGGTTCTCGATGCCTAGATAATTCGTGCAGTAGGAGATGCACTCTTGGTCGAAAAGCCCCTGGCTATGCTTCCTTCTAGGCGTGACATGTTGCGAACGTATCCTTTGATGACACCATTCATCCTTTCGAATGGCATCATCTGCAGGAACGTCGGCCCGAGTTGGATGATATCCTCCACTATATGGACCAGCAGATGCACCATAACGTCGAAGAATGCGGGCGGGAAGTACATCTCAAGCTCGCATAGTATCACCACGATCTCTTCCTGTAGCCTTCTGAGTTGCCTCACGCCAATCGACTTCCGAGAGATGACGCCGAAGAAGTTGCATATGCCAAATAGCATTTCACGGACGTGCGTGTCCATGATCCCACGGATTGCAACTGGAAGTATCTGCGTCATCGACCGCGTGATACCGTGGAGACTTCATCCCGCTGAACTTCGCTTCGCTGGGTCTAGGTATCCGCTTATCTTCCCAGCGTAACCGTAAGGAAGTTTTACTCCTAGGAGGCAGGTGAAAAACTGCTCGATCTCCTCGACTTAGAGTGAAGCAGCGGGAGGGTAGTCATTTCCGGTCTTCTTGGCCTTTTTGCCTTCTTGACGACTTTACGTGTCTGCTTCGCCTCATCATCATCATCATCATCATCATCATCCTCATCATCATCATTAGCGTGAAGCTCCTCCCTGATGCCCTTTGATTTCAAGTCTGCCCTTGCTTTCGGCCCATCTTTGGTCCTCTCTGGCATGTTGAGCAGGGTACCAAGCAGACTCTCGCACACGTTCTTCGTGATATGCATGACATCAAGGCTGTGAGGCACACGGTGGATCTTCCAGTACGGCAAGTCCCAGAAAACAGACCTCGTTTTCCATACCTTCAGCAGCGACTCTGGCGCCTTTCGCTTCTTTCCCGGCTCTGGCGCCTTTTGCTTCTTTCCCGGCAGTGGGCAGTCTTTCCAATTTTTCAACAGCTTGTCTATTTCCTCGCCGCTCCTCGTACAGGCGTTTTGGGTTCGGTTTCACCATCGAACAGATCCTTGCGTTTCCTCCACGGGTCATCGCCGCGAAGCCACCTTCGATGTCCCATGAACACGGTTTTCAAGACCGGGATCTCTATCTAGCTGGCGATACGTTGTGTCATCCATGCACCTTACGCATCCGGAAAATCCGTGGACTACACGCTTGGCGAGATATCCGTGAATCGAGATAGTCGTGCACCGTCGCGTGAGCGGTGCGGCTCTCATAGGGAAATATTCTTTCTCTGCGGCGTCCCACGTATTGGCTGGCGTTTTCCACAGCGTGTCAAGCTCCTCTTTCAGCAGCCCGGATATGATTGATGTCGTTCCTGGTTGTTTCGACCCTTCAATTAGCATACTCATGTGAATGTACTTCCTCTTCATGCACAACCAGGGGGAAGGTTGTACATCCACACAAACACAGAGCCAGTGCTATGTGTGTTTCTCCGCTGCCAAACGGATTGACTCCATCGGTGCTCGCGCCCAAGACGTTGTTCCTTGGATCGTTCCCAAATTACGAGTCTTGAAGTTCAACGCTTGCCAGCGGCTCGCATCCTTAGGGTGACTCAGCATCTTGTCTTTTTATCTATCTCCGGATCATTTGCGTCATCTTCGCTTCTTCTCCTCCCTATCCGCGTGCCAACGCAGGAGCTTTGCTACCTTAGGGTCCGCGAAATACCGCTGCAGACGAGGAGTGATCGGAAAGTACCACACCACTTTTCGAGTAGCTTTCTTCCTCTTCTTGTATCGAGTGACGCCGCACACCGGACATATGGTAGACTCCTCGTGCTCGTCCCGATAAATGATGCAATTGTTCATGCACACATGGTATTTCACGTGCGGTAAATCGAGAGGACACACGATTTTCTTCGCCTCCTCCAAACTGGTCGGGCACTTGTTCCCCTTGGGAAGACGTTCGTGCCAGAATGACATGTTCTTGTCGAAGCATGCGTCGGTCATTTTGTGTTTTACCTTCATCTCCAGAGCCATGAGCGTTACTTTCAGGCGGGTATCCTCGGGCCTGCATCCTTCATACAATGGAGTAACCGCGTCTAACTCAATTTGATCCATCTTGGCTTTCTCTCGGGCGGCAGCTCTGGCGTTATCCGTGCGCTTGAGAAGCAGCTCTTGAATATGAGGGTCTGCACCCAGCCCATCGATGGTCCACCCGAGTCTGCTCCGCCAGCATCATCATCTTCATGATCATGTTCGTCGTCTGCTCCGGCATCTTCCTCATCATCATGTCCTGCATCTTCTACATGATAACTGTATAACATCACCGTCGTGATCATCTCACGGGGATTCTTCGTCTTCTCGCCCGCCCGAGGCGCGGTGGTTGTCTTGCTGCCCTTCCTCATTTCTTGCCCGGCCCCCATGGACGACTTCGTAGTCATCTTCATCACCTTGCCAATGATAGCCATCCATGAAACCACGCAAGAGCAGGTGGTCCCGCACCTGCCCGGAATCCGGGTCCGCAATAAGGCTCTTCAGCTTGCATCTTCGACAAGGACATCTTATCTCCGTCTCGTTCTTTTGAAGCATCTCGGCCTTCGCGGACCTCAAAAACCTATTCACGATGCCTTCGGTCATCGTGCGGACCATGGTCGCCTGCGGTAGAGCAAAACGATATTTTAGAACCAAACAAAAATTTGGCATGACTTTCCTAAAAATAGGACAAAAAGAATGCTTAATGCCAAAATTCTACTTGAAACGGAAATGAATCAACATTCTGGCAAAATATTGGCAACTATCGCATTTCAAATACCGGTACACCTCCAAAGACAAACACATATGCAACACCACAAACATATGCAACACCACGAACATACATAGATCTAGCTAGGCCATTAAAAGTGCATGTGCACATTGTTGTAGGGAGAACAACATAAATATAGCTTCCCCCCTTACTTACCTATTAAAACAAGGTAATTTAACCACTTAATCTGAATGAATCTATGGTGGAAATGAGGTGAAAAGAGGAGGCACCGAGACAAGGAGGAGGTGGAGAGAATGAAGTGGGGAGAAAGTGAGTGTGGGTAGGAGAGGCTGTCCAAAATATCTTGTTGCTGCCCACTTACTAATGGCGCACCAGCACTAAATGCGCCATTAGTAATCCAGGTTACTAATGGCGCACCTTATGGCGGTGCGCCATTAGTAGTTTTAAAAAAAATATACTAATGGCGCACTGATCCATGAGTGCGCCATTACTAGTTTAAACTAGTAATGGCGCACGGTTGATCGATCGCCATTAGTAGTATTGCAAAAAAGGAATAAAAATATAATAAAAAACAACATTAGTGGCGCACATTGGACCAGTGCGCCATTAGTAGTTACAACTACTAATGGCGCACTTTATCTGGATGCGCCATTAGTATGTTTGGACAGGCGCACTAGTTCAAAAAAAAAATTTGATACTAATGGCGCACCCTTTGCCTGGTGCGCCATTAGTAGTTTCAACTCTAATGGCGTATCAGCAGGTGGTGCGCCATTAGTATATACTGGTGCACCAACTGTCTGGTGCGCCATTAGTGTCAATCCCATCTATAGCCCTTTTTCTAGTAGTGAAAGTGATAAAGCATTATAGTCCGGTTGCCTAGTTCGCTGCGCTATCACCTCCTTAATAGGACCAAGACGTTGGATCAAGAGTGAAAATGCGCCTTTTGCAAACACCCCCGCATTATATGCGTGGGGGCTGAAGCCGAAGACTGCCATCTTTCAGGTTATATATACATATACATTAACGGCCGCACATGAGGTATTTTAATTCTTGAAGGCACAAGTATAAAAAGCTTTTATATTCCCCCAAAACATTGTTTTACAATAATACTTGTTATTCGAACATAATATCCTTCGAGCATTGCGTCTCTATTAAACGAGCACCCTGCAGAACTTCCTAAAAATAGTGCTCGGCAGGTACTCGGCTCCCGTCCGAATCTTGGTATGCAACAGCGACGGCCTTCATCTCCGCCCAGTATGTCTTGACACGGGCAAGAGCCATCCGCGCACCCTCTATGCACGCTGACCTTTTCATCGCATTGATATGCGGCACCGCACCAAGGAACTGCTGCACCAAGCTAAAATAACTCTTCGGCTCAGGCCTTTCCGGCCACAGATGACTCGCGACATACTTCATGGCGAGTCCGGATAACCTATTCAGCTTCGCCCATGCGGCTAAATGATCGGTTAATGGAAGTGGGCGCTCTGGATTGTGGAACTGCGACCAAAAAAGCTTTTCCACTTCGTGATCCTTTTGATCTCGGAAGTGTTCGGCCGCGTCCGCGGCACTCGCCGCCAAGTCTAGATAAGTGTCCGCCGCACTCCACAGCCGGTCCAATGGAGAATATTTAGGATCCACGAACTTCATCCGCAGCATAAAGGGCTTTCCAGCCGCGATATCTCAGGCCTGACGTAGCTCCTCCTTCATAGCTCTCATCGCAGAGCGAGCATCCTTGGCCTTGGTAGTGGCCTTCTTCAGGTCCTTCTGTTCCGCCCGATCTTGTTTTTCAAGAAGCCTGCAACGGTCTGCAACATTCTTCAACTTTACAGCCATCTCGGCCATTTCCTTCTTGCTTCGGCAGTGAGCAGCCTGTTCGGCTTTCAGCTCTTCAGCCGCCTTTAAGGCAGCCGCATCGCTTTTCCTGGCCTGCTCCTTGGCTCGGGCAAGTTCCGCCCGAAGGTTCTCCATGGCAGCGGCACCATCTGCATCAAGCACACATGTTGTAAGATACGGGCATCAAGCTCCTCTTACCAGGTGTGTTCGGAGAAATTACATACCTTGTGCCTCGTCAAGCCGCTTGTTGACAAGTGCGATGTCGGCATCTGCCACGTCAAGTTGCCGCCTTAGCTCGGCAAATTCATCAGTCCGTCTAGCCACCGAACACTTCCCACCTACATACGAAGGGCGACATATTATACCTGGGATCCTCGGTGCGCCGTCATTTTTGACAACGCACCGAGTCTCAGGGGCTACTATCTACACAAGGCGCATCTCATATATGCGGAACTGTCAAAAGGTACATCATTTCACGTACCTCAAAATCTGTCAGTAAACTCCTGACGGCCTCGTACAACCCGCTCTCCGCGGATGAAACCCTTTCAATCACCGTACCCATCAACGCACGGTGTTCTTCTGAGATAGACGCTCGCCCGAGCAGATACTTCAGCTCCTCCGATCGTGCACCGGACGGTGCCGGACTCGTCCGATGGCCTTTTGAAGGCGGACACGGAAGGACCTTGGGGGCCATCTGATTGCCTTACGGCCTGCCGGATTCGGAGAAACCATCCGTGGCGACACCTCATGGTCGCCCGCCTGCAAGGCGGATGCAGCGAGGGCGTTCCCGCTCCATCATCTCGGGACGAAGATCCCACGAAGATGAGCTCTGCTGAGAAGGGCTGAGATCCGAACTACAAGGTAAAATTTCGGTTATCTTCCTCAGAAATAGAACAGGGATGTCTCTTATTTTAAAACTCCCCTTTTTACTTACGGCTCGGTGGAGGGATGATCCCCTTGGGGGCATAGTGCGGCCGAGGCATCCCCCGGCGCAGGACCATCTGACGAAGATTTCTTCCCCCGCTTTGAGACCATGGTCTCGAGGTCTTCAGAGGCGGTCCTCTTCTTCCCCTTGATAGAGGAATTCTCGATTCCTCCTTTCCTGACAGCCTCCTTCGGGGAGGCGGTAGCTTCCTTGTTCCCCCCTTCGCCTTCTTCCAAAGGCGCAACCTCCAGCATCCTGGTTAACACGGGATCCGGCGTGGTCTCAGGGAGGGGGGCGGACACCTGATTAGCTTTGCTTTCGCTATCCACTCCTGTTTAAGGGACAACTCTTTTAAGGGCAATTTTATGATAAATATACGGATAGCATGTCCGGCATGCAGGCTACTTACTTGAGTCTCTGGGCGATTGCAGCTCAGACCAGCGTCCTCGGTCGAGTCCGGACACATTGCTTGTGATCCGAAGAACAATTTGTACATCTCCGTGGGCGTCGTGCCCGTAAAATGTTGGAGGGCTCGTGGTCCCTCCGGATTAAACTCCCACAGGCGGAGGGGGCGACGTTTGCAAGGCAGGGTGCGGCGAATCAACATGACCTGCGTCACTACGACCAGATTGATGTCTCTTTCTAGGAGATCTCGAATGCGGCCCTGCAACATGGGCACGTCCTTGGACGGCCCCCAGTCAAACCCTTTATTGACCCATGACACTAGCTGTGGTGGGGGACCCGAGCAAAAGGCAGGTGGTGCCACCCACTTGGTGCCCCTGGGAGCTGTGATATAAAACCACTCTCGTTGCCATAAGCTAAACTCCTCTT
This sequence comes from Aegilops bicornis, assembly GCA_021605145.1. Lineage (NCBI taxonomy): Eukaryota > Viridiplantae > Streptophyta > Magnoliopsida > Poales > Poaceae > Aegilops > Aegilops bicornis. The sequence goes on along the minus strand of CM038671.1, from coordinate 831,524,177 downwards.
GAAAAGAGCCCTCGGGCCATGGAGCGTCAGCATTCTTGCTTATGACAGCACCTCCGCACTCTGCGTGCTGCCCCTCGATCATCTTCGGCTCTACTTTGAAGGTCTTGAGCCACAACCCGAAGTGAGGAGTAATGTCGGAGGAAGGCTTAGCCCACGACAATGAGCGATGAGATGTGGAGGATGGACTCGAGCCAAGTCGTGAAATTCCAACCCATAATAAAACATGAGCCCCCTCACGAAGGGGTCCATCGGGAAGCCTAGCCCCCGAAGGAAGTGAGACGCGAACACCACGCTCTCACCAGGCTTGGGAGTGGGAATAACCTGCCCTTGAGCAGGCAGCCTATGCAAGATTTCGCCGGTTAGATACCTGGCATCTCTTAGCTTTAGCACGTCTTCTTCCGTAACGGAGGAAGGCATCCACCGGCCTTGAAGGTCGGAACCGGACATCATCGAAGGTCCGAAGCGCCTGAATCTGGAGCTTTGGGTGTTGGGACTCAAGGTGAGAGGCGGATTCGATTGAGATTGAAAGAAAGGAGTCGAGCCTTGGTCTCTTTATAAAGAGGTTGAATACCAAGAGCCCTCCCCGTGACCGTTTGGGACTCGCCTTCGATAGAGGAGACATACCAACGGGCACGATTGGGTTACCCATGCCCGTATTGATGAGAATCCCGAAATAAGGGGACACGATCTCTGCTTCGACCAGACGTGCCAAGGAAACCGCCTCGCTAAACGCGCTGAGGTGGGACAGTAAAACGATTCGAATAAAGGCCTGGCCGTGGTGTGATGTCATGCTGCGGAGTACGTCAGCAGATTGGATTTGTGGAAATATTATTCTCTCTACGGTGGTATGTGGAAATTTTTTTGCAGAGCCGGACACTATCCTTGTGTTCAAAATCTTCTATGAAGTATTCGGAGGAGGAACCCGCCTTGCAATGCCGAAGACAATCTGCGCGCCGGACTCGTCGTCATTGAAGCCTGGTTCAGGGGCTACTGAGGGAGTCCTGGATTAGGGGGTGTCCGGATAGCTGGACTATAACCTTTGGTCGGACTCCTGGACTATGAAGATACAAGATTGAAGACTTCGTCCCGTGTCCGGATGGAACTTTCCTTGGCGTGGAAGGCAAGCTTGGCGATACGGATATGTAGATCTCCTCCCATTGTAACCGACTCTGTGTAACCCTAGCCCTCTCCGGTGTCTATATAAACCGGAGGGTTTTAGTCCGTAGGGACGAACAACAATCATACCATAGGCTAGCTTCTAGGGTTTAGCCTCTACGATATCGTGGTAGATCTACTCTTGTACTACCCATATCATCAATATTAATCAAGCAGGAGTAGGGTTTTACCTCCATCGAGAGGGCCCGAACCTGGGTAAAAACATCATGTCCCTTGTCTCCTGTTACCATCCGCCTAGACGCACAGTTCGGGACCCCCTACCCGAGATCCGCCGGTTTTGACACCGAGAGGCCATCTTCAAACTGGATTGATAATTGTTGTTGTAAGAGAACTCTACATACGGCAAATTGTCATCCCATCTAGATACATAATCTAGTGCACAAGCTCTCAGCATATCCTCCAAAATCTGATTGACTCTCTCGGTCTGTCCATCTGTCTGCGGATGAAAAGCTGTACTAAACTCTAGCCTGGCACCCAAAGTTCCGTGCAACTGATTCCAGAACTTTGAGGTAAACTGGGTTCCTCTATCTGATACGATGCTCCTCGGAACTCCATGCAGACATACGATCCTGGTCATGTATATCTTAGCCAACTTGGCACTGCTGTAAGTGGTCTTCACTGGAATGAAATGAGCTACCTTCGTCAAACGATCAACTACAACCCAAATCGAGTCATAGCCTGAACGAGTCCTGGGTAATCCCGTGATAAAGTCCATGCCTAATTTTTCCCACTTCCATTCGGGTATCGGCAATGGCTGTAACAAACCTGCTGGCTTCTGATGTTCTGCCTTCACTCTCTGACATACATCACAAACTGCTACATACTCCGCAATATCTTTCTTCATACCGGTCCACCAGAAAGTGTCCTTTAAATCCAGATACATCTTGGTTTTTCCTGGGTGAATCAAGTACGGCGAATCATGGGCCTCTTGCAAAATCAACTTCCTGATCTCCGGATTATTAGGCACATAAACGCGGTCCTCAAACCATAGGGTATCGTGCTCATCCTCACGAAATCCCTTAGCTTTTCCATTGCTCATTTTCTCCTTAATAGAGGCAATCTCCTTGTCAGTCTTCTGAGCTTCTATGATCTTATCCATCAAGGTAGACTGTATCTCCAATGCTGCTACATAGCCTCTCGGAACTATTTCCAAACATAGCTCGCGAAGATCCTTGGCTAACTCCTTTGGTAAACCTCCGGTCATTAGTGTGTTGACATGGCTCTTGCGGCTCAACGCATCTGCTACTACGTTAGCCTTTCCGGGGTGATAATGCAATCTCATATCATAATCCTTGATGATCTCCAACCATCTCCTTTGCCTGAGATTCAACTCCTTCTGCGTGAAGATGTATTTCAAACTCTTGTGATCCGTGTACACCTCACAGTGGTTTCCAATGAGAAATGTCTCCAAGTCTTCAATGCGTGTACTACGGCTGCTAACTCCAAATCATGTGTAGCATAATTCAACTCATGGGGCTTAAGTTGTCGTGAAGCATACGAAACAACTCTTCCCTCCTGCATAAGTACTACTACAAGTCCTCGACGTGAAGCGTCGCAATACACCTCATAATCCTTACGCTGATCAGGCAGAATCAACACTGGTGATGTAACCAAACGTTTCTTCAATTCTTGAAAACTAGCCTCACATTCCTCAGTCCGATTGAACTTGGTATCCTTCTTTAATAACTCCGTCATAGGCTTCGCAATCTTCGAGAAATTCTCAATGAACCTCCGGTAGTATCCTGCTAGTCCAAGGAAACTCCGGATCTCTCCAGCAGTCATTGGTGCTTCCCAATTTGTCACAGTGACAACCTTGGTGGGATCTACTGCTATACCCTCTCCGGATATAACGTGTCCGAGGAATCCGACTTCCTTTAACCAAAACTCACATTTGCTGAACTTGGCATATAACTGATGTTCTCTGAGCTTCTCAAGAACTAAACGCAAATGCTCCTTATGTTCCTCTTCATTCTTTGAATGAACCAAAATATCATCAATGAACACCATGACAAACTTATCCAAAAACTCCATAAACACCTTGTTCATCATGTTCATGAAATAGGCAGGTGCGTTAGTCAGCCCAAATGACATAACGGTATACTCATACAGTCCATACCTGGTGGTAAAAGCCGTCTTGGGTATATCCTGCACCCGAATCTTTAACTGATGGTATCCTGATCGCAAATCGATCTTGGAAAATACCTTAGCTCCTTGCAATTGGTCAAACAAGTCGTTGATCATCGGCAACGGGTACTTATTCTTAATTGTTACTTCATTCAGTCCATGATAATCAACAACCATCCTCAATGATCCATCCTTCTTTTCCACTAGAAGTACTGGCAATCCCCAAGGTGAAGAACTTGGGCGAATAAAACCCTTATCCAGTCACTCCTTAATCTGCTTCTTAATTTCTTCCAAATCTTGTGCGGGCATCCAGTACGGTCTCTTAGATATAGGCCCTGTGCCTGGCAACAGCTCAATCAAAAACTCAATGTCTCTATCCGATGGCATGCCTGGCAACTCCTCTGGAAATACATCAGGGAAATCCTTCACCACTGGTACTTCCTCCTGCACAACTCCTGATAAGGAATTTACTCGTGTCCTCTTCAGATCATGCCGTGATACATATTTGATCCTTCTTCCTTCTGGCGTTGTAAGCAAAATCGTCTTACTGGCGCATTCAATGTTCCCTCCATACTTCGATAACCAATCCATGCCTAATATCACATCCAATCCTTGCGACTCCAATACTATTAGGTCCGAGGGAAACACGTAGTTACCAATCCTTAATGATAATCGATCACACCATAGACTAGCCATATATTGTGCTCCAGGCGAGGTTACTAACATGGGTGACCTAAGGGCTTGGGTTGGTGCTATGTCTTGAGCTTGCGTTGGTTTTCCTCGAAGAAGAGAGGGTGATGCAGCAAAGTGTAGCGTAAGTACTTCCCTCAGTTTTGAGAACCAAGGTATCAATCCAGTAGGAGGCTCCTCAAAAGTCCCACGCACCTACACAAACAAACTGAGAACTCGCAACCAACGCAATAAAGGGGTTGTCAATCCCTTCACGGCCACTTATAAAGTGAGATCTAAAAAGATAGTAAATATATTTTTGGTATTTTATAATATAGATGCAAAAAGTAAAGATGCAAATAAAAGTAGATTGGGAGTAAATATGATAAAAGATAGACCCAGGGGCCATAGGTTTCACTAGTGGCTTCTCTCAAGATAGCATAAGTATTACGGTGGGTGAACAAATTACTGTCGAGCAATTGATAGAAGAGCGCATAGTTATGAGATTATCTAGGCATGATCATGTATATAGGCATCACGTCCATAACAAGTAGACCGACTCCTGCCTGCATCTACTACTATTACTCCACACATCGACCGCTATCCAGCATGCATCTAGAGTATTAAGTTCATAAGAACAGAGTAACACATTAAGCAAGATGACATGATGTAGAGGGATAAACTCATGCAATATGATATAAACCCCATCTTGTTATCCTCGATGGCAACAATACAATACGTGCCTTGCAACCCTTTACATCCTTTGGGTAAGGACACTGCAAGATTGAACCCAAAGCTAAACACTTCTCCCATGGCAAGAAAGATCAATCTAGTAGGCCAAACCAAACTGATAATTCGAAGAGACTTGCAAAGATAACTTATTCATACATAAAAGAATTCAGAGAAGATTCAAATATTATTCATACATAAACTTGATCATAAACCCACAATTCATCGGATCTCGACAAACACACCGCAAAAAGAGATTACATCGAATATATCTCCACAAGAGAGGGGGAGAACATTGTATTGAGATACAAAAAGAGAGAAGAAGCCATCTAGCTAATAACTATGGACCCCTAGGTATGTGGTAAACTACTCACAACTCATCGGAGGGGCAAGGATGTTGATGTAGAGGCCCTCCGTGCTTGATTCCCCCTCCGGCAGAGTGCCGACGAAGGCTCCAAGATGGGATCTCACGGATACAGAAGGTTACGGTGGTGGAAATTGTGTTTCGTGGTGCCCCTGGATGTTTTCGGGGTGCGTAGGTATATATAGGAAGAAGAAGTATGCCGGTGCCCGCCCGAGGGGCCCACGACAGGGGGGCGCGCCCTATTGGGGGGCGCGTCCTCCTATCTCGTGGAGGCTCCGGTTGCTTCTTGACTTGCACTCCAAGTTCTCTGGATCACGTTCGTTGAGAAAATCACGTTCCCGAAGGTTTCATTCCGTTTGGGCTCCGTTTGATATTCCTTTTCTTTGAAATACGGAAATAGGCAAAAAAACAGCAATATGGGTTGGGCCTCCGGTTAATAGGTTTGTCCCAAAAATGATATAAAAGTGGAAAATAAAGCCCAATAAAGCCTAAAACAGTAGATAATGTAGCATGGAGCAATAAAAAATTATAGATACGTTGGAGACGTATCAGTTGGCAATTTATATTTATCCACAAATCCCCTTGATATGTATGAATGCGATGCACCCGTATAAAAAAGAACGTGTGCAGTAAATGTCTTAACCAAAAACTTACCTATTACTGCATCTGGCTGAGCTTCAACCTCCTCCACGTTAACGTGGTTCACCTGTCCCCTGTTGAAAGGGTTCGGCTTCTTCCCTGAGCTTCCATTGCCATTTCCATTCTGGGCTTCGGGACATTCATTTGCATAATGTCCGGTCTTCTTTAAAGCAAGTGACTTGGCTCAGGTCTCTCTTGGCTGGGGTTGACGGGTTGGTGCGGTTTTGTCTGTTGCTTCCTCCATTCCCGTCTCCATTCTTGGAACGATTATGATTGTGTGAGATACCTCCTCCATGGGTATGCTGAAATTGTCCTCCCGGTTTCGGGGTAAAGCGTAGATTTTGCTGAGCTCCAGAATTGTACTTCCCTTGACCATACTTCCGCTTGCGGTTTCCAATCTGTTGCTTCTTCCCGTCAATCATAAGAGCACGATCTACCAACTCCTGGTAGTTGTTGAAAGTTGCTACCATCAACTGCATGCTCAGCTCATCATTTAGTCCTTCCAGGAACTTCTCCTGCTTAGCTGCATCTGTAGCAACGTCATCTGGGGCATAACGTGCTAACTTACTAAAGTCCTCCACATATTGGCCTACAGTGCGTCCTCCTTGGCATAAGTTGCGAAACTCACGCTTCTTCATGGCCATAGCTCCTGCTGAAACATGGGCAGTGCAGAAAGCTTGCTAAAACGGATCCCATGTGACAGTGTCAATAGGGTGTGTGGCTGTGTAATTCTCCCACCATGATGCTACGGGTCCATCAAGTTGATGTGCGGCAAAACGCACTCTCTCCGCATCTGTGCATCCTGCAGTGGCCAGCTCCCTTCCAACCTTGCGGAGCCAATCATCTGCAACAATCGGCTCGGTGCTACTGGAAAACACCGGCGGATTTAGCCTCAAGAAACGAGTCAAATGGTCAATAGGTGGTGGTGGTGGTGGTGGGTTGTTGTTGTTGTTGTTGTTGTTGTTGTTGTTGTTGTTGTTGTTGTTGTTGTTGTTGTTGTTGTTGTTGTTGTTGTTGTTGTTGTTGTTGCCTTGGTTCTGTACTAGTGCTTGCATCAAAGCATTCTGCTGCTGAATCAACTGAGTGATCTCCGGTGGGAAAACAAATCCGGTGTCGCGTCTCGGAGGCATCTGAGGGTGTTAGAGAAGATGGGAATATAGAATAAAATGGGGTCTAGCGAGAAAAACACTACCCATATACACATGAGACAAATGCAAACAATATCACTCCAATCAATTCAAACACAGATATACAACGGTCTATCTATCGTTACAAAAGTGCTCGGACTATACTAGATACATGGGGGAAGTACTACTACTGTTATGGTGGTCAACTAGAAAAACTGCTCCGATGAAGACTTCATGATATCCACTCCAGCTTCATCAACATAGTCATCGTCGCTGTCGTCGGGGTCTGAGTCGGTGTCGTCGATGATGATATAGTTATTCGGGCAAATGGAATCGTCGTCTTCTCTGCCTGGTGCGGGGTCTCCCATGAAAACTCCTAGATTCCTGGTTAAGTCGTCATTCTTCTCCACTAGCACTTCAATTTCTTCCTTGTAATCTTCACGTGTAGCCTTGAGTTCTTCCTCTAGCTCTATGATCTTGGTCAAGGCCTTCTGCAGATCCATCATGCCTGCGCACATCTGGTTCTCCTGACATCGGATGTGCTGGTTTAACTCCTGGATAAAAGCTTCGATTGATCTATCCTTCCTGGTGCTGATCATCTCCCATTGCTCATCTCGGCGCCCAAAAATCTGGTAGATAGTATCCTTGAGATCATTGCGGTAAACTTCTCCAATACGTCCCATGGTGATGTGAGCTGCCATGCTCTTTCCTAGATTCCAGGTTGGTGCATCAAAGGAAAACTCTATGGGCTCCGTGACTGGTGCGGATGTCCTTCCGGGAACTTGAACTTGAATCATCCAGCGCTCCTCTTCGGGTAAAGTGGCATTGTAGGTCCCGGTGAAGCTTCGTACTCCGATGTTCAGGTATCTAGTGACTTCCTTCAAGTGACGTCCAAAGGGTGTATCATCATCCGGTTGCATGAACTAGTTCCTTGCATCCGCCATCCTAAAGAGTAGAAAAGATGAGGAGTCAGAAATGAGAAGAAAGAGTAGTGATCTAGGGCTTTAGCTTAGTGGTCATGTCCTACAGTCAGCGTGTGCTCTGATACCATCTTGTAGCAACCAAACCTCAAACAGTCTGACCTCTGTGCACCAAAGGTGTCATCCTCGGATCAAGAATGTCTTGACACGCACAGTACTTGAAGGATTTATAACAGAGTAGCAATCCCACACTTATTACATCGAATGTCTCAAAAGAGAACTTAATACAAATAATAACATGGCTTAAGGCCATCTAATAACGATAACATCGGAAGGCTTGGAAGATAAGCGAGTCCATCAACTCCAACGGCATCACTGAGTATAGAACCACCACCTAAGGCACCTTACTCGTCGTCTGAAAAGTCTGCAACATGAACGTTGCAGCCCGAAAAGGGGTCAGCACATGGAATATGCTGGCAATGTAAGTATGTAACACATAGAGAGTAATATGAAAAAGTAATGCTATACTACATGCATATATGGCTGGTGGAAAGCTCTATGGTTACAATTTTGCATAAAGCCAATTTTTCCCTACTACAAAGGAATAAATTTTATTTAACTATCATGGTGGTTGTTAAACATTGAGAATGGTTGACAGCATTCTCAATCCCAATTAAGCATCATCAATTAAAAACCCAACAACATTAATTAGAGTAACATGATGAGATTCACATGATAATCCAAGTACTAGATACTCAAGATGTCCATAACCGGGGACACGGCTAACCATGATTAGTCTGTTACACTCTGCAGAGGTTTGTGCACTTTTCCCCACAAGACTCGATCTCCTCCGTTGGGATTCTCGCACTACATGGTGTTTGAGAAACGGATGATTGAGACATAGTCTTTCAGAAGCGCTAGCACCTTATTTAACGGGTAGACAAGTACCAACCTACATCCCCTACATCTGCTAGTCTACCATTGTAAGAGTTCGTGACGACTTAGTCAACTATGCTAGAGCCCATAGTAGCTTGTGGCTGCACACGGAAGTTTCTAGCATGAATAATCTCATGATCCCTTTGATCCTGGGTGGCGGTCCATAAAGAAAAACAGGCAATCCTCGAATACCCAGGTACCTCAATCCACCCAGATGTGTGTTTAAGTTGCCAACTTAAATAAACCATTAATTAACAATCTCACATCTGTCATGGATACACTCACCCAATCCACGTCTACTAGCATAGCATGGCATAATAAGCAAAAGTAGAAGTAACTCCCAAGGGTTTGATAATAAAACAGGTAATAGGTACTACCTCAACTACTTCCCAAAACCCACAGTTTAATTAGATCCTAATCATGCAATGTTTGAGGATTGATCAAATGCATAAAAACTGGGTATATAAGGGATATGATCAAAGTGTTACTTGCCTTGCTGATGATCCGCGCACTCCGGGTACTCCGGGTACTCTATCGCAAACAAACAAGCATACAATAAGTACTCATCTAATGCACAGGTAAAACTCAAATAAAAGATCTAACCAAAAAGTTCAACTTAAGAACTCTGCTTTGCAAAAAGAATCAAATCGAACCAAGCAACGAAAGTCAAACGGCGAAAGAAACAAGCATCGTTTACTAATTTGGACCTAAGTCAAATTTTACAGAAGCAAAAACTTGTTTGAGTTGATTACTCGGAAAGAGGGTTTCGAGACGAAACTCTAGGCGCTTGAATTGCTTGATTCCGATAAACGAGCGAAAAGTTATACTAGATCGAAAATCGGATCAGAAATCGCGATCAGAAAAAATGCGGAATAAATCCGAGAAAAAGAAAAACGACGAACAGATTAACGAACGAACGTTCGTTATCTGGATCTAAACGATGAACACGTTCGTTAAAACGAACGAACGAGCGAACGCTTGCTAATTAACCTAAACCGAAAAAAACAGATGTAATAAAAAACGGATCTAAAAAACCGATGAAAAACCGACGGTTTTTCTAAAAAAAATGGCAGCGGCGAGGTCAACCTCGGCGTGCGGGTCGGCGGTGGTGGCGACTCCGGTGGCGGCGGCGAGTTAGGCGTGGGCGGCTCGGGCGGCTGAGGCTTGCGGCCGGGTGGCACTATATAAAGCCCCGGCGGAGGAGTCTCCGCCAAAACCGGCCCAAGGTCGGTTCAGACTTTTTTTTAATAGTTACGCGCAGAAAAACAAATGAAAGAAATACTAAACAGACTCAAAAAATCCCGAAACAAATTTTCCCTGGCTTCTAAAATCAAGCCGGACAAGATGAACATTTATTTGGGGCCTAAAGGCAATTTTGAAAGACACTCATTTTCCTAAATTCAAATAAAATAGCGATAAACTCCAAATAAAAATCTTATTTGATTTTTTTATTAAATTTTCAATATTTCTTTATCTTGGGAAAGTCATTTTATTCCCTCTCTCATATTTTGATAATAGAAATAATTGAGGATAAAATAAATAAAATCAAATGATCCTATTTTCAAAATTTGAGAAAACTCAAATATGAAAATAACGAAATCTCCAACTCTCTCCGTGGGTCCTTGAGTTGCGTGAAATTTCTAGGATCAAGCCAAAATGCAATAAAAAATATGGTATGCAATGATGACCTATGTATAACATTCCAAATTGAAAATTTGGGATGTTACAACATCAGTAGTGGAACGACATACAATAGACTACAAAGTTTCTCTCCAACTCACAGGCCACGACACAACCACCAGTGATGAAAACATAAGCTGTGAGAGATCTTCTCTTGTCCAAATTACCAGCAAAAATAATATCAGCAAAACCAACAAGTCAATCTCTAGATTTCCCAAACTGTAAATAATCATTAGAAGTACCTCGCATGTATCTTCTAGTGCTCTTTTCCGGGAATAGCTATGTATCTACTAACAACACTCAATGCATAGTTATCTATGTACAACATTTTCTCTTTGACTGCATAGTGACAAAAGAATATTGGAAGTGCTTATCTCATGTGATTTCTTTTTTTTCTTCCTTAGTAGATGTCTGGCTTATCTAGGTTGTGGTCTCTTAGTTCTAAATTTGTCGTAAATAATGTGATATTTGCTTCTTGCATATGGAACATGTGGTCATTACGTAATGATATTTACTTCTAGGGCTCGGTCTAGACCGATGTACGAGCCTTCTTGAGAAGGGAATGTGTCCCGGTACTTTGATGGATGATTAATCGCAGCGATGGTAAATCATTTCTGTTGCGACACACAAATAGATGAACAAATGAATGACCACCACTCAAACAACGCTACAGACACACGACGGCCCCACCGTCCACAGTCTAGAAGATGACCTAAACACCCAGAATAGAAAAGTACAACGCTAAAAATAATAAAACAAAGCCACTCACCTGGTGCTTCGTCACCTGATTTCCTATTTCCCAAGGTCCACATCACACCAATACATTCGATTCATCTAGCTAACTTCCATGTGGAGTTTGATGTCGCAGAAAATACATAACTCTAACTTATCCCATATACCTAAAACAATTGGTCAAAAAGGGTACAAATCCAGAAAGAAAAGAAAATATGTGGAAGCACCAAAAAGAAATTGCCCGCCTTGGGGCTCGAACCCAAGACCACAAGGTAACCAGCCTCTATGGTGTGCTACCTGGGCAGTCCTACCATTCCAAACAGTGATCTCAGCCCCACATGTCCTAAATTGTGGGGCTAGGATGGTTGCAGGAAAGGCAGGGTTGCTCAGGTAGCAAACAAACTAAGAACCTTGAGCTCTACCAACTGAGCTAGGCGGGCGATGTGAACTCTTTGGCAATCTATATATTATATAATTAAAAGGAAGAGATAATTAAGCCCTTAGGTTCACCCATATTACCATAAATGTTAAACAACCTACTCCATTAGTTATATAGTAAGGCATAACTATAAAAGTTAAGATTTCTATATATAAGGTGGACATCAATAGAAGAACTATAGTATTAGTTGTCCACATATGTCACATACGTGCCCTACAAAATCTATTTTTTAGATGGTGCCCTACAAAATCTTGATAGGACTAAAAGAGTATAACTGATGTGGATCTTCAACTAAAGAGACAATTTCCTATGGATAACGATTGGGAATCTAAATTTCCTATGGTGTCTGTTCGTGCTCTACCTCGTATTGAGGCTATATCAGATCATGCAACCATTCTCCTAACTACTAGTTTCCCACGAGCACAACATAGATGCAAGTTCAAGTTCCAACTTGGTTGGTTGCTTCGGGATGGCTTCCGTGACATGGTCAAGGAGGTGTGGTGAAATCGGTTGCCGGACATACCCCAATGCACAAATGGAATAACAAAATGCGTGCATTGCGTAAATTCCTTGGTGGTTGGGCTATTGATACGTCTCCGTAGTATCTACAATTTTTGATTGTTTCATGCCAATATTATACCACTTTCACATACTTATGGCAACTTTTTATATGATTTATTGGACGAAACTATTGATCTAGTGCCCAGTACCAATTCCCGTTTTCTGCATATTTTTTATATCGCAGAGTATCCATATCAGACGAAGTCCAAATGCAATAAAATTTCACGGAGAATTGTTTTGGAATATATGTGATTTTTAGAGTTGGAATCACCGCAAACAGAGGCCTGTGTTGGGCATAACCCACCAGGGCGCGGTCCCGGAGCCAGGTATGCCGTGGTGGGTTGTGCACACCTCGTACGTCGGTTGGAGCTCTACTTCGGGCGCAAGGAAGCTTATATCCGGAAAAAAAATCATGTTCAAATCTCAGTGCAACTGGATTGCAGATCTCTGGCAATATAAGAAACGGTTTTCGGCCAGATCTGGGGAATGCGAAACAGAAGAGAACAGAGAGGGAGACCCAATCTCTGAGGGGCTCCCGCCCCTCCACCGCCATGGAGACCAAGGACCGGAGGGGTAACTCTCCTCCCATCTACACTACTTGGGAAAACCCTAGCAGTAGCGCGTGTTTAAAGCCTATCAGTAGCGCGGGGTGCAGCGCTACTAGTAAGGTGCTACAGCTAAAGGTTACAGTAGCGTGGGTTGGACCATGCTACTGCTATATCGACTTAGTAGCAGAGCTTTGTACTATGGGCACTACTGGTAATTAGTAGCAGCGCTTCTCCTAGCACGCGCTACTACTATTATTCCGTATTTATTTTTTATTTCATGTTGTATTCATACACCTTTATACAAGTTTTCATACCGCAAAAATTAAGAGAATGATTTTACATCATAATGAGTTATTACATCACTGGGAGAAAGAACCGTGGACTAGTTTCAAGTCGATGGACATCCACTTGAAACTAATCCGCGGTTCTTTCACCCAATGATATAATATATATCATCATCATCATCATCATCATCATCATCATCATCATCATCATCATCATCATCATCATCATCATCATCATATCATTAACAACTTATCATCATAATACATCATTGTCATATAACACCTCCTCATGATCATCATTTTCATCCATGAGACATCACATACAAGTTGGTCACTAGACATAATCACAACTACTCATCATCATCAACTCTCATAAACATATTGTACCTCATAGGACCTACTACACTCTCTTAGGACCTACTATATTATCTGAGGTAAAATAGCATAAAATAAGATAGCCCTTGACTCTCCATTATGGAGAATGGAGATTATCGTGTCTCCAATTCTTGCCTTTCGCGTAATGTTGCTTCCAAGAACCTCCTTACGAATGTCCATACATTTTTTCCATTCTGAGATTAGCATGTGTTCACCGGTTTTAGAAATCTGGTATGGACAGGTGAGATTCGTAAGATGACCTGGCTGTATGTTCAAAACATCAAGGCGACCATTCTGATACATCAAATGAGGCACACAATCCATCAGGATTCTCTGCTGAAAAACATAGTAATAACTTCGTAGTTAGAAATGATGTACTAGTTTTAGAAGTATGCAAAAGATGCACGGATGTCGTAATAGTAAAAAATCTTACCAGGATTTCTCCATGGAAGTTATCGTGGTTCAACACGTGCACTAGTGGCAAGTATTGACCATGATTTGGAGGAGTTCGATAAAGGCATTGTAGTTCCCAAGACCAGTACAATATGCGACCAGATGACTTTTCTCCTGATAAGTTAACTCAGAGCCATCGGTGTAGTTGGTTCTGTCTACCATGTTCCGCACATTCTTTGAAGAATGAAAGTAAGCTATCAAAGGAAATAAGCTGTCAACTATTTTGAAATAAACAATATAAATTACTTAATAACTATGTTTGAGGAACTCACATAGTGGTATAATTGGAAGTGTATCAACAAGGACCCAAATGTCCAAATTGTCTTGGTCGATGTCAGGATCACCAAGATCCATGGTGACAAACGTACCCTCTTGAAAACCATACATCTTGCAAAGTGCTTCCCAACCCGGGCAACCAAAATGGGATACGCTCTGAGAATTGTATAGATTTACCTCAAAATCCATACCATGATGGGTCCTTTGGTTAATTTTCTTTGTTTCATTCCTCTCATTGTCTTCAAAACCCATCCTCTTCAAGACATAGCGTCTTGCATGGCATGGGATAAGCTAGTCAAATTCTAAAATACAAAAATTACACGTTGAAGTAGTAGAAGTCGAGCTTAATTACGAAAAAACAAGACATAGCACACGGGAACGACGGAGAAGCTACCCCCACGACAACAGTCGAGATTCTTCGTCCTGTCATATATGGTGGAGACTCGACAGACTTAAAGTCAACCCGAAATATCATTTAATTATCTTTCTAGAAAATCCAGGCTACTCGATATTTCCTACATATTCTAGCACAAGTCATGCCAAAATTCACAGAAAATTCCGGCATGACCTTTGCTAAAACATGACATATCGAGTGCCTGAAATTTGCCGGAACGGAAATTAATCAACACTTCGGCAAAAACATAGGCCACTCGGAGGTGTAACCTGAACATGACCGGCCACTTGGGCAACCACATATCCTATTTGAGCAACACAAGATATACATGTTTTTATCTACATCATATCTTATAGGACTCATATTGACATGGAGATTTGGCTGGTCTCACCTCGAGGTCGGAGGGGGTCGGTGACGGGGACGACGGCGGGGATGATGGAGGGGCTCCTTGATTTCTGCAAAAACAAAAACCCTATAAGTTATCACTAATACATCCCGAATAGTATCATACATATAACATCACTAATACAACTAAAACCCTAGCGAACGACGGGTATCAACGACGAGGATGCGGGATAGGCATCGTCGACGTCGATGCGGGAATAATTGCTTAAACTAGAAAAATAACAACAAATGTGACATGTTCAACTAGTTCTATTAGTTCAACTAGTTCTTACTAAATATAAACTTACTATATAGAAATAAACTAGTTCTTTCTAAAAATAAACTAGTTCAGCTAGTTATATTAATTTTCTTACTAAAAATACATTAGTTCTATTAATTCAACTTGTTCTTACTAAAACTAAACTAGGTCAACTAGTTTATTAATTTACTTACTAATTATTTCAAACACTTACTAAAAACAATAAAAAAACTACATTATACAATAGTATAAAACTACAGTGAAAAACAAAAAAAAGAGAGAGGGAGGGGGCAGCCGGAGGAGGAGGAGGGAGGGGGGGGGGGGTGGGGGGGGGCGGTCGGAGGAGGAGGAGGGCGGGGCGGGGTGAGGAGGGGTCGGGGCGGCCGGAGGAGGAGGGAGGGGGCGGGGGTGGAGGGGGAGTGGGCGGCCGGAGAAGGAGGAGGGAGATGGGCGGTGGGAGGAGGGCGGCCGGAGGGGGAGGTGGAAGGAGGGAGGGGAGGAGGGAGTACTCTGACGAGGAACAAGCAAGGGCGGACGATGTACGGGTTCGGCGCGGGCGAGAGCGAGTGAGAGGGAGTGTGAGAGGGTGAACCGCTCCAGGATAAGGTAAGTAAGTAGTAGCGCGTTTCGGAGAAACGCGCTACTGCTATGGTCCATAGCAATAGCGCTTGTCAGTGGTATGCGTGACTGCTAAGTGGGGCTAGCCATCTGCGCCCAGAACAAATATAGCAGCAGCGCTTGTTTACAGAACGCAGCCATCGCTAAAGTAATAGATAGCGGTCTATTTAAAAACACTACTACTAAGTAGCAGTAGCGCCCTGTTTTGTCCAGCGCTACTGCTAAGATGATGTGTATAAGGTTTTCCCTAGTAGTGCTAGGGGGAGGCCAAGGAATAATAAGAAGGAGGGGGGCTCTCTCCCCATTGCTTCCGGTGGCGCCGGAGTGTCGCCGGGGCAACGATCGGGACGGCGATCTACATCAACAATCTTGCTACCGTCAACACCAACTTTTTCCCCCTCTATGCAGCGGTGTAACACCTCTTCCCCCCGTTGTAATCTCTACTTAAACATGGTGCTCAACTCCATATATTATTTCCCAATGATCTATGGTTATCCTATGATGTTTGAGTAGATCCGTTTTGTCCTATGGGTTAATCGTGATCTTGGTTGGTATGATTGTATATTTTATTTATGGTACTGTCCTATGGTGCCCTCCGTGCACGCCAAGAACGTGAGGCCCCCGCTGTAGGGTGTTGCAATATGTTCATGGTTTACTTATTGTCAGTGTTGTGGGGGATGACACCAGCCCAAACGCGGATAAATGGGTTATAGCGTATGGGAGTATAGAGGACTTGATACTTAATGCTATGGTTGGGTTTCACGACCTTAATGATCTTTAGTAGTTGCAGATGCTTGCTGGAGTTCTAATCATAAGTGCATCTGATCCAAGTAGAGAAAGTATGTTAGCTCATGCCTCTCCCTCATATAAAATTACAAGAATGATTACCGGTACTTGTTATCGATTGCCTAGGGACAAATAACTTTCTTGTTGACAAAATATCTCTACTAAAACTAACTTAGGTGTGTCTTTATCTAAACATCCCCTAGATTTTATTTACGCACTCTTTATTATCTTGCAAACCTATCCTATCACACCTACAAAGTACTTCTAGTTATATACTTGTTCTAGGTAAAGCGAACGTCAAGTGTGCGTAGAGTTGTATATGGGTGGTCGATAGAACTTTAGGGAAGATCTGTTCTACCTTTAGCTCCTCGTTGGGTTCGACACTCTTATTTATTGAAAAAGGCTACAAACGATCCCCTATACTTGTGGGTTATCAAGACCTTTTTCTGGCGCCGTTGCCGGGGAGCAATAGCGTGGGGTGAATATTCTCGTGCATGCTTGTTTGCTTTATCACTAAGTAGTTTTTATTTCTTGTTCTAAGTTGTTCTCTATCTTTAGTTATGGATATGGAACACAAAACACCAAAAAAATTAGATGTACTTGCTACTCATGGAGATGGGGAACCTCCTAAAACCCTCGATGCTCGTTATGTGAAAAATAATAATTCTGAGAAAACCTCATTTAACTTGATAATGGGAGTAACGTTGGATCAAGTGAATACTTTAGGGATTATCGCTTGACTCAAAAGGGAAAAAATTTATGGGATCAAATTGAAATGTTGCAATGGTATGCTTTCTATGCTTGAGATATGACTATACTTGTTGCTCTAGATTGAGGTTCCACACCTTCCCTATTCTTGCGAATTTAATGATAATGAAACCTTGGCTTCTTATGCTAAAGGTATATATGATTACTATGATGTGGAACGGATAGAAGAATTTGTTGCTTTTAAGGGTTCTTATGAAATTGAATCTTTGTTTAAAAAGTTTGAAGATTTTGATGATTCAGTTTATAGACCTGAAAATCTTGCTATCCTTAAATATTTCTATGATAATTATAAATACAATTCTGATATTGATGAATTTATTGAGAAAGTCTCCGCTGTCCAAGAAGAGACTAATATTTTGCAGGATTCTATGGAAGAAGGAATTGATGAAACTGTGAGCTCATTGGATGAAAAAGATGATGAGGAGAGCGAAGAACAAAAGGAGGAAGAACGGATTAGCTACCCGTGCCCACATTCTAATGAGAGTAACTCTTCAACTCATACATTATTTAATTTCCCTTCATGCTTACCGAAGGAAGAATGCCATGATAATTGCTATGATCCCATTGATTCATTTGAAATATCCGTTTTTGATGATGCTTGCTATGCTTGTGGCCATGATGCCAATATGAATGATGCTTATGGAGATGAACTTGCTATAGTTCCTTATGTTAAGAATGAAATTGTTGCTATTGCACGCACACATGATAATCCTATTATCTTTTTGAATTCTCCAAACTACACTATATCGGAGAAGTTTGCACTTGTTAAGGATTATATTGATGGGTTGCCTTTTACCGTTGCACATGATGATTTTGATGAATGTAATATGCATGTTCTTGCTGCTCCTACTTGCAATTATTATGAGAGAGGAACTATATCTCCGCCTCTTTATGTTTCCAACACGATAAAATTGCAAGAAACTGCTTATGCTATGTATTGGCCTCTACTTGATGTGCATGAATTGTTCTTGTATGACATACCGATGCATATGAAGAGAGTTAGACTTCATCACTGCATGATATATGTTGCTTTGTGCTCACTACTAAATGCCAAATCATTGTTAATTAAAATTGGCTTTGATATACCTTGGGATCCAGGTGGATTCATTACTTGAGCACTTTATGCCTAGCTTAATGGCTTTAAAGAAAACGATGCCAGGGAGACAACCCGGAAGTTTTAGAGAGTCATTTATTTCTATTGAGAGCTTATAGAGTTTAAAAACAAAAAATATAGAGGCGAAGTTAAAACTTTTCACAAAATGGAAGCGAATGGAAGTTATGCATTGGAGAAGTGAGGGTCGACCTTGAACACATGTGTTCATGTTCATGGAAACAATGCAGAATTTTTTATGAATATTCTCACAAAAATAATTATCCCCTTGTACAATTCCATTGTATTTGCCTTTAGGATGTTTAGATTGCTTGTTGGTTTGTGCGGTGCAAAACAGAAACTTTGGCTGTAGTGCGGGATTTTACATTTTTTTACTGGAACGTCAAACGGTTCTGAAACTTTCAGCACTGTATTTCTATACAAATTTTTTATTTTTCCTAATTTTTTCAGAATTGTTGGAGTAACAGAAGTATGGTGAATGTTCAGATTACTGCAAACTGTCCTGTTTAAGACAGATTCTGTTTTTGATGCATTGTTTGCTTGTTTTGATGAAACTATCGATTTTTATCGGTGGTATAAGGCATGGAAAATTTATATTACAGTAGCTACAATGCAAAAACAAAATATGAATTGGTTTGCAACAATACTTAGAGTAGTAATTTGCTTTGTTATACTAACGGATCTTACTGAACTTTCTGTTGAGTTTTGTGTGGATGAAGTGATCAAAGATTGAGGAGGTTTCGATATGAGGAGAAGGAGGAGAGGCAAGAGCTCAAGCTTGGGGATTCCCAAGGCACCCCAAGTAAATATTCAAGGAGACTCAAGCGTCTAAGGTTGGGGATGCCCCAGAAGGCATCCCATCTTTCTTCAACAAGTATCGGTATGTTTTCGTTCTTGTTTCGTTCATGTGATATGTGCAAATCTTCGAGCGTCTTTTGCGCTTAGTTTTCATTTATCTTTTATGCACCATGCTGGTATGAGATAGTCCATGGTTGGTTTATAGAATGCTCATTGAACTTCACGTATATCTTTTGAGTATGGCTTTATAGAATGCTTCATGTGCTTCACTTATATCATTTGAAGTTTGGATTGCCTGTTTCTCTTCACATAGAAAACCGTTGTTTGGAGAATGCTCTTTTGCTTCACTTATATTTATTAGAGCATGATCTTTTGTAGAAAGAACTAAACTCTCATGCTTCACTTATATCTATTTAGAGAGTCACAAGGAATTGGTCAATTGCATGGTTAGTCATAAATTCCTACATAAAACTTATGGATCACTGAATATGATATGTTTGATTCCTTGCAATAGTTTTGCGATATAGAGATGATAATATGTGGGAGGTACTAGTAAATGGTTGTGGTTAGTAGGAATATTGGTGTTAAGGTTTGTGATTCCCGAAGCATGCACGTATAGTCTCTCGTTATGCTATGAAGTTGGAGCATGATTTATTATTGATTGTCTTCCTTATGAGTGGCGGTCGGGGACGAGCGATGGTCTTTTCCTACCAATCTATACCCCTAGGGGCATGCGTAGTAGTACTTTGCTTCGAGGGCTAATAAAGTTTTGCAATAAGTATATGAGTTCTTTATTACTAATGTGAGTCCATGGATTATACGCACTCTTACCTTTTCGCAATTTGCTAGCCTCTACGGTACTGTGCATTGCCCTTTCTCACATCGAGGGATGGCGCAAACTTCGCAGGTGCATCCAAACCCCGTGATATGATACGCTCTATCACACATAAGCCTTATTATATCTTTCTCAAAACAGACACCATACCTACCTATTATGGCTTTTCCATGGCCATTCCGAGATATATTGCCATGCAACTTCCACCGCTTCCGTTTTGATGACTTGAGCATTCATTGTCATACTGCTTTGCATGATCATATAGCTGACATAGTAGTTGTGTCTCAGCCATCGTTCACCATTTTTCATACATGTTACTCCAGATCATTGCACATCCTGATACATTTCTAGAGGCATTCATATAGAGTCATACTTTTTCATAGGTATCGAGTTGTAATTTTTATTTCTTTTGAGTTATAAGTAAATAGAAGTGTGATGATCATCATTATTCATTTTTAGAGCAGTGCCCAGTGAGGAAAGGATGATGGAGACTATGATTCTCCCACAAGTCGGGATGAGGCTCCGGACAATGAGAGAAAAAAATATATAAAAAGAAGAAAAAAGAAAAAGAAAAAAAGAATAAAGAAAAAGAATAAATAAACAAAGAGAGAAGGGGCATTGTTAGTATCCTTTACCACACTTGTGCTTCAAAGTAGCACCATGTTTTTCATATGGAGAGTCTCCTATGTTGTCACTTTCATATACTGGTGGGAATTTTTCATTATAGGATTAGATGCACACCCACTTAGTTTTAATGTTGAGCTTTCATACACTTATAGCTCTTAGTGCATTCGTTGCATGGCAATCCCTACTCCCCGCATTGATAAGATTGATGGGCATCTCCATAGCCCGTTGGTTAGCCGCGTCGATGTGATACTTCCTTACTTTTTTTGTCTTCTTTATATTTATCCCTATCATCATACTCTATTCCACATGTAGTGCTATATCCATGGCTTGCGCTCATGTATTGCGCGAGAGTTGGAAAAGCTGAAGCGCGTTAAAAATGTTGAACCAATTGCTCGGCGTCATCGGGGTTGTGCATGATAAACACTTTGTGTTAAGAAGACAGACCATGACAAGGCTATATGATTTTGTAGGGATAATTTTATTTAGCTTTGATATTTTCAAAGACATGATTGTTTGTTGGGATGCCTGAGTATTGATGTCTTTATGTAAAATTATAGACTATTGCTTTGAATCACTTATATCTTAATATTCATGCCATGATTAGATATATGATCAAGTTTATGCTAGGTAGCATTCCACATCAAAAATTATCTTTTTTATCATTTACCTGCTCGAGGACGAGCAGAAATTAAGCTTGGGGATGCTGATACGTCTCCGTTGTATCTATAATTTTTGATTGTTTCATGCCAATATTATACCACTTTCACATACTTTTGGCAACTTTTTATATGATTTATTGGACTAACCTATTGATCCAGTGCCCAGTGCCAGTTCCTGTTTTCTGCGTGTTTTTTGTATCGCAGAGTATCCATATCAAACGAAGTCAAAATGCAATAAAATTTCATGGAGAATTATTTTGGAATATATGTGATTTTTGAGAGTTGGAATCACCGCAAACGGAGGCCCGTGGTGGGCACAACCCACCAGGGCGCGGTCCCGGAGCCAGGCGTGCCGTGGTGTGTTGTGCCCACCTTGTATGTCGGTTGGAGCTCTACTTTAGGCGCAAGGAAGCTTATATCCGGAAAAAATCATGTTCAAACCTCAACGCAATCGGAGTTGCGGATCTCCTAGAATATAAGAAACGGTTTTTGGCCAGATCTGGGGAACGCAAAACAGAAGAGAACAAAGAGGGAGATCCAATCTCGGAGGGGCTCCCGCCCCTCCGCCGCCATGGAGACCAAGGACCAGAGGGGGAACTCTCCTCCCATCTAGGGGGAGGCCAAGGAAGAAGAAGAAGAAGAAGGGGGGGCTCTCTCCCCCTCGCTTCCGGTGGCGCCGGAGTGTCGCCGGGGCAACGATTGGGACGACTATCTACATCAACAATCTTGCTATCGTCAACACCAACTTTCCCCCCCTCTATGCAGTGGTGTAACACCTCTTCCCCCCGCAGTAATCTCTACTTAAACACGGTGCTCAACTCCATATATTATTTCCCAATGATCTATGGTTATCCTATGATGTGTATGTAGATCCGTTTCGTACTATGGGTTAATCGTGATCTTGGTTGGTATGATTGTATATTTTATTTATGGTGCTGTCCTACGGTGCCCTACATTCTCGTGCAAACGTGAGGGGCACCCTTTGTAGGGTGTTGCAATATGTTCATGATTTACCTATTGTCAGTGTTGCGGGGGATGACAGCAGCCCAAACATGGATAAATGGGTTATGGCGTATGGGAGTATAGAGGACTTGATACTTAATGCTATGGTTAGGTTTCACGACCTTAATGATCTTTAGTAGTTGCAGATGCTTGCTGGAGTTCCAATCATAAGTGCATATGATCCAAGTAGAGAAAGTATGTTAGCTGATGCCTCTCCCTCATATAAAATTACAAGAATGATTACGGTACTTGTTATCGATTGCCTAGGGACAAATAACTTTCTTGTTGATAAAAGCTCTCTACTAAAACTTACTTAGTTGTGTCTTTATCTAAACAGACCCTAGATTTTATTTACGCACTCTTTATTATCTTGCAAACCTATCCTATCACACCTACAAAGTACTTCTATTTTCATACTTGTTCTAGGTAAAGTGAACGTCAAGTGTGCGTAGAGTTGTATCGGTGGTCGATAGAACTTGAGAGAATATTTGTTCTACCTTTAGCTCCTCGTTGGGTTCGACACTCTTATTTATCGAAAAAGGCTACAAACGATCCCCTATACTTGTGGGCTATCAGCTATCACTAGTAGAAAAAGGGCCTAATGTGAAGCACATTAGTCTCGGTTTGTAACAAAATCGGCACTAATGTGACCATTAGTACCGGTTCCAACGGCTAGGTGGGCGGATCTCATTAGTACCGGTTCGTGCGATGAACCAGTACTAAAGAGGCTGTGGCAGGCTATGGCCAGGCTGGGGCCCCACTAGCACCTTCAGTACCGGTTTGTGGCATGAACCAATACTAGTGTTTTTTAGTTGATTCATTTTGCAGCTGTTTTTTAGTCCCACCTCGCCAAGCGAGAGGCACTTGCAGCGGTTTATAAGCCCTGAGTGTAGAGACGATGAAGGAGAGGCGCAATGCTCACCTGCATGTTGCTTAGCTTCAGGCCTTGAGGAAGTGGTGTAGACTGCACGGAGCTATCAGGGTTTCGGACAAAACCTACACATAGCTCCATGCAGTCTACACTATTTCCTCAAGGCTAAAGATAAGCAACGTGCAGGTGAGCATTACGCCTCTCTTTCATTTTTAATAACTTATTTTAACTCCGGACTTTTTGTGCCTTCATTTGCTATTTTTCATGCATTTACTGATTTGTTTTGAGCTAAATGACCCTAAAATTGAAAAGCACTACAAATAAACTCTGAAAAGGTTGAAACTTGGCACGGTATCATCATTTCACCCACATAGCATGTGCAAAAAAGTAGAGAGGGTTACGGCAAAAACTGGATGCACTTCGTGTACAAACTGGACACTCTCTTTCGAAGTATCAGGGTTTCAGACCAAAACTCATCTGTTACAAAGGCACTTCATTTTTTTAAACTTATTACAACTCGAGACTTTTTTTTGCGTTCATTATGCACCATTCAAAGCCACGTCGTCAACTTTCAACCCTTTGTGCCTTCATTTGCTATTTTTCATGCATTTACTGATTTGTTTTGAGCTAAATGACCCTGAAACTGAAAAGCACTACAAATGAACTCTGAAAAGGTTGACACTTGGCATGGTACCATTATTTCACCCACATAGCATGTGCAAAAAAGTAGAGAGGGTTACGGCAAAAACTGGATGCACTTCGTGTACAAACTGGACACTCTCTTTCGAAGTATCAGAGTTTCAGACCAAAACTCATCTGTTATAATAAAGGCACATTATTTTTTTAACTTATTAAAACTCCAGAATTTTTGTGCGTTCATTATGCACCATTCAAAGACACATCGTTAACTTTGAACCCTTTGTGCCTTCATTTGCTATTTTTCATGCACTGATTTGTTTTGAGCTAAATAACGCTAAAATTGAAAAGCACTACAAATGAACTCTGAAAAGGTTGAAACTTGGCATGGTATCATCGTTTCACCCACATAGCATGTGCAAAAGAGTAGAGAGGGTTACGGCAAAAACTGGATGCACTTCGTGTACAAACTGGACACTCTCTTTCGAAGTATCAGGGTTTCGGACCAAAACTCATGTGTTTCAAAGGCACTTCATTTTCTTAAACTTATTACAACTCCAGAAATTTTGTGCGCTCATTATGCACCATTCAAAGCCACGTCGTCAACTGTCAACCGTTTGTGCTTTCATTTGCTATTTTTCATGTGCACAATGTGACCAAGGGGTTGATCACGGGATGATGTGTTACGGAACGAGTATAGAGACTTGCCGGTAACGAGATTGAACAAGGTATCGGTATACCGACGATCGAATCTCGGGCAAGTACAATACCGTTAGACAAAGGGAATTGTATACGGGATTGATTGAGTCCTTCACATCATGGTTCATCCGATGAGATCATCGTGGAACATGTGGGAGCCAACATGGGTATCCAGATCCCGCTGTTGTTTATTGACCGGAGAACGTCTCGGACATGTCTGCATGGTTCCCGAACCCGTAGGGTCTACACACTTAAGGTTCGACGACGCTAGGGTTATAAAGGAAGTTTGTATGTGGTTACCGAATATTGTTCGGAGTCCCGGATGAGATCCCGGACGTCACGAGTAGTTCCGGAATGGTCCGGAGGTAAAGATTTATATATGGGAAGTCCTGTTTTGGTCACCGGAAAAGTTTCGGGTTTAATCGGTAACGTACCGGGACCACCGGGAGGGTCCCGGGGGTCCACCAAGTGGGGCCACCATCCCCGGAGGGCAGCATGGGCCAAGTGTGGGAGGGGAGCAGCCCCAGGTGGGCTGGTGCGCCCACAAGGGCCCAAGGCGCCTAGGGATTGGGAGGGGCGCCCACCTTGCTTGGGGGGCAAGTTTCCCTCTCCCCTTGGCCGCCCCCTAGATGGGATCTAGGGCTGGCCGCCGCCCCTAGGGGGTGGAAACCTAGGTGGGGCGCAGCCCCCTCTCCCCCTATATATAGTGGAGGCATAGGAGCAGCCCAACACACAAGTTTCTTCTCCTGTTGGCGCAGCCCTACCTCTCTTTCTCCTCATATCTCGCAGTGCTTGGCGAAGCCCTGCAGGATTGCCACGCTCCTCCACCACCACCATGCTGTTGTGCTGCTGCTGGATGGAGTCTTCCTCAACCTCTCCCTCTCTCCTTGCTGGATCAAGGCATGGGAGACGTCACCGGGCTGTACGTGTGTTGAACGCGGAGGTGCCGTCTGCTCGGCACTAGGATCTCCGGTGATTTGGATCACGGCAAGTACGACTCCTTCAACCCCATTCTCTTGAACGCTTCCGCTTAGCGATCTACAAGGGTATGTAGATGCACTCTCCTTCCCCTCGTTGCTAGTTTCTCCATAGATAGATCTTGGTGACACGTAGGAAAATTTTGAATTTCTGCTACGTTCCCCAACAATAACTCCGGAGTTTCTCAATTTTCTGACAAATTTTAGTCTCCTCTTCACATGCCTTGAGGACTTCATATTATCCTTAGAACTGTTTATCTTGATGATTACAGTTTGATTATCACAGTTCATCAGGATAGGCGGTATTGGTTTTTCAACCATTGGTAAGTCCATCAAAAGCTCATGAAGCCACTCTGCTTCAACAGTGGCAGTGTCTAATGCTGTGAGTTCTGTTTCCATAGTTGACCTTGTTAAGATGGTCTGCTTGCAAGACTTCCAGGAAACAGCGCCACCACCAAGTGTAAAAACATAACCACTTGTGGCCTTAATCTCATCAGCATCAGATGTCATGTTCGAGTCACTATAACCCTCCAGTACCCTTGGATACCCAGTGTAGTGAATCCCATAGCTCGCAGCGCCTTTCAAGTAGCGCATAACTCTCTCAAGCGCACGCCAATGATCATCTCCCGGTTTTGACACAAACCGACTCAGCTTGCTCATAGCAAAAGAGATGTCAGGCCTCGTGGCACTCGCCAAATACATAAGCGAGCCAATAATCTGAGAATACCTCAGTTGATCTCTAGCAATCCGTCGATTCTTTCGAAGCAACACACTAGCATCATATGGAGTTGGAGAAGGTGTGCAGTCGCTATACCCAAAACGACTCAAGACCTTTTCCACATAGTGAGACTGAAGCAGTGTGATCCCACCATTCTCATCTCTCAGCAACTTGATATTTAAGATAACATCACGTACTCCTAGATCCTTCATCTCAAAACAGCGAGATAAGAAATCCTTAACCTCCTTGATTAAATCAATCTTGGTTCCAAAGATCAATATGTCGTCGACATACAGACAAAGAATAACTCCTTTGCCCCCACCATAGCGATAGTACACACACTTGTCACCATCGTTTACTACAAAGCCGGCAGTAGTTAATGTTCTTTCGAACTTCTCATGCCACTCTTTAAGAGCTTGTTTAAGGCCATATAAAGACTTTAATAACTTGCACACCTTTCCTTCCTGACCAGGTACTACAAAACCATCCGCTGATCCATGTAAATTTCCTCCTTCAACTCTCCATTGAGGAAAGTTGTCTTAACGTCCATTTGATGAACGAGAAGACCATGTGAGGCAGCCAGTGATAGTAGCACCCGAATTGTGGTCAGTCTAGCCATGGGTGAGTAAGTATCAAAGAAGTATTCACCTTCTTTCTGGGTATAACCCTTGGCCACAAGCCGTGCCTTGTACTTTTCAATCGTACCATCAAGTCTAAGCTTCTTCTTGAACACCCACTTACATCCTACAGGTTTGCACCCATAAGGACGGTCAGTGATCTCCCAGGTACCATTAGCTAAGATGGAATCCATCTCGCCACGTCTGCCTTCCTTCCAAAGAGTCAAGATCGGAGATGCATAGGCTTCTGAAATAGTCCTCGGTGTGTCATCCATGAGGTACACAATGAAATCATCACCAAAGGACTTTGCATTCATCTGTCTCTTACTCCTCATAGGAGTTCCATTGTCACCCTCAACAGGATTCTCAACGCGTTCCATCGCACTGGTGGGTTCAGGAATTACAGCACATTCCTCACTAGATGGAGTAGGTATCTCCTGATTTGATGAACTCGACATATCCTTGATAGGAAATATGTCCTCAAAGAAAGTTGCATCATTCGACTCCATAGTCGTACCAACATGCATGTAGGATACCTCAGATTTTATTATCAAAAATCTATAGCCGATGCTATGAAAAGCATAGCCCAGAAGAACACAATCCATGGTTTTTGGTCCAAGCTTACGCTTCTTGGGAATTGGTATATTGACTTTCACCAAACAACCTCAAGTACGTAGGTAAGAGAGTTTCAACCTTTTCCTTTCCCATTCCTCAAATAGAGTCATGGTCTTATGCTTTGTGGGAACTCGGTTTACATGACACGCAGTCATTAGCGCCTCCCCCCATCATTCCTTGGATAGACCCGAAGTGTCTAACATGGTGTTAACCATATCAGTTAGAGTTCGGTTCTTTCTTTCGGCTACCCCATTTGATTGGGGTGAGTAGGGAGGCGTCCTCTCATGGATTATACCATGTTCCGCACAAAACAGATCAAATTCATTGGAAAAATATTCTCCACCACGATCGGACCTAAGCCGTTTAATTTTTCGATCAAGTTGGTTCTCTGCCTCAGCTTTATAGTTTTTGAAGAAAGTAAAAGCCTCATCTTTTAATTTTAGAAGATACACATAACAATATCTGGTGGAGTCATCAATCAATGTCATGAATTATCTCTTTCCACCTTTTGTCAACACGCCATTCATCTCACAAAGATCAGAATGTATAAGTTCTAGTGGCGCCAAGTCTCTTGCCTCTGCAGTCTTATGGGACTTGCGAGGTTGCTTAGCTTGCACACATACTTGGCACTTAGAGCCTTTGACAGTAGTGATTTTCGGAATTAAATTCATATTGGCTAGCCGCATCATGCAACCAAAGTTAATGTGACAAAGTTGTGAATGCAAAATATCAGACTCATTGTTGTGGCAAACATTATTAATAACTTTAGTGCAAATATCTGACAAAGACAGGCGGAACAAGCCTCCGCTCTCATAGCCTTTTCCAACAAATTGTCCATACTTAGAAATTACAACTTTATTGGATTCGAAAACCAACTTAAAACCATCTCGACATAATCGGGAACCGCTAATGAGATTTTTATTGATGGACGGCACATGATGAACGTTCTTCAGACGCACGGTCTTCCCCGAAGTAAACTTCAGATCGACCGTACCAACACCTCAAACGATGGCATGTGACCCGTTCCCCATCAGCACGGGAGAAGTCCCAGTGGCCTGGTAAGAAGAAAACATGGAGGCGTCAGCACAAACATGTACATTGGCACCCGTGTCAATTAACCGATCAGGGGTTTGGAATACTGAAAGGATGGTAGGAAAAATACCGTACCCTGATTCCTTCATATCAGTATCACCGATGACAACATTAGCGGACTTGCCGCTCTTCTCATGTTCGCGCTCCTCAAAGCGGTTAGGACACTTCGAAGCCCAGTGATTAGGATCACCGCAGACATGGCAAAGTCCCTTCCCCTTCTTATGAGAATTCTTCTTGAAGTTGGTAGAATGTGATGGCTTGTTCTTTGTATCAAACTTGCCTTTGCCCTGAGTTTTGTTCTTATTGTTTTTGAACTGTGGGGCTGGAAGTTCTTCTTCTATACTATGTGGGCACTAGAACCTCCCTCAGCAACTCGAGCACGTGTGTCCTTTGCTCTCGCCTTCTCTTCAACATCAAGAGTACCAATGAGATCCACAACGGAAAACTCCTGTCTCTTGTGTTTCAAGGAAGTAGCAAAACTGTTCCACGAAGGTGGAAGCTTGGCAATGATGCCTCCGGCAACAAATTTGTCCGGCAACACACACTTGAAGTACTCAAGTTCTTTTGCGAGCGACTGTAACTCACGAGCCTGCTGTACAACAGAGCGCTCCTCAGTCATATTGTAGTCATAGAATTGCTCCATGACGTACAACTCGCTGCCGGCGTCTGAGGCACCAAACTTGGCCTCGAGTGCAGCCCACATGTCCTTTCCATTTTCAAACAACATATACGAATCCACAATGGAATCATCCAGAACACTCAGAAGAGCGCCTTTAAAGAGAGTATCGATCTTCTCAAAAGCTTCCAGTTGTGCTGGATTAAGATCGCCCTCGGGCTTGCCCTTAGTGGCGTCATAGCAGCCCATGGTCTAAAACCTGTAGACTGCTCTCGTGCGCCACCTCTTATATTGCGCCCCCTTAAAGGCAGGCGGCTTCAGATGCGCAGCAAAACCACTCGGAGTAGATTGCCTATGATTAGGTTTTTGGATTGTTGGAAATATGAGCAAATTACTACGAGATTTAATCCGAATAAATAGGAAATAGATCATGACAGCAATAGCAGAGATTAAGCTAATCATGCGAACTAGCATAGTAGATGAACAGATCACATCTAGGGCACATACTAGAAGCATAAATTCTACCACGATCTCGAACAAGAAGGATAGAATCACATACGGTGCAGCGGGTGCAGCGGGTGCAGCACCGCCGGCTTTGACGTTGTCGCCCATGTCGTCGAGGATGAGGTTGCCGAGGTCGGGGAAGAAGTCGTCGTTCGCGAAGTCGCCGCTGCCAGCAGTCGCGCGAGTGCGCTCCCCAAAAACCTGATCGCCCTCTCCCGTACAGGATCACGAGAGGCGGGGTTCCAGAGGCCTGCTGTCCCTTCTCCCGGTGCACGCCGAAAGGAGGGATGGAGAAGACTTGCTTGGCGTTGCAATGATTTAGAATGGTGGTGCGAAACCATATGAAGCGGCGGCAGCTAGGGTAGACGTCTGCCTGACTATATAGTGCGAGCCGGGTAGGTCGTAGGAGTTAACCCCACGTCCATGTCGTCGCGATCCAAAAGAATCAAAAACGGATCAGTAATTAACGCGTCCGTTAATTATTAATTAATGACTCATTAATTTTTCCCGAGCAGCAAAAATATAGACAACGGGCATAGCTCTGTCCTCGCCTCAATCTCGCAACCCGCGGCGCGGCGCGGCGCGGCGCGTCGTGACGAGGCGTGGCGTGGAGGAGGAGCGCGCGTGTAGGTCTCTTCTTCTCATGCTCATACAAGTGGTAGAAGAGCTCACCTTATAAAGAGGTGCAACTCCCTCTCCACTTCCGGGATGGGACTAAACTTTAGTCTCACTCACTCCACTCACATGTGTGCATGAATGGGCCAAGAGAATTTCAGAATTTTAGTTGGGCTTTGGGCCAAAGGCCTACTAACAAAATTCCAACATCGTCCACCTTCGGCTCAAACCCAAGGCCAGAAGGTTAAGAGCCTTGCGGTCTACCGACTAAGCTAGAAAGGCATTTCATTGAAAGTACAAAGTTAGGTAAGTTTAAGTGATGTGTATTTTGATGGAAGAGTTTCTTTTTTTTGCGGGGGAATGGAAGAGTTTCTTGAGCAGACGAACTCTGAAAAGTTCCCTGCTCGCAACCGCAGGCTACATTTCCCAGAAGAAAGATACAACTTCAGAACTTAATGAGCAAATTTTGAATCCAGAAACACCACATTTCTTAGTTAGTGTCATGCGCAAAACAAAATCACCTTGTTCCCATGGCAAATACAAACCTACTACTCAACTGCCCACTGCCAAGTAACATAATACACGATGACATGAATGGGAGTACATACTAGTTAGGTCTTAGTCGGTTCAAATTTAACCAAGTCTTCCACAAGTGGCATAGCATGTACTTCCTCCGTCCCATAATATAAGAATGTTTTGGCACTACACTACTGCTAAAAACGTTTTTATATCATGGGACAGAGGGAGTACTAAAGAAGAAGAAGAAAGTTAAAAAGAAAAATTTCACGGATCTCCATGTAAGTCTTAACCGACTGAGATTTGGTTAAGTTTTGATCGACCGAGATTTTCCCGTACTAGTTACTCTTCGCGCGCGCATATCGATCAGGCAGTGCATAGCTCGCGCGAGAACCCGACGCGGCCGTTGGCGACGTCAAAGAGCACGCGGTGGTTCTGCTGCTGCATGCTCGCCAGCACGTTGAGCCCGGCGTTCACCCCCTCCGATGACCCCGACGCCATCGCCAGGCACGCGACACCGCCAGACGAGCTGTGGATCATCACGTTCTCCTCCGGCAGCGTCACGGCTGCGCCCGCCCCGCCAGCAAAAGCGAACGTCACGCTCGGCACCCGGAGGCCGGTCACGTTGTAGCACGTGTCGGACCTGCCCAGAGGCGCCGCCACGGGCGCCCGCGCCTTGCGCCGGAACGCGTCGCGCACGGCCGCGCACACGGGGGGCGAGAGCCGCGTGAACATGGTGCCCGCATCCACGATCGTGCCACCGGTGCCCGTGGCCGGGTCGAATGACGCGAGTGCCGACGCCGGCACGGCTACGGCCCTGTGTCTGTTGGAAATATGAGTAAATTACTACGAGATTTAATCCGAATAAATAGAAAATAGATCATGACAGTAATAGCAGAGATTAAACTAATCATACGAACTAGCATAACAGATGAACAGATCACATCTAGGGCACATACTAGAAACATGAATTCTATCAAGATCTCGAACAGAAAGGATAGAATCACATACGGTGCAGCGTGAGCAGCACCGCCGGTGTTGACGTTGTCGCCCATGTCGTCGAGGATGAGGTTGCCGAGGTCGGGGAAGAAATCGTCGTCGCGAAGTCGTCGCTGCCAGCAGTCACGCGAGTGCGCTCCCTAAAAACCTGATCGCCCCTCTCCCGTACAGTATCACGAGAGGCGGGGTTCCGGAGGCCTGCTGTCCCTTCTCCCGGTGCACGCCGAAAGGAGGATGGAGAAGACTTGCTTGGCGGCGCAATGTTCTGGAGCGCTGGTGAGAAACCATACAAAGCGGCCGCGGCTAGGGTAGACGTCTGCCTGACTATATAGTGCGGGCCGGGTAGGTCGTGGGAGTAAACCCCACGTCTGAGTCGTCATGATCCAAAGGAACGGTTCAGTAATTAACTCCGTTAATTATTAAATTAATGACTCATTAATTTTTCCCGAGCAGCAAAAATATAGACAACGTGCATAGCTCTGTCCTCGGCTCGGCTCAATCCCGCAACCCGCGGCGCGGCGCGTCGTGACGAGGCGAGCGAGGAGGAGGAGCACGCGTGTAGGTCTCCTCTTCTTATGCGCATACAAGTGGTAGAAGAACTCACCTTATAAAGAGGTGCAACTCTCTCTCAACTTATGAGGTGGGACTAAACTTTAGCCTCACTCACTCCACTCACATGTGTGCATGAATGGGCCAAGAGAATTTCAGAATTTTAGTTGGGCTTTGGGCCAAAAGCCCACTAGAAAATTCCAACAATCCCTCACAAAGTCTCATTGGCACATTTCACCATTTGTTTCCAAAACATTGTTTATATACTGGTGCTTAGTGGAGACTGTGAAGTTGAACTTCCACTTAGAGATTTATGGTACACTAGATCACAACTTGAATAATGGACTATGCCTTGAACTACAAGTTTTCTGCGAGACTAGTTTCACACAAATTCTTGACCGATACTGGGCTGCCGCAAGGCTTCCCCGCGGGTGGGGTGTATACGTCATACTCCAGGGCCTTCTATGAATTTATGAGAGAACACCCAATTCTTACAGACTGCAACGTTAACAGTTAAATTCATATAGGTGTGTTCCTCAGAAGATGTTCTGCAGGACAACATCTCTGCTTACCCGAATAAGCCACTTGGAACACATTAAGATAAGTATCAACCTGCCATACAGATCAGGAGAGTATTGCATCTTCACGGAGTGGGATAGTTAATATAGGAATACTCTCCTCCCAGCTGACCAACAAGTTTTTGGGTTTTTGTAGTAGTTGTAACAGTAGCAACGAAAAAGTAAATAAGCAAAAAACAATATGTGAAAAGCTCGTAGGCAATGGATCAGTGATGGATAATTATGCCGGATGTGATTCCTCATGCAATAGTTATAACATAGGGTGATACAGAACTAGCTCCAGTTCATCAATGTAATGTAGGCATGTATTCCGTAAATAGTCATATGTGCTTATGGAAAGAACTTGTATGACATCTTTTGTCCTACCTTCCCGTGGCAGCGGGGTCCTAGCGAAAACTAAGGGATATTAAGGCCTCCTTTTAATAAAGAACCGGAACAAAGCATTAGCACATAGTGAATACATGAACTCCTCAAACTACGGTCATCACCGAGAAGTATCCCGATTATTGTCACTTCGGAGTTGTCGGATCATAACACATAATAGGAGACTATAGACTTGCAAGATAGGATTAAGAACACACATATATTCATGAAAACATAATAGGTTCAGATCTGAAATCATGGCACTCGGGCCCTAGTAACAAGCATTAAGCATGGCAAAGTCATAGCAACATCAATCTCAGAACATAGTGGATACTAGGGATCAAACCCTAACAAAACTAACTTGATTACATGGTAAATCTCATCCAACCCATCACTGTCCAGCAAGCCTACGATGGAATTACTCACGCACGGCGGTGAGCATCATGAAATTGGTGATGGAGGATGGTTGATGATGACGACGGCGACAAATCATCCTCTCCGGAGCTCCGAACGGACTCCAGATCAGCCCTCCCGAGAGAGATTAGGGCTTGGCCGCGGCTCCGTGTCGTGAAACGCGATGAAACTTTCTCCCTGATTTTTTTTCTTCCCGAGACGGAATATATGGAGTTGGAGTTGAGGTCGGAGGAGGTCCAGGGGGGCACGAGATAGGGGGGCGCGCCCTAGGGGGGGTGCCCCCTGTCTCGTGGACAGGCCCTGGGCCCCCTGGTGTATTTCTTTCGCCCAGTAATTCTTATAAATCCCAAAAAGTGCCTCCGTGGATTTCCAGGACATTCCGAGAACTTTTCTTTTCTACACATAAAACAACATCATGGTAGTTCTGCTGAAAACAACGTCAGTCCGGGTTAGTTTCATTCAAATCATGCAAGTTAGAGTCCAAAACAAGGGCAAATGTGTTTGGAAAAGTAGATACGTTGGAGACGTATCATGGGCGTAACGACCGAGCGGGGAGCACAGGGGGGCGACTGGCCGGAGTGCGCGGGCGGGGCGACCGTGGACGAGGGTCGGCCGTAGCGGACGGAGCAGACAGCGGCGATGATGCGGGCGGCGAGCATGAGAAAGCGATAGCGGCAGCGGGCGATGCGGCTGGAGCGGCACCAGCCAACAGCAGTGAGAGCCAGCAGCGGCGAGGGCGGAGCACGGTGTGGGCGGCAACAGCCGCAGGTGGCGCGAATGATGTGGGTCTGACGGGCGACGGGTAACACTGTGGTGTGGCGCGTGCTCACCGGGAGCACGAGCACCGGGCGGCGCGTGCACGACTGCGGGACGGCGCGCGGAGCAAGAGGAAGAGAGGCCGGGGGCCTCACCGCGGATCCGTAGGGTCAAGGCATCGGGGCTCGGGGAGGTCGACGGGGACGACGCGCGTAGACGGGGTAGGGGATCGTGGTCGAGGCGGCGAACGCCCTCGGCGGGCGGGGATGGTGACGACGGGGTCCGGCGTCATCGCGGGCGCAGGGCGTCGGGGGCGTCGATTGTAGGGCGGCGCCGGGGTGGGAGACGGCGAGGTGGCAGGGCGATGGTGTCCAGCTCGGGAGGGAGTAGCACGAGGGAGTGCCCCGATCCAGATCGGATCGGGGGAGGAGAGAGTAGTGGGGGCGAGTGGGGGGGGGGGTTACGGGTTAGGGTTTCCCTGGAGTGGGGATATGGAGGAGGGGAGTGGGGCGCCGGCTGGGTCGGCCTGGCTAGCCCAATGGCCAGCTGGGCTGAGACCCAGCGAGGGGGGGGGGGCTTTTATTTTCTTTTGTTGTTGTTTTTTTATTCTTTTCTTTTGATTTATTCTTTCCTGTTTTGGATTAGTTGCAATTTGATTTAGTAAAATATACACTTAGTATCTAAATTAGTATTTCAACTTAGTCCACAGTCACAAAAAGTCTAGACCCCAAATAACTTAGTTTGACATTTTATTAATTATAAAAGGTATTCAAATAATCATTTTTGCTACTGTTGTACTTAATATAATGCACTTATATACTTTATAGAAGTGCGGTTTCTCCACCAATATTTAGTATGGAATATTTGCCACAACCCAAACATTTTTGTTTTATTGTTTGAAAACTTTTGTTGTTTGGTATTATTTTAAAATTTGAAATTTGAATTGGGTATCGAACTGAAGAACTGACGCGAGTTTATCAACAGTAACCGAGGTGACATGGCATCATTAGCGGAGGTTCACTGTAGCTTAACTACCCTGGCGTCACAATTCTCCTCCACTACAAGAAATCTCGTCCCGAGATTTAAGAGGTGGAGTAAGGGGGAAGAGATTTGGTTACGAAATTCTAATGAGTCATCTCGGTCTTGGTTGCCCTTCTCGAAAAAGTTGAACACTCTTGTTGATGTCTTCATTTCTCTGCTTTAGGTCATCATGATGGAGTCTTCATCCTTTCTTCGGGAGACCCATCGTACATATGAAAAATGACAAGGGGTATCTTCGGAAGAACTGACCTCTACAAGGTCGCGTATCTGGTAGAGAACATCAGGGAGGGTAGCGGATAGTAACTCTCGTATTGAAACTTAAGAAAATATCGAGAGCAAAGTAAGAAGGTGCAAAATAGAAGTTTCAAGCGCATAGGCAATCGTTCATTGCTTGAAACGAAGTGTGAAAGGGGTTCAGTGCAACGGGAATAAGTATTGCGTCTAATACCATAATAGATCACTAGGCAGGTGGCCCGTGAATTACATACGAAGTCAAGCGCGAGGAATAACTTTGACAATAGGTTGTACAGGAGAGTCAGGTTTCGATCATGTGGAACTGTGGGTTATGGCCCACCATATGGGTTAACAGCAGGAAGGCGCTAATTAATTTGCACGGTCAAGATAGCAAGGCAGGTCAGAGTATCGCCTGTCAGTTATGTTAGCAACAACATCAGTACCAAGGGCGAGGGACAAAGAGAACCATTTTCCTGCTCGTTGAACGAGGCAGACCAATAGGCAAAGTTCTCGTCCATCGGTGGTTACCGGAATGTCATCAACAATAATGTGAGGTCTTCTTGTGAAAGTGGTACATCGAGGTGCTTACCTAAGCAGGGAATTATCACTACTCAGTTAAGTCAGATTATTGGAAAGTTTAAACAAAACAATGGAAAGGATAGTATGTTTATCAGATTAAACAGAACAATGGAAAGGAAAATGTGTTTAAACACATATTTCAAGGGTATATCCTTCCCAAGGACAAGCAGAGCATGATATCCATGACAGGATATAATGTAGAAAACTCTTTAGGTAGGGGAGACGGATTTCATGACGTTACCCATACAACAGTGTTTGGATAATTGATCAAGAAAAATTAAGCATTGCGCTTCAAATATACTTGTTGATGAACGGAGTACCACAGACATGCTTCGAGATAGCATTGACATGGTCACTGGGTAAAGATCAGACTTTGGATACACAAAGGATCCATCAGGAATAAATTGTGGAATAAGTCTTTCAATTTCCTCATGGAAGAATGGATAACCTTGTTGAAAAGGAATCTATAATAGCAGGTCATCCGGCCAGGTGTGCTGGGCATGCCATCACCTTACTGGGTCATAAAAGACCAGTGTTATAACTCTTGGAAAAATGTTCCAACCATCATATCTGACCGAGATTCAGATCTGATCGGTGTTAGGATACCTCAGGCTCAGGATGCCTAAGAAGAAAAAGGTGCAAAACAAATTGACGAGACAACATTGTAAGATTCTCGGGAAATTTACTACGGAAGCGAGTTCCGAAACAAAAGCTCAACATTAAAACAAGGAGAGGACGAGGAGGTGGCTGATGGACTCAGCGACAATTCATCGAGATTAACAAAGGATGGATTTCCACAGTTAAGTGAACAAGGAGATAACATTTGTCAAAGCAAATGATATAATGATGTATGTTCGAGGAAAACATCCACAATCAAACTTGGTTGACAAGTGC
This sequence comes from Aegilops bicornis, assembly GCA_021605145.1. Lineage (NCBI taxonomy): Eukaryota > Viridiplantae > Streptophyta > Magnoliopsida > Poales > Poaceae > Aegilops > Aegilops bicornis. Next base: position 831,487,021 of record CM038671.1, on the reverse strand, counting down.
ACCCGAAATATGGGATGGGTTGCACGATAAATGTTAGAACGGCGACTTAATGAACAAAATAATTAGAATGAATCAATCGACCATTCACTTCAAAGCAATAGGGTTGCTAGAAGTTTAGAATTCACACATCATAGTTAAATTGTCGGTATTCCAATTAGAAACAACACGGGGACCAAGAAAGAATGGTGATGGTGAGAAGTATCACTATACCAAGAATTCTTAAGAGGTGGAGTAATCCTCATGACATTCTTGACATAAAAGATGGTAATACTCCAAGGTAAAGAAGAACAATTGCTGGATAGCATGGATCTCAAGATATAACACGAAACACGAACAAGTTTGTGTTGAACGGAAGGCAATAAAGTGGTCGATGATAACGCAAATCATCGAGGGCAAGGATGGTATTTCTCTTCATGAATTCAGTTGATATCCTGGAAGAGCTCAAAATGTTGATGATGATCACGACACATTTGTTGAGAGATTTCATGAAGATGTAATCAACCGGTGATGACATCAAGTCACAGGAATGATGAAGCGAAAGGTTATTGGAACCAAGGGTACGACACAAACTCGAAATCAAGTTTGTTGTTCAAGAAGAAATGATATGACGAGGAAGATGGACGTAAGCTTAGCTCACCATCAAAAATTTTGCTACGGGGAGAAGGGACAGGCAGCACAGTTAAAATTTAGTACGATAATGATATAGCCGATCAGGCTTGGGATGACTTGAAGGGTTAATAAACTTGTAAGCAATGAAAATCACTTAGAGTTACTGAATCAGAGTGCGGACTCGATTCACTATTCGGTGTTCTCGGTTGACGACAACCCCGAACCCAAGAAAATTGGAACCAGTGAGAAATAACAATTGATGAAGAACCCATAAGAAGTTATGCAGTTCCATAATATTCTCGAGATACCATAGGGGAATCCTCGAAGGTTGAGCAGAATAGAGGTTGGACAGGTGTATTGTCCTGCAGAAGACAAGTACTTCAACTTGTCTGAGAATGGGATCAAAGAAGAACAATATGGTTGGAACCATGATCGCAAAGGACCAAACATAGATACAGGACGAACCTATAACAAGGGGATTATTATCATTACAAGAAGCTTCTATGATTAGTTCCACATCGGGTGCATGGGCATGAACGCAAAGGCTCAAGGTCGACTCCCACTTCTTCAATGCATAACCTTTCATTTTACTTCTCGCTTTTGATGAAGCTATAGTGTAGAAATTTTATCTGGCGAAACAACAGAAGAGTATGACTCGCGAAAACTTTCGGGTTCATACGGTTAGGGGAAGGCATAGGTTCAATCCATCGGGACATCTTAGGATCATATACCACAAATTGCAAGAATAAATAACACAAGATCGATAGTAGAGCATGCTTGAGCAAGCAGAGGATAGAATTTACCAAAGGCATTATGTTTCCAAGGAAAGGCTCACAAGATTATTGAATATGAAGGACGTTGTCGGATAAAACACGACAAAGGGTATCGTGGTCCACAAGGGATCTGATGTGAGCATCGGTACTCAACCAGAGGAAGAAAGAATGCAAGGAGATCAGATTATAGAAACAACTGACTAATTCAAAGCTCAAATGTAAAGGAATTATGATTTCTCACCAAGGGATCAGAAGCAAACGCTCTGATTAAGAATGAATAAGTTGAATAGACCTAGGGGTACATTCGAAGACAACTTGATTGGTCGAGGACCAGCTCATGTTCAAAATGACGTCTGAGCCGGAAGGATGAATTCTAGGATCTGATTGAGGATTGCGAGCATTCGCAACATATCGAATCAAGTGACTCGAAATGATAGTGAAAGAGGATGTCAACGGAGATTACTAGAAGTATGGAATTAACCATAATGCAGGAAGGCAAGGAAATCAAGAGCAATGGGCTGCTGAGGATTTTCAGAAAATCGAATGGTATTTCGCGGACTTATGTGAAACACATGAAAGGCTAGGGATGAGCGGATACTCGCAAGTGCGAGTAATTATCCGTAGGGGTATTTATGTGGCTAGTAACTGTAAGGTAGTAGGCACAAAGTATTCTCTGAATATCCGAAGTATTTCAGGGTATCTTCTAATAACAAGAACAATTGGAAGTGAAGCTATGAACGACAAGTGTATGTAGTTATCCATAAAGATTTATCGGTGGTAGGGATCGCAATGGCGAAGGGCACAAGGGTCTCGGGAAAGCATCAGAGAGGGTCTTCAGAATCTTCTGGTGCAGCAGGCGATCATCTGGCCTGAAGGGGCTCTCCGGGAGGAAGTATTTTCGAGAACCTAAAGTTAGATTTTAGAAAAATCATTTAACCCGAATAGAAGAGAGTTCAGAGTCCCAGAGTAAAGGTCGAGGAATAAAAGATCCTACTACCACCCAATGGCGACATGGGCCCGTAAGCCACACAGCCATGTTAGTAAAAGTTTTGCAATGACTAGACTCAACTTCGGCCAAGGAGTGTGGAAGGGGATTCCTACAGGCAGTCGGCTTTGATACCAATGTGTGACGCCCCCGATTCAATCGTACACTAATCATACACGCAAACGTGTACGATCAAGAACAGGGACTCACGGGAAGATATCACAACACAACTCTAAAATAAAATAAGTCATACAAGCATCATAATACAAGCTAGGGGCCTCGAGGGCTCGAATACAAGTGCTGATCATAGACGAGTCAGCGGAAGCAACAATATCTGAGTACAGACATAAGTTAAACAAGTTTGCCTTAAGAAGGCTAGCACAAACTGGGATCTGAGACCGAAAGAGGCGCATGCCTCCTGCCCGATCCTCCTAACTACTCGAATTAAATCGCCATGAGCTGCACATAGTAGTAGGCTCCTCCGGTGTAGTAGGAGTCATCATCGACGGTGGCATCTGGCTCCTGGGCTCCGACATCTGGTTGCGACAACCAGGTAGAAGGAAGGGGGAAAAGGGGGAGAAAAGCAACCGTGAGTACTAATCCAAAGTACTCGCAAGCAAGGAGCTACACTACATATGCATGGGTATATGTGTAAAGAGGCAATATCGGTGGACTGAACTGCAGAATGCCAGAATGAGGGGGGGATAGTTAGTATTATGGAAGACTACGCTTCTGGCAGCCTCCGTCTTGCAGCATGAAGTCCTCCAAGTAGCATCGCATAGCATAATCCTACCCGGCAATCCCCTCCTCGTCGCCCTGTTAGAGAGCGATCGCCGGGTTGTATCTGGCACTTGGAAGGGTGTGTTTTATTAAGTATCTGGTTCTAGTTGTCATAAGGTCAAGGTACAACTCCAAGTCGTCCTGTTACCGAAGATCACGGCTATTCGAATAGATAAACTTCCCTGCAGGGGTGCACCACATAACCCAACACGCTCGATCCCATTTGGCCGGACACACTTTCCTGGGTCATGCCCGGCCTCGGAAGATCAACACGTCGCAGCCCCACCTAGGCCAACAGAGAGGTCAGCACGCCGGTCTAAACCTAAGCGCACAGGGGTCTGGGCCCATCGCCCTTAGCACACCTGCATGTTGCGAACGCGGCCGGAAGCAGAACTAGCCCCCTTAATACAAGAGCAGGCTTACGTTCCAATCTGGTGCGCGCCGCTCAGTCGCTGACGTCACGAAGGCTTCGGCTGATACCACGACGTCGAATTCCTATAACTGTTCCCGCATAGTTGGTTAGTGCATATCTACCAAATGGCCAGACTCAGATCAAATACCAAGAACTCGTTAAGCGTGTTATTTTTAAGTATCCGCAGACGCCGACCAGGGCCAGGCCCACCTCTCTCCTAGGTGGTCTCAACCTGCCCTGTCGCTCCGCCACAAAGTAACAGTCGGGGGCCGTCGGGAACCCAGGCCCACCTCTACCGGGATGGAGCCACCTGTCCTTTTAGCCCCCTCATCAGAATCACTTGCGGGTACTCAACGAGCTGACCCGACTTTAGTCACCACATGTGTCATGTATATAAAGTATATAGTATATACTCGTGATCACCTCCCGAGTGATCACGTCCCGATAGTATAGCATGGCAGACGGACAAGAATGTAGGGCCACTGATGGAACACTAGCATCCTATACTAGGCAGTAGGATAGCAGGTAAGGGTAACAACTGCAGCAACAATGATAGGCTATGCATTAGAATAGGATTAACCGAAAGCAGTAACATGCTACACTACTCTAATGCAAGCAGTATAGAGAAGATTAGGCGATATCTGGTGATCAAGGGGGGGCTTGCCTGGTTGCTCTGGCAAGAAGGAGGGGTCGTCAACAGCGTAGTCGGACGGGGCACTAGCAGCGGCGTCGGTCTCGTAGTCTACCGGAGAGAAAGAGGGGGATGAAACAATGAATACAATGCAAACACATGCATAATGATGCATGTCAAAGCAAACATCGGTGTTAGGTGTGCCCTAACGCGGTAAGAGGCGATACCGGCGAAGGGGGCAAACATCCGGGAAAGTATCCCCGGTGTTTTGCCTTTTCAAACAGATGTACCGGAGGGGGAAAGTTGCGTGTTAGATAGGCTAGTGGTGTGTGGCGGACGAACGGGTTGCGTATCCGGATTCGTCTCGTTGTTCTGAGCAACTTTCATGTAGAAAGTATTTTCATGTGAGCTACGGTTTATTTTATATGATTTTCTAAAGTTTTAAATCATTTTTTAAATTTATTTAATTATTTGAATCCAACATTATCCAGAACAGTGCATGTTGACGTCAGCATGATGTCAGCAGTCAACAGAGGCGTTGACTGGTCAACTGACGTGTGGGTCCCGTTTGTCATTGACTGTTTAGTATAATTAGGGTTTAACTAATCTAATTATTGTTTAATTAAACTGACTAGTTAATTAGATTAATTAAATAGGATTAGTTAACCTAATTAATTAATTAATTAATTAGTTATTTTAATTATTATTTATTTATTTATTTTATTCTTTTTTTAACGTTCAGGGGCTGGGCCCCACTTGTCATTGGCCCTGGGGGCCTTAGCGGGCAACGGGTTAAGGGCGTCGGGCGGAGCGACGGCGCCACCGCCCGGCTGTGGTGCCGCGGGGCGGCTTCTGAAGGGCGGGCACACGGCTTGGCGCCGGTGGGCGTGGCCGCGACCGATGCGGGGGGAGCACTGGGGGGCGGCTGGCCGGAGTGCACGGGCAGGGAGACCGTGGACGAGGGCCGGCCGTAGTGGACGGAGCAGGCGGCGAGCGCGATAAAGCGATAGCGGCGGGACGATGCGGCCGAGCGGCACGAAGCGAGCAGCAGCGAGAGCCAGCAGCGGTAGGGCGGAGCGCTGCTGGGCGGCAACAGCCGCAGTGGCGCGAAAGCGGCGACGGCGCGCGACGGGGCAAGACGGGTAACGCGCGGGTGCGCGCATGCTCACCGCGAGCACGAGCACCGGGCGGCGCGCGCATGACTGCGGGATGGCGCGAGGCGCAAGAGGAAGAGAGGCCGGGGGCCTCACCGTGGATCCGTAGGGTCAAGGCAGCGGGGCTCAGGGAGGTCGACGGGGACGACACGCGTAGACGGGGTAGGGGATCGTGGTCGAGGCGGCGAACGCCCTCGACGGGCGGGGATGGTGATGACGGGGTCCAGCGTCATCGCGGGTGCAGGGCGTCGGGGGCATCAATTGTAGGGCGATGCTCGGGTGGGAGACGGCGAGGTGGCGGGGCGATGGCGTCCAGCTTGGGAGGGAGTAGCGCGAGGGAGTGCCCCGATCCAGATCGGATCGGGGGAGGAGAGAGTAGTGGGGGCGAGTGGGGGGGTTACGGGTTAGGGTTTTCCCCGGAGTGGGGATATGGAGGAGGGGAGTGGGGCGCCGGCTGGGCCGGCCTGGCTAGCCCAATGGCCAGCTGGGCCGAGGCCCAGCGAGGGGGGGTGGCTTTTATTTTCTTTTGTTGTTGTTTTTTTATTCTTTTCTTTTTATTTATTCTTTCCTATTTTGGTTTAGTTGCAATTTATTTTAGTAAAATATACACTTAGTATCTAAATTAGTATTTCAACTTAGTCCAGAGTCACAAAAAGTCTAGACCCCAAATAACTTAGTTTGACATTTTATTAATTATAAAAGGTATTCAAATAATCGTTTTTGCTACTGTTGTACTTAATATAATGCACTTATATACTTTATAGAAGTGTGGTTTCTCCACCAATATTTATTACGGAATATTTGCCACAACCCAAACAATTTTGTTTTATTGTTTGAAAACTTTTGTTGTTTGGTATTATTTTAAAATTTGAAATTTGAATTGGGTATCGAATCGATTTAATCGACGCGAAGTTTATCAACAGTAACCGAGGTGACGTGGCATCATTAGCGGAGGTTCACTGTAGCTTAACTACCCGGGCGTCACATTGCCTTTGGTTGGATCAGATGAAAACTCAGTTTTACGACCAATCAGAGAGTCTAGATAACTCATAAGGAATGTTCTAGATACTTCCATTGGTGGAGGAGGTTTATGATGTACAACTTCATTATGAATATGCCAAACACGCCAAAGCGTTATCTGTAACATAGAACACTCAATATCAGGAAGCGGAGATAAAAGAAAGGGCTAGTAGCATCCAGATTGGCGACATGACCTGCTATTGCTCACAAGCGAGAGTACAACGACAAAACGGATGGAAGTTATCCTCAGGCTCTACCAAACACACAGGGCAAACTCCATCTGTTTCAAGCCCTCTAATATGTTTATTCCCCGGGGTGGCCATTCCCACCCCATGGACGCACTGGGTTCCAATTCCAATCGAAGACAACGAGGAAGAGGAGGAGTTGGATGCTAGAGCGCAGATGTCGGTGGCGGATCTGGAGAGGGGCGACGCAGGGGGAAGAAGAAGCAGAAGATCTACAGCCCGTGTCGATCCCCGTGTTTTCTTCGTCGCTCACGGCGCCTCCTCAACCTCTCTCGCTCCGCGCCGGCGGAGTAGGTATCTCCCCTGCCGGCAATCATTTCTGGTTGCTGGCTGGGGAGGATACCGACGAGGAGGCTGGGGCTTCGCGAGATTCTTCAGGTCAGTGCCTCGTTGAAGATAAAATTTCTACTTACCTGCTTAAGGGAAGTGAGAGAGGTGGAAATACTAAGATCAGAAGAACTAGGAAAAAAGACAAATTCAGAAAAGATAAAAAGAATGTTGATGACTCACCTGCAAAAATCAATTGCAAGGGTGAGTCAAAAATAAACAACAGAGGAGAGATAGATGATTCAGATGGGTGGGTAGTTAAAAGGAAGATGAATATGACTCCCAAAATACCTTATTATTGGTCAGGGATTGGGCATGGGGATGAGATTTTGTGTGTCTCTGATTGTATCGTGGAAGAATGCATCGTCAGTCAAGGGGAAAAATTCCTGAAGATGAGATGTTAGGGAATTGGGCTGTTGATATAGCTAACTGGGCAGGCTTTAGGCCCGGCCAAGATGAAAAAGGAAGCCTGGGAAGGAGAGGGGGAGGGCTCAAGGGGCTCAGTGGATATATAAACCACACGCACATCCACCTCCCAGATTCCACTGCTTGCTTAGAAGAGGGGCTAGAGTTTCCCACCTCGCCACTAGAAGAAGAAGAAAAAAGTGAGATGGACAGATTTGGGGGCAGATTCGGGGGAGGAGGGAGATCCATGGGGGGGGCAGAGAGAACTGGCAATAATGGAAGAAGGACGATGGATGTTGGGGATATTACTGCTGGGTATAAACCGGCTAGGAGAGGCCGAGTTATCCCCATAATGAGTTATCATATTTGAAGCCCATGAAGACAAAGACGGTGGCGCTTTATGAAGGTCCAGGGCCCAAAGGCGGATTAAGGCCTGTAGATATAAACCGACATTGATATGTAACTTGTGTTGTAAGGTAGGAAGAGTAGAGACCGGGCCGGAGACGATTATGAGCCAGCCTCGGGATCCTGTAAACCGACGGGCATCAACCCATGTATATAAGGGGACGACCCGGCGGCGGTTTAGGGACAACAAACAAAAACTCGAGAGCCAGGCATAGCGAATTCGCTCCCTGGTCATCGAAACCCTAGCAATTCCACAACAACTGGATTAGGCCTTTACCTTCACCGCAAGGGGCCGAACCAGTATAAACTCTCTGCGTCCTTTGTCCGCTTTAACCCCTTTAAGCTAACCCGTTGCGATGGCTCCACGACTAAGTCCTTTCACTAGGACATCTGCCGTGACAAAACCACGACAGTTGGCCCCCACCGTGGGGCTATCGCACAATGGTTTCAAGTTCTTAGAGGGCAGCTTTGAAGGGCTCAAGGGATATGTTGTGGGCCGGATGACGAAGAGTCGTCGCGGCAAGCTCTACATCGACGACGCAGGCTGGGGCCCTGAGGCCGGCTCAATTGAGTACGGGTACCGGGTCCCCTTCGGCGTCATTCACGTGTTCATTGGCAAGATTAGCCCAACCGGGCCCTGAGCCGGACATCTGCACTGACATCGTCGAAATGGCTCAGCGTGCGAGTTTCGCCCGGGTTAAGCCAGCCATGAAGCGTGCCTTCGTGGGAGTCATCCACGGAGTGGAATCTGAGGATACATCAGAATATTGTGGTGAAACCGTTGTTTACTCCGATGACGAGTCATCTACTCGAGAGACCGAGTCATTGTATCAGCTGCAGGATGGCCGGTTTGGGGGCTATTCCGATGGCGACAGTATTCCGGACCCCTTTGATCCGCCAAGCCGAGTTGCGATCTTCATGGCCGGTACACAGTCGGCGCCGCAATCTTCGACCGCGGCGGCAATGATCTCCGGTTCAACAGCGGCGACAGCAGCTGGGGCAGGAGGCCCTGCGCCACCGCCTGTTCAAGTTTTGTCCGATTTATTCGACACCTTGGCAGCACTGCTAGCGGCCGAAGTCAGCCAGGCGAATCAGGACCAGCACAATGCAGAACTGGCGAAGGTGAAGGATCAGATAGCACAAGCCAAGGTGGAACTGGCCGCTGAAAACGCCAGGATGATGGCAAGGCAGGCCGAGTTAGATGCACAGTCTTATCGGCTTATGTTGGATTAGAACGCATCGAATGACATAATGAGGAGCACGTACCGATCTCACCTACCTCCGGTTTACGATGCCAGGAATCTCTTCAATACGCCAGGAGGAGGAACCAGCAACCAGCCAGTGGTAAACCGGGTCGAAGCGGAGTGAACGGGGAGCCGGTTCAGCCGCGCACAATGGATCCCCCTGCTCAGAATATGCCGTCCCAACATGTGCCGACGCCCCGGGGTCATTACTCCAACCCTTTGGATAACATAGTCGCAGACGCTTCACGATTGGTGGCCCTCCCAGTCGATGGTGAGTCCCCCGTAGCGGTGGAGATGCGACGGGCTAGAGAGCTCCTTCAGACAGCCTTGACTCAGCAGCAGACTTATTCATACAGCCGCGAAAGGATTCATTCTATTCCCCTCCCAAGCCTGAGTTACAGCAGGCATATGGATGAACCGGCCATGTCCAACAGTGCGCAGAATCGTAATCCGCCTCGTGGCCATAACCCGGCAGGTGGCGGTGGTGATGCTCAGGATGTGGTGAATCGTGCTAGGGCACGTCAAGAGGCCGAGTTAGCGGCACAACACGAAGCTCGCCAACTTACTCCGATTCGTCCAACAACTTCGGTGGAACCAGGGGTTACCTCCAGTTCGTTGGGAGTGCCGTGTCTCGTCCCGGCACTGCGCAACGTATGGCTGCCCAAGGATTTCAAAGGCCCACGTAAAGTGCCGAATTACACTGCCGATTTATCCCCCGAGTCATGGATTGAAAGTTATGAGATGGCGATGGAGATGCTGGATGTGGATGATGCGGCGTGTGCTAAATACTTCACCATGATGTTGGAAGGAACGGCACGCACTTGGTTGAAAAACTTACCAGCTAACTCTATTGGGTCATGGGCCGAGTTAAGGGCCCGGTTTATTCAAAATTTCAAAGACACGTGCAAGCAGCCCATGTCAATTGTGGACTTGGCTGCCTGTGTTCAGGAGGAAGGAGAATCAACAACCCATTGGGTGTGCCGTGTTTCGGAAATTTTGCATTCATCGGACCGCATCAACGCTAATACATCAGTTTTAACATTAGAAGGCTATTGCCGGTTTACGCCTCTGAAGTTGAAGTTGGGACGGCTCAAACGCCACTGCAATGACATGGGGACTCTTATGGCAGCCTTGGTGAAGTATGCCGACTCTAATAGTACCAAGGGCCCTGAATCTGATGATGACAAGATAGGAAAGGGAAAGAAGGGCGGCAGCACCAAAGGGCAGCAGCATAACCGAGCGGGTCATGGAAAAAGCGGTAAGCGTAAGGCGGATAACACTTTAGATTTTGTGGCTAATACAAATGCGCAGGGTAATGGTCAGCGTCGTAAGGGTAAACCGCCCCCGCGTGGAGGAGAACCAAGTCCCAATCCGGAGTGCCTGTCTTACCTGTTAAACCAGCCCTGCCCAAAGCACGGATCGCACGACAAGCCGGCAACGCACCTCTGGAAGGATTGTTATATCATGCGGGAGTTCAAAAATTCAGATTTTTTCCGGAATGATTATGGACCAGCCGGCGGTTCAGGCCCCGGATCTCATGGGCCGGGTTATGGTGGAAACAATTCTGGTTCAGGATTTCACGGTAATCAAAACGGACATGGCAATCAAGGCAATCAAGGCAACCAAGGTGGTTATAATCACCAGAGGAATCAACAGCAGCAGCAGCAGTCGGGTTACCAGAGTAACCCGAAGCAGTTGAATAGTGGACAGTACCATGTCTTCACCACTAGCCTGTGTAAGCACGATCAGAAGCTTCATAAAAGGGCAGTGAACTCCATTGAACCGGCGGTGCCTCATTACTTACGCTGGTCTGAATAGCCCATTGTGCGGAGTCAAGAGGATCATCCACCTCGGGTTGATAATCCGGGTCATCTGGCATTGGAGGTGGCACCTCAAGTTGGAGGTTATAAGTTCACCAAGGTACTCATGGATGGAGGGAGTAGTATCAATATCCTTTATTATGAAACCTTCTGTCGCATGGGGTTAACAGATAAAAAATCTTAAACCGTGCAACACCATTTTTCATGGTGTGGTGCCTGATAAATCGGCGTATCCAGTGGGTAAGATAGCTCTGGAGGTTGCTTTTGGTGATGAGCATGATTCCAGATCAGAGACATTGACTTTTTAAGTGGTGAAAATCAAGAGCCCGTATCATGCCCTGTTTGGACGGCCGGCTTATGCTAAGTTCATGGCAAGGCCCTGTTATGTCTATCTGCAGCTCAAGATTCCGGGTCACAAGGGAACCATCACAGTACATGGAAGCCGTAAGATCGCTTTGGAATGTGAAGAAGGTGATGTGGCATATACTGAGTCGGTTTGTGCAACAGAGGAGTTGAAGTTCTACAAGGATAATGTTGATCCGGCGGATATGATTTCTTTGAAAAAGCCCACTACAGAGCATGATCCGGCCTTGAAGTTTAAATCGGCTGATGAGACTAAGCTGGTTGATTTTGTTCCTGGCGATTCATCCCAGCAGTTTAACATCAGCGCTAACTTGGGTCTGAAATAGGAAAGCGCGCTCATCGAGTTCATCCGTGAGAACCGGGACATCTTTGCGTGGAAGCCTTCTGACATGCCAGGTGTACTGAGGGAACTCATTGAGCACACACTTAATGTTGATCCCAAGTTTAAACCGGTCAAGCAGTTTCTTCGCCGGTTCAATGAAGAAAGACGCAAGGCTATTGGTGAGGAGCTATCCAGGCTCTTGGCGGCTGGGTTTATCATTGAAGTGTTTCATCCTGAGTGGTTGGCTAATCCGGCGCTGGTGAGGGAGTCCTGGATTAGGGGGTATCCGGACAGCAGGACTGTATAGATCGTCCAGACTATCAAAGCATGAAGATACAAGACTCAAGACTTCGTCCCGTGTCTGGATGGAACTTTCCTTGGCGTGGAAGGCAAGCTTGGGGATCCGGATATTATGTTTCCTTCCTTGTAATCGACTCCATGTAAACCCTAGTCCTCTCCGGTGTATATATAAACCGGGGAGGTTGGTCCTTAGAAGGCCGATCACAATTACAATCATACCATCATAGGCTAGCTTCTAGGGTTTAGCCTCCTCGATCTCGTGGTAGATCTACTCTTGTATTACCCATATCTTCAATATTAATCAAGCAGGAAGTAGGGTTTTACCTTCATCGAGAGGGCCTGAACCTAGGTAAACATCTGTGTCCCTTGCTTCCTGTTGCCATCAGCCTAGACGCACAGATCGGGACCCCCTACTTGAGATCCGCCGGTTTTGACACCGACATTGGTGCTTTCATTGAGAGTTCCTCTATGTCGTCGCTACAGGGCTCGATGGCTCCTCCAGTCATCGTCAACAACACGATCCCGGGTGAGACCTTTCTCCCGGACAGATCTTCGTGTTCGGCTCGCTCTGCGGGCCAACTTCAGCTTAGCCATACGGAAGCGAGATCGGCAGCTCGCCCACAGCCACAGATCAGGTTCGGAAATCTGAACTACATGGCGGACATCCGCAGAGACTTGATCTTCGATGGGTTTGGGCCTATGCCAGGAGCAACGGACAGTCACGACGAGCACGGCTTAGACCTGCCGTCAGACGAAGCTCGGGGTATCACCCCCGTAGTATCCTCGGACCTAAATCCGGTGCAGGCGGCGCTGCCTAAGGACGGAGGGATGGACCCCGCCCCGCAGGTCGCACACTCATCGGCGATGGAGCCAAACACGGGTCTTACCTCTGTGGTGACTTGTGACTCCAGACCCCTGGATTCGTATCTGGACGTGGGTTCCAGTCCGCGCTGTCCCAAGCCAGTCCAGCCAGGTTGGGCTCCGGTAATGGAGTTCACCGCTACGGATATTTTCCAGCACTCGCCCTTTGGCGACATGCTGGACTCATTAAAGTCTCTCTCTTTGTCAGGAGGCTCGGGGCCGAACTATGTCCGGCTCGAGTGGGAGGCATGTGATGAAGGAATTCGTTGCCCACCCACCACCCACTTCATTGCCACGGTCCATGATTTAACTGAGGTACTGGACTTCGACTCCGAAGACATCGACGGTATGGACGATGATGCAGGAGAAGAATAGGAACCACCACTCACTGGGCGGTGGACAACCACCTCTTCTTATGATATATATATGGTGGACACTCCGAAGAAAATAAATGGCGATGAGGCAACGGAGGATAAAACCTCAGGGAAAAAAGCAAAGAATGGGCGTCATAGGCGCCACTCCAAGCCCCGCCACAGCAATACCGGCCCAGGAGAAGAAAACAATCTGAATGGTGCCGAAGAAGAATACAACCCTGATCAGCCCGCCTTCGAGCAGGCCGAACAGGAGGATGAGAAGGTCAGCCCAGAAGAACAGGCGACAGACGAATACCCGGAGGAAGGCAGCTACATGCCCCCCTCCGAAGACGAGATTAGCCTCGGCGACGACGAGTTCAGCGTGCCTGAGGATCCCTTAGAGCAGGAGCGCTTCAAGCGCCGTCTTATAGCCACTGCGAGGAGCCTGAAAAAGAAGCAGCAGCAACTCCAAGCTGATCAAGACCTGCTCACAGATAGATGGACTGAAGTCCTGGCAGCCGAGGAATACGGACTCGAGCGCCATACGGCTGACCGGCCACCTCGTGGCCGGGATAAAACGGCATATCAGTCCGCATACCAGCCGACACCCCCATGCCAACATACTACGGCCCGGGGTAACAAAACAGGACAGCCAAGATCGATCTACGGATCGCGGGGGCGCGCCTCGACACGCGACGATGATCGTCACGCCGGATATACCTTCAGCAAGTCCGACCGGGCCGAATATAGCCACCCAGAGCAATTCGACCTGCGTAGCCACATAGCCCGGCACAGAGGCGCCGTGCACCCCCTCTGCTTCACTGACGAAGTAATGGATCATGAATTCCCAGAAGGGTTCAAACCCGTAAACATCGAATCATACGATGGCACAACAGACCCCGCAGTATGGATCGAAGATTTCGTTCTCCACATTCACATGGCCAGCGGAGACGATCTACACGCCATCAAGTACCTTCCCCTTAAGCTTAAAGGACCAGCTTGGCGCTGGCTAAACAGCCTGCCAGCAAACCTGGAAGACGCATTCCTCGACAACTTCCAGGGCACATATGTCGACCACCTCACGCCGATGACTTGAGCCACATTACTCAACAGCCCGGAGAGTCAGCCAGGAAATTCTGGACTCGGTTCCTAACTAAAAAGAACCAAATAGTGGACTGTCCGGACGCCGAAGCCCTGGCGGCTTTTAAGCATAATATCCGTGACGAGTGGCTCGCTCGACACCTCGGCCAGGAAAAACCCAAATCCATGGCAGCTCTCACAACACTAATGACCCGCTTTTGCGCGGGCGAGGAAAGTTGGTTGGCTCACAGCAGCACTACGCCACATTCTGGCACTTCGGATGGCCGCGACAATAACGGCAAGCCACGACGTAACAGACATAAGCGACGGGACAACGGCGACAGCACTGAAGACAGGACAGTCAATGCCGGATTCAGCGGATCCAAGCCCGGTCAGCGAAAGAAGCCGTTCAAAAGGAATAATCAGGGACCGTCCAGTCTGGACCGTGATATCGAGCGCCGTGCCAAATTCATGGCACCCGGACAAGCCAGCCAACCACACCAATAGAGATTGCTAGGTATTCAAACAGGCCGGCAAAATAAACACCGAAGACAAGGACAAGGGGCTGCACAGCGACGATGACGAGGAGCCCCGACGTCCGAACACGGGGGGGACAGAAGAAATCCCCCCCCCCCCCAGGTGAAAACGGTCAGCATGATCTACGCCACGCAAAATCCCCAAGCGGGAACGGAAGCGGGAACGGAAGCGGGCACTACGGGACGTCTATGCGATGGAGCCAGTCGCCCCTAAATTCAACCCATGGTCAGCTTGTCCGATCACCTTTGATCGTAGGTATCACCCTACTAGCATCCGTCACGGCGGCTCGGACACATTGGTCCTAGACCCAATCATCGACGGATTCCACCTTATGGACGGTGGCAGCAGTCTGAACCTGCTTTATCAGGATATAGTGCGCAAAATGGGCATTGACCCTTCAAGGATCAAGGCCACCAAAACCACCTTTAAAGGTGTGATTCCTGGAGTAGAGGCCCGTTGCACAGGCTCTATAACATTGGAAGTGGTCTTCGGATCTCTGGATAACTTCCGAAGCGAAGAGTTAATCTTCGATATCGTCCCTTTCCGCAGTGGTTACCATGCACTGCTCGGACGAACCGCATTCGCTAGATTCGATTCGGTACCAAACTACGCATACCTCAAACTCAAGATGCCACGACCACGCGGGGTCATAACAGTGAACAGAAATACAGACCGCTCTCTCCGAACAGAAGAACATACTGCAGCCCTCGCGGCGGAAGTACAATGCGGCCTCCTCCGACAAACCAATCCGGGCACCGTCAAGAGAGTCCGGAACACCCCGCAACAGGATCATCAGGCACGCCAAGAGCGCGACTAGCAGTCCGGCCTCCGCTTAAGCCCCATCCAAGCAGCATTCATGCCACGCGTACACAATTGCGCACTCAAGATACCATGGGCATAGGCGGAGGCGCAACAACGACTCAGTCAATAGTGTGGGATAACCGCCACATACCTTCATAACCTGTCCTTCTTCTTTTTCAAAACAGTGCTTTAGAGCAGCCTCTTCAGAAGAGCCGGATTGTCGGACTTACATAGGAGAGAAAACCAAGGAGGCAACAGGCTCACAAGACATAAGGAAACACCCAGGTGGAATCTATTTACGATCGTTATACCTGTTTTATATATCCATACGCGGCCTGCCTCCGGATAGGACATGTTAAGTAGTCCTATTTATCTCCGCTTAATGCATTCATTGTAAACATACGCTTAAACGTATTTTCATCAATGGGAGATTATATATAGCGCCAGCTCATTATTGTTATTTGAACACTTTTCTTATAAATGTCTCTTTGATATTGCATCCGTACACTTTGGTACGGTCCGTTTGCCAGGGGCTTCCTATGGTGCCCCGTTCTACGGCAACTAAAGTCCGAACACTTTAAACAGTGCGGCACCCCGAACTTATAGCACTATATGCATCAGCTCCGAATCATGTCTTGGGTCTACAGTTGGGTTAGCCCGGCTCCCTTGTTTTGGTACCTTACGTTCCGTTATATCGGCTAAGGTAGCGCAGGGAGAACTACTACGATTGTGTCCCGGTTCTTCCGGACGAGCACCTCAGTAGAGAAAGCCGAAAACTGACCGGCATGATGTGGCGAGAGCTGGTCGCTGTTCGAGAGGTCTTAAAATCCTTAAAGATTTTCCGCTTTAGGCGACAAATCGGCTTCGTCCGATCTAGGCGTATATAGCGCCCCAATTCGGCCTTCCGGATTCTAGGGGCTTTGCCGAAATTTAAAATTGTAGACTTCTATGGCTAAGTGAAAGTTATAAAGCCGAATAGTCCGATTGCCTTGTTCGCTGCGTCGGATACCTCCTTAAGGGACCAAACATTTGGATAAAGAGTATCCGGGTTTTTCCAGGAACACCCCGGCACTAGTTGTGTGGGGGCGGAAGCCGACGACTGGCCTACTTTCAGTATTCTATAAACAGCCGCACAGAAGGTAATATTTTAAATCAAACAGTGCTACATAGCACAAATAACTTCGTCTTTACATTACAACAGTGGCAGAGGTACATTCTAATCAAAGATCTGGTCCTTGGAACACTCATCGGCCATGAGACGAGCGCCTTTCATAACGCCACCATAATACTTCTCGGGACGGCGATGCTCCTTGCCCTCGGGCGGACCGTCCTTCACCAGCTTCTCCGCATCCAGCTTGCCCCAATGCACCTTCGCGCGGGCAAAGGCCCGGCGGGCACCCTCGATGCAAACGGATCGCTTGATTACTTCAAGCCGCGGGCAGGCATTCACCACCCGCTTGATCAGGCCGAAGTAGCTAGTGGGCAGGGGCTCACCAGGCCACATCCGGACTATGAAATCTTTCATAGCCACTTCGGCCGACCTGTGGAGTTCGACCAACTGCTTCAGTTGATCACTCAGAGGCGTTGGGTGTTTGGCCCCAGCATACTGGGACCAGAACAGCTTCTCCGTTGAGCTCCCCTCTTGGGCACGGTAGAACTCCGCGGCATCTGATACACTATGTGGCAGATCTGCAAATGCCCCTGGAGAGCTCCGAATTCGAGTAAGTAAAAGAAACGCCTCCTCCACATGTTTGCTTTGCACAAAGAATTTCTTACCCGCCGCTATCTTTTTGGCCTCCTGGATCTCCTGTTGTGCCTTCTCGGCTTCGGCCTTGGCATCTTTCATATTCAAAAGGGCCTTCGCAAGCTCGGCCTCTTTCGTCTTCAGATCATGCTCCACGGACTCGAACTTCTTGCCGAGGTCCTGGAGCTCTTGCTGTACCTCGCCCACTCTAGCACTTTGCTTCTCGCGCTCTCTGCATTCCAAGGCCGCCTTGTCTTCGTCCTCGGATAGCGCTTTCTTCAGGGATGCCACTTCGGCGGTGGACCCTATCACACAGTCACGACGCTTTGCCGTCAGACTAAACAATTTTATATATCTTTACATACATAAGAGCGGAGAATTACTCACCTTTGCTCTCTTCGAGCTTCCTCTTCGTGAGGTCGAGCACTCCCTGCGCCTGCTCCAGGTACCTCTTTAGTTCGGCAACCTCGGCGGTGCGGGCAGTAGTGGCAAGCAGCATGGCCTGCTTAATCACATACACACTTATTAAACTCCTGCTGATTATAATTGACCCTCCGTTTGGCTTTTCTTTCCGAACACCAAATAGAGTATCAGAGGCTACTACCTATCGGGTGGTAATTTCACACATTCTTATTACTTACCTCGAAGCCCGTCAGGAGGCTTGTGCAGGCTTCGGTTAGTCCGCTTTTGGCGGACATAACCTTTTGAATCACCGCACCCATAAGAGTACGGTGCTCTTCATCTATGGAAGCGCCTCGAAGCGCTTCCACCAGACTGTCCGGCGCCGCTGGCGCGACGGAAGTCCTCGGCACGGACGGCTCACCCTCCCTAACGAGGGGCTGCCAGCCTAAGTCCGGAACCGTCGAAGGTTCCGGAGCAGTGTTCGGTCGAGAGGCCGCCTTGTTGCAGCTCTCATCGACACGATCCGTGGGGATCTTGAACCCCGCATGTCCGACATTTGGAATTCCGCCTTGGGGCGTCTCCAGGGTCACCTCCCCCTGCTCGGGGAACCTTCGGGACAACACCTCCGTGTCATCCGCAGGCTGAGGAGTGGTGGCCGTCGGGAGCGAGTTCATCTCTGAAGCGCTCAGAGACCCATCCGAAGACGACACCTCCGGATGAGCCCGGGCCGGACTGCATATATGTTTGACGTTATTAAGCAACTATGAAGTGAAATCACGGTAGAGTGCGGACACTTACGATCGCGCCAGGGGCTTCCCCCTGGGCAGCCACCCTTCCTCGCTATGAGCGGCCGTGGTGGAGTAGTCCGGAAGGGACGTCTTTCTCTTCTTGGGCGTCCCAGCCTCCCCCTCTGGGGCGGCTTTCCTCTTTTTCTCCTCCCCAATGCGGGGAGGTAGAGTTTCTTCTTGCTTCCCCACGCCTCCGCGGGAGGAATCTGTTTCGTCGTCATCGGACAACGTGGGTATGACGGCCTTGCGTCGAGGGCCTCTCCCGGCCCCGCGGCCCGTCCCCTCAGGCCTCTCATCCTTTCCGGATGGGGCGGCTTCTTCTTCTTCCTCCTCCTCTTCGGGGGAGGAGTGCGCCTCATCGTCTTCGGACAAGGCTTCTGGCACAACCTTACGCCGGAGACCCTTCCTGGTCCCTGGGGCCTTCTTTCCGGCCTTCTTCTCCGGCACCTTGTAGGGCGCCGGGACTAGCATCTCCGTCAGAAGGGCATCAGCTGGGCCTTCGTGCAGCGAAGCCGGACAGCCAATTTGCTCCGCTGTCTCCAGATAATCCTGATCAAATATACACAAATACTTAAGACTCCCCCATGAATGTATTGGGGAAAACCGAACCCGATGGTAGTCCCAAAACTCACCGGACGCGGGGGCCGCGCTGCATGAAGTCCGCGGTCCTCGGATGTGGGAGGAGGTACTTCGGAGGCCTTAAACAACTCCTTCCACGCGTCTTTGTGCTTCATGCCATAGAGCCTCTGAAGCGTCTGGTGTTCGCCCGGACAAACTCCCACAGATTGAATGCCCGCCTTTGGCACGGTAGGATCCGGAGAACGAGCATGAACTGGATCACGTTGACAAGCTTAATGTTCTTGTCTTTCATGCTCTTGATGCAGGTTTGGAGTCCGGTCAGCTCTGTAGGTTCGCCCCAAGTCAGGCCCTTCCTTTCCTAGGAGGTGAGCCGCATGGGGGCTCCGGACCGGAACTCGGGGGCCGCCGCCCAGTTGGCGCCGCGCGGCTTGGTGATGTAGAACCACCCCGATTGCCACCCTTTTACGGTCTCCGCAAAGGAGCCGTCCAACCAGGTGACATTAGGCATCTTGCCCACCATGGCCCCTCCGCACTCCGCTTGCTGGCCGCGTACAATCTTTGGCTTCACGCAGAAGATTTGCAGCCACAGGCCGAAATGAGGCCGGATGCGGAGGAAAGCCTTGCATACGACGATGAACGCCGAGATGTTGAGGACGAAATTCAGGGCTAGATCATGGAAATCTAGCCCATAGTAGAACATGAGCCCGCGGACGAAGGGGTGGAGTGGAAACCCCACTCCACGGACGAAGTGGGCGACGAACACGACCCTCTCGTGGGGTCCCGGGGTCGGAATGACCTGCCCAGCGTCCGGTAGCTGGTGCGATATGTCTCATGACCAAGTATCCGGCTTAGAAGATTTGCGATATGCTTCTCCTTGACGGTGGAAGCCACCCACTTGCCTCCTACTCCGGACATGTTTAGCTGTGCGGAGAAGACTTGGGCTTGGGCGTTGGAGCTCGAGGGGGCAAGAGTGGGCAAAGGAGGAAGAAGGCGTTGGTAAAAATGGGGAAATCTTATCCCTTTATAGATGCGACGAAAGCGGCGCGCCTCCCCACTTGCCCGTTGGGAATCGCTTGCTTCCCAAGCGCCACGATTGATGATGTGGTGGCATTACCCGTACCCGTATTGATGAGAATCCCGTGATAAGGGGACACGATCTCTGCTTTGACAAGACGTGTCAAAGAAACCGCCTCGCAATATGCGCTGTGGCTGGTTGTGGGAAAACGGTTTGAATAATGACCCGACCGTAATGACACGTCGCATTGTCTAAAAAGTTGTCAGCAGATTGCATTTGTGAAATACCATTCTCTCTACGGTGGCATGTGAAGATCATTTTGTGGATCCGGACACAGTTCGAGTGTTCGATAACTACTTTGGAGTATTCGGAGGAGGAACCCGCTTTGCAATGCCGAAGACAAGACTGCGCGTCGGACTCATCGTCATTGAAGCCTGGTTCAGGGGCTACTGAGGGAGTCCTGGATTAGGGGGTATCCGGACAACCGGACTGTATGCATCGTCCAGACTATCGAAGCGTGAAGATACAAGACTCAAGACTTCGTCCCGTGTCCGGATGGAACTTTCCTTGGCGTGGAAGGCAAGCTTGGGGATCCGGATATTATGTTTCCTTCCTTGTAACCGACTCCATGTAAACCCTAGTCCTCTCCAGTGTCTATATAAACCGGAGAGGTTGGTCCTTAGAAGGGCGATCACATTTACAATCATACCATCATAGGCTAGCTTCTAGGGTTTAGCCTCCTCGATATCGTGGTAGATCTACTCTTGTATTACCCATATCTTCAATATTAATCAAGCAGGAAGTAGGGTTTTACCTCCATCGAGAGGGCCTGAACCTGGGTAAACATCTATGTCCCTTGCTTCCTATTATCATCAGCCTAGACGCACAGATCGGGACCCCCTACCCGAGATCCGCCAGTTTTGACACTGACAGCTGGTACTCAAGAAGAACGGCACTTGGCGTATGTGTGTGGACTACACAGATTTGAACAAGGCTTGTCCAGCAGATCCTTTTGCCCTCCCTCGTATTGATCAAATCATTGATGCTACAACGGGTTGCGAGCGTTTGAGTTTTCTGGATCCTTATTCCGGTTACCATCATATCAAAATGGCAGTTAAGGACCAGGAGAAGACAGCTTTCATAACTCTCTTTGGAGCCTTCTGCTATGTATCTATGCCTTTTGGGCTCAAGAGTGCCCAGGCGACTTATCAGCGCTGTGTGCAGAATTGTCTTCATAATCAGATCGGTCGCAATGTTCATGCGTATGTGGATGATATTGTGGTGAAATCCAGAAAGGAGGAGACAATGATTGATGACTTGAAGGAGACCTGTGATAACCTTCGGGTTTATAAAATGATGCTTAATCCGGCCAAGTGTGTCTTTGGTGTACCGGCAGGCAAGCTCTTGGGTTTTCTGGTGTCTAATAGGGGCATTGAAGCTAATCAAGAGAAAATCAAGGCTATAACTTCTTTGGTTAAACCGAAGTGTATCAATGATGTTCAACGCCTGGCAGGCCGGATTGCTGCCCTGAGCCGGTTTATCAGTCGCCTTGGTGAGAAGGCCATCCCTTTATATCAGATGCTGAAGAAGACGGATGACTTCGTCTGGAGTGACGCCGCCAATGAAGCATTTGAGGACTTAAAGCGGCACCTGGCTAATCCGTCGGTCCTTGCTGCTCCTATTGATAAAGAGCCATTGTTGTTATATGTGGCTGCTAACGCCCGGGCTATTAGTGTGGCTATTGTGGTGGAGCGCAAGGAGGCCAGAAAGGAGTATCCGGTTCAATGGACGGTTTATTATATCAGTGAGGTACTTATTGGGTCCAAGCAAAGGTACCCGCATTGGCAGAAGCTGGTGTATGGAGTTTTTATGGCGAGTTCGAAGCTTAAGCAATATTTCCAGGGTCATCCGATCACTGTGGTCAGTTCTGCTCCTTTGGGGGATATAATCCAGAACAGGGAAGCGACTGGCCTGATTGCTAAATGGGCTATTGAGCTTGGGCCTCACGAATTAAAGTATATGCCTCGGACAGTGATCAAGTCCCGAGCATTGGTGGATTTCATCAATGACTGGACAGAGTTATAGGTGCCAGAAGATAAGCCGAATCATACTTATTAGACTATTCACTTTGATGGGTCCAGGCAATTGGAGGGCTCGGGGGTTGGAGTCGTATTAACTTCCCCACGAGGTGATAAGTTTTGTTATGTTCTATGTTTAATGTTCCCTTGCACTAACAATGTAGCTGAATATGAGGCTTTACTCCATGGTCTTCGGATGGCTAAGGAGATGAACCTAAACCGAGTTAAGTGCTTCGGTGACTCGGAACTGGTGGCTCAACAAGTGTCTGGTACTTGGGATTCCAAGGACCCACTCATGGCAGCATATCATCGAGAGGTGGATATTGCTGCAGGTCACTTCAAAGGTTATCAGGTCGATCATGTGGACCGGCGGAAGAATGAAGCGGGACGCTTTGAGTCACTTGGGTTCCCAATGTAAACCGGTTCCACCCAACGTCTTTCTGGATGTGCTACATAATCCGTCGGTCAAGCTCCCAACAGAAGAGGATTTGGCTGTTCTTGATCGGAAGGCTCAGTTGGTGGCGGCGCTTCATGTTATCCCAGATTGGACAGTCCCATATTTGGCGTATATGAACCGGGGCGAGTTACCTGAGGATGAAACCTTGGCCAGGCAGATAATCCGGAGGTCCAAGTCCATGACTATTGTCAATGGCGAGTTACATCATTGCAGTGTCACAGGGGCGTTTCAGCATTGTGTATCTCCTGAAGAAGGCCGTGAAATTTTGCATGAGATCCACGAAGGAGACTGTGGTCACCACGCCGGTTCAAAGTCCCTGGTAGCCAAAGCTTTTCGTCATGGCTTCTATTGGCTGACAGCTCATGCTGATGCGGAAGACTTGGTGAAAAAGTGCGACGGTTGTCAGAAATTTTCACGCCGAGCCCATGTTCCGGCCCAGGAATTAAGGATGATTCCAATCACTTGGCCGTTTGCAACTTGGGGGTTGGATATGGTTGGCCCCTTTAAGAGATCCAAGGACAAGAAGACCCACCTTCTGGTGGCGGTTGATAAGTTCACTAAGTGGGTGGAGGCAGAGCCAGTCAGTAAGTGTGATGCAGCTACGGCGGTTCAATTCATCAAGAAGGTGATTTTCCGGTTTGGCTTTCCACACAACATTATAACTGATAATGGTACCAATTTGTCCAAATGTGCTATGAAGGAGTTTTGTCAACGTGAGCACATCCGGCTTGACGTATCATCAGTGGCTCACCCCCAGTCTAATGGTCAAGCGGAGAGAGCCAATCAAGAGATCTTGAGAGGCATCAAACCCCAGCTTATGGTTCCTTTGCAATGGACGCCGGGTTGTTGGGTGGAAGAGTTACCTTCTGTGTTGTGGAGCATCAATACCACGCCCAACAGATCCACGGGTTACACACCTTTTTTCATGGTTTATGGAGCGGAGGCGGTTCTCCCTAGTGACATCCGTCATGACTCGCCTCGTGTGGCGGCGTATGTCGAAGTTGACAATGAGAAGGCACGACAGGAAGCACTTGACCTGTTAGGTGAGGAGCGTGACATTGCAGCAGCCCGTTCGGCGATTTATCAGTAAGATCTGCGTTGTTATCACAACCGCCAGGTTAGAACCAGAACTTACCAAGAAGGCGATTTGGTGCTCCGACTCATCCAGGATCAGACTGATATGCACAAGTTATCCCCGCCTTGGGAAGGACCCTTTGTGGTCAGCAAGAATCTGCATAACGGGTCATACTACCTTATAGATGTCCGAGAGCACAAAAACTCACGTAAATCGGAGGAGGAGACCCACCGGTCGTGGAATATCGCTCATGTTCGGCCTTACTATACTTGAGCCACAGGCTCTGCTCATGTACATAGTTATGACAATGTATATATTATGATCAATATAATAAACCGGAGCCTCAGCTAAAGCGGGGTATCTGTTATTTTTCTTACATCATGTGTGGTTGCATGGGGGCTTCTGTTTATAAAGCGGCGTCTGGTTTACCCTTTGATTCAGCTTATACAGCTTTATATAAAAATCACTTGGGGGCTTGGTTGTACTCGAACCATAGCTACACCTCTTGATCGGCGCAAGGCCACCAGAAAAATCACTTTGGGGCTTGGTCGTACTCGCACCATAGCTACACCTCTTGATCGGCGCAACCACCAGAAAAATTACTTGGGGGCCTGGTCGTGTCCGAACCATAGCTACAGCAGAAAACTACTTAGGGGCCAAAGTGAGTGTTGCAAAAGAACAACTCAAACATAGGCACCCACTGAGCACAGCTCAAAATATTTCTTGGGGATTCTTTGCTATCACAATGAACAAAGAATCTACACTTGTAATAGGCTATCAAGCCACAGCTTGGAAGTCTGGTGCACCTAAAACCCCGGGTTAGCCTGCCTTTTTTAAGTAAGTCGCTCCGTCCAGGTAAACCTGGTATGACCCGCCGAACTTTGACAAGTCAATCTCATAAGACCCTGAACTTGTCAAAGCTAAAACGACGATTGGTTAAAGATTGAGGTCCATCTTAAAAGGGCTTTGTAAAATGGTTTAACTCAGCGGCCTGGCAGCCCATGAAAAGCCTCAAATTTGGGGCCTGGCAGCCCGTGAAAAGCCTTGACTACAAGTTTTCATATGCTTTTATTTGCCAAGTTTTTTCTCCTTTGATGAGATTTATGATGTTTCTGATAAAACGGCGTTCATTAACCCAGTTCGGCTTTCAACTACAAAGTTGTCAGTACATGATCATTTATAATCCGGAGTTTATTCACCCGGTATGGTTTCGACTATAAGTCGCTAGTATTGAATATGGATAAACCGGTGTTTAGCACAACCCGGTACGGTTTTATCATAAACCGGCACAGTATGAAAGGAGTTATCATTACTCAAGATTGGGGTTATCACCCTCACTACAAAAGTTGGTCAACCAACATTGTGATTCAACGTCACGGGTATCATTTATTTTCATATTTGATTATCTTTTTACAGCCTTGGTTATCAACCCTGGCTAGGTGTTTGGGCATCATGACCCCTCCGGCGGTAAACCGCCAGGACACTTTCAACTTCTTGTATGCAGGAGCAGCTACAGATTTTGAACATCATATATCTTAAGCATGGCGGATGAACAGGTGTTAGGCAAAATAAATATGCACGAAGACATAACAGACCAAGTGTTTGAGCTAGTCTATTACAAGGTGTTTCAGTGCCCAAAAGAATAATTGTTTTTCGGCAAGTGTGGCGGTTTGCAGAAGGCTAACCCGGCCTCCAGATCAGGATTCCTCACCAGGTTGACTTGACGGCTGCGGATCATCTTGCACCGGTTCATCCTCCCACTACTAGGAAAAGGCTTGGTAATGGCGCACATGTTTTTGCTACTAATGGCGCACTACAGATGCGCCACTAGCATCGCCATTAGAATTTTATACTAATGGCGCACTAGGGAGTGCGCCATTAGTATATCACACGGTGCGCCATTACTATCTGACTTAGTAATGGCGCACCACATTGAAGTGCGCCATTACTAACAATTTTTTTCAAATATTTTTTCAGAATTTTTTTTTCAATTTTTTCTTAATCTCGGGTCATTATGGCTTAATATTGGGTCAATATGCTTAATCTCAAGTCAAATCGCACTAAGTGGTCAAACTTCCCTGAAGGTCACCCATCCTCACACTACTGCAGCCCGAGCACGCTTAACTTCGCAGTTCTATCCAACCCCAGCACCACCTCACTTAACAGGCACTTGTTGATATCTATCATATCAATCCTATTAAACCTTGTTGATGTCTAGGACTTTTTCATGTTCATGAGTATGATGAAATTTTGAAAAATATTTCAAACTTCCCGGTCATATTACGTATCATTTTTTGAAAAAAATTCCAAAAAAAAATACGAAACTAATTTTTTTCTGTTACTAGTGGCACACCTAGCAAACGGTGCGCCACTAGTAAGTTTGAAATTTTTCCCATTTTTTCACCTCTAGATCTTAACAGCCCGGTAACTTTCGTTCTCTTAGGTTTTTGAGGATTTTGAAAATGTTAAATTCGGATGTAACTTTTCGAGTAGATGCTTTTTCATATAAAAACTTTTTAATCCGAGTTCGTGTGCAAAAGTTATGCACATTTTACAAATTCCAGAGAGATTTTGCAAATAAAGTCGAAATTCATATTTGTAAATTTTCCCAACAAGTAGACCACATATCACATGGGAAACTTATTTTCTTTTATTTTTTTTGACATTTCCATCATTTTCTTTTATCTTTTTTAAAACTGAAAAGGCGGTCCACATGGGGGTGCATTCGGTGGAATTTTTGGGCCAAGTTAGTAATGAACTAGTAATGGCGCACCACACACACGGTGCGCCATAACTAGTTTTGAGAAAAAATGAAAAAAATTTGAAAAAAGAATTGAAAAAAGTTTACTAGTGGCGCACCGTGGATGTGGTGCGTCACTACTAGTTTAACTAGTAATGGCGCACTATCCCCTGGTGCGCCATTACTAGTTTTGAAAAAAAAATAAAAAAATTGAAAAAAATGAATAAAAATTACTAGTGGCGCACCGTGGATGTGGTGCGCCATTACTAGTTTAACTAGTAATGGCGCACTATCCCCTGGTGCGCCATTACTAGTTTTGAAAAAAAATTAAAAAAATTGTTACGAGTGGCGCACCGTGGATGTGGTGCGCCATTAGTATTTGGACACTAATGGCGCACCAACACATGGTGCGCCATTAGTATATAGTAGTGGCGCACCACACCATTAGTGTCCATATTATCTATAGCCCTTTTCCTAGTAGTGTCCTCGTCTCTACCCAGCGGCTGGAAGTCAATAGTTGCCCAGTTGATCCCAGTTAGGGCTTGGAACACAGCTTCGTCGCTTATAAGGGTGGACGGTTCAATGTGAGGGGCATAGGTGTGCTTACGAATTGCCGGGATAAGATTTTGGGCTTCAGGAGTTGGTGCGGCGACCCATTTGTTGTTGACGTCATAACTTGCCTGATAATGTGAAAGATCAGCTTCTTCAGCCAATTGGCAAGGCAGTGGACGTACTTCCCGGTTTATGGCTCGAAGGTCGTCGTTGCCAAATTCTGATCCATCTTCTTTTAAGCTCGGATAACCTTTACCCACATCCACCGGATAAAGATCAGGCACCCATGCTTTTGCCCGGGTTAGCGCAGTCAGATCACCAGCCCTCGCAATAGATCTTTTCAGCTCTTCTACCCGGGCAGGCAGCATTGACAACCTTTCTAAGGTCTCTTTGATTAAAGTTGGGGGCGGCTTGTTGTGAGAAGCGGTGCAGATGATCCGTTGCGCGCCGGTATATAACTGCTCTATAAGAGTATAGGCAGCCTTCAGCTTCTTCTGCACGTCAGAGCCCAGATGACTAATGCGAGTTCCTGCATCATTACATACATCAGTAAACCGGCAGCGTATGGGATGATATGTTGACAACTTAAAGCCAGGATATTTACCAAATACAGCAGCAGTCATGGCATGTATTTGCCGCTTTACACTAGTCAGCTCGTCTACCACCGGTTTAAGAGCTGCTTCTACGTCCTTGGCTCTTTTTTGCAAAGCAAATTTTTCTGTGGCCCAATCCGCCCGCTCCTTGTTGAAACTCTCCTTCAACTTTTTCATAGCGGCTAAGGCACTGGTCAGCTCATCTTTGGCTCTGGAGGTTTCTGCTTGCTGGGACTTGATATTTTCTTGCAGATCAGCATTTTGAGTTTCCTTTTTGCTCAGCTCGGCCTATAAGAGACAGACATATATTGAGTTGGCAGTACATATTTGAAGTACTAAGCACATAACAAGTTATGCACCCGATACTTGGGGGCTAATGCCTATTTGCTTGTTATCAGAAATTTCTACAAGTCCCAAGCACAATACAAGTATTACTCTTGGCACTTGGGGGCTAATGTATGTTTGCTCAAAGTAACATTATGGATATTCTTCTGAAGTCCCGGTTTATCTTTATAAGTTAAAGCAGCCCTTGGGGACTACACCGGCGAAAGTTATAATATTACACTTCTAAAGTCCTGGTTCATCTTCATAAGTTAAACCGGCCCTTGGAGGCCAAGCATGCAAAGTTGATGCATTACAAAGTCCCGGTTTAGATTGATATCATAAACCATCACTTGGGGGCTACTGGAGTTGATATTTGGAATTGGATATAAGAGAGAAACAGTTATGCAGAGTTAAGCAGTAGTTACCTCATATCGTTCTTTCATTAAGTTCACTAAACCGGCTTCATAATCACGGCTGGTATACAGACGGTTTAAGAAGCCAGAATGAATGTCTTGAGCGCTGAGGTGGGCGTAGCTTGATAAATCGGCATTCCACTTGCCTTTGCTCATAGCAGAAAGCTCGTCCTTGGCACTATGCTTCGATAAAGCAACAGGGTTGCCAGGAGAGGTGTGGCCGACACCAGTAATCATAATGTCATCCTCTTTATCACCAGCAGCCTTCATCGGAGACGATGGTTTATCAGTAGCCTAAGCTGGACTTGCCGGCTTATCATCAGTTCGGCCCTGGCTTGTCGGTTTATCAGTGTGGCATGTGGTGTCCACTTCTACTTGTTCAACAATGAAGTCATAATCTTGAGGTGGTGGGTCATCATGTATAACATCAGCATTTGTTCCTTCCAGATCTGGAGTCTTCTTCGGTTCAATAACCACATTATCATCAGCCGGTTTATTTAGCCGAGCCTTCTTGCTGGGTCTAGGCATGGCACTGCAAACAAACATGAAGATTAATAAATCAGGAAGATATAATGTAGTAAGGATTAAATTAAAACATAACTCACCCAGTCACTGTCTTGAGAGGTGGAAGTTGTGTGGCCGTTGACTCGCCAGAAGATGAATGAGGTGTACCCTGATAATTGGAATCAGACGGATTAAGAGGCTGTCGGAAACAACCCGCCTTGGGGCAAGAAGTATCGGGAGTATAAGAGACCTTTGATCGACGTTTCCGGATTGGAGTGTTTGGTAAACCGGCAGAGGTAACTACCTGGCCACTATGTCGGGTTGTGTGGCGAGCTTCGTGTTGCTGCTTCTTCAAAAGAAAGTTTGGGTCCAGGTGAGCTAGGGGTGAGAAAACTTTATTTTCCGGTTTGCTTGACGGATTTTCTGTGTTGGCAGAGGACCTGAACCGGAGGAAAGGATAATTACCTCTGCATCCTCAGCTTGGCTGCCTTCAACGTCGTCCTGATAATAGTCATTTTCAATGAGGTGTATGAAAAAAAAAAAACAAGCGAGTCAAGTTCTACCTCTGACTCCGGATTATGCAAGTCAGCATCAGCGTTTTCTTCAGAAGACTCAGTGGTCCTTTTCTTGGTAGGTTTTTTCGTAACCTTGGTCTTGGGGCGAGGCGTCTTGGCTGGTTTATCCTGTGGTTTTTTCTTCCAGAATGGATCATCACCCTGTCAAAGATGGAAAAAATCTTAAGAGAAATATTTGAAAGGAGCAAGTCAGAACAAAAAAGTTATGTGATCCTTACAGTTGGCGGTTTGTTGGAAACGCAGAAAGGACTTAATCTGGTCTGGCTACAGACAACCTCCGATTCATTCAGTATTTTCTTAACAGCCTTAGTAACTTCAGCCTCTGTTAGCTGAATATCAACATGTCGTTGAGGGTCTTTCAAACTCCCTGTGTATTCACACATCAAACCGGGGCGCTGGCTTAAGGGCAGAATGCTCCAGGTTTTCCAACGGCGAGCAAAATCAACACCTGATAAACCGTTCGCCATAAAGGCTCTGAGCTTTGACAGTTGTGGAGCATAGTTGGACCTTTCCTTTGCAGTTAATCTCAGAGGAAAGGGATGTGTATTGCTAAGACGGTGAGGGCGGTAACCCGGCAGAGGATTTTCATCAGTCGGAGACGTATCTTTGCAATAAAACCAAGTTTGGTTCCAGTCCTTGGGGTGACTAAGAAGCTTGGTGTGAGAGAAGCTGACATCCTTCCTCTTTTGAATCACCATTCCACCAAGCTCAGTGTTGGATCCGTCTGTGAACTTTGTGCGACGGTTTAAATAGAAGAAATCCCTAAACAATTCAACTGTAGGCTCCTCTTGAAGATAAGCCTCGCAAAATACTTGGAAATCGCAAACATTGGACACAGAGTTTGGGCCAATGTCCTGAGGTTGGAGTTGGAAGCTAGCAAGTACATCTCGGAAGAACTTTGATCTGGGAGGGCTAAACCCTCGGCTCAGGTGATCAACAAACACGACTACTTCCCCATCCTTGGGCTCAGGAGGATTTTCTGGACCGGGGACCCTCCACTGGATAACTTCTTCCTTCGCTAAAGCGCCAGTGGCAACACATCCCTCTAGTTGTGCTTCTGTAACTCGGGAAGGAACCCAGTTACAAGCATAAAACTGCTTGGCCATTGCAATGAAAAGGCTGGAAAAGATAAATGCCGGTTTAAGATTTATGATGGGCAAGCATAAAGCGATGCAAGATAAAGAAGAAGTAGAAGTGTATGCATATTGCTAAACCGGAATCTGATGTTATTTAAGCGGAGTCTGACAATGGAGGAGGTGCAAAAATAAATGAATCGGCGGTTTAAGAGGGGACTAATGGTACCTACCGGATTATCATTTTTCAAAAAGTTAAACCGCCTATATTGGTATGAAAGGTTCAGATCTAAAATACCTAAGTGAGGGAAAAACAAGTTTCACAAATTGGTGTGATAATTTCAGATCTGCAGTGTGACCGAAAACTAGAATATATTCAGAGCTAAACTTCAGGTGCTTAAGCAGTTCATCAGGTTCATATGAGTTTTTCTATATAAAGGAGATGCTCTAATGAGGAAAAAGGGGGATTATGGCTACGGCCGCACAAGAAGTATCAAATCCAAACTAGCTGTTTATGCTACTAAGAAGAACAGGGAAGAACGGCGCCGGCGCTTCATTGAACTCTGATGAACATCGAAACCCTAATGGTGGATCTGGAGCAAGGAAAAGATAAACTTACTAATGCTGACGGGACAGTGGAGGAGCGCCGCGTTTTTCTGGTGCGATCAGATTGATGCAGCGGCCGTCGTTGGGGCAGAAGCGAAGATTGACGGCGGCGGCAGAGCTCCAATGGTCGGGTGTTGCAAGGAAGAGGACGATGTGAAGGGGCATGAAGGAAAAAAATGAAAAGGACCCCTCGGCCTAATTTATAAGGTGAATGGATAAGTGACAGGCGCGAGAATCGAGGAGCCCAAAAATGGGATATGTGACAGCTCTGACGCCTCGATTGTCGGAGGCTTATTAATGAAGGTGAGATATATGCAATCTTTAATAACAGATGATGTCATGGCGGTTTATCATGATCCTGGAAGATGAGTCATGCCGGTGTATGAGACTAACGTGAAGATGCTTAAGAAATTTTCCTAAGTATTGAAGATTGACATGAACCAGTTCAAATCAATCTGGGGCCTAATGTTGGGGATATTACTGCTGGGCATAAACCGGCTAGGAGAGGCTGAGTTATCCCCATAATGAGTTATCATATTTGAATCCCATGAAGACAAAGACGGTGGCGCTTTATGAAGACCCAGGGCCCAAAGGCGGATTAAGGCCTGTAGATATAAACCGACATTGATATGTAACTTGTGCTGTAAGGTAGGAAGAGTAGAGACTGGGCCAGAGACAATTATGAGCCGGCATCG
This sequence comes from Aegilops bicornis, assembly GCA_021605145.1. NCBI lineage: Eukaryota > Viridiplantae > Streptophyta > Magnoliopsida > Poales > Poaceae > Aegilops > Aegilops bicornis. The sequence continues at coordinate 831,455,381 of CM038671.1, read as the reverse complement.
AGATCCTGTAAACCGACGGGCGTCAACCCATGTATATAAGGGGACGACCCAGCGGCAGTTTAGGGAGAACAAACAACAACTCGAGAGCCAGACGTAGCAAATTCGCTCCCTGGTCATCGAAACCCTAGCAATTCCACAACAACTGGATTAGGCCTTTACCTTCACCGCAAGGGGCCGAACCAGTATAAACTCTCTGTGTCCTTTGTCCGCTTTAACCCCTTTAAGCTAACCCGTTGCGGTGGCTCCACGACTAAGTCCTTTCAGTAGGACATCTGTCGTGACAAAACCACGACAACGGAGGAGAGTGATTTAGAAACTACAACAATCGAGAGGCCATGAAAGATTGGGGGCCAGGCTTTGGCAACAGTAGCATGCAAGGGAGGCAAGAGTTCCAGCAAGATCAGAAGTATTTGGAAGAGAAGGAAGAGATGCGGAAGATGAACAAGGACAAGGAAAAACAAGAGGCAACTAAGACAGGTACGAGAAGTTCTAATGATCCTGAAGTGAGTAATATGTTGAGCGGAGCTGAGTTTGTGCAGCAACAACATTTGCCCTCAGCTTTACTGACCCAACTTGCCCAAGGAAAAATTCTGTTGGAGGAGGTAATGTAAAACTGCAAAGTGGGGTCAATCTGCTACACCAAAACACAGGAAAAGAGATGAGCAAAGGAGAGAGCAGCTACTTGCAAGGAGATGGGTACCAGAGACAACAATGGGGGCCTATGTCTGGAAAAATCCCTGACATTGAGGGGGTTTGGAAGGAGGAGAGACAAGGAAGAGACTTGGGAAGAGGAGGACAAGGGAAAGATGGTGGCAAGATAACCTTGGGGGCTGTTAACAGAGTGATGTGCAATAAGTGTAAGGACACAAGACATGCTACAAAGGATTGCAAGTTGGACCATTGTGCAGTATGTGGAAAAAGAAAGCATATCACAGATGACTTCACTTGGCTGAAGCAGGTGAAGCCAGTACCCAAATTTGTTGGATATGTTGCAAGAGGCTTGGGGGTGCTGTTGGTGCAAAGTTCTAAAGATAATGTGGAACTTGAAAACCCTAATCCAATGGCTCTGGTGACTGTTAAAACTGGGATGCTAAATGAAACTCAATTACTGGAAGGATTCAACTATATGTTCAACTGGAACTGGCAGTGGAGGTGTAAGAAACAAGGGAGCGGTGCTTTTTTTATGAGATTTCCAAACAAAGGAGGACTGATGGAATTGATCAACTGTGACGACTTCATTTTACTGGGCACTGGAGCAGTGATAAATATAAAGAACTGGGCCTTTGACTCACAAGCTGTTGGGAAATTACACACTGTTTGGTTCACTTTTCACAAGGTGCCTGATTGCTTCAGACACTTCTTTGGCATGTATGAAGTGCCAGCATCGTTAGGACCAGTTCTGGAGATTGACATGGACACCATAACACATGAGAAAATCAGGGCAAAGGTGGGAGTTAGAGATTTTGAAAAAATCGCAGGATACACTGAAATTACAGACAGAGACCTGAACATCTACAAAGTTATGCCAACTTTGGAGAGAGTGGTAGAGATGGGTTGGTATGGTGATCATAAGAGGCAGCATTTTGAGGAGGCTGGGATGGATTGTGTAGGAGATGAAGTCAGAAAGAGACAAAAAAACACAAACAACCCAGGAGACACTAACAAAGAGAATATCACATTGGGCAGCTTGAGTTTGGTTCAATTTGAAGAGAGAAATTGAAGAAGAACAAGCTAGACAGAAGGCCTTTGGAGCTCAAGAGGAGAAAAGAATTGGAGAAATGGATAAGGAGAGGAAAAATCTGATGGATTTGGTTCAGAAACATCAGACTATAATTGCTAAATGCGCTGAAAAGATTGAAAGATAGGAAGAAAGAGAAAAAGAAATAGAAAACATCACTAAAACTGAGCTACAAAAAATGGAAGAGGAAAACAAAAATGCGGACAATGATGCATATGATGAACCTATGGATTATGGAGCTAGTCAAGAATCAGTGGATTCCTTTGCTACTAGGCTGGGTCTGAATCCTGAAGATTAGAAGGAAGGTGATGAAACTGACAACAATGGAGAAGATAGGGTGAGAAGATGCAATAGACTCATGGATAAACAAGATGTGGAGATTGAAGAACTGGGTAAACAAAGAGCAGCAGATAAAAACAATTATGGTAAGATTTACAACCCTCATGAGGAGAATTCCTCTTTACTTTTCATGGCTGATAAAATTGGTATTTATTTAGGATGTACCATAGATATGATTAACCAAAACTTAGAGATTATTGAGAAAATGGAGCAAAGTAGAAAAGATTTTTCTTATGCTCATGTTAAACAGAAAGATGAACCCACAATGCAAAAAGAGACATTGCTCATTGACACTGGGGACATATCTATCAAAGAATTATGTTCTGATGAGGACCACTCTGATGCTGAGGTAGAAAACGATTACTGTTCTCACTTGAAAAACATTTTCACCAGTGGGAAGAAAAGAAGTTTAGGATCACCTGGGATTGCTAGTGTGAAACCAACTGTTTATATTGGGAGAAAGAGGAGCAGAAAAGGGAAGAAAAAATGATTGGCATAATTTGGAATGTAAGGGGGATTGGGTCTCATAATAAGAAAAAATTTATTAAAGAGTGTATCAGTGAGAAAAAGGTTGTTTTATTGGGTTGCAAGAGACCATCAAAAATGAATTTACCAAAAATGAACTTCACAATCTATGTGGGGGGGGGGGCGGATTTTAGCTGGAATTGGACACAGCCCAGGAGAAAAGCAGGGGGTATCCTGGTGGGTGTTAATAGTGATTCTCTTGAAATTCTCAATCTAGAAAAAGGTGTTTACTGTATAAGGACATTACTATTAGACAAAAAGGCCAAATTTGAATGGAACCTTATAATTGTTTATGGTGATGCTCAAAATATGGGTAAAGTTGCTTATATGGCAGAAATATCCAGAATTTATCATGATAATGTTGTTGTTCCTTGCCTCATGGGGGGGGGGGACTTTAACATCATTAGAAAAAGTGATGATAAAAATAAACCTGGGGGTTGTGGCCACTGGAGTTTTATCTTCAATGCTATTATTGAATAGGCTGGATTGAGAGAGCTGCCATTAAATGGTAGAAAACACACTTGGGCCAATAACCACCAAGACCCTACATATGAAAAGCTAGTAGAATTCTTATATGCCCAGATTGGGAAGATCATTACCCTCTCACTGAAGTATATGCTTTGGAAAGAGAGTTGTCTGACCATACTCCCCTAATCCTTGACACAGGAGAGATAAAATTCACTCCTCCAATTTTTAGATTTGAAAAATCTTGGATGTTGAGGGAGGGCTTCAAGGAATTTGTTATTAAAATATGGGTGTCCAAATACCATGGTGATACCATGGAGCAATGGCAGAATAGGATGAGAACTTTTAGACAGAACGTAAGGGGGTGGATTATAAACTCTGATGCATGGTATAGAAAGATTAAGAAAGAAATCCTGTTGAAACTAGATACCTTAGACAAGAATGCAGAAACCATGGGGCTTACTGCTCATGATAGAGAAGAACAAAAAGAACTTAGAGCCCAATTACATAGAATTCTCAAACAAGAAGAGCTGAAATGGCTGCAGAGATATAAAGATAGGGAGATTAAAGATGGAGATTGTAATACCAAATATTATCGTGCTAAGGTAAATGGCAGAAGGAGAAAGAACAAAATATTATCTTTAGAATAAGAAGAAGGGGTGATTGAAGGTGAGGATTACCTCATCAAATATATCACTGATTTTTACAAAACATTATTTGGGCAACCAGATATATCCACCATTAACCTCAATTTTGTGGGGGGACAGGGGATTACTAGGGAGCAGGATGAAATGCTAACTAAACCCTTTACAATGGAAGAACTCCACTCTGTGGTTTTTGGGATGAAAAAAACAAAAGTCCTGGCCCAGATGGACTCCCCATTGATTTCTATCAACATTTTCGGAATATTGTCAAGTGGGACCTCATGAAACTATTTAGTGAATTCCAGGCTGGAAAATTGGACATAACAAGATTAAACTATGGTATCATCACCTTGGTACCAAAGACTGATGATGCCAAACAAATGCAAAAATTTAGGCCAATTTGTTTGTTAAATGTCAACTTTAAAATCATTACTAAACTGTTGATGAACAGGCTTAGTGCAGTTATTAAACCCATCATTCTACCAACACGGACTGCCTTCATAAAAGGGAGACATATAATGGAAGGGATTGTAGTACTGCATGAAGCCCTCAACACTATCCATCATAGAAAACAAAGTGTTGTGCTATTTAAATTGGATATTTAAAAAGCATATGACAAAATTAAATGGCCTTTTTTATATAGAATGCTGAAAATGAAACACTTCCCAGATAAGTGGTGTGACATGGTCATGCACACCATGGTAGGGGGACAGGTTGGTATTAAGGTCAATGATAGAATTGGCCCTTATTTTAAAACCCACAAAGGGTTGAGGCAAGGGGATGCTATGCCCTCCCTTCTGTTTGACATAGCTGTTGATGCTCTGGCAATTATCTTAGATAAAGCAAAACAGGCTGGCTATGTCAAAGGAGTCTTGTAAGTGCATCTAGTGCCACCCCTAGTTGGTTTTGGAGTATTGACGACAAATGTGGTTGAGGGACTAATGCGTTTGTGAGAATTGCAGGATAACGCGGGTAGTGTCTGAGGGAGTTCCGGACTAGGGGGTGTCCGGATAGCCGAACTATCATCATCGGCCGGACTCCAAGACTATGAAGATACAAGATTGAAGACTTTGTCCCGTGTCCGGATGGGACTTTCCTTGGCGTGGAAGGCAAGCTTGGTGATACGGATATGTAGATCTCCTACCATTGTAACCGAGTCTGTGTAACCCTAACCCTATCTGGTGTCTATATAAACCGGAGGGTTTTAGTCCGTAGGACGAACAACAATTATACCATAGGCTAGCTTCTAGGGTTTAGCCTCTTTGATCTCGTGGCAGATCCACTCTTGTAACACACATCACCAATATTAATCTAGCAGGACGTAGGGTTTTACCTCCATCAAGAGGGCCCGAACCTGGGTAAAACATCGTGTCCCTTGTCTCCCGTTACCATCCGCCTAGACGCCTGATTCGGGACCCCTACCGAGATCCGCCGGTTTGACACCGACATTGGTGCTTTCATTGAGAGTTCCTCCGTGTCGTCACCGATAGGGCTCGATGGCTCCTTCGATCATCAACAACGACGCGGTCCAGGGTGAGACTTTTTCCTCGGACAGATCTTCTTGTTCGGGCGGCTTTTGCTGCGGGCCAATTAAGCAGCCATCTGGAGCAGATCGAAAGCTACGCCCCTGGCCGTCAGGTCAGATTTGGAAGTTTAAACTATACGGCCGATATCTGCGGAGACTTGATCTTCGACGGATTCAGGCCGCAGCCAAGCGCGCCGCACTGTCTCGATGGGCATGATCTAGCTCTGCGCAGCGAGCGGTGCCACAGGCCGCACGAGAATCCGCTCCGACCCTTAATCCGGAGCCGGATTCCCCGATCGAGGGCAGTGGTTGGACACCGCCTCGGGGCTTTAATCTCTACGGCGATCGGGCGAACCCTATCCATGTCGCTGCGAAGACCTCGACTCCGGTGCCGGACTCCTCTCCGGACTCAACCCCCCACGCCCTTAATCGAATCCGAGTGGGCGCCCGTCATGGAGTTCCCTGCCGCGGACATCTGTCAGCACTCGCCCTTTGGTGACATCCTGAATTAACTAAAGTCTCTCTCTTTATCCGGAGAGCCCTGGCAGGATTACGGTCGAGAAGGTTGGGATGCGGACGACGAAGAAATTCAAAGCCCACCCACCACCCACTTGGTAGCGGCCGTCGACGATCTAACCGACATGCTAGACTACGACTCAAGACATCGACGGTATAGAGCGGCGATCTTTGGGGACGATCAAGACCCAGCGCCTACAGGGCACTGGAAGGCCACCTCGTCATACGACATATACATGGTGGACATCCCAAAAGATGGAAACGGCGGTGGAACAACGGAGGATGACCCCTCCAAGAAGCAACCGAAGCGCCGACGTCAGCGGCGCCGCTCTAAATCCCGCCACAGCAAGAATGAAGATTCCGACACCGGAGATAACAATACACCGGACAGTGCCGAAGACAATCCACTCCAGCAAGATCCAGCACAGGAGGATGGAGACGCCAGCCCTCACGAGAGAGCGGCAGAAGAAGAGGTAGAGGATTATATGCCTCCCTCCGGAGACGAAGCAAGCCTCGACGACGATGAATTTGTCATGCCTGAGGATCCCGTCGAACAAGAGCGTTTTAGATGCAGGCTTATGGCCACGGCAAACAGCCTCAAGAAAAAGCAGCAAGAGCTTAGAGCTGATCATGATCTGCTAGCCGACAGATGGACTGAATTCCTCGCGGCCGAAGAGCATGAGCTCGAACGCCCCTCCAAAAGCTACCATAAACGCAAGCTGCTCTCCCGATTAGAGGAGGAAGCTTACGAACCCGCATCACCAGGAGACAATACGGCTGACCGACCACCCCGTGGTCGCGACAGAGAGGCCTCTAGGCCCTTTACTAGAACCGTACCCCGGCATCGCTCAAAAGCACACGGCCACAGGGGAACGCTCCGGACCTGCGAGATATATTGGAGGACAAGGTAAGACAATCAAGATCGATCTATGGATCGCGTGGGCGCCACGTATGCGTGGCGACAACCGTCGCGCCGGACCTGATAAGTCCGGCCGGGCGAACAAAACAGACAAAGCTCTTTTGAGCTCCGTCGTGATATCGCCCGACAGAGGCGCAAGACACCCACTATGCTTCACGCAGGCGAAGTAATGGATCATCAAATCCCGAAGGGTTTAAACCCGTCAATATTGAATCCTATGATGGCACAACAGACCCAGCGGTTTGGATCAAGACTATCTCCTTCACATCCATATGGCCCATGGTGACGATCTTCACGCCATCAAATACCTCCCCTCAAGCTTAAAGGACCAGCCCGGCATTGGCTCAACAGCTTGCCGCCAGAGTCAATTGGGAGATGGGAGGACCTGGAAGCCGCATTCCTCGATAACTTCCGGGGCACTTAATGCGACCACCAGACGCTGATGACCTAAGCCACATAATTCAGCAGCGAGACGAATCGGCGGAACAATTCTGGACACGGTTCTTAACCAAGAAAAACCAAATCGTCGACTGTCCGGATGCGGAGGCCCTCGCGGGCTTCAAGCATAACATCTGTGACAAGTGGCTTGCCCGGCACCTAGGACAGGAAAAGCCGAAATCCATGGCAGCCCTCACATCACTCATGACCCGCTTCTGCGCGGGTGAGGACAGCCGGCTAGCACGCAGCAACAACCTCAGCAAAAATTCTGGCAGTCCGGACTTCAAGGACCGAAATGGCAGGCCGCGTCGTAACAAAAACAAATGGCGCATTAACGGCGACAATACTGAGGATACGGCAATCAATGCCGGATTCAGAGGCTCTAAACCCGGTCAGCGGAAAAAGCCATTCAAAAGAACTACTCCGGGTCCGTCCAATTTGGACCGAATACTCGACCGCTTGTGCCAGATACACGGCACCCCCGAAAAACCAGCTAACCACACCAACAGGGACTGTTGGGTATTCAAGCAGGCAGGCAAGTTAATTGCCGAAAACAATGACAAGGGGCTGCATAGCGATGACGAGGACGAGACCCAACCGCCGAACAATAAAGGACAGAAGGGTTTCCCCCCACAGGTGCGGACGGTGAACATGATATACGCAACGCACATACCCAAAAGGGAGAAGCGTGCACTCGAGGGATGTCTACGCGATGGAGCCAGTTGCCCAGTTCAATCCATGGTCCTCCTGCCCGATCACTTTTGACCGAAGGACCACCATCAAAGATCCGCCACGGCGGATTCGGGCCGACCGGTCATAGACCCAATCGCCGATGGATTTCACCTAACCGAGTCCCGATGGACGGCGGCAACTGAACCTGCTTTACCAGATACAAAGGCGCAAAATGGGCATAGACCCCTCAAGGATTAAACCTACCAAAACGACCTTTGAAGGCGTCATACCAGGTGTAGAAGCCAATTGTACAGGCTCAATTACACTGGAAGTGGTCTTCGGATCACCGGATAACTTCCGAAGCGAGGAGTTAATCTTGACATAGTCCCGTTCATAGCGGCTATCATGCCTTTCTCGGACGTGCAGCGTTTGCAAAGTTCAATGTGGTGCCGCTTTCGCATACCTCAAGCTCAAGATGCCAGGCCCTCGAGGAGTCATCACGGTCAACGGAAACACTGAATGTTCTCTCCGCACGGAGGAACATACAGCGGCTCTCGCGGCAGAAGTGCAATGCAGCCTCTTAAGGCAATTCTCGAGTCCGGCCATTAAGCGGCCGGACACAATAAGCGCGCCCGGAGTAACTTACAACAAGACCACCTGGCACATTCCGAGCACGCGTAGCAGTGCGGCCCCAACCCCAGCTCCTGCGAAACGTCAAAGCAAGTCCTTCGCGTACACCATTACGCTGTGAAGATACCATGGGCATGGGGAGAGGGGCACGACCACGATAAACCCAGACTGCGGCTCAACCACACCAGGGGCTCTCAAGTGTGTCGTTCCTTTTTCTTTTCTTTTTACCTTTTACTTTTTACCCACAGGACTCCGTTTGTCGGAAGCCCTGTCCGGCAGACACTGCCGAACTCACGATGCAACAGCCAGGGAAGGATAAAGGCTACAACGAATATACAGGTGGTCTCCATTACGAGCATTTTTATACACCAATCTGCAGCCTACCCCTCGAGGGGGACATGTCTAACAGTTCCATACCTTGCTTATCGCACTATTTGTATCGTTCTGCATTCGTAGCAGCACTTATTGAATAAAACAATGCAGCACCTTTTTGCTTATAATTGCATTTATTTTTCATACATATGTTCATTAGCGGCATGTTGCATCCGTACACTTTGGTACGACTAATATACACCAGGGGCTTATGTTTCCCGCATTACGGTATGATGAGTCCGAACACTGTCACAAGTGCGGCACCCCGAACTTATAGCACTATATGCATTGGCTCCGAATCATGTCTTGGGTCAATAGTTGGGTTTGCCCGGCAACCATGTTTTGGTACCTTACGTTCCGTTATATCGGCTAAGGTAGCACTGGGAGAACCACTGCGATTCCGCCCCAGTTGAGCTGGGTTAACGCCTCAGTGGAGAAAGCTAAAACTGACCGTCATGATGAGGCGAGAGACCGGTCGCTGTTCGAGAGGTTTTTTGCGAGTCCTTAAAGACTTATGCCGCTTAGAGCGAGGAGCCGGATATTGTCCGGCCAAGGCGTGGATAGCGCCCCAAATTCGGCCTTCCGAAGACGAGGGGCTTCGCCGAAAGTTAAAATTATAGAATTCTATGGCTAAGTGAGAGTGTTCAAGCATTATAAGTCCGGTTGCCTTGTTCGCTGTGTTGAGCGCCTCCCTAGATGGACCCAAAAATGGGAACAAGAGCGCTCAAGTTTATCGAACACCCCAGCACTCGTGGCATGGGGGCTGAAGCCGACGACTTGCCATCTCTGATTTGATAAACAGCCGCACAGAAGGTAATATTTTAAATTAACAAGCGTTGCTTAGCGCACATGAACTAAGTTTTCAGCGCGCAGGATAACAAAATGCAAGTCTACTAAAATATTACATCTTTGGAGCACTCACCCGCAATAGTGCGGGCGCCTTCAAAGACACTCTTATAATACATCTCGGATGTGCGATGCTCCTTGCCCTCCGGTGGCGGGTCCGTCCACGAGCCACGGGCATCCATCCTGCCCTGATGCACCTTTGCGCGGGCAAGGCCCGACGGGCACCCTCGATACAAGCGGAATGCTTGATAACTTCAACCCACGGGCACGCATCCATCGGCCGCCGCACCAGTCAAGTAGCTCCAGGCATGGCCTCCTTAGGCCACACGAACTATGAGGCCCTTCATGGCATGTTCGGCCGCCTTGTGGAGCTCGACCAGCTGCTTCACTGGTCGCTAAGGGCACCGGATGTCCGCCTCAAGACATCGAGACCAGAAGACCTTCTCCGTCGAGCTCCCCTCCTCGGCCCGGTAGAATGCGGCAGCATCGGACACGCTGCGAGGAAGATCTGCGAACGCTCCTGGAGAGCTCCGAATTCGGGTAAGCAACAGGTAATTAACACTCACATGCTTACTCGGCATGAAAAATGCCTTACCTGCTGCTATTTTCTTCACCGCCTCAATCTCTGGAGGGCCTTGTAGGCTTCGCCTTAGCGGCTTTGGCACTCTCAAGAGCCGTTGCAAGCTCAGACTCTCGAGTCTTGAGTCACGCTCCAAGATCACATGTTTTTTCACGAGATCCCGGAGCTCCTGCACCTCCGCCACCCGCGCCTCCTGCTTCTCGCTCGGTGCGCTCCGGCAGCCGCGTGCGTTCGGCATGCCACCGCCTCCTTCAGGGTAGCCACTTCGTTAGTGGACCCTACAATACCCACGTTATCCTTGTCATTTTTTTTTGCAACCAAATCCTTTTCTGTAAGGTACAATTTTCATAAGGTATTACTCACCTTCTTTTTCCTCGAGCTGCTTCTTGGCAAGACCGAGCTCGTTCTCGGACCGCTAGAGGTTTTTCTTCAAATTATTGACCTCCGCAGTCAGTGCGGCGGAGGTCAGCAGCACAGCCTGCAATCCCATATTGACATATTTTTAATGACTCATGCGTTTATCTTTCTAAAGATCCTCAGTCCGGCTTTTCTTTCCGAACACCGACCCGAGCATCGGGGCTACTGTCTATGCGGTACCATTTTACATATATTGAAATTCTTACCTCAAAGCACATTAGAAGGCTGCCACAGGCCTCGGTCAGCCCGCTCTTGGCGAGCTGAACCTTGAATCACCGCACTCATAATAAAGGCGGTGTTCCTCTGATGGAGGCGCCGTTGGCGCCTCAAAGAATTATCCGGCACCTCCGGTTGGGCCGGAGGCAGCCGGTGTCATGGTCTTGCCCTTCTTACGAAGGGGTCGCCCGCGGACTCGAGCCACCTTTGTGGCCTCCGGGCCGAGTCCGGTGCACAGTCCGGGAGGGTGTCTTGTGACACCTCCGGGCCTCCTCCTCCTGGTAGGTCCTTTCTGGGATCCCACCTCGGCGTAGTCCGCGGGCACGGGGTGGAGGCAGTCGGAAGGGAATCCATATCCGGCGCACCCAAGGACCCGCTTTTAAACGGGAAGATCATCCTTGGGCGGACTGCAGGGTTGTATGCGGCATTAGAAAGACATTATGTGGCGAAAAGATAAAACCTTGAAGTTATTCGGGAGTCCGGATACTTACGATCTCGCCAGGGGCTTGGCCCTTGGAGGCCAGTCCTCGTCGTCGTCACTGGCGTTGGCGGAGCAGTCCGGGGGAAGAGTTTTTCCCTTCTTGGACCCTTCGGCCTCCCTTGTTGGGGAGGCCTTCCTTTTCTTCCCTCCCCCCGCTGGGGGGGCGGCTTTCTTCTTCTCCTCCTCGTCTTGGTGGGAGGAGTCGGCCTCGGATTCATCATCCGATAGCACCTGAAAACGGGAACTCTTTCGAGTCCTCGTGGCCGTCTTCTTGGCCTTCTTCTCCGGCACCACGTGGGGTGCCGGAGCCAGCAGCCCCGTTAGGCGGGCGTCCGCTGGATCCTCTGTCAATGGGGCCGGACAGATAATCCGTTCAGCCTTCGCCAGCCATTCCTGTCAAAGGTAAAGGGAGTTTAGATCCCGCATAGAGCCAAACTATGGAAAACAAGTGGTGAAATCACTTACCTCGTCACCTGGACGTATGCAGCAGAATCCACGATCTTCGGTAGCGGATGCGGAGCTTGGCGCCTTCAACAGCACCTTCCGGACATCTTCGTGACGTAGTGTCGAAGAGCCCGCCAGAGTGCGGTGCTGCGCGGATCAAACTCCCACATATTGAAGACCCGTCGGCTGGCACGGAGAATCCGACGGATGAGCATGACTGGACTACGTTGACAAGCTTGAGCTTCTTGTCCACCAGCTTACGGATACAGGCTTGGAGTCGGTCAGCTCCTCCGAATCCCCCAAGTCTGGCCACTCTCTTTCCGGAGGTGAGCCGTGTAGGGATGCCGGATCTGAATTGGGGCCGCTGCCCAATCGTGGTCGCGGCTCGATGATGTAGAACCACCCCAATTGCCACCCCTTGATGGTTTCCACGAAAGTGCCCTCCAGCCACGTAACGTGGGACATCCTGCCCACCATGGCGCCTCCGCACTCCGCTTGGCTACCATTCACAACCTTCGGCTTGACACTAAAGGTCTTGAGCCACAAGCCGAAGTGGGGCTGGATGCAGAGGAAGGCCTTGCACACGACGATAAACGCCGAGATGTTGAGGATGAAATTCGGGGCTAGATCATGGAAATCTAGGCCGTAGTAGAACATGAGCCCTCGGACAAAGGGATGAAGCGGGAAGCCCAGTCCGCAGAGGAAATGGGGGAGAAATACTACCCTCTCATGGGGCCTGGGGTTGGGGACGAGCTCTCCCTCGTCGGGGAGCCGATCTTGGCGATGTTCTTTGGACAAATATCCGGCGTCGCGCAACTTCTGGATCTGCCCCTCCGTGAGGGAGGAGGCCATCCACTTGCCTCCCGCTCCGGGCATAGTTGGAGAAGGTTGAGGTGAGAAGTGCGGACTTGGGCGCTGGAGCTCGAGTTCATGGAGATGGATAAGCCAAGGAGGAAGAAGGCGCAGGTAAAAGGTTGGATCTTTATCCCTTATATGGGCGGACAAAACATGTGTCCCCACCGCCTGGTAAAACTCGCTTATCTCCCAAGCGTCACACTCAATGGCGCGTTGGGTTACCCACGTTCGTATTGATGGGAATCCCGGAATAAGGGGAACACGATCTACTGCTTCAACAAGGCGTGCCAAGGAAACCGCCGCTAAACGCGCCGAGGTGGAACAATAAAAACAATTTGAGTAAAGGCTTGGAAGTGGTGCGACGTCACGCCACAGAATACGTCAGCAGATTGATCTTGTGTAATATTATTCTCTCTACGGTGGTATGTGGAATTTATTTTGCAGAGCCGGACACTATCCTGGTGTTCACAATCTTCTATGAATTATTCGGAGGGAGAACCCGCCTTGCAATGCCGAAGACAACATGCGCGCCGGACTCGTCGTCATTGAAGCCTGGTTCAGGGAGCTCTTTGAGGAGTTCGGACTAGGGGTGTCCGGATAGCGAACTATCATCATCGGCCGGACTCCAAGACTATGAAGATACAAGATTGAAGACTTCGTCCCGTGTCCGGATGGGACTTTCCTTGGCGTGGAAGGCAAGCTTGGCGTCTGGATATGTAGATCTCCTACCATTGTAACCGACTCTGTGTAACCCTAACCCTATCCGGTGTCTATATAAACCGGAGGGTTTTAGTCCATAGGACGAACAACAATCATACCATAGGCTAGCTTCTAGGGTTTAGCCTCTTTGATCTCATGGCAGATCCACTCTTGTAACACACATCATCAATATTAATCTAGCAGGACGTAGGGTTTTACCTCCATCAAGAGGGCCTGAACCTGGGTAAAACATCGTGTCCCTTGTCTCCTGTTACCATCCGCCTAGACACACAGTTCGGGACCCCCTACCCGAGATCCGCCGGTTTTGACACCGACAGTGTCCCTCATTGATTCGATTTACCTACCGGAGACGACCCCTAAAAATGTATGAAGACATTGAAGACAATGGTGGTATGTGAAGATATTCACATTGAAGACTATGACATGAGAAGACATTGAGTGAAGACTATGGAGCCTTGAAGACTGTGTTGTTTCGTTGTTTCCTGTTCTTCTTTGTTGAGTCGTAGGAACCACCGTCTTCGTTAAGTGGGTCCAAGTGATCATAGTCGTAATGATCAAGTGATGCTCAACCCAAATCCTATGTCTTCGACGAAGACAATGAGAGCAAAACTTATCCAGAGCTGGATGAGTCAGATTTGCTATTAGCCCAAGTAAAGTTGTCGTGAGTGTTTGAAATCTGACCGTTGGAACACGTGTCAGTTCCTTAGTGACCCAGGGTCATTTCGGACATAACAGGTCGGGTTGCCTAGTGGCTATAAATAGCCCATCCCCTACACCATAAATTGGTGGCTGCTCAGAGTTAGTGCACGGCTTTTGTCGTTTGAGAGCAACCCACCTCGAAGCCTTTGAGAGAGAGAAATCCATGCGAGGACAAAGCCCAAAACACCCAGAGCCAAAGAGTGTTAGGCATCACTGAAGTTTTCCTGTCTATGTGACCTGAAGACTTATTACACTTGAGGACTGTGAATCCTCCAGCCGGTTAGGCGTCGCGTTTTGAGCATCCAAGAGTCATTGTGGATTGCCGGTGAACGCAGTCTGTGAAGGTTCGGAAGTCTACCTTGAAGACTTACCAGAGTGATTGGGCGAGGAATGTGTGTCCTTAGCTCAAGGGGAATAAGGTGAAGACGCGGTCTTCTGAGTTGAATCTCAGCCTCCCTAACCAGATGTATAGTTGTCACAGCAACTGGAACTGGTCCAACAAATCCGGTGTCTTCAACTAGTAACTGGTTATATCCCTTCCCTCCTTTACCCTAAGTTTGTCTTCGTGAAGTCATTGCTTATATGTTTTATCTGTTTGACTTCACTGCTTGACTTCTATTGTTGTTTGGCTTCATACTATCTTCCATCTGATCCTTACTACATAGCTGCTATTAGTCTTGTCCCTTCACATTATTGCATACTTGACTATGGCTTGCTTGTTGTAGTTATCTTCCACCGCATATCAATTAGGTCATTTACATTGTTTGTCTTGAAACATCCGTGTTTTGAAGACTTTCATAAAAATCGCCTATTCACCCCCTCTAGTCGATAACTATCACTTTCAATTGGTATCGAGCAAGGTACTCCTTGTTACGTGTGATTCGATTTAACCACCGGAGTTTTAGCTATGTCGACTGCAGGGATAATCAAGGTCTCCGCTGCTTGCCCCGTGTTCGATGGAACTGACTATCCCTACTGGAAGAATAAGATGCGCATGCATCTTGAAGCCATTGATGTCGACCTATGGTATTGTCGTCAAGAACGGCGTTCCTAAATCTGGTGAAGGTGTCACCCCTGCTGATGTCAAGAAGTTCATTCAACTAGACTGCACTGCAAAGAACATCATCTGTGGTCATCTGACCAAAGGACAGTATGGCCGTGTGAGTGCTCTGGAAACATCGAAGCTAGTCTGGGACTGGCTATCCAAGGTCAACGAAGGCGTCTCAACCCAGAGAGATCAAAGAATCAGTGTTCTTCGCAACCTCTTCAACCGCTTCAAGAGAAACGACAATGAAAATGTCTAGCTCACGTTTGATCGCCTCACTGACATCACAAATGAGCTTCATGCTCTCGGCGCCACTGAGGTCACCAAGCATGAAATCGTCAAGACACTACTAAGATCACTTGACAGCTCTTTTGACACCCTTGCCCTCATGATACAAGAATGTCCTGACTTCAAGACACTCGATCCGTCTGATATACTTGAGAGGCTCAACACACATGAGTTCCAGCTATCTGAGAAAAGAGATGTCTATGGTCCAAACTATGGCCGAACTCGCGCTTTGAAGGCAAAAGTTGTTTACATCTGAAGAAGAATCTGACTGCGGTTCTAATGATCCTGAAGACATTGGAAAGGAACTTGCTATGCTTGTGAAGAAGTTCCAGAAGTTCACTAGGAAGAAAGGATTTTGAAAGTCTTCACGATCCAGCTCAAGAAATGATGAAGCTTCCACTCAAGACTACAAGAAGAGAACCTGTCACAAGTGCAAGAAAACTGGACACTATATCTCTGAGTGTCCACAGTGGGACAATGAGAATAAGAAGAAGAAGAAGAGCAAGGAATATGATTCTGATGACAAGAAAAAGAAGAAATCATCAAAGTCTTCTTCCAAGTCTTCATCAAAGTCTTCATCGCATAAGAAGAGCTCATCTGGCAAGGCTCGTGCTTTTGTTGGCAAGGAAATGGATTCAGAGGAGGAGTCTGCTTCTGAGGAAGTGGAGGTGGAATCTGAAGAGGAGTCTGACCCGGGCGTAGCAAGTCTGGCTTTAGCCACAGCCTATGTTGCCAAGTCCATCTTCAACACTGAAGACAATGACTTCTACACCAACGCATAAGCTGATGACAAGGACGACCCTGCTCCCACCTACTGCTTCATGGCACGCAGTGCCAAGGTAAAATCACGTGATGCTTACTTTCAAACATCAAGTGAAGATGACTCTGATTGTGAATCCAAACCCAGCTACAAAACACTTGCTAAAATTGCAACTGAACAACAAATAGCTATGGAACATACTCAAAAACTGTTAGACAAAAGCGATGACCGATTGGACGCGGAAATGACACGTTCACAGTGAAGGAAATATGCCCTAGAGGCAATAATAAAGTTATTATTTATTTCCTTAGATCATGATAAATGTTTATTATTCATGCTAGAATTGTATTAACCGGAAACATAATACATGTGTGAATATATAGACAAAACAATATGTCACTAGTATGCCTCTACTTGACTAGCTTGTTAATCAAAGATGGTTATGTTTCCTAACCATGAACAAAGAGTTGTTATTTGATTAACAAGGTCACATCATTAGTAGAATGATCTGATTGACATGACCCATTCCGTTAGCTTAACACTTGATCGTTTAGTATGTTAATGCTTTCTTCATGACCCATACATGTTCCTATAACTATGAGATTATGCAACTCCTGCCATCGGAGGAACACTTTGGGTACTACCAAACGTCACAACGAATCGGGTGATTATAAAGGAGTACTACAGTGTCTCCAAAGGTACTTGTTGGGTTGGCGTATTTCGAGATTAGGTTTTGTCACTCCGATTGTCGGAGAGGTATCTCCAGGCCTTCTCGGTAATGCACATCACTTAAGCCTTGCAAGCATCACAACTAATGAGTTAGTTGTGAGATGATGTATTACGGAACGAGTAAAGAGACTTACTGCAATGAGATTGAACTAGGTATTGGATACCGACGATCAAATCTCGGGTAAGTAACATACCGATGACAAAGGGAACAACGTATGTCGTTATGCAGTTTTGACCGATAAAGATCTTCGTAGAATATGTAGGAACCAATATGGGCATCCAGGTTCCGCTATTGGTTATTGACCGAGAATGGTTCTAGGTCATGTCTACATAGTTCTCGAACCCGTAGGGTCCGCACGCTTAACGCTTCGGCGATGACAGTTCATAATGAGTTTATAAGTATTGATGCGAAGGTTGTTCGAGTCCCGGATGTGATCACGGACATGACGAGGAGTCTCGAAATGGTCGAGGCATAAAGATTGATATATTGGAAGCCTATGTTTGGACTTGAATGGTTCCGAGTGAAAACAGGATGTTACCGGAACACCGGGGTTACGGAACCCCCGGGGTATATGGGCCCTCATGGGCCTTGAGGGAGAAGGAGAAGGGCCGGCCAGGTGGGCTGCGCCTCCCCCTTCCAGTCCGAATAGGACAAGGAGAGGGGGGGCGGCGCCCCTTCCCCTTTCTCCCCAATCCTAATCCAACTAGGAGAGGGGAGTCCTACTCGGTGGGAGTAGGACTCCTGGCGCGCCTCCTCTAGGGCCGGCCGGCCCCTCCCCTTGGCTCCTTTATATACGGGGCAGGGGCACCTCTAGACACACAAGTTGATCTACGGATCTTTCCTTAGCCGTGTGCGGTGCCCCTTCCACAATATTCCACCTCGATCATATCGTCAGAGAGCTTAGGCGAAGCCTGCTGCGCGGAGAAGTCATATCGTCATGGAGCTTAGGCGAAGCCCTGCGTCGGTGGAGCATCTACATCGTCACCACGCCGTCGTGTTGACGGAACTCATCCCGACACTTTGCTGGATCGGAGTCCGGGATCGTCATCGAAATGAACGTGTGCGTAACTCGGAGGTGCCGTACGTTCGGTGCTTGGATCGGTCGGATCGTGAAGACGCACGACTACATCAACCGCGTTGTTTTAACGCTTCCGCTTTCGGTCTCACGAGTGCGTGGGCGGACACTCTTCCCTCTCGTTGCTATACCATCACCATGGTCTTGGCGTGATCGTAGGGAAATTTTTTGAAATTACTACGTTCCCCAACAGTGGCATCCGAGCCTAGGTTTTTATGGTTTGATGTTATTTGCACGAGTAGAACACAAGTGAGTTGTGGACGATACAAGTCATACTGCCTACCAGCATGTCATACTTTGGTTCAGCGGTATTGTTGGACGAGACGATCCGGACCAACCTTACACGTACGCTTACGCGAGACCGGTTCCCTCGACGTGCTTTGCACATAGATGGCTTGCGGAAGACTGTCTCTCCAACTTTAGTTGAACCGAGTGTGGCTACGCCCGGTCCTTGAGAAGGTTAAAACGGAGTCTATTTGACAAACTATCGTTGTGGTTTTGATGCGTAGGTAAGATGAGTTCTTGCTTAAGCCCGTAGCAGCCACGTAAAACTTGCAACAACAAAGTAGAGGACGTCTAACTTGTTTTTGCAGGGCATGTTGTGATGTGATATGGTCAAGACGTGATGCTATATTTTATTGTATGAGATGATCATGTTTTGTAACCGAGTTATCGGCAATGGCAGGAGCCATATGGTTGTCGCTTATTGTATGCAATGCAATCGCGATGTAATGCTTTACTTTATTACTAAGCGGTAGTGATAGTCGTGGAAGCATAAGATTGGCGAGACGACAACGATGCTACGATGGAGATCAAGGTGTCGGCGCCCGGTGA
Organism: Aegilops bicornis; assembly: GCA_021605145.1. Classification (NCBI taxonomy): domain Eukaryota; kingdom Viridiplantae; phylum Streptophyta; class Magnoliopsida; order Poales; family Poaceae; genus Aegilops; species Aegilops bicornis. Next base: position 831,436,608 of record CM038671.1, on the reverse strand, counting down.
CGATGGTGATCATGACGGTGCTTGGCGATGGAGATCACAAGCACAAGATGATGATGACCATATCATATCACTTATATTGATTGCATGTGATGTTTATCCTTTATGCATCTTATCTTGCTTTGATTGACGGTAGCATTATAAGATGATCTCTCACTAAAAATTATCAAGAAGTGTTCTCCCTGAGTATGCACCGATGCGAAAGTTCTTCGTGCTGAGACACCACGTGATGATCGGGTGTGATAGGCTCTACGTTCAAATACAACGGGTGCAAAACAGTTGCACACGCGGAATACTCAGGTTAAACTTGACGAGCCTAGCATATAACAGATATGGCCTCGGAACACAGAGAGACCGAAAGGTCGGCGTGAATCATATAGTAGATATGATCAACATAATGATGTTCACCATTGAAACTACTCCTTCTCTCGTGATGATCTGACATGGTTTTTTTGATTTGTATCACGTGATCACTTAGATGACTAGAGAGAAGTCTGTCTAAGTGTGAGGTTTTTATTTTTATTAATCTAACTTAAATTTATCATGAACTTAGTACCGATAGTATTTTGCTTGTCTATGTTTGATGTAGATAGATGGCTCGTCTTTGTTGTTCCGTTGAATTTTAATGCGTTCCTTGAGAAAGCAAAGTTGAAAGATGATGGTAGCAATTACACGGACTGGGTCCGTAACTTGAGGATTATCCTCATTGCTGCACGTAAAAATTACGTCTGGAAGCACCGCAGGTGACAGGCCTGCTGCAGATCTTTGAGCCGAAGTTATGAGCGATGCGGCAAAGCAGAGCTGATGACTACTCTATAGTTCGGTGTGCCATGCTTTACGGCTTAGAACCGAGTCTACAACGACGTTTTGACCGTCATGGAGCATACGAGATGTTCCAGGAGTTGAAGTTAATATTTCAAGCAAATGCCCGGATTGAGAGATATGAAGTCTCCAATAAGTTCTATAGTTGCAAGATGGAGGAGAATAGTTACGGCTGAACACATACTCAAAATGTCCGGGTATAACAATCACTTAATTCAGCTGGGAGTTAATCTTCCGGATGATAGTGACATTGACAGAATTCTCCAATCACTGCCACCAAGCTACAAGAGCTTCGTGATGAACTATAATATGCAAGGGATAACTAAGACAATTCCTGAGCTCTTCGCGATGCTGAAAGCCGCGGAGGTAGAAATCAAGAAAGAACATCAAGTGTTGATGGTCAGCAAGACCACTAGTTTCAAGAAAAAGGGCAAAGGGAAGAAGAAGGGAACTTCAAAAGAACAGCAAGAAAGTTGCGATCAAGAGAAGAAACCCAAGTCTGGACCTAAGCCTGAAATCGAGTGTTTTTACCGCAAGCGGTGGACACGGGAAGCGGAACTGCCCCAAGTATTTGGCGGATAATTTGGATGGGATGGTGAACTAATGTATATGTGTTATACTTGTTTTTGATGTGTACATTACTATTACTCGCAGTAGTTACTGGGTATTTGTTACTGGTTCTGTTGCTAATATTTGCAACTCAAAGCAGGAACTACGGATTGCGAAGATTGGCTAAGGACGAGGTGACGATCTTGGCGTTGGAAATGGTTCCAAAGTCGATGTGATCGCAATCGCACGCTACCTCTACATCTACCTTCGGATTAGTTTTAGACCTAAATAATTGTTATTTGGTGCCAGCGTTGAGCATGAACATTATATCTGGATCTTGTTTATTGCGAGACGGTTATTCATTTAAATCAGAGAATAATGGTTGTTCTATTTATATGAGTAATATCTTTTAAGGTCATGCACCCTTGAAGAATGGTCTATTCTTGTTGAATCTCGACAGTAGTGATACACATATTCATAATGTTGAAGCCAAAAGATGCAGAGTTGATAATGATAGTGCAACTTATTTGTGGCACTGCCGTTTAGGTCATATCGGTATAAAACGCATGAAGAAACTCCATACTGATGGGCTTCTGGAATCACTTGATTATGAATCACTTGGTACTTGCGAACCGTGCCTCATGGGCAAGATGACAAAAACGCCGTTCTCCGGAACTATGGAGCGTGCAACTGATTTGTTGGGAATCATACATACTGATGTATGTGGTCCAATGAATGTTGAAGCACGCGGCGGGTATCGTTATTTTCTCACCTTCACAGATGATTTGAGCAGATATGGGTATATCTACTTAATGAAACACAAATCTGAAACATTTGAAAAGTTCAAAGAATTTCAGAGTGAAGTGGAAAATCATCGTAACAAGAAAATAAAGTTTCTACGATCTGATCGTGGAGGAGAATATTTGAGTTACGAGTTTGGTTTACATTTGAAACAACGTGGAATAGTTCGCAACTCACGCCACCCGAACACCACAGAGAAATGGTGTGTCGAACGTCGTAATCGTACTTTACTAGATATGGTGCGATCAATGATGTCTATTTCCGATTTACCGCTATCGTTTTGGGGTTATGCTTTAGAGACGGCCGCATTCACGTTGAATAGGACACCGTCAAAATCCGTTGAGACGACGCCTTATGAACTGTGGTTTGGCAAGAAACCAAAGTTGTCGTTTCTTAAAGTTTGGGGCTGCGATGCTTATGTAAAGAAACTTCAACCAGATAAGCTCGAACCCAAATCGGAAAATGTGTCTTCATAGGATACCCAAAGGAGACTGTTGGGTACACCTTCTATCACAGATCTGAAGGCAAGATTTTCGTTGCTAAATTCGGATCCTTTCTAGAGAAAGAGTTTCTCTCGAAAGAAGTGAGTGGGAGGAAAGTAGAACTTGATGAGATAACTGTATCTGCTCCCTTATTGGAAAGTAGTTCATCACAAGAAATGGTTCCTGTGACAACTACACCAATTAGTGAAGAAACTAATGATGATGATCATGAAGCTTGAGATCAAGTTACTACTGAACCTCAGAGGTCAACCAGAATAAAATACGCACCAGAGTGGTACGGTAATCCTATTACGGAAGTCATGTTACTTGACCATGGCGAACCTACAAACTATGAAGAAGCGATGGTGAGCCCAGATTCCGCAAAATGGCTGGAAGCCATGAAATCTGAGATGGGATCCATGTATGATAACAAAGTATGGACTTTGGTTGACTTGCCCGATGATCGGCAAGCCATTGAAAATAAATGGATCTTTAAGAAGAAGACTGACGCCGATGGTAATGTACCTGTCTACAAAGCTCGACTTGTTGCGAAAGGTTTTCGACAAGTTCAAGGGGTTGACTACGATGAGACTTTCTCACCCGTAGCGATGCTTAAGTCTGTCCGAATCATGTTAGCAATTGCCGCATTTTATGATTATGAAATTTGGCAAATGGATGTAAAAACTGCATTCTTGAATGGATTTCTAGAAGAAGAGTTGTATATGATACAACCAGAAGGTTTTGTCGATCCAAAAGGTGCTAACAAAGTGTGCAAGCTCCAACGATCAATTTATGGTCTGGTGCAAGCCTCTCGGAGTTGGAATAAACGCTTTGATAGTGTGATCAAAGCATATGGGTTTGTACAGACTTTTGGAGAAGCCTGTATTTACAAGAAAGTGAGTGGGAGCTCTGTAGCATTTATGATATTATATGTGGACGACATATTATTAATTGGAAATGATATAGAATTTCTGGATAGCATAAAAGGATACTTGAATAAAAGTTTTTCAATGAAAGACCTCGGTGAAGCTGCTTACATATTGGGCATCAAGATCTATAGAGATAGATCAAGACGCTTAATTGGACTTTCACAAAGCACATACCTTGATAAAATTTTGAAAAAGTTCAAAATGGATCAGGCAAAGAAAGGTTTCTTGCCTGTGTTGCAAGGTGTAAGATTGAGTCAGACTCAATGCCCGACCACAGCAGAAGATAGAGAGAAAATGAAAGATGTTCCTATGCTTCAGCCCTAGGCTCTGTCATGTATGCAATGTCTGTGTACCGCACTGACGTATGCTTAGCTGTAAGCTTGGCAGGAAGGTACCAAAGTAATCCAGGAATGGATCATCGGACAGCGGTCAAGAATATCCTGAAATACATGAAAAGGACTAAGGATATGTTTCTCGTATATGGAGGTGACAAAGAGCTAGTCGTAAATGGTTACGTCGATGCAAGCTTTGACACTGATCCGGACGATTCTAAATCGCAAACCGGATACGTGTTTTTATTAAACGGTGGAGCTGTCGGTTGGTGCAGTTCTAAACAAAGCGTCGTGGCGGGATCTACATGTGAAGCGGAGTACATAGCTGCTTCGGAAGCAGCAAATGAAGGAGTCTGGATGAAAGAGTTCATTTCCGATCTAGGTGTCATACCTAGTGCATCGGGGCCGATGAAAATCTTCTGTGACAATACTGGTGCAATTGCCTTGGCAAAGGAATCCAGATTTCACAAGAGGACCAAGCACATCAAGAGACGCTTCAATTCCATTCGGGACCAAGTCCAAGTGGGAGACATAGAGATTTGCAAAATACATACGGATCTGAATGTTGCAGACCCGTTAACTAAGCCTCTTCCACGAGCAAAACATGATCAGCACCAAGACTCCATGGGTGTTAGGATCATTACTTTGTAATCTAGATTATTGACTCTAGTGCAAGTGGGAGACTGAAGGAAATATGCCCTAGAGGCAATAATAAAGTTATTATTTATTTCCTTAGATCATGATAAATGTTTATTATTCATGCTAGAATTGTATTAACCGGAAACATAATACATGTGTGAATATATAGACAAAACAGTATGTCACTAGTATGCCTCTACTTGACTAGCTTGTTAATCAAAGATGGTTATGTTTCCTAACCATGAACAAAGAGTTGTTATTTGATTAACAAGGTCACATCATTAGTAGAATGATCTGATTGACATGACCCATTCCGTTAGCTTAACACTTGATCGTTTAGTATGTTAATGCTTTCTTCATGACCCATACATGTTCCTATAACTATGAGATTATGCAACTCCCGTTTACGGAGGAACACTTTGGTACTACCAAACGTCACAACGAATCGGGTGATTATAAAGGAGTACTACAGGTGTCTCCAAAGGTACTTGTTGGGTTGGCGTATTTCGAGATTAGGTTTTGTCACTCCGATTGTCGGAGAGGTATCTCCGTGCCTTCTCGGTAATGCACATCACTTAAGCCTTGCAAGCATCACAACTAATGAGTTAGTTGTGAGATGATGTATTACGAACGAGTAAAGAGACTTACCGGTAACGAGATTGAACTAGGTATTGGATACCGACGATCAAATCTCGGGTAAGTAACATACCGATGACAAAGGGAACAACGTATGTCGTTATGCGGTTTTGACCGATAAAGATCTTCGTAGAATATGTAGGAACCAATATGGGCATCCAGGTTCCGCTATTGGTTATTGACCGAGAATGGTTCTAGGTCATGTCTACATAGTTCTCGAACCCGTAGGGTCCGCACGCTTAACGATTCGATGACAGTTCATAATGAGTTTATAAGTATTGATGCACCGAAGGTTGTTCGGAGTCCCGGATGTGATCACGGACATGACGAGGAGTCTCGAAATGGTCGAGACAGAAAGAGAGATATATTGGAAGCCTAAGATTGGACTTGGAATGGTTCCGAGTGAAAACAGGATGTTACGGAACACCGGGGGTTACGGAACCCCGGGGTATATGGGCCCTCATGGGCCTTGAGGGAGAAGGAGAAGGGCCGGCCAGGTGGGCTGCGCGCCCCTCCCCTTCCAGTCCGAATAGGACAAGGAGAGGCGGCGCCTTCCCCTTCCCCTCCCCAATCCTAATCCAACTAGGAGAAGGGGGGGGAGTCCTACTCCCGGTGGGAGTAGGACTCCCTGGCGCGCCGCCGCTAGGCCGGCCGGCCCCCTCCCCCGTGGCTCCGTTATATACGGGGGCAGGGGGCACCTCAAGACACACAAGTTGATCTACTGATCTTTCCTAAGCCGAGTGCGGAGCCCCCTTCCACCATATTCCACCTCGATCATATCGTCAGAGAGCTTAGGCGAAGCCTGCCACGGAGAAGTCATATCGTCATGAGCTTAGGCGAAGCCCTGCGTCGGTGGAGCATCTACATCGTCACCACGCCGTCGTTGACGGAACTCATCCCGACACTTTGCTGGATCGGAGACCGGGATCGTCATCGAGCTGAACGTGTGCGTAACTCGGAGGTGCCGTGACGTTCGGTGCTTGGATCGGTCGGATCGTGAAGACGTACGACTACATCAACCGCGTTGTTTTAACGCTTCCGCTTTCGGTCTACGAGGGTACGTGGACGGACACTCTTCCCTCTCGTTGCTATACCATCACCATGGTCTTGCGTGATCGTAGGAAATTTTTTGAAATTACTACGTTCCCCAACACACAGTCCTTAGTTGAAGACATTAAAAATCTTCATGCTAAGTACCAAGAACTTGAAAGTCGTCATGAAACGCTCTCAACTACTCATGAAAGGCTCTCCTATGATTATCTTCAAAGGAAGCAAAAGCTTGAGAAATTGAGAGTGGCTCATGAAGATCTTCAAAAGAGAATGAGTCACTTCGCTCAGCGGATCAGTTCCGCTCAGGATGGATTTGAACCACCTTTTCTAAAATGTCTTGAGCGTGATATCACTACCTCTGTTGCTGAATGTTAATCTGCTGCTACTGTTGCATTGTATTCAACTACCAATGTGGTAACTAACCCCTCTGCGGAGGATACCACTGCTATTGCTGATGAAAATGCTAGGTTGAAGACATAGCTTGAAACAGGGATGTATAAAAGTCTGAAAGGGTATCAGACACTTTGCGATGTCCTCAAAAAGCAGATACTGAACCGAAACCCTAGGAAAGAGGGTGTTGGGTTCGAGAGGAAAATGAATGTTGATGGTTCCTCTTTGGAAGCCCGAGCGATATCCCAAAACCACATGGGTTGCTGCAAAGGGACCTTCAAAGGATCCATCCACCTTTATCCGGCTTTACCTGCTAAACCTATTATCATTGATGAATCCTTTGATGCAAACTATAAGCTGTTCAAGAATCGAATGGTGAAGTGTTTGCGTGTATATTGGTACTAATCGCAGGAATGGACCGCCTATGAAGAAGATCTGGGTTCCCAAAAGCTGTCTTGAGAATCTTCCAAAGGAATGTCATCATGACACCACACAGGAAGAAGACAAACCCTGCACCAAAGGCGTCATGTGGTCCAAAGGCTTCATACAGACAGAGGACTCACTTGAGTCACCCTAACGCCAATGTTTTGCAGGGTAACAGTACTCAAATTTATGAATATGAGCGTGTGTCCTCAAACCGCTATGTTCACAGAACTAAGAACTTTTCTACTTATTCATATGAGTATCACTCATCTCCTGCAAGGCTATTTGCTAGGGCTCCAAAGCGAAATTCTCAGATGCTGCACTTAGACTCATTGCTTCTAAGCCACCCACGAAGATGTGGGTGGTTAAGAAGAATTAACTCTCTTTGCAGAAAGGGTCTCCTGCATTTAAAAATAAAAGGCGCCCGATGCTATTGCTTTGGGGACCTAAAACATCTTGTAGGGCACAAGATCAAATGCCCAAATGGTCTCACTATGTATTTTGTTCTGAATCGTTTGTCATTCATCCTATCAGTCCTAATCTTGATTTAAGCTTCAATAATCCACTTGCCCGTCAAATGTTTATGCTTCACAATGCTCTTGGTGAAGCCTATCCCCTAACTGCATCTTTGTAGGGTATGACACCTCATGCTTCGTAATGGATTATGGACGGTGGATGCACTAATCATATGATCGGTGATCGAAATCTTCTCATGGACTCAACCTTACGTCCATCGGACAAGAGTCACATCACATTTGGCGACCTTTGGTAAAAGCAAGGTATTGGGTCTAGGTAGAGTTGCAATATCAAAGGATCAACACATGGACAAAGTGCTGCTTGTTGAATCCCTTGGTTTCAACTTAATGTATGTCTCAATGCTTTGTGACTTGAACATGATTGTGATATTCGGAAAATATCGTTGCCTTGTACTAATGGAATCTGACAAGTCTCTAGTCTTTGAAGGGTATAGGAAAGATGATCTATACATGGTAGATTTCTCAAGAGGTCCACAGCTTGCCGTATGTCTTCTTGCAAAAGCTTGAATCTGGCTCGCATCGGAGGCTGGGGTATGCTGGAATGAGGAACTTACACACACTCGCCAAGAAGAAGCATGTCATAGGCATCGAAGGTGTCAAGTTCAAGAAGGATCATTTGTGCGGTGCCTGCGAAGCTGGAAAGATTACTAGGGCAAAGCACCCCTCGAAGACAATCATGACGACATCTCAACCCTTCGAGCTGCTACACATGGATTTGTTTGGCCCTACTCATTACTCTACCCTCACAACAACTGCTTGTCTCTATGCCTTCGTCATTGTTGATGACTACTCAAGATACACATGGGTGCACATAATTCTCTACAAGACTGAAGTGCAAGATGTCTTCGCACGATTCGCCAATCGAGCAATGAACAATTATGGCGTCAAGATCAAGCATATCGAAGTGATACTTGACCTTTGAATTCAAGAACACCGGACTTGATCTTTATCTGGATACCATGGGAATCACTCATGAGTTCTTCCGCTCCATACACACCCCAAAGAAAATGGCATCGTGGAGCGCAAGAACAGAACCCTCATTGAGATGGCTCGAACAATGCTCGACGAGTACAAGACACCAAGAAAGTTCCGCCTCAAGCCATTGATACTGACTTGTCACGTCATCAACCGTGTTTATATCCATAAGCTTCCGAACAAAACATCATATGAGCTCCCATCGGCAAGAAGCCAAATGTCGCCATTACTTGAGTATTTGGGGCTAGTCTTTGGATCAAGGATCCTCATCACAAGTCAAAATTTGAACCCAAAGCTCACGAAGGCTTCATGCTCGCCACGGAAAGGACTCACACACTTACAGAGTCTTCAATCTCTATCTCTACAAAATCGTGAAAGCTGTAGATGTGCGATTTGATGAAACCAACGGTTCACAAAGAGAGTTCCTGCCAAGCACACTAGACGAAGCTCCGCCCAGCTAATCTATCAAGCTGATGGGAACTGGTGAAATCATGCCAAATGAAGCACAGCCTGAAGAGGAACTTATCATTTCTGCACCTAACCAACTTTGAAGACAATGCTCACCAAGACAATCCTCCCAATGATGACAATGATCAGCATGAGCAAAGTCTTCGTCCAGTTCATCCTCGGGTTGCAAATGAAGTACAGATTGAGAAGATAATCGATAGCATCAATGCACCTAGTCCGCTTACTCGCTCAAGAGCAACACATCTAGCAAATTTTTGTGGGCACTTTTCTTTTGTGTCTATATCAGAACCCAAGAAAGTTGCTGAAGCTTTTATGGAACCAGAATGGATTCAAGCTATGCAAGAAGAACTTCAACAGTTCAAGCTGAATAATGTTTGGGCACTTGTCAAGCGTCCTGACCCTCGCAAGCATAACATTATTGGCACCAAATGGATATGTCGAAACAAGCAAGATGAGCATGGTCAAGTCGTCAGAAACAAAGCACGGCTTGTGGCTCAAGGATATACTCAAGTTGAAGGAATTGACTTCGATGAAACATTTGCTCTTGTAGCTAGGCTTGAAGCTATTCGCATACTACTAGCCTATGCTAACCACCACAACATCTTGCTCTATCAAATGGATGTGAAGAGTGCATTTCTCAACGGCAATATTGAAGAAGAAGTATATGTCGCTCAACCACCGGCTTTGAAGATCCAAAACATCCCGATATGGTGTACAAGCTAAATAAAGCATCAGATGGCCTCAAACAAGCTCCTCGCGCCTGTTATGATACAATCAAAGACTTCCTGAAGAGCAAAGGCTTCAAACCTGGATCCCTTGATCTCACACTCTTCACGAAGATATATGATGGTGAACTGTTTGTATGCCAAATATATGTGGATGACATTATCTTCGGCTGCACCAACAAGAAGTATAGTGATGAGTTTGGATACATGATGCAAGAGCAATATCAGATGTCCATGATGGGAGAGCTCAAGTTCTTCCTTGGTCTTCGAATTCGTCAGCAAAGAAATGGCATCTTTATATCTCAAGAAAAATACCTCCAAGATTGTCTGAAGAAGTTTGGAATGCAAGAATGCAAAAGATACACGACGCCAATGCGAGCCAAACACCACTTGGGTCCCGGCGACAATAGTAAAGAGTTTGATCAAAAGGTATACCGCTCCATGATTGGTTCCTTACTTTACCTATGTGCATCTAGGCCAGATATTATGCTTAGTGTTTGCATGTGTGCTCGATTCCAAGCGGCACCAAAGGAATCGCATCACTTAGTTGTGAAGCGAATTCTTCGATATTTGGCTCACACCCCAACACTCAGAGTATGGTATCCAAAGGGCTCAAAATTTGATTTAGTTGGATTTTTGGATGCTGATTATGCTGGTGACAAGGTGGATCGCAAGTCTACATCAGGCACATGTCACTTTCAAAGAAGCAGAACTGTGTGTCACTCTCAACTGCAGAATCTGAATACATTGCTGCTGGATCTTGTTGTGCTCAGCTTCTATGGATGAAGCAAACTCTCAAGGACTATGGCATCAATCTGACACAAGTACCTCTTTTCTGCGACAAAGAAAGCGCCATCAAGATTGCCAACAATCCAGTCCAGCACTCGAAGACAAAGCACATTGAAATTCGTCATCATTTTCTCAGGGATCATGTCATGAAGAAAGATATTGACATCATTCACGTCAACACTGAAGAGCAATGGCAGATATCTTCACAAAGCCCTTGGATGAGAAAAGGTTTTGCAAGTTACGGTGTGAGCTAAATATCTTGGAATCCTCAAATGTCCTGTGATCAAGCACACATCCTAACACTTATGCATGTTGATGACTTAGATGTGCAACACACGAAGTAACGTATATCTTCAATCAATGAAGACTTACATTCTAAGTGTCAATACATTAACGTGGAATTTGACTTCGGAGCGCCACGATAATTGTGCGCCATGTCTGGGTCTAATACTTCCTATACGGTGGGTAACGCCACCACCAAATTTCTTTGTTTGAAGTGTTTCACTCATGGCGTTATTTCTTGAAGCTATTCGCATTTGATTTGACTTCAACTTCAACCTATTTTCATGATTTTCTTCACTATGTTGATTTGGTTGCTGTCTGATATACATATATATTTCTGTCCTCTACAGCATTCACTTATAGCTATGTCTTCAAGTTGAATCTTTTGAACTAAGTGAATGTGATCGGACCCTAATCTCTCTATGCTTTCTATCTCAAACTCTATCTGTCCAATTCATATGCATTCTATTGAAACTGTCGAATGTCTTCTCTGCGTCCTTGTCAACAGAAGACACAGAGACAAACTTTAGGTCTGTTTTAAATGATTCATCATTACTGTTGAACTCCGGAGAAGCCGGAACGACCATCCGACAAACCGGGCGAGCGTGGGAACGTGGGATAACTCACAGTATGTTGCATGTGTGCCACGTGCCCCTCAGATGTGAACCGCCAGGGGCACCTGCGTAATTGCGTTGTGCCGCACGCCTCGTTATAAATACCTGTCCCCTGCGGTAAAGAAAATCTTCTTCCACCTCTCCACCTCGTCAAAACCCTAGCGCCACCGCTAGCTCTCGACAACGCCGGCGACGAAGCGCTTAGCTGCCGCGACTTCTCCGACGTCGTCCTCACGCCGGCCGCGAACATCTTCATCTCCGTCGCCGCCGTAGGTGTCCTCCGTCGCCAAGTTAGGGCACGGTGGACTGAATCGCTCGACCTCCTTTCCTTCCGTCTAGCAGTTCTTGAAGCGGTAAATATATCTCTATTTTACCATCTTTTGATCTTCAAGATTCATCCTACTTGCCAAAAATGGTTTCGCCCATACAAAGTTAGATCTATTCATGCATCTCGCATCGCCTAGTATATTTACTTAAGCTTCACAACTAGTTAGATTCCTCACTTGTACTTATTCACGGATTCGTACAAATCTGGAACCAACTCTCGGTATAAGTGAATGTCTTTGCATCATGAGGTCAATGTCTTCAAACCGATTTATCTTCAAAATCTTCTGAGAATGCATATGACCTCTTCCCCTTCCCTCGCATCTCTAATGCTGTCACAGGTACATGTCCGTGGGAGAATCCCTTGGTTCTCATATTCTGCATTCATTTGCAGAATTCTTACAGCATCAAACCAACTCTCCCGAAGCCAGTTCCTGTCTGTCAAAGCAAACGCAAGCCTTTGAAGCCTTTGATTGTGAAGTCATTCAGTTTGAAGCTCATGGCTACAGATAAATCAGTCAGGAAGGGCGGCAGACAGCGTCGTGAGGGAACCTCCAAAGATCTGCCTGATGACCTTGCAGAGCTGTACAAGACAGATCCTGAAGAGACTTATAATCAGCGCAAGACACGAATCCAATGGATTCGACGCTATTGGGCTGAACAGTGGTTCAAGTACAATTTCGTCACACAAGAATATGCCGAGAAGAATGCCATCAGAAGCCCTTTGGGTGATATTCTGTTTCGAGGCCTTCCTCCCAAGAACATGGCTGAAGCTATTGCACAAGGTTTCTATCCTTGCATGGTCCATGGACCTCAGCTGAGAATGCCGACCCGGCGTCTTTGCTCCGGTGTCGTGATGACAATCTCTTCAAGCGCAACTTCCGGTAACAAGAAGGCTTCTGCAAAGGAAAACGAGAAGTCATTGGGATTAGACTTCAACCCTGGTCCCTCTCGCTCCCCTGCGGCCGACGGCTCACGTGGACGTTGAACCCAATGTCATCGGTCCGCTTTTCAAACCTTGATGGCCTCATCACTTATATTTTGGTCCAAGGTGCCAAAGTGGATCACTCGATGACAATGATGACTCGATGAAGCCCAGCCTCCTGCTCCTGCTCCCGCTCTAAAGCCGCAGGCTTAAGAAAGTCAAGGCTCCAAAGTCACCTGCTCCTCCAAAAGCTTCTCGTGTGAAGCCAGCCATCGCACCTCCAGAAGCGATTACGCAGTCTGAGGATCAATCCTGCATCTCCAAGAAGACGGAGAAGAAAAAGAAAACTGTCAAGAATACTGAACTGACACTGACCCCTGCTGCCATTCTGCGTGAAGAGCACATTGATCTGTCAAGTGATGACGATCTTGCAGTTGATGCTCTTGAGCAACTTATCAAGAGCAAAGAAGAAGCAGAAATCTTCAACAACTTGCCTCTCTTTGATGTGGCAATCATCCATCACTTCATAGATGAATGGTTTGATACTCCAAACATCAGCTTTGAAGATCTGCAACTTCCAATTGGCCTCAGTGTCTCCTTCAATGGAGCCATTGCTTCTGAGCTAGCTCTAGCTCAGCGGATTGTTGAACTGAAGCACAAGATTGACTATGAAAAGGCTCAGTTCAAGAAGCATATGGCTGCACTCAGTGTGCAAGACGTCAAAAACTTCAAGGTCATGCTACACAACCTCAAAGAAAACTTTGTCAAGAAGCGTGAAGAAGCCAGAGGCTCTCGTGAGCGTATGAAGGCTCTGGCTGACAAGTGTGTGCTTGCCTACAATGAGGCTGAGAAGCGCAAGGCACTTGGCCGTCCTGGCATCGACCCCAGGATGGCTGCAAAGAAAAAGAAGTCTTCAACTGACCAAGCTGCACCTTCAAGGCAGGAAGAGCCCCGCATTGTCTTCCCAAGCAGCATGACTGGCTCGAAGCCAAAGGTCCGGTCAACCGCTTCTGAACAAAAGAAGACGAGGGCTGCAGAGGCTGAAGCCAGAAAAAGGAAAAATCCTGACGCCTCTGATGCTGCTCCCTCCAAGAAGAAGCTAAAGACCAAGAAGAATCGGGCTGCTCCCACAGAGCCCTTGATTGTTGAACCCATTTCTGTGGTTCATCCCGCGTCTGCAACCCAAGAACTTCGCATGACTATTCATGAGCCTGCTTCCACAGAGGCTCCTGAAGCTGAAGATATTCTAGCAGCTGATCCCCTCACTACTGAAGACATTGGTCACCATGACAATGTTGAAGATGATGAAGTTCTTCCTCAAATCGAGTACAATGTGGTATCATCGCTTTGTTAAATGCAGACAGCGAACTCATCAACATTGGTCGTCCTTCACGCCAATTGCACAGAGGATGCTTCATGGGCTGATCGCCTGCAACAACAAGACTCCCCAAGACTCCCCATCAACAAGTCACTCCCCAACAACAAGTCACTCCCCAACAGCAACACCAAGAAGAAGAGGAAGACTTTGAGGCCCAGCAACCCCATCTCCAAAGGCGGCCAAGATTTCATGCAGCTTCGCAAAGGTCAAAGGCCTCAAGTGCCTCTTCCGAAGCGTTCGAGAAGGAGAAGTGCACCACCAACCTGTTGCACGTCAAGTGTTTTGAAGCCACTCCAACTATGAACGCCTACGAGTGCGAAGCTAAAGCTGCTGAAGACAATCCGGTGCATCGGCCAAGACAACCAAGAAGAAGAAGAACGTGTTCCTACACCCCGAATTGAAGAAGTGATCCCTGATATCAACGTGCCAGTGCCCGACCCTCCAGCTCCTCTAGTGGAGGTTGAAAACAATGAGGCTGCCACCTCCAACACCAATGAAGCCAATGACGTGGTCATGGCTGAAGCCAATGTGGAGCCTGTCCCAACTGCTCCTGAAGCCAATGAAGGAACTGTACCTGAAGCCAATGAGGCAATCGCCTCCCGAAGCATCTGGCCGAGCAGCCTGAAGCCTCGATTGTCGCCATCGCCCGGCCCGCCACCAAGGCCCTACACAATCGAGCAAGCATACAACTATGGCGAGCTAGTCACGATAAGATGGCCCGTTACGTCCCTCCGCCTCATGCCTCCGGGTCCTTAGTTCGACTATCATATTGAGCATAGGCCTCCGGTCCAGAAGCCGAAGCCAAGACTGCCAAGGTTTCCAGGCACTGCCACCTCAACTGGTTCTTTCAATGCAAATGGCTTCAAAGCCCACAATACTTTCTTTGACAGTGCAAAGAACCCCTACACAAGGCCAAGGATCTCATCTGACCGGTTCTGGAGCTATCAGCAAAGAAGCTATTACTCCTGTGTTCTGTATGACCAAGGCCGCATTTTCCCTCATATGTGCCTCGACACTGAAGCCATTGCCGGACTGCCGTGCTTAGAAGAAGCACTTGATTGCTTTCATGATGCAGGTCTGCTTGGCTTCAGAATGCATAAAGAGCTTTGGAATGAAGAATTAGTGCTTCAATTCTATGCCACACTCCACATCCGCGGCTACAACAGAGATACGAAGACATGGGTTCTCGAGTGGATGACTGGAAATGTCCATCATGAAGCCAAAGCTCTTGACATCATTGAGCTCACAGGCCTACCCACTCCCGGAGAGCTGTTTGAACCTGGATGTCAACTCCACCGCGATGCCTTGGAAAGCATATTTCATAAGCCGTAACCCGACATGAGTCGATGTCGAGCATGATGAAGCCACCGCCACATGACGTGAATACCCTCAACACTTCTTTGTTGATGACCTTGAGTATCCGCCTCGCACCATATACTCACATCATCGTGCGAACTCTATGGCCAATAAAAGGGCATTCATCGTCCCGCAAAGCTTGAAGGAGCAATGAAGACATTGGTCTTCTACATCCTCAATGGCATCAGCTTCAACACGCAAGATTTCTTCATCCGACAATTGCACGCCTCTAGATCTGATCTGTTTGGTGCGAAGTTCTATGCTCCATGGGTCATGCGCCTCATCAAGATGCACTCGCTATCAACTATCAACCCTCCGCCGCAATCATCGATCTTTCTACCAGAGGTTGATATGTCCGCTGAAGCCATATACCCCGAGCCCGCCAAAACGCCACTAAGTCTTCGTAACACGATCACCATGCCTTCTCTCAACCTATGGAAGGCGTCCAAGCGGTATCTCGTGTCTATCCTCGGCTGGGAACACACGCCGCCGTGATCGTGACCGGGAAGCCACTGATAGCACAATTGGCCAAAGGCCTCGGAAGCGCTCTCGAGTCCTCAACGATTGAGAACTTCTTGTGGCGCTGCATCAAAAGCAAGATAAGCATCACTCCTGGCTAAAGCGTCAAATGCAAAGCCTCTTGGTGGACGTCAATCGCATTCGCAACCTTGCCACCAAGAATGCTTTTGTCACTCACGAGACTTGTCGGCGATCATGGAAGAGTTTGACCCTGCTTTCGATCAAGCTGATCTTCAAGACGATGGCTTCACTGGACGTTTCAAGTTTGACTCCACTCCTCCACGGAATGCAGTCCTACGGCGAACTCCATCTCTTGAAGACTCTGACTATTCTTCCTCCGTGGCAACGGTCAATGCCAGAGTGATCGATGATGAAGCCGATGCTACTTCACCGCCCCCTACTTCTGCACGAATCAACACTGCGCCAAGCTCGTCTGCACCGCCAACCAACAACGACAACCTGCTGCATCATCTTCTTCAGAAGAGGACGAGTAGATGCTCTATGTCTTCAAACTTTTTGGTCCTTACTGACAAAAGGGGGAGAAGCATATGAGTTTGATAGTATTCAAGCGGGTTCATAAGGGCGGTTGCACTATATTTTGCCTAGTGTTTACAACTCTCATTTTTGAAACATTTGGTTCTTATGAGTTGTAACACTTAAACTCGATGGTCGTCTGCTACCTATTTGCTTTACCACAGTGCGATGATAAATTCCGCATGTGCGGCGATAACTTCCGCACTTAGATCATTCTCGCAGACGTCCATTTTTCATTATGCATGTCATTCTCTTAGTTATATCATTTCATGCATGATGAATTATCTTCATAAGTTGAAGAGGATCTCCACAAGTACAACCTGCCATGTGCATTTGCATTCCAAAAGCAAACTACTTATATGCACATCTTCGTGGGGAGCCTTTGCCACTTATGAAGACAATTCCTATCCTTTACAATTTCACATATTTTATCCCGTTGAAAACTTCAACCAGTTTGTCATCAATCACCAAAAAGGGGAGATTGTAAGTGCATCTAGTGCCACCCCTAGTTGGTTTTGGAGTATTGATGACAAATGTGGTTGAGGGACTAATGTGTTTTGTGAGAATTGCAGGATAACGCAGGTAGTGTCCCTCATTGATTCGGTTTACCTACCGGAGACGACCCCTAAAAATGTATGAAGACATTGAAGACAATGGTGGTATGTGAAGATATTCACATTGAAGACTATGACATGAGAAGACATTGAGTGAAGACTATGGAGCCAAGATCGTGTTGTTTCGTTGTTTCCTGTTCTTCTTTGTTGAGTCGTAGGAACCACCGTACTGTTAAGTGGGGTCCAAGTGATCATAGTCAGAATGACTGAAGTGATGCTCAACCCAAATCCTATGTCTTCGAGCGAAGACAATGAGAGTAAAACTTATCAAGAGCTGGATGAGTCAGCTTTGCTTGTAGCCCAAGTAAAGTTGCCGTGAGTGTTTGAAATCTGACCGTTGGAACACGTGTCAGTTCCTTAGTGACCCAGGGTCATTTCGGACATAAACAGGTCGGGTTGCCTAGTGGCTATAAATAGCCCACCCCCTACACCATAAATTGGTGGCTGCTTAGAGTTAGTGCACGGCTTTTGTCGTTTGAGAGCAACCCACCTCGAAGCCTTTGAGAGAGAGAAATCCTTGCGAGGACAAAGCCTAAAACACCCAGAGCCAAAGAGTGTTAGGCATCACTAAAGTTTTCCTGTGTGTGTGACCTGAAGACTTATTACACTTGAGGACTGTGAATCCTCCAGCCGGTTAGGCGTCGCGTTCTGAGCATCCAAGAGTCATTGTGGATTGCCGGTGAACGTCGTCTGTGAAGGTTCGGAAGTCTACCTTGAAGACTTACCAGAGTGATTGGGCGAGGACTGTGTGTCCTTAGCTCAAGGGGAATAAGGTGAAGACGTGGTCTTCTGAGTTGAATCTCAGCCTCCCTAACGGATGTACAGCTTGTCACAAAGAATCGAACTGGTCCAACAAATCCTGTGTCTTCAACTAGTGACTGGTTCTATCCCTTCCCTCCTTTACCCTAAGTTTGTCTTCGTGAAGTCATTGCTTATATGTCTTATCTGTTTGACTTCACTGCTTGACTTCTATTGTTGTTTGGCTTCATACTATCTTCCATCCTGATCCTTACTACATAGCTGCTATTAGTCTTGTCCCTTCACATTATTGCATACTTGACTATGGCTTGCTTGTTGTAGTTATCTTCCGCTGCATATCAATTAGGTCATTTCTGTTGTTTGTCTTCGAAACATCCATGTTTTGAAGACTTTCATAAAAATCGCCTATTCACCCCCCCCCCCCTCTAGTCGATAACTAGCACTTTCAAGTCTGAGCTGAGTTAGGAGATGATGGAGTGAATATGCTGCAATATTCAGACGACACTATCTTTCTACTTAAATATGAGGAGGAGAGTGCAAGAAATCTAAAATTTATACTTACTACCTTTGAGCAAATGTTTGGCCTGACCATTAACTTCCACAAAAGTGAGGTTTTCCTTTTTGAAGAAGCAATCAATAAGAGTGACGTATATCAGGAAATATTTACTTGTAAAAAAGGGGAGGTCCATTTCAAATACTTGGGACTCCCTGTGACTAATGTAAGGCTAGGAATTTTTTTGGAAAGGAGTCACTGAGAAAATAGAGAAAAGATGTGCGTGCTGGCAAGGGAGACTGCTAAATATGGCAGGGAGAGTCACTCTTGTACAAGCATGTTTGACAAACATGCCAATGTACATGATGTCCTTTTATCCCTTACCAGTGGGAACAAGAAAGAAAGCAGATTTTTTTTAGAGCCAGACTAGTTTGGCAAGAAGATGAAGATAAAAAGAAGTACCATTTAGTAAACTGGAAAACTTGTTGTCTACCCAGGGAGTTGGGGGCCTAGGAATCTTAAACCTAAAAATTATGAATAAACCTCTATTGGCTAAATGGTTGTGGAAATTAGAAACAGAAGATGGGATGTGGGTCAAAATTCTTGTTAATAAATATGTGAAAGGAAAATGTATTTCCGGGATTAAAAAGAAGTCTGGAGATTCTCAATTCTGGGGGAGCCTCATGCAAATTAAAGATATATATTTAAAAATGTGAAGAATAAATAGGGGGATGTAAAAGACACCCGTTTTTTGGAAGATTGGTGGGTGGGATCCAAACTTATAAAAGAAGCTTATCCTAGTTTATATTTTATCAGTCTTGAACACAACATATCAGTGGCTGAAGCCATTGAAATGGGGTGGCCTGGATTCAAATTCAGAAGAAATTTCACTGGTGATAAACAGATCTTGGGTAGTCTGAAAGACAGATGTGAGAGGGTTAGGATGCATGAAGGCAAAGATCGACCTCAATGGATGCTAACTGCTGACAGACAATTCTCTGTCAGATCACTTTACCAATCCTTGGTCAAAATTGATGTGGGATTCCCACATAAATATCTTTGGAAAATAAAAATTCCAGCAAAAATCAAAATGTTTTTATGGTTAATTGCCAGAAAAAGTGTGCTGACTAAAGATAATCTAATCAGAAGGGGCTGGAAAGGAAAACAAGGGTGCATGTTCTATGGCCAGGGTGAAACCATTGATCACTTGTTTTTTAATTGCTCAGGTGCTAAACTTTTGTGGAGCTTGATTAAATGCTCCTTCAATTTGGAAACCTCTCCCAAGGGAGTTCATGACTGCCTGGGAACTTGGGTTAAAAGCTTTATTGATAGGGAAAAAAGACTAGTACTAGTTGGGATCTCTGCTACCATGTGGGCGATCTGGAAATGCAGGAATGATATTACATAGAAAGATAAATATGACTCTGGTCAAACTAACTTGCAATTGGCTTGTGGATTTGGTTGTTTTGCAGAAAAAAAAAGCCCAGAACAAAACCTGCTGATGCTGGGGGCATGACTAATCGAGCGAGTAGCAAAAAAGGTCTACAAGGCGTCGCATGGATGGAGAGCTGGGGTGTTGCGGATGACCTAGGCCGTCTTCGTCTACCTTTAGTTTCTTTCCGTTTATGCTAAGGCTGCGACCTCTTGAGCTGCTGACTGCTTGTGGCCCCTAATGTTAAGAACTGAGTCTGTTATCTGGTCGTTTGCGAACAACCTTTCTGTAGGGTAGTCTGTAGTTTAGTCTCGTTTTTTTAGTTTCTAGGTGGTGGTGGATTGTCTGAACTTGTTACTTCGCGCCTGGTTTCGTTAATGAAATCGGAGGGGGGCTCCCCCCCTCTTTTGCTCAAAAAAAATGTTGTTGAAGAGTCTGTAGCTAATCTCCACGCAAAGTTACGCATAGTAGGAGGAACCTCACATGCCCAGATCATCTTCCAACAGTGCGTCGTCCATCCGGTGTAGAACTAGACCCAGTAGCGGTCTGTCTATGTGCTTCATCAAAGGCAAACTGATACACACTTTTAAATGTAAATACACCAGGCGGAGCTGGACCCCGGGTACCCAGGGCCCAGGCCCGGGGCGTAGGCTCTTTTGCCAGTTATTACCTAGTAAAAAAAATTCGTATTGGCCCGGGGTACAACCCACCCCAACACAGCTGAAGGCCCAAGTCTGGCTACTACGCACGCACGGGTACGACCTACTCGCAACCTCCAACGCTCGCGCGGTCACGACACACTGCTCGACTGCTCCTGCGCCGTCGGCCGCTTTTGTCCTGCGCGAGTGCACGACGCCGGTCCCTGGCTGCTAGCTGCAGTCGCCATCCGTCATCTGCCGCCAGCTGCACTCCTTGGGCCTCCCCACTCCACATCACGGCAACACTCCTGAGGTCCTGATCCGTCTCCATGAGATGATTCTGACTCACTGAGGCTCTGACCTCGACGTAGGTATTTGAAGGACAACTCCCTAGTTTTTTACTGATTCGCTTCTTGGATTTTACCTGTCGCAAAAAAAAAGGATTTCACCTGTCACGGGTGGAATGGAGATTGATTTGAGAAAAAAAATATTGTTTATTGTCTATATTCAGTAATATGATGATGTACTGAATATACTGCTTGTGTGGTATTGAAATATGATATACAGACAATGGGGAAAGCTCGTTCAATTACATTAGTGGGCACAGTTCACCTTTCATTGTACCAGTTCGTTGTACTCGGTGTATGAGTGTATGCAATGTGTATGTTAGTATGCCGGTAGAGATGATTTAATCTTAATGAGTGTGTATAGAAATATGTGTAATGTGTTGATGGAAATCAAATTGATTCATTTTTCATTTCAGGTCGAGGGAACCAAGTGGCTGTGAGCTGATCAGGTTATGGGAAACACCAATGAAGAAACAATTGATTTGGTACTCTTTTGTATCATGTATTGTTCTTTGTAGTTGTTGTCATGTTTTATCAATTTTGTTGCACCAATAAGGAGTTTATATTCGAGATTTATTGTGCAATTGAATCATATTTGGAGTGTCTTCGTGTGGGGTATATTTTTTAACCTAGTTATAGCCTTATGGATAAGTTTTTTCTCGCCATGAAAAAAATTTAGGCCCGGGGCTTGCTCCAATCCTGGCTCCGCCACTATTATACACCATACTTGTCTGGTCCGCATGCGAGTGTATCCCCTGTTGCCTTGGCGAGGCCCTAATCTTTGTAATCTCCTGGATATCAGCCAGCGAAGAATTTAGTATTCAGTAGACCATAGTTACATGAACCATTAGCATTTAGCAATTGAGAGACAAATCTAATGCTGCATCTCCCTTGGATGGTAATAATAGGCTTATATGAAGGGCATGTGTATCCAATTATCACGTCACACATGCACACTCCTCCCATTGCACACTCTCCAGATTAAGCCTTTCTTTAAGAGTTCAAGTCCATAACTAACAACTTGCCACGATGAAGATGCATTCCCCGTAAACACCGTGTCCTCTAATTAGCCACCCGGGTAGTACCGAGCCTCAAGTACTCGCGCACATGAACTTTCTGGCTTAATAATTAGCCTCCAAGCTTGCTTAGCCAATAGTGCCTGATTAAAGAGACAAAAATCCCGAAAACCAGCACCACCCTTATCTTTTAGATGTAGAAGATCATCCCAAGCTCGCCAATGTAGTTTTCTTTCGCCTTTAGAGGAACCCCAGTAGAAACTCCTAACCATTCTAGTGAGTTCATCACAAACATATGAAGGTAGTTTTAAAGACTCCCATGATCTACTCTTATAAAAAGCAGAGTTGATGATGATGGTGTGCCTGCCATCCTGCAATATAGGTCGTCCGATCTATATCTAACGGATAGGAAGGAAACTATGACAATTTACCCGCACTCCTCCCCATATTTGCAGATAAGGCCTTCCCTCGTTCATCCTTTTCTCCCACAAGATAAACTACTCATACAAATGCATCTTGATGTTCCATGCAACACACGGGCATCTTGCTAGTATAGGTAATTAATGTCTGAGCTACACATTTGATAAGAGTTTCTCTACCAGGTGGAAGGCGTGGTAAAAATAACAAAACCGATCCTTTGAAAATATTACTTCCAAACGTATTTTGGAGCTTTACTGTGTCTAGGGCACATCTAGATGTTCTCTAGTTATTGCACATCTAAGTGACTCGGTTAAGCATAAAAAGGAAAAAAATACAATACCCACACGAATCTTCACATAAGATCAATGACATACGATTTAGATGTGCAATACTTATGGCACATCTGGATGTGCTTTAGCAAAACTGTTTGTTTTTTGCCACGACTTCCACCAATGTGATTTCATGATGAAATTTTGCATGCACAAAAAATATTTCTTAAATTATGCACACAAAATTCAGAATTTTTCAAAAAAATCTATTTTGTTAATTTTACTGTTCACATCAGGAGCCTTTGAG
The DNA here is from genome assembly GCA_021605145.1 of Aegilops bicornis. Classification (NCBI taxonomy): domain Eukaryota; kingdom Viridiplantae; phylum Streptophyta; class Magnoliopsida; order Poales; family Poaceae; genus Aegilops; species Aegilops bicornis. The sequence continues at coordinate 831,413,838 of CM038671.1, read as the reverse complement.
CCCGTATCCAAAACGGTACTTTCGTAATAATCCCCTTTATACATTATGACTTAATATAGTGAGGGGATGTTTATCTCAAAAAAATTCTAGACGGTGGTTCAATTTTTTGTACCTTCAAACGCGTTTAGGGGTACAGGAATCTTCCCACATCTCACTTCTGTTTGCCCGAATAAATGCACTGATAAACGTCACAGGCATGGCCAAATAAAGGGTTGTTTGGTTCCTAGCCACACCTTGCCACACTTTGCCACACCTAAACTTAGGCAAGTTTGATCAAGTTAGGTAGGTGTTTGGTTCTAGCCACACTTGAGGCAAGGAATTTTTTATGAGCAGTGAACCCCACATGTCATAGACAGAAAAGGTGTGACAAGATTCCCTTAGACAAGTCAAAGTATGGCTAACAATTTGAGCAACTCAAGTAAGGCAAATGTGGCAAATTTGGCAAAAATCATATGGCAACTTATGGCAAAGATAGTCACAATCCAAACAACTCCTAATTGTCAGTCACCCGTCTCCTTGTGTCACCAACAGACCAACGCGGTTTTCTACTCCACTCGCGGGGCTGCAATGCATGCATCGCCGACAGAGATGTGCAAGGTGTCACCGACACTGTCCTCGCAAAAAGATTAGTGACAGTGAGCCCGGTCAACCCCTGGCCCCACGGGTCAGCAAAGCTGGCCACGGTCACGAGGTCGCGTGCGAACTTCTACTAGTTCAGATGGACTAGATCGGCAACGCGCCTTGGCGCTAGGGTGCCGGTCCAACCAATAGGGCCAAGCAGTAGAGGATCAAACCGCATGATGCATTAGTAGGAAGGCAAGTTTAGCACATGTAAATAGACAGCTTAATCAAAGAGGTGCTACTTGCTAAACCCCAACTCCCACATGTGTGTGTGTATAAGGATGGAAATGTATCAAGAAATTAATTAATAAGCTCAATGATTAAACCTCTGATATAACTCTTTTTCGATTAAAACATAATATTACTCAATATATCTCAAGATGGAAATATATATGATATTACTCAAATAGTAGCTGAAGATAGATGCAACAGTAATCACCCCGAACAATATCTAAAAAATAGCCCTATGTACATGCCATCGGCGCATTTGTTATACAATGTGACATGAAATACCTAAGCAAGGTTCGGTATGATAGAAACCAAAAGCAGGCCATAGTATTAGTCTCAGATAACTTTGTCTCAAATAACTTTTTTACACTATTTTTCATAGAGCATAATAGTAAACTACATGGTTGACTATTAGATATATAACTTTGTCCACACGCCTTCATCGAATTTGCTTGATATATAACTTTGTCCACGCTCCTTCATTTGATTTTATTGCATGTTACGACAAACGGATCTGCTAAAGGACATTTCGTGTTAGACAAAATACTCAAATTGTGTGTCTCGTGGATACGGAGAAAATAGTTTGATCTATATGAAGGAGAATCACTTTGGATAATATTCGGTGATCTGGATACAGTGTAGCCTCTTTAACATAAAATAAAATAAAAGACAAAACGGAAATCATTTTATCTTAGTATTCTACATGGCACTGAGAAAACATAATAAGCCTACTGTACATAGATATCCTCCAAGATTTTCTTTAGGCACAAAACTTGATTACAATATGCGATGAATGGAAGTAAAGGGATCTCACCTTATTATGTGCCTAATTATTTAACACTGACAGAGTTTTCCCAATTGGTGATTTTGTTTTAGCATATAAAGAAATAGAAGTTCATAATGTATAAAATAAAATTAATAGAGATTTGATATTGCAACCATGAATCCAACCCTCTAGTGACTACTCTCATTCTAAAGTTAGAACAGGCCAATAAAATTAGATACTGAAACCATGAATCTCCTCTAGTGAATACTCCCGTTCCAAAGTTAAACTAAAGATGAGAGTTGATTATATATGCACAAGGCATCCAGAGAATTGATCTGGTTGTTCACAAAGTCAAAACCGATATACATTGATTTGATCAAGAATGATTCAAATCAAACTACCCTTCAACCTCCACTGTAGGACCTATTGAGATATAATGACATAAAAGCAGAACGAAAGGAAAAGAAAACCAAAATAACGAAATAGCAAGTATAATCATGGTAAGAGTGTCGACTTCATATCCTAATCCACGGAAGCATCATGCATACAAAATCTGTACATGATGGAAATGTAGAGACTTTATATATCACCGGCTGGCATCCACAGAGTGGAGGTAGAGGAAGCTCACCGGCTAACATCTCCACAAGGAGGAGCTCAGGTTGGCCTTGGAACTACCTGGTGTCACCATGGAAGTCCAGAGGCAGTCCAAGCGGTGCTGTCACTATGACCTTTTACACTGCAAGCAGGGTCACAATCATACAGAAAGAAATTACCAAAAGGAAAGCTTATTAAAATAAGCAAATCAGCTCGCCTGCATCATCAATAGAGGAAACAACCAAAGAATTTCAGGTTCTATGTCAAACTGGATACCAATGCACACCACTGCTTGATTTAGTAATACATTAGCAATACAATACTACAACTTAATATATTATTTAGTTTATGCCAGAAATGGGAATTAAGATAAATCAAAAGAGAAACTATACTTTCATGTGAGAAGAACATCCTGTGTTTATAGCTTTCAGGTTTGCAGTAATAAACAGGACAACTATGAACTGAATATACACATCATTAATTCTCTAGGTTCTCTCACCACAAATCAACATAATTGCAAGAATATCTCATTTTATGTGCTTAGTTGTTTAGCTTCAGCAAACTGATGAAGATTATGACCCTTCATGAGAAGTATTGTACCTTTGTTGCACAATCAACCTTAGCCATCAATATTCTCTCCAGATGCATGTGAGCTGAGTTAAACAATTCATCCCTAGTAGGATCCAGCCAAAGCGCACTCCTGTAATCCACAAAGAAACAAACAAGGAAAGAAAACCAGTATACAACCAGGGGATAATACTCTCTGCCTCCACCAATATGAGAAAACAAAGGAAGACACTCTGTGCACATCTACGTGAATGAAAAGCACAATTAACCGAGCTCAACATCAAATATACACGTGCACGAGCACCAATCTAGATATGCAAATGAACAGCAACAAAAAGAAGGAGAAGAGGGGTCGACCTGTAATTTCCTGGACGAAGACATGAAGGCTGCCACAGATCCAACAATGAACAGATGAGGGGGTCGACCAAAAGGAGCTCCTACAAAGACTGGACCAGTCCGCAGCAAAACAAGTGTCAAGATCATGGCTCAACTGAAGCAGACGCGACGAAAACCGGGTCAAAATGAGGCTTACCCATAGGTCGATGAGCGCGACAACCAATCCAGCCCAACGACGACAAGAACAACGGATCTGCAGGGAACAGAAATCTGAAATCAATTAGCCAGGGCCAAACCAATTGAGAGAAAGCACACGCAACATGAGACAACAACATCCTGCGATAAGGAACTCACTCTCAGAGTTTGTAGCTGAGGCCATACTCAGAGCGTCGGCGAGCTAGGTCACAAGATGGAGGAAGGGCACCAAGGAGCTCAGGCTCTAGCCTGCAGATCGCCGCCCTGCTCCAGAACAAGTGCAGTGAGTACGCCAGCACAATTCGGATCAGGAACAGGAACAGTTTGAGCTTATAAACTATAATTGGATCATGAAACTCGCAGTAACAGAGATCCTAAAAAAATGTTATAAAATGAACCGGAACAATTTGAGCTTATAAACTCATATTTTCAGTTAAATTATCACGACGGTACTCTTTGACAATGCATCATACGATAAAAATTACACCTACAAGAAGAATGAAGAACAATCTCTAGGATTACAAAACTCAGAACTATCCTAAAATTCCATTAGCAGAAATGCAGACTGAATATTTCACACAACACTGATTTTTGCATTGCACACCAAGCATGCTACCAACATGTGTTTTTGAGCTACTGAATATGGGGTTTACATGTTCATGGAGTATTTCAGTTGTACTCGCAGAATGCAGCCCAGTTCCTTGACTGGTCTTACCCGATGACTCGTTAGATTTAGTTAGATTCAGTTATTGAAGTTGACAACTTTTGGTTTTCCTTGTCCGTTCACAAGAAGAAGTAGGTTATCAATGAGTCTCCAATGAACTAACCCAAACTGTAATTTGTGATGTTTTCCGGTAGGTACCATCTCTCAAACTTAATTGAGTACGTGGAACATTTATTCATCCCCGTCACTGTATCTAGTGAATCCACATTAGTGCAATGAATGAGCTGGTCTTTGGGGAAGCAGAGAAAACAACGACTAACTAATAAGACCACCACATCCAGTACAAAAATAGTAAGAATCCTGAGTCCAAGGCACACCCTGAACCTTAATTCACACACCCATCAGCAGTAGAAAAATAGAACCAAAATTAATCCCAGTAACTAATTAGGCAACACATTGTACCAGTCCAACATATTCATAATTAAGCGTAGTTTGCCTTTAGGGGGCTAAACAAATCTGAATCTCTGACCTTAGCATCCTATATGGCACCATGTACCGGATCATGCTATAGCCGGCGAGGTCCCTAAATTGACAAAGCACCGTTCAGCGGGTGAAACAACTAATGAACCACAGAAAAATACTTATAGAATATGCATCATGTGCCCTGCAGAGCCCCCTTCGATCAATGATGTCCCTCCTTCCAATAGGGAAAAAGGTTGAGCAAACCAAATATTCGCATCGTGATGAGCAAACACAAACAATACATTTGTTGAATGATCCCAACCAATCCCTGGCCAACCTTGCAAACAAACGCATCCTAAATGAACCAGACCAAGACATAGACAGAGGCCATGTTTTATACAGATTGCACCCTCCTGACAACACATCTACCGCAGCTGCATGGTAACGAACAATTTTGATGGACTCTATTTGCCACGCCATTGGCCTCTTTCATAGCCTGAAGAACAAGACATAGGCAAACAGGAAAACAAAATGAACAACCCATACAAATGACTGCATCTTGTCGTCACCTAAATACCTCAACTACTGTCCAACGAATAGTCTTTATAAATCATACTCCCTCCATTCTTCAATATAAGGTGTATTATTTTTTCAAAAAGTCAAACTTCTCTTAGTTTGACCAAATTTATAGACAAAAATATCAATATCTAGAATACCAAATCATTATCACTAGATTCGTCATGAACTATATTTTTACATTTTATATATTTAGTATTATAAATCTTTATATATTTTGCTGTAAAGTTGGTCAAACATAGACAACAGTTGACTTTTTGAAAAACTAATACACCTTCTATTTAGGAACGGAGGGAGTATCTGCAATGACACTGGCTTGTTCGGTAGCTCCAACAAGATGGCACATGCGAGTAGTTCCAACAAACAAATCAGCAGGACATGACAAAAACGTATAGAAAGAAATTAGGTCCCACCAAGATTCAGAGAAGTGACAAAAATCTCCAATTCCAACCAGTAAGGAAGCACAAAAATACAAGCAGATAGCGGCACTCTTAGACGCCAGCCTTCTACCAACAAGAACAAGGAAGATACACGACCGCAAGAACGCAAGCGCAGGCCTGGAGAGCTGAGAGGTGAAGGAGAAAATGGGTTGACCTGCAGAGCAATGACCGAAGACGCAGCAGGACGAACCAACCAGCACCACGAGCACCTGCAAATAGCAGACCAACCTGCAAGGTGAAAAGGAGCAAATCAGTGATGAGCTTCAGGTAACGAAAACTGAGAGGGTTGAAAACAAGAAATTATAGATCAAGAAACACAGCAACATATCTGACGCATAGGGAGCAAGAATAGGAAATCTGCAGCAAACGATATCCAAAATTAGTCAAGAACACCTACGGCAACCAAAACAAATTGGATCAGAGGAAAGAAACTACCTTAACCAGCGTCACGCGAAGACCAACCTTGGGAACGAGGGGGCAATCTTCTTCCTCCCCATGGCCTCATGTTCCTCTCCCCACTGCTTCCCCGTCGAGCTCGAGCTCGTCCATGGCCGCCGCCGCCCCGCTCACCCACGAGCCGCCGCGCCCGGATCATGCGCGCCGCTCGACCCCAACACCGGACCCGGCGCCGCATGAGCCGCTTGATGCCGAGGGAGAGAGGGCCGAGCAGCTACGGGAGCGGCAACCTCCGCTCCTCCTGGCAATGGGGACGCTCGAGCTCGATGGAGGAGCAGCGGCGCTACCGGCGGCGGCGCCCCTTCGGGAGATGCAAGAGGACGAGCGAGGGGGAGCGGAGCCACAGCGGAGAGGAGGCAGGGTGGCGGTGTGAGGGGCGGGGGGAAGAGAGAGACGGCTAGGGGGTGGAAAAGAGAGGCGGCTAGGGTTCCTCACGGGTGTGCTGGTTTTATACGCCCATGAGTGAAATGACAGAACGCCCTCGGCGGGGCACTGTTATTACCCGCGGTGGCACGGACGATGGAGAACTATTCATTCCTATAGTGCTCCTCCCAGATCCGACGGCCGAGCTCTTTCACGCGGTCGATCCGACGGCCCAAAATCCATCAAGCGGACAAATCCGACGGCCGAAAGTCGCTGAGCTCTGAGGAGGCTCAGCGAGACACTCTTCTCTTATTTCTGGATGCGTGATTGATCTTGCCCACCGACCTCTACTGATTAGTCATTTGATTTGACGAGTCGATTAGTATCTCTACTTCTAATGGACGAATTGGTTGAATAGTCCCACCATTTTCAACCGGTTTATTTTCAACCGGTTATTTTTCGTCTGGTTTTTTTGTCCCACCTCCCACCACCCCTTTCCATCGGTTTTCCTCTTCTCTGGTCTGGCCGGCAATACTCAACGTATTTATGGTAATCAATCACAATTAATCCACGTATGAAAAGGCTATAAACTCAGAAATCTCACCAATCCAGGTATGGTAAGGCCATAACTCAGAAAATTTCTAATATGGTAATCATATGGTAATAAATTTAAATTACCCTAAAGGCTATCAATCCAGGTATGGTAAGGCCATAACTCGAGAAAATTTCGAATACGGTAATTATATGGTAATAGATTTCAATTACCTCAAAGGCTATCTCTACTCTTAATGGAGGAATGCGCATACGAAATCACCTCGAAATCATAATTATATCGTCGCACCTAAAAAGGAAAGCAGATCCCGTTTTAGATCCTCTCCAAACCAAATCAATGATGGGGCACCCTCAAAAGAAAAGCAACGCCTACATCCTTTGGGACTTCCGAGCAAGAGGTCTAACCTCTGCTTTCACGCAACTCGCCGCCACTCCGTTCTGCAGAATCTTGCCGATCCTTTCGATGGCTCACGCCGCCGCCACCGCCCCTGGCTTCATTGCCGACCACCTTGCTCGGCGCCTCCCAATGCCACCTCCCCTGCCTCCGTAATGGCGAAGGGTCCGATTCCATGGACACGGATCTGGTAGAGTGGTAGTGTTGAGAGGAGACCAAAGAAGGAGTAGGCGAATCAAGAAGCGGGATGTCCATTCGATGACGGTGGCCGAAATGTTCGCTGGTGAGGACAACATGACACAACACTAGCTAGGTGGTTCATGCTATAGTAAAAAAGAAGAGTGTTCCAAAAACAAGAAGGAAAAAGAACTGAAGCCAAAGTGGTGCATAGTGTTGGAGAAAGTAAGAGTGTTCCAAATAATAGGAGAAAAAAAGAAAGAAAGAGTATTCTAGGAAATAAGTAGGAACGAGAACTAAAGTTGCCGAGGAATGAGAAAGAAGAAGATGAGGCATCGATGATGAACACATTAATGTTGACGTGGTGCTGGTTGGTGCCAATTAAGCGGATTGGCGAAGAGGCATGGAGTAGAAGGCGTGGGAAATATGAAGAAGAGAAGAACGACAATTATCCCTTCTAGCATATATGTGGGATGGAGGTGGAGCTTATTGGTGACTAGGAAAGATCTCTGTAGTTATTTGTTGTTTTGTGTCAATAGTATGTGTTAGTTTTAACCCACTCTATTATATCGTAAACAAGAAAATTTCATCCTTACTGCAATGCATGGCGAAGATGAGTTGGCTGTCATCTGCTTTTAAAGGACTTGGCGCCAGTGAGAGAAAAAACGAGAAATGTTTCGCTACGGCGGAAAATCGGTCAAGAATGAAAGGTTCCGACAGAAAAAGGGAAGGTGCGTCATTGAATAGGGTTTTTGTGTTGAACCCGGATGTTACAGATATTGCGGATAGCCCGTAGCAACAGCCATCAAGCGTGACGTCTGGAGCGTGAGCAAAAGCGAAGTTGCAAAAAGCAGCCCATTGATCATATATAAAAGAGTTAAAACTAGCACATATGTCCGTGCATTACAATAGAAGAAAAATAATGTGCATTTAAATTTAGTGAGAATTGTATGTGCAAGCAAACCCTGTATACTCCCCGAGAATGAACATTTAGGTTCTGGATTTCGCCACGTGTGAAATAATAAATCCGCTATTTTCCATTCATTGATCGAGGAAATTTAAGATATGATGAAGTTATCCCTGGTTAATTGGCCACACTCACCACAGCCATCAAGTGTGACCTCTGGAGCGTGAGCAAAAGCGAAGGTGCAAAAGGCAGCGCATAGATCATATATAAAGAGTTAAAAGACTAGCATATATGTCCGCGCATTAAAACGGAAGAAAAATAATGTGCATTTAATTTTAGTCAGAATTGTATGTGCAAGCATAACCCTGTGTACACCCCGAAATTGAACCTTTAGGTTCCGGATTTCCTCACGTGTGAAGTAATCAATCCGCTATTTCCCATTCATTGATCGACGGAATTTAAGATATGATGAAGTTATCCCTAGTTAATTGGCCGCATGCACGACAACCATCAAGCGTGACGTCTGGAGCATGAGCAAAAGCGAAGGTGCAAAAAGCAGCCCATAGATCATATATAAAGAGTTAAAAGACTAGCACATACGTCCGTGCGTTACAGCGGAAGAAAAATAGTGTGCATTTAAATTTAGTGAAAATTGTATGTGCAAGCATAACCCTATGTACACCCCAAGAATGAACATTTAGGTTCGGAATTTCCCCACGTGTAAAGTAATCAATCTCCTATTTTCCATTCATTGATCGAGGGAATTTAAGATATGATGAAGTTATCCCTGGTTAATTGGCCGCACGTACCACAACCATCAAACGTGACGTCTGGAGCGTGAGCAAAAGAAAAGGTGCAAAAAGAAGTGCGTAGATCATATATAAAGTGTTAAAGAGTGGCACATATGTCCGTGTGTTACGACGGAAGAAAAATAGTGTGCATTTAAATTTAGTGAGAATTGTATGTGCAAGCATAAACCTGTGTACACCTCAAGAATGAACATTTAAGTTCTGGATTTCGTCATGTGTGAAGTAATCAATCCGCTATTCTCCATTCATTGATCGAGGGAATTTAAGATATGATGAAGTTCGAACATTTAGGTCTTTGGTTTTTAAGGCATGAAGTTCCATAATATGAAAGTGAGGGGGTCTTCTCTTTTTCATGTACAAGCCACCGATATAGTACAACCGGGGTTAATTTTACTCTGCTATTTTTTCGTTAGTTGACCGAGGGGATTTAAGGTATGAAGTTCCTATGGGAGTGAGGTGGGTCTTCTCTTTTTCATGCATCTAGCTCACGTAATCGGGTCTTCTCTTTAGCAATCCAGGGTCCTTTTCCAGCTAGCTCATATACAAATCTGTCCATCCTTCGTCGAGCTTAATCCATCCGTCCTTCATCTAGCTTACTACATGTAGTTTCACATACGTATATAAATTGGTACTAATGTATGTAAAGGACCAATGTGAGACTATTTAAAATATTTTTGCCTCATTTCTCAGGTAGGTCCGGCTAAGTTGCTTGGGCTGTGAAAGGCCCAGACACCGAAACGACCTGTGTTTGTAAGGTGAAGTAAAAATCCAAAGAAAAAACTAGTTGAAGCATTGGACTCATGACCTCACGAACCCAACCATGTGATGTCAGCCACTTGAAAAAGCGCGTCTTGCTAACCCAAGGCCATCACAAATATTTAGCCACAAAAAAACACGTCTTGCTAACCCAAGGCCATCACAAATATTTAAGAACATACTGCAGTTTCAGATTCGAAACATTTGTCCAATTTTTAAAAAATACTATAATTGCTGAATATTTTTGGTAACATGAACCGAACAGTTTTAAAAATTGTGAGCAATTTTTTAAAAATTTCGTACATGTTTTGGGAAAAAACACAAACAAATTTGATACAGGAGAATTTTTTAAAATTCAAAAACATTTTTCGAAAAACTTGAACCTTCTATAAAAACACGAACATTTCTTGAATTTGTGAACAAATTTTAAAAACAAAACATGTTTTGCACATTCAAAACAATTTTAGAAAATATGTATTTTTAGAACATGAACATTATTTAAAATTTGTGTACATTTTACTAAAACAAGAATATTTTCAAAGAAGAACATTTTTAAACTGCATATTTTCTAAAAAATCTTGAATAATTCTGGAAAACACAAACATTTTTTGATAAATGGGAAAAAATTCAAAGAAATTCAGGGTCCTTTTCCAGCTATCTCACGTACCAATCCATCTATCCTTCGTCCAGCTTAATCCACCCATCCATCATCCAGCTTACGACATGTAATTTCACACATATCTAAATTGGTACCAGCGTAAGTAAAAGAGCAATGTGTGACTATATAAAATATATTGCCTTGAATTTGTGAACAATTTACTAAAACAACAATATATTTTTAATTTTGAACTACTATTGAAATGCAAGTTTTTCTTGAAAATCGTGGACAATTTTAAAAAGCACAAACATTTTTTTTGAAAAAATGGGAAATTTTATAAATTTTGATTTTTTAACAAGAGGAAAATTTTAAAGTTTCGAACATCTTTGGAAATGGGAATAAAATTTTGAAATTCTGGACATTAAAAAAACGAAATTTTGGTTGCTTTTGAAAATTTTAAATTTACAAAAAAATAAGAAATAAAAGTAAACCTGGAAGGAAAAATGGTAAAAAGAAATAGAAAAGAAAAGGAGAACGGATCATATGAGAAAACCAAAAACAGAACACAGAAAAAAGAAAAACAGGCCAGCCTAGTCTTGTGAAGTACGGCAAATGGTGTTTTCCCAGCTGTGTGGGCAGGAATAAGTGGGCTAGTTCGTTGGGCCACAGTGCGCGCCCCACATACGAAATTTTGTTCCACCTTAGATAGAAATAAAAATCTTTTCAACGGCGAACGTATGAAAAAACGAAGAAACACACCTTGCTTTATTACTAGGTACAGATAGGTATAGATATAGATAAAGATTTCGTGGTTGCAAAAGGCAAAATTTGTGCTTGTGGGTCGGCTAGTCCCAGCCAGCCAAGTGTCTTTTTTCTTTGGGTGGCACTTGTGAACGCTTTTGTTGACAGTTTCGTCAGAAATACATGATAGTTTTTGGAAAGAAGAAAATTTTGTGGTAAAAACTGGCAGAAATTGCCATCTGCTACCATCTAAGAACCGTCCGTTTGCCATCCCTCTCCTAGAGAACTTCTGCCAGGTAGTTTTTTCCTTTTTACTAAAACAAACCACGTGTCATGTGTCTCTTCGACTATAATCTTCTCGCGGCATTAGCGGAGCATTGTCCTCTCAACAATCTATACTACTAGTATACATTATCATGCCATGGTAAAGCTCCTTTTTTTGGCAAGAGTGCTAATCAACAAAGGGAAGGAGGAAAAGCAAACAAGTGCCCTACAAAAAAGCTGAAAGCATATTCAACCATATGGATGGAACTAGGCCAAGATGTTGCATGGAACGTGGTTTTTGAATATCTAAATAGTAATAATAGTGTTCTTGTTTCATCATATTTGTGTACGCAAAGGTAGTTCAGCTTTGCAAGTTGGTTCAACAGCAGTATGAAAATGTGACTCACCTAAATGCACGCTAAGATCTTGTAGATTTATAAGGGACACAAATATGTGGCGACCGTCAGCTGGAGGACAGGCTCCAGCAAGAAAAGTCCCATTTCACGCCCTCAACGCCTATTATAGGCAAACCCACAAACCGGCACAAAACCCCTCAACTTCCTGGGCTTGGCCAGTTCTCTCTTTTATTTATCTTTTTTAATCTTAAAATATGGTGACCAAACTGAGGTTCGAACTACAAACCTCCTGGTTAACTTCCGACCTCGGTAACCAAATTGGAGAGAGCCCTTGTGCACATTATACTTATTTCGTTTCTGGTTGTTAATATCTCCTGTTTAGGTTCCGAAGGGTGTTCTTTCTTTCAATTTTTTCATGCATGGTTTTCACTTGGTTTTTTATTTTTCCTTTCCTTTTTAACTTGCCTTTTTTCTTATTCCATTTTTCTTAATCACCCACTTTATTTTTGTTTTGTTAAACTTTTTTTCCCAATTTTGAACATTTTAAATTTCATAAATCATTTGTCAAATATGTTTATGAACTTTTCAAAATTCAAATTCGCGAATAAGTTTCAAATTCACAAATGTTTTTTAATCTCATGAATTTTTTTTCAAAATCATGAACTTCATAAAATTTTGACTCGTGAAACATATGCAAATTCATTAAATTCTTTACAAACTTGGTTTTTTGAAAAGTACATGAACTATTTTAATTCGAATTTGTTAATTTTTTTAAAAGAAACTGATGATTTTTTTACAAATCCATGATTATCTTAAACGGAGTTTGTGAAAAAAAACTCGTGAATGTTTTGAAAATTCATGAGCTATTTATATTCAAATTCATGAATAACTTTGCAATTCGTGAACTATTTTTATACTCGTGGTTTTCTTTAAAAATTCTTGAAATTTCTAAAATTGGAACTAGTGAAAAATTTTAAAATTCGTGAAATTTTTGCCAAACTCCGAAATATTTTCAAATTCCTGGCCTTTATAAATTTTGAATTCATGAACAATTTTCAAATTAATGAATGTTGTTTAAATTCTTGAAATTTTAAAATTTAAATCTGTGAAAAAATTTCAAATTCATGAATTTTCTAATAAATTTGAAAAAAAAATCAAAGAACTTGTTTCAAATTCGGGAACATTTTCCAACTTTGTTGACCTTTTTGTATTTATGAACATTGCTTTACAAAAAGTTTGATTTTTTTTTTCAAATTCAGGAAGCAGGCGAGTGCCGAACTCGCTGTATTGGGCTGGCTCAAGCTAAGCGGCTGCATGAGCGCCAGTTCCGTGATCCGACGCATGAAAAGCCGATTAAGACTCCTCCAGCGAACATTTTGTTCGCTGGGAGAGGTTTATCACGCCGACTATTTCTCACATTAAGCGAGCCATGCAGGAACTCTCGCTGAAGGACGCTTAAGTAATCGGGTCGGCTCAAGTTCGAGCACTTAAATGAATAAAAGTAAAGAAAATGGGGACAGGCGAGGTTCAATCCTAAGTCTCCTTGGAGAGAGCTAGCCCTGCTATCCAGGGTGCTAAAGTCTCGCATGTGATAACTCTAAGGCGCGTTTTGTTATCGAGGCAAATGAAGTCAGTTTTCCCATTGTTTTCACTGGTTTATTTTCCTGTTTTTGCATTTTTGTTTTTTCCGTTTTCTTTTTTCTGCTCCTTTTTTGTTTGCTTTTCTTATTTCTTCTTCATTTCTTGTTTTTCTTTTGTTTTCTATTCTGATTGTTTTCATTCTATATTTTCGTATATGTCAAAAACATTTTTTAATAAGTGATTAACATTTTCTTGTATACACATTCAACATTGTCCGAACGCTTATTTGATATCTTTAAAATACTTTTTCAACATTTTAATACTTATTCAACACTTTCCAAATACTTGTTCAACATATTTCAAGTACTCATTCCACATTTTTTAATCCTTATTCAACATTTTTTAAATACTTGTTCAACATGTTAATACTTATTCAATATTTTTCAAATATATGTTTAAAAATTTCAAATACTGGTTCAACAATTTAGAATGCTTATTCAACAATTTCTGAAATACTTTTTGTTTAACATTTTCAAATCCTTGTTCAACATTTTTATATACCCGTTCAATATTTTTTAATACTTATTCAATATTTTTAAAATACTTGTTCATCATTTGTAATACTTATTGAAGACTTTAAAATACTTGTGCAACATTTTTCAAATTCTCATTTAACATTTTTTAAATACTTGTTCAACATGTTATTATAGAGTGTTTCTTCTAATATTTATATTTAGAATAAGTAGAAACAAATAAAAAAATAAAGGAAAACAAAAACAGAGAACAAAAAGAAAAACAGAAAACGGAGGTTGGTGCTTGCCGTGCGAATGTGCTGTGGCCCAGGTAGAGCTGCCCGATGCGAGAGGCTGCCCTCGGCCTCGCTTATAGAAATGCCATAAAAGGAATAAAATGCTGATACATAAAAGGTACAGAACACAAAATTTCAAACTGCTATGCTCTAGAAATATTGAAAATGGCTATATTTTCTGTGTCAAAAACAAGAAATAAATTTACGATGCTATAGATTAAAACATGACATGCTCTTGATAGAAGGAAAAGGCATGCTCTTCATGATTAAAAAAATGACATGTTCTCATTAAGGAAATTGCCATGGTCTACAAAAAAATGACATGCTCTTTTTAATTAAAATACCATGCTCTTTAGAAAAATGTCATGCTCTTAATAAGAAAATGCCATGCTATTTTAAAAAATGCCATGCTATTCAAAATATGCCATTCTATTTGAAACAATGTCATGCTATTAAAAAAATGAGATGCTATTCACAACAAATTCCATGATATTTAATAAAAAAATGCCATGCTATTTTAAAAATGGAATGCTCTTTAGAAAAATAACATGCTCTAAATAACAAAAATGCCATGCTCTTAATAACAAAAAATGCCATGATCTTAATAACAAAAATGCCATGCTCATTAAAAAATGATATGAAAATGGCATGCTCTTACAAATAAAAACGCCAAGGTATATACATTGTAAATGCCATGGTTCCTACATAATAATGACATGCTACCTATAATATAATTGCACATGCCATGTTTAGAAAATATCTCCTCTAAACAAACAAGGCAGCTTTTGAGATGTAGAAATCAAATGGGTACATGGCGAAATAAACAAATATAATTTGGACATGGCAAGTTTTAAACAAAAAAACATGGAAGCCATTTGGATTTTGTAGGGATTTTTGTTCTTTCCAAAAGATGGATACTGTTTTTGGAATTTCTGGGTTTTTTCGGCCGAACATTTCATATGGAAAAAGGAATTCCTTTTAGCTTGAAAACAGATGACAAGTTTGATCAGAAATGTTCACAACGTGCTTCTAGTCAAAGTGGTGAGCCCGCCCTCGTTTCTTCATGAGGTTGAAAAAAAGAACAAACATTCAGTTAGATATTCTGTAAATAAGTATGGGTGTGTCTAAGGCTCATCTAGTAATGTGATGTTATCTTTATTAGTGATCTCGTTTTGTCTATTGTTGTTGTGTTTTTTTGCTTTCCATCAATTGGGTCGGGCCTCGCTCACATTCTTTACTATGTTGCTTACGTACTTGGCGAGCCAATTACTCCCTCGACTGATGAACAACATTGCACATGTTTCTTCCTTTTAGTTGGACTGGTGAACAACACTGCACATGTTTCTTTCTTTTAGTTGTACATTATTTCTTCTTGTCACCACCATGTTGTTTTTTCCCTTTCTTTTTTATAGCAGATCACGGACTGTTGTCCCATAAAAAACCACACCAAACAACTTGTGTTGTGTGCACAACTAAAAGCATATTTCATACAACTCAAAATGATTATAGCTTAGAAAAATATTCACAATGTTTTTAAAAATGTTCACAAATTTTTATAAGTTCATAGAAGTGAAAAATGTACATCAAACTATTAAAGCTAGCAAATTTAATGTTCACCGTGTATTTAGAAAACATTTTGTTGTGCATTAAAATTCTTCAACATTATGAAATGCTTATTTCATATTTAAGTTGTGAGTGGATGGTGGACTTGCAAGGCAAAAAAATGGTCAGGCCCAGTTGCAAGTTGAGGATGGGCCTGCAACTAGGACAAAAAAACATATTAGACCCAGTTACAACTTGAGGGTGACTTTGCAACTAAGACAAAATAATGGGTTGGACCCATATCGAGTCTAGTTGCGAGTCATTGGTGGATTTATAACTGGTTGGAACTAATGTAGAAAAGTAGGTTGAGCCCAAAATCCAACCCAGTTGCGAGTCGATTGTGGACTTGCAATACAAAAGTAAACTTCAGACTCGTTGTAAGTCGAGAGAGAACTTATAAACTGGGGTAAAAAAATAGGTCAGATCCATTTCAAAGTTGAAAGTGACTATGCAACTAAGCCAAAAAAGGGGTCGGGCCTAAATCGATTCAGTGCAAGTCCATGGTGGACTTGCAACTAAGACAAAAAACATGTCGTTGCAAGTCAAGGGTGGACTTCCAAGTGGGATAGGAAAAAACAGGGTTGCAAGTTGAGAATGAATTTGCAGCTAAAGGCAAAAATGGTTGGGCCCCAGATCGAGCCCAGTTGTGAGAGATTGGTTGACTTGCAACTATAACAAAAAATAGTCTTGTTTTCCAGTTGAGGATGAACTTGCAACTAAGATAACAAAAAAAATTGGTCTCATTTGCCACTCGAGGATGGACTTGCAGCTGAGGCAGAAAAAATGTCTGACATATATCAAGTCGATAGAGTGTTTACTGACATACAATTGACATACACATTTCACACAAAAAAATACTGACATGGAAAACAAAAGAAAATGTGCATGTCAATTTCAATAGATTTAGTGCTCCTTCTACACTCAAAAATCGTTGGCGCACTTATCAAGAAAAAAAAATCTAAGATAGTGAAGGACAATTCTGACAAAAGAAAACTTACAAATACTGCGCCACAAGAAATCATTCTTCTCCTCACCCTTGAATCGTTCACCACAATCACTCGCTGCAACCTTCTCTCTATTTCGCTCCCGCAAAAAGTATCCTTCTCTCTATTCTGACAAGTGCATGCCCAAGATTCATGGTGAAGAGATGAGATGAGAGAACAAGAGGAATAATTGGTATGAAGAACTGGGAAAAGGAACACTCAAGTGTGTAACACACTCCTCAATAAGAGTATCTCCAATAGATGATGTAGATGTATACATAACAATTTTTTACATCATCACTTAGGCCCAAAAACCAAGCTCCTACAGATGTTGTAGATGTAAAAAAAATGTTAATTACTTCAAGTGTACTCTAGATTTAAAGTATACTATAAGAACGCCCGTGCGTTGCAACGGGGCCACATTAACTTTAAGAGTTCAATATTACGACATTGGCGACCTTTTTATCATCAAATCCTCACACACACACTCTCCCTTCCTCTTCCTCACTCTCACTCCCCCTCTCCCTCTATCTAACACACACACATATCCATCTTATCGGGTACGGGACCATAATTCATCTATTTCACACACACACGCTAGTGCATAACAATATGGATTATGTGTATTATATTTGCCACCAGAACTGAGGGAATTATTTTCATGTAAATCGGCCAGCCACAGCTCCAAGAATACGCAGAGGAGGTGGCCCGGTCGGCATCGGCGCCCGTCCGGCGCAGACCTGAGCCCGCTTCAAGTGCGAGCAATGCACATCTTCACAAATATTATAACCAGATGTGAGAAATCACATACTAACACGATGTTGCAATCAATTTGTAATTAAAGAAGCCAAAAGTCTTTTTTCTTAAACCAGAATTCCTTATGCTGGAGTTTAAACAAACCCCACAATAACATGATCAATTTTTTTTTGCTCTACTTATCACCTAATTAAACAAATGAATGACTTATGAAGCGGATAAGAAATCATGTTAACTTGGAACTAAAATTCCAACAAAAGAATGAGGAACAAACCTTGTTATCATTGCTCTGAAGTCTGAACCTCCCCCTATTTGTTAGTGAAATGTGAGTATGCTTCGAAATGTGAGTTGCAACGAGGCCACATTAATTTTAAGAATTCAATATTACGACATTGGCGACCTTTTTTACCATCAAATCCTCACACACGCACTCTCTCCCTCCCTCTTCCTCACTCTCTCTCCCCCTCTCCCTCTCTCTAACACACACACATATCCATCTTATTGGGTACGGGACCATAATTCATCTATTTCACACACACACGCTAGTGCATAACAATATGGATTATGTGTATTATATTTGCCACCAGAACTGAGGGAATTAATTTCATGTATATCGGCCAGCCACAGCTCCAAGAATACGCGAAGGAGGTGGCCTGGTCTCTTGTCGGCGCCGTCCGGCGCGGGCCACGGGCCCGCTTCCAAGTGCACGTGCAATGCACGTCTTCACAAATATTATAACCAGATGTGAGAAATCACATACTAACACGATGTTGCAATTAATTTGTAATTAAAGAAGCCAAAAGTCTTTTTTCTTAAACCAGAATTCCTTATGCTGGAGTTTAAACAAACCCCACAATAACATGATCAATTTTTTTTGCTCTACTTATCACCTTGCTCTACTTATCACCTAATTAAGCAAATGCATGACTTATGAAGCGGATAAGAAATCATGTTAACTTGGAACTAAAATTCTAACAAAAGAATGAGGAACAAACCTTGTTATCATTGCACTGAAGTCTGAACCTCCCCCTATTTGTTAGTGAAATGTGAGTATGCTTCGAAGACAATAATTTCTTATGCAACATATGCTTTTACATCTGAAAGAGCTACAAAATATGTTGACCTACCTATGTGCACTTCCTAAATCAAGCGGATAAAATTATTTCTATCGGCAATATAAAATACTAAACATTAGTTCGGATTGAATAGTACAACAGAATTGTCATTTCTGACTTTTCATCCGTCACTGAATACGAAAGAAAGGGGCAATGTCCACTAACCATGCAAATATTCTGACCATGGGATATTTAGGCTGGCGTATATGGGAAATCAAAGCTAAAAATGACTCGATGAATTAGGGATACATCAATAAATATTGTAAAAAGTGATAAAAACAAATCTGCAGCAACTCGCGACCCCACGAACTCGTATTCGCAATGAGAAAGTTAGTGAGGCCGCCACGGTAGGCTAGCACCAAGGGACAAGGGCAACAACCGCCTTCCTATCCAACCTACTGATTCTGCTGGCGCTACTTTCATCCTAAGCCCATGAGTACCGCTAGTGTGTTGGCACGTACGAAGAAACTACGAACTGAAATTTTCATCCAAATTATGAAAAATGTTCATGTTCCTCTCCTCTCCCATCCCTCGTGTGAACATACCCAATTCGTGGTTGGCTCGCTACATTCAGCGTAGCTCTGATGTGCACTGCCCTCGCTCTTGATTAGTTGCCGTCGTGCCATGCATCGACGCCAACAAGCTGGGGAAACAAATGCAAATGTTACACCGAGTCAAAATCAACCATCCCACAATCGTAACAATAGAAAATATAATAACCAAAATTTAACAGAAGAACTACTGCTTGGCTCGCAGATCCATCTCGATAGCCCTTGATCGGCTCTTTGAGCTTCTCCTAGCCGCCTCAACATCACGTCATTACCAAACATGTAGTGGATGCCTAGTGGGACAAGGATTAAGAAATAACATGAGGTGAAAAATACGATGGCTGTCAATTCCATAAGAAGATCCAAGTAATTTGACAAAACAGATCGGGAGCATCTTGTATAATCTCAAAAAAGCAACTAAAAATATGAGAAATGAATTGATGAAAATCAGCCCCTGCTCTCATTCATGCTTGCTTTTGTAATGGGAGGCAAGGAATGGGGATACTGGGAGAAGAAAGGAGCACATGGACGGCAAGCCTCCACCACCGGCAAGTGGGGTTGCTTCACATCCAATCTCCATGGCCGCCGCCTCCATGGGGACGAACTCCCATGTTCACAACCGGGCTCCCAATCGTCCGCTGCCTCTCCGACCTTGACGACGAAGTAGTCCCTCCCTTCGATCCCATTCGCAACGAAGGCAACACCCATCCCAGCGGACGGGTCCGCGGTGAGATCCCTACTGGATTGTGGTCGCGCCTCCCCAAACCTCACCGCGGGATACATGAGAGGGCGCCGTTGCCATGGTCAGCGACATAGCAGCAACGGCGCCTTCGCTGGGATTGGTGGCGACGGCGGCATCGTGCGAGCGGGAGGACGGCGGCGGCGACAGAGTAGGAGATGGGGGTGGGGCTGTGATCTGGACGTGAGAGGAGGATGGGGATGGGGCTGCGATCTGGACGTATGAAGCGGTCGAGAGGAGCGGAAGCAGGCGGCTGTGTTTTTCCATCGTGCGGGGTTTGTGGAAGGTCAAACGAGAGGGGTTTTTTAAATGCGGGGCAGAGCAACGAGCGTCGTAGGGACGGACGCGGTCGGTTGGCAGGAAAAGGAAAGCTACGCATTTTTTAGGCAGTAGAGATGATTGATGATAAGAAAGGGAAAATCACATCAATATAAGGAAATATCCCATCAATACTTGATTGATTGTGATTTATTTTTTATATGGTAACTAATCTGATGAGTTTATGTGGGTGGTCCATCAATACTTGATTGATTGTGATTTATTTTTTATATGGTAACTAATCTGATGGGTTTATGTGGGTGATAAAGCGAAAAGGAAGGTGGGAGGAAGACGAAATAAAACCAGCGAAATAAAACCAACGAAAGTGGTGAGACGAAAAAAACCAGTGAAAAATAACCGGCGGACTATTCACCAACTACTCCATTAGGAATAGAGATAACTTGGTGATGCAAATATACATCGCCAGTCGCATGGCAGAGTAAAACAGCCACACGCCTCATGATGCCAAACTGCCAGGCGGAAACTTCGCGCACTGTAGCCGCTCTTCCACCCGCCTCCCGTCGTCGGTGATTTCGCCTCAGAACGCCGCCGCTCGTCCGTCCACCCTTTCCCTCGCCGCGACTGCGCCGCCCATCCCCGCTGCCAACCGCGCCACAAGAGACCTCGCCGACGCGCCGATTTGGATCTGCCGCCGCTATGTTTTTTCGGCCGATTCGACTGTTCGTCGGGGCGCTGACAGGTGTGATGGCTTCCGCAGCTCATGGTTGCCGTCCGCAGTAGCACTACTGGCCGCCGGGGCAAGCAGGGGAAGTCGCGCGACCACAGTGACCCTGCCGAGTGGCTTTGCTCCGATCGGTGTCACCGCATTTATTCTCCTCCACCAGCCGCCAGCCGTCAAGGATTTATAGTAGACAATTTGGCGATGGCAATGAGCACTTCTATCTTTTATGTCAAACGGTTTGAAAAGACTATGGTAGAAGTGTTTGGTCCAAAAGTAATTGAGGGAACATTGCATGCATTGTAAGTGGCTGAATTGTCCTACAACATGACATGGATAGTACAGAGGATGCCTCGAGGATGCCATCATCATCCTTGAGGCCAGGCCCGTCGAGAAGGGTATGCGAGCGGTGCGATCGCACAGGGCCTCCAAATCGTAGGGGCCCCGATCAGAGAAAAAAACTGTGGTGTGATCGTAGGTGTTGACTTTTTAGCTGGCTCTCCCGATCCGAAAGCTACGCTCGCGTGCGTCGAGGAGACATGGCTTAGCTGAAGGTAGATGCAGATGGGCCGTCCCATTTAAAGGTCAGTAGCTCGAGTGCGTAAAAAAATCGCCAAAACTTAAACCGCGCCAGCGAGACCTCGAACACGCGACGTCCCGCCCAAGATTTACAACCAAACGAGCCGACTTGAGAAGCTCTATTGTTTTGTAACCAGCGCAAGACCTTAAAGTACACTACAACTTTTGAAATTTTACGAACAATTCAAGAAAATCAAGAACAAAAATTTGAAAATTCTGAACAAAAATTGACAAACTCGAAACCCTTTTTAAAACCATGAACAATTTTTTGAATACGGACAAACTTTTCAAACGTGAATAATTATTGAAAAGTTGAACAAAAAATTCAAAATTCCAAAAAGATGAACAACTCTTTAAATATACATTGAATTTTTTTTTATTATATGCTGAACAATTTTAAATATATACTGAACATTTTTGTGATATACGCTAAATAAAATTTAAAATATACATTGAACATTTCTGTAATGTATGCTGAACAAATTTTGAATTGTGAACAAAATTTAAAAACCGTGAATTTTTTATGAAATCATCAAGAAAATATGAAATGTTAAACTTTTTGAAAAAAAAGGACGAAAATAATAACGAAAAAGAGATAAGATAAGAAGAGAAGTAAAACAGAAAAAGAAACAGAATAAAAAACTGGAAAAAAGGAATAAAGAAACAGGAAAAAAACAGAAAACCGACAAAAGTGAAAAAAAAGGAAGAAACCGGTTTGCCTGGCATTGTATTAACTCGCGAAGTGGGCCGGTCCATCGTGCGCAGCTACTCCCGCGCTTCAGCGAAGCCACGTCTCCTGGACGCACGCGAGCGTGAAATAGGAACCACCGCCTGATCCTACCGCAAGAAAACTGCAGCCGAATGCACCAAAAGTGGAAGCTCGGTTGAGGCCCATAGTCCTTTTTACTGGTGAGGCTCATAGTCAATATCGTCATTCTCCACTAATCGCAGCAAACAGGCCCACGGCCGGATGCACGAGAACAAATAGATATTTTTGTCTCTCCAGAAAAAAAAATGACTTCACAAGCGAGAAATAGGGAGGTGCCAGCTTCTACGAAGGGACGAGCCGCCGATAGATGGTGGACGGCCACCGCGTTCCGCTGTACGGCTGGCCGTGGGCACCTGTTTCCCTATTGCAACAGCCACATCTGGTCATCCCGGAACATATTCCGAGGTAGCCTGGACTCAAAATATGCGGACGAAAAACTAGTTAGGTTTATCTCTTTTTTGATACAATTCTGGTTATTTTGATGTTTTCATACTGTATCAAATGCAATTACTACAAGTAGAGCAGAGCTATTCCATTAGGCCGTACTTAATTTTAATCAAAATTAATAGGTTTGAGACATTCCCCGTAATCTAATTTTAAATTCTAGTACGAATTCTTTGGTGTGTGCTTTTCTACTATACTACTAGCATATTTCATTACAAGAAATACTCAATAGATTTTTCTTTTGTGAGAATAGACTCGGCGGATTAAAAGATTTTGTCTCAAGAAATACTAGACAAATTATGCTTTTCAGTAGAATGTACGTCTACTCTTTGGCATTACTATATGACACATTTCTAAATATTAAACGAAATAACACATATCCAAAGCTATATAATTAACTGAAAATATGTCTAGTTATATTAGTTATACACTTTTTTGCAAACCTTTGGGCCCCATATCACATTTCGCACCGGGGCCCCAAATTTCTAGAGATGGCCCTACTTGAGGCCATTGCAGATACGGAGACATGGATTTGGCATGGATATTTTGGGATGCCTGGATCTTGCAATGATATCAATGTGCTCAACCGATCACCACTTTTTGCCAAGTTAGCCAATGGAGAAGCTCCACCAGTGATCGTCGAAGCAAATGGCCGCACCTACAACTATGGGTACTACCTTGCGGATGAGATTAGTCCAAAGTGGACTACTTCCGTGAAGCCAATCTCAAGTCCCCATGGTAAGAAAGAACTCTATTTACACAATGCTCAAACGACGGATAGGAAAGATGTGGAGAGGCCATTTGGGATTTTGCAATCCCAATTTTCTATTGGGCGAGAACTGGCTAGATTCTGGGACCAGAAGAACCTTTGGTACATCATGACTGCTTGTGTTATCATGCATAACATAATCATTAAGAATGAGCATGAGCAAGATTTGGATTACACCTTTTATGACCTCGTGTGCATATGTGTTCGGTCGATTAGAAGAGAGGACTGAATCAGATGTTTCATGGAGATGTACCATGACATTACAGAGACTGATACGCACAATGATCTTCAAAAAGATGCCATGGAAGAGTGGTGGAAATGGCATGGAGACAAGCCTCCTAGTTTCATCTCTATGTTTGTTTTACTATGCAAGAATTTTATTGTATCTGTGTTTCGTTTCATGTTGTGGATTTGATTAATTATGTAATAATTTGATGTTCTGGACTGATGAAATTGTTGTTTTCTTTGTGTATTTATTTATCTGGGATGATTTTGATTCGGATATGTGTGGATGTTGGCTGTTGTAGTGCGGTTGTTGGCTGCTGTTCAGCTGCTGTTGGCCTATTTTTACATCACCTGTTGGAGCGGCCACCACGTGGCTTCTGTATTTTAGTACATCATCTGTTGGAGTCAGACATTTTTTGTTGATGTAAAAAGACTTTTTACTGATGTATATTTTACTCACACAACTTTTGTTGATGTAAAATACATCATCTATTGAAGATGCTATTAGCGCCTCCCGTGTGGCCCATCTAGCCTAACAGCCACCCGAAAAAAAACAGGCAACAACGCACAACCCAACCAGCCCCTCCACGAGACAACCGGCCCAAAACCTGGGTCACGCATGCCAAAACGAACCGATCACGAATCTTGAATCATTTTAATCGTGTGGCAAGGGACCTAGATGTGACATAATTATTTCTTATGTAGGTGAGAATTAGCAAATCTCAATAAGTATACATGTTCAGATTTACGTGTTCAAAATCCTGTTGCCTTTCAGAGCTTGGCGAGGAGAAAACTGATGACAAGGATAACGTGTCCCCATTGAATGCTCTCCTGGCCAGGGGCGTACCCACGTTGGGCCAGGGGGTGTCACAGGACATTGGGTAGAAAAATGTTTTACCTATACATGTATAGCCCATATACGGTTGGGACACCCCGTAATTTCATTACCTGGACACCGGTACAATAAGCCGGCCCAATCAACAACTACCTGTGGCGCGATGCAGCTAGCCAGTACGAATACCACTCAAAAAAAAAGCTAGCCAGGGCGAATCCCTCAAATACAAATCCAACCAGCGCGAGGCCCAATCTTAGCAGCGAGAGCGAGACAGCCAGGGCTAAATCGATCGACCACCCCTAAAAAAAAGCTAAATCAATCGACCCTCATGGCCTCATCTAATTATTTCTACCCCCTAAAAAAATCTAATTATTTCTAAAAAAATCACTCATCTAATTCTAGAAAAAAGGCTCTCATCTGCAACAAACAATTTCTCAAAAAAAAGAAAAATCTAAAACAAACAAAAAGTTTCATATGCCTCTCCGTGTCGCTCGAAATAAAATCAATCCATCGCTTGGCTCGGCACTCAGGTCACCATACTCACTTTGACATCGCTGTCCCCAGATCTTGTCGAGTGGCCAAAGCAGCGGAGGAAATGTAAGGTAAATCATAAGAAGTACGGACCCCAATGTGACGTGTTTGTTCTAGATTGTAATTCTTGTTCCTCAAACCCTTGAGGATTAGGGCGGCCTCTTAATTGTGTTGAATCATTGAAATATTTATAAAAACAATTGCATGAAATATTCAAAATTTATTCACAAAGTGGAGGTCAAATCACAATCCTTGTGATCAACATTTGTGCTGGATGATTCTCGGAAGACTAGACGCACCAAAGTAAGCTTACTTTTACAACCGTGCAATTCAAGTATTAACCCGCGAAAAAAAACCAAGTATTAGATGCATATTCTTTCATGGTTTAATCTTCTCTGCCCAAATATAAATTATCAAGCGCAAATATCAAATAATAACTATCGAGTTACACCCAAATATAAATTATCGAGCGCAAATATCAAATAATAACTATTGAATTACATGTCGTAGAAGGAAGCATTTCTAAAAAAGCAAGAGCGATCAATACATGATTAAAATGTTGATCGGTTTTAAATATAATGTTGTAGAAATGCATTAATATATACTTTTATTTAATATGGTATGCATGTTCTTTTGTGCATGGGACACCGGGTAAGTTTTGTCCTGGGTCCGCCCCTGCTCCTGGCCATAGGGCCGTTCTACTTCTAGAGTAACGACATCGCAATCTATAGCTCCAACCGGCAATAGGGCACCTGCTGGGGATGCTTGGGGGCAGGGGGCGTGCTTTGACTTCAGCACGGTGGCGATGTGCTTGACCTCGGTCAGCTGGTGGTGCAGCTCGGGCGACACTGTGCTTCACCTCGACCAGATGGTGGTGGAGCTTGAGCGGTTGCGGGTGGGTGGGTTGGGGTCCGGGGCTAGATGGCACTTGCTTTAAAAAAAAATTCCATGCGAACATCACAAATAATTTTTGAATTTGCCATCATGTATAGAAACAAACAAATTCTAAAATTTCCACGTGAAACAACACAATAATTTCTCTTGCCTTCGTGTATGGAAACAGAGAAAAAGAATCCAAAGTTGCCATATGTTAGATTTTTTTCCTAAAGTTGCCATGATGTGTAGAACATTTTTTTGTTGAAAAATTCGACATGTTTCCATGAATTTTCCAGAATTAATATTAAACAATAATACTTGCCACGATATAGAATTAAATTTTCCATGTGATCATTACATACTATATACCATCTCACCTTTACAATTTCTCTTAATTTTCCATGATTTAGGAAATTTAATTGCCCGAATTTACCTTGTGACTTTTTTTTTGCAATTTTTTCTAACCCGACCTTTCATTTTATGATAATTAAATTTCTAAAAAAAATCATGTGACCACCATAAAATTTTCCAGTATTTGCCATGCTTTTCACAGTACAAAATCCTTACTTTCGTCATTAAACCAACACAAAAATTTCTCCACTTCTATCATGATTTAAGACACACAAATTTTCTAAATTTGCCATGTGACTATATTGATTTTTCTATGAGTTAGAGAATAAAATTTCTAGATTTTCCACGAGTGTCATGATTTTTCATGTACATATAGATAATTTCCATTATTATAGTGAAATAAATTTCTGAATTTTCCATGATCTAGAGATCAAATTTCCATGTTATGTCCATTCTTTTTTCTATATTTACCATTTCAACTCTATTTTTGAATGGCAAATTTAGGTAGGAACTTCATGGCTACCATTTTTTTGGTGTCAGATATGGCAAAATTAACTTGTCGTGCTTGGCACATCTAGATTTCATGGATGACCACTTAGGTTCAAAAATCATTGTTAATATTTTCTCTATCTTAAGTTATGGCAAACTTAGTTTTTCATGCATGGTATTTTTTACACAATTGCCATGGCAATTATTGCACACAGTTGCCATTAGACTAGTCACAATGGAGAGTAACTTACACAAGTAACATACACGCTACCCTAGGCTATGATAACCCACAAGTATAGGGGACCGCAATAGTTTTCAAGGGTAAAGTATTTAATCCAAATTTATAGATTCGACACAAGGGAAGCCAAAGAATATTTGAAGGTATTAATAGCTGAGTTGTCAATTCAACCACACCTAGATATTAATTATCTGCAGCAAAGTGATCAGTAGCAAAGTAGTTTGATAGTTTTGATAGTAGTGACAGCAACAATAGTAACAGTAACAGTGATAGCAGTAATTTTGTAGCAAGTGTAACAGTGATGATAGCAGTAGTAACGCAGCAGAAACAATATAAGATAAATTCGTAGGCATTGGATCGGTGACTTGTTGGATGATATTCATCATGTGACAGTTATAACCTAGGGCGATACGGCACTAGCTCCAGTTCATCGATAAAATGTAGGAATGTATTCCGTAAATAGTCATACGTGCTTTATTAAAATAACTTGCATGGCATCTTTTCTCCTACCCTCCCGTGGCAGCGGGGTCCATATTGGAAACTAAGGGATATTAAGGCCACATGTTAATAGAGAACCGGAACAAAGAATTAACACATAGTGAATACATGAACTTCTCAAACTACGGTCATCACCGAGAGTGGGCCCGGTTGTTGTCACTCTGAGGTTGTCGGATCATAATCGTAGTAGGTGACTATAAATTGCAAGATCAGATCTAAAACATGGATATAATGATGAATTCATAAACGGTTCAGATCTGAAATCATGGCACCCGGTCCCAAAGTGACAAGCATTAAGCATAGCAAAATCATAGCAACATCGATCTAAGTACATAGAGGATACTAGGGATCAAGCCCTAACAAAACTAACTCGGTTACATGATGAATCTCATCCAACTCCTCACCGACCAGCGAGCCTACAAAGGAATTACTCACTCCCGGTGGGGAGCATCATGGAATTGGCGATGGAGAAGGGTTGGTGATGATGAAGAACGAAAACCCCCCTCTCCGGAGCCCCAAACGGACTCCAGATCTGCCCTCCCGAGGAAGAACAGGGCTTGGAGGTAGCTCCGTCTCGTGGATCGCGATAATTCTTTCTCCTTGATTTTTTCTGGAAATACGTGATTTTATAGTATCAGGGGGGTCGTCAGCGGGGCCACCAGGTGGGTACAACCCACCTGGGCGCGCTAGGAGAGGGGGCGCGCGCCCTGGTGGGTTATGCCCAACCAGGGGCCCCTCTCTGGTGGGTCTTGGCTCCATAAATTTTTATTATTGATATAAAAAATCCTTGCAAAGTTTCGTTCAATTCTGAGAACTTTTATTTCTACACAAAAACAACACCATGGTAGTTCTGCTGAAAACAACGTCAGTCCGGGGTTAGTTTCATTCAAATCATGCAAATTAAAGTTCAAAACAAGAGGGAAAGCGTGAGAAAAGTAGATACGTTGGAGACGTATCAGGCTATGTTACTACCTCCATAGAGGGTAGTAACATATGTGTAGTGTCATGCAAGCTTCATTTATTAGGTTATAGACTCATTTTATCTTGGTATGTGTGATGTTACTCATAGAATGAGTAACTGGCTAAGTTACTCAATTTACCTCTCTTCTCATTAACTCATTGCCACATAGGCAAATTTGCTTAGTTGGACCCAATGTTACTCTTGAAGTTACTCACACTATGGCTAATCTTATGTGTATTTTCTAGAGCTTGATGGCAAGTATTGTGCATGCATCATGGCAAATTTTATACACATTTTGCCATGCTTTGTTTCTCAACATCATGGCAAGTAGTGTCATGGTACTTTCTACACACATTTATCATGATTTGTTGTGGAGCATCATGGCAAATCTACACAAAATTATGGATATTTTTTGTTTATTCTATCCACATGCCACTGTAATTGACCACACATGGCAACTTCTTGGCTACATCAGGTAGATATTCTGTTTGATATGTTTTTGAACTTCCATTTCTTGTCTGGGTGGTTAATATGAGCACCTTTTCACAAACACTATTTTACATGAAAACTTTATACATAATACCATTTGTTCACATGGAAAATTCTCTTTGACTTTTCTGAAGATGCGATATTTATGATACTTCATTATCTATATAAACCTTCTACTATGTGCCAATTTGTTTGTTCTTATAATTATATTTTTGATATATATAGTGATTATAGACATGTTGTAGTTTCACTGTTGTAGAATTATGACATTTCGTGAACACAAGCATTTTTTGTTATATACAGGTGGATTCTTAATCATGATCCTGGCAAACTTACTTTTCTGTCGTTTTTTGTTCTAATACCCATGTTATGTAATTTACCCTTTTTCCTTTTAGGTTTTGTTTCTTTAGAGGGCAGTTTTATGCGCATGGAAAATTTCAAAATTTTGAGTTATTTGATTTTAAAAAAATTAGCTAATTGTATGCCTTTTCCCCCACATCTATACCTACTATTAAAGGGAATAGGTATTCTTGGTTAGGTTTAGTCCTTTTCATTTGGTTTGTCGAATCGGGATTCACTAAGACAAAAATAAGAGTGCACGCTAAAGTTTCGTACTGTTGGCTCGTACACAGGCTAAGTGATCTTGGCCAGGTACTTGTATGTTGCTGGGCCTTTTATGAGCTTTCATAGAAACCGCAAATAATAATTGGGTCACAATAAACCAACATTGTGGAAATTGAACACACAACCTCTTGTCTGTATCTACAATGTAACAACCAACGACCTATGCGCCGTTTACATTTACTAATCCCAACTCGCTCTAAATATACGAGTGGCAGTCCTCATGTTTAAGGCAAGATAATTAAGCGAATAGGCTAATTAATGGAAGGATTGTGGGCTTAAATAAAATATTTAAACAGATGTGGCTAATTAAAGAAATAATTATGGGTGAACCAATAAAATAATTAAAAGAAAGATTGTGGTCTTAATAAATAGAATATTCAAATATATGAGCCTAATCAAAGGAAGGACTTGAGGTAAAAAGGTAGGCTAATTAAAAGGAAGGATCTGTAGGCTTCAAAATGAGAAAACGAAGGATTTGATTTGATTCCCGACTAAAACGGGTGAGGATGTCATGATAATTAGCAGAAGGATTATACTTAAATGAAATCAGTGTGAGATTATGTCCTGCAAAGAAAATATGAAAAGGGCTAAATTGCATCGTATTTTTTTATGTTCATTTTATAGAAGGATGCTGCGTTGCAGCATGTTCTTCATAGTGAATGCGGTGTTGTGGGATATCATGCTTGCACAAAACATCAAATTTTTTTCTTTGCAACGCACGGGCATATGTGCTAGTGATCCCTATATTCTGGGCCAGCTTGCAACGCGCTAAAAACTTGCTGTAGCGAGCGTCTGAAAGAACGATACAGGTCCCGTGTACGCCGCCGTGCGCGACGCGTTCCAGCCCAATGTGCCGGCGCCCGTGTCACATGTCACCAGCTTGCGGGCCCCAAGCACGATGTTTGCGCTCGCCGATGGGGCGCGGATGGCCATGACGCTACCGCTGGAGAACGTGATGATTTTATTTTTCTGCCATTGCAGTAAGAAATGTTTTGTTTCTGGTTTTGAAGTTTGCTCATTCTTTTTTTAGAGTTCTATATGTATGATCTTGGAGCTTTGGAACGCGACCATGACGCTCGTGGAACTTTTAGGTGTTCGTCTGCTCAAAAAGCTTCCGATGGTAAACTTCTGCATACAGTACTTTATGCTTGCACCGTTGATATTGTTAAAAGAATGAAACCCGGCAAAGAAAAAAGATGTTGGTAAAAAATTATTCCTGTTATAAATAAACGTGATTTGGACATTGTGCAACCATTGCCCGTCTAGCTCAGTTGGTAGAACGCAAGGCTCTTAACCTTGTGGTCTTGGGTTCGAGCCCCAAGGTGGGCGTCCGTTTTTGCATTTTACCTTATTGATTTTGTACGATATAATTAGTTGAACTTGTTTTCAAAAACAGTCTACAGTTTTTTCCTTTCATAATTCACAAGTGCAATGTTTCATGAAAGTATAGCTAATGATCCGACTTTGCCGTTGACTAGGTGGAATAAGTTGAAAAGGATGCAAGTGATATGTGTCATAAAAATGAATGTTACAACAAAGTTAGTTTTTTGAGGTAGGAACGGGATTGTAAATTCCTAGGAATTTGATTACAATCTTTCATAAGCAGAGATTTAAAATGAATTTTTGTGGTAGGAACGGGATTATAAATTCCTAGGAATTTGATTACAATCTTTCATAAGCAGAGATTTAAAAAAAATTTAGAGGAAAAGGGCCGCGCCCCTGTTCCATTTCATGCTGAAACGAAACAATAGTTACAGGATCATCCTTACAATAAGCATACGGCGGACAGCAGAAGTACAACCACAGAGGAAGCAGAGGCGCGGCCCTTTTCCTCTAAAAAAATTTAAAATGTGACACTCCGAACATGTCTTTTTGGCAGAGATTTAAAATGAACATGGATGTCCGCAATCAGGGAAAAGACACCATACATTCTCGTCACAACAGCAAGCTCATTGTTTCAACGAGTCCTTGAGATCATTGACGATTGGGTGCAGGCTAGACATGTTCGGAGTGTCGAGATCAATCAGTCTGATCACCGAGCCACAGTCAGACGCCAAATATAAAAGGCCCCCTAGAGTTTCTTCTAGATCAAACAGGCCCTCTCTAATGGCCACAACCTCAGGTTTATAGGCAGAAGTCCAACAGAAGATATCTCCCCGCCGACAAGGCGACGATTGTTGTGTTGAGGTTACAACAAAAGATATTCGAAATTGTAATCGATCTCTATAATCACCTTTTGCATCTTGATATTCCATTCACAACTCACTGATTGTTGTGTTGTGTCTGAGGTGTGTGGTAATGGTTGTTACCTGTATGAATATTTTTATGGTTTTCTTAATGAAAATCGGTGGTAATAAACCCCTTTTTTCCTAAATAATTTTTGTTTGAGCTGGACTAATCCCAGAGATTTGAAAAGCCGCATAAGTCACTATTGTGAGAACCTTAGACGTTGCATGTTTGGACACACTTTGATCTAAGACAAGAGGATTGTGAAGTGAGCTACCACTGCTTCCTTGTTAGACGATGAAGATCTTGTTGTACCATCGGCAATGGAGTGCAGTACCACACCCTTGCTCGGGTAGCCCTATCAACGTGCATGTGCTGGACATTTATTTTTCATTGATAACACTACCCGAGCCGTCAAATATAGAGACAGGACTGGTGAACAATTTGGCCTCCCTCTATGCTCAACGTAGGGGCAGTTGGTTGTGTGTTCATCGCCAGTGGTGCTTCGGCGGCGCCAATTTTGGTAAACATAGGTAGACGTGTAGGTATGACCGTATGAGCAACTCGGCATCGTCTTTTGGGTCGTGGACTCGTGGATTCTTAGGGATCGACGTCGCCAACATTTATCTGCAGAGAACGGTAATTTCTCGACAACCTGCATTGGTAGAACTTTATTGTTCTAGCGACGGTGTGGAACTCCAGCGGAGGCAACTCCGGCCGTCTTGGGCATGTACGGGATGGAGAGGACAATTCTCTAAGTAGTGGATTAAATATTCTTTTTTGTTTTGGCGATTTCCTGTAATACTGGTGTTACTGTTGATTAATATAGAACCGCTACTGATTTGAAAAAAGAAGAATATTATACTTTCTACAGCCTCTCTCTCTCTCTCTCTCTCTCTCTCTCTCTCTATCAAAAAAAGTTAAGCAAACGTAGGCACATGAATGGGTTGCTGCCGCATTGGAGAGATGTACTTAAAAGCCTAACCCTAGCCTGCAATGTGACGACTCAGCCATGTGTGCTGCTTTACGTAGTGCGATGTCCTCGTCGTTATTCTTGGGATCCTCCTCCTGAAGCTCCTCCTTGATGCCGATGTCGGCGTTCCCGTCCACCGCCTGCAGCTCCGGCCTGACGTCCAACACATCGACGAATGACGCCACCTTCATCTCGTACTCCTTCTGTCCGATCTGGTAGTGCTCTTCGAGGCTCGACGAGATCATCGGCTCCAGTTGATCCACCTTGTGATGATCATCAACCTCGCAGCTGGAGTCGTAATCGAAATGCTGCATGACGTCGACGTTAATGTCGACGCCGCTGCCACTGGGCTTTCTCCCGGCTTCATCGCTGCCGGCACTGGTTGCCTCGTAGTAGAAATAGTCGTACAGCTGCTGTTGCTGCTGCTGTCCGCCGTGATATTGCGGTTGCCGGCTGTCGTCGTGGTCGGCGCCATTATTTTGTATCACGGGGTCGGCGCCTTCTTGGGCGACGTAGAGCGCGTCGACGACCTGATGATCTTGGTCGGCGTGGAGGAGCAGCTGCTCCTGCTGGTGGTTCGACGAGGTGACCTCGAGTTCAGCGCACGGGCCGTCCATGACGTCCCCGCCGGCCACGCCGGATGCGGCCTGGCGGCACATGTCGAGGTGCTGTTGCAGGGCGGCGAGCTCGGCCGACAGGAGCTCGCTGGTGTGCTCGAGGTCGATGATCATGCGGCAGCAGCCTCCGACGGGGTCCATGGCGCGCATCTCCGCCTGGTAGATGAGCGTCTGCATGGCCGTGTTGCAGAGCTCCGGCTTGAGGCGGCGCAGCGTCTTGAGGATGTTGCTGACGCCGAAGAGGCGGTGCGCGTTGAGGAACCGGCGCTGCTGGTCGGCGGGGAAGTAGGGCGCGAGGGGGCAGTCGGGGTTGCACTTGCGCCGCTGGTACTTGCACGCCGCGCAGGCCTGGTTGGTCGTGCCACCCCCACCCCCACCCCCACCGCCGGAGCCGCCGCTGCGGGGGGAGACGCTGCTGGAGTGGTGGTGTTGCGACTGCGACTGCGATTTGGTATTGTTGGCGTTGGTGTTGGTGGTGATGGTGGAGGAGGCGTTGGTGATGGTAATATGGAGGTGGGAGGAGGAGGCGGCGGAGGAGGAGGTCATTGCTGCGCCTGCGCGCGCGCGCCGGCAATGGCGACGGGGCTGCCTAGCGAGGACGGAGGCGTCGGTGAAGGGTTGGGCCTGGCGCTGTCGTAGGAATAGGGGAGGCCGCAGGGGCTGTCAATGCCATTATTAGTTAGGAGTTAGCTGGGTGATGCCTATTAAAAGGGATCGTATGTAGTAGACGTTGTGGCACAAGATCGATAGTGGAAAGGGTCGCGGCTTGGGCTCCGATCGTTGCGGGGTGCTAAGAGTTTGTTAAGTATTAGAGGATTCCAGTAGCCCGCCACTACTTTTCAGTCAACGTCGATCAGGAGGATCCATCTGGTAGCAATCTGTGGTCTGAAATTCGCAGCTAGCTAGCTGCATGGAGCTTGACATCCTAGATTTGGATTTGGGAGTGAGCCAGTGCCCAGTAGGTGGACGTGCACGGCACCAACGGGATGCATGCATGCCATCGACGTGCCGTTGCTGCCGATAACACGTACGCACGCATGGCATGGTCACTCACGCGAAAAGGAGTGAGCGACCGTGACCGATCGACCGCAACACCGCTCGGTCTGGTCAGCCAACGATCGAGCAGCTGACCATCGCGTGCGCATGATCGGTTGGTATCTTGAATTTTGATTTTACAAAGGAAACAGCAAATAAATAGCAGTACAGAGGATGGATAGTATCATGTGTTGAAAAGTCTCAGTTTTTTTTACACAGCCCTCATTTCAATGTATTTTATCCTGAAAATTTACACACATGTACGTTATGCCTCCATGTATATCAGTAAAATTTTCAGAATTTTTTGAAAATAAAAAAAATATTAGTTTTGATGAATTTTGAATTTTACAAAAGGAGATCTCCATGAAGCTCAGCCTCCAAAAGCAATTTTCGGAAAGATAATAACTATACAACAACGGCAGAAGGCTGAAAGGAGCTACA
Source organism: Aegilops bicornis (assembly GCA_021605145.1). Taxonomy (NCBI): domain Eukaryota; kingdom Viridiplantae; phylum Streptophyta; class Magnoliopsida; order Poales; family Poaceae; genus Aegilops; species Aegilops bicornis. Next base: position 831,378,917 of record CM038671.1, on the reverse strand, counting down.
CATAGATATCTAAAGCTTCTTGCCAAATCCTCAAAACAACCGTATTCCTTCCTCTTTGCCCGATAGATAGTCCATTTGAGCTCTTCTTCGAACTTTCTTCTCCAAATATATAGGCTTGGAGGTATATGCTAGAATATGTAGTCATTCCTTGTACTCTAGATAGCCCAAGATACTAAGATGATGATTTCCAGTGAGAAAGGCACATTCACCATGTTCTTTAGGTGTGTGACTTCATCATGTATGCCTAGCATACTTGGTGCCCAAATTGTACAAATGTAGGACCAGCACAAGTGTGCAAAGGGGCAATGAAAGAATAGAACATGTATATTGCACGACACACAAGTGTAATCCTGAATAAAAACCTGCTTCCTTGTAGGAGAGATCTAGTATTTAACATATCATTTGTGAGGAGCCACTAGAAGATCTTGTGTTTGAGTTGGCAGCAAGTTTCCCATATCCATTTGATTATTGGCATAACCTCAAGTGCAATTGCAAGCAACCTATAAACCTTAGAAACTTTATATTGATTTGAGCCCTTAGGCAATTGCCACTGGTCTGCCTTTGAGGTGAGGGTTAGATCTTGAATTAGAAGTTCAAGTTCCTAGAATTGCACATAGGCCTCTTCAGACAGTGCCAAATGGAAATTAACTACTAAATCCTCTGCTTGATATAAATCAAGGAGGGTGATATGCGGGCTTATAGCAAAGGAATGAAAGAATTATTTATACTTTGCAAGAAGACCTCCCCTCTATAGAACTGGTTTAAAAACATCATGAAAATCTTGCTTGATTATTAGCAAACACTTCTTTATAATATCGGAATTAAAGCCATGTGGGCTTGGAGATTTATTTGAGGGCAAGTCCTTCATTATGGCATCTATCTCCTTGGTAGAGAAAGGTTCTTCTAGGAAGGATAAACCATGATGCACTAGCAATAGGTGAAGCAATTCAGGAGGAATATTGTAATGATCTGATTTGCTTAACATGTCCTTGAAAGCTTAATGCAGAAGAGAAGGTTTGCAGCATGATTAGAAACCTCCAAACCATATGATCCAGTCAGTAAAGATATATAATTGTGCCTATGATGGAGAGTAGCTAAATCATGGAAGAATTTAGAATTTTCACTTCTAAATTAACCCATTTAATTTCCCCCCTATGCTGTCAGTATGCATTTGTTGTTGCAAGAGTTGTCCAAGTTAAGTTTAACATGTTTCCTTAGGCCATACTCCAATGTTGTGAGTGCTCTAAAATTTTCTATTGCATCCATCATTTCAATTAGAGCATTTGCATATGTGATATCCTCGTTTAGATTGGAAGAGTCCTTAATGAACCTCCTATAGAAACCTGCATGACTGTGGAATCTTCTTATACATTTGACATGTTTAGGACATGCCATTTTGTCAATTGCATCAACTTTAGCTTTATCTACTTCAATGCCTCTTTCAGAATTTTTATGACCAAGGACTATACCTTCATTCACCATAAAGTGGCACTTCTCCCAATTCAAGACAAGATTAGTCTCTTCACATCTCTGCAAAGCTCTATCAAGATTGCTCAAATAGTCATCAAAAGAAGTGCCGTATATAGAAAAGTCATCCATGAAGACCTCAACAATTTTCTAACAGAATTCAGAGAATATAGCAGCACTGGTAGAAAAAGGGCCATTTGTCCCGGTTCGTAAGGCCCATTTGTCCCGGTTGGGGAACCGGGACTAAAGGGTCGGTACTAAAGCCCTATACCTTTAGTCCCGATTCTTACACCAACTGGGACAGATGGGCCTCCACGTGGCCGCTGCGGCGAGCCCAGGCAGGAGGGCCTTCGGTCCCGTTTGGTAACACCAACCAGGACCAAAAGGCATCCACGCGTCAGCAACTGGCAGGAGCTGAGGTTTTTTTTTGAATGGGGGTGGGTTTAGGGGGTTTTGTAGGGTTAATTTAGGTGTTTCATATATTGTGTTAGCTAGCTAATTAATAGAGAGAAGTGTCCTCTCTTATCTCCATGCTTGCTCGATGCTACGTACTATACATATAGAGAGGACTCGACACGCTAGCTAGTAAGCAAATGATGAAACCATTAAGTACAGAAGATCGTCAAGAACATATGAATACAGAGAGAAGTGATATCGATCTCTCCTTCTCCGAGAGATTGGTCGAACAACAAGTTTTCATATATCTATCCGACGCTACTGGCTACATATATACAATATAAGATCTCTTACAATATAATCCCTAATTATATATGAACTCAGGTTCCACATGGTATTCTCCGTCTTTATTGATCACGTGGTCAAGAAAGAATGCCGCCAATTCCTCTTGAATTGCGCGCATGCGATCTGGTGCTAGGAGTTCATCCCGCATCTGAAACATCTAATTTGAAGAAGGGGGCCAATACATATATATGAATGAATGAAACTCAACACAAATAATGGTAATAAAATAAAATTGTGAATATTATTGCTTACGCACTTCATATTGTTTTTTAGAGGGCCCCCGCTCACAGGTTGTGTGGCGGATAGACCCGCAAACGTAGTATCCACAGTAATTATTCCCGGCTTCCTGCCACAACCACTTTACAAGAAATAGAGGTCAATCAAACTGATAAGCAAGCATGCTAAATGGTATTGATGAAACTAGCGCTTGAATCACTAGGTGATGCGCGGAACTAGCTAGTAGTACTTACTTTCAGGTGTGTAAATCGCAGCTTCCCCGGCAGTCCCGGAGCTTTTGCGGTGAATTTTTTCCAAACCCTGCCGCGCAAAGAAAATATTTACTTGATATCAGGAAATGAAAAAAGTTGCCGATATGGTGCGATAATGATCGCTTTAACTTACTTCTCGAGCATTTCAGTCATGTCCGCATACTCCTGGGGATCTTTTCGTCTCGAGTCTAAGACGGTTACTAGTCCCTGCTCAAGCTTAATCTCTAGGAGAATATAGTGGAACCTGCACACCCATGCATAACTCATCAATTACATTACTATAACCTCGACTAATAAGGGAAACCGAATATGCAAAAAACAGTAACAACTCACTTGAAGTTGTAAGGAAAGAGTATTATATCTTTATTTTGATTTATTATCAATGATCGTAGCAAATTGGCCTCGGTATCTTTCGCATGAAATTTAACCGTAAATGCATCTATGAGATTTGTGTTAATGAACCCAATCACTACTGGAATCAGCTACTTTGCAATCTGCCAGATCTTTGCCGTCCGCTAGCGGACGGCAAAGAAGCTCTTTGCCATCAGCTACCGAGAAGCGGACGACAAAGAAACGGCTGACGGCAAAGAAGTTCTTTGCCATCCGCCATTTCTTTGTCGTCCGCTGGCTGACGTTAAAGAATCTTTGCCGTCCGCTGGCTGACGGCAAAGAGGGAGGTGGCACCCACTAACGGAAAAAATTAACGTCCCCCCTCTTTGCCGTCCGCAGCAGATGGCAAAGATAAACCAAAAGCGGACGGCAAAGGCTAACCTAACTAACGGCCGAGCCCCCTCCCCGCCATTACTCTCTGTTTCTCCTCTCTCCTCCTCGACGCCCACAACGATCAACCCACCGCGCCGCACCGCCGCCCGCACCGCTTCGCCGCCCGCCGCCCGCCACCGCCTCACGCCGCACCGCCCCGCCCGCCACCGCCCCCACCCGCCGACGCCTACCATCCCGCCGCCGCAGTGCCGCCCGACACCGCCTCCCCACACACTAACGCCCCACCATCCCGCCTCGGTGCCCGCCTGGCGCCTCCCGCCATCGCCCTCCCCACCCGGGGACCGTCCCACTGCCCGAGCCCCGCCGCCCACCCGCCCACCACCGGCGCCAGCCGCCTGCTCGGTGAGTATTCTTTTTTGTTTTTCTTTTTTGCTGTTTAATTGTTAGTGTTAGATTTAGTGCTAGATATGTGTTAGTGTTAGTGTTAGATTTAGTGCTACATATGTGTTAGTGTTAGATTTAGTGCATGGGTTTAAGATGAAAAAAGATGAAAAAAGAAGAAGAAGAAAATAAGAAAAGAAGTAGAAGAAAAAAGAATATGTAGAAGAAAATAATAAGAGGAAGAAAAGAAGTAGAAGAAGAAGAAAAGAAAATAAGTATAAGAAGTAGAAAAAAGATGAAAAAAGAAGAAGAAGAAAAGAAGAAGAAGAAGTAGAAGAAGAAGAAAAGAAGAAAAGAAAAGAAGTAAAAGAAGTAGAAAAAAGATGAAAAAAGAAGAAGAAGAAAAGAAGTAGAAGAAGTAGAAGTAGAAGAAGAAGAAAAGAAGAAAAGAAAAGAAGTAAAAGAAGTAGAAAAAAGATGAAAAAAGAAGAAGAAGAAAAGAAGTAGAAGAAGAAGAAGAAGAAGAAGAAGAAGAAGAAGAAGAAGAAGAAAAGAAGAAAAGAAAAGAAGTAAAAGAAGTAGAAAAAAGATGAAAAAAGAAGAAGAAGAAAAGAAGTAGAAGAAGTAGAAGAAGAAGAAAAGAAGAAAAGAAAAGAAGTAGAAAAAAAAACCCCGACACCTTGACCCCCAGACCCAGACACCCCGACACCACACCCCGACCCCGACACGACACCCCGACCCCCTGACCCCGACACCCTGACACCCCAACCCCGACAGCACACCCTGACACCCCGACCCCCTGACCCCGTGAGCCTGTCATTGATTATAGTGATGATGATGATTATGCATTTATTGATGATACTGATCAAGATTATTATTGTACTTGATGATGATGATTATGCATTTATACATAGTGTCAGGTATTCAATTTTTTATGTTGTACTTGATGATGATACACTTAAGTGATATACATATTATTATTCATGTCGGCATTTTTTTGCCGTTGTACTAATTTCGTTTACTCTTTGTCATGGCAGGTGTTGAAAGATGGTGGGCGCTGGTCGGGAGCGCTCCGAGGACCCTTATTCGTAGGTGCATGCGACGAGGTCTTCCATTCCACACGCACCTCTCCGCCGAGCGTTGCTGGACAGTATGGCGACACCGCCGGGCCCTTCTTCGTCGACCGCGGTGCCGAGCAGGGGACGAGGTAAGAAGAAGAGAGGAGCTGGAGCACGTGGTCGCGGGAGAGGAGGTAGGGTGACTGCGAGGGCGCCTTCCTCGCCGCCACCCCCAGCTGTTTCACCCGAGCACGTGACTGCTAGGGTGGACTCGTCCAAGGAGGAGGCTACACGGACTCCGGTCCACGAGCCTCCGGTCCACGGGCCTTCGGACCATGAGAGTTCGGCCCATGAGACCCCGGAGGAACACACGTCTGGATGGGGTACCTGGCCGGATCAGCCCGAGGGGCCGAGTGGCCATGCTGATGATGGCGGGGAGCCGACTGATATTGACGAGGAAGGGGGCACCGTCTACCAGCGTGGTGCTACACGGCTCCCGAACGTGCCGGCGACCCGCGAGCAGAGGTGGTTGATTTTCCCTAATGGGGAGAGGTAAGTGCATTTAATCTTTTTGTATCCTTCTGCATTCACGTTTCTTCAAATATCTAATGCGTTGGCCTTGTCATGCTGCAGGAGTTGGGACCACCATCATAGTGTCCGCCGGCCCAACTCCGTCCTTGGAGTTCTTTGTCGGCAAAAATTCCCGGGGTTTGTTACGTTGCCTGGTGAGGGTCGGCTTCTAGAGCTTGGATTGAGTTGGGAGCACTACTTGGCTGCCTCGGCCCCGCCGGGTGAGATTATCGGCGGTGACTTGTGCAAGACGAGGGCAGACGTGGTGATTAGAAAGTTTTGGGTAATTTCTCCTTTACACAATTAAAAATCTTCAACTAGATAGTTATTAATTGTACTAATCAATATTGTCTCATTTGATTGCAGACATTCTACATGTGTGAGGAGGGATACGAGGAGGCGGCGGCAAATGTTATCGATAACGTCTGCAAGCGCCTACTACAGAACTTACGGCAAGAGGCTCGGGTGCAGGCCGTTCGAGACTACTACGCCGCGCGTGGTATCAAGAAGACCAAGCCGGCTTGCCGCGAGAAGTTCTTGAGTAAGGATGAGTACATGAAGGTATTCCTTAAGGCCTTGTACTTTACTTCCTTCATTTAGTAATTCATAGCCGTAGCGCTCAAGTTTCTATTTCCTAACTTAGGCCCCTCCGAGATGGTGTGCGGATCGGATGGATTGTTGGGAGGTGTTGGTGAATGAGTGGTGCTCAAAAGAATGGTGAGCCCTCCACAACGAGGCCAAAACAAACGTGCCCAAATGGAAGGTGTGCCACACCATCAAGGCAGCTCCAACTTATATCAGTACGGGCGGAACTGGGTATGTGGTTTGCTTCATGATTCATGCAATTCGTTCGTCATGCTAGCTTTCAGCCCTTTAATTACTAATTTACTTTGTTTCTCTCTTTCAGACACGCTACAATAAGGCGGATAAGGTGCCAGAGGTGTACGGCATGTATGCCATGGCCCACATTGGCTCTTACAAGAAAGTCAAGGCATTCTCTGCGTCTGACCTCGATGATACAAAAAACTTCACCAACATCTCCTCCCACGACAAGCTCGTGAAATATAGAGATGAGGGGAAGGCGAGGAAAGGGGAGGACTTTAACCCGAGCCAGGGTCCCATTGATACCCAGCCGCTGATGATATCTGGTGGCGGGAGGTCCCATGGCTCCATAGCCATGGGAGATGGACTTATCCGTTGTCCTAGCACTCTCCCGGAGATCAAGGCGCGCCAGTCGAGCTCCGCTCCTGAGATAAGGCCTCGTGAACGGCCAGTCCAACTCGCCTTCAAGGTTAGTTATACGTACTCAGCTATCTTTCTCCATTACATTGTATGCGCTTCCACCAATGATTACAAATGGTAACGAGGAGTGGTGTTGCAGGCTGCTATACAAAGTGAGAGAGATAGAACGGAGAAACTTCTGGCGGAGGCGGCGGAGAGGCAGCGGGAGTTGGAGGAGAGGACGACAAAGATGTTGGAGGAGGAGAGGGCACGGAATGACATGCAGGCAAGGGCCATGTACGAGCTCCTTGTGGTAAGTTTTTTCTACACATTAGCCAAAACATTCATGTAGTGTTTGTCTCATTACTAACTAGTATGATTGAGTCGTCAAAACCAAATGTGCGATCTCAGGTGCGAGAAGTCCGGTCAGACCGCTCCGCCGATGCCGATGATTGCTCCACAGGAACACGGTGAGTTTAATTTGAATGGACATTACTTTCTAGTCTTAACATTTGAGTGTCATCATGCTAACGAGACATTGGAAATGATCTTTGGTGCAGCGTAACTCAAGACAAGCATCGCATGATCCTTCTCCAGCTACTGGCACGAGCCACCCCGCTACAACACCTCCATGATCACGGTAAGTGTCTCTAGTGTTTTTCTTAACAAATGCATAAAGACCTAGACTTAGCTTTATTTCCTCCAATATGCTTACCATAATAACTTAGAGTTAGCTTCTTTTCCTCCAAAATGACTTAATAAGCTTACTAACCTCCAAAACCATCCATCTTACCTAGGTTAGCTCTAAAATGATGCATTTTACCCAAGTTGGCTCTAAAATGACCCATTTTACCTAGATTAGCTCATAAACGATCCATTTCACCTAGGTTAGCTCCAAAATGACCCATCTTACCTAGGTTAGCTCCAAAATGACCCATTTTACCTAGATTAGCTCATAAACGATCCATTTCACCTAAATTAGCTCTTAAGTGATCCATTTCACCTTAGTTAGCTCAAAAACGATCCATTTCACCTTAGTTAGCTAAAAAAACGATCTATTTCACCTTACTTAGCTCATAAACGACCCATTTCAACTAAGTTAGCTCATAAATGATCCATTTCACCTAAGTTAGCTCAAAAACGATCCATTTCAATTTGTTAGCTCAAAAACGATCCATTTCACCTTAGTTAGCTCATAAATGACCCATTTGAACTAAGTTAGCTCATAGATGATCCATTTCACCTTAGTTAGCTCATAGATGATCCATTTCAACTTAGTTAGCTCAAAAACGATCCATTTCACCTTAGTTAGCTCATAAAGGACCCATTTGAACTAAGTTAGCTCATAGATGATCCATTTCACCTTAGTTAGCTCATAAACGACCCATTTCAACTTAGTTAGCTCATATATGATCCATTTCACCTAAGTTAGCTCATAAATGACATATGCTTCTTGTTCTAGTCTTCTTCTTCTAGTCACCTATTTCTAACTTTCTTATTTGCCATTTTGCAGATTTCATTCACTTCATGAAAGCTAGCTTGCTATGATGGAGTTCTTGTTTTTTCTTTAATGAAACTTTGCATTGTATCTAGCTTGCTATGATGGAACTTGCTATCTTGATCAAACTTTGCATTGTAATATGTATATGGATGGAACAATGTGTATGGATGGAACTTGCTTATGTATGAATGGATGAAACTTAATTATGTGCTTTGGATATATATGTGATATGTTTGTCGTTAAATAGCCCTGTGAAATATATCTATATATGTCATATATATTTGCTGTGAAAATTGTTGGATTCAGAAAAAACAAAAAAGAGCCAATATACAGGCTCTTTTGCCGTACCACCGGCAACAGCGGCCTCTTACCGTCACTTGGAATGATAAGCAGACACGTGGCAGCCAACTGTGCTTCACAGGAGCTGACCCATTTGGCCAGTTTGCCTACAGTGGCAGACGACAAAGAGTGGTGACGTCTAGCGGACATCATACGGCGGACGGCAAAGGGCTGCCGTTAGCCACCTAACGGACTAACAGAGAAATTTTTGCCGTCTGCTTTCTTTGCCGTCTGCTGCTGATGGCAAAGGACCCTTTGCCGTCAGCCACTTAAAGCAGACGACAAAGTAGCTGTTTGCCGGATCTTACTTTGCCGTCCATGTTTGCCGTCCGCGGTGGACGGCAAAGACCTTTGCCGTCCGCCGTTCATGCCTTTGCCGTCCCTCGTGGCAGACGGCAAAGTAGCCGATTCCTGTAGTGAATATCACCGATTTGTCTTTTCTTCAATTCGGCGATCTTCAATCTGCATAATATAGTGAGGATAATTATATATACATGCAACGAAAGAGCTGAGCTATATATAGAGACTTAATGACAGAAGTTGTACTTACAGACAGTAGCAAGTGACCGTTAATTTATCGAGGGCCTTTTGATTGAAAAGCTGGAAGAACTCCTCAAATGGAACAGACAACAGATCAATTCCAACGAGGTCATGCTCCTCTTTAACTCTCAACGTCAAAGTATCCTTCCCCCCAGACTCTCTGCAGGTTTTCATGTACCAATCATGGAATCTTCGCATCATTATTGTTAGAGATCTTCATCTTTGACGAGAGGTTTCTCGTAATGGTATTTGTGTTCCTCCACCTCCAGTGTATCATAATGTACATCGTCGGGCAGGTAATCTCCAAGATTGGTACCGGGAAAAATCTCCGGATGATTAGCGACGATATCACTAGACACCTTGAGCGGGGGGGGGGGGGGGGGGCATGATTGGTTCGCTTGTTCACCGAGCTGGGCAATTTTTTTCCTAGCTCGTTGTTCTGCTAACCATTGATCACTGATAGTACTTCCCGGCCGCTCCGCTTCGATATATGACCTTTGAATAATGCGATCATAGTTGGATTGCAGCGGAGAAGGTGGTGGTCGCTTTAGGGCATCGATAGTGCGCTTCGCTTTCACCGGATCTATCTTATCCTCTGGAGGTGGATGTTTCTGTTGACACCAGATTTTGGCATGGTCAAAAACGTAATTAAGAAGGCTTCAAATGGAAAAGTGCTTAAAGTGAGAAAGTTCCGTATCGGGCCGTAGCCATCCGATCTAATCTCTAAGGCCGAAGTTGTGTTTGAAGTACTGAGATTTTGCATTCAGAACACTATTCGGCTGATTATGCCCCCAATATGGCCTCATATGGGAAAATTTTCTACACGGATTGTCTTCTTCTCGTCGAAACGATCGATTTTGATATAAGAAACGTCTAAATCGGAGCTCGTATGCAAAAGTTAGAGCCAAAACGGTGTGCTGCATAAGTCTGCCCCGGAAGTTCCGGGATAAACCGAAAGTTTGCACGCGGTGCACCCCGAAACTGGAATTTTAACATTATTTGCAGATTTGCGAGGCCGATTTCAACATCAAGATGACCTTGGATGAAAAAGTGACCTACTAAGTAATTTTTCTGCATTGCGAGATCTACAACTTTTCTTTTGGGACCATCGCGATCCGAAGCCATATGCGACCTCCAGGAGCTGTGCAAGTGGGCTACTTGATGTAATTTTAGCCCGGAAGTTCCGGGCTGATGGAAGTTCCGGCCCTCGTAGTCCGAGTTAGGTTATGTTTTGATGTTTTGGACGTGATTTGAGTCCTTTTCTTGTACGGGAAGTCCAGCCGCCTCATATATATGTAAGGGGTGACGGCCGATTGAACAACACACAATCGAACAATCAATCTAACATCTTTTACCTTTACCTTTATCTCTCTCCCTTGTTCTTCTTCTTCCTCGTTGTTCGTTCGTTCTTCTTCACTGCAGGGCGGCGACCCTCGAGGCCCTAGGGCGGTCAGGCCGACCTAGGGCAGCCCATAGCCCATACAGCTACCGACGGGTCCCTCCCGGGCGTGTGGGGTTTAGTCTAAAAGCGCCCGCCGGATTGTCTTGCGTACCGCGCTTCCGGTGGGTCTCCTTCGACGTGAGCTGCGGTGCATCACCCCCGGCGTCGATGGTACACGGTGACGTGTTCGTGTCCGAACACACTTTTTGGCGACTCCGCTGGGGATGAAGCTTAGAATGGTCTCGGGCCCGTTCTTGCTACGAAGAGATCGTCATCTAGGGTTTGCAATCTGCAAAGGTAATATGAATACCCAATTCACATATGCAGATGCAAATAATGCATATGTTGTTGCTAGATCATCTAATGAGCGTAATGTATCGGCTAGCCCTAGCTTTATCAATCATGCATCTAATTGTGTGCAAGAGCCGATGCAACATAATCTTCATGCTTCAACTTTATATAATTTTAGCAACATGCAACATATGTATCCCAACTCCCATGCATCGGCAGCCCCACAAATCCATATGCCGATGAACAACATGATGAGTTCCGTTAATCAAGTTGAAACACTTCACATAGGAACTTCTGATAGTATGCAACAAAGTGCTTCACCTTTTTATTCATCGGCAACTAGCTTGCAATATGTTAATCAAAACATGCCGGTGGATACGGGAATTGGCCATGCTACTACTAGTTATCCGGCCAATTACCCTCAATCATCATATGCTACACCTCATGCTACTAATTGTTTGGCACCATATGCAACTATGGGTATTCATAATTAAACCCGCACCTTCATGCTAATAGCCGAATAAGTGAAAATTCTATAGGATCACATGTGTCTTCACCTAATATCGTAGCATACAATGTTTCTCCTGCAAAATTACAGAATTTTGGTGACATCTCGTTACCAAAAGAGTCTGAAAGTGTCGGGGGGCAATTCTATCCAGATTGGGTCATTAAGAAAAATCTTACGTCTTTTTGGGACGAATGCAATGTTGTTCTACATGAATTAATAAAAGAGGGAAAGCCTATTAATTCTGCTGCAATTCAAGCTAGATTATGTCAAAAAGAGAAAGCATTGGGTGTGGATAGAATTATCAAAAAAGATGGTGATTCGGATAACAATGTTAATTCGGCTATTGAAAAGACAAAATCAAATATTACACATGCTGAATCTATTCTAGAAAAATAGGATGACAAGGTGTTGGGGAGCTATTCGAAAGAGGAACAACCTATCATTCAAGTAACTTAACCATCATGCTCTCCCAACATGTTTGAAAAGGTATGTCTAGCAAGTGATTTACCTTTCTTCCGATTTGGTCGCAACTTTATTGTTGATGCTTCTATAAGAGAAATTCTCATAAGAAATTTTGAAAGACCAACGACGAAGGGAAATTTATTTGTTAGCAATAAAACTGTTATAGAACATATCGGTCAATCTATTGTGCCATTTATAAAGACCGATAGTGACGTATTATTGCAGGCAAAGTTTTCCCCATTGCTTTAACAAAATTTCATATCTAATTGGGTAGCTTTGCTTGTTTCTTACTTGGCTTGCACTTGGTCTCAATTGAGACATGTGTATTCTAACTATTTTCGTTTCAGAAATTTAAAGCCAAGGTCAAATTCTTTTGAGAAATCCGATGCTAATTATATATTGTATCCAAAGACATCGGAGATAGAGTGCAAAACACAATGCATAGCCGAATGGGGATATTCTAAATCTGAACCATTCGTTTGCTTACATCCAAAGCCGTTCGCACACCAAGATCGGCTAGAAAACAAAAGGTATACCTTCGATTCAAACATGTGTGATCAAATCTTTGATTTGTTGTTAGAAAATAATTACATTAGAATTCTTGATCACCATGCCACGCCATCTATCCAAGGACGAATGTATTGTAAGTTGCATGATTCGTTCAAGCATAGTATTAAGGATTGCAACATGTTTCGTCAAATAGTTAAGTCGGCCATTGGTAAAGGACGATTGAAATTTGTTGAGACACCAAGAGATGACGAGTCTATTCCAATTGGTCCCGATGGCAAAAGGCTTTTGCATCGGCTGCTTCAAGCCGATCCATTTAAAGAGAAGGTAAAAACTACATGTGATGGGATCAAGGTTTCAAGTAAATTAGTTGTTCAAGAGCACAATGAAAATATTCTTGAAGGCATGAGCTCTATCGAAGATACAATGAAGACACCAAGGACTGGGGGGCAACAAGAAAATCCAAAGATCGATGCAAGTCAAGACAAAGGAGAGAAAGGCCGCAATAAGCACAAGTGTGAAAAATCCAAGGTCACTTTTGCACAATTATTAGATAAATATCAAAATAAGAGTGAAGAGAAGAATGCTTATCGGCCAAATCATGCAAAGAAACCAAGATCACCCCCAAGGCGCAAATATGAGGATTGGTATTGGCAAAGTGATAATTTTAATGCAACATATTCATATCCTTATTTTGGGCCGCCAATGCCAATGCCGTGGATGCCTCCCTATGCTCATATAGATACATATTCATCATGGGACAGGTATGATACAAGGGCACATTCTCCATCTTATTCTAGACCATCTCACCAATACTATGCAGCTCCAAGAAGATCAACATTTGAACAATCACGTGTCAAAGACCGTTTCAATCATAAGGAATCGGTCCAGAGCTCAAGGAAGAATAAAGAGGTGGTAAAGCAAGTTTACCGCGTGAAAAGAGATGGTCGTAAGTGTGCTACTTCAGATTTGATCTCAAATAACAAAGAGTCAATTAAAGTGTTGACATTGGCTGCAAAAGGCAAAGAAGTGAAGCAATCAATTGATAAAATCAGAGTGCCAAATCTGAAAAAAGAAGTTGAGAGTGCACAAGGTAAAACAAGAATTGCCACTGCTTCAAACAAAATCACAGCCGGGGTGCCCACTCGGCTTATCATATTGGCAAAAGAAGAAATTACAAAAACTTAGTGCACAAGAACTTGAAGATAGGAACATGGCATGGGTTCCCAAAGGAAGTTCTCAAAATAAGAATTATGTGCAAGCTTCCATTACAATAAGTGCGGCAAAGGTGAAGAATGAAAAGAGTAAAAACTATGAAGGACCAAGCTGAAGGTTTCAGCATCTTCGGTCTACACATTATCCATATTCTTCGACTATGCCATTAACGTTTATGCCATGAAATTCATCATCAGGTATGATTGGTAACCCTCAATGGGCTTATCTTAATCCAGTGATGCAATATAATTTCTTACATCATGAAAGGGTACTACCAAGTCAATATACATTTGGTTAGCTACAAGTTTGTTGCTGATCCAAAGGGCCGAAATACTTGATTTAATATTTCGTTTGTTTGTTTCGGCTATATGTGCTTAGAACGAAGTTTACAAGCAATGGCCTATATATACTTATCGTCCTAAGAACATGCAAAATGGCCGATGGAGTGTTGACATCGTCCTTAGAACAAGCTATACGGAAGTTATTTTTCGGCACACAAGCTTTGCCGAAAAATAGGGGGGCATGTGTTGACACCAGATTTTGGCATGGTCAAAAACGTAATTAAGAAGGCTTCAAATGGAAAAGTGCTCAAAGTGAGAAAGTTCTGTATCGTCAAAAGGAGAAATTTTGATATTTGGGCCGTAGCCATCCGATCTAATCTCTAAGGCCGAAGTTGTGTTTGAAGTACTGAGATTTTGCATTCAGAACACTATTCGGCTGATTATGCCCCCAATATGGCCTCATATGGGAAACTTTTCTACATGGATTGTCTTCTTCTCGTCGAAACGATTGGTTTTGATATAAGAAACGTCTAAATCAGAGCTCGTATGCAAAAGTTAGAGCCAAAACGGTGTGCTGCATAAGTCTGCCACGGAAGTTCCGGACAAAACTTCCGGGGAGGTTCCGGGATAAACCGAACGTTTGCACGCGGTGCGCCCCGAAACTGGAATTTTAACATTATTTGCAGATTTGCGGGGCCGATTTCAACATCAATATGACCTTGGATGAAAAGGTGATCAACTAAGTAATTTTTCTGCATTGCGAGATCTACAACTTTGCTTTTGGGACCATCACGATCCGAAGCCATATGCGACCTCCAGGAGCTGTGCAAAAGGGCTACTTGATGTAATTTTAGCCCGGAAGTTCCAGGCTGACCGGAAGTTCCGGCCCTCGTAGTCCGAGTTAGGTTATGTTTTGATGTTTTGGACGTGATTTGAGTCCTTTCCTTGTACGGGAAGTCCAGCCGCCTCATATATATGTAAGGGGTGACGGCCGATTGAACAACACACAATCGAACAATCAATCTATCATCTTTTACCTTTACCTTTATCTCTCTCCCTTGTTCTTCTTCTTCCTCGTTCTTCGCTTTGTTCTTCTTCACCGCAGGGCGGCGAACCTCGAGGCCCTAGGGGCGGTCAGGCCGACCTAGGGCAGCCATAGCCGCCACACCACCGACGGGTCCTCCCGGCGCAGGGGTTTCGGGTCTACAAAAGCGCCCGCCGGATTGTCTTGCGTACCGCGCTTTCGGCGGGTCTCCTTCGACGTGAGCTGCGGTGCATCACCCCCGGTGTCGAGGGTACACGGTGACGTGTTCGTGTGCGAACAGTTTCTTTGCTTTCACCGCTTCAAAGAAGTCCCTCACTTCGGCTTTCATGATCTTCACGTTTTCCTCCACGGTCCTCTCGTATGGTAACTTCTCTAGATGCTTGAGAGATGGACCGAATCTGTATTGCCTCCCGCCTGTGGCAGTACTGCTAGACGCTGGAGCAGACGGAGCGGCTGCGGCTGTCTTCTTTCCTTGCTTACGAGGCGGAGGAGAAGGACTATGACGCGCCGGAGCAGCCGGAGCGGCGGCGGGTCTCTTCCGCCCTTGCTAAGGAGGCAGAGAAGGAGGAGGCTGGCTGCTCGGGCGCGCCGGCGCAGGCGGAGAAGGAGGCGGAGTGCCGCCACGCACCGAAGGAGGCGGAGTGCCCTGATCACTCGCCGGAGGAGGAGACGGAGTGCCCTGGCTCGCCGGAGGAGGAGGAGGAGGAGGCGGAGGCATCCAGTTCGGAAGGTTGATGAGCTCCTTCCGCCATAGGCATGGAGTCTTCAGAGAAGAATCTAGCCGAGTCTCCCCTTCACCGGTAGGGTGGTCAAGCTCGAGGTCCTCAAATCCCTCCGTTATTTCGTCCACCGTCACGCTAGCATATCCTTCTGGAATGGGACGGCACTGAAAAGTTGTGCCGGGTTCAGGAGGTCGAACAGAGCCGACAACCGCCTTTACTTTGAATTGCTGCCATTGCGTCATAAGGTGGCAATGTTGAGACTCCGTGATAGCATCCACGGGGTAGCTCGTAGGAGCCGTCAAGACAGGCTCCTAAAGCAGCTCGGTGGAAGCCACGCTGCTTCTCCGCCGAGATGGCGGGGTAGCTTCGGCAGGTCGCTTGCTACGACTTGCGGAGACGGCTGACGTGGCTGAGTTGGAGCAGGAGGAGTGGCCTCACGCTGTGCCGGACTTGAAGCAGGAGGAGTGGCCTCACGCGGTGTCGGACTTGAAGCAGGAGGAGTGGCCTCACGCTGTGCCTGACATGAAGCAGGAGGAGTGGCCTGCTGTTGTGCCGGATTTCGAGGAGGAGGAGTGGCCTCACATCGAGGAGGAGTCGGATGACGACGCGGTGTCGGTGGCCTTTGAAAGATGATGCAATTCTTTCTCCATAGGATGATACGATGTATGGCCTCTCCCATTGTGTGCTCCTCGTGCTGTCCAGGAATGTCAAGCTCTAGCCCCGAATATTGGTCCACCACCTCGTGCTGCTTCTCGGCATGGATGGGACGGTGCTATCCAATGCTGGATCATCTGCTAGCTGCTGCCGCTGCTGAGACCCCCTTTCCAGGCTAAGTGATTCGATCTGCTGCTGCTGCCGCTGGAATTTGACTGCCAAGTCCGCGTGCGCTGATTCTAGGCCTTGAAGGCATTCTGCTTCCTCCTTCCTATGCTCCTCCTCCATCTTCCTCTTCTTCTCCTCCTCCATCTTCCTTCTTGCACGGGTCCTGTAGTCGACGTTCCATTCCGAAAATCCCTCATACCAGGTGAGGGAGTTCCGGACTAGGGGGTGTCCGGATAGCCAAACTATCATCATCGGCCGGACTCCAAGACTATGAAGATAGAAGATTGAAGACTTCGTCCCGTGTCCGGATGGGACTTTGCTTGGCGTGGAAGGCAAGCTTGGCGATACGGATATGTAGATCTCCTACCATTGTAACCGACTCTATGTAACCCTAACCTATCCGATGTCTATATAAACCGGAGGGTTTTAGTCCATAGGACGAACAACAATCATACCATAGGATAGCTTCTAGGGTTTAGCCTCTTTGATCTCGTGGTAGATCCACTCTTGTAACACACATCATCAATATTAATCAAGCAGGACGTAGGGTTTTACCTCCATCAAGAGGGCCCGAACCTGGGTAAAACATCGTGTCCCTTGTCTCTCGTTACCATCCGCCTTAGACGCCTGATTCGGGACCCCTACCCGAGATCTGCCGGTTTTGACACCGACATTGGTGCTTTCATTGAGAGTTCCTCTATGTCGTCACCGATAGGCCCGATGGCTCCTTCGATCATCAACAACGACGCAGTCCGTGGTGAGACTTTTCTCCCCGGACAGATCTTCATATTCGGCGGCTTTGCACTGCGGGCCAATTCGCTTGGCCATCTGGAGCAGATCGAAAGCTACTCCCCTGGCCATCAGGTCAGATTCGGAAGTTTGAACTGTACGGCCGATATCCGCGGAGACTTGATCTTCGACGGATTCGAGCCGCAGCCGAGCGTGCCGCACTGTTTCGATGGGCATGATCTAGCTCGCAAATTAACAAAGGCCTCGAGGCCGCACTAGCATCCGCTCCGACCCTTAATCCGGAGCCGGATTCCCGATCGAGGACGAGTGGTTGGACACCGCCGGGGCGACAATCCTCACGGCGATTGAGCGAACCCTATCCCTGTCGCTGCGAAGACCTCGACCTGTGGTGCCGGACTCCTCTCCGAACTCCGAACCCCCCGCGCCCCTGCCAATCGAATCTGATTGGGCGCCCGTCATGGAGTTCAATGCCGCGGACATCTTTCAGCACTCACCTTTTGGCGACATCTTGAGCTCGCTAAAGTACCTCTCGCTATCAGGAGAGCCCTGGCCGGACTGCGGTCAGGACGGTTGGGATGCGGACGACGAAGAAATTCAAAGCCCACCCACCACCCACTTGGTAAGCCGCTGTCGACGATCTAACCGACATGCTAGACTACGACTCCGAAGACATCGACGGTATGGACAACGATGCCGGAGACGAACAAGAACCAGCGCCATCAGCAATCGGAAAGCCACCTCATCATATGACATATACATGGTGGATATCCCAAAGGATGGGAATGGCGAAGGAAAAGAAGAGGATGACCCTCCAAGAAACAGCCCAAGCGCCCGGCGTCGGTAGCGCCGCTCTAAATCCCGCCACAAAGCAAGAATGAAGATTCCGGCACCGGAGATAACAATACACCGGACGGTGCGAAGACAATCCACTCCAAAGAAGATCCGGTAGCGGGGAGGATGGAAACGCCACCCTCACGAGAGCGGCGAAGAAGAGGTAGAGGATTATATGCCTCCCTCCGGAGACGAAGCAAGCCTCGACGACGATGAATTCGCTGTGGCTCGAGGATCCCGCTTAACAAGAGCGTTTTAGACGCAGGGTTATGGCCACGGCGAACAGCCTCAAGAAAAAGCGGCAACAACTTAGAGCTGATCAGGATCTCGCTAGCCAACAGATGGATGAAGTCCTCGCGATCGAAGAGCATGAGCTCGAACGCCCCTCCAAAAGCTACCCTAAACGCAAGCTGCTCCCCCGATTAGAGGAGGAGGCTTACGAACCCGCATCACCAGGAGACAATACGGCTGACCGACCACCCGATGGTCGCGACAGGGAGGCCTCTAGGCCCTTCACTAGAACTGCACTCGCATCGCTCAAAAGCACATGGCCATGTGGGAATGCTCCGGACTGCGAGATATATTGGAGGACAAGGCAAGACAATCAAGATCGATCTATGGATCGCGTGGACGCCTACGATGCGTGATTTACAACCGTCCGCCACGGACATAAGACTTCGCCGGGCCAAACAAAACAGACAAAAGCTCTTTTGAGCTCCGTCGTGATATCGCCCGATCAGAGGCACCGCACACCCACTATGCTTCACAGACGAAGTAATGGATCATCAAATCCTCAAGGGTTTAAACCCACAATATTGAATCCTATGATGGCAAAACAGACCCGTGGTTTGGATCAAGACTATCTCCTTCACATCCACATGGCCCGCCGTGACGATCTTCACGCCATCAAATACCTCCCCTCAAGCTTAAAGGACCAGCCCGGCATTGGCTCAACAGCTTGCTGCCAGAGTCAATTGGGAGCTGGGAGGACTGGAAGCCGCATTCCTCGATAACTTCCGTGGCACTTATGTGCGACCACCGACGCCGATGACCTAAGCCACATAATTCAGCAGCCAGACGAATCGGCGGACAATTACGGACACGGTTCTTAACCAAGAAAAACCAAATCGTCGATCGTCCGGATGCGGAGGCCCTTGCGGGCTTCAAGCATAACATCCGCGACGAGTGGCTTGCCCGGCACCTAGGACAGGAAAAGCCGAAATCCATGGCAGCCCTCACATCACTCATGACCCGCTTCTGCGTGGGTGAGGACAGCCGGCTAACACGCAGCAACAACCTCAGCAAAAATTCTGGCAGTCCGGACTTCAAGGACCGAAATGGCAGGCCGCGTCGTAAAAAAACAAACGCCGCATTAACGGCGACAATACTAAGGATACGGCAATCAATGCCGGATTCAGAGGCTCTAAACCCGGTCAGCGGAAAAAGCCATTCAAAAGAACTACTCCGGGTCCGTCCAATTTGGACCGAATACTCGACCACTTGTGCCAGATACACAGCACCCCCGAAAAGCCAGCTAACCACACCAACATGGACTATTGGGTATTCAAGCAGGTAGGCAAGTTAATTGCCGAAAACAATGACAAGGGGCTGCATAGCGATGACGAGGACGAGACCCAACCGCCGAACAATAGAGGGCGAAGGGTTTCCCCCACAAAAGTGCGGACGGTGAACATGATATACGCAACGCACATACCCAAAAGGGAGCGGCGTGCACTCGAGGATGTCTACGCGATGGAGCCAGTTGCCCGAAGTTCAATCCATGGTCCTCCTGCCCGATCACTTTTGACCGAAGGGACCACCACCAAAGATCCGCCACGGCGGATTCGCCCTGTACATCGCCTTAGACCCAATCGTCGATGGATTTCACCTAACCAGAGTCGATGGACGGCGGCGGCAGCAACGAACCTGCTTTACCAGGATACGGTCGCAAAATGGGCATAGACCCTCAAGGATTAAACCTACCAAAACGACCTTTAAAGGCGTCATACCAGGTGTAGAAGCCAATTGTACAGGCTCAATTACGGAAGTGGTCTTCGGATCCCGGATATCTTCCGAAGCGAGGAGTTAATCTTGACATAGTCCCGTTCATGGCGGCTATCATGCCTTGCTCGGACGTACCACATTTGCAAAGTTCAACACGGTGCCGCACCACGCATACCTCAAGCTCAAGATGCCAGCCCTCGAGGAGTCATCACGGTCAACGGAAACATCGAACGTTCTCTCCGCACGGAGGAACATACAATGACTCTCGCGACATAAGTGCAATGCAGCCCCTTAAGGCAATTCTCGAGTCCGCCGGTGGCGGCCGGACAGCTAAGCAGCGCCGGAGTAACTTACAACAAGACCACACACGCGTTCCGAGCACGCGTAGTAGTGCGGCCCCAACCCCAGCTCTGCGAAGCGTCAAAGCAGGTCGCTTCGGCGTACACCATTACGCTCCAAGATACCATGGGCATGGGGAGAGGGGCACGACCACGATAAACCCAGACTGCGGCTCAACCACACCAGGGGCTCTCAAGTGTGTCGTTCCTTTTTCTTTTCTTTTTACCTTTTACTTTTTACCCACAGGACTCCGTTCATCAGAAGCCCTGTCCGGCAGCAGACCTGTCACGATGCAACAGCCAGGGAAGGATAAAGGCTACAACGAATATACAGGTGGTCTCCATTACGAGCATTTTTATACACCAATCTGTAGCCTACCCCTGGAGGGGGACATGTTTAACAGTCACATACCTTGCTTATCGCACTATTTGTATCGTTTTGCATTCGTAGCAGCACTTATTGAATAAAACAATGCAGCACCTTTTTTCTTATAATTGCATTTCTTTTTCAGACATATGTTCATTCACGGCATGTTGCATCCGTACACTTTGGTACGGCTAATATACACCAGGGGCTTATGTTTCCCGCATTATGGTATGATGAGTCCGAACACTTTCACAAGTGCGGCACCCCGAACTTATAGCACTATATGCATCGGCTCCGAATCATGTCTTGGGTCAATAGTTGGGTTTGCCCGGCTCCCATGTTTTGGTACCTTACGTTCCATTATATCGGCTAAGGTAGCACTGGGAGAACCACTGCGATTCCGCCCCAGTTGAGCTGGGTTAACGCCTCAGTGGAGAAAGCTAAAACTGACCGTCATGATGAGGCGAGAGCCGTCGCTGTTCGAGAGGTTTTGCGAGTCCTTAAAGACTTATGCCGCTTAGAGCGAGGAGCGGATACTGTCCGGCCAAGGCGTGGATAGCGCCCAAATTCGACCTTCCGAAGACTAGGGGCTTCGCGAAATTTAAAATTATAGAATTCTATGGCTAAGTGAGAGTGTTCAAGCATTATAAGTCCGGTTGCCTTGTTACATTTGTGTTGAGCGCCTCCTAGATGGACCCAAAAATGGGAACAAGAGCGCTCAAGTTTATCCCGAACACCCCAGCACTCGTGGCATGGGGGTTGAAGCCGACGACTTTCCATCTCTCAGATTTGATAAACAGCCGCACAGAAGGTAATATTTTAAATTAACAAGCGTTGCTTAGCGCATATGAACTAAGTTTTCAGCGCACAGGATAACAAAATGCGAGTCCACTCAAATATTACATCTTCGGAGCACTCACCCGCAATAGTGCGGGCGCCCTTGACACACTCTTATAATACATCTCGGGCGTGCGATGCTCCTTGCCCTCCGGTGGCGGGTCCGTCCACGAGCTTACAGGCATCCATCTTTCCCCACTGCACCTTTGCGCGGGCAAGGGCCCGATGGGCACCTTCAGTACAGGCGGAGTGCTTGATGACTTCAACCCACGGGCACGCATCCACCAGCCGCCGCACCAGGCCGAAGTAGCTTCCAGGCATGGCCTCCTTAGGCCACAGCCGAACTATGAGGCCCTTCATGGCCTGTTCGGCCGCCTTTAGGAGCTCGACCAGCTGCTTCACTGGTCGCTAAAGGCACCGGATGTCCGGCCTCAAAGACATCGAGACCAGAAGACCTTCTCCGTCGAGCTCCCTCCTCGGCCCGGTAGAATGCAGCAGCATCGGACACGCTGCGAGGAAGATCTGCGAACGCCTCGAGAGCTCCGAATCGGGTAAGCAACAGGTAATTAACACTCACATGCTTACTTTGCATGAAAAATGCCTTACCCGCTGCTATTTTCTTCACCGCCTCAATCTCCTGGAGGGCCTTGTAGGCTTCGGCCTTAGCGGCTTTAGCACTCTCAAGAGCTGTTGCAAGCTCAGACTCTTGAGTCACGCTCCAAGCTCTCATGTTTTTTCACGAGATCCTGGAGCTCTTACTGTACCTCCGCCACCCACGCCTCCTGCTTCTCTCACTCGGTGCGCTCCACGGCCGCATTGAGTTCGGCCGCGGCCACCGCCTCCTTCAGGGTCGCCACCTCGTTAGTGGCCCCTACGATACCCACGTTATCCTTGTCATTTTTCTTGCAACCAAATCCTTTTCTGTAAGGTACAATTTTCATAAGGTATTACTCACCTTCTTTTCCTCGAGCTGCTTCTTGGCATGGCCGAGCTCGTTCTCGGATCGCCGAGGTTTTCCTTCAAAGTATTGACCTCCTTGATCGGTCAAGGCGGAGGTCAGTAGCACAGCCTGCAATCCCATATTGACATATTTTTTATATGACTCATGCGTTTATCTTTCTAAAGATCCTCAGTCCGGCTTTCCTTTCCAAACACCGAACCGAGCATCAGGGGCTACTGTCTATGCGGTACCATTTTACATATATTGAAATTCTTACCTCAAAGCCTGTTAGAAGGCTGGTACAGGCTTCGGTCAGCCCGCTCTTGGCGGATCGAATCAGACGGATCACCGCACTCATAACAGGCGGTGCTCCTCCTCGATGGAGGCGCCGTTGAGCGCCTCGAAGCTATCCGGTGCCTCCGGTTGGATGGAGGACACGGCGTCTTACCCTTCTTGCGAAGGGATCGCTTGCGGACTCGGAACGGCTGAAGGTTCCGGCATGGAGTCCGGACAAGGGTCGGGCTTAGAGCCCTGGGGTCTTGCCCCCACGCGCTGAGTCCGGGAGGTTGCCTTGTGGCACCTCCTGCGCCACCTCCTCGTGACCAAGCCCCTTGGGGCCCTGCCTGGCGTTGTCCATGATGTGAGGCGAGGAGGCGGTAAGGCAGTACTCTCCATTTCCGACAAGCCCAGGGACCCGCTCGATGAATCGGCGAACTCGCCTTTGGGCGGGCTGCACGATTGTTCGACATTAGAGAACACTATGCAATAATAAAAAGCCATGGGTATCCGGACACTTACAATCTCTCCAGGGGCTTGGCCCTTGTAGGCCAATCCCCCTCGTCGTCGTCGACGTTGGTGGAGAAGTCCGGAGGAAGGGTTCTTCCCTTCTTGGACCCTCCGGCCTCCCCAGTTGGGGCGGCCTTCCTTTTCCTCTCCTACCCCGCTGGGGGAGAAGCTTCTTCTACTTCCTCCTCGTCTTCAGGAGAAGATTCTGCTTCAGAATCCGATAGCACCTGGCGTAGGGAGCTCCTTCGAGTTCCCGTGGCCTTCTTCTCCGGCACCACATGGTGTGCCGGAGCCAGCAGCCCCGTCAATCGGGCGTCCGCTGGGTCTTCTGGCAAAGGAGCCGGACAGTTAATCTGTCCGGACGTCTACAGCCAGTCCTGTCGAAGAATAGGGAGTTTTAGATCCCACGTAGAGTCAATCTATGAAAAAAGAGTCCCGTAAAGGGTAAAATAACTTACCTCGCCGGCTTGACGCCGCGAGCGGTATCCGCGATCTTTGTTAGCGGATGCGGGGCCAGCGCCCTTGAACAGCACCTTCCGGGCATCTTCGTGCGTAGTATCGAAGAGCCGGCTCAAACCGGTCTTGTGCGGATCGAACTCCCACAAATTGAAGGCCCGTTGTTGGCATGGGAGAATCCGGCGGATGAGCATCACCTCGATTACGTCGACAAGCCTGAGATTCTTGTCCACCAGGTTTCAGACGCATGTTTGGAGTCCGGATAGCTCGTCCCAATCCCCCCACTTCAGGCCCGTCTCTTTCCACGACGAGAGCCGTGTGGGGAATCCAGATCTGAATTCGGGGGCCGCCACCCATTCAGGATCGCGTGGCTCGGTGATGTAGAACCACCCCGATTGCCACCCCTTTATTGTCTCCACAAAGGAGCCCTCGAGCCATAGGACTTTGGCCATCTTGCCGACCATGGCGCCTCCGCACTCCGCTTGACGCCCGCCCACAACCTTCGGCCTGACATTAAAGGTCTTCAGCCATAGGCCGAAGTGGGGCTGGATGCAGAGGAAGGCCTCGCACACGACGATAAACGCCGAGATGTTGAGGACGAAAGTCGGAGCCACGTCGTGGAAGTCCAGGCCGTAGTAGAACATGAGCCCCTGGACAAATGGGTGAAGTGGAAAACCTAGTCCGCGGAGGAAGTGAGGGAGAAATACCACCCTCTCATGGGGACTGGGGGTTGGAATGAGCTGCCCCGCGTCGGGCAGCCTGTGCGCGATATCGCCGGACAAGTATCCGGCCTCCCGCAGTCTTGCGATGTGCCCCTCCGTGACGGAGGAGGCCATCCATCTGCCTCCCGCTCCTGACATGGTTGGAGAAGGTTGAGGAGGAAAGTGCGGACTTGGGCGCTAGAGCTCGAGTGCACGGAAATGGATGAGCAAAGGAGGAAGAAGGTGTAGGTGAAAGGGTGGATCCTTATCCCCTTATATGGGCGGACAAAAACATGTGTCCCCGCCGGCCTGGTAAAACTCGCTTATCCCCCAAGCGTCACAATCAATGGCGCGGTTGGGTTACCCACGTCCGTATTGATGGGAATACCGGAATAAGGGGATCACGATCTCTGCTTCGACAAGACGTGCCAAGGGAACCGCCTCTCTAAACGCACGGAGGTGGAACAATAAAAACGAGTAAAGGCTTGGTAATGGCATGACGTCACGCCACTAAATACGTCAGCAGATTGAACTTGTGTAATATTATTCTCTATACGGTGGTACGTGGAATTTATCTTTGCAGAGCCGCACACTATCCTGGTGTTCACAATCTTCTATAAATTATTCGGAGGAAGAACCCGCCTTGCAATGCCGAAGACAACATACGCGTCGGACTCGTTGTCATTGAAGCCTGGTTCAGGGGCTACTGAGGGAATTTCGGACTAGGGGGTGTCCGGATAGCCGAACTATCATCATCGGCCGGACTCCAAGACTATGAAGATAGAAGATTGAAGACTTTATCCCGTGCCAGGATGGGACTTTGCTTGGCGTGGAAGGCAAGCTTGGCGATACGGATATGTAGATCTCGTACCATTGTAACCGACTCTGTGTAACCCTAACCTATCCGTTGTCTATATAAACCGGAGGGTTTTAGTCCATAGGACGAACAACAATCATACCATAGGCTAGCTTCTAGGGTTTAGCCTCTTTGATCTCGTGGTAGATCCACTCTTGTAACACACATCATCAATATTAATGAAGCAGGACATAGGGGTTTACCTCCATCAAGAGGGCCCGAACCTGGGTAAAACATCGTGTCCCTTGTCTCCTGTTACCATCCGCCTAGACGCACAGTTTGGGACCCCCTACCCGAGATCCGCCGGTTTTGACACCGACACCAGGGAATAACGCCCTTGCCTCGTGTTCTTCCCGGGTGTTCAGGATTTCCCAGGGCGCGCGTAAGCTCATCGTTCTCTCTGTTGGGCGTGAACACCCCCATTCGAGCATCGTCTATTGCTTGAAGTAACTTCTCTTTGGCTCCTTCTAGACTTGCCTTCTTGGAAACCAGGCATGTCTTCAGGTCGAACGCCCCCATGCGCATAGAACCAAGTTCTGCACCTAGGGGGCCAGCTCCTAATAACTGGAGTGACCCCTGCATCCAGCATCTCTTCCACAGACTTATCCCACTTAGGCATTGCCACCCCGTAGCCACCTGGCCCCAGCCTATGGAACTGCGTATTTTTTGCCGCATTGGCCTTGTTTTTTCTCGACCGTTCCTTAGTTAATTCGGATTCCTTGAATCTCACGAAAGCGGGCCAGTGTTCTCTTTGCTTCTCCGGTGTTCCCTTGAATTCTGGAGTCTTCTTTTCTCCTTCGACGTAGTCGGCCCATACAGTTTTCTTGTGGGTGTTGAATGCAATTGCCATCTTCCTAAGAGCAGCGTCCTTGACTTTCTGCACATCTGCATCAGTGAAATGATCTGGTAGGGTGAAATGTTCCATGAGAGATTCCCAAAGCGTTTTTTTTGCTCTGTCGTCGACCCAAGTAACATCTGGACGTTTATTTTTTGGCTCTTTCCATTCTTGAATGGAGATCGGGAGTTGGTCCTTCACAAGAAATCCGCACTGACGAACGAACTTGTTCGCAATGTTCTTAGGCATGAGGGGTTCGCCATTAGCTTTGATGGAATCGATGTTGTACTTTACACCCTCCTTCAACTTTTTGCCCGGGCCTCGCTTTGTCCTGCAGTCTGTAGAAGCAGATTTGCTCGATCCGGAGGGCTGAAAGAAGAAAGATCGATTTGTTAATATATCTTCAAATCAAAAAAACATGTAATCATCACCAGATGCCTGCTTATATAAATAGACCTCGCCGGTCTTTGTTATTTCGAGATCAACATTGTCTGCGTCATCATAATCATAATCATAGTTCATGACTTCATCCATTCGGTCGTCGAGATCGAATGTCTTATCATCACCCTCCGCGGTATTGTTCAGATATTGGGAGCCGTCATCTGCTTCATTCAGATCATCTGGCCTGCGAGGGCTGCGTATGATCTCGAAAAGGGCATCTTCTCCCTCTCTGCCGGTATTGTCCGCCATAGCTTTTATTTAACTAATCCAGAAGAAATATAAAACAATTTAGTATTCAAATTACAATCCATGGATGCAATCGATAAGGAAAAACTGAATCATAGTACATAATATGCATCATCTCGAATAATATATAATCTCAAATACATCGTCTTGAATAATATATAATCTCGAATACATCGTCTCTAATAATATATATAATCTCGAATAAATCGTCTCGAATATTATATATCGAATACATCACTGGCTAGGTAGCTAATAAAGATCGAATACTACAGAAGAATCTAGGCCACTCGCGGTTCCTAAGGCGCGGGCTGTGCACACCCAAAGAGAAGGAACCATCACAGGATCATATCTCCGGTCATCTGCCCAAACAACCTGCCAGGTATTGGAGAACCTGGCGTCCATAGCAGCCATGTAGCGACGGACGTGCTCGTCCTCCTCCCTGACACGGCGATGCACCACCACCGGCGGGGCCGGCTCCCTCTGCACCGAATGTGGCCCACACGAACGCCACCAAAGGAGATCAGGGTCGACGACGGGACCCGGGGCCGGGTTCCTCACCAAGCGGCGCGCCCCTGAAGGTAGCAACTCCCAGTGCCAGCCCGGCGGAGCCCAGTCCCGGACATGGTTCCTCTGAAGCAGGACGTCGTCGCGAACGGGTCGACGGCGAGGATGCACTACAAAAAAAATACACTTCCGTAATGATACATGTTTGTCACAGTAGGTCGCATTTTTTGTCATGCATGTACATCCATGACAAATTTATGACAGAATCAAGATAGTCATACTGTCTTTGTCAGAGAAGTGTTCCATGACATTACCAAAATTATCATCACGAAAGTGTCCACTTCCATGACGATAAATCGCGCGTCATAGAAATGCTTTCGTCAAGGGTGACCGACACGTGGCATCCGCCGTAACGGAACGCCGTTAAGCTATCGGGTCGGATTTTGGATCCGATAGCCCGTTAACAGCCCCGACCAATGGGGATTTTCCACGTGTAAAATCATCATTGGCTGGAGGAAACACGTGGCGGCTCATCGTTGGGACATATGTCATCCACTCATTGGACAGAAGGCGCCTATGATACATCGACACGTGGCACGGCCTAACAGAGGCCCATTCCTATGAAAAGTCCGGCCCGTTTGACTTGGTCAAAAGGTGGCGGGCCGGCCCATGGAAAGCCTGTTAACGACCTGTTCGCATATAGCCCATTTACAGCCCGCTAACCCAAGGCCCGTTACGCCCTATCCGAATTAGGCCCAGTAGCGTCATCTGGGCCATCTAATATGATTCCAGCCCGTTTTCACTTCTGGCCCATGTATGGCCCATGACGTCTTTCGGCCCATATGAGGCCCTATGTAACTCTTGGCCTATTAACGGCCCGTGGTGAAACTGGCCCGCAATGAACAGTGTATCACTTTACACCCACTAACGGCCCGTGGTGAAATCGCCCGTAATGAACGATATATCACTTTATACCCATTAAGGGCCCGTTATTCGGTTGGGCCGTTTCACAAATGTTATCTTCGGCCTTCTCAGAGCCCATTTATTCTTGGTCTCATTTCCAGCATTCGTTTACTTACGGCCCGTTACTGTCATTTTCTGCTTGTGGGCCAAATTCAGCCCGTGGTTACATCGGCCCGTTTGTGGTCCGTTAATACGTTGGGCCGTTTTCATAGCGTCATCAAATACGGCCTATTAACGATGGCCCATTATGGTCATACGGCCCGTATAAGGCCCATTGATGATACGGCCCGTAGAAGGCCCATTGTTTCTACGGCCCGTAGAAGGCCCATTGTTTCTACCGCTCGTAGAAGGCCCATTGTTTCTACGGCCCGTAGAAGGCCCATTGTTTCTACGGCCCGTAGAAGGCCTACTGCTTCTACTGACCGTAGGAGGCCCAAAGTGTCACTACGGTAAATATTAGCCCATGGTTATTGTGGCCTAGTTTTAAAAAGAACTGCACTGACTACAAGCAAACAAATAAACAAGACAACAAGGAAATAAATAAGCAAGCAACTTATGCTAGGCTATCACGGCTGTTACACATATTACATCCACTGGGCATCAAAGTTTGCCACTAGTGCAAATATAGGGAACAAAGCAGCATATCATATACACTGGTTGTCAAAGTTGGCGACCAGCGCAAATAAACGCCGCAGCAAAACAAATCCAGAACTGAAACCACTTCAGAAGATCTCAAGAAACAATATCCTGGGTACCCATAATGTTGGAGCTTATTAACTTTCTCTTGTTTGGCGCTTAAATCCTCCAGTAACTTCTTTGTTGCACTTAAAACATGCATCTGAATTCTGCAGGGACTTCCTCGGTCCTTGACTTCTGTCAGCACATCTCGATCGATGTCTTTCAACTTGAAGTTGAGACTCAAGAAGACGAACTGATTCAGCAATGAGTTCAAGAGCTTGTGCCAGTGAGAGTGGCCAAGAACTCGAACACTACATCAAGAAAGGACTTTTGGGTTCCCTCACTGTCGTCAAGATAGTTTTTATCATCTTTCTTGGAGACCAACAGGGATGTCTCACTATCTTGAACCTTATCTGCACTACTTCCTTTACCATTGGATAGCGGTCTTTGTTCTCCAATATTTTGTCCGCATTCTAAAAGAGAAACAAGCGAGACACATCACATGTTTACCATGTTGTATATGAAACTCATTTTGGTAAATGAGTTCAGTAGTAAAGTGGACAGGATAACAACATGAAACAAACATATATCTATGTGCCATGGTCACTTTATGGTCTATATCATTCTAGTTTTTGTTGCCAAATCAATATAGAGACACAGTTAAAATAATATTTATTCAAGACAAAGCAGAATAGACAGAATATAAGTGTGGGTAACTATAGAGCAATAACAACACTTGTAATGTGCATGACATGAGAACATAACTGTTTATTCAATTGAAACTGAAATCAAGATAGAGAAGGTTACAACGGCAAACCAGTTAAAGAAACAGGTTTAAAACATACCTGTTGCGCCATTGGAGTTTCAATTCCATCCTTCAAATTTGAAAATAGTTGGTATGAGTAAATACAGTAATGCAAGAGCAAAGGAGTATGAACCATAGCAATGTAACCTGACCTGAGAACAAATCTTCTTACGCTTTAAGTGTTGAGTTGGGATTCGAGTGGTGGTCCTCGTGCTTGAACCTTGCAGTTCCCTTACTAACCGCTCGTGTTTGGGTGCTCTGTGGTGGAGACGGTGCTGTGTCAACTGGAACTGGGTTACTATCTGCCGGGGTTGGGGTTAAAAGGAGTGTAGCTGGTTCTCTGTCCAACTGGGTAGGGGTACAATCTGCGAGAGTCTGGGTTATGTGTGGTGGATCTGGTCCTTGGGCAAGTACAACCGTGGTTCTATCTGCATCAACTGGTAGCACAATCTTTTCTGAAGACCGTGTTGTTACTCCCTTAGATATTGCCATCACGCTCTCCAATTCAAATGGCTGATAAACAAGAAAAGTAATTGAAAGTATAGACATTGTATGATAGACAGGTGCAATGGATAGTGGGGAATAAAAGAGGGCATGAAATAATTCATATTTATGTTGTCTAACCAAACAGGATAGCATGACACAATTTCACATATATGATGGCTAACTAAACAGGATAGCATGACACAATTTCACATTATGATGGCTAACTAAAAAGATGGAAAGACATAGTTCAAAATATGAGACTATGTAAGCAGGATGACATGACATAACTATATAATGTGTTTATTAAATAGGTTGGCATGCCATAATTCACATACATTCATGGATAGAATGCCATAATTCTAAATATGATGACTGTAAACACTAAACATGATGAGATGATATAACTATATGATGTCTTTATTAAATGGGTTGCCATGCCATAATTCAGATAGATGATGTGTATGTACTATGTAAACATGATGGCATGATATAATTCAAATATATGATTTATATAGTAAGCAAGTAAGCAGATGGCAATCTATATATGATGTAAAAACTAAGCAATGCAAGACAACATGCATGACATGGGTAATATAACCCTGCCAAGTTTGAGCATAGACCTCGGGGAAATAGGACTGGTCATCGGTCTACGAATCCTCCTCCGAGGAGCTCTCTCAGAGCTGACAAGATGTCTGCTTCAAAGAGGTAGCATTGTCTGCTCTGAATACCTTGTTTTCACTCCAGATACTTCCATCACCGCTTCAAATGGCTGATGCACAGGAAGAGTAGTTGAATATACAAACATTGTCGACAAATGGAACACGTAATACAAAAAATGATAGCATGATATAATTCACATACATGATGATTGGCTAAACAGCATGGCATTGCATAATTCACATATATAACGCCTTTGCAACAAGATAGCATTGTATAATTCACATATATAATGTCTTGCAACAAGATGGCAATGCATAATTCACATATATGGTAATTAGACACTGAACAGGTGGCATTCACACAAAGCATGTCTAAACTAATCAAATAGCATAGCAATGCGAGACACCATACGCACGATATGAGCAACATAACCCTGCCAAGTTAGAGCATACACCTCGGGGGTGGGGGCGAATAGGACTGGTCATCTGTCTCTGAATCCTCCTCTGAGGAGCTATCCGTAACCAGTGAGATATGCGCTTCGTCAGATAGCATAGTCTGCTCAGAAGACCTTGTTTTCACTCCAGAATTTGCCATCACAGTGTCAAATGGCTGATGCACACGAAGAGCAGTTGAATGGACTAACATTGTTGACGAATGTAATATGTAAGGAAAAAAATGATGGCCTGATATAATTTACATATAAGATGACTGGCTAAGCAGGATGGCATTGCAAAATTCACATATATGATGCCTGGCTAAACAAGGTGGCGTTGCATAATTCACATAGACGATGAATAAACTAAACAGATGGCATTCGCACAAAGGATGTCTAAACTAAGAAGATGAAATATTTGATGTATAAAGTAAGCAATGCAAGACACCATATGCATGATATAACTAACATCAGCATGCCAAGTTAGAGCGAAGACCTCAGGGGGTAAATAGGAGTTATCTTCTCCTTCTGAATCCCCCTCAGAACAGATATCTTCCTCTCGATTACAATCCGAAATGCGTGGAGGGGGGGCTGCCTTGGCGCCTAACATGGAGCGACGTCTGCATGAAATTATATTGCCACAAGGCTCGTCTCTTTTGCTCTACATGTTCAGTTCCATTGTTTACAATAACTGTCATGCATAGGAATAGAACATAGTGAGATTATGTAAGGAGTGCATGCAGAAATCCAGAGTGATGGTAGCAACCTGTGGATAGACCCAAAACTAATAATAGCAGGCTGATAATGGCTTCAGTTAATAAATACAGATAATGGCTTCTTTACTGTCTGTTTCCCACCCAACATGAAACTCATAGTAGACACCGGAGATTAACCAGATAGTAGATAGATACTATTGATAGCGGCCCCGATATGTATCCCACAACCATTTAAAAACTCAAGTTTGACAATTAGTTTGGAGCTGACTCAGAGTCTAATAGGTGAACAGGATGATAAAGCAGCATGAAATATTAAGCGATGCATAACGTAAGCAGACACGAAAGAGTGCGACCTCTCTTGCGGACCCGTGTAGTCCTCGAGGTCATCTGCTCGGTTGATGATGGTAATGCAGTTTTCATGGCTGCCAGCGGCGGGGAAGAAGATCTGAGGCGGCGAAAGACAGTCTGGAGGCCGGATCCCTGCTCTGCTGGACCCTTCTGTCGTTGGAGCAGCTGAGCTAGGGTGGACGAAGGCGCAGCAGACCGGGACAAACCACGCAAGGTTTTCTTTGACAACTATCTGTAAGAGAAGTAATTCTGTAAGGGCTCTTTTGAATTGGAGGATTCCAACAATGCAGGGATAGGAAATAGACAGGAATAGGATAGGAATGCACGTGCAAAACAGAGAATTTAAAAACACAGGATTTCTGCCAATCTGGGTGTTTGATTCACAACAATTGGAAGATCACATGATGCAAAGAAGCATAGTGATATTAAGTCAAACCACAAGAAAATGTACGGTTATAATGCTATTATGCTACTATCTCTTAGTCTTGTGCTTCATGAATAGGAATTTGAAAAGGAGGACAAGTGAAAATTAAAATTCCTATGTTTTTTCTTTCAAGGAGACACTAAAGGAACAAATCCGTGTGCTCGATGGACAATATATATAACATGTAGAGTAAAAAAGAGATGCAACAAGTGTACAACCTCTTTGGCGAAGCCATGTCGATCTCAGCGTGATTGGGTTGGCCGGTGAGGATGCTCCGGCTGACTTTGCTGTCGGAGGAGGGAAAGAAGATCTTAGGCGTCTGGAGATGGAGCCCGAGGTACTGCTCCGCTGTGATGGAGGGTTTCGTCGTTGGAGCAGCTCCGGTGAGTTGTACGACGCCGAGGCTGAAGCAGGAGAAGAGAGACAACAAACAACGTTAACCTGAGTGGAATTCTAATAGCATCTCCAATACATGACGTAAAATACATAACCACAAAGTGCTAGATGTAAAATACATCAGCCGCTCATCTCTGAACTTAACTGTCGAAACTGACCTTAATTGTCGAAACTGAACCTAACTGTCCAAACTGTATTTTGCTGTCGAAACTGAATTTCGCTGTCGAAACTGAACGCACTAGCAAGGTGAGGCTACACGTCGGTCGACTGACTTTTTCATCTCTGGTCAGTCGATTTTGCAGCCGTTGGATACGAAATCAAGGGCCTGCAGTTCATCTTCAACCTCCACCCCCTGAGCCGCCAGCCCCCACCGGCCAAACAACAGCCCCGCCGCTGACGGTTGTCTTGCGCCCGCCCGCCCGAAAACACTCCACACCGCCGGTCCGCCGCCACCCAGCCATCCCTCTAGGCCCCCGTGCGAAGCTTTTCTTCGGCGATCCCCACGCTAACGCCCGCCACCGCCGACCACCGCCCCATCCTGAATCCTAAGATAGATAGTGGGGTACCTCTCCGTGAGCCCCTCCCTCCCTTGCGGCTGGTTCTTCCTTCACCGGCGAGCCCACCCTTGAAATCGATCGACCCAAAAGTCGATTCACCGATCAAGTGTAGCCAAATCGGAGCAGCATCGCAAGCAAGAGCAAGAGCGAGAGCAGCAGAGCGAGCAATAGCAATAGCAATAGCAAGAGCAGATCAGGCAGGGGACCGAGAGCAAGAGCAGAGCAGCAGCGCAAGCGAGAGCTAAAGCGGCAGCAACTCCTACCGATGTGGATGTCGCCACCGAGGGAGCGACGCCGTGGAGGAAGTGGCCGGCGACGCCGCCGTGGATGGAGCTGCGCCATGTCGGCTCGGGACCGAGCGCCGGCAACACCGTGAGATCGAATCAAGAAGAAAATGCGGCGATTAGTGTACAACCTCTTTGGTGGCGCCTATTAGGCGCAGCTTCATCCGAGGAAAGGGTGATGATGATGCTCTTCCGGTTGTGCGGTGAAGACGGCGGTGTGGGAATGGAGGTGGCGCGAAGACGAGGGGAACGTCGGGCAGCTCCTTGGAGGTGGAGGACGGGTGGCTGAACCGGCGGGGCGATGAGATCGACGACGGATCCTCATCCGGTACGGTGGATGAGGGACGTCGAGGTGTTGCTGTGGACGACGTCGTCGGGGAAGAAGCTCCGGCTGGGTGGCGGACGGAGCAGGGTGTGGGGTTTCGTCATGGGTTTTCGCGGCCTCGGTGTACGAATGGGTGGGCGGATGGGATGGCAGTGGGGAACCATGGCTTAGAGACGCGCTTGTCTGAAATGTGGGGTAAGTTACGAAAGTACCCCCCACCGATTTGAGGCGGTTCTTTCGGTTCAGGGGTACCACGGGCATTTCGCGTGTCAGGATTTCACAGGAGGTTGGATTTTTCGCGCGCGTTGTAATTTCAGAATAGCAAGGCGCGGTTTGAGATGGAGGGAGTTGTCGGAGCACAACGAGACAAAGATATATCTTAAATATTTCGGGCTAACAAGGCGCGGGTTGAAATTTCGGACAAGCCTAACGTGTACTGTACCAAATCAATGACTACAAATGTAATTCAAAACTTTGAATTCATGTTATGTTCAATTAAAATATTTCGCTACGTGTATAATGCATGCAACCTACTACTCAAATGAATGTTTTAGTGCATTCCAAACGTATATACTACCGCTTCAATATGAACTAAATTTGAATAAGATCTACTGTAATGATTGTTCTGAAGTCAAATCATTTGAATTCGTTTCTCTGTTTTAATAAGATCTACAATCATCATTATTGTCAAGTTAAACCATCGTTTGTGTATTATCTTCACAGCACACCACATGATCGATGTCGAGTTACATATGACCTATGTGTACTATATGAACTCGAACTAGATTTTTGAATCCACTTTATTTTGACTTCAAATCACATTACATTTCTAGCTCTAGCTAGATCTTCATAATCTAAACCATGTCTCATATGTATAATGTGTTTATCACATTATGTATGGTGCCCCGCCCCTACGCCTACAAGTATTTAGATGTGAGTTGCAAACACCACACATTACCACAAATTCAAATAAAATGTGAGAATGTTCGATATATAGTATTGTTTAGATTGCTCGATATTTAGTTGCAAGCTGCAAACGCCGCACATTATCTCAAATTCAAATAAAATGTGAGATTGTTTGATGTATAGTATGGTTTAGATTGTTCTGCATTTAGCTGTGAGTTGCAAACGCCATGCATTATCATATTATGGTATAACATGTGCACAGCACGTGTATCACCGCTATATTCATGCATGCAATGTTTAAAACACTATGATCTCCTATTCAAATATATGAATCCGCTTTCATATCAAATTATGATCTTTGTTAGTCTCTTACACCCACACAGTCCTCTAACCTTTGTAGCTACCACTAACTTTCTCTCGTGCATGCACACGCCCTCCTCGCCCTCCCCCTCCCTCGGAATTCTATCCACCGGGCACATTAATTGTTTCCTTTAGGTCGTTCTCCCAGAGTCTCCACAACTCCTTTCCGACACACACCGATCGATAAACCTCTCCAAATGATGCCTGCCTATAGCATACACACACAGCTTCAATCTCCTCCTTTATGTGTCCTTGCCTCGTGTCTCTCATATGGTCGACACACATGTAAACTCTCACCCCTCTTTTAATCGATCTCACAACCGCACACTCCCCCCCCTATCCAGCTAGTAGTTGGGCCTCTCGCACCACCTCCTAGCTCCATTCTCTCTGTCTATCCGTCTCGCTGGGCCTTATTTGCCTCTAACAAATGGACGTACACCGACCGATCTCTCGCTATACATATATCCAGCTAGGTCCTTATAACTCATTTTTACCCACACATCGATTGATCTACCTCATTAGTTGTGTCTCTCCCTTCCTCCGACAAACAACAATTGATCTACCGATCTAGTTAGGTTTGCTTACCAAACACATGGTTCCCCTTCATCATCCATGGATGCGTCCCGACAGATCTATCACGCATGCACACACGTAAACACATCCCCACTCTTATTGATAACATTGCAGTTCCACCCTCAGTTTGTCTAGTAGGCCTCTCCCAACATCTCCGAGAAGCAACTCCATCACCCATCCAGCACTCTACCCCTCTCCCTCCCCCTCCCTCCCTCTCTCTCTCCTCTCTCTCTGTCCCATCATATTTCCCGTCCTTCAGTTATGTATGGATGTCGACCGATCTCCCTCATGACATAGCTGGGTCTCTCCTTCTCAACACATATACGAGTCGTTCTACCTCTATAGTTAGGCCTCTGCCTACCCCTCCCCCACCCCTCCCCCCCCACACACCGATACATCAAGCGCTCTAGTCATGTCTCCTGCCACACACAAACTTGACATGTGCCCTCTAACATTCCGGTAGGCCAGTCGCCCTATATCTTTGACTTGCACACACACACGCAATTTCGATGGCTCTCTTCATCGATCTCGCACCCACCCATACTTGATCCTCTCTTCGACTCTATCGATAGCTATGACCCCTCCCTCTCTTCTCGTGGATTGCCCGACCCTCTATGTATGATATGGCTAGGCCTCCATTTCACACACATTGCATGCAAAATTTTGTTTGAGATGTCATCGACACATATTCCCACAAATAATTCACGAAATCAACCCCCCACCCACCCCCACCCCCCACCACAATACAAAAAACACTCACGAACGCGGTTTGTATCTCTCACACACACCCACGTAGGTGGGGGACGTGCACGAAGAGAAGAGGTGCATGCACGGCGCACGTACTCCCGTATCTTTCCCAACCACACCCGCGCGGGTACACGGTGGATCTTGTTTCTGTAGGAAAAAGGCAGCCCACGTGGTAATTTGGCACGTGTACTGGTTGTCCACTTGGTGGAGGGCGGATCGTCTACCACGGGTGAACAAACAAATTGCGACTTGACGCATTATGTTAAATTAAAAAAAGAGGCAAACCATGTGGGGCCTACCTTAGAGGCAAGGCTCTATACACTGGAGTACTTTTGATGTGTCCCGTCAACTGGCAGAACAAGGAGAAGCTTGCTTAGTACGCCGTCTCCCCCGCCCACG
Organism: Aegilops bicornis; assembly: GCA_021605145.1. NCBI lineage: Eukaryota > Viridiplantae > Streptophyta > Magnoliopsida > Poales > Poaceae > Aegilops > Aegilops bicornis. The sequence goes on along the minus strand of CM038671.1, from coordinate 831,341,642 downwards.
GGCGCGGTGGCTCGCAGGATGAGGTGAAGCTTGCTCCTCCCTCGCCCATGCGCTGCTGTGGCTCATGGGACGAGGAGAAAAATTTACTACTCCCTCCGTTTACTCCTCGTCCCTACTACCTTTGTTATAGAGATTATATCATATTGTTTGGAATATATATGTCCTTAGTAGATTTCAATATGAACTACTAGTACATACTCCAAACATTGATGTATATAGACGTATTTTAGAGTGTACATTCACTCATTTTGCTCCGTATGTAGTAGCACTCTCCCTCGCCCCTCGACCCTCGCCCACGTGGTGGACGTGCAGCAATTTATTCGGTCTCATATAGCCAGAACGATATATACTACACTACCATTATTGCTCGACTTCCCGAAGAGGTGAAGAGCCAATCGCAAGGTTAATATTTTTTAGATGCCGAGCGCAAGGTTATAGGAGAACGAGTAGTAGGTGCCACGTCATTTATAAATAATTTTGTTTTCTTCAGTGGCACGTACGCAATATGATAGGTTCATATGGAGAGAAAAGGAAATCGCTCCACTATATACATAGTCAGGACGGGCCAGCCTACACGGTTGCTTGCTGGGGTTGCTCTCTTCACACTCTCTCGCACAAAACGACTGTGGTCACATCTCTAACATCCCAGCGGATTACGTCCGCTTGGGGAAGGGGTGGATGCTTAGTGTAGATGCGGTGTCCGTCGCCGACGGCGAAAACCCACTGTCGGCACGTCCCGATCAGGGCCCCCGCTGTTCTCTCTCACAAAGCCGGTGAGGTTGCCTTCGTCCCTTGCTCACTGCCACGACGTGGGCAGTTGCCGCCTCCCGCCGCCCTCCTCAAAGTCGAGCTACGTCCCTCAGGTACAACTCCCTTTACAGCTGGCTTGCACCACTGCTCCAGCTGCCCGCATCACTCCCTGTGGATATTACTCTACTTCTTTGCCCTGCACATACCTGATACCTCTACTGGCTTCTACGTACTGTATTTGTGATGAGTTTATGTCTCATCAACTAGTCCTAGTAATCTTATTCTAATCACGCTTCTTCAATTTCTTTGCCACAGGGATGCTCATCTCGATTTTGGTGAAACTGCACAAAATGATCCGATGGTCAAAAGGTTGCAAACTTCATTTATTAGGAAGCTCGAACGTTGCCAGAAAATTGAAGCCTGGTCAGGGTTCACGGTTCAAGGGCTAGGGACTGCATGGATCGTTTTTTTCTTTAGCTGCCTCTGTTCCAAAATAAGTGTCAACTTTAGTAGTAGTACAACTTTGTACTAAAGTTTGCACAAAGTTGAGACACTTATTTTGGAATGGAGGGAGTACATATTAGCTATGATATGTCAATCATTGAGATGCAATAGCATGCATGTTAGTCTCCTTTGTATTTGATGAAATGTTGCAACGGGCAACCTTGGATGCAAGATACATGTAACAGGAGCTGGAAGCTTCATAGCATTGTACAAATTTATCTCGCTGATAAATTACAGTACATACTAGTACTATACTAGTACTTCCTCCGTTCCTAAATATAAGTCTTTGTAGAGATTTCACCATTAACCACATGCGGATGTATATAGATGCATTTTAAGTGTAGATTCATTCATTTTGTTCCGTATGTAGTTCACCTAGTGGAATCTCTACAAAGACTTACTACTAGTAATTGCTAGCCCCCACTACTAGGAATTCTCTATCCTCTCCTTGAGCCACATCATCAAAATTGACGTAGCCGTTAGATGAAGTAAATCAGTCATAATAGCTGTCTGATCTAGACGTTGAGAGGCTCAGCACTAAGCCACATGCAAGCATGCAGAAATACCGTGGCACATGCATGGTAGTGGGTTTTAAATCACATCAACATGTCTGCATGCAAGCATGCACCGGTAGCATGCATGTAAGTGAGCTTTTAAGTCCCATTAACATGTCAAAAAGAAAAAATATAATCCCATTATGCAGTAGGAGTTGGCTGATCTTTTTTCCTTATATGGGATGATCTACATGATGATGGGAGTTTATTTAGTTTGGCTACCACATTTGTCATGCGGTTATAGATTTTTTTTAGTTCTATGAAATTGATAATTTTGCGTAGAGAGATATACCGCTGTTCCGCGGCAACGAGCGGGGACTCATCTAGTAATATTTAGGAACGGAGGGAGTACTATGTAAAGAGTTAGGCTTCGCACGGTGATAGTGTGAGGTGGGCCATGTAATCACTGAGCCTGCGTGTTTTGACTGCTCTTGCACTCCTCCGTTGTAAGAATGGAGAAAATTGTAATCTACTAACTCCTTTCGCCGAAAGCGTGGGACATCCAGCAGTCCTACCACCTCAGTAATAAAGACCAATGAGCCGTCAAATCACATAGACCCAGCAGTAAGTTGGACGGACGAAGCAACCATCACTCTTGCGCCAGTGAGAGGTCGCGTCCGCTCTGCCCGGGCATGAATGCGACACCGATTCTCTGGAGCGGTGCTGACCGTTTCGGGCGGGAAGCGCGCGCGGGCGGTGGAGGGGCTTTGGGTGGGCCAGGCTGGTCAGGAGCGGGCGTGGTAGCTATCTGCATGTCCCTAGCGGACACGCCCGGAAACGAGAGGATGCACCGACTCTCGCGGCTAAAATCGTACACTACACACCATATCTCTATAGGAGTAGGTCGATCTGTCGCACTCTCTAACACACACATGTTGTTAAACACATACACGCACACGCACGCACCTTGGTCCCGTTGCACCTTCTAACGTGACTTATTACACCTAGACGGAGGGAGTAGTAAGTATACGAGATACGGTGGCACACTGACTTAAGTCGAATACAAGTGCCCAAAATTTGTGTGCATGTTATAATAAGGATTCACTTAAAATAGTACATGAGCGAACAGAGGGATCAATTGGACAGTGTTCCCGAGCAGTAGCGAGATGTGTGAGGTAGTAAGATACACCGCTGGCGCTTTTAATTTTTCTTATTAATTTGTTTGTTTCACCCTCTGACTGGTGGGACCCAACGTACTACATGGAGAGAGGTAAGGTGACTAAGGCTGCATTATTTCTACACCACTGTGGATAGTCTTACCACCAAAGCCACATGACACGATTATGATTGAAATCCTAATGACTCCCACACACACACACACACACACAAAAACACGGCATGCCTGTTACACGAATGCAGGAATGTATAAAAGGTTATTTTCCTCTCGTTGAACATAACGGGAGGGTTGTGTAGCTGGTTAGCCTGTTCGCTCATCAAACTTGAGGTCTCGGGTTCGATAACTACACTTGAGCATAATTTTTTCCAGGAGGATTCTTTGACTGGTCAAAATGTTTTCTAGGGTTTGCACGCTTCACACTCTCTCCAGTATATATATACACGCTGGAGCCTCAGCTCTTGCAGTTGCTCTCTTCACACTCTCTCGCCCTCTCCCGCTGGAGTTGGATCCTCAGCACTTGTAGTTGCTCTCTTCATACTCTCTCGCCCTCTCCAGATCTAAACAAGACTTCGTTGGCCTCTCTCTCCCCTCACTACTGCTCAAAGAGCCGGCAGGATCCGTCCGCCGGGAAGGGAAGGAGGCTTAACGCTGTCGCCGTCGGCGAGGGAGGGAATCCACTACCGGCGCTGCTGTTCACTTTCCACCCAGCGGCGGCGCGGGAGGGCCTCCGACCCTTCTTCTTCGCCGCAGTCCCGTCGCCCACCGAACCACGCCCCAAGAACCTTAAGGTATATTTTACTTACTCCACATGCATTGCTCTAGCTGCATGTATACCATGAATCTAGGACGTGGTTCAAAGAGGAAAGGATTGGGGGAAAGTAGTGGGAAAAGTTGTATATAGCATGAATCTAGGACATGGTTCAAAGAGGAAATGAAGGGGGAAAGTTGTATAGCATGAATCTAGGACGTGGTTCAAAGAGGAAATGAATGGGGGAAAGTAGTGGGGAAAGTTGTATCGCATAAATCTCGGACGTGGTTCAAAGAGGAAAGGAAGGGGCGAAAGTACTAGTTCAAAAAGGAAAGGAAGTGACAAGGCTGTAGAGTTTGAGCAGGACTAGATTTGTTGCGCTCACATAGGGAAAGGTGTCTAAAGATAACAAAACTAGGACCAACACAAATATGCTCCTTGGTTGTTTGTTCTTTGTTGCAACAGACTGTGCATGACCACAGTACATCGGTAGATGCACATGGTGCTGAAAAGGCCCATCGTCCCGTGCAACTCATTAGCTGTTGTTAATCTATGGCCATGTTTGGTTAAAAACTCCCTAGTCCCTACCTACTTGGTTCAAGGGACTAAACATGGACTAGAGGTTATTAAATAACATGATAAAAGGCCATGTTACCCCTAGTAATGAACTAATATAAACAAGGTGCGATGCGTGGCAGGGGCAACTGTTGGAAAAAGTCCCAAAAAGACTCCCTCGGGGTCTTCTTTCTTTAGTCCCAAATGCCCACTTTCAGTCTCGAAAAGTCCCTCCTGTTTTGTTTAGATGTGACTGACACGGAGTTTTTTTAGTCCCTACACAAAAATGTCCCTGTAAACAAACACCCTCTAATAATGCCGCTCGAAAATTGATGCAATGCCACAGTTAAAAGAAAATTACATGTTTAATGAATTTTATTGTTAATATAATCTCTATGTTAATATTAATCAATGCCACCGTTTGAGAAATGCTACTGTCTTGCTTTCTTTCCCATTTAGATAAGGTAGATGCTTCTTTTTGTTGGCTTCTGTGTCATCCACCATTATTGACCACTAATTGTTTCCTTTGCACCTCTGTGTAAACAGGGTTATCTACTTCACCTCGTTGCCATTGTGACCTTTTGTTGCACTGCACAAAACACTTTTGTTTAAGAGTGTTTTGTGCAGTTCAACCAAAATGTCACACTGACAATGTTGCTTGATTGCTTGATCTTAGTGGAACTGCACAAGAGGAGATCTTACTTCCTATCCGTGAAGGCGAATTTGGTTCAGATCTTCTTCTTGTGAGTTGTTTGAATTCCGCATCATGAGAGGTCAAGATTACTAGCCTTCTTTCACATGATTCTGCAGTGTGCTTTCATATGTTGTGCGACTTGTACGATAATGTTGCTTGATTTTAGTGAACTGCACAAATGGAGACAAGAATTCCAATCTGTATGTGCACCGTAATATCCCATTGAGGTAAGATAAGGATATTTCACAACTGCTGGCCTGTATTTTGCCACTTTCATCAGAAAATTAAGTTTAGTACTATACTTGTGCTCCCTAATTGACATGCCAAATCTTACATTGAAGGCGAAGCTTGTCTGTTATTAAACCAAGTGATGACGGGGAAGAACAAGCGGAAGAAAAACAAAAATCAACTCCCGGTGCTGTAATGAAACCTTTGGAACTGTGATGACACAAGTAATGATATAGTTTTGCATCTTAATTTATTGCTACGGCTGGAACGAGCAATTGTTTTGCCACTGATTTGATGCCATACGTAATTATCTCTACTTGTGCAAACAGGGATCTTCTTTGAAGATACCATCTATTTTAGTGGAACTGCACAAGAAGATGTTGGAAACATTAAACTAATCGAGGAGTATATAGTAAGCATGGCCACCCCGTAGATAGCAACAGATGGTTCGAGAAGTGCTTCATCTGTATGCTCTACACAATCAGCCTCCTGACAAAGGTTGGTACTCGCCCACTGATTTCATCCATATGATTGAGCTTTGTCATCTCTATTGGTGTTGTGCTACTGTTTAGATATTGTCATGAAAAAGTGGTATTGTCCTTGGGAAGTGCTTCATCTGTGCTGTTTTAAATATTTCCTTTCCTTTTTTCGAGCAAACATGGATGCTAGCATTTAGTAGTCCTCTTGTCTTTGCACAACAGGACCATCTTCCTCACGAAGAAGAATATGGAGTACGTGAAGTGACTAGTTCCGATTATGCCAGGATGAAGAAGCATTGTCTATCTTCTCATCAGAAGGAGCAGTTAAGGATGGTTACATTACTCCCCACAAGACCAAACTAACTTCAGCTCAGAAGGACTGACAAATCTCCATTTTTTTGCTGTGATGCGAGTTTACAATGTTGTTCTAGTATTCTTTACTGTGATTTCCATTTTTCTAAAAGTGTGCTCTACATGGACCATGTATGTGCTTGTTGAAACTGTCAATTCATAGTACAGTTTGCTTTATACTAATCACTTTTTTGTATTTGTGCAAACAGGGGTGCTCAGCTTGATTTCAATGGGAACTGCACAAAATGTTCATGAATACATCGAGTCATTCATTTCCACCACAAGAAAGGAGGTGCCCATAAGTTCAAGGTGTTGCAACATATAAGGGCAAAATCATACAAGCTACGCGCGAATTTGGTTGATTTTGGTGGAACTGCACAAAAAGAACAACTGGTTTATTTAGCACGAGTTGCCATGTCAATGTCCGAACTGATGGCAAACCCTGCCCATTCCACAATCGTAGGCAATTGATATTTTGGAATGGGACAACCTTGTCAAATTTTGCTCATTGATTTTAGCAAGATATGCGTTTGATATTTTCGAATGGGACGCCCTTTGCTGTCAGCAGCGGCGATCAATTTTTTCTTTATTCTTTAGTTGTGAAGTAAATATTGCCTCTGACATGTGAGTCGCTGAGATGCATAATCATCGATTGTTTTGAATGTTCTCTATGAATTGCCAGGCCTGTGTGTTTGATTGCAATGTACAGAAACGCTAAAAGGCTGCTCAAACTCTTTGTACTCCTTCTGTTCCTTTTTACTTCGCACATTGTGAAAGTGCATACTTTTTTGTATAAGATTGGTCAAAGTAGAGATACTTTGAATGCAGACAAAACTTGTATGCAGACTAGAAAGGACCAGAGGGAGTACATGTGAAACTGCTGCAAACGTGGTGATCACCCTGGGAATAATGCTAGTACGTATTGTTTTGCATGTTCATCCAATGCCAATGATATAGGAATTCGAACTAATCGAAATAAATTCATTCATACACGGTCGGATTTCATATAAACATGCCGGATTTCATTATATTTCATACATTCCTGAACTAAAAAGGGGTGTTTGTGGCCGCATGCATCTCCCAGATGCAGAGGCCGAGGGTCATCCTCCTTTTAAAAAAACTAAAAAGGGGTGCGCTGGAGGTATAATTAATTAACCGAAGCTACCCACCTGTGTCCCGCTGAGCCGAACAGAAGCTTCAGTGACTTAACTGCAGGTGCAGTTGCGTAACTGACATGTGGCCTGTTGGGCCCACGTGTCAGTCAGCCAACTGCACCAGCAGTTAAGTAGAAGCAGCGTTCTTCTCCAGCGCAGCTCTCCGACTCCACGTCACCGCCAAGAAGCTAACCGACCGTTAATGGTCAACCCGCCTAGCTTGGCTTCAACCGGAGGGTAGCAGCGGTGGCCTTACTTGGACCCGAGCGGCGGCGACCTACCGTGTTCTACTCTTCCTCGTTTTCTGTGTGGCGCGGCCTCGTTGGCAGCGGGGCGGGGTCTCGGCGGAGCCGACGATGCCTCTATCTCATTGCCGGCGGGCGGCGCCTCAGCGGAGCGGTGGAAATCCTCCCCCACGTTGCCGGCACGGTGGGGCCTCGGCTGAGCCGGTGATGTCCTCTGCCTCGTTGTTGGCGGGGCGGGGCCTCGCCGGAGCCGACAGTGTCCTCTGCCTCGTTGTTGGCGCCGCGGGGCCTCGGCGGTGCCGGCGGTGTCCTCTTCCTCGTTGTTGGCGCTGCGGGGCGTCGGCGGAGCAGGGCATCATCGACGCCGGTGGAGCGAGGACTCGTCGGAGCTGGCATTGTCCTCTGCCTCGTCCTCGGTCTCGCCAAACAGCGCCTCGCCCGCTTCATCGCCCTCTTTGCTAGCCTCTTTGTAGGCGGCCGCAGCCTCCGCCACCCGCATGCGGTACCGCTAGCGCTCGAGGCGGCCCTTGCGGGCGGAGCGGTACGAGTCGAGCAGCGCCTCCTGCTCCGCTCGCTCCGCGGCGATCTGTTCCTCCGCCTGCAGGTGCCCCTGGAGGAGATGGTGGTTGTAGGCGGCGTCGGCCTGCGCCTCCCGGAACTGCTCCTCACGCATCTGCCTCACCCTGTCCATATATTGGGCACGGGCCTCGCCGATGGTCATGGTGCAATGCACCGGCGAGGATGGCGCGGAGGAGGGGGTTGGCGCCTGATCGTCGACTACCATGTTCTCCATTGGGACGTCGTCGTCCTCCGGCTGCCTGCCGGCCAGCCGGTCGGCAGCAATGGCTGCTATCTCCTTGTGGTCTGTCGTCCGCCCGTCCCGAAGAGCGCTGGAGCGCGAGGAAGCCATGGTGGGCAGTAGTGGTGTGGACAGGAGAAAGGCAACGGATGCGGATGACTGCGGCTATGGCCGGCGCAGCAGTTTATATAGCAATGGTGGGCAGGCGGAGGGACGGACGTGTGACGCCGGAGTAGCCGCCTCGGCAACCGCGTATCATTAATGTGTGCGGCAGATGGACGGACGGACGACACTTGTGTCATTTGAAGGCGGAGCAATCGCCTGAACCGGGAAGCGGGGCGGCCGGCGCTGACTGTTTCGGGCGGAAAGCGCGCGCGGGCGAGGAGATCACTTTACTTGGATAGGATGACAATGGGGTCCCACCAGGTCCATAGCCTCACGTACGCAAGTGCCTCCTTATTATATATATATAATTTATTTTTCTTTCTCCTGGTTTCCTGACATCACGGTCCCACACTATTGTCTACCTATGTACTAGTCAATAAACGAGAGAATTGCATAAGAAGCGGCCGACAGCTGGGACCAAGCAGCTCGAGCAGTATTTGTGTTTTTGAGGTGTGAGCACTACAGAGTTTTTCGATGTTGACCCCAGATATTAATTTTTCTCCTCTGAACAACAACGAAAACATCGCTGCAGGTATTAACTGGGCGGGCTGTGGCCCGTCTAGTCCAGGCCAGATATCCAGCCCAGATATTAATTATTTTCAAGCTGAAAATGGCTAGCCCAGCTATACATTTTTTTAGGAATACCCAGGCAAGGTCAAGTTGTTATTCTCCGCCCCGCTGGGCTGCCAATCTTTTCTAGGAGGGATGCATTAGGCTTAACAAGAAAATGGGTTTTAAGAAATAATAAATGGGATGTAATTATAAAAACTGGGTAGTAACTATAAAAAAATGCACCAAACAATGATTACTTTATAAAATATTATTTTTAGAATATTGAAAATTTTAATTTCATTAATTGTAGCGAGCGGAATGTTTTGTTGGATTTTTACGCAATATAAATTTATATTAAAATTTTATTTAATCTGACTAAAATTTCGGGATAAAAATATTCGGATCCCATCAAAATGTGGGAAATTTTATTGAATTCTGTTTTGAACGGTTGGTTGAAATGGGTTGTACTTTTAACAAACTGTAAATGGGCTGATCCATTAGAATTCAAAAATGGGCTACACATTCTTACAAATCTCAAATGGGCTATAAGTTCTACGCCACACACTTACGGCCTTAGTAAGTTGTGCGTCCCTAAAAAACAGAGTTGACGGGTATGCAAGGCTTTGTCAACTTATAGTCAACACACGGTTCTAGCAGCAGTGGCCGTTGGATGTCCATCCAACGGATGCCGTGCTTCTTCTTCGATCTCGGATATTTTAGCTTCACCGCCCAAAAAATGATTCATCCCCCTGACATCTGGGGCTCACCGTTTCGGAAGCTGACCTATGGGCCTACTAAGTTGACGTACCAAGGGCTTTGTCAACTTAGTCAATATAAACGATTCTAGCTGCAGTGACTGTACGATGTCCATCCAACGGCCGTCGTGCTTCTTCAACCTCTGGTCTTCTTGCTCCAGCCGCCCAAAGCAGCGCCGGTCATGCCGCCTGCTCCTGCCTCCCGTGGCCGGTTGTGCTGCCGCGGAGGCCTCACCGCCCCCTACTACTCCCACCGCTGGCCAGGCCATCCCTCCACTCACCCACTGACCCACACCCCCTGTTATTCTGCGGCGACGGCAGCGCAGCCGAACCAGTGAACCCTCGTACTCCTCTCCGCGTGTGCATCCACTGCCGCGTCTTCCCCGGCTCCACGTTGTCCCCTTCCTAGGCCTCGCCGTCGTCCACCGCCGTGGTGCTCTCGGCGCGGCGTGGTCAACGTGGTCAAGGAACGACTTCCATCGGACGTGGACTGTACGTGGAGAGGCTGACAGCTGGGTCCACGGCAGCCGCAAGGAAGTGCCTCCTTATTACGCGCAAAATAATTATTCCTCCACCTGACAGCGGGGACCCACCGGACGGGCCACCGTATTTCGCGAAAAAATGATTCGCCCCCTGACTGCTGGGACCCACGAGCTACATCTTCGCACGCAAAGAAGTTCGTCCAAAAAAATGATTCGCCCCCCTGACTGCTGGGACCCACCAGCTACATCTTCGCACGCAAGGAAGTGCGTCCGAAAAAAAACGATTCGCCCCCCGACTGCTGGGACCCACCAGGTACACCTTCTCACGCAAGGAAGTGCGTCCGGGCAAAAAAAATCGATTCGCCCCCCTGACTGCTGGAACCCAGCAGCTACACCTTCGCACGCAAGGAAGTGCGTCCGGAAAAAAAAACGATTCGCCCCCTGACTGCTGGAACCCAGCAGCTACACCTTCGTACGCAAGGAAGTGTGTCCGGGCAAAAAAAAACGATTCGCCCCCCTGACTGCTGGGACCCACCAACTACATCTTCGCAGGCAAGGAAGTGTCTGACAGTCGGGACCTACCTGGTCGAAGCGTACGTAGCGTTGTCATCCTGGTCACGAACGTGTACGTACATACTGGTTGATGTAGAGGCGCGCACGTGTCGTAGTAGAGGCGCGCACGTGTCGTAGTAGAGGCGCGCATGTAGCATGTACATGTAGGTACAGCGGCCATGGTGCAAGAAAGAAAATACGGTCACGTATGTGTATATACGGGCGGGGTCTCAAACGCCTAGTCGCGCATACCGCAAAACGGAGGAAACGGACCTCCTAGGGTCGAAACGGGGGTCCTGTTGATCGGGAGGGGTGTGGCGTACTGCAAAATGGACGAAACGGACCTCCTACGGTCGAAATGGGGATCCTGTTGATCGGGAGGGGTGTGGCGTACCGCAAAACGGATGAAACGGACCTCCTACGGTCGAAACGGGGGTCCTGTTGATTGGGAGGGGTGTGGCGTACCACAAAACGGACAAAACGGACCTCCTACGGTCGAAACGGGGGTCCTGTTGATCGGGAGGGGTGTGGCGTACCGCAAAACAGACGAAACGGACTTGTGTTGGAGCGCTTCTGATCGAAGCAGGGGGGAGGTGTGTGGCGTCGCAAAAGCAGGACTCCACAGGATACCGTTCATCTCCACCGTCGACCTCCTCCAACCTCCACGGGCTCTGTTCATCCATCCTCCACCGGCGCTTACTCCACCGGCTCTTGTTCAACCACCCCTCCACGGGCACCCCTCCACCGTCTACTGTTCATCCAGCCCTCCACACCAGGGGGTCCTGTTCAACCACCCCTCCACGGCCACCCCTCCACCGTCTACTGTTCATCCAGCTCTCCACACCACGGGTTCATGTTCATCCAGAGGCCACGCCACCGCTCGCTCATCCAACCCCCCCCACCATAACGCTCACTAGCAGCAGTAGCAAAGGAATCGCTCCATCGGGTTGATTAAAAGCCATCGATCGATCGCTCGGGTTGAAGAACGCGTAACTGCGGTGCAATCGCTTGGGTTCGATTAGAGCCCAACGCCTCGCTTCGGCTTGATTAGAGCCAACGCCACACACGCAGCAGCGTGCGTCTGAGAGAAAGCGCGATCGCTCCGCCCCAACCTCCCACCGTAACCGCAACTCCCGAAATTTTCCTCCCCTTGCTTCTACCACGGTTTTTCCGTCATGGACGGCCCAAAGAATGTCATGCAGCTGCGTCTCCGGCCCGCCTGTGACGAGAAGCCCATTTTCTGTCATGATTTTTTGTCATAGAAGTAGGAGCCCACCACATCTATGATGATACCGGGTTTTGTCATAATTATCGTCATAGAAGTGTCATATGTATGACAGAAAAAAATTTCGTTCGGCCCAAAATGTCACGGATGTGTCTTTTTTTGTAGTAATGCGGGCCGGGCATCGTCGAGAAAAAATACTATACGCCGCAAAAGTAATATTTTTTAAATGATTAGATTGTGACTTATATGCAAATTCTAAATTTCTATAACTAAAATTATAAGAAACTAAAAACCTAACATTTCTATAACATTTCTATAACAATTTGAAATTAATCTAATTAATTTAGCTAAAAGTAACATTTCTAAAATTTCTAACATTTCTAAAATTTCTATGTACTATTCGAAATTAATCTAATCTAATTAATTAATTCATCTAAAACATTTGTATAAAAACAGAAAAAAAACAGAAAAAACTAAAAACAGAATTGTGTGTCTGTGTGTGTGAGCGTGTGCGTGTGTGTGTGTGTGTGTGCGTGTGTGTGTGCGTGTGTGTGTGTGCGTGCATGTGTGTGTGTGTGTGCGCGCGCGTGAGTGTGCGTGTGCACCTACGGCGCCGGCGGCGCGGCGGCTTCGATTAAGGGAGGAGAGGAGTCGGGGAGAGGGGCTCACAACACGGGCGATGGCGACGGCGAGGCGACGAGACGGCGATGCAGAGGGACGGCGAGGCAGAGGGGACGGCGACGGACGTCGACGGGGACGGCGACGGGGGCGGCGACGAGGGGCGGCGGCGACGGGGCAGAGGAGAAGAAGCAGAGGGAGAACGAACTAACGAATTTTTTTGAAGTGTTTTCTTATATAGAACCCACCTTTAGTACCGGTTGGAGCCACCAACCGGTACTAAAGGTCTGTTTTGGCCAGGCGAAGCGGCGGGAAGCGCACCCCCTTTAGTACCGGGTGGTGACTACAACCGGTACTAAAGGCCCCCCCTTTAGTACCGGTTGGAGCCACGACCCGGTACTAAAGGTGGTGTGCTGCCAGGCGAGGGGCGTAAAGTTTAGTCCCACCTTGCCGGGCGAAGGGTAGCCGCACTGATTTATAAACTCAGCCGCGACTACTCCTTCGAACTCCTCTGTATATCAGGCTTCTGGGACTAACTATGGTGCGCTGCCTTTTGAGCCTGTTGGACCTTCTGGGCCTGAATTTGCACACCCGAGGTCTGGCAGGCCCATTGGGCAGCGCCCCAACAATTTTTTATATAGTATTTTCTTTTCTGCATTATTTGTTTTCTTCTATTTATTTATGAGTAATTTTTTATATAGTATTTTCTTTTCTGCTTTATTTATTTTCTTCTATTTATTTCTGAGTAGTTTTTTATATAGTTTTTTCTTTTCTGATTTATTTATTTTCTTCTATTTATTTCTTAGTAATTTTTTATATAGTTTTTCTTTTCTTCTTTATTTATTTTCTTCTATTTGTACAGCTTTTCAGAGTTCATTTGTAGTGCTTTTCAATTTCAGGGCCATTTAGCTCAAAACAAATCAGTAAATGCATTTAAAATAGCAAATTATGTCAGAAAGGGTTGAAAGTTGATGACGTGGCTTTGAATGGCGCCTGCTGAATGCAAAAAAAGTCCGGAGTTGTAATAAGTTATTAAAATTTTGAATTGCCGGTGTAACGGATGAGTTCTCATCCGAAACCCTGATACTTCGAAAGAGATTGTCCAGTTTGTACACGAAGTGCATCCAGTTTTTGTCGTGACCCTCTCTACTATTTTGCACATGCTATGCGGGTGAAATGATGATACCATGCCAAGTTTCAACCTTTTCAGACTTCATTTGTATTGCTTTTCAATTTCAGGGCCATTTAGCTCAAAACAAATCAGTAAATGCATTTAATATAGCAAATTATGTCAGAAAGGGTTGAAAGTTGATGACGTGGCTTTGAATGGCGCCTGCTGAACGCAAAAAAGTCCGGAGTTGTAATAAGTTATTAAAATTTTGAATTGCCGGTGTAACAGATGAGTTCTCGTCTGAAACCCTGATACTTTGAAAGAGATTGTCCAATTTGTACACGAAGTGCATCCAGTTTTTATCATGACCCTTTCTACTTTTTTGCACATGCTATACGGGTGAAATGATGATACCATGCCAAGTTTCAACTTTTTCAGAGTTCATTTGTAGTGCTTTTCAATTTCAGGGCCATTTAGCTGAAAACAAATCAGTAAATGCATTTAAAATAGCAAATTATGTCAGAAAGGGTTGAAAGTTGATGACGTGGCTTTGAATGGCGCCTGTTGAATGTAAAAAAAGTCCGGAGTTGTAATAAGTTATTAAAATTTTGAATTGCCGATGTAACAGATGAGTTCTCGTCCGAAACCCTGATACTTCGAAAGAGATTGTCCAGTTTGTACACGAAGTGCATCCAGTTTTTGCCGTGACTCTCTCTACTTTTTTGCACATGCTATGCAGGTGAAATGATGATACCATGCCAAGTTTCAACCTTTTCAGAGTTCATTTGTAGTGCTTTTCAATTTCAGGGCCATTTAGCTCAAAACAAATCAGTAAATGCTTTAAAAATAGCAAATTAACAGAAAGGGTTGAAAGTTGATGACGTGGCTTTGAATGGCGCCTGCTAAACGCAAAAAAAAGTCCGGAGTTGTAATATGTTATTAAAATTTTGAATTGCCGGTGTAACAGATGAGTTCTCGTCCGAAACTCTGATACTTCAAAAAAGATTGTCCAGTTTGTACACCAAGTGCATCCAGTTTTTGCCGTGACCCCTCTACTTCTTTGCACATGCTACGCGAGTGAAATGATGATACCATGCCAAGTTTCAACCTTTTCAGAGTTCATTTGTAGTTCTTTTCAATTTCAGGGCCATTTAGCTCAAAACAAATTAGTAAATGCTTTTAAAAATAGCAAATTATGTCAGAAAGGGTTGAAAGTTGATGACGTGGCTTTGAATGGCGCCTGCTGAGCGTAAAAAAAAGTCCAGAGTTGTAATAATTTATTAAAATTTTGAGGTGGTAAAAACCCTGTTAGCCGAGCGAGGTGGGACTAAAAAACGGCTGCAACTGCAAACCTCTAGTACCGGTTTGCGGTATGAACCGGTACTAAAGGCGCTGGTGGGGCCCCAGCCGGACCACGGCGTGCCACATCCTCTTTAGTACCGGTTCGTGCCACAAATCGATACTAAAGATTCGCAATGAACCGGTACTAATTAGCTCCGGCAGCCCGGTACTAAAGATTCGCAATGAACCGGTACTAATTAGCTCCGGCCGCCTAGCCGTTTGAACCGCATAGCTTCACATTATGCCATTTTTCTACTAGTGTCTCTTTTAATCTGTTCAACCCGCTTCTTTCGCTCCATGATTTTTCTTCTGTATTTTTTTTTTGAAACTCTGGTTTTTTTATTGTTCTTTTTTCATGTTTGTCAAGTTTTTTTAAAGGAAGAAAGATCTCAAAACGAGAATTGAACTCATGACCTGATATCTCTGGCACGCTCACCTGCAGACTTCACCTGGACCATGCAGTCCTATTCCTCCTCGACCGGGGAGTCGATCTTAAAGAGAGTGGCCGTTCTTCGAGGCCGATATGTCGGCCAAGAGGATGGGTGTCGCTGACGACTAGCAGATCGTCAAGATGAGGCCTTCTCTCACCACCAGGACCTCATCCCCTGCATACCAAGATGACCGTCCATAGAGAGCATTTACATACATACATACATACATAGGAAATTGATGTTGGAAAAAACTCACTAGTACTACAGATAGAAGATCAGCTAGAGTAGCCTAGCGAGCACCATACTGTTTGCTTTAATGGAATGGAAGTATTGTAGCTATAGGATTAAAAACGGATGGATTTGGCATACATACATACATACATACATACATACATACATACATAAGATGATCATCCGTAGAGAGCATTTACATACATACATACATGCATAGGAAATTGATGTTGGAAAAAACTCACTAGTACTACATATAGAAGATCAGCTAGTGTAGCCTAGCCAGTACCATGCTGTTTGCTTAAATGGAATGGAACTGTTGTGGCTATAGGATGGATTCGGTATTGATGGGCTGTAGAAAATGGAACATTCGTACTGTGGTATACATGGGGCTGTGGAAGATGTAACATTTTTTCCGAAACGGGGAAGATGTAACATTCGTAGTACAAGCAATGCAGCATTGCACCTGCCATCATTCAGCAATCTCTCCTGCTGACAGAGAGCAAATTTTTTTGATACACACTGCCGGTCAGATCGTTGGGGTGAAGACCGATGGATCCGGTCGATGTCCATCACATGCTGCTTCATGTGCTGCACTGCACGTATTGGTGCTCTCTGCCACGGCCGAACGCGACGCATGCAGCGGGCCGTAGCTGGCTAGGTAGAGAGCACACCATCTGGCTCGGTCTCGTACGGTGGCGGCACTAGTCCCTGCCTCCCGGCTCCCGCAAACCCACACTTTCCCCTCTTCCCTCCTCCAAGAACTCGCGACGGTGCCGGCCAGCAAATGGGCTGTGGAGCTGGGCGATGAGTGTCATCCTCATGTTTCATCCCAACAACCAACACTCCATGGAGTACAGTCTGCGTGTACTCTCATCATCAAGCACCGACCGACGCTGCTTACCCAGAAACATGCATGGATGGATGTCAGTGCCTAGCTCTAGCTGTAAAAGGTGTATGCCACCCCCACGTGGTGTGCAGGCTCTAACCTCCGTATGGATTTATTAGTTCTCACTTCTCATCATATTTTTTGTCAAAGTTTGACCACATATTTGACTAGCAAAATATTAATGTATGTCATCAAAAGTTATATTGTTGGATCCGTACTTGAATGTAGTTTTCACTAATATTGTTTTTGCAGCGCATTAATTAAATTTATACTTTAAAATTATGATCAAAATATGACCCAAAATACATTTGTAATCAAAGTCCGCCTCCTTGTGTCTTTCCTTTTTTCCACATCTCATCCTCTTCATTCATTTGAAATCAAAGTTACGGAAACAGAAAAAAAAATAGTAGGTCCTGCATCAACCATCCAAGAACTTTACATTGATGAATCCTAATACCTAAGAGAGACACCCCACCAATATATTTACCTCAAGACGCAAGCATGCCACATCATCATATAACTATGGATGGTATAATACCCACATCGACATGCAACCATGCATGGAAAAAGACCCACCACCACATACAATCATGCATGAAAAAATATTACTTATATCTAGTAAATAGTTTACAGCTATACATAATAAAATATACAAAGTCATATGTATTTTTATTTTGTTAGGCGTTATCAATACCCTGATATTTACCACATAATCAAATCACATTAAAATAGATTGCAACTGCCCGATGTGCGCATTTTTTTTGCTTGCTTGACTTTGTGTTCTTCTAGCGGTCATCCGTCGGCATAGGCATAAGTGGTGGGGCATCCTGTGGAGTGAGCGGTGGTGGATGCTCAGTGGAGGTGCGTCCGACTTGGCCACCAAGCTTTGCGTGTCAGGATACTGATGCCTCCCTCCCACATGATGGTCCATCTCTGCTTGATATCCCTCATGTTTCGGTGATGGTCAAGGTATCCCCCCACATTGGGGAGTTGTTAATTAGCATGTTTATTGTTTGCATTGGCAGATGTATCGTCTCAACAAGTCCCTCGGTGTGTAGAGTTCACCTTGATCCATGATTCTGATGCTGATCAGGATATTGCAGTCAGATTTCTTCTCCGAGAAGTTGGTGGTAGCAACATAGGAGACTTCGTCTTTGGTGGAGCTCTTCGAGTATAAGTCTTGAGTTCCAGGGTGAAAACCCTAGGTTTGGCCATCTCTGATCGTTCTTGGCAGCGACGATTAACTTTCCTTTGTTGAAAGCGTTCTCTAGAGCTTACTCAATATTTCTCTTCTGGGTGAAAACACGCGGTCTACCCTATGTAGCTGGATATGCGATGATGTTCATGCACTATTTCCTTGCTGAAGGCGTCAATGTCGGGGAACCTTCTCGTTGTCCACGTGTTGCCAATGTTGTTGGTAGTAGTTGATACACTGCTGGGGCGGGTCGTTCGTCTCACCCGTGATCCCTAAGGGTCTTGTTCCTTTTTTTTCTTCCTTGGTTGTGTGCATCTTAATAGTGTTGAAGTCAGGTTTGTACTTATTGTATTTTGTACCGATATAGTGCAACATCATAAGTGTACACAATGCCACTGCCCCTCCTTTGACCGTGACCTATTGCCATGCTGTCACTACCCAGGCCACCGGCACCTTTAATTGCCCCACCTCCTGTTCTTCTACTGCGCCAACACCCTTCCTCCCTCCTCCACCCGTCCACCCA
Organism: Aegilops bicornis; assembly: GCA_021605145.1. Classification (NCBI taxonomy): domain Eukaryota; kingdom Viridiplantae; phylum Streptophyta; class Magnoliopsida; order Poales; family Poaceae; genus Aegilops; species Aegilops bicornis. The sequence continues at coordinate 831,323,394 of CM038671.1, read as the reverse complement.
TCCCGAACCCTCAACTTCTGACTCCCTTCCACCTGCGACGTCAGTGTCGTGTCATCGCCGGCTTCATGCCGCTCTGATTGAGGCCTCGCCACGATGCTGCCATCTTCAGCCTCTAGGCATCGCCATACTCCCGGTCGACTGACATAAGCAAAAATTTCAGTTGCCTGTGAAATAACAATTGCGCATATAAATATATCCTTATACTCATCATGACGGTGAAGTCGGTTGTGAGCTTGTGCCTATAAACCTAACTGGCAAAGTTAATTAATATAAATCTCTAAAGCCATGACAAGTGAGCAGGCTAGGATTCTAGCTCAGTTGGTACTTGGTACAAAGTACACTGGAGTGCCTTGGCACCCATCTGCAACAAGCACCCTTGTGCCTACCTACTTTCTTTGTACGAATGCAAAGATAAAGTAAGAGGCCAAACGATCTCAACCGGCCAAAGTCATCAGTGCATGGATGCACGCGTGCATGACAGCGGCAACAAATTCTTGGCCTATATATATACACCTCGACGCTTCCGTTCCATGTACACCCGGCCAGCCACCTTCGGGTCTCATTTGTCGCCATCCTTCATTTCTTGCTAGGAGCTGAGCTAGCGATCGAGCAAAAGCAACCATGTGGATTCCAGCACTATCCACCATCCTCGCCGTGCTCCTCTTCTCTACGTTTTGGACGGCCGCGGTCTCCGTGCGTAGCTCGACGCTGCTCCTGGCACGCTCGCACTCGCTGCCGTCGCCCAACGCCGGCACGCCGCTCACCGCATGGGCGGCTTCCCTCGCCGCGCAGTCCGCCGCCGACGTAGCACGCGTTGCCATGCTCGCGGCAGCCGTGCCCGCCAAAGCCAAACCAAAGAGCAAAGGCCGGTCGTTCGTGCCGATCGCGCCGGGCCGGCAGATCCTCAGCATCCCCAACTACGTGGCCCGTGCGCGGCTCGGCACGCCGCCGCAGACGCTGCTGGTCGCCATCGACCCCAGCAACGACGCCGCCTGGATCCCGTGCAGCGCCTGCGTCGGCTGTGCGCCCAAGTCGTCCCCGTCCTTCGCCCCGACGGACTCGCCCACGTACCGGCCCGTGCGGTGCGGCTCGCCGCAGTGCGCGCAGGTGCCGGGCGCCGCTTCCTGCCCTGGCGGCCCCGGCGCGTCGTGCGCGTTCAACCTCTCGTATGGCTCGTCCACGTTCCAGGCCATTCTCGGGCAGGACGTGCTTGCCCTTGAGGGCGGCAGCGCCGTGTCTTCCTACACGTTCGGGTGCCTCCGCGTGGTCACCGGCCGGTCCGTGCCGCCGCAGGGGCTCCTCGGCTTCGGGCGCGGGCCGCTTTCCTTCCTGTCGCAAACCAAGGACACGTACGGCTCCGTCTTCTCCTACTGCCTCCCTAGCTACAAGTCCTCCAACTTCTCCGGGACGCTGAGGCTCGGCCCCGCCGGGCAGCCGAAGCGGATCAAGATGACGCCACTGCTCTACAACCCCCACCGCCCCACTCTGTACTACGTCGACATGGTCGGCATCCGCGTGGGCGGCCGGGCCGTGGCCGTGCCGGCGTCGGCGCTCGCGTCGTTCGACAAGGCCACAGGCACCGGCGGCACGATCGTGGACGCGGGCACCATGTTCACGCGGCTCGCCCCCGTGTACGCCGCGGTGCGCGACGCGTTCCGGCGCAGGGCGCGGGCGCACGTGTCGGCGCCTCTGGGCGGGTTCGACACGTGCTACAACGTGACAGGCGGCGGCGTGCGGGTGCCGAGCGTGACGTTCGTGTTCGCCGGCGGGGCGGGGGCGGCCGTGACACTTCGTGAGGAGAACGTGATGATCCACAGCTCGTCGGGCAGCGTCGCGTGCCTGGCCATGGCGGCGGGCCCGTCGACTGGGGTGAACGCGGGGCTCAACGTGCTGGCCAGCATGCAGCAGCAGAACCACCGCGTGCTCTTCGACGTCGCCAATGGCCGCGTCGGGTTCTCGCGCGAGCTCTGCACGGCCTGATCCATATACGCGCGCCAAGAGTACTAGTATGGATTCCCGTACATGTCATCGTGTATTATGCCACTGGGCAGTGGGCAATTGAGTAGTAGTAGCAGTACGTCTGTATTATGCCATGGCAATTTGAGATTTGCTTTGCGCATGGCACTAAGAAATGTTGTGTCTCCGGATTCAAATGTTGCTCACAAAGTTGTGAAGTTGTACGTTTCTTCTGGGAGCTGTAGCCTACGACCAACGCGAGCAGGGAACTTTTCAGAGTTCGTCTGCTCAAGAAACCGCTCCATGTTACTACTTCCGCTTATAATACACATCACTTAAATCTTGCCTCAATATATATTCTAATTTTGAAATTCATATCACTTGCCCGTCTAGCTCAGTCGGTAGAGCGCAAGGCTCTTAACCTTGTGGTCTTGGGTTCGAGCCCCAAGGTGGGCGGTTATCTTTTGTTTCAGGCGCTTTTAGCCATTTGATTGATCAAACAAACTGCAATGTTTCATATTCGTTTACATATAACTAGGTGGAATAAATACAAACCACAAATATTTGTTATAAAAGTGATCTCTCTCCACGTTTTGCATCTTATACAAACGACAAATATTTTTCTTTTTAAATACACAAACGATCATCCATACATACACTCATATGATCACCTTCGAGAGAGCACATATCCTTGAGATTGACGAAATCGCCACAGACGCCTTCAACATACACTAGTAGAAAACAGGGCTATGGTTCCGGGCCAATATTCACATTAGTCCCGGTTCAATCACGAACCGGGACTAATGTGAGCATTTATCCAGATTCGTGCGGCTAAGGCATTAGTCCCGGTTCACTGTGACCTTTAGTCGGTTTGTGCCTCAAACCGGGACTAAAAATGCGATACCCATTAGTCGGTTCATGCCTCAACCGGGGACTAATTATTACACCTGCAGTCCCGGTTTGAGGCACGAACCGGTGCTAATGGGGTTGAGACCTTTAGTCCCGGTCCGTGCAACGAACCGGTACTAAAGGTCCCATTTTCAAACTCTACCCCCCTGTGGATCGCCTTTTCAGTTTAAAAAAAATAAAAGAAAATAATGGAAATGTCAAAAAAATAAAAGAAAATAAGTTTCCCATGTGATATGTGCTCTAGTTGTTGGAAAAATTTGCAAATGTGAATTTCGACTTTATTTGCAAAATCTCTCTGGAATTTGTAAATCTGGGCATAACTTTTGCATACTAATTCGGATGAAAAAGTTTTTATATGAAAAATCATCTCTGGAACCCTGTTAAACATTTTCAAAATCCTCAAAACCTATCAGAAAAAAAGTTACAGGGCTTTTAAGATCTAGAGTGGAAAAAATCGAAAAAATTTCAAACTGTGGTCAAACAATGGTCAAACTAATTATTCTAGAATATTAGTGTTACTAAATAATTTGTTCAGTTATTTTGAATTTGTAAATACGGGCATAACTTTTGCATACTAATTCGGATGAAAAAGTTTTTTATATGAAAAATCATCTACTGGAACCCTGTTAAACATTTTCAAAATCCTCAAAAACCTATCAGAAAAAAAGTTACAGGGCTTTTAAGATCTAGAGTGGAAAAAATCGAAAAAATTTCAAACTGTGGTCAAACAATGGTCAAACTAATTATTCTAGAATATTAGTGTTACTAAATAATTTGTTCAGTTATTTTGAATTTTGGTCAAATCTGGTCAAACCGTGGTCAAACTGTGATCAAACAATGGTCAAACTAATTATTCAAAATAACTATTGTTCAAGCCCCAAGGTGGGCGGTTATCTTTTGTTTCAGGCGCTTTTAGCCATTTGATTGATCAAACAAACTGCAATGTTTCATATTCGTTTACATATAACTAGGTGGAATAAATACAAACCACAAATATTTGTTATAAAAGTGATCTCTCTCCACGTTTTGCATCTTATAGAAACGACAAATACTTTTCTTTTAAATACACAAACGATCATCCATACATACACTCATATGATCACCTTCGAGAGAGCACATATCCTTGAGATTGACGAAATCGCCACAGACGCCTTCAACATACACTAGTAGAAAACAGGGATATGGTTCCGGGCCAATATTCACATTAGTCCCGGTTCAATCACGAACCGGGACTAATGTAAGCATTTATCGATTAAATGCGGCTAAGGCATTAGTCTCGGTTCACTGTGACCTTTAGTCCCGGTTTGTGCCTCAAACCGGGACTAAAAATGCGATACCATTAGTCCCGTTTCATGCCACAACCCGGGACAAAATATTTGACCTTCAGTCCCGGTTTGAGGCACGAACCGGTGCTAATGGGGTTGAGACCTTTAGTCCCGGTCCGTGACACGAACCGGTACTAAAGGTCCCATTTTCAAACTCTACCCCCCCTGTGGATCGCCTTTTCAGTTTAAAAAAAAAGAAAATGATGGAAATGTCAAAAAAATAAAAGAAAATAAGTTTCCCATGTGATATGTGCTCTAGTTGTTGGAAAAATTTGCAAATGTGAATTTCGACTTTATTTGCAAAATCTCTCTGGAATTTGTAAATACGGGCATAACTTTTGCATACTAATTCGGATGAAAAAGTTTTTTATATGAAAAATCATCTCTCGGAACCCTGTTAAACATTTTCAAAATCCTCAAAAACCTATCAGAAAAAAAGTTACGGGGCTTTTAAGATCTAGAGTGGAAAAAATCGAAAAAATTTCAAACAATGGTCAAACAATGGTCAAACTAATTATTCTAGAATATTGTGTTACTAAATAATTTGTTCAATTATTTTGAATTTTGGTCAAATCTGGTCAAACCGTGGTCAAACTGTGGTCAAACAATGGTCAAACTAATTATTCAAAATAACTATTGTTCGAGCCCCAAGGTGGGCGGTTATCTTTTGTTTCAGGCGCTTTTAGCCATTTGATTGATCAAACAAACTGCAATGTTTCATATTCGTTTACATATAACTAGGTGGAATAAATACAAACCACAAATATTTGTTATAAAAGTGATCTCTCTCCACGTTTTGCATCTTATACAAACGACAAATACTTTTCTTTTTAAATACACAAACGATCATCCATACATACACTCATATGATCACCTTCGAGAGAGCACATATCCTTGAGATTGACGAAATCGCCACAGACGCCTTCAACATACACTAGTAGAAAACAGGGCTATGGTTCCGGGCAATATTCACATTAGTCCCGGTTCAATCACGAACCGGGACTAATGTAAGCATTTATCCCGATTCGTGCGGCTAAGGCATTAGTCTCGGTTCACCTGTGACCTTTAGTCCCGGTTTGTGCCTCAAACCGGGACTAAAAGGCGATACCCATTAGTCGGTTCATGCCTCAAACCGGGACTAAAGATTAGACCTTCAGTCCCGGTTTGAGGCACGAACCGGTGCTAATGGGGTTGAGACCTTTAGTCCCGATCCGTGCCACGAACCGGTACTAAAGGTCCCATTTTCAAACTCTACCCCCTGGATCACCTTTTTCAGTTTAAAAAATAAAAGAAAATGATGGAAATGTCAAAAAATAAAAGAAAATAAGTTTCCCATGTGATATGTGGTCTAGTTGTTGGGAAAATTTGCAAATGTAATTTCGACTTTATTTGCAAAATCTCTCTGGAATTTGTAAATCTGGGCATAACTTTTGCATACTAATTCGGATGAAAAAGTTTTTATATGAAAAATCATCTCTGGAACCCCGTTAAACATTTTCAAAATCCTCAAAAACCTATCGGAAAAAAAAGTTACGGGGCTTTTAAGATCTAGAGTGGAAAAAATCGAAAAAATTTCAAACTGTGGTCAAACAATGGTCAAACTAATTATTCTAGAATATTAGTGTTACTAAATAATTTGTTCAGTTATTTTGAATTTTGGTCAAATCTGGTCAACCCGTGGTCAAACTGTGGTCAAACAATGGTGAAACTAATTATTCAAAATAACTATTGTTCGAGCCCCAAGGTGGGCGGTTATCTTTTGTTTCAGGCGCTTTTAGCCATTTGATTGATCAAACAAACTGCAATGTTTCATATTCGTTTACATATAACTAGGTGGAATAAATACAAACCACAAATATTTGTTATAAAAGTGATCTCTCTCCACGTTTTGCATCTTATACAAGCGACAAATACTTTTCTTTTTAAATACACAGCGATCATCCATACATACACTCATATGATCACCTTCGAGAGAGCACATATCCTTGAGATTGACGAAATCGCCATAGACGCCTTCAACATACACTAGTAGAAAACAGGGCTATGGTTCCGGGCCAATATTCACATTAGTCCCGGTTCAATCACGAACCGGGACTAATGTAAGCATTTATCGATTAGATGCGGCTAAGGCATTAGTCCCGGTTCACTGTGACCTTTAGTCCCGGTTTGTGCCTCAAACCGGGACTAAAAGGCGATGCCCATTAGTCGGTTCATGCCTCAAACCGGGACTAAAGATTAGACCTTCAGTCGGTTTGAGGCACGAACCGGTGCTAATGGGGTTGAGACCTTTAGTCCCGGTCCGTGCCACGAACCGGTACTAAAGGTCCCGTTTTCAAACTCTACCCCACATGGATCGCCTTTCCAGTTTAAAAAATACAACAAAATGATGGAAATGTCAAAAAATAAAAGAAAATAAGTTTCCCATGTGATATGTGGTCTAGTTGTTGGGAAAATTTGCAAATGTGAATTTCGACTTTATTTGCAAAATCTCTCTGGAATTTGTAAATCTGGGCATAACTTTTGCATACTAACTCGGATGAAAAAGTTTTTATATGAAAAATCATCTCTGGAACCCCGTTAAACATTTTCAAAATCCTCAAGAACCTATCGGAAAAAAAGTTACGGGCTTTTAAGATCTAGAGTGGAAAAAATCGAAAAAATTTCAAACTGTGGTCAAACAATGGTCAAACTAATTATTCTAGAATATTAGTGTTACTAAATAATTTGTTCAGTTATTTTGAATTTTGGTCAAATCTGGTCAAACCGTGGTCAAACTGTGGTCAAACAATGGTCAAACTAATTATTCAAAATAACTATTGTTCGAGCCCCAAGGTGGGCGGTTATCTTTGTTTCAGGCGCTTTTAGCCATTTGATTGATCAAACAAACTGCAATGTTTCATATTCGTTTACATATAACTAGGTGGAATAAATACAAACCACAAATATTTGTTATAAAAGTGATCTCTCTCCATGTTTTGCATCTTATACAAACGACAAATACTTTTCTTTTTAAATACACAAACGATCATCCATACATACACTCATATGATCACCTTCGAGAGAGCACATATCCTTGAGATTGACGAAATCGCCATAGACGCCTTCAACATACACTAGTAGAAAACAGGGCTATGGTTCCGGGCCAATATTCACATTAGTCCCGGTTCAATCACGAACCGGGACTAATGTAAGCATTTATCCCGATTCGTGCGGCTAAGGCATTAGTCCCGGTTCACCTGTGACCTTTAGTCCCGGTTTGTGCCTCAAACCGGGACTAAAGGGTGCGATGCCCATTAGTCCCGGTTCATGCCTCAAACCGGGACTAAAGATTAGACCTTCAGTCCCGGTTTGAGGCACGAACCGGTGCTAATGGGGTTGAGACCTTTAGTCCCGGTCCGTGCCACGAACCGGTACTAAAGGTCCCATTTTCAAACTCTACCCCCCCTGTGGATCGCCTTTCCAGTTTAAAAAAAATAAAAGAAAATGATGGAAATGTCAAAAAAATAAAAGAAAATAAGTTTCCCATGTGATATGTGGTCTAGTTGTTGGGAAAATTTGCAAATGTGAATTCGACTTTATTTGCAAAATCTCTCTGGAATTTGTAAATACGGGCATAACTTTTGCATACTAATTCGGATGAAAAAGTTTTTATATGAAAAATCATCTACTGGAACCCCGTTAAACATTTTCAAAATCCTCAAAAACCTATCAGAAAAAAAGTTACGGGGCTTTTAAGATCTAGAGTGGAAAAAATCGAAAAAATTTCAAACTGTGGTCAAACAATGGTCAAACTAATTATTCTATAATATTAGTGTTACTAAATAATTTGTTCAGTTATTTTGAATTTTGGTCAAATCTGGTCAAACCGTGGTCAAACTGTGGTCAAACAATGGTCAAACTAATTATTCAAAATAACTATTGTTCGAGCCCCAAGGTGGGCGGTTATCTTTTGTTTCAGGCGCTTTTAGCCATTTGATTGATCAAACAAACTGCAATGTTTCATATTCGTTTACATATAACTAGGTGGAATAAATACAAACCACAAATATTTGTTATAAAAGTGATCTCTCTCCACGTTTTGCATCTTATACAAGCGACAAATATTTTTCTTTTAAATACACAAACGATCATCCATACATACACTCATATGATCACCTTCGAGAGAGCACATATCCTTGAGATTGACGAAATCGCCACAGACGCCTTCAACATACACTAGTAGAAAACAGGGCTATGGTTCCGGGCCAATATTCACATTAGTCCCGGTTCAATCACGAACCGGGACTAATGTAAGCATTTATCCCGATTAAATGCGGCTAAGGCATTAGTCCCAGTTCACCTGTGACCTTTAGTCGGTTTGTGCCTCAAACCGGGACTAAAATGCGATACCCATTAGTCGGTTCATGCCTCAAACCGGGACTAAAGATTAGCCCTTCAGTCCCGGTTTGAGGCACGAACCGGTGCTAATGGGGTTGAGACCTTTAGTCCCGGTCCGTGCCACGAACCGGTACTAAAGGTCCCATTTTCAAACTCTACCCCCCATGTGGATCGCCTTTTCAGTTTAAAGAAAATAAAAGAAAATGATGGAAATGTCAAAAAAAGAAAAGAAAATAAGTTTCTCATGTGATATGTGGTCTAGTTGTTGGGAAAATTTGCAAATGTGAATTTCGACTTTATTTGCAAAATCTCTCTGGAATTTGTAAATACGGGCATAACTTTTGCATACTAATTCGGATGAAAAAGTTTTTTATATGAAAAATCATCTACTGGAACCCCGTTAAACATTTTCAAAATCCTCAAAAACCTATCAGAAAAAAAGTTACGGGGCTTTTAAGATCTAGAGTGGAAAAAATCGAAAAAATTTCAAACTGTGGTCAAACAATGGTCAAACTAATTATTCTAGAATATTAGTATTACTAAATAATTTGTTCAGTTATTTTGAATTTTGGTCAAATCTAGTCAAACCGTGGTCAAACTGTGGTCAAACAATGGTCAAACTAATTATTCAAAATAACTATTGTTTTCTAAATAATTATTGTTTTTTAAAACAATAGTTTGAAACTCAAACAGTGAAATGTGTCACTTCATGCTCAAGCAAAATTCCTGAGGGTTAATAGGATTGACATCTTACTATTGTCAGGAAAACAACAAGTGCAGACTTGGAAATGAGGGAGAGTAGAACCCGGAAGTTAGGCGTGCTCAGGCTGGGGGAGTGGGAGGATGGGTGACCGTTCGGGAAGTTAGATGATTTGGAATGACGAGGGTGATTAGAGGTTAGAGGATAAATTGAGCAGATGAGGGGTGCTGATTAGAGATTAGAGGTTAAAATAATTCAGAAATTTGAAAATAAAAAAATATTCAAAAAAATTTAAAAAAAAATCATAATATTTTACTTTAGTCCCGGTTGGTAACACCAACCGGGACTAAAGGTGGAGCTCCACGTGGCTGCGGCCTTTAGTCCCGGTTCTGGATTGAACCGGGACTAAAGGGGGGAGGCATTAGTACCGACCCTTTAGTCCCGGTTCACCAACCGGGACTAAAGGCCCTTACTAACCGGGACAATAGGCCCTTTTTCTACTAGTGATAGTCGACGTGAACGTCTACTCCAACTGAATGCATATCTCCAAAAGGCCTGGAATAAATGCAGGCAAATGTGAGCACTGAAAGCCTTGGAATAAATGCAAGAAATTGCGAGCACTGGAAGGCCTGGTATAGATGCCGGAAATGCGAGCACCAATGTCAAGTCTAGGATTTGAGCCCAGATGGGCTGAGGATACCACAAATATTTCTGATAAAGGAGATATCTATAAGGACCTTTGTACATCTCCATTTTATCCAAAATTTTATGCATAGAAAGTTACATAACACATAATTTGCACGAGGTGGACTACCCAGAAAGATATGAGTCGAATATCGTGAGAACCTAACATCGTTGAACATTTGCACACACTTTGGCTAAAGATAGGTTCACAAGGTGAACCGATGCCTTTTACTTATTGTACCTTCATTGGCAACCACTGCCAAGATCGGATGCTTTTTCCTTATTGTACTGTCATTCTCAAGCACTACCAAGATAAATAGATGTTTCGGAAGGTAAACACACGATAGGGTTTCTTAGTCAAGATTAACATACTAGACCGAGCCAAGAAAAATTTCTTCCTAGTAGTAGATGTCATCACCGTCGAGAATTCAATTTGATTACAATCGATTCTCACGAAGGTTGCAACATTGGAGCATGTCCACTCGCCCCCAACAAGCCCCCCATGGCGCCTTTTTTAGCGCCGGAGGCGAAAAATCGGCCCAGTCGCGCCCCAGGTCCTTGTTTTTTGCCGGTTTGGGCCGAAATAGCAGCCGGCGAACCCGAGCCAAACCCAGCCCCACGGGGGGCGCCTGGGGGCGCTGACCGAAGAAAAAGGCGCGTGGGTCCACTCTGTCGGTGACAAACAAGCGTTTTCCCTCCGTTTCCCCCATTTCCCTCCATTTTCTCATTACTTCCACCCTTCTGCCCCGCCACTCCCGCCATTCTCTCCACTCCCCCGCCAGCCGACCGTCATCCTGCCATGCCGCCGAAAAAGTATTCGGCCCCTCGTTCCGCTCCCGCTGCCGATTTCACCCAGCCGAAGCAGAGGAAGCCGATGGCAAAACCATCGGGCATGTCCAACACCGAATGGAGGGCGGAGGTTCAGCGCCGGGAGGCTGTCACCACCGACCGGCGGAACAGGCTCAACGCCAAGAAGGCCAGGGACGCGGCCGCGTCGGCAGCGGTGGCGGAGCAAGCAGAGGCGACTCATGCGGGGATGATGAATCCGTCCAGCGGCCACTGCCCGCAAGCTGCGTGGAGCCAACAGAGCGTCGTGTCGCCGGCCAACTTCTCGCTGCGTCCGCTACCTGGGGGTACGCACCCTCGCCTGGCTACTCCGACGGTGACACGCATGGTGGGTTCAAACCAAACATCACCTCCCCACATGGCGTGCCGCTATGTGCCTCACCCTCCGGTCTGAACTCCGACCAGCGCACTCCCTTGCCCGCGTTCGCTGGCTTTCAGTACCCCCCGTACAATTACTCGCCCCCGGCGTACACAGCCTCGCCAACGCCGCCTCTACGTCGTGGTCTACCCTTCTCGCAATTCTCAGGGCACATTTCGGCAACCCCGACGCGACCGATGCCGAGATGGAGGAGATCATCACGAGCGGCTCGGTCGGCCGCCTCCTACCCCGGGTTCCACACGCAAGATGACACAGTGGACACAACCGTCGACATGGACGACGAGCTTGACGACGCCCAGGAGGAGGAGGAGGAGGAGGAAGAGGAGGAGGAGATGGAGCCATCACTGGCATGGAAAGGGAAAAAGAAGAAGCGGGGGGCCAATGCCAGGACGGGCAAGCCGCACGTCAAGTGGACGTCCAAAGAATACGAGTGCCTCGCCGAAGCATGGAAGCCCGTCACCATGGACCCGGTCACCGACGCAAATGAGAATGCCGACAAGTACTGGACGTGCATCAAGTCGGCGTTCGATGAGCGCAAACTTGTCGACCCCTACTTCGCCACCATCCACATGCAGCGCGGCGCAAAGGCCATGTCGAGCCATTAGGCGATCATCTTGATGGCTAGCAACAAATGGCATGGGATCGTCGAGGAGATCGCGGCTTGTCCGGAAAGCGGTGCCAATGTCGAGGGTCAGGTATGTCCAGCCGCCGGCTCACTTCTTTTCGTTGTGTACTTCGCTGACACTCGTTCTTCGGCTGCGCAAATGGTTCGGATTTTCACCATGTACCGCCAGGACAACAGCGACCAAGAGTTCAAGTTTCTTCGCGTGTTCTCCCGGATCGAGTCGTGCGAGAAGTGGAGGGATGTCTGGCTCACCCTTGCCAAGGCCAAAGAGACGTACAAGTCGGACGTGCCGGCCCCCGGGGCGGCGGATGGGCGCCCTGAACAAAAGAGCCAAGACGGCGAAGCACACCGCACCGGCTGCCGAGCGGTTGCAATCGTCGATCGAGCAATGCATCGCCGATGCCAAGAACCACGCCACCAAGTGGGAAGAGAAATCCGACTCGCGGTGGAAGGCGTTGATGACGAAGCAAGACATGAAGCTCGACCTACTCTGGACGAACGTCGCCACGAAGAATAGGAACACCGACCTGGCGTTCTTGGTGGGGGCGAACCTGTCGACGATGGACGAGCAGGTTAAGGTGTGGTACCTGGCGGAGCGCGGACTCATCTGAACCAGATGCCTTCGACCTCTGCGCCTACGCCCACGCCGGCCCCAACGCCGACGCCCAGCCCGAGCGATGAAGCCATGCCGACGCCGCCGACGTCGAGCACAGAAGCCACGCCGACACCGACCAGCCCGAGCACAGAAGTCACGCCGACGCCGACCACGCCGACCACGGCCAGTCCCATGCTGGAGGAGCCTGTCGTTTGATACATTTCTACGCGTCCTTCCTTTTGAACGCGGAACTTTTTTGTATGTTTTGATCTCCGAACTGGGGCATGCTGATCGCTCATTATTGCCGAATTTGTGGCGTTTTTTGGCAGTAAGAAAGACAAAGTTTGAATTTATGTACGTCTTGGGGCCGAAACCTGAGGGCGCAGCTGAGAACTGGATCGCCCCCAGGGCGGAAAAAACGCAGGCGCGTAGGCTAAAACGCAATCACCAGATGTGTTGGGGGCCGAACGAGTGGAGATGCTCTTATCCCTGAAGCATTGAAACCCAAGCATGAAACACCCATTGCAATACGTGGAGGGGCAATACCGCAAATTTGGCTGACCAAACACGCGGAGGTTAAAGAAGAAGCAAATAGAAACGTAAATTTTAGAGAAAATACGGCGCGGTGGCGTGCGTGCCTACGTCTAATCCTCAATCATATTCAAGCTACTCCAATCTATTCTTTTTTTGCGGGTGGTTCCAATCCATTCTGGACCTCTCCACCATTTCACTCGTTTATATTTCGTTCCTTGTTATTGGTATTATTTAATACTACATAATGTTCTTGTATGCCCAATACCTGGTATAAGTAGTTATTTCAAATATTTCCAAATAGTTTGTTTTTTTTTTGCACGAAGCATAGTTATGGTTTCAATTATAATTTGCACCCTTATATTTTTTGCGGGAAGTACCCTTGCTTATGGATAACTTGACGTTGTGGATATGAGTGTATCTTTTATGTCACTTTATCCTTCAATTGTAATGTTTTAACACATGATTATTTAGTTGTGAATAACACATACTCCCTCCGTAAAGAAATATATAGTGATCTAAACGGTCTTATATTTCTTTGCGGAGGGATTTAACATACTAGTAGTAGTAGTAGGTTTGTATTATGCCATGGGAATTGGTGATTTGTTTTGCTCATGGCACTAACTAAGAAATGTTGAGTTTTCAGATTCAAAAATTCATCATTAGGTTCTCAAGTTCTATATTTGTTTTAGGAGCTCCAACCTAGCTATGATCAATGCGAGTATGAGGTGCAGGGAACTTTTCAGTGTTTGTCTACTCAAATTTTTTCCCGTTTTAAACTTTTATGTATAGTTCACATTGCTCAATATTTCCTAAAGTATAATCTCAAAATTTTGAAATTAGGGCAGATTGCCCGACTAGCTCAGTTGGTAGAGCACAAGGCTCTTACATTCCGGTGTTGGGTTCGAGCCCCAAGGTGGGCAACATATTTTTTTAGTTTAACTTGATTTTAGTAGAATTGGTCTAGAGTTATGCCACTACCATTGAGATGTCAATGAGATTCCCAGCTCCTCTCAAAAAAAGGTTGCAAACCTAATCCTCAAAGCACCGAAAACCAAACATAAAACACCCATTGCAGCTAGTGGCGGATCCGGAATTCAATTTTGGGTGTTCAGTTTTTTTCAACCTAACAAAGAAGCCAACTGGTTCACGGCAATACAAAGAAATATACAAATTGTTAACAATAGAAACAATATCTCAAAAGGTTGAGAAAATTACAGATAGAGAAGAAAATAGCAACACGACCATACACTTTGTCATGGCCTGAAAGCGAGATATGACAACATCATTCTTCACTTGAAGAATGAATTCCATCATCCATCACTTGAAAGCATGTCAGTAACGCAATGTCGGCTCGTCCATGGGTGGATGAAAGATCCTGACTGGTGGCTGGCGCTGTGTGCATCTCTCGTGCGTGAAGCCTGCTCGTTGGTGCTCTTGGGCTCACTATTAGTTCTGAAATGAGCTACTAATTGGCCAATAGGATGTAGGTTGATATTTCTGTGATCTCTACTTCTAATGGAGTAGTTGGTGAATAGTCTGCACGGTCTATTTTCGCTGATTTTTTCGTCATCCTCCCACCTCCATTTTATTTTCGTCATCCTCCCACCTCCGTTAACTCGCAACTCTCCTGCTAAAAAAACCGTACAAAAAACACTAAACCAGCGAGCTCCCTTTTCTCCCCTCGCACCAATCGCTCCTGTCCCCGAGCCCCTCGCACGCGCTAGGGTTCCCCCACCCCCATATTCTGCGACCACCACGCCGCCGCCGCCCCCATCTTCTGCGACCACCACGCCGTCAACGCCCCCATCTTCTGCGACCACCACGCCGTCGACGCCGTCCTGAAGCACGCTGCTCCTCTCCCTAGCCAAGCCGTCCTGAATCTCGCGATGGAGGTGGCCGCCTCGTGGCCATGGAGGGCTCGCCAGCCGCCTCCGGAGTCCCACATCCCCAAGATCGACTGGATTACAGCCGCCTGGCCGAGGTCGTCGGCCCTCGACGGGCTCCTCAATCACGTCTGGTTCCCCACAGTGGCCACGGGCCTCCTCTCTCTCTCCATCCTGCGCTCCTCCTTCTCCACTTTATGTTTCCGGCTGTGGCTGAAGGTCACCTCTCCCTATCCACCCTTCTAATCTGGAGCACAGGTGGAGAGCCTGGTTGTGTCTGGCGGAGATGGCACCCCACGTCTGCACCCCATAAGGTTCAGAAGCTTGAGAAATTGTATGTGGACATGACCTTGCAAAGAGAACTGAAGGTGCGTTCTCTATGAGAAACTGAAAAAAAATCTGGATGAAGTCTGTATACTATCTTTGGTAACTGAACCGTGAATGTTATGTTTATTGTGAAAATAATTTGAAATTTACAAGGAGTGGAACAGTTCATATTTTGTGAGCAACCAAAGTCTCAAGCAGCCTAAATTCGTAATCTTCGAATGAACTGGCTTATGAAAATTTGATGGTTTTGTCAATAGTACAGTAGTACTGGATATTCTGCTGTTTCTTATATTTAGGATTTGCCTTGACCTGATTTTACTACTACGACATGCAGAAACCTTGATGCAAAAGGAAACTTCCTCAAGAAGAGATTGAAAATCCAACATCACAGCATATAGAAGACTGGTGAATTCAGAACTGCTGCTTGGTACGCACTATTAATTTTCATACTGATAGGCTTAACCAAATATCGGTTTAGTTGGGTAAAGTACTCCATTGCACTTCCAGGTAAACTTCAGCAATTAGTCAGAATCCAGTGTCACCCATGATTTGTATTGTGGGTGTCCATTAGTACTACAAATGTACTGCAGCCAGGTACAATTAGTACGGACATGTACTAATCAGCGTCGCCTCTGCATCCTAATTATGCAGTGAACTTGCCGCTGATCAATTACAGTTCTGAAACAAGACCCCCCGCCTTGCTGCCACCATCGTTGCCGCAAGGTACGTTCACCGGAATACTGGAGTGTTGATTGTTTGGTAAAATATGTGTGCGCTAATTTGACTTCTTTTGCCCCAAAGTTCGATACTCTAATTTAAGCCTGAATCTTGTTTTATATTATGAGACAAGAAACCTGTTTCTGTTACTGCCTATTTTGTTCAGCCCTCAAATTTTTCTGAACTCACTTTCTCTATAACTGACGGTGTCGCTGCCTCAGCTGCTTGACGGTGTGCAGTGTTCATCTCGCACCTGGGACAGCCATCTCGTGCCTAGACATCGCTGGCGTTTCTCACGCCTTGTCTGCCTGCGGTGTGCACTACTAACTCTTATGAAATTCTTTTGAACCGTCCAATGCTTCACTGTTGTTTAAGTTGAATTCTTGAGGAAGAACATGAGCAACATACCACATATTTGCAGATTGTAGAGATGTTTAGAGGATAACAATACATATGAGTTCTGTTCAATTTGTAGAGCTGTGCTAATGCTAATCAGATTGATCTCTGAATTAGTGCCAAGTAAAGATTTTGGCGTCAGCTCCAGTTGTGGTCAGCTATATGATTGTACTTGGCAAAAATTTCTTCAGGGTCTTGTTTGTAGACAGCAGCTAGATCCTTTGAGCTTCAGTTTTCTTGTATTGGAGCTGCATCGCTTCATATATGTTCGTCAATAAAGGCGGGCGGCAGGACAGATTGGAGAGAGGAGACGAAAAGGAAGGAGGCTGATCTGGGATAGACGAGATTGTATCAATCCCAGAAAGACGAGAACGATGGCTGGAAGGCAGGGCGTTGTTGGATGGATGGGAGAGTGAGAGAGACAATCATTAAACTATCACATGGTTGTGCATATGCACTATCTATTAAACTGACAATCGTTGTTTTTCAGGTTCAGGTTCGATATGTCAGGGCTGAAGTACGCTCCTGAGTTAAAGAAAGACCTTGAGAGACTCTGTAGGTACGATGCTATTGTTAGTGTGTTGTTGTCAGTACTTCTCCAATACTTTGGTGTGGGGTTGCATAGTACTCCAATACTTTAGTGCGGGGTAGTAAAAAATGTATTCTTGGTGGGAAAGCATCAGTTTGCAGAATAGGAAAATCAATAAGTATTACCATTAAGAAAGCATGCATGGTATAGTGAATACTTAGTATACCAGTCATATTTTCTTGTCAACATGCACCTATTTGGAGGCTTATCCGGTATTATTGCAATCCGGTAGAACTGTGTTACTACTAAGAATTGAATATTTTTAGTCGGAATACTATTTTAATGATCAATCACAATGTTGGACGCGACAACCTACTTATTCCCGAGACTTTAAGTCTTTGGTGGCTTAAGCACAATATGCCCGGCATATGTTCTACATCTGCGGCATGTATTGATCCTACTGGCATTTCAAGAGGTCTTGTAAATACAAAACTCTTCCAAAGTATTTCCAAGTAAGTGTTCACCTCGTGAGATTTATTAAATGTTTTAGATATCTCGCTTGTGAATGCTCATCGGTAGCTAATATCCTGAGTATTTTGATAACGGGTTTAGGTCTGGACGGTTATTGAGCCTGCATTGATGAAATAGTTGACAAAGAAGGAACTGAAATGAGGTTATTGAGCCTGCATTGAAGAATTTTGGTTGATGAGCTGATATCTGACCAAAAACTCAAGAACTAGAAGCAAGCCTGACATCCTTTTTCTGTAATCGGTATGTTCTCGGTAGCAAGCCTGTCATCCTTTTCTATCCACATGAGGCTTATTGTTTTTTGTACTTATTGTCACCAATCAATAAAACATTGTGTATTCATTGCATATGGTGAATGGCCTTCTAGATTTGTGAGTTCATAGGTAGTTATACAATAGCAGAGCCATGTTCTAAAAACAGATTCGAGCCTTTCCATGGTTTGTAGTTATACAATAGCAGAGCCATGTTCTAAAAACAGATTCGAGCCTTTCCAACGTTGGGTCCCGACGAAACGTTCGAGCGCATGAAATCAGTTCTTTTCAAGAATACAACTGCTTTTTTTCTCTCATAGATTCCACTCGTAACATATCACAAGTATCTTCAGTCTAAGAAAATAATAAAAGTGAACTTACATGATTTACTTAAATTACTAAATAACTTACTAGATAATGTATATTTCCGTTTGAGCATTCCAAAAACTGAATGACACTCCATTAAGCTGTAGGATGCATAAGGTAAGGGAAATATTGGAAGCCCAGACATCTGTAGTAATACTAGAAGTGGAAGAACAATGGCAAGAAAACATTTAGAAGGGCCAATTATAGGCGTAAAAAGATTCACGTGGTTAATAGTTCATGTTTTGCACCAAGGAAGAACAGAGGAATGGAACCAAAGAGAAATGAGTGAGCATACACCTTTGCTAGATTTTATGAACTGAATTAATATACAAAAACACATGTTGTTATCTTGGTGCATGTAGTTATTTAATTTAACAACTTGAGTTCCACATGAAGCGTACTGTAGTGGACTTCTCTGGGCTTTACATCTGCTCATATTCCATAATTTGGATCAGAAATGAAGCCTATGTGTATGTATAAAATGTTAGACCTTTCAGCCTGAGCATTGATAGTTGTGGATGACACTAGGAGAGTTGGGACAATTTTCGTTGGTTTATTTCTCACACAATGCCATACCAACTTGAGGGGTTGGGGATACATAATTATAGGCTGCTAGCCAGCCAAGGCATATGCTAAGATGATGCTAAGATGCCAGTCTAAGATGCTAGTCTAAGATGCTAACTGACAGTCCTTGATGGTCAAGAACAGAACTCTATCCTAACAGCCAGTCCTTGATGGTCCAGGACTTTATCCTCCTAATCGCCACAAGGACCATGTGCTGCAGCCCCACAAAGACCCTAGTACACAGACTTATCCATCATTCTCCCCCTAAGTCTTGTACGTCGTCTTGTGGGAGAGTTGAATCATCCCAATCCTGGAGCAAAGTTCGAGGAACTTGACCCTCCCAAGGGGCTTGGTGAGCAGGTCTGAGCTGATCCTTGGTGTTGATGTAGCTTCGCCTCGATGCTCCCTTCTTCCACACAACTGCGGATGAAGTGATACCTCACCGGATGTGCTTGCTCCGTTAAATGGAACACGGGGTTCTTTGCCAGGGCAGGCGGACTTGCTGTCCACCAGGAGCTGCACCGCTCGTGTCTTGAACGAGAAGATCACCAAGCGATCGAGCAAGCAGGCGCTGAGTGCAGGCGGTGGAGGCCGCTATGTACTCAGCCTCACAGCTGGACAGGGCCACCACCTGCTGCTTGACTGATTGCCACTCACGAGACACTTGCCGAGGAAGAGGAGGATCCCGCTCGTGCTCTTCTTGGTGTCGATGTCGCCCGGCGTGGTCGCTGTCGCTGTACCCGACGAAGTGTGCCGCCCAGACACCTAGGGTAGTGGAGGCCGTGGTCGAGGGTCCTCGCTATGTAGCGGACGATCCTCTTCACTGCTTCGCTGGTGTTCCGACGTTGGTCGCTCCATGAACCGACTGACATAGCCGACGGAGAATGCCAAGTCCGGCCGTGTGTGAGTGAGGTAGCGAAGGCTCCCCACAAGGCGTCGGTACTGCGTAGCATCCACTTCCTCCGTCGTCGGTTATGGCTCGGTTTCAGCCTCTCCTCCATCGGAGTGAGGGCTGGATGGCGTCGTTAAGCCCAGCTAGCTCAACGATGCGCTTGGCGTGAGGGCGGATCGTCGCGCGATCCCGGAGTGGTCTGGTGCACCTCAACCCCTAGATAGAAGGAGAGGAGCCCGGGTCACTCATCCGAACGTGGCCTTCATGTCTTCCTTGAACGCCGCCACCTCTGCATCTTTGGTGCCGGTGATCACCAGATCGTCAACGAGACGCCCACCAGTGGCATTTCCTCCACTCCCGTCGGTGAGACGGCAGCCTCATGCGGGCTCGCCGAAACCCATCTTCTTCAGCGTGGAGTCCAGCTTGGCGTTCCACGCCCTGGGTGCCTGCCGCAGGCCATAGAGAGCCTTGCGCAGGCGGAGTACCTTGCCCTCCTGGCCGGGAATCGTAAACCCCGGTGGCTGATGCACGTAGACTTCCTCCTTCAAGTCGCCGTTGAGGAATGCCGACTTAACGTCCATGTGGTGGACACGCCAGCCCTCCTGGGCAGCCAGCGCAAGGAGAAGTCGCACGGACTCCATCCGTGCCACGGGAGCGAAAGCGTCGTCGAAGTCGACTCCTTCCTGCTGCAAGAAGCCTCGGGCCACCAAGCGAGCCTTGTGCTTGATGATGGCGCCGACTCCATCCCTCTTCAGCTTGAACACCCACTTAAGGGTGATTGCGCGGTGACCTCGAGGGAGATCAGCGAGCTCCCAGGTGCGGTTTTGCTCGACCGCATCCATCTCCAACTGCATCGCGGCGCGCCATGCCGCGTCTCTCTCGGCCTCTGCAAAGGACCGTGGTTCGCCGTCTTCACACGCGAGTTGTAGCTGCGCCTCCAGGTCGCGTGGCACCAGTCCTGGCACCGGCTGGTCGCCGAGCAGGTTATCCATCGTACGGTACCGTAGCGGTTCGCCGTCATGCCACGCGTCGATACGCTCCTCGTCGTGAGTGAGCGGGGAAGCGAACTTCATCGGGTTGTGCTCTGCGTGAGCTGGTGCTGATGAAGACAAGCCCGGAGTGGCGACCGCCGGGGCTGGAGTATGCGGCGTCGCCGGTTGTGGTGTCGTCGGCGTAGCAGGCGCCGGAGTCGATGTAGTTTTGGGGGCCGGGGTAGACGTGCCCGGTGAAGAGGAGCTGCTTGCTCCCCCAGCTTCCTTGAAGTGGGCGTACTCGACAATGAAGTCGTCATACGTCGGCGTCGAGCCGTCGTCCACCGCCTTGTCCCATTGCCACCCTCGCCCTTCGTTGAACACGACGTCTCGCTACAGGCGCACACGTTGTGTCTTTGGGTCGAGGATGCGGTAGGCCTTTGAGCCCTCCGCGTAGCCGATGAAGACTTTGAGCGCTCCTGCCGCCGAGCTTGCCGATGTGGCCGAGCTCCTTGGCAAACGCAAGGCAGCCAAAGACCCGCAAATGAGAGACCGCCGGCTTCCGCCCATGCCAGGCCTCGTACGGAGTTCTGCCGTCGAGTGCCTTAGTAGGAGAGCGGTTGAGGATGTAGACGGCCGTTAGCACCGCCTCTCCCGTAAGACGGTCGGCATCCCTCTCGCTTGAGGAGAGCCCGAGCCATCCCCACAACCGTCTGGTTGCGCGCCGCCGACGACGCCGTTTTGTTGCGGGCTGTACGGCGCGGAGTAGTGGCGCTGGATGCCCTCATCGGCGCAGTACGACGCGAATTCGGCCGCCGTGAATTCGCCACCGTTGTCAGTGCGCAACACGCGCAATTTGCGGCCGCTCTCCGCCTCCACACCAACCTGCGCGCTACCGATGGCGCCCGGCCGCTTCTCCTCGCCGAGGATCATCACCCACATGTAGCGGGAGAGATCGCCGACGAGCAGCAGGAAGTAGCGTCGACCTCCCGGTGTGGCTGGCGTCACCGGGCCGCACAGGTCTCCGTGCACGAGCTCCAGCTTCTCCTTGGCCCGAAAACTCGCCTGTTGGGGAAAGGGGAGTCGTCTCTGCTTCGTCAGCACACAGATGTCGCAGAACTGCTCCACATGGTCGAGGCATGGCAGGCCTCGCACCATCTCCTTGGCACTTAGACGCTTCAGGGCCTCAAAGTGAAGGTGCCCAAAGCGCTCATGCCATTGCCACGCCTCGTCGTCCCGACGGACAGCGACAGACCGGTTGTGCCACCTGCACATCAAGGACGTAGAGTCGATTTTCACCTCTGGGCACCTTGGCGAGAAGGCGACGCTGGCGATCCCAGATGCGTAGGACCCCATGCTCAATCAGCACGCATGAGCCGTTCTCATCCAGCTGTCCCAAGCTGATGATGGAGTTCCTTAGCGCGGGGATGTAGTAGACACCGGTGAGCAGCCGGTGCTCTCCGCCTTGGTGGTGAAGATGACGGAGCCGACGCCTTTATCTCCACAGCGGAGGCATCCCGAACTTGACGGAGCCTCGCGCAGATCGGAGTCGAGCTCGGCGAAGAATTCCTTCGACCGGTCATGTGGTGGGTGGCGCCGTGTCGAGGCACCACCCGTAGTCTTGTCCTTCCCGGAGCCATCGACGAGAAGAGCGTGTGCTTTTGGCTCATCGAGGTGGATGAAAGCCTTTGCGACTGGAGTCGCCGAGGGTAGCTCAATGCTTGCATGCGCCATGAACAGAGCCGTCTCCTCCTCCTTCGCCTGTGCGACGTGAGCCTGGCCTTGTCGTGGTTGCCGACACTCATTGGCCCAATGGCTAAACCGCCACTGATTGTGGCAACTGTTGTCTTGTGCCGGCTTGAGCTTGCCGGGCGCCGCCCTTAAGCGCCCGCTGGCGTCACCTTCGCACGCCCTTGTGCCCTGCCCGGGGGGCTTCTTCGCGCCTTACGCTGCTTGCCACGCTTGCGGCCGCCCGTCGAGGAGGAAGGCTCCCCCTTCTTCCTGTCACCAAGGCTGGGATCCCACTGCTCCCGAGTTAGGAGCAGCTTCCTGCCGGTGGTGATGGGCCCCGAGGGGGGGCTATGGCTCGTCGGTGTCCACGACCTTGAGACGGCCTATCGCCTCCTCGATCGTCATCCTGGAGAGGTCCAGCAACGACTCTATCGAGCGAGCCATCTGCTTTTACTTCTCGGGAATGCACCGAAAAAGCTTCTCGACAGCTCTCTCCTCGGTGTAGGTGGCATCGCCAAACTTCACCATCTTCTGCAGCAGAGTGTTGAGACGGAGAGCGAAGTCATCAACGTCCTCACCGGCTTGAAGCCTGTGTTCTCCCACTCCTTCACGAAGTGCTGCAGGTGGACTTGCGAGCACGGTCGGCTGCCGATGCGTCTTTGCGGCGATGGCGTCCCAAGCCTCCTTGGCAGTCCGCTTGTTGGAAAGCGAGAAGCGCATCTCGGGCGGGACAGCGGCGATGAGGGCGCCCAGCGCCCGTCGATCCTCTAGGTGGTCGGCGTTGCTGTCTGGACTGCCTCCCACATGCGCCGCACTGAGCCCGACCTTCATGATCCCGCCCACTCGACGTAGTTGGTTTTAGTGAGGGTAGGCCACCCAACACCGGAACCAACATCCTCGACCACAGTCCGGACCTCGTAGAGGCCGCGGTCTGGTCGTTGCAGCCGCCCGTCCACGGTGTGCGCCTCCACCGAGCGCTGGCGTGCTCGGCTGCCCATCGCGCCGTCGCTCCTGCGCCACTTTGACGCGATCTGCGTCGGCGCCGTCGTCCGCAGCGCGAGCTGCGGAGCTGCCGGGGCTGCCGCTGGAGTGCCTTGGCATCCGCCGTAGCCTCACGGGCTGCTTCGCCGCTGCTGCTTCTACCTCCGCCTCGCTGCTTCTACCTCCGCTCTGGCTGCTGCCGGCTCCGGCTGCAGCCAGCCTCGACACTACCTGCCGCCGCGCGGCAGCTGCTCTGACCGCTTCGCTCACGCTCCTCTCGCCACGCGGCGCTTCGGCCTCCTGCCGGCGCCGCATGCTCGAGGTAGCCGTGTCTTTGAGAGCGACCTGCGAACATGGCTCGCTGCAGGGGGGCTGTTGCGTGAAGAGGAGGCTGATGAAGACGAGCTGCTGCTCGACAGTCCGGAGGGAGGAAGGTAACCAGAGGCAGACGGAGCGGCTGCTGCTACCGACTTGGGCTGCTCACAGGAAATGCTCAGGGTACAGGTTAACGAGGCTCTGATACCACTTGTTAGACCTTTCAGCCTGAGCATTGATAGTTGTGGATGACACTAGGAGAGTTGGGACAATTTTCGTTGGTTTATTTCTCACACAATGCCATACCAACCTGAGGGGTTGGGGATACATATTTATAGGCTGCTAGCCAGCCAAGGCATATGCTAAGATGCTGCTAAGATGCCAATCTAAGATGCTAGTCTAAGATGCTAACTGACAGTCCTTGATGGTCAAGAACAGAACTCTATCCTAACAGCCAGTCCTTGATGGTCCAGGACTTTATCCTCCTAACTGCCACAAGGACCATGTGCTGCAGCCCCACAAAGACCCTAGTACACAGACTTATCCATCATAAAAAACTTGCATTATACTAATATTGTGTGTGTGTGTGTGTGTGTGTGTGTGTGTGTTGTTTTTAATGCCAAAGGTAAATCTGAACCTGCTCAGACCACGGGGAGGATTTCTCTGGTGGACTATCGTGTGGCTGGAGGACCGTGGCCAGTGCTGCAATTGTCTGATGTCCATGTGGAGCATAACTCGGCATTAGGTGATATCCTTCTATGATAACCTAGCTGTACACAATTTCTTCAAAGAAAATTAAGATTGATATCAAAGTTGAGATTTGCAATGTATTTAATAAATTGCTCCCAAATCTACTGAAATTTCCCTTATTATATTTTTCTGTAGATACTGATTGTTCTAAATTAAACCCACTACTTAAATTCCATAGAAATGAGAGGCTCAAGGAAGCAACAAGTAGGATGAAGGAGTTAGCGGGCAGAAGCATAGATCACAGAAAAACAAGAATATGTTTGCTCCCCATGCTTTGCATTGATGTATAGGTTTGGAAGTTTAAAATCTTCATGCACTCCCCATGCTTTGTATTGATGTATAGGTACGGAATTTAGAAGCTTCATGCTTTGTATCTCAGTATGTTCACTGTGGCTTCAATCTACAATTTAAAAAGGTGAATATTGGCTGGATAATGACACAAGTGATGTGGCTTCAGTCATGTTTCTTAAGCTACCGTGGTTATATCATCACTAGGCCATATAGTTTACCACTAACCTTCTTAAGTACTTCCACTTAACCATCATGATTGCCGACTAATTTTTGTGTTCATGGTTATATTTCAGAGAACCGGTTCAGATAAATGCGAACACTGGTTGGGGGTTCTAAGAAGGATGACCCAAAATGGGAGCATGACAGACACCATGGTCCAGGAAATAAGGGGGAATCCCGTGGTGTCTACTATGCTTTCAGAAATCCTATGCAGTCAGGGAGATTCCTTCAGATTTTTGCATGATGAGCAGGTAGCTGTAAAGGGTCGTGGTGTCTACTATGCTTTTCAGAAAGGTGAGTGCATTTGTGAAGCTTCCTGCAGAGTTTCACATGATGAGTAGGTAAATGTGCTGCTTGTGCATTTACCAAGTACTTATATAGGAGAGCACACAAGCAACAGACTACATAGCTTGTGCTAATTTCCATGATAAGTTTTATCGCATATGAACAAGTTATATTGCCAGTTAAGTTATTAATAGAAATTGAGTTGCTTATCATTGAGTAAACGACGTTCCTTTAGAGTATTTATAGTTTTATACTAATACTTTATCAAGGTGATATGCCGAAGATTTGTGATTATCACTGTATGGCCTTTACATTGCTTTGTTCATGTCTATACATGTACTTAACTTGGATGGGCCATTAACTGCAAAATATATTTCATGAACTCCATAGAAGATATCTCGATTCAAAGTAACATAGCCAGAGATGTTAACATTTGTTGTTGGAAACAGAAGCACTAATTTTTTTATTGCATTTGAACTAGATATGGTTGTATGTTAGAGATTGTTGCTTTGGACAGGATTTACTATATTTTTGCAGCAGGCTACATGCTTCTCTGAATGACCATTTAAGGAGTGAACATGAACTGCTGATGTATATGTTCCATGCTCCATGGGGAGGGAACAAGGATTGATTTTAGCCGGGAGTAGGGAGAGTATGGTGAGTTACTTCTATAGTCCTATGGTTCACAAACTGTAAGTTGGTGATCTATGAAATATCTTTGTTGTTGCTTTAAGGGGCTTCCAGAACTACTTGATTGTGAAACAAGTCACTAGGTACTGCTCAGATGAATTATATGGATGGTACCACCGTCCAAGCTGTAGAAACTCCTATCCCTGAATTTCTATTTATTGGAACCATTAGATTTATTAGTATTTTATAGTCATTATGTTTCTATGCTATGTGAAGCAAAGAAACTCCTATCCCTTTTAAATTTTAATACATGTAAAGTACTACTCCCTCCGTTCCTAAATGTAAGTCTTTTTAGAGATTCCACTACAAACTACAAACGGATGTATATAGACATATTTTAGAGTGTAGATTCACTCATTTTGCTCCGTATGTAGTCCACGGTGGAATCTCTAAAAAGACTTATATTTAGGAACGGAGGGAGTACATGTTAGTAAGGAGCTGACACTCTTGGACTGTGAGAAATTATTGACATTTGGTAATGAAAATAGTATTCTACAAGGAATACTATCGACAAGGATTCAAAAAGGACCACATGCCACGGTAGTGGTTGTAATATTAGTCAAGATGAATCTGAAAAAATTGAGTCGAGATGTGGAGATATGATGGATTTTGCAACAAAAAAAATCCAGTAAATTTTTGCTATAGAGAACATATCGGTGTGCATGTACTTATTGCACTTGCTTCATGGCGCAATACGTTTATCCTGCTACGAAAAATGTATTATTTTTTATTAGAGAAGGGGGGTCCAAGGCAGAGATAGTGAGTAGAAGAAAAGTTATCTACCATAAAAGAAGTGGTGGTGCCAGGATCAGAAGTCTGTGATGTCATTTTAAATCTGTGATGTCAAATACATATGTTTTCGTCAAATTTATAAAAAAAGTTACATGATTAGTACTTGTTTACAAAGGATTTGCCAAAAACCTGTGTGGTCAATTGACCACACTCCTCTCAACTTGGCTTCGCCACTGCATAAAAGACGACAAGGTCACATGACATGCATTGATTGCATTTGCTTTATGGCGCAATATGTTTATCATTCTATTAAAAATATATTATTTTTTATTGGAGAAGGGGGCTTCAATGGCAGAGATAGTAGGAAGAAGAAAAGTTATCTACCATAAAAAAGGTCACATGACAAGCACGATGATCCTAATGTTACATGTTAGACATGTTTCTAAAGGTGAGGGTTTCAACAAATAAAAAGATGTCTCGCTATGGCAGGAAAACGAGTAGTAAGGGGAGGGTCCGGCAGAAAAAAGAGAGTGCGTCTTGTGGTGGGGGTTTTTGGGTTGAGAGCACGTGTTGGTGATAACACTCGGATAGTCTGAATAACCATATTTCTCCTCGAGAGTAATGCTACATCTACGGGAAGTTCTTTTACGGATTTAACGGACTATCTACTGTGGACCAACATGATTTAAGATCAGGAAAGGATGGGGCCAACCCCAACTGGAAATCAGGGGGAGAAAGATTAGTTAAAAGGAGATTTTCTAAAACTCTCGTAAGTGCGCCTAGGATTATTGTCTCCTTCATATATAGGATGTAGTTAAGGTAGTCCATATGGATAAATTTTATGAAGACAAATTCATTCTTATGTGTTGTGGCCCGTAGCAACGCACGGGCGTTTTACTAGTATACATATTGTGTGTGTGTGTTGGAATTTGCTAGTGGGCTTTTGGCCCAAAGCCCAACTAAAATTCTGAAATTCTATTGGCCCATTCATGCATACATGTGAGTGGAGTGAGTAAGACTAAAGTTTAGTCCCACCTCATAAATTGAGAGAGAGTTGCACCTCTTTATAAGGTGAGCTCTTCTACCACTTGTATGAGCATGAGAAGAGGAGACCTACACGCGCGCTCCTCCTCCTCGCCACGACGCGACGCGACGCGCCGCGGGTTGCAGGATTGAGCCGAGCCGAGTACAGAGCTATGCACGTTTTCTATATTTTTACTGCTCGGAAAAAATTAATGAGTCATTAATTAATAATTAACGGACCGTTAATTACTGAACAGTTTCCGATTCTTTTGGATCGTGACGACTCGGACGTGGGGTTACTCCCACGACCTATCCGGCCCGCACTATATAGTCAGGCAGACGTCTACCCTAGCCGCCGCTGCTTCGTATGGTTTCTCACCACCGTTCCAGATCATTACGCGCCAAGCAAGTCTTCTCCATCCCTCCTTTCGGCGTGCACCGGGAGAAGGGACAGCAGGCCTCCGGAACCCCGCCTCTTGTGATCCTGTACGGGAGAGGGGCGATCAGGTTTTTGGGGAGCTCACTCGCGATCGCCGGCAGCGGCGACTTCGCTGAACGACGCCTTCTTCCCCGACCTCGGCAACCCCATCCTCGGCGACATGGGCGACAACGTTAACGCCGGGCGGTGTTGTTCTGCTGCACCGTATGTGATTCTATCTTTCCTGTTCGAGATTGTGGTAGAATTCATGTTTCTAGTATGTGCCCTAGATGTGATATGTTCATCTGCTATGCTAGTTCGCACGATTAGTTCAATCTCTGCTATTGTAGTCATGGTTTATCTTCTGTTTATTCGGATTAAATCTCATAGTAATTTGCTCATATTTTCAACAATTCAAAAACCTGATTATAGGCAATTTGCTCCGAGTGGTTTTGCTGCGCATCTGAAGGCGCAATATAAGAGGTGGCGCACGAGAGCAGTCTACTGGTTTCAGACCATGGGCTGCTATGACGCCACCAAGGGCAAGCCTGAGGGCGATCTTAATCTAGCACAGCTGGAATTTTTTTAGAAGATCGATACTCTCTTTAAAGGCGCTCTTCTGGGTGTTCTTGATGACTCTATTGTGGACTCGTATATGTCATTTGACAACGGCAAGGACAAGTGGGCTGCGCTCGAGGCCAAGTTTGGTGCCTCGGACGCGGGCAGCGAGTTGTACGTCATGGAGCAATTCTATGACTACAAGATGACTGATGAACGCTCTGTTGTACAGCAGGCTCATGAGATACAGTCGCTCGCAAAAGAACTTGAGTACTTCAAGTGTGTGTTGCCGGAGGCATCATTGCCAAGCTTCCACCTTCATGGAATTTTTTTGCTACTTCCCTGAAACACAAGAGACAAGAGTTTTCCGTTGCAGATCTCATTGGTACTCTTGATGTTGAAGAGAAGGCGAGAGCAAAGGACACACGTGCTCGAGTTGCTGAGGGAGCTTCGAGTGCCCACATGGTACAAAAGAAGAACTTCCAGCCCAACAAGTTCAAAAACAATAAGAACAAAACTCAGGGCAAAGGCAAGTTTGATACAAAGAACAAGCCATCACATTCTACCAACTTCAAGAAGAATTCTCACAAGAAGGGGAAGGGACTTTGCCATGTCTGCGGTGATCCTAATCACTGGGTCTCGAAGTGTCCTAACCGCTTTGAGGAGCGCGAATATGAGAAGAGCGGCAAGTCCGCTAATGTTGTCATCGGTGATACTGATATGAAGGAATCTGGGTACGGTATTCTTCCTACCATCTTTCAGTATTTCAATCTCCTGATTGGTTAATTGACACCGGTGCCAATGTACATGTTTGTGCTGACGCCTCAATGTTTTCTTCTTACCAGGTCACAGGGACTTGTCCCGTGCTGATGGGGAACGGGTCACATGCCATCATTCGAGGTGTCGGTACGGTCGACCTGAACTTTACTTCGGGCAAGATCGTGCAGCGTTATGACAACGCGGTTGATGTAGTCGTACGTCTTCACGATCGACCGATCTTGGTACCGAACGTACGACACCTCCGCGATCTGCACACGTTCAGCTCGGTGACGTCCCAAGAACTCACGATCCAGTAGAGCTTCAAGGGAGAGTTCAGTCAGCATGATAGTGTGATGACGGTTTTGATGAAGCTACCGACGAAGGCTTCGCCTAAGCACCGCTATGATATGACCGAGGTGGATTATGGTGGAGGGGGCACCGCACACGGCTAAAAGATCAATGATCAACTTGTGTGTTCTAGGGTGCCCCCTTGCCTTTGTATATAAAAGAGGGAGGGAGGAGGAGGCCGACCCTCATAGGGTGCGCCCAAAGTGTGGAGTCCTACTAGGACTCCCTAGCCCTAGTAGGATTCCACCTCCCCACATGGTGTAGGAAAAGGGGAAGGGAGAAGGAGAAGGAGGGAAGGGGGCGCCCCCCCTCCCTAGTCCAAGGACCAGTCCATAGGGAGGGGTGCGGCCACCCTTGAGGCCTTTTCTCTCCTTTCCCGTAAGGCCCATTAAGGCCCAATACAAATTCCGTAACCCTCCGGTACTCCAAAAAATACCCGAATCACTCGGAACCTTTCCGATGTCCGAATATAGCCTTCCAATATATCGATCTTTACGACTCGATCATTTCAAGACTCCTCGTCATGTCCCCGATCTCATCCGGGACTCCAAACAAACTTTGGTCATCAAATCACATAACTCATAATATAAATCGTCACCGAACGTTAAGTGTGCGGACCCTACGGGTTCGAGAACTATGTAGACATGACCGAGACACGTCTCCGGTCAATAACCAATAGCGGAACCTGGATGCTCATATTGGCTCCTACATATTCTACGAAGATCTTTATCGATCAAACCGCATAACAACATACGTTGTTCCCTTTGTCATCGGTATGTTACTTGCCCGAGATTCGATCGTCGGTATCACCATACCTAGTTCAATCTCGCTATCGAAAGTCTCTTTACTCGTTCCGTAATGCATCATCCCGCAACTAACTCATTAGTCACATTGCTTGCAAGGCTTATAGTGATGTGCATTACCGAGAGGGCCCAGAGATACCTCTCCGACAATCGGAGTGACAAATCCTAATCTCGATTTATGTCAACTCAACAAGTACCATCAGAGACACCTGTAGAGCACCTTTATAATCGCCCAGTTATGTTGTGGCGTTTGGTAGCACACAAAGTGTTCCTCCGGTATTCGGGAGTTGCATAATCTTATAGCCATAGGAACATGTATAAGTCATGAATAAAGCAATGCAACAAACTAAACAATCAAGTGCTGAGCTAACGGAATGGGTCAAGTCAATCACATCATTCTCTAATGATGTGATGACGTTAATCAAATGACAACTCATGTCTATGGCTAGGAAACTTACCCATCTTTGATTCAACGAGCTAGTCAAGTAGAGGCATTCTAGTCACATTATGTTTGTCTATGTATTCACACATGTACTAAGTTTTCGGTTAATACAATTCTAGCATGAATAATAAACATTTATCATGATATAAGGAAATATAGATAACAACTTTATTATTGCCTCTAGGGAATATTTCCTTCAGTCAGACCCTTTGGTATAAGTGTACAAGGCGCATCGGACCGAACGAACACGACGCGATCCCATCGTCCCACTTCACCATGCACTGAGCTATCCTCCGTGAACAAAACTCCTCGAAGGTGGAAGTCGGCAGTCCCTTCATCATCACATTGGCGAACTGTTGTGCATTCAAAACATGGAGGACCCTAATACGTCCAAGGGCCACCTGCTCGCGCACAAAGTGACTGTCCAGCTCAATGTGCTTAGTCCGGCGATGATGAACGGGGTTGGCGGAGAGGCACACTGTAGAGACGTTGTCGCAGTAGACAACCGTAGCCTGGGAGACATTGTGATGCATCTCCTGAAGTAACTGTCATAGCCAGGTGCACTCGGCAACAACGTTAGCCACAACTCGGTACTCAGCCTCCGCGCTTGAGCGCGAAACTGTAGGTTGTCGCTTGGACGACCACGAGATGTGTGAAGGACCGAGGTAAACGCAGTAGCCACAGGTGGACCGACGAGTTTCGGGGCAGCTAGCCTAGTCCGTGTCGGAGTAGGCCACCATCTTCAGAGAAGTGGATGCCATGAGGGTGAGCCCAAGAGCCATCGTGCCGCGAATGTAATGGAGGATCCGCTTCACGAGGGTCCAATGGGAGTCACAAGGGGCGTGCATGTGGAGACACACCTGTTGAACATCATACTATAGATCCGGTTGGGTGAGAGTCAGATACTGAAGAGCACCGACAATGGACCGGTATAAGGGAGAATCCGACGCTGGCGAGCCCTCAAGAGCAGAAACCTTGGCCTTCGTGTCAACAGGAGTATCAACAGGGTGACAGTTGAGCATGCCAGCACGCTCAAGGAGCTCGTGCGCATACTTATGCTGATGAAGAAAGAAGCCATCCTGTCGCCGAATGACCTCGATTCCAAGGAAATAATGTAGAGCACCAAGTCCTTGATGGAAAACTCGTCACACAGCCGGAGAGTAATTTGCTGAAGAAGAGCTGCGAAGGAGGCCGTCAGGATGATGTCGTCGATGTAGAGGAGCAAATATGCAGTCGTGTCACCGTGGCGATAGACAAACAGTGAGGCGTCCGAGCGAGTGACGCTAAAGCCTAGTGTCTGAAGAAACCCGCCGATCCGCTGGTACCAGGCGCTAGGTGCTTGCTTGAGCCCGTAGAGAGACCAGGACAGCAAACACACTTGCCCAGGAAGAAATGCATTGACGAAACCGGTGGGATGCTCACAATAAACCTGCTCCTCAAGATGGCCGTGGAGGAAGGCGTTGGAGACATCCATCTGATGAACTGGCCAGCCTCGGGACACCGCAAGCTGGAGGACGGTGCAGATCGTGCCCGGTTTGACAATCGGTGCAAACGTCTCAACTCCAGCGCGCTGTCGAAAAACACGAACCACCCAGCAAGCCTTGTAGCGCTCAAGTGTACCATCCGAGCGGGTCTTGTGGCGAAAGACCCACATGCCGCTGATGACATTGGCGTGAGAAGGCCGGGGAACCAGTGTCCAGGTGCGGTTCCGCTGGAGAGTGTCGAACTCTTCCTGCATTGTGGCAAGCCAGTGAGGATCACGAAGAGCTGCGTGAGCGGATGTAGGAATAGGGGACGGCTCCGCGGTGGAGGTGGCGAGGAGGTACTCGTCGCTCGAGTATCACAGACTCGGACGGTGAATGCCAGCTCGGGCCCGTGTGACGGGGCGAGACGGCAACGCCGGGACGTCCGGCGAGGCGGGCGGCGAGCCGGCGGGTGAGGCACCCTGCATGACAACTGGCGCGGCGGCCGACGAGACCACCGGCGACGCGGTCGGGAAGAAGGCGGCGGCCGAGCCCACGGCGCACGAGGCGGGGGCGGCAGGTGAAGAGGGGCGCCGGCCGAGGCGCCGGCTGTCGGTGTCAAAACCGGCGGATCTCGGGTAGGGGGTCCCGAACTGCGCGTCTAAGGCTAATGGTAACAGGAGGCAGGGGACATGATGTTTTACCCAGGTTCGGGCCCTGTCGATGGAGGTAATACCCTACTTCCTGCTTGATTGATCTTGATGATATGAGTATTACAAGAGTTGATCTACCACGAGATAATAGAGGCTAAACCCTAGAAGCTAGCCTATGATTATTATTGTTGTTGTCCTGCGGACTAAACCCTTCGGTTTATATAGACACCGGACGGGGCTAGGGTTACACAAAGTCGGTTACAGAGAAGGAAATCTACATATCCGAATATCCAAGCTTGCCTTCCACGCAAAGGAGAGTCCCATCCGGACACGGGACGGAGTCTTCAATCTTGTATCTTCATAGTCCAATAGTCCGGCCAAAGTATATAGTCCGGCTGTCCGAGGACCCCTTAGTCCAGAACTCCCCCAGTAGCCCCTGAACCAGGCTTCAATGACGATGAGTCTGTTGCGCAGATTGTCTTTCGCATTGCAAGGCGGGTTCTTCTCCAAGTCCTCCAGAGTATTGTAGTAGCGAACAGTGTTCGGCTCCTCATCAATGTTGCGCTCCTCGGCTTCTGTGCTTTAATAACAGCTGTTTCCATGTGTCGAGCGAATGCGAAAAGTTGAGGCATTTTTACATTTGCCACCCCAACCATGCGAGTAAATCATCTATAAAAGAGACGAGGATTCTCAGATCCAAATCACACCATCTCCTCCCAGCGAGTATTCATCAGAGCGTGCCCAAAAAAATCCACACCACCATGGCCGGCTGTCGCGGTTCCTCCTCTTGCTCCTGTAGCACTAGGCCAGGCGACTGGGAGAGATATTCTGTTCCCCATAGCCGATTAGTAGAGTTGCAGACCAAGGGGTTTCTCCCACCTGCATACATGGTCCCCGTCCGAGCTGGACTAGCCACTTATAATGGCGGGGAGCAAGCGGAGAGCTTTCCAAACCCATCCAAGGGAGAGCGGGTATGCTTTGTCCCTTACTTGCTGAGGGGGCTTGGATTTCCAATCCATCCCTTGCTCCGTGGGCTCCGGGAGTTCTACGGCCTCCAGCTGCATAACTTTACCCCAGCCTCCATATTGCATATCGCAGGCTATGTTGCCTTCTGCGAGCTTTTCCTGGGCTGCGAGGCCCATTTCGAGCTGTGGAAGAGGCTATTCTGCCTCGTACCCCGTACTCAGAAGGAGTCGGTGTATCAAGTGGGCAGAGCCGAAATATGGTGCATCGTCGGGACCGGATATCTATCCGGCACCCCGAAAAAGACTGGCCCTCGGAATGGTTCTATGTGGAGGACGTCCCTCTTCCGGACCCTTTTCGGAAGGGCCTTCCCGAGTTTGTAAATGCCCCGTTGAAGAAACGCCACAGCTGGCGCCCCATGAGCCCCCAGGAGGAAGATAACAGAGAGATCCTTTTCCTGATGGACATGATAAATACAGTGGCCAAATCAGGACTGACAATAATTGAAGTTATGTCCATAGCATAATGCGGGGAGTGCAGCCACTTCAATATCGGGGAAAACCCATGTGGCACTTCAATGGAGAAGACGATGCCACCCGCTGCGGCCGTAAAGGTCCGGATTCTCCCGCCGCTCTAGCGAAGATACTGTCCGATTTGTACAAAGGATAAGAGGAGGAGTTCATCCATATCAAGCCACGGGATGGATTCTCCATGTACAACCCCCCAAGCTGGGTGAGTCACTATCTTTTATTCCAATCTTCCCTACATTTTTAGCACAAATGTTTAGTTCGTCAATTCATAGCAGGAACTACGAAGGGCTATGAAGGATGTTCACAGCCCATCTCCACAGCCAGAGGACCCTAACCGGGCTCTCGACCCCGGACTCGAAGAAGATCCGGACACGTTTGTGGAGCTTGTTGATAGGACATTTTACCAGCTGAGCTGCGATGGTGGCCATCATAGCCGATTATCCTAGCCTACTCCATGTATCCCAGGTAAGTAAAGCCACAGTCCCAACTTCCGAAAAGGGTTCCCTCCTTACACTTCACCCACCGCACATGTATTGCGCCTTACAGGGAAGGCCATCGGGGCGGCAAGCTGAACCCGCGGTGACTCGCCAACAAGGGGCACCGAAGTCGAGTAGGCTCAAAAGGAAGGCGGTCAGGAGCGAGATGCCGTTGCAAAGGTATGTTTAAAAACCTGCCACGAATTTATCATTGTTAAAATATAACGATGTTCCCTGCCTTCTGATAGAAAGAGCGCTTGTCGGACTGTATCCGGAGAGCCTGCCGGTCACGCTTCCACCAGCCGGACTCCGAGGCCAGACTCAAGGGCGGAGACCAATGCGAACGATCCTCCTATAGAGGATGCGGATAGATTTTCCGCTACAAACTTCGAAGTGGAGAGCGCCATAAATCATAGGCGCCGACGGGCCGCACTACGCGACCCTAATTTCTCTGAAGAGGCGTTCGATGCCTTCAACTCAGGGGACGCGTACATCCGGGCTGCTCAAGGTGGCCTCGCCAGGGCCACGGACCAGTACGTAAAGGATATACGGGTAAGAAAATTTGATAAGTATGTATATCAGTAGCCCCTGAGACTTGAAACAGTTGGCACAACTGATTTAAGGATCCTCGTGTGCATAGATTCTAACAGAGAAGAATGCCAAGCTATCCAAAGAGCTGGATGAGTGCAAAGCCCAACTGCGGGTCGCACTTGCTGTGATGGAGGAGTCTACGAAGGCCCCATCTGGTAATATTTGCTTTAAACGAAAATAATGTCATCGCATTTACCAGTTAAGTATTCGGCATGAATGCGATTCTAACAAGAGAATCTGGAGACAATCCCGGAGGCAATCCGGAGATCGTACCAGAGGACGAGCAACATGTTCGGCGACAGCTGAAGGCTGGCCAGCGTGTTCTTACAAAGGTTATAAAGGAGAAAAATACTCTGCAGGACGCAAACGTCCGACTGGACGTCGAATTGAAGGATGTTTGGGCCCAACTTGCTTACTCTGTAAAGGAGAATAAGAGGCTACGGGGCGGCATATTCAGTAAGTGCCCTGACGAACCACTATAAAGTTCGACAAAGAAGGGTGCTAACAGAATTATGTCTGTAGGCATGCTAACAGGCCGCCCCGAGGAGGAAATGCCCGGATCTGCAGGCGATCTTCTGCCCGAGCTCTCACAACTGCACGAACAAGTTCGGCAGGTGATGCAGAGCATTGCTCAGGCCTTGTGGCCATCCGCCTCCCTGCCAGGAGGCATGGGGGAGCTTGTGGAGATTCTTAAGGGAGCACGGCAGCGCTTCCGGTTATGGAAGATCTCGGCCTGCAGACAAGGTGTTGGGGAACGTAGTAATTTCAAAAAATTTCCTACGTACACGCAAGACCATGGTGATGGCATAGCAACGAGAGGGGAGAGTGTCTGTCCACGTACCCTCGTAGACCGTAAGCGGAAGCGTTATAACAACGCGGTTGATGTAGTCGTACGTCTTCACGATCCGACCGATCCAAGCACCGAATGTACGGCACCTCCGAGTTCTGCACACGCTCAGCTCGATGACAATCCCGGACTCCGATCCAGCAAAGTGTCGGGATGAGTTCCACAAGACGACGGCGTGGTGACGATGATGATGCTCCACCGACGCAGGGCTTCGCCAAAGCTCCGCGACGATATGACTTCTCCGGCGCAGGGCTTCGCCTAAGCTCCGCGACGATATGACCGAAGTGGAATATGGTGGAGGGGGGCACCGCACACGGCTAAGGAACGATCCGTAGATCAACTTGTGTGTTCTGGGGTGCCCCCCTGCCCCTCAGATATAAAGGAGCAAGGGAGGAGGTGGCCGGCCTAGGAGGAGGGCGCCAGGGGAGTCCTACTCCCACCGGGAGTAGGACTCCTTCTTTCCTAGTCCAACTAGGAGAAGGGGGAAAGGGGAAGTGGAGAAGGAAGGGAGAGGGGCTGCGCCCAAACCCCTTGTCCACCCGGACTGGGCTTGGGAGGGGCGCGCCACCTCCTGGCTCCTTCCCACTAAAGCCCATTAAGGCCCAATACTCTTCCCCGTATTCCCGTAACTCCCGGGTACTCAAAAATACCGAATCACTCGGAACCTTTCCGAACTCCGAATATAGTCGTCCAATATATCGATCTTTACGCCTCGACCATTTCGAGACTCCTCGTCATGTCCCCGATCTCATCCGGGACTCCGAACTCCTTCGGTACATCAAAACTCATACACTCATAATATAACCGCCATCGAAACCTTAAGCGTGCGGACCCTACGGGTTCGAGAACTATGTAGACATGACCTAGAACTATTCTTGGTCAATAACCAATAGCGGAACCTGGATGCCCATATTGGCTCCTACATATTCTACGAAGATCTTTATCGGTCAAACCGCGATAA
This sequence comes from Aegilops bicornis, assembly GCA_021605145.1. Lineage (NCBI taxonomy): Eukaryota > Viridiplantae > Streptophyta > Magnoliopsida > Poales > Poaceae > Aegilops > Aegilops bicornis. The sequence goes on along the minus strand of CM038671.1, from coordinate 831,286,211 downwards.
CAACATACTTTGTTCCCTTTGTCATCGGTATGTTACTTGCCCGAGATTCGATCGTCGGTATCCAATACCTAGTTCAATCTGCTATCGCAAGTCTCTTTACTCGTTCCGTAATACATCATCTTACAACTAACTCATTAGTTGCAATGCTTGCAAGGCTTATGTGATGTGTATTACCGAGAAGGCCCAGAGATACCTCTCCGACAATCGGAGTGACAAAACCTAATCTCGATTCATGCCAACTCAACATATACTTTTGGAGACACCTGTAGAGTACCTTTATAATCACCCAGTTACGCTAGGACGCTTTGGTAGCACACAAAGTGTTCCTCCGTAAACGGGAGTTGCATAATCTCATAGTTGCAGGAACTTTGTATAAGTCATGAAGAAAGCATAAGCAACATACTAAACGATCAAGTGCTAAGCTAACGGAATGGGTCAAGTCAATCAGATCATTCTCCTAATGATGTGATCCCGTTAATCAAATGACAACTCATGTCTATGGTTAGGAAACATAACCATCTTTGATTAACGAGCTAGTCAAGTAGAGGCATACTAGTGACACTCTGTTTGTCTATGTATTCACACATGTATTATGTTTCCGGTTAATACAATTCTAGCATGAATAATAAACATTTATCATGATATAAGGAAATAAATAATAACTTTATTATTGCCTCTAGGGCATATTTCCTTCAGTCTCCCACTTGCACTAGAGTCAATAATCTAGTTCACATCGCCATGTGATTTAACATCAATAGTTCACATCTATATGTGGTTAACACCCATAGTTCACATCGACATGTGACCAACACCCAAAGGGTTTACTAGAGTCAGTAATCTAGTTCACATCGCTATGTGATTAACACCCAAAGAGTACTAAGGTATGATCATGTTTTGCTTGTGAGAGAAGTTTAGTCAACGGTGCATCACATTCAGAGCCGTATGTATTTTGCAAATATTCTATGTATACAATGCTCGCACGGGCTACTCTAGCTAATTGCTCCCACTTACAATATGTATCCAGATTGAGACTTAGAGTCATCCGGATCAGTGTAAAAAGCTTGCATCGATGTAACTCTTTACGACGGGCTCTTTTATCACCTCCATAATCGAGAAATATTTCCTTAGTCCTCACTAAGGATGTTCTTGACCAATGTCCAGTGATCTACTCCTAGATCACTATTGTACTCCTTGCCAAATTCAGAGCAAGGTATACAATAGGTCCGGTACATAACATAGCATACTTTATAGAACCTATGGCTGAGGCATAGGGAATGACTTTCATTCTCTTTCTATCTTCTGCCGTGGTCGGGCTTTGAGTCTTACTCAATTTCACACCTTTGTAACACAGGCAAGAACTTTTCTTTGACAGTTCTATTTTGAACTACTTCAAAATCTTGACAAGGTATGTACTTATTGAAAAACTTATCAAGCCGCCTTGATCCATCTCTATAGATCTTGATGCTCAATATGTAAGCAGCTTCACTGAGGTCCTTCTTTGAAAAACTCCTTTCAAATACTCCTTTATGCTTTGCAGAATAATTCTACATTATTTCCGATCAACAATATGTCATTCACATATACTTATCATAAATGTTGTAGTGCTCCCACTCACTTTCTTGTAAATACAGGCTTCTCCAAAAGTCTGTATAAAACCATATGCTTTGATCACACTATCAAAGCGTTTATTCCAACTCCGAGATGCTTGCACCAGTCCATAGATGGATTGCTGAAGCTTGCACATTTTTTTTAGCTCCCTTAGGATTGAAAAACCTTCTGGTTGCATCATATACAACTCTTCTTTAATAAATCCATTAAAGAATGTAGTTTTGACATCCATTTGCCAGATTTCATAAAATGTGGCAATTGCTAACATGATTCGGACAGACTTTAAGCATCGCTACAGTTGAGAAAATCTCATTGTAGTCAACACTTTGAATTTGTCGAAAACCTTTTTGCGACAAGTCGAGCTTTGTAGATAGTAACACTACTATCAGCATCTGTCTTCCTCTTGAAGATCCATTTATTTAACTTGACTTGCTGATCATCGAGCAAGTCAACCAAAGTCCACACTTTGTTCTCATATATGGATCCTATCTCAGATTTTATGGCCTCAAGCCATTTCGCGGAATCTGGGCTCATCATCGCTTCCTCATAGTTCGTAGGTTCATCATGGTCTAGTAACATGACTTCCAGAACATGATTACCGTATTCACTGGTGCGGATTTTGCTCTGGAAGACCTACGAGGTTTGGTAGCAACTTGATCTGAAGTTTTATGATCATCATCATTAACTTCTTCACTAATTGGTGTAGGAATCATCGGAACTGATTTGTGATGAACTACTTTCCAATAAGGGAGAAGGTACAATTACCTCATCAAGTTCTACTTTCCTCCCACTCACTTCTTTCGAGAGAAACTTCTTCTCTAGAAAGGATCCACCTTAGCAACGAATAACTTGCCTTCGGATCTGTGATAGAAGGTGTACCCAATAGTTGCCTTTGGGTATTCTATGAAGACGCACTTCTCCGATTTGGGTTCGAGCTTATCATGTGAAACCTTTTTCACATAAGCATCACAACTCCAAACTTTAAGAAACGACAGCTTAGGTTTACTGTTTAAACCATAGTTCATACGGTGTCGCCTCAACGGATTTTAGATGGTGCCCTATTAAACGTGAATGCAGCTGTCTCTAATGCATAACCCCAAAACGATAGTGGTAAATCGGTAAGAGACATCATTGATCGCACCATATCAAAATAAAGTACGGTTATGACGTTCGGACACACCATTACGTTATGGTGTTCCATGTGGCGTGAGCTGTGAAACTATTCCACATTGTTTTATATGAAGGCCAAACTCAGAACTCAAATATTCTCCTCCACGATCAGATCGTAGAAACTTTATTTTCTTATTACGATGATTCTCCACTTCACTCTGAAATTCTTTGAACTTTTCAACTATTTCAGACTTATGTTTCATCAAGAAGATATACGCATATCTGCTCAAATCATCTGTGAAGGTCAGAAAATAATGATACTTGCCACGAGCATCAACACTCATTGGATCGCATACATCGGTATGTATTATTTCCAACAAGTCAAGAGCTCGTTCCATTGTTCCGAGAACGGAGTTTTAGTCATCTTGCCCAACAGGCACGGTTCGCAAGCATCAAATGATTCATAATCAAGTGATTCGAAAAGCCCATCAGTATGGAGTTTCTTCATGCGCTTTACACCAATATGACCTAAACTGCAGTGCCACAAATAAGTTGCACTATCATTATTAACTTTACATCTTTTGGTTTCAATATTATGAATATGTGTATTACACGATCGAGATCCAACAAACCATTTTCATTGGGTGTATGACCATAGAAGGTTTTATTCATGTAAACAGAACAATAATTATTCTCTAACTTACATGAATAACCGTATTGCAATAAACATGATCAAATCATATTCATGCTCAACGCAAACGCCAAATAACATTTATTTAGGTTCAACACTAATCCCGAGAGTATAGGGAGTGTGCGATGATGATCATATCAATCTTGGAACTACTTCCAACACTCATCGTCACTTCCCCTTCAACTAGTTTCTGTTCATTCTGCAACTCCCGTTTCAAATTACTACTCTTAGCAATTGAACCAGTATCAAATACCGAGGGGTTGCTACTTAACACTAGTAAAATACACATCAATAATCTGTATATCAAATATACCTTTGTTCACTTTGCCATCCTTCTTATCCGCCAAATACTTGGGGTAGTTCCGCTTCTAGTGACCAGTTCCATTGCAGCAAAAGCACTTAGTCTCGTGCTTAGGTCCAGACTTGGGCTTCTTCACTCGAGCAGCAACTTGCTTGCCGCTCTTCTTGAAGTTCCCCTTCTTCCCTTTGCCCTTTTCCTTGATACTAGTGGTCTTGTCAATTATCAACACTTGATGCTCTTTCTTGATTTCTACCTTCGTCGATTTCAACATCACGAAGAGCTCGGGAATCGTTTTCGTCATCCCTTGCATACTATAGTTCATCACGAAGTTCTAGTAACTTAGTGATGGTGACTAGAGAATTCTGTCAATCACTATCTTATCCGGAAGATCAACTCCCACTTGATTCAAGCGATTGAAGTACCTGACAATCTGAGAACATGCTCACTAGTTGAGCGATTCTCTTCCATCTTTTAGCTATAGAACTTGTTGGAGACTTCATATCTCTCAACTCGGTATTTGCTTGAAATATTAACTTCAATTCCTAGAACATCTCACATGGTCCATGACGTTCAAAACGTCTTTGAAGTCCCGATTCTAAGCCTTTTAAGTATGGTGCACTAAACTATCAAGTAGTCATCATATTGAGCTAGCCAAACGTTCATAACGTCTGCATTTGCTCCTGCAATAGGTCTGTCACCTAGTGGTGCATTAAGGACATAATTCTTACAGGCAGCAATGAGGATAAACCTCAGATCACGGATCCAATCCGCATCATTGCTACTAACATTTTTCAATACAATTTTCTCTAGGAACATATCATAACAACCATATAAAAGCATAGGGAAGCAACAACGCGAGCTATTGATCTACAACATAATTTGCAAAATACTACCAGGACTAAGTTCATGATAAGTTAAAGTTCAATTAATCATATTACTTAAGAACTCCCACTTAGACAGATATCTCTCTAGTCATCTAAGTGATTACGTGATCCAAATCAACTAAACCATGTCCGATCATCACGTGAGATGGAGTAGTTTCAATGGTGAACATCACTATGTTGATCATATCTACTATATGATTCACGCTCGACCTTTCGGTCTCCGTGTTCCGAGGCCATATCTGCATATGCTAGGCTCGTCCAAGTTTAACCTGAGTATTCTGCGTGTAAAACTGGCTTGCACCCGTTGTAGGTGGATCGAGAACTTATCACACCCGATCATCACGTGGTGTCCGGGTACTACGAACTTTTAGCAACGGTGCATACTGTGGAGAACACTTCTTGATAATTTTTAGTGAGAGATCATCTTATAATGCTACCACAATCAAAGCAAGATAAGATGCATAAAGGATAAACATCACATGCAATCAATATAAGTGATATGATATGGTCATCATCATCTTGTGCTTGTGATCTCCATCACCAAACACCGTCATGATCACCATCGCCACCGGGCGCGACACCTTGATCTCCATCGTAGCATCGTTGTCGTCTCGCCAACTATTGCTTCTACGACTATCGCTACTACTTAGTGATAAAGTAAAGCAATTACATGGCGCTTGCATTTCATACAATAAAGCGACAACCATATGGCTCTCGCCAATTGTCGATAACTCGGTTACAAAACATGATCATCTCATACAATAAAATATAGCATCATGTCTTGACCACATCACATCACAACATGCCCTGCAAAAACAAGTTAGACGCCCTCTACTTTGTTGTTGCAAGTTTTACGATGGCTGCTACGGGCTGAGCAAGAACCGTTCTTACCTACGCATCAAAACCACAACGATAGTTTGTCAAGTTGGTGCTGTTTTAACCTTCGCAAGGACCGGGCGAGCCACACTCGGTTCAACTATAGTGAGAGAGACAGACACCCGCCGGTCACCTTTAAGCAACGAGTGCTCGGAGCGGTGAAACCAGTCTCGCAGAAGCGTCTGACGTAATGTCGGTCCGGGCCGCTTCATCTCACAATACCGCCGAACCAAAGTATGACATGCTGGTAAGCAAGATGACTTATATCGCCCACAACTCACTTGTGTTCTACTCGTGCTCATGACATCAACGCATAAAACCAGGCTCGGATGCCACTGTTGGGGAACGTAGTAATTTCAAAAAATTTCCTACGCACACGCAAGACCATGGTGATGGCATAGCAACGAGAGGGGAGAGTGTCTGTCCACGCACTCGTGAGACCGAAGCGGAAGCGTTATAACAACGCTGTTGATGTAGTCAGACGCCTTCACGATCCGACCGATCCAAGCACCGAACATACGGCACCTCCGAAGTTCTGCACACGCTCAGCTCGATGACAATTCCGGACTCGATCCAACAAAGTGTCGGGATGAGTTCCACAAGACGACGGGCGTGGTGACGATGATGATGCTCCACCGACGCAGGGCTTCGCCTTAAGCTCCGCTGACGATATGACTTCTCCGGCGCAGGGCTTTGCCTAAGCTCATGACGATATGACCGAAGTGGAATATAGTGGAGGGGGCACCGACACGGCTAAGGAACGATCCGTAGATCAACTTGTGTGTTATGGGGTGCCCCCTGCCCCGTGATATAAAGGAGCAAGGGAGGAGGTGGCTGCCTAGGAGGAGGGCGCCAAGGGGAGTCCTACTCCCACCGGGAGTAGGACTCCTTCTTTCCTAGTCCAACTAGGAGAAGGGGGAAAGGGGGAAGTGGAGAAGGAAGGGAGAGGGCTGCGCCCCAAACCCCTTGTCCAATTCGGACTGGGCTTGGGAGGCGCGCGCCACCTCGGCTCCTTCCCACTAAAGCCCATTAAGGCCCAATACTCTTCCCTCAGTATTCTCAGAACTCCCGGTATTCGAAAAATACCCGAATCACTCGGAACCTTTCCGAACTCCGAATATAGTCGTCCAATATATCGATCTTTACGCCTCGACCATTTTGAGACTCCTCTCATGTCCCCGATCTCATCCGGGACTCAACTCCTTCGGTACATCAAAACTCATACACTCATAATATAACTGTCACATCGAAACCTTGTTGCAAGCGGACCCTACGGGTTCGAGAACTATGTAGACATGACCTAGAACTATTCTTGGTCAATAACCAATAGCGGAACCTGGATGCCCATATTGGCTCCTACATATTCTACGAAGATCTTTATCGGTCAAACCGCATAACAACATACTTTGTTCCCTTTGTCATCGGTATGTTACTTGCCCGAGATTCGATCGTCGGTATCCAATACCTAGTTCAATCTCGCTATCGCAAGTCTCTTTACTCGTTCCATAATACATCATCTTACAACTAACTCATTAGTTGCAATGCTTGCAAGGCTTATGTGATGTGTATTACCGAGAAGGCCCAGAGATACCTCTCCGACAATCGGAGTGACAAAACCTAATCTCGATTCATGCCAACTCAACATATACTTTTGGAGACACCTGAGAGTACCTTTATAATCACCCAGTTACGCTAGGACGCTTGGTAGCACACAAAGTGTTCCTCCGTAAACGGGAGTTGCATAATCTCATAGTTGCAGGAACTTTGTATAAGTCATGAAGAAAGCATAAGCAACATACTAAACGATCAAGTGCTAAGCTAACGGAATGGGTCAAGTCAATCAGATCATTCTCCTAATGATGTGATCCCGTTAATCAAATGACAACTCATGTCTATGGTTAGGAAACATAACCATCTTTGATTAACGAGCTAGTCAAGTAGAGGCATACTAGTGACACTGCTTTGTCTATGTATTCACACATGTATTATGTTTCCGGTTAATACAATTCTAGCATGAATAATAAACATTTATCATGATATAAGGAAATAAATAATAACTTTATTATTGCCTCTAGGGCATATTTCCTTCAGTCTCCCACTTGCACTAGAGTCAATAATCTAGTTCACATCGCCATGTGATTTAACATCAATAGTTCACATCTATATGTGGTTAACACCCATAGTTCACATCGACATGTGACCAACACCCAAAGGGTTTACTAGAGTCAGTAATCTAGTTCACATCGCTATGTGATTAACACCCAAAGAGTACTAAGGTATGATCATGTTTTGCTTGTGAGAGAAGTTTAGTCAACGGGTCTGGCTACATTCAGAGCCGTATGTATTTTGCAAATATTCTATGTATACAATGCTCGCACGGGCTACTCTAGCTAATTGCTCCCACTTACAATATGTATCCAGATTGAGACTTAGAGTCATCGGATCAGTGTAAAAAGCTTGCATCGATGTAACTCTTTACGACGGGCTCTTTTATCACCTCCATAATCGAGAAATATTTCCTTAGTCCTCACTAAGGATGTTCTTGACCAATGTCCAGTGATCTACTCCTAGATCACTATTGTACTCCTTTCCAAATTCAGAGCAAGGTATACAATAGGTCTGGTACATAACATAGCATACTTTATAGAACCTATGGCTGAGGCATAGGGAATGACTTTCATTCTCTTTCTATCTTCCGCCGTGGTCGGGCTTTGAGTCTTACTCAATTTCACACCTTTGTAACACAGGCAAGAACTTTTCTTTGACAGTTCTATTTTGAACTACTTCAAAATCTTGACAAGGTATGTACTTATTGAAAAACTTATCAAGCCGCCTTGATCTATCTCTATAGATCTTGATGCTCAATATGTAAGCAGCTTTACGGAGGTCCTTCTTTGAAAAACTCCTTTCAAATACTCCTTTATGCTTTGCAGAATAATTCTACATTATTTCCGATCAACAATATGTCATTCACATATACTTATCAGAAATGATGTAGTGCTCCCACTCACTTTCTTGTAAATACAGGCTTCTCCAAAAGTCTGTATAAAACCATATGCTTTGATCACACTATCAAAGCGCTTATTCCAACTCCGAGATGCTTGCACCAGTCCATAGATGGATTGCTGAAGCTTGCACATTTTTTAGCTCCCTTAGGATTGAAAAACCTTCTGGTTGCATCATATACAACTCTTCTTTAATAAATCCATTAAAGAAAGTAGTTTTGACATCCATTTGCCAGATTTCATAAAATGTGGCAATTGCTAACATGATTCGGACAGACTTTAAGCATCGCTACAGTTGAGAAAATCTCATTGTAGTCAACACTTTGAATTTGTCGAAAACCTTTTTGCGACAAGTCGAGCTTTGTAGATAGTAACACTACTATCAGCATCTGTCTTCCTCTTGAAGATCCATTTATTTAACTTGACTTGCTGATCATCGAGCAAGTCAACCAAAGTCCACACTTTGTTCTCATATATGGATCCTATCTCAGATTTTATGGCCTCAAGCCATTTCATGGAATCTGGGCTCATCATCGCTTCCTCATAGTTCGTAGGTTCATCATGGTCTAGTAACATGACTTCGAACATGATTACCGTACCACTACAGTGCGGATTTTGCTCTGGAAGACCTACGAGGTTTGGTAGCAACTTGATCTGAAGTTTTATGATCATCATCATTAACTTCTTCACTAATTGGTGTAGGAATCACTGGAACTGATTTCTGTGATGAACTACTTTCCAATAAGGGAGAAGGTACAATTACCTCATCAAGTTCTACTTTCCTCCCACTCACTTCTTTCGAGAGAAACTTCTTCTCTAGAAAGGATCCACCTTAGCAACGAATAACTTGCCTTCGGATCTGTGATAGAAGGTGTACCCAATAGTTGCCTTTGGGTATTCTATGAAGACGCACTTCTCCGATTTGGGTTCGAGCTTATCAGGTGAAACCTTTTTCACATAAGCATCACAACTCCAAACTTTAAGAAACGACAGCTTAGGTTTACTGTTTAAACCATAGTTCATACGGTGTCGCCTCAACGGATTTTAGATGGTGCCCTATTAAACGTGAATGCAGCTGTCTCTAATGCATAACCCCAAAACGATAGTGGTAAATCGGTAAGAGACATCATTGATCGCACCATATCAAAATAAAGTACGGTTATGACGTTCGGACACACCATTACGTTATGGTGTTCCATGTGGCGTGAGCTGTGAAACTATTCCACATTGTTTTATATGAAGGCCAAACTCGTAACTCAAATATTCTCCTCCACGATCAGATCGTAGAAACTTTATTTTCTTATTACGATGATTCTCCACTTCACTCTGAAATTCTTTGAACTTTTCAACTATTTCAGACTTATGTTTCATTAAGAAGATATACGCATATCTGCTCAAATCATCTGTGAAGGTCAGAAAATAATGATACTTGCCACGAGCATCAACACTCATTGGATCGCATACATCGGTATGTATTATTTCCAACAAGTCAGTAGCTCGTTCCATTGTTCCGGAGAACGGAGTTTTAGTCATCTTGCCCAACAGGCACGGTTCGCAAGCATCAAATGATTCATAATCAAGTGATTCGAAAAGCCCATCAGTATGGAGTTTCTTCATGCGCTTTACACCAATATGACCTAAACTGCAGTGCCACAAATAAGTTGCACTATCATTATTAACTTTACATCTTTTGGTTTCAATATTATGAATATGTGTATTACACGATCGAGATCCAACAAACCATTTTCATTGGGTGTATGACCATAGAAGGTTTTATTCATGTAAATGTAACAATAATTATTCTCTAACTTACATGAATAACCGTATTGCAATAAACATGATCAAATCATATTCATGCTCAACGCAAACGCCAAATAACATTTATTTAGGTTCAACACTAATCCCGAGAGTATAGGGAGTGTGCGATGATGATCATATCAATCTTGGAACTACTTCCAACACTCATCGTCACTTCCCCTTCAACTAGTTTCTGTTCATTCTGCAACTCCGTTTCAAATTACTACTCTTAGCAATTGAACCAGTATCAAATACCGAGGGGTTGCTACGAACACTAGTAAAATACACATCAATAATCTGTATATCAAATATACCTTTGTTCACTTTGCCATCCTTCTTATCCGCCAAATACTTGGGGTAGTTCCGCTTCTAGTGACCAGTTCCATTGCAGCAAAAGCACTTAGTCTCAGGCTTAGGTCCAGACTTGGGCTTCTTCACTCGAGCAGCAACTTGCTTGCCGTTCTTCTTGAAGTTCCCCTTCTTCCCTTTGCCCTTTTCCTTGATACTAGTGGTCTTGTCAATTATCAACACTTGATGCTCTTTCTTGATTTCTACCTTCGTCGATTTCAACATCACGAAGAGCTCGGGAATCGTTTTCGTCATCCCTTGCATACTATAGTTCATCACGAAGTTCTAGTAACTTAGTGATGGTGACTAGAGAATTCTGTCAATCACTATCTTATCTGGAAGATCAACTCCCACTTGATTCAAGCGATTGAAGTACCGGACAATCTGAGAACATGCTCACTAGTTGAGCGATTCTCTTCCATCTTTTAGCTATAGAACTTGTTGGAGACTTCATATCTCTCAACTCGGGTATTTGCTTGAAATATTAACTTCAATTCCTAGAACATCTCACATGGTCCATGACGTTCAAAACGTCTTTGAAGTCCCGATTCTAAGCCTTTTAAGTATGGTGCACTAAACTATCAAGTAGTCATCATATTGAGCTAGCCAAACGTTCATAACGCCGCATTTGCTCCTGCAATAGGTCTGTCACCTAGTGGTGCATTAAGGACATAATTCTTACGTGCAGAAATGAGGATAAACCTCAGATCACGGATCCAATCCGCATCATTGCTACTAACATTTTTCAATACAATTTTCTCTAGGAACATATCATAACAACCATATAAAAGCATAGGGAAGCAACAACGCGAGCTATTGATCTACAACATAATTTGCAAAATACTACCAGGACTAAGTTCATGATAAGTTAAAGTTCAATTAATCATATTACTTAAGAACTCCCACTTAGACAGATATCTCTCTAGTCATCTAAGTGATTACGTGATCCAAATCAACTAAACCATGTCCGATCATCACGTGAGATGGAGTAGTTTCAATGGTGAACATCACTATGTTGATCATATCTACTATATGATTCACGCCGACCTTTCGGTCTCCGTGTTCCGAGGCCATATCTGCATATGCTAGGCTCGTCAAGTTTAACTCGAGTATTCTGCGTGTGCAAAACTGGCTTGCACCCGTTGTAGGTGGACGTAGAACTTATCACACCCGATCATCACGTGGTGTCCGGGTACTACTGAACTTTTAGCAACGGTGCATACTGTGGAGAACACTTCTTGATAATTTTAGTGAGAGATCATCTTATAATGCTACCGTCAATCAAAGCAAGATAAGATGCATAAAGGATAAACATCACATGCAATCAATATAAGTGATATGATATGGTCATCATCATCTTGTGCTTGTGATCTCCATCACCAAACACCGGCCATGATCACCATCGCCACCGGGCGCGACACCTTGATCTCCATCGTAGCATCGTTGTCGCCTCGCCAACTATTGCTTCTACGACTATCGCTACTACTTAGTGATAAAGTAAAGCAATTACATGGCGTTGCATTTCATACAATAAAGCGACAACCATATGGCTCCTGCCATTGCCGATAACTTCGGTTACAAAACATGATCATCTCATACAATAAAATATAGCATCATGTCTTGACCACATCACATCACAACATGCCCTGCAAAAACAAGTTAGACGTCCTCTACTTTGTTGTTGCAAGTTTTACGTGGCTGCTACGGGCTGAGCAAGAACCGTTCTTACCTACGCATCAAAACCACAACGATAGTTTGTCAAGTTGGTGCTGTTTTAACCTTCGCAAGGACCGGGCGTAGCCACACTCGGTTCAACTATAGTGAGAGAGACAGACACCCGCCGGTCACCTTTAAGCAACGAGTGCTCGGAGCGGTGAAACCAGTCTCGCCAGAAGCGTCTGACGTAATGTCGGTCCGGCCGCTTCATCTCACAATACCGCCGAACCAAAGTATGACATGCTGGTAAGCAGTATGACTTATATCGCCCACAACTCACTTGTGTTCTACTCGTGCTCATGACATCAACGCATAAAACCAGGCTCGGATGCCACTGTTGGGGAACGTAGTAATTTCAAAAAATTTCCTACGCACACGCAAGACCATGGTGATGGCATAACAACGAGAGAGGAGAGTGTCTGTCCACGTACCCTCGTAGACCGAAAGCGGAAGCGTTATAACAACGCGGTTGATGTAGTCGTACGTCTTCACGATCCGACCGATCCAAGCACCGAACATACGGCACCTCCGAGTTCTGCACACGTTCAGCTCGATGACAATTCCCGGACTCCGATCCAACAAAGTGTCGGGGATGAGTTCCACAAGACGACGGCGCAGTGACGATGATGATGCTCCACCGACGCAGGGCTTCGCCTAAGCTCCGCGACGATATGACTTCTCCGGCGCAGGGCTTTGCCTAAGCTCCGCGACGATATGACCGAAGTGGAATATGGTGGAGGGGGGCACCGCACACGGCTAAGGAACGATCCGTAGATCAACTTGTGTGTTATGGGGTGCCCCCCTGCCCCCGTATATAAAGGAGCAAGGGAGGAGGTGGCCGGCCTAGGAGGAGGGCGCGCCAAGGGGAGTCCTACTCCCACCGGGAGTAGGACTCCTTCTTTCCTAGTCCAACTAGGAGAAAGGGGAAAGGGGAAGTGGAGAAGGAAGGGAGAGGGGCTGCGCCCAAACCCCTTGTCCAATTCGGACTGGGCTTGGGAGGCGCGCGCCACCTCGGCTCCTTCCCACTAAAGCCCATTAAGGCCCAATACTCTTCCCGTATTCTCAGTAACTCCCGGTACTTCAAAAATACCCGAATCACTCGGAACCTTTCCGAACTCCGAATATAGTCGTCCAATATATCGATCTTTACGCCTCGACCATTTCGAGACTCCTCTCATGTCCCCGATCTCATCCGGGACTCGAACTCCTTCGGTACATCAAAACTCATACACTCATAATATAACCGCCATCGAAACCTTAGCGTGCGGACCCTACGGGTTCGAGAACTATGTAGACATGACCTAGAACTATTCTTGGTCAATAACCAATAAGCGGAACCTGGATGCCCATATTGGCTCCTACATATTCTACGAAGATCTTTATCGGTCAAACCGCATAACAACATACTTTGTTCCCTTTGTCATCGGTATGTTACTTGCCCGAGATTCGATCATCGGTATCCAATACCTAGTTCAATCTCGTTACCGGCAAGTCTCTTTACTCGTTCCGTAATACATCATCTTACAACTAACTCATTAGTTGCAATGCTTGCAAGGATTATGTGATGTGTATTACCGAGAAGGCCCAGAGATACCTCTCCGACAATCGGAGTGACAAAACCTAATCTCGATTCATGCCAACTCAACATATACTTTTGGAGACACCTGTAGAGTACCTTTATAATCACCCGATTACGTTGTGACGCTTTGGTAGCACACAAAGTGTTCCTCCGTAAACGGGAGTTGCATAATCTCATAGTTGCAGGAACTTTGTATAAGTCATGAAGAAAGCATAAGCAACATACTAAACGATCAAGTGCTAAGCTAACGGAATGGGTCAAGTCAATCAGATCATTCTCCTAATGATGTGATCCCGTTAATCAAATGACAACTCATGTCTATGGTTAGGAAACATAACCATCTTTGATTAACGAGCTAGTCAAGTAGAGGCATACTAGTGACACTGCTTGTCTATGTATTCACACATGTATTATGTTTCCGGTTAATACAATTCTAGCATGAATAATAAACATTTATCATGATATAAGGAAATAAATAATAACTTTATTATTGCCTCTAGGGCATATTTCCTTCACAAGGCACAAGGGAAGCCTGGGCCATGGTGAAGACGCGGTACACCAAGGCTGACCCGAACCACATGGCCGAGGTCGGACCCGTAGGGTCAGATGGGAAGGAGATCCCGGTACATCTGGTGTATGACCAAGTAGCATTAGCCGCTAAGTATTCCCAACAGGACTGTAGGCTAGACAGCCTGTTGGATGGTATAGAAGAAGAATGTAGTCAGTCTAAGTGACATCGTACTTCGAAGGACATATTTTTTCCCTAGCCGGATTGTAAATCATTTGTCTTGGCAGACCTTTTCGCTTCAACCTCTGGACCCGACAGTCCAGAGTGTATTCGAATACCCGCTCAGTTACATGAAAACCGGGGCATGCGTGGAAACCAGGCGTAGGGGTCATAAGTGCTTGAACAGACAAGTACCCAACTAGTTATGTTATATTACATGGGTAGTAAGAAACATCTTCTAGGGAGAATAGTTCCGTTAAGGGTTCCTTTCCCTGGGTGTGCATGCATTGATGTGCATGCCGAACTGCAAAAATTTACGCAGGGTATAAGCATCTGGGGGCATGTTTCGATAGTCGCAAGTACACCGAACTTGAAGATTTTAAGGCTATAAATGTAAAAGGCAGAGAGAGAGAGAGGATATAATTAAAAAAGGGAGATGGAGGTAAGGAGACAAACACGGAGTTCGGCACTAGGTGTAGAATCTTTGGAGTCTGGCCGCGTTCCATGGGTTCGGCTTGACTCGATTGTCTGATGCATCACGCAGATGGTACGCACCTCCAGTGAGAACTTTGTCAATGATGAAGGGGCCCTCCCACTTGGGCTTGAGCTTGTCCTTTTTCTTCTCTGGTAGGCGTAGAACGAGTTCGCCAATGTTATAAGTTTTGGCCCGCACTTCTCTGCTTTGATACCTTCGAGCCTGCTGTTGATAGAATGCGGAACGGGCCTTTGCGACGTCACGCTCCTCCTCCAGGGCATCTAAGCTGTCCTGCCGATCAAGCTCGGCTTCTCTCTCTTCGTACATGCGCACTCTAGGTGAATCATGGATAATATCGCAGGGTAGCACTACCTCTGCACCGTACACCATAAAAAATGGTGTGTATCCGGTTGTGCGATTTGGCGTGGTCCGCAGTCCCCATAATACGGAGTCAAGCTCCTCAACCCAGTGCGTATCTGATTCCTTCAAGGATCGCACTAGTCTGGGTTTAATGCCGCTCATAATAAGACCGTTCGCTCGTTCTACTTTACCGTTTGTTTGGGGGTGATAGACGGAGGCGCAATCAAGTTTTATGCCCATTTTGCTACACCAGGCTTTCACCTCATTGGCTGTAAAGTTTGAGCCGTTATCGGTGATGATGCTGTGGGGGACACCGTAGCGGTGTAAGACCCCGGATATAAAGTCTATCACTGGTCCGGATTCGGCCGTTTTAACTGGTTTGGCTTCTATCCATTTGGTGAATTTATCGACCATGACCAACAAGTATTTCTTCTTATGGCTTCCTCCTTTAAGGGGTCCAACCATATCGAGCCCCCAGACCGCAAAGGGCCAAGTTATGGGGATTGTTTGGAGGGCGGTGGGCGGCATATGGCTTTGATTTGCAAAAGCCTGGCAACCGACGCAGTGTTGGACAAGGTCTTGTGCGTCTGCCCGGGCTGTCAGCCAGTAGAAACCTGTACGGAAGGCCTTGCTTACGAGCGCCCGAGCTGCGGCATGGTGGCCGCCGAGTCCGGCATGAATTTCAGCCAAGAGCTGCCGCCCTTCCTCTTCGGAGATGCACCTTTGGAGCACTCCGTTTGCGCTTTTCTTATAAAGCTCTCCCTCATGGACTTTATAGGCTTTAGAGCGCCGCACAATGCAGCGTGCCTCATTTTGGTCCTCCAGGAGTTCCTGCCTATTTAAGTAAGCTAGGAAGGGTTCCGTCCATGGTGCGATGACCGCCATGATCACGTGGGCCGAAGGTGTGATTTCGGTGGCGGAGCCTCCGATTACGTCAGATTGTTCAGGATCTGGGGCTGTATGCGGATTAGGACTAGTATTGTCGGACTGCCCTTCCCATACCACAGATGGCTTGAACAGCCTTTCCAAAAAGATATTTGGTGGGACGGGGTCACGTTTAGCGCCGACGCAGGCAATAATATCCGCCGCTTGATTTTTTTCTCGAACCACATGGTGGAATTCGACTCCCTCGAATCGAGCTGACATTTTGAGAACGGCTTTATGGTAAGCCGCCATTTTCGGGTCCTTGGTGTCAAAGTCTCCATTTATTTGAGATATTGCGAGATTTGAATCCCTGCGTACTTCGAGACATTGAATGCCCATGGAGACTGCTATCCGAAGACCGTGCAACAGTGCCTCATACTCTGCTGCATTCTTAGAATCTGTGTAAAGTATTTGGAGTACATATTGGACTGTATCTCCGGTGGGGGACGTCAGAATGACGCCAGCCCCTAGACCAGCTAGCATCTTAGAGCCGTCAAAGTGCATGATCCAATTGGAGTACGCGCCGTACTCTTTAGGGAGTTCAGCTTCTGTCCATTCGGTGATGAAGTCAGCCAGTACTTGTGACTTAATTGCCCGCCGTGGTTTGTATGTTATGTCTAACGGGAGGAGCTCGATAGCCCATTTTGCAATCCGGCCCGTGGCATGGCGGTTATTTATTATGTCATTGAGTGGTACTTCGGAGGCCACCGTGATTGAACACTCTTGAAAGTAGTGTCGTAGTTTTCGAGATGCCATGAAGACCGCGTATGCTATTTTTTGATAATGTGGGTACCGTGACTTGCATGGAGTGAGGATAGTGGATACGTAGTATACCGGCTTTTGTACTGGGAATCTATGTCCATCTGTCTCTCGTTCGACGACGAGCACTGCGCTTACAACCTGGTGTGTTGCAGCGATGTATAGCAACATGGGTTCGCCGACATTTGGCGCTGCCAGAATTGGATTGGTGGCCAAGAGGGCTTTTATTTCCTCCAGCCCCGCCGTGGCCGCATCCGTCCACTCGAAGTGTCCGGTGTGTCGAAGAAGGCGATAAAGAGGTAGCGCCTTTTCTCCTAATCGGGAGATAAAGCGGCTTAGGGCGTCCACGTATCCAGTTAGTTTCTGGATTTGCTTGAGGTCTGTTGGGGTAGCCAACTGTGACAGAGCTCAGATTTTAGCCGGATTTGCTTCGATTCCTCTATTGGAGACAATAAAGCCCAAGAGTTTTCCGGCTGGTACGCCGAAAACGCATTTTTCTGGGTTGACCTTGATGTCGTATGTTCGGAGATTGTCGAACGTAAGTATCAAGTCGTCTATTAATGATTCGATGTGTCTGGTTTTAATGACCAAATCGTCTACGTAAGCCTCCACTGTTTTGCCGATTTGTGTTTCCAGGCATGTCTGAATCATGCGTTGATAGGTTGCACCGGCATTTTTGAGCCCGAAAGGCATGGTGTTAAAACAGAAGGGATCGTATGGAGTGATAAATGCCATTGCGGCTTGATCGGACTCCGTAATCTTGATTTGATGGTATCCGGAGTATGCCTCGAGGAAACACAATGAATCGTGTCCCGCGGTAGCATCAATAATTTGATCGATGCGGGGGGGGGGGGGATCCTTAGGGCAAGCCTTATTAAGGTCTTTGAAATCGACCCATTGGCGCCAGGATTTGTCCTTATTTGGTACCATCACCAGGTTTGCTAGCCAGTCCAGATGTGTTTTTCTCTGATGAAACCGGCCTCAAGTAGCTTGGCTAGCTCCTCTCCCATGGCTTCTCGCTTGGGTTCTGAAAAGCGCCGAAGAGTCTGCTTGACCGGCTTGTATCCCTTTAGTATGTTTAGGCTATGTTCGGCCAACCTGCGTGGGATACCTGGCATGTCTGAAGGATGTCAGGCGAAAATGTCCCAATTCTCGCGCAAGAACTCTTGTAGTGCGGCGTCTATTGTGGGGTTCAGCTGTGCCCCAATTGATGTTGTTTTTGTAGGGTCCGTTGGATGGACATGGAATTTGACTATTTTTTCAGCTGGTTTAAAAGAGGTGGACTTGGGTCGTTTGTCGAGTATCACGTCGTCCATGTCCACTGTGGAACGCAACACTGTTAACTCTTCGGCCACGAGGGCTTCGGATAATGCCTCCAGGGCTAGTGCGGCAGTTTTATTTTCGGCACGGAGTGCTATGTCCGGATCACTGGCTAGAGTGATGATCCCATTGGGCCCCGACATCTTGAGCTTCATGTGCCCGTAATGGGGTATAGCTTGGAAGCTTGTGAATGCGTCTCGGCCCAAGAGGGCGTGGTATCCACTGCTAAACAGGGCCACTTGGAATGTGATTTCTTCGGACCTATAATTCTCCGGTGTGCCGAATACCACATCCAATGTGATTTTCCCTGCGCATCATGCCTCCCGACTAGGGATGATTCCCCTGAAGGTCGTGCTGCTTTGCGCAATGCGTCTCTTATCTATTTCCATTTTGTTAAGAGTTTCCTCGTAGCTGAGGTTTAATCCGCTGCCGCCGTCCATCAACACTTTAGTAAGCCGGAATCCATCCACTATTGGACTAAGGACCAAAGCGGCTGGTGCTCGGATTGTTCGAAATTGAGGTTCGTCGCTGGCGTTGAAGGTTATGGCCGTATCGTTCCACGGATTTATTGCTGCGACGTGGCAGACTTCGGCGAGGCTGTGGAGCGCTCGCTTGCGCCTGTTGTTTGAGGAGAAAGTCTCGAAGACGGTCAGTACTGTATTGTTATTTTCTGTAGGATGGTGCTCTGCGGTATTGTCGATGAGAAGGTCCTCGCCGCTCTTGGCCACCTGCCGGAGTATCCAACATGCTCTAAGGCTGTGTGTTGGTATGGTATCCGGTGTGCTGTGAATTTTGCATGGCCTATTGAGCCATCCCTCCAGTACGGTTCCACGCCCCTGTAGAGGGCTTTGGCTTCTTTGTAGTTGTGTTGGGTGACTTGCGAGAGCGCACCCTTTTAGTTTGGACGAGGGGTTTAGTTAGGGATGGAGGATCCCAGAATTTTGTTTAGGTCTTCCAGGCGCCTTCCATCGTGCAGTACTTCTGTACTATGGCCGCCAGGTCGGCAAAGTGTGCTATGTCAAGGCGACTTATGGCATTGAGAATTCCCTTGTCCGTGCAATTTTTGCAAAAGAATGAGATTGCGTCTTGCTCGTGACAGTCCTTAACCTTGCTCATTACAAGGAAGAATCTGGCCCAGAAGTGGTGTACTGTCTCTTGGGGCTCTTGCCTGATGTGGGAAAGATAGCTTGCATCTGGGTGGGTGGGTGAAATTAAGTCCACGTCCTGACCCAATCTAGAACCCAGGGGCGAAGGAGCTCCTGAGCTTGGTAGCTCGGGCTCCAGGATATTGCCCAATATTTGTGGTCCGCTGCCCGATTCTAAGTTCGGAGCCTGGGCCACGTCCTTCCGTAGACGGGTATCCATCTCAGAGAGCTTGGAAATTTGGAATAGTTCGTCCTCAAAATAGAGGAAGAATTGCCGTTTTATTCCTCCACCACCGCTATCTGATGGGTGACCGGCAAAGAGTTAATCTCCCTTAGGTCGGGTTTAAGCCCGATCCGATCATAATCCGTAATGACTCCCAGGGCGGCGATGCGATCCAAGAGCTCGTTCAAGGAGGATAGCTCCATTGGATCCATCTGCTCGATGAATTCTGGGCTGACGCGGAGGTTGTTTTTGATGACCTACGATGTCACCGTCGGCGCGACGACCGAACGTGCAGCCATGACGAAACCGCCCAGCCGGAGAATTTGGCCTATAGCCAGGGATCCTCCGGAGGTGATGTTATCCTTGACAATGAGGCGATCCATCAAGCCTTATCGGGACGGCACAGTGGAACTCTCAATGAAAGCACCAATGTCGGTGTCAAACCGGCGGATCTCGGTAGGGGGTCTGAACTGCTGGCGTCTAAGGCTATTGGTTACATGAGGCAGGGGACATGATGTTTTACCCAGGTTCGGGCCCTCTCGATGGAGGTAATACCCTACTTCCTGCTTTATTGATCTTGATGATATGAGTATTACGAGAGTTGATCTACCACGAGATCGTAGAGGCTAAACCCTAGAAGCTAGCCTATGATTATGATTGTCGTTGTCCTGCGGACTAAACCCTCCGGTTTATATAGACACTGGAGGGGGCTAGGGTTACACAAAGTCGGTTACAGAGAATGAAATCTAGATATCCGAATATCCAAGCTTGCCTTCCATGCAAAGGAGAGTTCCATCCGGACACGGGACGGAGTCTTCAATATTGTATCTTCATAGTCCAACAGTCCGGCCAAAGTATATAGTCCGGCTGTCCGAGGACCCCTTAATCCAGGACTCCCCACCGGCCGAGGGGGTGGGGTCGGCCGAGGAGGCCGAAGAGGCGGGCGCCAACGTGGGGGCGCGAGGCGCAACTCGTCCATGGCACGAGGACTGCCAAAGCCCGGAGGCGGTCCAAGAGCCGAGCGGGGCCGTCCACCTGACGGAGTCGCGGAAGGGCCGCCGGTGGCCGGCGGCTACTGGGCGGCGAGGGGTACCTGCTGCTGAAACGGGAACACCTTCTCATCAGAGTAAACATGTCGGGAGGTGAAAACACGATGTGAGATGGGATCGTAGTAGCGGTATCCCTTAGGGTTAGGTGGGTAGCCGAGAAAGATGCAGGCGACGGAGCGGGGTGCAAGCTTATGAGGCGTAGTGATGGCGAAGCTAGGGTAGCAGAGACAGCCGAAGATGCGAAGCTCATCATAAGAGGGCGATGCACCGAAGAGGAGGTGATGAGGTGCAAAGTTCCCGCGAGTGCGACAAGGACAGATGTTAATGAGGAGTGATGCGTTGGCAAGAGCGTCAGGCCAAAAGCGCGGAGGCACATTGGCGTGAAAGAGGAGAGTCCGAACGCAGTCATTAAGAGTGCGAAGGACACGCTCAGCGCGACCGTTTTGCTGCGAAGTGTACGGGCAGGTGAGACGAAAAGTCGTGCCGTGTGTGGTGAGGAGAGTACGAACAGCTAGGTTGTCGAACTCTTTCCCGTTATCTGTCTGGAACACGAGAATGGGATGACCAAACTGTGTGAGAACATAAGAGTAGAAGGCGGCGAGAGTGGATATGACATCCGACTTGCGACGCAACGGGAAGGTCCACACATAGTGCGAAAAATCATCAAGTATGACAAGATAATAAAGATAGCCCGTATTACTTGCAACAGGAGAGGTCCAAACATCACTATGAATTAACTCAAACAGGTACGATGCAACATGAGAAGATGCCCTAAACAGGAGACGGGCATGTTTGCCGAGGCGACATGCATGACACAAGTGATCCTCGTTCTTATTACATGTGAAAGAAAAACTCCGAAGTATATGACGAAGGGTGGCGGAGTTGGGATGACCCAAGCGAGCGTGCCGAAGATCCACTCCGGTGGTGAGAGCGACATGGGCGATGGAGGTGGCGGAGGTGGCGGAGTGAACCAGATAGAGCTCGTCGGGGCTGTCACATCAGTGGAGTACTATCCGGGTACGAGCGTCCTTAACAGAAAAACCAAAGTCATCAAATTCAACGGTAACAGGATTTTCACGTGTAAGAGAACAAAAAGAAACAAGACTTTTAATAACATCGGGAGAAACTAAGACGTTAGACAGTGACACTGGACTAGAATTAGACGGAAATATGTATGTCCTATGTGAGTAATGGGAAGGGAGGAACCGTCACCGACGGTGATGCGAGCGGAAATGTGGACGGGATAGGAGGTGTGGAGGTTACCGGGATGAGCGGCCATATGCGCGGTAACTCCAGTGTCCATATACCAGTCGCCGCTGGCGGTGTAGGTGGACGGTGAGGGGGCGGTGTGAAGAGCCGTCAGAAGAGTCGGGTCCCATGGCGCCGACGGGAGAGCATGCTGCTGCGGCGGGGCCGTCAGGGGTAGCAGGGGCAGCCTGCCTGGCTATGGCCGCTGGCCGTAGGAGAGGGGCCCATAGGGCGCCGCGTAGGGCTGCGGCGCGGCGTAGAACGCCTGGTGACAAGGTGGCCAGGCACCGAGAATACCCGGGGCAGGGGCATGCGGAACCGACATGGAGTAGGCGTGCATGACACCGGTCCATGGGTTCTGGCCGGCGTAGCACGGAGCCGGCGAGTACTGCTGCTGCGGAGGGCGGGCTGCTCCTCCCTGAGCGCCCACGCCCCCTGCTGCTGCTTGCGGCCTCCAAGGCGGCCGCCGTGACGCCCCCCCCCATTGGCGGCCGGCTAGGGCAACGGGAAGGGGCAACCGGGGTGGGCGAGAAGCCGGGAGGGAAGGCGGGTGCCGGCGGCTGGGCCAGCGCGGGGCACGATGATGGCAGGGCCTGGCCCCCGCGGGTGCCAGCGACGAGGGCGGTGTGGGTCGCCCGAGTCCGCGCCATCCTCATACGGCGCTCCTCCAGCTTGAGGTACGCCACCGCCTTAGCGAAGGTAGGCTCCGGGATGAGGGTGAGGTTGGAGGCGGCGTTTCCAAAATCCTCATTGAGGCCGGCGGTGAGGGTGCTGATGAGGAGCTCGTCGCCAACCGTTTCCCCAAGATCAAGGAGCTCATCGGCAAGCTTTTTGAGGCGCATGCAAAAATCATCGATGGACGAGTCAAGCTACTGGCACCCGTAAAACTCGCCATGGAGAAGGACCTTGCGCTGCAGTTTGTTCTCGGTGAAGAGGCCGTTGAGCTTGGTCCAGACGGCGTAGGCGTCGTCGTCATCATCCACCATGGTGTGGAAGAGGTCGCTGGAGATGGTGAGGTAGAACCAGCGGATGATGGTGGCGTCGAGGATCATCCAGTCCTCGTCATGAATCATGAGGCTCGAGTCCACGGTGCCGTCGACGTGGCCGTGAAGGAGGTACTCGTGAAACACCAATGAGAAATGCCGCTTCCAAGAGGAGTAGGAGGTGGTGGATTGATCAAGCTTCACCGGGACACGCTCGTGGATGTTGAGGTCGTGGACGAGGGTGACATCGGGACCGGCAAAGGGGTTGGAGACGGTGGAGGAGGAGGAACTCATAGTGCGATGGAGAGGTGGAGGTGCGGCTAGGGTTCTGGGGTGCGGCGCGGGGTCCGGCATGTGGGGTGGAGGTGCGGCTGGGTTCGGCGCGGCAGTAGGCGGGGTGTGGTGCGGGTTGAAAAGTGCGGCGCGGGGTGGGGACAAGAGGGGTGGTGCGGCGCGGGGTGGAGGAGTGGGCGGAAGTGGGGCGATCGGCGACGGTGGTGGCGGACAGCGCGGAGGTGGTGGGATGCTGCAGCGACGAGCGGCGGCGGCGGCAACCGAGGGAACGATGGCGGAGGCGGCTGCAGGGTGACGTGCCGGCGGCAGCGGCGGCGCTTGGAGGCGCGGCGGCGGCAGCGGCGGCTAGCTAGGGTTCAGGACCGTGTTGCGATAAATTCCATGTAGAAGGACAAGTATGGTCTGTGCAATTGCAATGCATTGATCGGTGCACCAGGCACATATATATGAGTACAGAGAGGGGCCATAACCTCAACTAGACAGAGAAAGCATGAGATGGGCCCAATACACAATATACACGTATACAATATACTCGACACTCCACACTCCGTGTGCATCTGCCGTGGCCCAGCCCCGCTCGCGGCCGCAGCAGACATGCGCCCCTGTCACATATCTCAAGCCTTGCCTTCACCCAAAAAATGCCAATAGCGGCCGCGCTGCAGGCAGGCCGCTATCTCTGGGCGTCGCTTTGCCATGTGGATCCGCGCTATCTCTGGTAACAAACATGTACTTGATGGGCGGCCTCCGTTTGGGATCTGGCTTGTCTGCTCCCTCCCCATGCTCCCATCCGTGCTCCCACTTCATCCTATGATTGTCTTTTTTTTCTTTTTCCTTTCTGATCTAATCATCTCCCCCCTGATTTTAAGGAGGTGGGTTCAGGCCTTATTTTGTTCCAAACAAATCAAGCCAATTACCAGCTAATTACATATTCACAAAACAGTATCACCATCATGCCACGACATTTTTCATTTGTCCATCAAGTTAGAGAAAGTGGAACAAGTTTAGGCAGCATCATATGTGAGATCAGCGTTTTTCCGCACAGGAAAAAAATAATCCGCATCATGTTCACGTTTGTATGTTTAGTCTAACCAAATCAACCCAATTAGTGGGCCTGATCTACGTGAGGTACAGGTTTCGTGGAACAACACACATCCGTGCAGGCCGGGTCGCTTTCCCCCGAGACGTCTCGTCACGTAATTTACTACGCCCTCACATCACCCCTCCTCCCTGTCATTTACCTCCACCCACCTCAGGTAGATGTAAGGCAGACACAGGTCTCTGTTCTTCGCCGCCCAAGGAGAATCCACCAGACGGACCAAGGCGGACGAAGAGCCCCCTCGCCGTGGAGCTGGTCGACGGCGGCAAGGCTTATCCTTCTCCGTCAGTCTGCCAGGGTAACAGCCCAAGTAGGGCAAGAGGTACTCACCCGAACCACACCACTAGCATTTAAATGTTGGGACAATTCCATTTCTCCCCTTAAATTGAGCCATCACTTGGCATTTGCCCCTAATTTTCAGGTATGCTCAAAAATACCCCTCTTCCGTCATTCACCTTATAGAAATGCCCTTGCCGTCTGGTCAAAGGGCTTTGACCGTCTGGTAAATAGTAACATGGTGAACAGTAAAATTGAAAAAAAATCAAAAAAGTCTGAAATTTTGTGGGATCGAAGATACTCAAGGGCGCAAGGTGCATGCAAATTTTCGCGCTATTTAGACATCCCAGGAACTCGTGGCAAAGGAAAAAAATATAAATCTATACACCGTGAACAGTAAATTCAAAAACAATACCAAGAAATTTTAAAAAATATGAATTTTCTTGGCATCAAAGAGGCTTGGGTGCGCAAGGTGCTTGCAAATTTTTGTGATCAAATGACATGCGAGGTGCTCTAGCAAAAAAAAAAACCAAAATAGTGCATTTTTTTCAAAGTTTTTTTCTACGCCAAATTTTGTTTTTTTCTCCACGAGCTCCTATAGTGTCGAAACACAAAAAATTTTGATTTACTGTTCACCAAATTTTGTTTTTTTCTCAGGTTTTTTTGATTTTTTTTTGCTATTTTTTTTTTCAAATTTACTGTTCACCACATTACTGTTCACCGGACGGTCAAACCCCTTTGACCAGACGGTAATGGCACGTAAAGGCATTTCTGTAAGGTGACTTGACGGAAGAGGGATATTTTTTAGCATACCTGAAAATTAGGGGCAAATGCCAGGTGGTGGCTCAAGTTAGGGGGAGAAATGGAATTGTCCCTTAAATGTTCGATTGTAATGCTCGCTCGCCATTGTTCTTAGATCTTGCTTTCATTATCTAGGTTTTTCATTCAAGGGTGGATTAGTCGTAGAGGGCGAAGATGTCTGACTTATTTAGCGGGATCCAAGCAGCTATGGTTATCAATCGAGTAGAGAATAGTGAGCAGTCACCTGAAGATTGGAACAGCGACTGTGATGGATCCGTTGGTTCAACAGGTTCGACTGGCACCCCGTGCTTCACGTCCAGGCTTTCTTTGCTAAAAGTTGGATCGGTCATAGGCCAGTTTAGTGATTTTAAGCGGCAGTTAGTCAGGGAAACCGGTTTCGATGGAATGTTAGATCTTAAATCATGGCAGAAGATCAGCCTTAAGTACAGCGCGTACCTAATGGACAGAGTTGATGTAGATTCCAGCATAATAAATCTAGAGGGCCAAGGTGTTCTTGAATTATGTGACCAGCACCTGAACTATGTCTTTGGCAAGGTGAAGGCGTAGAGCCGTCTGAAGCATGTGTTGAGTACACGCGTGTGCCTGCATTATTTAGCGAGAGAGGCACGCACAGTCTTAAAGCAGCTGAGGCGTACTTAATTCGAGACATAACAGAATCATCCCCTCAGATAGAGCAGGACTGTTTCAAAATTACTTTTGTTATTTTTGTACTCGGTCATGTGCTTGCCCCCACTGCTAAGCACGATTACATATCCATAGACTTCTGGGCTGCACTGAGTGATATCAGCAAGATAAAGGATTGGAATTGGGGAGGATATGTAGTCAAGAATCTGTTCCAAGCTGTTAAGAAGTTTAAGGCAGATGTGTCCAAGAGAAACCCAACCGTCCACATAATTGGTTGTCATCTGTTCGTGCAGGTATTTTCTGATCTGTTTCTTGGTCTTTCATGAAGTACGTTTTGCACATTCACATTATTCAAAATTCGCATGCTAATTTGTTTTGCTTATTGGTGTTTGTATCACAGCTTTTCGTACTAGACAGTCTTGATCTCGGTGTTCTAAACATGCTGCGAGACGTGACGCCACGGATAGGTCTGTACGACTATGATTTGATGAAGAAGATGGTGGACAAAATTACAGTTAATGTTGGCGCCGGTGAAGTTTCCTACCACGGTGCAACAGTAATCACTCCCTCACACACGTGCTAAATATATTTTCAGTCTACACATGCAATTATTTGTCATCCATGACACACAATGACCATCTTCGCAACTCAACAGGTACGGACCGAGCTGTTAGTGAGCAATCTAATTGGCTTCCCTTCTAAGGAAACTTTCGCAGCAAAAACAGCAAAGCCGGCGCCCAGAAGGGCAAATGCCACATGCGCGCCGATGTTGCGAAGTAGTTATACCAAAACCGGGCTGCAGGAGTTTTCAAATTACATATGAACACGGTACTCAAGCATTGTAATTCACTTTTATTCAGTTGAGAAAGCATTCAAACATTTTGTAGCACCATCTTGTCGCCCCTCGCTGCTAACATCATCTTTTTATGTGTAACATATAGTCAGCGGAGAACCTTGGTATACTTCTGCGGGAGCAGAACGCCCGTGGCCTAGCAAGCATATCATAAATGCGTCAAGTGTTCCAGTCCAATATGTTTACTTTCACAGACAAGCTTATGGCATGCTTAGCAGATAGTTGCACTTGTTGCAAGGCACATGGGAACAAAACGTGCATCTTCGAAACGGAAGGCACCAATACTTGCGATGCACCGCCTCATGTACCAACGGACCAAACTCAATTCAGCACCCCATTAGTCAGCAAGATTGGTCCCCGAGTACCAGCACCAGGCAACCCTGTAGGTAAACGATCCATCATTCTTACGTTTTCAACATTGAAATGCATATAAACGATGATCCAATCTCACACTACTCATTCTCCCTTGGCAGGTTGCCTATCTGCCAATAGTTCCGTGTCTAGGAAAAGGGATGGAACTTTATCATCAAGCGTACAGTCGGGCACAGCAAAGATAACATGTTCACGTGAGACGCAAAACGTCCTCACCGCAACACCAACATGTGGGCAAGAAGAGTAAATTGCAAAAAACCACCACAATTGAGGACGCTAATTCAAAAAACCACCACCATTCATTTTTTTTTCAAAAAACCATCACCATTGTGCTAACAGTTTTCAAAAAACACTCATCACTGGATTAGAGACGTCTAACACAAAAATTGACCGCTGGGTCCCACTTGCAAGTGATGACGTGGCAAGAAAAATTGACGCCGTCGGCGCTGACTGTTAATTTGATGAGGGCCCACTTGTCAAGATCTCCTATCCCTCCTCATCCCTTTCTCCGGCATTCCACCGAAGCGGTTTGTGAGCTTCTTTGCGGCGGCGTCCGGACAAGGAAGGAGGCTGCGTGGGAGGCTGGCGCTGCTTGGATCCGTCGCCAGGTGTCACGGATCGCCGGAGGCCGACGGCAGCAGAGGAAGCAGGAGGTGGCTGGTCGTGGCCTCAGCCGGGTGGCTCGGCAGACGCTGCTGCATCACCGGGCGGTGCCCATCGGAGTGGCGCCGGGCTGGATCTCCTCGTGCCTGTGAGCTGCCCCACAACGCGCGGACAAGGCGGGGAGCCACGGCGGTCTCGACCGGAGATCCCTCCCGTCGACCTGCAGTGGTGGCTCAAAGCGGAAGACGAGGCCGGAAAGGCCTTGGTGCTTGCTGCCGTCGCGAGCTGGTGTAGCCGCCGTTGCCCTCCCGCGTGCTGGATCCGGCGGTCGGCATGCCCGCTAGCACAGGGGGAGTTCGCGTCGCCCCGGAGCCGCCGTCGGGGCTGCGCGGGGGGCCGGTGCCTCTTGGATCTGTCGCTGGGCGGCGCAAGGAAGCCGGCGGTGCTCGAATCCGTCGCCGGGACGTGGAGTGTCAGCGGTGGTGGAACGACGGGCGATGTGGCGACCTCGGCGGCCTGGCGGCTTTCAGCTGACGGTGTGGCGTCTCCGTCGACTCGCCGAGACCTCCTTGTTCAGCGATGGGCGCCGGCATTGGATTCTGGGCGGCAGCGGGGGTGAGTCGGGGTGGGGAGAGATGCGTGAGGTTGGGCCGTTTTTTTTACTAGCGGCGTTATCTCGTCCTGGCCACGTGGCACCTGACCATGGGACCCAGCGGTCAGCTATTTTGTCAAACATCTCTAATACAGTGATAATCCAGTGATGAGTGTTTTTTGAAAACTGTTAGCACAATGGTGGTGGTTTTTTGAAAAAAAAACGAATGGTGGTGGTTTTTTGAATTAGCGTCCCCAATTGTGGTGGTTTTTTTGCAATTTACTCGGGCAAGAACCACTCAACCAAATTGCAATATCCCAGGATGCAAGCGTCAATGAAATTGCAAGCAAAATTGTTGCATTTTACGACGACCTTACAGCCATCTAAGTTACTTACTATGCTGAGATGCGGCCAGCCCCCGGGTTCATATTGTTTGGATCAACCACCGATGGAGCACATGTGAAGATCGATCTACCTCAATGCAATTTTGGAAGAGATCCGTGGGTAGCTGGATCAGTCCCAGTACCACCAAATCCAACTGTACTCATGGTCATAAGAGACTGGATGACCTCAGCCTCGATGCTAAACCTTGAGAGGCAAGAACGCATTCCATGTGCATAAAAGATTTTACTGAATGCTCACAAACATTTTTCGTCTTCTCATTTAGTAACTGCATTTTTCCAATCAAATCGCTGCAGGAAATGGATCATGCATCGTAAGCCAAGACTCATAGCATTAGAGGGGGTTGAAATCCAGCGTCAACTTGCATCTAACGATGCAATGACCCATGAGATGGCTACAGCTATTTTCCGCAGGCTTGGCCAAATTGATTCGTTTTTCTCAAAGGACACTCCTGGAATGATATGGAGGAAATTCCTCGAGTCTGACTTTGCTGTGAGTGTTTCCAGCACCTCCCCTTAATTCTCTACCCTTTTCTGTCTTGATGACTAGGGCTGGATACGAGCCGAGCCGAGCCGAGTTAGGTCCGAGCCACGCTTTAGCTCGCTCTGGAGCGGCTCGGCTCGGCTCGGCTCGTGAAACCAAAGAGCTGCATATGGGTGGCTCGGCTCGTTTTTTCACTGACTCGGTCCAGCCCGAGCGGCTCGTGACGGGACGGCAAGCGACGTGGGCAGTGTGGCGGTGCGGCTTCGGGAACGCAGCGGCCGACGTTGGGGAGGACTAGGAGCAGAGAAGGACATGGGTGTGTAGCGCGCGAGCACCGGCGTGCGTGCGTGCGCGCCGACGACGGCATGCATAGGCGCGGCGTCCAGCGGAGTCGTGTTGTCCTGCCCCAGGTGCCCCTGCGGCATGTTGCCCAGCGCCGCCGCAACGTCACCCCCTCCTCATCTTGCTTGGAGAGAGAATGGCAGATTGATGGATGGCGGCGGGAAGAAGAAGAGATTGCAAGGAGGGAGGCTGGGGGCGACCGATGTGCGGCGGCGGCGGCGGGGATGGTGCTGGATGTGGATGGGGTGCGTGGGTGCGTGCTGCTCATGTAGGTCAGAGAAAAGGGCTTTGCTTTGTATTGGGCTTGGCCTGCTCGTGTAGCGCTGGGCTGCGAAACCTTAAAATTTGAGTGTGCGACGAAACGGGCCACCGAGCTGGACCGAGCGAAAACAGGCTCGGCTCGGTCGCTGAACGGGCCTATATTTCCAGCTCGGCTCGTCCTTTTTAGTTGTCGGGCCGAGCCCAGTCGGGCCGAGCTAGAACGAGCTTCGAGCCGAGCTAAAATGCTCGCTCGTACGTCCAGCCTTATTGATGACAACCCCCCAAACCTTATATGTGCAGACAACTGTTTTGGCGAATGTCGACCCATTGACCGTACACTCAATCAGGGCTACCTTCGAAGAAGGAACAGCATCCTGCAACCCAGCTTCGTGCCGAATGGTAGGTGTTTTTAGCAGAGCTAGTGTCAATTTTTACGATCCCCACTCACTGACATGCCTATATATATGCAGTGGTACATCCCAACGATACTGTTAGGAATGAGCAACTAGCTTTACTGAGGGCCAAGGGCCAGTACATATACAGGTGTGACAAATAGCAGAAAAGCTCCTTATACACTGGGGATGTACACAAGTAACTATACACATCTAACACCCCCGCTCAAACTCATGGTGGATCAACAACACTGAGTTTGGAGAGAAAGAAGCCATGTTGCGCTCGAGTCTGTGCCTTCGTGAAGAAGTCAACCAACTGTAACTCAGAGGGCACATAGTGAAGAGCAAGAGTCCGATCTGCACAAAGAAGACGCACAAAGTGGGCATCCACGCCGATGTGCTTGGTGAGCTCATGCTTCACCGGGTCACGCATAATCTTGATAGCACTGTACTATCAGACAAAGAGAGGAGTCGAGGTAGTAGCAGCCACACCAAAATCCTCTAGTAACCACCGTAACGAGATCACCTCACTGGCCAACATAGCCATGGCTAGCAACTCAGCCTCTGTACTCGGCGAGAAATCATAGTCTGCTTTCTTTGTCTTCCGTGCAATCGAGAGCCGCCAAGAAAGACACAAGAAGCACACAAGGAGCGTCGATCGAGGGATCACTCGCCTGTAGCATCGAGTAGGCCTGAATCTCAAGAGAGCTGGAGCGGGAAAGAAAAGGCTGAGAGATCGTGCCTCAAGATAGCGGAGAACACGGAGGAGGTGACTATAGTGGACAGAGGTGGGGGCTGAAACGAATTGACTCAGGATGTGAACAAGATAGGAGATGTCAGGACGCGTAACAACAAGATAGACAAGGCTGCCAACGAGGTGACAATAGCGAGTGGGATTAGGAAGAGGGTCACCATCAGAGGCACAAAGCTGAAAGTTGAGCTCCATAGGAGTCACAACAGTGCGCTCATCACCAAGAGCAGCGCGAGCAAGAAGATCCTGAATATATTTTTCTTGGGAGATATAGAAGCCATCAGAGGTCGAGGAGATCTCAATCCCAAGAAAATATCGAAGAGGACCAAGATCAGTCATGAGGAACTGGTCTCGAAGGCGAGCCTTAACAAAGGCGATGTACTCAGAGTCGTCACCAGTGATGATCATGTCATCAATATAGAGGAGAAGAAGAGTCCGACCACGAGGAGACGTGTGGATAAACAACGCGGGAGCATGATCACTGGGCAAGAAACCAGCGGCAGTCACAACAGAGGCAAAGCGCTCAAACCAGGCGCGAGGGGCCTGTTTGAGCCCATAGAGAGAACGACGAAGTCTACAGACCATGCCATCAGGAGCATAGTATCCCGGTGGTGGCTGCATGTAAACTTCCTCACGGAGCTCACCATTGAGAAAGGCATTCTGGGCAGCAAGTTGAGAGATAGACCAATGACGAACAGAGGCTACAGCAAGAAGGGTGCGGACTGTGGTCATGTGTGCCACAGGAGCGAATGTCTCATCATATCAAGGCCCTCGCTCCTGCTGGAAACCACGAGCCACAAGACGAGCTTTGTAACGCTCAAGAGAACCATCGGAGCGAGTCTTGACTTTGTAGACCCACTTGCAGGTGATGGGACGAACACCAGAAGGGAGGGAAACTAGATCCCATGTGCCAGAGCGCTCAAGAGCAGCAAGCTCTTCGGCCATCGCAAGCTGTCATTCAGGCTGAGTCATGGCAGTCCGATAGGAGGGGGGCTCAGCAAGAACAGATAGACCGTATCGATTAGGAGAGTAGCGATCAGGCGGAGGGCAAGGCCGGGCACGGAAGTTGTGAACCGGGGTAGGTGTGGACAGAGGTTCACCAGAGGTGGAAGGCGCGTCAGACACGTCAGGAGAAGCATCCTCAGTACGAGGGCAGCGAGTATAGTGGAGAGGAAACGGTGAGAGAGGGCGACGGACTGGAGAGGACGGTGGAGAGGTGGAGGAGGAGGATGGGGAAGATGGGGGCGGTGGTGAAGGAGAAGGAAGGAGAGGTGTAGAAGGAGGAGGTGAAACAGGAGGCACATAGCCGGATGTATCAGGAAGGAGAAGGAAAGAAATGTCGTCCACAGAGAAGCTCGAGGAAGAAGGACGTGGGTAGTAAGAGCGGGACTCACAAAGGTCACATCACGCGAGATGCGCAAGCGGCGACCAACAGTGGTCCCAACATCGATAGCCCTTGTGCTCATCATCAGAATTCAAGGAAAACACACTCAACCGATCGAGCGGCCGCTTTGGTGTGTTCTCATGGGCAAGGAGGACATAGCACACACATCCAAACATGCGAAGAGCAGAGTAGTCGAGAGCGAACAGTGAGACACTCCATAGGAACACCACCCTGCAGAGCAGTCGAAGGCTGAATGTTGATGAGATAGGTGGATGCAGAAACAGCCTCAACCCAAAAGTGGGGTGGAAGAGACGCGGCAATCATCAGTGCACGAGCCGTCTCAAGCAGATGACGATGCTTACGTTCGGCAACACCATTCTGAGCATGAGCACCAGGACATGAGAACTGGGCAAGAGTACCCTGTTCCGCGAGAAAACCACGCAACAACTGAGAGATATACTCTCCAGCGGAGTCAGCACGAAAAGTACGAATGGGCGTGGAAAACTGGGTGTGAACCATGGCAGCAAATCGTTTGTATATAGAGAGAACCTCGCTACGAGATTTCATGAAGTAGAGCCAAGTGTAACGAGAGAAATCATCAATAAACAACACATAGTAGCGATGACCACCTTTCGAATCAAAAGGAGCAGGACCCCAGACATCAGAATGAACTAAGTCAAAAGGACGTTGAGATATAGACTCACTAGTAGGATAAGGTAACTGTGTCTGTTTGCCAAGTCTACAACCATTACAAGGTAAGGAGACATCTCAGATCTGAGACCCTAAGAGGCCCCGATTTAACTAAAGAAGACAAGCGAGAGCCACAGATGTGACCAAGGCGTGCCACTGCTGAAAGGACGCAGACGAAGAAGCAGCAAGAGCATGGGAGCTGGCAGAGGTGGTGGCAGCGGAAGGAACACAAAGCCAGTCAATCTCCCAAAGGCCCTCTGACTCACGGCGCCGGGGGCCAGCACCAACCAAAGTCTTGGTGCGACGATCCTGAATGGAGCAAGAGTCGGTATCAAGAATGACACGACAACCAGAATCAGTAAGTTGGGCGGCGGAAAACAGATTCATTGTAAGGCGAGGAACATGTGAAACATTAGGAATGTAAAAAGATGGAGTGGAAAGAAGACCACGACCAAGAATAGAAGCGGTGTGCCATCGGCAAGAAGAACATTAACAGGAAAATCAAGAGGTCAAGGGAAGACAACATGTAAGAATCAAGACATATGAAAGGAGGCTCGAATCCGTAACCCACGAAGATGTACTGATCGTAGATGTCTGCGATGGTGGAGCAGTGGATGCAGTCACAGCAGCAGCGGAACCAGTCGACGAGGAGCTGGAGGAAGCCAAGAGACGCTTGAGCCTCACAATGTCCTGGTCAGTGAGTGACGGAGTCGAGGAAGATCCAGGAGTCCCACTGGAAGAGGAGCGCCTTTGGTCTCGCTTCTTCTCACGGCAGTCAGACTCTGGATGACCTGACCGAGAGCAATAGCCACAGAAGGTGTCACGGCGCGACCGGCCCCTCTCAGTATAAGCAGGGCGACCCACCCCCCTGAAGGTGTGGGGAGTAGCGGTGGAGCGGTGAGCCGAGCAGACAACACAGGAGCCCGAGCAGCTAACACAGACGGGACCACCAGTAAACCGGCAGAGCGAAGGCGGGTCTCCTCAGCACGAAGCTCGGCAAGTACCTCCGAGATAGGAACACGACCACGAGCAAGCAAGTGAGCACGTCTGGGCTCAAACTCAGAGCGGAGACGTGATAAGAACTCATGAACCCTTCTCGAACTCCAAGTCGAGACTGCGTGAGGACAAAGAACGGCAAGTGCCACAAACAACACCCTCGCGAGTCAAGTTGACGCCAGATGGCAGAGCATCGTGAATAGAACTCATCATGACGAGTCACCTCACAAGAGCATGCTCTCGACGCACCACAGATAGGTAGAGAGCATCACCAGAGGGCTGATAGCGCTGACAGAGGTAAGACCACATCGCTGCAACTGGGCCAAGCCCCATGAACTCCGAAGCAAACTGAGGGAGGACACTCGCAGTAAGAACAGCAGCAGCTCGAGCATCATCATTGCACCACTGAGTGTAAGCTGACAGATCATCCCGGTACTGAGAGAGAGCATCGGAATAAGCGGATACCTGTTGATCATAAGTATCAACTGCAGCATCATCAAGAGCCTTGGCTGCATCCCGATCAGCTCGAGAAGCGCCCGAGCAAGCACCGGCGGTACCGGTGGAACAGGAGCCACCGGAGCAACAGGGCTGGGCGGACAGGGAACCTCACCAGAGAGAACACCCCATAGATGGAGACCCCGCATATGGATGCGCATGAAACCCACAAACTCAGCATAGTTGGTGCCATCGAAGATCACTGAGCACCGAGAAACAACAATATAACCCGAAGAAGACATGAGGAATTTGCTGCCTGTCTTTCCTTCTCTCTTTTTTTTTGGTCAACGGGAACAGTAAAACCGGATCGGGATCAAGCAGGATCGAGGGGATCGAACCCCCTGCTCGCTAGATCGAGTGCCCGGTCGTGGGAATCCCTCGCGGGATCGAGCCCCACACGCTCGATGGAGGGAGCACCCACTCGCGGCCCGCAGCTCCCTGCCCACAGCTCCCGCACGCTCGCAGGAGGGAGCAGCAGCGGGCGGACGAGGGAGGCGGGAGCAGCGTCGGACGGGGAACGCGCGCCTGTGGCCCGGCGGGAGAGGAGGACGAGGCACTGCCCCGCACGGTCGCGGCCCGGAGCGAGAGGACGGGATCCGGACGGGAGCGCACGGGCAGAGGAGGCGCGCCCGGACGGAATCGAGGGCAGGATGGAGAGCCGCTCCCGCGACCGGCCGGCAGGAGCGGGCACCCGGGCGATGGAGGAGCGCTGCCTTGGCACAGGCCAAGAGGCACCAGACGAGAGAGACGGCGACGGCAGCGGGAATCGAGCAGAGGAGCACGGAGTTGCAGCGTGCGGGAGAGCGAGGGGAACCTAAGCATCTGATACCATGTTAGGAATGAGCAACTAGCTTTACTGAGGGCCAAGGGCCAGTACATATACAGGTGTGGCAAATAGCAGAAAAACCCCTTATACACTGGGGATGTACACAAGTAACTATACACATCTAACAGATACTACCTGATTGTTGGACTGTATATGCATTTGATATGCTGCGGAAAAGAATCATCGTATTCGACCCAACAGTTGGGCCATTTGGGTATAGCAATCGCCGAGTCAGCATGCATGAATTTGTGAGCAACAAACTCCATGCCGTGTTGTTCACATGCCTCCAGAATTTCTTCAGCTCTTGTCATTGTGAATCAAGTCACCGGGGGCGCACTTTTCCGATCATAATGAGGGAAAACATTGAGAAGTATGCACTTTGACTGTCGACCACCCGACCTTCATAATTAACTCATATATTCGTCTCATCGTTTTAACTGTTACTTTTGGCTTCTTCGTTCCACCCAAATGCTGAGAGCAGACGGGGTTGTGCGCCACCTTCTTTGCATGGAATTATGACAGCGACAAACTGCAGACACCACTGAACAAAGTATGTTATTAATAGGTCATACCGCATGGAAACTGCATGCTTGTTTTTTTTGCTAATTCACACCATCTCTTCCTCCAGGACACGCTCGCATCACATAGCAGCTTGATGATCTACGAACTAATGAGGATGCAAGGCAACCAAACTCCAGTGGCAAACGACGCCCTTGGAGCGGTCAAAGGATCGTTCATTGCTCTTTAGAAAAACTTTCCTTTCTTTGAACGTCCCTAAGTATTGGAAAGACCTTTCTATCTGGTTTGTAACAATCATTTACGACAGACCTGGACCAAAACTATGTCTGATTATTGACTCCCTCTTATTGTATCAGATGCGAATCTTTTTAGCATGGCTGGTAGAAGCAGTAGTTCATATGCAACTAGTCTACACTAGTTTACCACATAATATATTAGAAGTTCATACATATTAGAGGGACAAGTTAAACATCTTAGAAGACAAGCAACGACAACTGATCTACTACATCTGCTAGGGTTACAATTATCACATCTAGAGCACAAGCTTTCACATCTAGAACACAAGGCTTACACCTACTTGTGGATGCAGTTACAAGGTTGTTGCTCCTAACCATAGAAGCACTTGTAACAAAATGCTCCCAGCAGCATGAACATTGCAAACGCCTTCACGTAGCCAGATCCTTGATTTAGAGCTAAATTATCTGTAGGAGCAGGAGCAACTTCTAGCTGGGGCGTTTGGTGTTGTGGCACTGCACTTGCTGCATCACGCAACTCTGAGCTGATCCTCTCTAACTGATGCACCCTGTCGCGGAGATCAATGTGAGTTGTTTGAGGAACGGTTCCTCAATGGGATCGTCATGCCACTCGTACATTTCACAACCTCCCATCTGAAGGGAGTTGAGCACAAAAAAATGTCAGCAGGAAGAACCAAGAATCAGCCAAGGCAGCAACCAAAAACGAGAGTTATCAGGACACATACCCGCGACTTGGCGCATGTCTTGTATCTTCTCCCAGGGTTATCGTCGCTCTAGGAGATCCACATGGCAGCCTTGGGTTTCTCCTTGCACCAACATGGTGTCGCAGGTTCGTAGTCGAGTGGACCCACCCTGTATCTCACCGGCGACCTGCTTGGGGAGGCCCAACACCTCTGGGATGAAGAAGCACACCTTGAGCTCGAAGAGAAGGACGAAGACATTTGTTGGGGAGGATTTGATGCTGGTGGAGTGAAGCCCAACGCAGTGTAGGCGATGTGGTGTATATATAGCCAAGGGCTCCCACCAACGGTCACTTTTGAAAGGAGTGGTGGGGAACGGCTCTCACAGGTGTTTTTCTAATTGGCTTGCATGGCAGGCCTGTCACGTGCCAATGGCACTCTTGCCAGCTTCAACGGTAATTCGCGGAGAGTAATATTAACATTTTCAATAAGCATAATTGCAGGCACACTAAAACTTTGGCACACATCATTCTTATAACAAACAACCACTAGTCATAGGTTTCAATGGCTGGTACAGTTCCATGCCAAAATACTTAGAGAATTACTAGGTTCAACACACGACACAATGCAAAGCACATGACACAATGCATGGGCTCACAGAACTGTCAACAACACAGTTACAAAAAGGGCAGAACAATTGATCCTTACGGTAGAGAATAAAACATGTACTTGCACGAAGCAGCTCCAAAAGCGCGACACGTCGACAGCATGGAGTCCAGCATTCTACTCCTCCTCCTCCACTTCCTCTATGAATCCTGGGTGAGGAGCCGTGTTGCCCGAGCAGGCCAGTGTCTCATAGAGCATCCTTCTTCGACGCAGGGGAAGACCAACCTTTGGCACCACACGCGAGCAAAACATTCAGTTGATCATTTTTTTACTAATGCATCTACACAAAAAAGATTACATAGGTAGGTGCAATCTTACATCAGGAACGGGTTCCTCCAACTCATAAGCATTAAAGTTGTCAGCATAGTATGCAATGTAGCCAGGCGATTCACCGCTGCAAATCAGAATACCATGAGGAAGTTGGTTAGCATCACACCTAGCAATAAAAAGCGTGAAATGATGTACATGTGCACCCACCTGCCGCAAGCTATGTGCATATCAATGTTGTACCGAACAGTCCATTTGGAGATATCCATGTCCCAGCCGTCCAACAACAAGGTACCCAGGATTTTGGGTCCTTTAAGCAGCATGCGAACTGTTCACCCTTGCTTCGACTCGTACACTGGGGATCCCACCTGCGTGTAGAACGGGTCCATCACCGTGACCCTGGTCAGCTCCATGTCGAAGGCGTACATGGACCAATCGTGAGCAAGCCACACAGGGATCAAGATCTGCAGTGCATGCACGCAGTTTTAGTGTTCCAGCCATATAGAAGAAATGAAGATGCTAGTAGAAACGTAGGATTGTACGTACCCGACGGCACATGCACAGTGGGAAACCAAGCTTGGGCGTCGAAAGCAACCCAATGAGCACAACGCGCGCGTGCTCAGTATCAATATTTTCCATGTGGAGCTGCAAAAAATACACGCATGCAAATCTACCAGTTTGAATCACCATTCACTCACAGTGGATATCATTTTTTCTGCATGGGCTGAACTTACCGAAACATCAAGTGGTAGTAATCCTCTCCAATTTGGGAGATCAGCTCTCTGCATCATGCTCCTTTCCCTGTCGTTCCATCCACGCACCCATGCATCAAGGCTTGTGTACATCATCTCACCATGCAAGCTGAATTGGTACTTCATCTTATGCGCATCCAGCCTGAGCACCGTGGGGTTGTGATGCTTGAACCAAGTTCTGTTTAAGGACAACAATTACTCACACGGTTAGCAGCAGCCAAGTTCACACTTTCAATATGCACACGTGCAATCATTGGAAACAAACGCACCTGCTGAGCTCAGACGGCTCAGTGAGGAGTGCAACGTTCTCATACAAATCAACACATACGTGGTTTGGGTAAAAAAAATGCTGCAGATCCAGTTCAAATGGAGAGTAGCCGTAATCACGTGCAGGTGGCAAAGCTGGAACAACCGCTGCAAGCACGTCAACACACATACGTTAGCTGGACAACTTTTAAAATGTTTGAACAAGTCAACCACATGTTTACACTAACCAAGAGGGGTCGGGTTGCTTTGTTCCCCTACATGAGGCAGTGCCAACCTCCTGTTCCCTATTGGCGTGGTCGTGGCAATTCCTGCAGCCTGATCATTTTGCAGCTGCAACGCATCCGGCACAACAGTTGCACAGATCAAAGAAGGATGAAGCTCTCATCATAAGCGAGGCACTTTTTTGTCAGCGTCAAGGATTTAACTCATCGGGTTAACAAGATTACCTTCAGTCATATCAGTGTCAACAGGCGCCACCACCGAATGACCGCAGGCACATTATCTCTAGAGGAAGAACCTCCCACTCCCAGCACCTCATGCATGGTGGTCTGTCTAGTGCACCTACAGTAGACCACTGTTTGCAAGATGGGCAAGGCACCCATGTTAGCGCATGCAAGCCATCTGATCATCAATGCATTTTTTTAACCATGTAAAGGATATCGTCACTCACCGTCAACAGCCGGCCCTTGCCTTTGTGGTCCACAATCATAGGTTTGTCTTCTGGTTTATCAACTGGCCCGTGGACAGCAATTTCTGCATACAAAATCAAGGCGCACTCAAATTAGTTTAGTACCCTCACACAATCAAGTTAACTTTGAGATCGTCAGTCATTGTCACTACCTTTCCCAAGCAAACTCACATGCACCCCAGTGCATGAGTTCATGTCAGGTCCTTGCACCCCTGTGGTTGCAGCGGCCACACCAGGCGTTTCTGAAAAAAAAACAGGCAACAAAATGGTGATCAGATTTTTGGTGGCCAACCAATGCTTTTTTGGAAAACTATTTTGGTTCTTTTTCCGAGGGGTACTATGCACCTGGTTGGACACATGTGGCCTCTTTAACAACAACCACTGACATCAAAGACCTCGCAGCTTTGCGTGAAGTTTCAGCAAGATCTTGGGCAACATCTAAGCAATAAACAAGAACAAAATCAGCATGATAATCAAATGAGAATCAGTATTGTTTCTCATGGATTTCGAACAATCAACCAAAAACACACCCCACCGCGACCTGGGGTCCATGGCTCACGCACACCATGCATGGATGGTATGTCTTGCATGCAGGAGTAAACAAACCCGTGCCTAGCGCTCGCCCATGCATGCATGCTCTCCCCCCGCGCACATCAACACAATACCTAATTAACACAATTTAACAGTTGAGTTTCTTGATGGCTTGGGATAAAGATTACCTGTCCTCGTCTTGGGACGATGCGAACTCTTGCTCACGTTAGGAAATGCTGCTACCATTGGAGCTTGTCTCTTCACCCGCTCCATAAAATCATCAAGTGTGTCCTCGAGGTCTCTGTGCCGTTTAGCATCCGCCTTGTTCCTGATTTCTTCAAGCACTTTGCCCTGCGTCTCCTCCATCATCTTGAGGAATTCCTCCTCTCACTGCTTCAGTCGATGATGCACTGCCTCCTTCATCGCATCAAGAATCAACGACAGCAGACAGCAACAAGACAACGCACTTAGTTAGTACACGACGACAAAATAGCAAGTTGGATCACAAGCCAACAAGTTTGGATGGCTAACCTCTGCAGGTATCACTTGCTCATGGGCCACACCAAATCCAGGGTGAGCAGCATGCACACTACAACTTGGCGTGGTCCAGGCTTGTGCTTGAGCTGGGCTAGTAGAAACGACATTAAATGCCGGCGATCTCGGAACATCCGCAGCCTGCAAGGGAACAATCAAACTGGATCTTAGCAACCACACTGCATTTATTGAAGTATCATTTAAGAAGAGAAATCTACCTCAAACCCAGCGTCCACACCATTCCTTGCTGCATGCTTTTTGATCCGCAGTTTCATCATCAAATCCGAGTACGATGCTAAACGAGGGAATGACAGCGCCTCTCGCCCCTCCATCCCGTGCTCATGGTAATCGCAGAAAATAATCTACGTCCGTTCCGACAAACAAAACAGAAAGGCATCAGCTAGATTGTTCAGAAACAAACAGATTTGCAATATTGAACGGAGAAGCATCTCGCTAACCTGTGGGACAACAAGGCAGCCCTGCAGAGAGAGCTGAGTTGGGTCATGTAGTAGATCCTCCCTCAGCTTGGCCGTGCCCTCTCTCAGCCCCTCCACCACATAATCGCAAAAGTCATAGTCGGAGATTTGGTTTGGCTCAGCTAGCACCGGCAGCAGTTCATTGGCAATTTTTGGGTGCTCCCCTGGGTAGGAGAAATGACGACGCGGCTATGATTGTACATGCCACCATCATCTTCTCTCTCTGCTCCTACTATCGCCACCTTGCTTGCGTTTTGGATGATTTTCTTAACTCTGACCACAGGGATCTTACAGGTGCGAGACATGTTTGTCTCTAAGATCACATGCAAGTTCTCTAGCAAGCGTTCCCGGTCTGCTAAGCAAGCGCCGCCCGGGATATATATCTTCCTACCACATGGATTCAACCCTGTGCACTTTGCTACCTCCCTAGAGTCTATCACAACGTGATTGCCATCACCCATGTCCATCTTCATGGTTTTGGGATCGATCCTAGCTAAGAGGAACATGCTAAAGATACAGTTGTTGTTCCCCATATCCTTTATCTTGCAGATTTCTTCCATGCCTATGCCGGAAAACACACCTTTGATGTTTGGATTCCATTATTCGGCGATGGAATGGGGCAGCCCGGCATTGTACGCCGTGTTCAGTGCAGGCACCTTCTTTGCGGCCAGCATGGTCGACGAAGAAGCTCCATCAGGCGCAGCTGGAGGCGAGGATAGCTTCGGCCGGCGCCCCATCTCTACCAGCAGGCTGCACTAATGGCACGGTAACAAGAAAGAGGAGGAGCAAGTGAGATTTCTGAGAGAATGGAACAACTGAAAGGAGGAGAAAACCGAGAAGCCATGGAAGGACTAGTACAAACCTTTGCTTCCTTCCTTCCGTCCAAACACCAGATGCAGTGGTGCCTCGCCTCTGTGCCACCAGTCTTGGGCACAGGGAGCATGTTTTATACACATGCGCCAGTACGAAGCGACAGTGTGCTCACCTGCACACCCTGACCAAGTGGCTATAAAATGGTCCACGTATGCCTAGTGGAAGCACCACACCTCTCTCGTCCATTTATCTCGTTTTTTAGATTTGGTTAGGAAGTCGCAGAACACCAAGCAAAAGCTTCAATCAAGCACACATCTATCATTGAACAAAAAATAATGGACAGAAATAAAAATCATCAGGCAAAGCAACGACCATATTTTGTTTTCATTGAATGACCTACGGACAACAGATGGAACTGCAAATACAAGTGGCGATCAACACCACTAACGACCTCAAGTACATTTAGTTAACTGTCTAAGCAGCACATGCGGCCTCAAGCTGTTTCATGCATTAACCTAATACATCATCTCATGAAAAATGGCATATGTTTGGACGCTTGCATGGAGGACTCTCAGCGTCATCTTCCTCGCACCCAGGTTCAGCAGCCCACGTCCCTGACAGGTGATCCCCATCCAACATCTCGCATGCCCCCATCGGCCCCGCATGCCCCATGCAGGGGTCGAAATCTGATGTCTCTTCCTCCAGCCACCAGAGCGGGATCTCCACGTCCAGATCAGCCTGGGAACGGAGATTTTGATCCTGATGGATTAGAACAAATGCAAACGTTTGCACAATTGCTGTAGGAAAAGCTAAGAAAAACTCACATTCTCAAATGATGCACCACCGCCAACAACCTCTTCTTCGCCCCCCGCGCCTTGTGCCATCACACTAGCCTACGCGTGTCAATGCATGATCGTTGTGAGACAGGGGGACACAAGCAAAATGCATTGAAATTATGGTGAAGATCACTGACCTCGTCAACGAGACTGTGAACTACAGACGAAGGATCAGGGAAAACGAGAGCATCCAGACCTACATCGTCACTAACCACCTGCGAGCATGCATGATCAAGTGTAAGTACAGTGCAGTAGATGACTCGTTTCCCATGCTAACCTCCAAGGTGACGTTGCTAACCTGCACCCCGCCTGCTGTCAAGGTGGAGCCAGATGTTTCGGTCAGCTCTGAAGCTGGCGAAACTGTGCTGCTGGGCGCCATCTCTACTATCGTTTGGATGGATTTCAACCCCGCCGCGCCACGTACTTATATAGACAGCGAAAAATTTCGTTTTCCCTCTCGAGTAACCACATTCAAAATTCGAACCAACTTGGTGGGATGGGAGCCGAGGTTTCAGTTTTGAATTGTGTGGATCGAAAGCACACACGCGACGCCTAGCCTTTCTGTCCCCTATCCTCCATGGCTCTCTGTGCGCATTAAAACGGGAACAGATGGACGGCGCATTGTATTTGTGCACACACCTTGTCACCAACTGCCGGGC
Organism: Aegilops bicornis; assembly: GCA_021605145.1. Lineage (NCBI taxonomy): Eukaryota > Viridiplantae > Streptophyta > Magnoliopsida > Poales > Poaceae > Aegilops > Aegilops bicornis. The sequence continues at coordinate 831,242,587 of CM038671.1, read as the reverse complement.
GTCCCGCAGCGAGAAAAGGAGCGTCATGATGCCCAGCGTGAGAAGATTTCGGGAGCAGTGCTTCCATCACCTGTCAACTCATACAGCCAATGGCATGCATCTCCCCTCCCCCAACGCCTCCATGCCATCCATGAGAATAGGCAAACTAGCCGATCAACGATCAACGCACACGCACAACACAATGGCAAGTGACTAACCCCCTTTTTTTCAGCAGTAAGTATTTTCTTTCTATCGCTCATTGGAAAATCAAAAAAACAGCTATCCATATCTGATGATTGTGTTTTTGCTAACGAAAAACACAGGCTGATGCCACGGCCAGCCAAATTCATCGCATGCCATACCTGTTCTTGTAGTTAGCAATTCCCCAATGGAGAGAGGGCGCGGCCATTCAATGCATGTACCATTCGCCAGGCACATCTGTGTCCGTCAGAACAGGCGTGCTCACCCGGGAGTTTTTTTTAAACGGAGGCAAAAGCTTTGCCTCATCCATTAAATAAGAGAGAATAGAGTTAGTTACAAACAACCTGAGTACACGGCATGCGGATTACTCGCGCAATAACAAAGACCCTAGTTTTTTAGCACCGGCGATGATCCAAAGGTTAGCCTCGATGGCGATGGAGGAAAGCAGCACTGTCGGAGGGGCACACTTATGCCTGAAAACTCGCGCGTTTCGCTCATTCCAAATTGTCCATGAAACAAGCATGGTGAGGGATGCCTTGGCTTGTCTCATGCGGATAGCCGTTGCCGCAAGTACTTGCCCACCAAGATTGGACCGAGTCGAATAGGGGCCAAGTGGAAATGACGAAGTCGGGGACGTGGTACTTGTCAATGACCAAGGACCAAAGCCTTCTAGAGAAGCGACATTTGAAGAATAGGTGACTCCCACTCTCTTGTTCCCTCTTGCAAAGGGGGCAAAGATCACAGTTTGGCCACCCACGCTTTGCCAATCTATCCGCGGTCCAAATCCTGTCTTGGAGAGCCAACCAAGCAAAGAACTTGACTTTTGGGGGAGCCCAAACTTTCCAAACCATCTTGTCCATGGGGAAGAGAACCAATCCTAAAAATTGTGCCTTATATGCGGAGGTCACGAGTAATGCCCTGAGACCGAGTGCTTCCAAAGGATGTCATCCTTGGAGAGTTCGTCAAGATGGTCCTCATGAAGGAGCATCCAAAGTGTGAAGAATTGCATGACATGCTCGGCGGAGATAGAGGTGGATGGATTGATCTTGAGGATCCATGAGTTGTGCTTGAGGGCCTCCCGCACCTTCCAATTCTTACGCATGGAAGCTTCATGGATGAGCGGGGCAATATCCTTAGGCTTGCGCCCAAGGAGCCAAGGGGAGTCCCAAAAGGGGGTCTTCGCGCCGTTACCAACGGAGATGGTAGTGGAAGCATAGAAAAAGTTAAGGTCCTCCTCGTCACAAGGGTTTCTCAATCCGATCCACATCTTGGTAGGCTCCTTCCATTCGTACCAAGGCCACCGCAGCCGGAGGGCGCGTGTAAACTTGTTGGTGTTGAGGACCCCAAGTCCCCCATATTCAAGTGGTCGGCAAACAATCTCCCAGTTTACTTTGCATTTTGCCCCTGTCGTTTTGTCTGTTCCAGACCATAGGAAGGCTCTCTCAAGTTTGTTGACGGTGTGTAGGATGGAGGGCGGTATGACCAACGGAGTGGTGGGGTAGACTAGTTGGGAGGTGATCACAGACTTGACAAGAGTCGTACGCCCGATGGTGGTGATATTCTGACCCTCGTATGTTGTTAGCTTGCTCGCCACCTTGTCCACGAGGAATTGCAGGTCCACCAACTTCAGCTGCCATACGGAGAGGGGGAGTCCTAGGTACCGCAGAGGGAAAGAAGCTCTTGCTGCTGGCAGGCTTTGGGTCAAACAGCCCAGATCGAGGTGGTTGCAATGGATGGGCACCATTGAGCTCTTGAGGAAGTTGGTGCAGAGGCCCGTGACCTCACCAAAGCCTCTCAAGATGCATGCAAGATTTTCCACATCTCTTTTGATCGGGGCCAAGAAAACCACTGCGTCATCCGCATAAAGAGAAGTCCTCAGCATTGCCCCCCTTCCCTTGAGCTTGTGTAGGAGCCCCTTCCTCGTGGCCACATCTAGGATTCTTTGGAGCGGGTCAGGAGTGGGGAGATGGGGTCACCCTGCCGGAGGCCTTGGCCATGCTTAATTGGACCACCGGCAATACCATTGAGGATGATCCTCGAAGATGAAGAGCAAAGGAGGGCAGCGATCCAATCCCTGAATTTGGGAGGGAACCCTCGCCGTTGGAGAAGATCAAGCAAATACTCCCACTTGACGGTGTCGAAGGCCTTGCGAATATCAAGCTTGAAAAGAAGGGACGGGGTCTTGCTCTTGTGCAGGCGCCGAGCGCGATTGCGAACATACAAGAAGTTGTCATGGATGCTTCTTGTTTTAATGAAGGCGCTTTGGGCGTTGGAGACGAGGCTTGTCATGTGGGGGCCCAGCCGAGTGGAGAGCACCTTCGCAATAATTTTCGCGACCGCATGGATGAGGCTAATGGGCCTATAGTCGGCGATCCCCTCCGCCTCTTCCTGTTTAGGCAGGAGCACCACATTCGCGGAGTTGAGCCACTGTAGATTCACGGTGTGAAGGGAGTCAAAATGGTTAATGACCCGCATGAGGTCCGGCTTAACGATATCCCAACACTTCTTGAAAAAGAGGCCCGTGAAGCCATCTGGACCCGGAGCCTTGTCACTGGGCAGGTCATTGATTGCTTCGAGGACCTCACTCTCGACTATCGGGGAGTCAAGGTTGTGCAAATCAAGAGGTTCCAGGTTTAGCTCGTCCCAATTGAAATCTTTGCGGCTCAGGGGGCTTCTCTTTAGGACATTGGAGAAGTGGTCTTGAATTAGTTTCTCTTTGGCAGCGTGCTCGGTGACCCAACCATGATCGTTCTTGATCCTGTGAATATGGTTTTTTCTCCTCCTAGCGGTGACTCGGCGGTGGAAGAATTTTGTATTGGCGTCCCCTTCTTTAAGATTTGAAATTCTTGCACATTGTTTCTTGCGTGATCTTTCTAGCACGCTCACCCGGGAGTCACGCTGTAATGGATGGGCCTAGTCAAAGCTAGGATAGTGGCCCTGTCAATTCGGCGTTCACCCACGCACGTCTGCTTGCTTACCTGTCAGGATTCCTCGTCATGTACACATGGAAGCCATAAATTAAGCGAGATCAGAATTATTGGAACTGTTTTTGTTTGGGATTCCTAGTCAGGTACACATGGGAGCCATAGATCATCGAGATCAATATTCTTTGAACTGTTTCTTGTTACATGAGGCCGGCCAAAGGACACAATCAAATCCAACCAAAAGGCAAGCTCAACCAGCCATCATCATGGGTAATCGTTTCAACCTAGTGTCTCAAATGAAACCAACACTAGCATGTAAAAATAAGGAACCACTCAAATGAAACCAACACTAGCACGAAAAAATAAGCAACGTCTCAAATGAAACAAACACAAGAATGATCATAACAGACCAAATAAAACAGTTTTAATTGTCAACCGAGTGCAAATGACACCATGATGATTGCACAATAAGACAGTCCTGACAAAGAAACAGTCTCGTCACGACGTATGCATTCAGTTCCTTAGAGAAAGTTTGGTTCAAAAGGTCCAGATTTCCTCGTGCCACAAGTATTGCGTGGATGCCCAAGCACACCACAATTTGTACACTTCGGCAATTTCCTTGGCATTTTCGGCACGTCGCCTCTCTCTGGGCAAATTGTGCACTTGTGACCTTGCCCCCTCCAAATCGTGCAAAACCTTGATCTTTTCAAATGTTGCTCATAAGGAGCTTTGTCCCGGCTAGTCGTAGGTCTGCCTCTCGGGTGCTTATTCTGCTGCCCAGCGATCCCTGAACAGCTTGATTCACCATCACAAGCAGGCTTTGTGCTGCCCCCTTGCATCTGAAGCGTCTCTCCGTGCTTCTGAACTAAAACCTGATTTTGTTGCTCCCTCTCTGCTAGCCCCATCCCGTCCTTCTCGGCGCTTAATGGCAACAGAGTGGCTTGAACCTCCTTCGTCATGGTCATGAAAACATCATAGCACCTAACATTGCTATCGCCAAGCAGCACGCATTCTAGCGCCTTCGTGTACATTGTGTGATGTCTGAATGTATCGCTAGAAGGAGGCCCTCTATCTTTCTGGTACCGGACCAAATGTGCAGGCAAAACATCATTTGCATCTCTTGTCCAGCGTTTCATTATATGCTTCTCTGGTATCTTCGACAGGCGGAAGAGGATCATAACCTGCACGCAAAACAGTAAATCATTTTCATTCCACTAGTTTTTGTTTCGAAACAAAGATGTATTTTCACTATCGAGAACGAACAACCTATCAGTAAGATGTAAATGTTCACCTGCAATGCATGGCAACAAAGCAAACCAGAGTGTTCAAACATGCCGCACTCACAGCTGAAAAAACTCGCTTCATCATCCACTTCGATCGTGAACTCAACCTTACTCCATTTCACTCTGGCTGCAGCATCTACATGTGTTGATTTGTAAACCTTCCTCGCTACAATCTCATCCAATACATGTGCACCACACTTGTATAGTTCTTCACCAAACTTCTCAAACATAGCTCTGGTGTACAACTTGCTAGCATGCCTCTCTATGGGTAGGTTAAGTCTAAGTGACATACCACTCTGCAAACAAAACAACCACACATTAGTAATTGGCACCAGCTCTATCAGACAATTTATAGCATGCACAATTGTTAAAGCAAATGCAGAGGAAAAAAATTACCAACAATGTTCTCTTCTCCTGGAAGCTCTGCTCTAACTCCCGGTCAAACTGGAGTTTCTCAAATTGTTTCAAAAATAGGTGCATAGGACACCATGGCAGCACGTAGCCCTTCAACATGTGATTAGCGCTCTCACTCTGCTATGTGCTAGTCATTTTTGCACAGAACACTCCTCTAAAATATGGCTTTGCCCACTTATGGCGCACATCATATATCTGCGTCAAGAATGGATGCTTCTTCAAGGAGTACTTTTCCAGCATCTGCTGCCAACCAGCTTCGAATTCTTCCTCCATGATCATGTGATGTACTAGCTTGTGGAATTCCAATTTAAAGTCACTGTTCTTGCTCCACAGCACACCCAAAACATGCCATTTGCACCAGCGGTGCACTGTGTTTGGTAGTTCTGCCTCGATAGCCAGCTCCATTGCTCGTGCCTGATCTGCATTATTTCAGTGGTGCCACACGTTCCGTTGGTTAGAACTATTTTTCCTATAGAAAAATAACAGATGTATGCATAAAATGATAAACATCAGAGCTTGACGGGGATACTAACCAGTAAGGATTGTCTGTGGGTGTTTCCCGCCAACCATACAGACGAACTCTTTAAATATCCACTTGAATGTGTCCTCTTTCTCGTCTCTCATCATGGCACCACCAAAAATTATGCTTTGGAAGTGGTTGTTTACACCAACGAACAGCCCAAATGGCATGTCGTAAAGATTAGTGCGGTAAGTTGTATCAAATGTGATTGCATCCCCAAAACACCTGTACTGGTCAAATCCTCTGCTTGTTACCAACATGAGTGTTTTTACCCTGCTCTCACCATCCACTTGTACTGTGTAATTGAAGTCAGGATCATTAGCCTTCATTTCAGCTAGAGTCGCCACCGTCTTGACTGCATCCTCGTCAGACTGCTCTTTGTTCAGCTTCTGGCAAAGAGTCTTCAAACACCTCTTGGTAAATGGCACATTATCCACTGTCCCGAAAAAACTGCCAACAATGTTGAACACTTTCCCAAGACCAACATTGTTGTCTCTCAGCTGTTTCACCAGGTCCTCTGTGTATCTGTCTATATGCTTATGCGACTTCCAGTGCATTTTCTGTCCACACGTCAATGACAATGGGTGGTTATTTTCATCTTTGTGTTATGCTATATACCACCCTTTGTCATTTGACCGCAGCAGCCTGATCATAGCATTGCATCCGCATCTGGCCGAGCGGCTGTTTTCCCTCAATGGTTTCCCCTGCAAGGTTAAAACGGGAAGTAGAAAATGCCGTCAGTCGATCTATCACGACATATCAATCAATCAGCCAATGATGCGAATACTTTGACAGCTGTTCAATTAACATACCGCACAAGCGCACACAATCTCTTGCATGCATCTCTTCCTTTCAACATTCAATCTGCTCTTGGCAAGTCTAACACCAAAACCGCACTCCACGAATACAGATTATAGAATTCATAAGCTTCGTCCAAGGAGTCAAAGCTTGTCCCAATGCTTGGGTACACAACAGGTCCATCCCTCTTCTCTGTATAAGCGCGGACAGACAATTCCAGAGCTGAAATCCTGTTTGGATTCATCTCCCTCTCCTCGGGAGCTTTACCCACCCTGACCCTGCATAATCATCTCGGCAGGAGAGGACACACAACAAAACAACTAATGAAGATCTTTGCCTTTTGAAAGTACATTACTAGTCACATAAAAGATCTCAGCAGGAGACTAGTGCGTGTATCATATTCGGCACAGGCAGTTTCAAGTTTCTCGACCGTCAATGGAAAAGCTCCAAGCATCATACAGACTAACAAGCCGTCGTAAAATAATCAACTACGTAGCCCAATAAAAGCTCACAAGAATAAGATGACCAATTCCTCAAACTAATCAAACGTCAAAAGCTTCCAGGAATCAAAATCCCAATGGTTCATGTACAAATCCAGTTTAGGAAACCCCATAGTTCTCTCTTCCAGTTTCTCAACCATCAACAGCCAGCTCCCAGCATCATCTAGACTAATAAGCTGAGCTCTACATAAAAATAATCAACTACGTAATCCAATACAGCTTGCAGTACTCAGCAGAACAAATTCTCAAACTAAACAACTGTCAAAAACTCCAACGAACCAAATCCCAAAGCCTCGTGGACAAATTCAGTATATGAAACCCACTAGTTCACTTACAATAATCAGGTGCTTGGGAACCTAACAAATACGTGCCTAGGGTAGAGATCTAAGATTGCACAACAAGAGACAAAGAAAAAAAAAGAGACAATAAGCAGCCAAATCGCGGGCTGTATTTCACTCCATAGGCCTGCCACGCACTGACGGGGTGCACATCCCAAGGCCCAAACCAACGCCCACGATACCGGCCTGTCTGTGGCTCGGCCTCTGAATATCCGCATCCGAACCGCGCTTCTGCTGCTGCCGCACGCCGCGCCTCCTATGCCTGGCGTCCTGCAGCGGCGAGTCCCGGGACCGCCGGATCCAATGCTGGTGAGCTCGTGGTGGCGGGATCCAGATGGCGGTGAGTCAAGGCTGCCGGATCGGCCTCCCACATCAGATCAGATCGTAGATGCAAGATGAGTCTTCTGATAGCATGGATCTCCTGGTAGTGGGTAGATTGACTGAATACTCACCCAACGGCAGCGGCGCACACAGCGCGTCGGCGTCCGAGCTCCTCCAATGGCGAAGATGACGGCGCAACGCACCTAGCCCACCTATCCGCTCTGTCGAGAAACAGACCGGCGCGTGGAATTGACACGTATCACCCAACACACACCAAAAAGGCCCACAGAACTCTTAGCTCACACCAGACCCAGACCACAGAAACGTACGACTCAGTCAAAATCGAAGGCATGGGGCCAATCGATGCTTGAATCGCTCCTCGGCGATTTTGTGCCAAAGGGAGCTTAGTGATATACTCCCTCCGTTTGGAATTACTCGTCCAAGAAATGAATGTATCTAGATGTATTTTAGTTATAGATACATCTATTTTTATGACAAGTAATTCCAAACGAAGAAAGTAGGATTTAGTGATATAGGAGATGATTGATCCAACCTCAAAAAATGTATCGATCTAACGTATGCACATTGCATTTTGTTTTTTGCGGAAAAACTTCCAATCTATTCATCTTTAATCATGGCAGTACAACGAATACCAGAAATAAAAATTATATCCAGATTCATAGACCACCTAGCGACGACTATAAGCACCGAAGTGAGCCGAAGGCACGCCGCCGTCATCGCCCCTCCATCGCCGGAGCCGGGCACAACTTGTTGTAGTAGACAGTCGGGAAGTCGACGTGCTAAGGCCTCACAGACCAAAGACCCGTAACAAAGAACCGCCGATGAAAAATAACGTAGATCGGAAAGATCCAAACCGAAGACACACGAACGTAGATGAACAACCACGAGATCCGAGCAAATCCACCAAAGATAGATCTGCCGGAGACACACCTTCACACGCCCACCAACGATGCTAGACGCACCGCCGGAACGAGGGCTAGGCGGGGAGACCTTTATTCCATCTTCAGGGAGCCGCCGCCGTCTCGCCTTCCTGAGTAGGACACAAACCCTAACAAGATTGAAAAAAAGACTAAAAACGAAGCCCTCCCGCCGGCCCTTGCCAGGATCCACCGCGCCTCCATGACCCTAGGGCCACCGAAGATGAGGCGGACTTGCGCCGGCGCCGGCAAGAGGCACGAACCCTAACTTTCTTTCTTGGAGGAGGAGGAGGAGGCGGAGCCCTGGTTATTAGACACAGTTGTTGGCTACCTGCACATTGCATTTTGAATTACATAAGTAAAGATGAATAGCCTTATAGCCAGCCACTTAGCGAAAGTAGTCTTATACTCACGAGTTCAAATGCACCCGTGATGAACAGTAAATTTAAAAAAATAAAAGAAATCAAAATAATCTAAGTTTTTTAAACAAACATTGAAGAATTGTCTATGTATATGCACATATTCGAGAAGAAAAACATATGTACTATTAGGGGGGGAAACAAAGTCAACGCTCCAAAAATGCTTTTAAAAATACAAAAACTCTCATGTGATCCCGAGCTCCAGTGATCCCGGATGAACAGTAAAATCCGAAAAATAGTAAAAAAATCAAAAAAAATCTGAATTTTTTGTCAGGAAACTTTCATGTTTTTTCTACATGTGTGCCAATTTTCGTGATAAAATGACATTTGTGGAGGTCACAGCAAAAAAAAAACAAAATCATGCTCCAAAAAAACTGTTTTTGGAAGCATTTTGGATCATCGTTTTTGTTTTTTTGCTGAGACCTGCATGAATGTCATTTCGTCATGAATTTTTGCACGCATGTAGAAAAAACATCAAAGTTTCTTCACAAAAAAATTCTGATTTCTTTGATAGTTTTTTACTATTTTTACGGATTTTACTGTTCATCCGGATCACTGAAGGTCGAGATCACATACTACACATCCTTAAAAGTAGTCTTTTTGGAATATGGGTTTTTTGCCCAGAGCATTTAGGAATTTTTTTACATGAAAACTTGTACGTATATAGACAATTCGTCAATGTTTGTTGCCACACCGTTTTTTTTAATATTTTACTGTTCATGACGGAGCATTTGAAGTCGCGGCCAGAAATACCTTGTCTGCCACGCAGCTAGCTTAGTGTTAGAAATAATACTAGCAATATTTAATACTCTCAATCTACATAGCAAGGATATATGATGTGATGTCTTTAGATTTTCTGAAAAGAGAAGATTTATTACTTAGAAGGTTTAAGTATTACACTGGCTTCTGCATAACTAAAATGCACACAGCCAAACAAAGTCCTTTTGCACAAACAAAAAATAAAAAGGCGAAATACAAATAAACATGTAGAGTTTGATTACGCCTAAAACGGAGTGGGGCCAATCCTAATTCAGTCTATGTTGCCACCCATGTAGGGTAAAAGTATCCCTCGCTGAATCCTCCAATCGTGCATACACCTTTGTAAATAGGTCTCGATTCTCCACACGTTGTAGAGAGGACCATAAATGAAGAGACCCCGTACATCTATAGATAATCTATATCAGAGACGTACTTTCATCGTTAAGAACCTTATCATTTTTACATAGGCAAAGCAACCAAATAATGCAAGCGCTCCCACGCTAACAAGAGTTCTAAACTTGTGATCTATCCCTTGTATCCAGTTGACAAATACATAAGCAACACTACACCGAGGATACAAGCCAAAAGCTATCTCGGTGACTGATCATATAGAACGAGCCAATTTGCATTTGAAGAATAAATGTTTTATTATCTCATCATGGTGACAAAAGACACATTGCGGACTTTCATGCTAATTTCTCTTAATAAGGTTACCTTTAGTAAGCATGACTCTGCGGTGAAGATACCATGCAAAGATTTTATTCTTAAGAGGTATCTTCATTTTTCAGATATTCTTGTTATTATCAACTGGCACATAGACTGAATTACAATTGGAGTGTGGACAATTGCTGGAGCAGGATGTACCACGATTCGAGTCTGGGTCCAATTAAATCTCTTCTGAATCACATTTGGCGGAAATGATTGCATTACCATGGCGATAGTATCACCCTTGTGACACACATTGTTGTAAAGAACCATATATTGTTTTCTGAGTGTGGCATTTCCTAGCCACTTGTCCTCCCATAATTTAATTTCTGAGTCGGCATTAATCGACAAGGATCCATAAATGAAGCAATATTTCTTCATAGCCATTAGACCCGCCCAAAATGAGAACCCCCCAGCTTCCAGTATACTTGGGATACCACCTTGGAACCCATATTTCCTCCTCGGGAGGGTTTGCCATACACTATCTTTCGTCAATAATTTAAACAACCATTTGTCGAGGAGGGCCCTATTCTTAATCTCAAGGTCATGAATGCCCAACCTGCTTTGGTTTTTGGGATGGCAAACCACACTCCATTTAGCTAGTCAATATTTATTTCTCTCGCTATCTCCTTGCCAAAAGAATCTTGATCAGATATACTCCAATCTATGTAAAAACTTCTTTCGGCAATTGGAGGATGGAAATCATATGTAGTACCATGTTACTTAGTACTGAATTTATGAGGGCCAATCTTCCATCTAGAAACAATAGTTTACTTCTCCAACTGCTAAGTATTTTTTCGAGTCTCTCCTCGATGTGTTTCCATTCAGCATTTGTGAATTTTTGATAATGTATCGGTATCCCCAAATATGTGATCAGAAACTGGCCCTGCCCGCATCCGAACAGTTCAGTGTACAGGTGGGCCTTGTCTCGAGCCTCATCAAAACAAAACAATTCACTTTTATGAAAACTGATCTTAAGACCTAAGAGTTGCTCGAATGATGATAAAATTAGTTTGAGCAACTCTCAGGTCTTAAATCAATAGCGCATCACTCTGCAAAAATCCTTTCATTTTAAGAGTCTGTTAAAGAAGTGGCCATTTGACTTTGTCACAAGCATTTTCAAAGTCTATTTTGAGTACCACCGCATTCAACCTTTTCCGATGTAATTCATGGACTGTTTCATGAAGGATAACAACTCCCTCTAGGATGTGTCTGCCTTTCATAAAAGCACAATGTGAAGAATGAATCACGTGTTTAGCAACCGAATTTAGCCTAATAGCCGCAACCTTAATGAATATTTTCAAACTGACATTAAAGAGGCAAATAGGTCTATATTGTTGTATCTTTCAGCCTCATTAACCATACGCAATAAAATAATGTCACTAAAATTTAAAAGAAACTATTCTAGTTTGCTAACATGTAGGTCGCTAAAAAAAGTAGGAGATCCGGTTTGATGACTTCCGAGAAGTTCTGATAGAACTCCGCATGAAAACCATCCGGACCCGGGGCTCTGTTGTGCTCCATTAGGAAAACCGCATTTCTAACTTCCTCCTTGGAGTATGGGGCTGTTATAAGGCCATTTTCTCCATCAAAGACCTGGGGGATGTCATCTATTCGAGACTCATCCATCGAAAAATTTCCATCCTCTCGGGCTCCGAACAATTTTTTTTATAATAATTAGTGATATAATATTTAAGTTGATCATGCCCCTCAATCGTGCCCTCTTCCTGTTGTAGGGAATGAATAATTTTCTTCCGGTGTTTGCCATTGGAAACTCCATGAAAATATCTAGTATTCAACTCGCCTTTTAGGATAAATTGAGAGTTAGAATGCTGGTACCATTTGAGTTCCTCTTCACGCAGCATGCATGCTAGCTATCTGTGCATTCGAATGACTCTTGATCTCGATTTCATGCTCAGATAGAGTTCTAACCTCTGCCAAAGCTTCTAATTCATCAATGATATATAGATAAAAGATGAAGATTCTCCTTTTTTTTAGATACTCACCATATGCCTAGCCCAACCACCAAGGAATTTGCGTAATGCACGCATTTTGTTATTCCATTTGTGCATTGGGGTATGCCCGGCCACCGGTTTCGCCCGCACCTCCTTGACCATGTCATGGAAGCCATCCCGAAGTAACCCCCCAAGTTCGAACTTGAACTTGCATCTATGTTGTGGTCGTGGCAAACTACTAGTTAGGAGAATGGGTGTGTGGTCTGATATAGCCTCAATACGAGGTAGAGCACGGACAGACACCATAGGAAATTTAGATTCCCAGTCATTATCTATAAGAAATTTTCTCATTAGTTGAAGAGCCACATCAATTATACTTTTTTAGTCCTATCAAGATTTTGTAGGGCACCATCTAAAAAATATATTTTGTAGGGCACGTATGTGACATATATGGACAACTAATACTATAGTTCTTCTATTGATGTTCGCCTTATATATAGAAATGTTAACTTTTATAGTTAGGCCTTACTATATAACTAATGGAGTAGGTTGTTCAACATTTATGGTAATATGGGTGAACCTAAGGGCTTAATTATATCTTCCTTTAATTATATAATAGATAGATTGTCAAAAAGTTCACATCGCCTGCCTAGCTCAGTTGGTAGAGCTCAAGGTTCTCAGCACATGGTTTGTTTGCTACCTGAGCAGACTTGCCTTTCCTGCAGCCATCCTAGCCCCACGATTTAGGATGAGTGGGGCCGAGATCACCGTTAGGAAAGGTAGGACTGCCCAGGTAGCACACCATAGAGGCTCATTACCTTGTGGTCTTGGGTTTGAACCCCAAGGCGGGCAATTTCTTTTTGGTGCTTCCACATATTTTATTTTCTTTCTGGATTTGTACGCTTTTTAACCAATTGTTTTAGGTATTTGGGATAACTTAGATTTATGTATTTTCTGCAACATCAAACTCCACATGGAAGTTAGCTAGATGAATTGAATGTATTGGTGTGATGTGGACCTTGGAAAGTGGGAAATCAGGTGACAGAGCACCAGGTGAGTGGCTTTGTTTTATTATATTTAGCGTTGTAATTTTCTATGATTGGTGTTTAGGCCATCTTTTAGACTGTGGACGGTGGGGTGAGGGAGTCCTGGATTAGGGGGTGTCCGGATGGCCGAACTATAACCTTTGGCCGGACTCCTGGACTATGAAGATACAAGATTGAAGACTTCGTCCCGTGTCCGGATGGGACTTTTCTTGGCGTGGAAGGCAAGCTTGGCGATACAGATATGTAGATCTCCTCCCATTGTAACCGACTCTGTGTAACCCTAGCCCTCTCTGGTGTCTATATAAACCGGAGGGTTTTAATCCGTAGGACGAACAACAATCATACCATAGGCTAGCTTCTAGGGTTTAGCCTCTCTGATCTCGTGGTAGATCTACTCGTGTACTACCCATATCATCAATATTAATCAAGCAGGAGTAGGGTTTTACCTCCACTGAGAGGGCCCGAACCTGGGTAAAAACATCGTGTCCCTTGTCTCCTGTTACCATCCGCCTAGACGCACAGTTCGGGACCCCCTACCCGAGATCTGCCGGTTTTGACACCGACATTGGTGCTTTCATTGAGAGTTCCTCTGTGTTGTCACCTTTAGGCCTGATGGCTCCTTCGATCATCAACAATGATGCGGTCCAGGGCGAGACTTTTCTCCCCGGACAGATCTTCAGATTCGGGCGGCTTTTGCACATGCGGGCCAATTAAGCAGGCCATCTGGAGCAGATCAGAAGCTACGCCCCTGGCCATCAGGTCAGGAAGTTTGAACTACACGGCTGACGTCTGCGGAGACTTGATCTTAGACGGGTTCGAGCCACAGCCGAGCGCGCCGCACAGTTACGATGGGCATGATCTAGCTCTGTCGCCGAACAGTGCCCTAGAGGCCGCACCCGTGTCCGCTCCGACCCTTAGCTCGGAGCCGACTGCGCCAATCAAGGACGGGTGGCTGGACACCACCTCGGGGGCTGCAGTCTCTACGGAGATCGAGCCGAACACCAGCCTTGTCCTTTGCGAAGCTTGTGACTCCAAGGCGCCGGACTCCCCTCCGGACTCCGAACCTTCCGCGCCCCTGCGAATCGAATCCGATTGGGCGCCGATCATGGAGTTCACCGCCATGACATCTTTTAGCACCGCCCTTGGCGACATTCTGAATTCACTAAAGTCTCTCATTATCAGGAGAGCCCTGGCCGGACTATGGTCAGCAAGGTTGGGATGCGGACGACGAAGAAATTCAAAGCCCACCCACCACCCACTTCGTAGCCGCTGTCGATGATTTAACCGACATGCTCGACTTCGACTCTGATGACATCGACGGTATGGACGCCGATGCAGGAGACGACCAAGAACCAACGCCTACAGGGCACTAGAAGGCCACCTCGTCGTATGACATATACATGGTGGACACCCCAAAAGAAGGGAACGGCGATGGAACAACGGAGGATGACCCCTCCAAGAAGAAGCCTAAGCGCCGGCGTCAGCGGCGCCGCTCTAAATCCCGCCAAAGAAAAAACGACGATTCCAACACGGGAGATAATAACACCCCGGATAGTGCCGAAGACAACCCCCTCCAGCAGGATTCAGCACAGGAGGATGGAGAAGCCAGCCCTCATGAGAGAGCAGCAGACACAGAGGTAGAGGACGATAATTACATGCCTCCCTCCGATGACGAGGCAAGCCTCGACGACGACGAATTTGTCATGCCTGAGGATCCCGTCGAACAAGAGCGTTTCAAATGCAGGCTTATGGCCACGGCGAGCGGCCTCAAGAAAAAAAAACAACAACTTAGGGATGACCTAGACATGCTAGCCGACAGATGGACTGAAGTCCTCGTGGCCGAAGAGTACGAACTCGAACGCCCCTCCAAGAGCTACCCAAAACGCAGGCTGCTACCCCGATTAGAGGAGGAAGCACCTAGAACTACATCACCAGCGCATGATGCGGCCGACCAGGCCACCTCGTGGCCGCGACAGAGAGGCCTCTCGGCCCTCCACTCAAGACGCACCCCGGCATCGCTCAAAGAATACCAAGGCACGGGGAAATGGGCCAGACCTGTGAGATATATTGGAGGACAGGGCAAGGCAAACAAGATTGATCTATGGATCGCGTGGGCGCCCCACGACACGTGACGATAACCTTCATGCCGGATATGGTAAATCCGGCCGGGCCGAACAAAGTAGACAAAGCTCGTTTGAGCTACGTCGTGCTATAGCTCAGTACAGAGGCGCCGCACACCCACTATGCTTCACAGATGAAGTAATGGATCATCAAATCCCCGAGGGTTTCAAACCCGTACACATCGAATCATACAATGGCACAACAGATCCTGCGGTATGGATCGAGGATTATCTCCTTCATATCCACATGGCCCGCGGTGATGGTCTACACGCCATCAAATACCTCCAACTCAAGCTTAAAGGACCAGCTCGGCATTGGCTTAACAACTTGCCAGCAGAAACAATTGGTTGTTGGGAGGACCTGGAACCCGCACTCCTCGACAATTTCTAGGGCACCTATAAAGCGACCACCGTATCGCCGATGACCTAAGCCACATAATTCAGCAGCGGAGGAATCGGCCAGACAATTACGGACACGGTTCCTAACCAAGAAAAATCAAATAGTCGATCGTCCGGACGCAGAGGCCCTTGCAGCCTTCAAGCATAACATCCGCGACGAGTGGCTTGCCCGCACCTAAGACAGGAAAAGCGAAATCCATGGCAGCCCTCACAACACTCATGACCCGCTTTTATGCGGGAGAAGACAGCTGGCTAGCTCGTAGTAATAACATGACCAGAGCCCCGTAATTCGGATACCAAGGAAAGCAATGGCAGGTCACGTCAAGAATAAGCACAAGCGCCAGACACAGCGACAATGCCGAGGATACGACAGTTAATGCCGGATTCAGAGGCTCTAAACCCGTCAGCGAAAAAGCCATTTAAAAGAAATACCTGTGGCCGTCCGCTTTGGATCGAATACTCGATCGTCGTGCGTATACACGGCACCCCCAAAAAACCATCCAATCACACCAACAGGGATTGTTGGGTGTTCAAGCAGGCAGGCAAGTTAAGTGCCGGAAACAGAGACAAGGGGTTGCATAGCGATGACGAGGAGGAGCCCCGGCCGCCGAACAATAGGGGACAGAAGGGCTTCCCCCCCACAAGTGCGGACGGTGAACATGATATACGCAACCCACATCCCCAAAAGGGAGCAGAAGCGTGCACTGTGGACGTATATGCGTTGGAGCCGGGCCGCCCCAAAGTTCAACCCATGGTCCTCCTGCCCGATCACTTTTGATCAAGGACCACCCACTAGCATCCGCCATGGCGGATTCGCCGCATTGGTTCTAGGCCCAATCATTGACGGATTTCACCTCACTAGAGTCCTTATGGACGGCAGCAGCAGCCTGAACCTGCTTTATCAGGATACAGTGTGAAAATGGGCATAGATCCCTCAAGGATTAAACCCACAAAGACGACCTTTAAAGGCGTCATACCAGGTGTAGAGGGCAATCAGACAGGCTCGATTACACTTGAGGTGGTCTTCGGATCCCGGATAATTTCCGAAGCGAGGAGTTAATCTTTGACATAGTCCCGTTCCGCGATGGCTATCACGCATCGCCGGACGAACCGTATTTGCAAAGTTCAATGCGGTGCCGCACTACGCATACCTCAAGCTCAAGATGCCAGGCCCTCGAGGAGTCATTACGGTCAATGGAAACACTGAACGCTCTCTCCGAACGGAGGAGCATACGGCGGCCCTCGCGGCGGAAGTACAAAGCAGCCTTTCAAGGCAATTCTCCAGTCCGGCTATTAAACATCCGGACACCGTCAAGCGCGCCCGGAGTAAGCTACAACAAGACCGCTTTGCACGTTCCGAGCAAGCGTAGCAATGCGGCCCCAACCCCAGCCCTCGCGAAATTGCGAAACCAGTACTACGCGTACATAACTACGCTCTGGAAATACCATGGGCATAGGGGGAGGGGCACGACCACGGCATGCCCAAAATGCGGCTCAACCGCACCAGGGGCTCCCGATTTTGTCATTCTTTTTTTCTTCTTACTTTCAGGACTCCACTCTACGGAAGGCCTGTCCGGCAGTACAATCACCGAACACACGATGCAACAGCCAGGGAGGCAGAAAGCTACGTCGAGTATCCAGGTGGTCTCTATAATGAGCAGTATACTTGTTTCACATATCATCCCGCGGCTCGCCCCTGGAGGGGGACATGTCAAATAGTCCCATCTCTTGCTTATCGCACTATTTGTATCGTCCTGCTTTTACCGCAGCCTTTTCGAATAAACAATACATAGCTTTCGTCTATTATTGCATTCCTTTTTTATAAAAATATGTTCAGTTATGACATTATGCAACCGTACACTTTGGTACGGCCAATACACCAGGGGCTTACGTACCCCATAATATGGTGTGAGAAGTCCGAACACTCTCATGAGTGCGGCACCCGAACTTATAGCATTATACGCATCGGCTCCGAATCATGTCTTGGGTCAATAGTTGGGTTTGCGGCTCCCATGTTTTGGTACCTTACGTTCCGTTATATCGGCTAAGGTAGGCTGGGAGGACCACTGCGATTGTGCCTCAGTTGAGCTGGGCTAAGCACCTCGATGGAGAAAGCTAAAACTGACCGTCATGATAGGGCGAGAGCTGGTCGCTGTTCGAGAGGTTTTCGAGTCCCTAAAGACTTATGCCGCTTAGAGCGAGGAGTCGGCTTTGTCCGGCCTAGGCGTGGATAGCGCCCCGAACTCGGTCTTCCGAATACTAGGGGCTTCACCGAAATTTAAAATTATAGAATTCTATGGCTAAGTGAGAGTGTTCAAGCATTATAGTTCGATTGCCTTGTTCTTTGTGTTGAGCGCCTCCCTCGAAGGACCCAAGAATGGGAAAAAGAGAGCTCAAGTTTATCCCGAACACCCCAGCACTCGTGGCATGGGGGCAGAAGCCGACGACTCGCCAGCTCTCAAATTTAATAAACGGCCGCATGAAGGTAATATTTTAAATTGAAAGTGTTGCTTAGCGATATGAACAAGTTTTCAGCAGACAGGATCACAAATGCGAATTTACTCAAAAATTACATCTTTGGAGCACTCATCCGCTATAAGGCGGGCACCCTTCAGGACGACCTCATAATACATCTCGGGCTTGCGATGCTCCTTGCCCGACGGTGGTCCATCCGTCACAAGCTTCTCAGCGTCCATCTTGCCCCAGTGCACTTTAGCACTGTGTAGGATCTTGAGAAGAGGTGTCTAGAGGGGGGGGGGGTGATTAGACACTAAGTACCAAAGTTGTAGTTTTTAACCTTATAAAAGTTTGAGTGAAGTTTAGGCACAAGTTTAACTTTTTCAATACATAACAAGCAAGCATGAAATGAGTACATGAGCAGCGGAAAGTAAAGCATGCAACTTGCAAGAAAGTAAAGGGAAGGGTTTGGAGGATTCAAACGGAATTGGAGACACGGATGTTTTTGGCGTGGTTCCGATAGGTGGTGCTATCGCATTTCCACGTTGGTGGAGACTTCAACCCACGAAGGGTAACGGTTATGCTGAGTCCACGGAGGGCTCCACCCACGAAGGGTCCACGAAGTAGCAACCTTGTCTATCCCACCATGGCCGCCGCCCACGAAGGACTTGCCTCACTAGCGGTAGATCTTCACGAAGTAGGCGATCTCCTTGCCCTTACAAACTCCTTGGTTCAACTCCACAATCTTGTCGGAGGCTCCCAAGTGACACCTAGCCAATCTAGGAGACACCACTCTCCAAGAAGTAACAAATGGTGTGTTGATGATGAACTCCTTGCTCTTGTGCTTCAAATGATAGTCTCCCCAACACTCAACTCTCTCTCAAAGGATTTGAATCTGGTGGAAAGGAGATTTGAGTGGAAAGCAACATGGGGAAGGCTAGAGATCAAGATTCATATGGTAGGAACGGAATATCTTGCCCTCAACACATGAGTAGGTAGTTCTCTCTCAGAAATGGTAAGTTGGCAGTGTAGGTTTAGTCTGATGGCTCTCTCCATGAATGAAGAGGAGGTGGAGGGGTATATATAGCCTCCACACAAAATCTAACCGTTACACACAATTTACCAATCTCGGTGGGACCGAATCATAAAACTCGGTCAGACCGATTTTAGTAAACCTAGTGACCGTTAGGGTTTTCGTGGATCGACATGCATCTCGGTAGGGCCGATATGGTTAGGGTTAGGGCATAACGTATTCCCGGTGAGACCGATTACACAAACTTGGTGAGACCGATTTTGGTAATTAGCTAACCAGAGAGTTGGTTAGGCAAACTGGGTGAGACCGATTACTCAAACTCGGTGAGACCGATTTTGGTAATAAGTTAACCAGAAAGTTTGCATTGTAATCTCGGTAGTACCGATTGCACAAACTCGGTGAGACCGATTTTGGTAATGGACATACACAGAGAGATTACAATCCCATCTCGGTAAGACCGAGATCCCTATCGGTAGAACCGATTTGCCTAGGGTTTGTGGCAGTGGCTAAGACATCAAAACTCGGTGGCGCTGGATAGGAAAAATCAGTGAGACTGATTTTGGCTTTAGGTTTTAGGACATTTTGTGTGGAAGTGGGAAAGTAGCTGAGGGTATTGGAGCATATCACTAAGCACATGAACCAAGAGGCTCATTAAGCAACACCTCATCCCTCCTTGATAGTATTGGCTTTCCCTATAGACTCAATGTGATCTTGGATCACTAAAATGTAAAATGAAGAGTCTTTAGCTTGAAGCTTTAGCCAATCCTTTGTCCTTAGCATCTTGAAGGAGTTCCCACATCCTTTAGTCCATGCCACTCCATTGTTGAACTTATCTGAAACATACTAGATAAAAGTGTTAGTCAAACAAGAGATATGTTGACATTAATTACCAAAACCACCTAGGGAGCACTTGTGCTTTCAATCTCCCCCTTTTTGGTAATTGATGACAACATACATCAAAGATTTAGATAAAGATACAAAGAATAGCAAGTAAAGCTTTGGAAAGACATGTAACAGGCATAGGCTCCCCCTACATGTATGCAATCATGTGAATATGGATTGTTGAAGCATGTGATAGCATAACCATGATAGAGCAGGCAATGTGTTACATGTATCTTGGCCATATGCATCAGAGCAAAGAATATTAAAGAAAATACCTTCATGCCCATGAGTCCTTCTTGCAAACAGTATGTACATCAGCAAGAATTCCTCATACACATGATTGTGATGCATATACTTACCTTGTAGTCTTGAGTTGGCTTAGAATGGAATGAACCTGTGTAAACAAGGTTAGATAACACAG
This sequence comes from Aegilops bicornis, assembly GCA_021605145.1. NCBI lineage: Eukaryota > Viridiplantae > Streptophyta > Magnoliopsida > Poales > Poaceae > Aegilops > Aegilops bicornis. Next base: position 831,222,175 of record CM038671.1, on the reverse strand, counting down.
ATGCACCTACTAGCCAGAGAAAACAAAAGAAACCACAAGAATACCAAGACTGGGATGACATGTAGAGAGTGAGTACTAAGTACTACATTGGATTTGACATGTCCCCAAGAGTAAAGATATGCAATGAATTTGAATGATTTCTTTCCCTTAGATGTCTTGCTCCCCCTAAATCTAGCATGGGATACTGGGAGAAGATAGGGAACATGAAATCAGAGCTAAAAAGAAAATCAGAGCTGAAAAATATAAATGAACAGAGCTAATGCAAGCTAGTGCAAATAAGCACATATGAACATGTCTTTCCCCTCAAGAAGACATGTGGCATCTCTCCTCTTGAACACCAAGCATCTGGGATCCTTGAGAAATACTTTTTATCTAGTATTCTCTCCCCCTGGAGATCTCTCTCTCCCTCTGAGATGTGATCTCCCTCTCTAAATGATAAGCTTTGATGTGATCTCTCTCTCCCCCTTTGACATCAATTTCCAAGAAGGGCTTGATAAGAAAAAATGAGCTCTCTCTCCCCCGCTGGAATTTGTCGTGAATTGGTTTGATCCTTGAGTCACAACCTAAAGCAATGATAAAAATGTGATGCTTGTAGAGGACAAGATTCATTGAGTGGAGCTGGATCAAAAGAAACACAGAATAAGTGGCAAATTATTTTTCCTGTTGTGAAATCGGTGGCACCGAGTGGTATGCTTTGGTGCTACCGAATGGTTTTGGTTGGACCGAAAATAACAAATCAGTGTAACCGAGTTCATCACAGAGAAAACACTTGTCACCTCAGCTCACTTGTCTAATGAGATCTCACAAAGATTTGCAAGGAATTTACTAAAAGATTTGCAATAAATTGGAATGCAGAAAATGCAGAACAAACAGAAAGAAATCTAGATGAAGTTTTTTTTTAAAGGGGAAACACATATGCATAAGACAAATGCAAAAACTCAGAAAAGAACACAAAAGAACTTCATCTAGAGATGGTCGGCAACAAAGTCACCTATGTTAGAGTATATTGACTTAGGAGTCAAGTGAGATCACTTGATCATAGGTCATACTCATCGTTTAAGCTCAAAATGGGGTTGCCATTTTTCGTTTAAGCATCTTGATGCATTCACATCTTGTTGAGTTGCTTTAACTCATGACTTGGAGTAAAGCTTCTCTAAGATGGAATAACATACCTTGGTTGGTGGTGTCGTCCCATGTAGTTGAACTTGTGTGGGTTGCTCAAGGTTGATGTAGCTCATCAAGAATTTGGAGCACCACTTGGAATTTGAGTCCATCTACCTACATGGGTTAGTTCGTGCAAGGAAGAGCACTTGTGTATCCAAAATTGACAATCATGAAGCTCAACATAGAATTTGTCAAAAGGATATGTTTAAATGGTTTTGTGCTTCCTTGGCTTCATCCATCTTGTGTAGAGACTTGGTGATGTAGAGATTGCTCAAGATATGAGTGGTTTACAATCTCAGGGATTTTAATTCAACCAAGTACCTACATGGGTTAGATAACATGCAAGATACAAATATATCCAAGACATAAGATTTCCATCATAGGTGAGATATCAAGGATTAGGCATAAGCTCATGTCTTGCATGTATCCAATGGAGTTTCTACTCCAAGTTTGAAGCATCAATGATGTTCAATTCTCCTCTTAACCTGTGAAACACTTTCGCATTAAGAGGTTTAGTGAATATATCCGCTAATTGCTTTTCGGTGCGAACATGCTTAAGATCAATGTCACCCTTAGCAACATGATCTCGAATGAAATGATGACGAACTTCAATATGCTTAGTTCGAGAATGTTGCACAGGATTATGTCCAATTTTGATAGCACTTTCATTGTCACAAAGCAATGGAACATGTTTCACATATATACCATAATCTTTAAGAGTTTGGGTCATCCAAAGTAATTGAGCACAACATGAACCAGCGGCAATGTATTCCGCTTCGGCAGTGGATAAGGATACCGAGTTTTGTTTCTTGGATGACCAAGACACAAGAGATCTACCAAGAAATTGACAAGTACCCGAAGTGGACTTTCTATCAACCTTGTCACCAGCATAGTCCAATTCTGAGTAGCCAACAAGATCGAAAGAGGCCCTCTTAGGATACCAAATGCCAAAATTTGGTGTATGGATTAAGTATCTCACTATCCTTTTCACGGCCTTAAGATGACATTCTTTAGGAGCAGCTTGATATCGTGCACACATGCACACACTTAGCATAATATCGGGACGTGAAGCACATAGATATAGCAATGAACCAATCATAGAGCGATAAACCTTTTGATCAACCGGTTCACCATCTTTGGTTAAGTCAAGATGTCCACTAGTAGGCATGGATGTAGACGTACCTTTGAATTCTTGCATATTGAACTTCTTGAATAAGTCCTTAGTGTACTTCGTTTGAGAGACAAAGGTACCTTCCTTAGTTTGCTTGATTTGTAACCCAAGAAAGAATTTGAGTTCACTCATCATAGACATCTCAAACTTCTCCGACATTAGCTTCCCAAACTTTTCACTTTGACTTGTGTGTAGCCTTGGGCGACGAGACGTGCTTTGTTGCGAACTACTTGTCCATCTTCATCTTGCTTGTTGCCAAACACCCATTTGGTACCAATGATGTTGTGGTTGTTGTCGGGCTTCTCAACCAATGTCCAAACTTGATTCCTCTGAAAGTTGTGTAGCTCTTCATGCATAGCATTTATCCAATCAGGATCTTCCAATGCTTCTTCAACCTTCATAGGTTCAATTCTAGAGATGAAAGAATAGTTTTCACAAAAGTTAGCTAAACGAGTTTTAGAGCGAGTGATTCTCCCGGTTTGAATGTCATTGTAGATTTGCTCAACGGGATGGTCTTTAGCAATTCTTGCTCGAACTCGTGAAAGCTTTTGCTTGGGTCTTCGTTGAACATCTTCTTCATCTTGTTCTTCTTCTTGGCCTTCTTCATTGTTGGCGTTGTCGTTCTCTTGTCGTGGTGGAGAAGGAGGTCGTTGATGTTCATCTTGATGCACTTCCTCGTTTTCTTCATCTTTGTGTGTCCCGCTTGTGGATGCTTCCGTATCAACTCTTGGTTCACCTTGTCGTGAAGTAGAAGCTTCCACTTGAATACACAAGGTACTCTCCTTCACCTCCGTTGGACGGACCTTGCCAATAGACAAGTCTTGGATTGCTCCCGAAGGGTCTTTGTCTCCTACATCAATTGGCAATTGCTCTATTTGCGAGCCGTTAGATTCATCAAACTTCACATCTACCGTCTCTTCAACCTTTCGGGTGAAATTGTTGTAGACACGGTAAGTGTGAGAGTTTGAGCCATAACCTAGTAGGAAACCTTCATGAGACTTAGGAGCAAATTTAGAACGACGATGCTTATAAAAAATGTAGCACTTTGAGCCGAATACTCGAAAGTATCCAACTTGGGGTTTGTTACCGGTGAGTAGCATGCCGTCTTGCCGAGTAGCTTGTGAAGATACAAGCGATTTGTTGCATGACAAGCTGTCTCAACCGCTTCCGCCCAAAAGTGCTTCGGTGTCTTGTACTCATCAAGCATCGTTCTCGCCATTTCGATGAGCGTCCGGTTCTTCCTCTCAACAACTCCATTTTGTTGAGGTGTGTACGTAGCCGAGAACTCGTGTGAAATCCCTTCTTCGTCAAGAAAGGTGTCCACATTTGCATTCTTGAACTACGCTCATTGTCGCTGCGAACCTTCTTGATCTTCACTTCAAATTGATTTTGGGCCTTCCTAGCGAAGTTTTTGAAGATATTTTGGACCTGCGATTTATCATCGAGAAAGAACACCCACGTAAATCTTGATAAATCATCAACTATAACTAGACCAAAAGAATTTCCACCGAGACTCTTGTAGGAGTTGGGACCAAAGAGATCCATGTGAAGTAGCCCGAGTGGCCTCTTTGTGGTCATGAAGTTCTTCATGGGATGCCTTCCTCCAACCTGTTTACCTGCTTGACAAGCACTGCAAAGTCTATCCTTATCAAATATGACATCGTTAACTCCAAGGATATGATTCCCTTTAATAAGCTTGTCAAGGTTTCTTATGCCAACGTGATCTAATCGTCTATGCCATAACCAACCTTTTGAGGATTTAGCAATGAAGCAAGTTTTAGGTTGAGCCTTTTTAGCGAAATCAACAATGTATAGATCACCTCTACGCACACCGGTAAAGACCATTTTATGATTGTCTCGACGAAACACTTGGCAATCTACTTAAGTAAATAAGACATTGAAACCGAAATCAGCAAGTCTAGATACTGAAAGTAAGTTGTAGCCAAGAGATACAACGAGCATGACATTTTGAATGGAGCTATCATGTGAGATGGCCACCTTACCAAGGCCAACCACCTTACCCTTTGAGTTTTCACCGAAAGTGACAAACTTTCGAGGACCATCATTCTCAGCAAGCTCACGAAACATGTCTTTATCTCCGGTCATGTGATCGGTACATCCACTATCAAGAACCCATTCCTTTCCTCCTGACACATATCCTCGAAGATTTGCCATAAGACCAAAGTGTCTCATTGCATCATCAAGATCGAAGTCACTATCATCATCCTCATCATAGTATCCATGTTCAACATCGTCATGTGGTGGATCAAATCCTAGAGAGGGTAATTCATTAGAGCGAGTTTGACAATGATCTTGCTTATGAATTCTTATAGCTTCGGAAATGATATCACTAATAATTCCAACATCTCCTTTGGCACACATAAGGTCGGTAAGTTCAAATAGACGATCACCAAACATAGGATCACTAGTATTCATCTTACTCAAAGCAATAGACTTATAGAGAATTTCATCTAGATTTTTCAAGGAATAATTTGGAAAGCGTTCCTCAAGAAATTTCCATATAGTGTAGGAACACTCAAAAGTAGGCAAGGTTCTAATCAAGTTTCTAGGCAAGCCTCTAGTGATAAGATTAACAGTTCTAAGATTCCTAGTCATGTCAATAGATTCATCAAGGGTAGGATTTATAGGATCAACATGAGGAGCACAAGGGCTAGCAATGTACTTGTTCAAATGATATTGATTGAAAATTACAAGCATCTCATTTTTCCACTCATGAAAATACTCTCCATCAAGAATAGGCACTCTATAACTAAGACTCCCCGAAGTAGACTCATCCATCTTCCTCCAATGGTGATTAAACCAAGGCAATGGAGACCAAAGCTCTAATACCACTTGTAGGATCTTGAGAAGAGGTGTCTAGAGGGGGGGGTGATTAGACACTAAGTACCAAAGTTGCAGTTTTTAACCTTATCAAAGTTTGAGTGAAGTTTAGGCACAAGTTTAACTTTTTTCAATACATAACAAGCAAGCATGCAATGAGTACATGAGCAGCGGAAAGTAAAGCATGCAACTTGCAAGAAAATAAAGGGAAGGGTTTGGAGGATTCAAACGCAATCGGAGACACAGATGTTTTTGGCGTGGTTCCGATAGGTGGTGCTATCGTACTTCCACGTTGGTGGAGACTTCAACCCACGAAGGGTAGCAGTTCTTGCGAGTCCACGGAGGGCTCCACCCACGAAGGGTCCACGAAGTAGCAACCTTGTCTATCCCACCATGGCCGTCGCCCACGAAGGACTTGCCTCACTAGCGGTAGATCTTCACGAAGTAGGCGATCTCCTTGCCCTTACAAACTCCTTGGTTCAACTCCACAATCTTGTCGGAGGCTCCCAAGTGACACCTAGCCAATCTAGGAGACACCACTCTCCAAGAAGTAACAAATGGTGTGTTGATGATGAACTCCTTGCTCTTGTGCTTCAAATGATAGTCTTCCCAACACTCAACTCTCTCTCATAGGATTTGAATCTGGTGGAAAGAAGATTTGAGTGGAAAGCAACTTGGGGAGGGCTAGAGATCAAGATTCATATGGTAGGAATGGAATATCTTGCCCTCAACACATGAGTAGGTAGTTCTCTCTCAGAAATGGTAAGTTGGAAGTGTAGGTTTAGTCTGATGGCTCTCTCCACGAATGAAGAGGAGGTGGAGGGGTATATATAGACTCCACACAAAATCTAACCGTTACACACAATTTACCAATCTCCGTGGGACCGAATCATAAAACTCGGTCAGACCGATTTTAGTAAACCTAGTGACCGTTAGGGTTTTTGGTGGATCGACATGCATCTCGGTAGGACCGATATGGTTAGGGTTAGGGCATAACGTAATCTCGGTGAGACCGATTACACAAACTCGGTGAGACCGATTTTGGTAATTAGCTAACCAGAGAGTTGGTCAGGCAAACTCGGTGAGACCGGTTACTCAAACTCGGTGAGACCCATTTTGGTAATAAGTTAACCAGAAAGTTTGCATTGTAATCTCGGTAGTACCGATTGCGCAAACTCGGTGAGACCGATTTTGGTAATGGACATACACAGAGAGATTACAATCCCATCTCGGTAAGACCGAGATCCCTATCGGTAGAACCGATTTGCCTAGGGTTTGTGGCAGTGGCTAAGACATCAAAACTCGGTGGCGCCGGATTGGAAAAATCAGTGAGACCGATTTTGGCTTTAGGTTTTAGGACATTTTGTGTGGAAGTGGGAAAGTAGCTGAGGGTATTGGAGCATATCACTAAGCACATGAAGCAAGAGGCTCATTAAGCAACACCTCATCCCTCCTTGATAGTATTGGCTTTTCCTATAGACTCAATGTAATCTTGGATCACTAAAATGTAAAATGAAGAGTCTTGAGCTTGAAGCTTTAGCCAATCCTTTGTCCTTAGCATCTTGAAGGAGTTCCCACATCCTTTAGTCCATGCCACTCCATTGTTGAACTTATCCGAAACATACTAGATAAAAGTGTTAGTCCAACAAGAGATATGTTGACATTAATTACCAAAACCACCTAGGGAGCACTTGTGCTTTCACACTGGCAAGGGCCCTACGGGCACCTTCGATGCATACGGAGCGCTTGATGACTTCAAGCCATGGACAGGCATCCACCAGCCGCCTCACCAGCCCGAAGTAGCTCCCAGGCATGGCTTCGCCAGGCCACAGCTGGACTATGAGACCCTTCATAGCCTGTTCGGCCACCTTATGGAGCTCGATCAGCTGCTTCAGCTGGTCGGTCAAGGGCACCGGGTGTCCGGCCTCAACATACTGGGACCAGAACACCTTCTCAGTCGAGCTCCCCTCCTCGGCCCGGTAGAATGCGGCAGCGTCGGACACACTGCGGGGAAGATCTGCGAATGCTCCTGGAGAGCTCCGGACTCGGGTAAGTAACAAGTAATTCACTTTAACGTGCTTGCTTTGCATAAATAATGCCTTACCCGCCGCTATCTTGTTCATCGCCTCAATTCCCTGGAGGGCTTTTTGGGCTTTGGCCTTGGCTGATTTGGCGCTCTCAAGAGCCGAGGAAAGCTCAGACTCTCGAGTCTTTGAGTCAAGCTCCAAGATCTCGTGTTTTTTCACGAGATCCTGGAGCTCTTGCTGCACCTCCGCCACCTGTGCCTCCTGCTTCTCTCGCTGGGTACGCTCCACGGCCGCACTTTCTTCGGCCTTGGACAGCGCTTCCTTCAGGGTTGCCACCTGGGTTGTGGCCCCTGTAATACTCACGTTGGTCCTGTCATTTTTTGCAACCACATCTTTTTTATATATAAATAAGGTATTACTTACCTTCCTTGTCTTCGAGCTGCTTCTTGGCAAGGCCGAGCTCGTTCACGGACCGCTCGAGGCTCTGCTTCAATGCATCGACCTCCGCAGTCAGTGCGGCAGAGGTCTGCAGCGCAGCCTGCATTCCCATATTGACATACTTATGTTAGACTCCTGTGTAAATCCTTTTGATCCTCAGTTCGGCTTTTCTTTCCGAACACCAAACTGAGCATCAGGGGCTACTGTCTATGCGGTAATATTTTTACATATCTTAAATACATACCTCAAAGCCTGTTAGAAGGCTGGCACGAAGCTTCAGTCAGCCCGCTCTTGGCGGATCGAACCTTCGGATCACCACTTTCATAATAGTGCGGTGCTCCTCGTCGATGGAGGCTGTTAAGCACCTCCAGCAGATTATCCGGTGCCTCCGGTTGGACGGAGGTCACCGGCGTCGTAGGCTTGCCCTTCTTAGTAGGGGGCCGCCTGCCGGATGCCGGAACCGTTGAAGGTTCCGGTGCAGTGTCCGGCCCAGGGCCGGACTTAGAGCCCTTCGGGGTTTTATCCCCTTTGCGCCTGGATTCCGGGAGGTCGCCTTGCGGCGCCTCTAGGACCACCCCCTCCTGGCATGGACCCTTTTGGGACTCCACCTCGGCATCGTCCCTAGGATGAGGGGAGGTAGCAGTCGGAAGTGAAAGGCTATTCACATCCGACGAATCCAGGGATCCGCTCGACGAAGCGTCGAGCTAGGCCGTGGGCAGACTCCATGATTATATCCGGCTTCAGAAGATACTGTGCAATAAAGGAACGCCATGAGTTATTCTGGTATCCGGATACTTACGATTTTGCCAGGGGCTTGGCCCTGGATGGCCACTCCTCTTCGCCATCGTCGGCGTTGGTGGAGTAGTCCGGAGGAAGGGTCCTTCCCTTCTTGGACCCTCCGCCCCAGTTAGGCGGCCTTCCTTTTCGTCTCCTCCCCCGGGGGGAGAGGCCTCTTCTTCCTCCTCCTCGTCTTCAGAGGAGGAGTGCGCCTTGGAGTCATCGAACGATGAATCCGACACCACCGGGCGCCGGTAACTCTTTCGAGTTCCCGTGGCCTTCTTATTGGCCTTCTTCTCCGGCACCACGTAAGGTGCCGGAACCAGCAGCCCCGTCAAGCGGGCGTTCGCTAGTTCTTCGGGCAAGGAAGCCGGATAGTCAATCTGTCCGGACATCTTCTGCCAATCCTGTCAAAGGTAAGGGAGTTTAGATCCCGCATAGAATCAAACTATGGAAAACAAGTAACCCGTAAAGGGTAAAATAGCTTACCGCGTTGGCTTGATGCTGCGCGCTGAATCCGTGATCCTCGGTAGCAGATGCGGGGGCCTCGGCGCCCTTGAACAGCACCTTCCAGGCGTCTTCGTACGTAGTGTCGAAGAGCCTACTCAGGGTTCGGTGCTGTGCCAGATCAAACTCCCACAAACTGAAAGCCCGTTGTTGGCACGGGAGGATCCGACGGATGAGCATGACCTGGACTACGTTGACGAGGTTGAGCTTCTTGCTCACCAGGTTTTGGACGCAGGTTTGGAGTCCGGTCAGCTCCTCCGAATTACCCCATGACAAGCCCGTCTCTTTCCAGGAGGTGAGCCGTGTAGGGAAGCCATATCGGAATTCGGGGGCCGCTGCCCATTCACGGTCACGCGGCTCGGTGAAGTAGAACCACCCCGATTGCCACCCCTTTATGGTCTCCACGAATGAGCCCTCAAGCCATGTAACGTTGGGCATTTTTCCCACCATGGCGCCTCCGCACTCCGCTTGGCGGCTGCCCCCTACCTTCGGTTTGACATTGAAGGTCTTCAGCCATAAGCCGAAGTGCGGCTGGATGCAGAGGAAGGCCTCGCACATGACAATGAACATCGAGATATTGAGGATGAAGTTCGGGGCCAGATCGTGGAAATCCAGGCCGTAGTAGAACATGAGTCCCCGGACAAATGGGTGAAGTGGGAAACCTAGTCCGCGGAGGAAATGGGTTAGGAACACCACCCTCTCATGGGGCCTGGGGGTGGGGATGAGCTGCCCCTTGTTTGGGAGCTGGTGCGCAATGTCGTTAGACAAGTATCCGGCCTCCCTCAGCTTCTTGATGTGTCCCTCCGTGACGGAGGAGACCATCCACTTGCCTCCTGCTCCGGACATGGCTGGAGAAGGTTGAGGTGGGATGTGCGGACTTGGTCGCTGGAGCTCGAAAGTCTTGTGGAAATGGATAAGCAAAGGAGGAAGAAGGCGTAGATGAGAAAGGTGGATCCTTATCCCCTTATATGGGCGTACGAATCTATGTGCCCCCACCAGCCTGGTAAAACTCGCTTATCTCCCAAGCGCCGTAAATTAATGGCACGGTTGGGTTACCCACACCCGTATTGATGAGAATCCCGGAATAGGGGACACGATCTCTGCTTCAACAAGACGTGCCAAGGAAACCGCCTCGCTAAGTGCGCTGAGGTGGGACAGTAAAAAACGATTCGAATAAAGGCTTGGCCGTGGTGTGATGTCACGCTGCGAAATACGTCAGCAGATTGGATTTGTGTAAATATTATTCTCTCTATGGTGGTATGTGGAACGTGTTTTGCGAGCGGACACTATCCTTGTGTTCAAAATCTTCTATGAAGTATTCGGAGGAGGAACCCGCCTTGCAATGCGAAGACAATCTGCGCGCCAGACTGCCACCTTGAAGCCTGGTTGAGGGCTACCGAGGAGTCTGGATTAGGGGTGTCCGGATGGCGGACAATAACCTTTGGCGGACTCTGGACTATGAAGATACAAGATTGAAGACTTCGTCCCGTGTCCGGATGGGACTTTCCTTGGCGTGGAAGGCAAGCTTGGCAATACGGATATGCAGATCTCCTCCCATTGTAACCGACTCTGTGTAACCCTAGCCCTCTCCGGTGTCTATATAAACCGGAGGGTTTTAGTCTGTAGGACGAACAACAATCATACCATAGGCTAGGTTCTAGGGTTTAGCCTCTCTGATCTCGTGGTAGATCTACTCTTGTACTACCCATATCATCAATATTAATCAAGCAGGAGTAGGGTTTTACCTCCATCGAGAGGGCCCGAACACTGGTAAAAACATCGTGTCCCTTGTCTCCTGTTACCATCCGCCTAGACGCACAGTTCGGGACCCCCTACCCGAGATCCGCCGGTTTTGACACCGACATGGGGTCTGTAATGTTATTTTAGTGGTGGTCATTCATTTGTTCATCTATTTGCGTGTCACAACAGAATCGATTGACCATCGCTGCACATAATCATCCATAAGTACCAGGACACTTTCCCTTCTCAACAAGGCTTTGACATCAGCCTAGACTGAGCCCTGGAAGTAAATATCATTACGCAATGACCACAGGTTCGATATGCAAGAAGCACATATCACATTATTTACAACAAGTTTAGAACTGAGAGACCACAACCTAGATAAGCCAGACATCGATTGAGGAAGAAAAAAAGCAACCACATCAGATAAACATTTCCAATATTCTTTTGTCACTATGCAGTCCAAGAACAAATGTTGTACAAAGATAAATATGCATTGAGTGTTGTTAGCAGATACATAGCTAATCCCGGAAAAGAGCACTCCAAAGCAGTACGGTGGATTTCAGATACCTGCGAGGTACTTCTAATGCTTATTTACAATTTGGGAAATCTAGAGATGGACTTGTTTGTTTTTCTATTCTAGTTTTGCTGGTGATTTAGACAAGAGAAGATCTCTCACAGCTTATGTTTTCATCATTGGTGGTAGTGTTGTGGCCTATGAGTTTGAGAGGAACTTTGCAGTCTGTTGTATCTCGTTCCACTACTGTGTCGAGTATATGGCGGTTTCTGAGACATGCAAAGAAGCTATTTGGTTGGGAATTTTGTACACTAAGCTTTATGAAGATATGTCTTGCCCTACCATATTTTGTGACAATCAAAGTATTATATGACTTAAAAAGAATCAAATGTATCATGAGAGAACAAAAACACATTGATGTTAGTGGAGGTGCATGCGACTTGGCCACCAGGCTTCGCGTGTCATCCTGTGAGGCTCCATGCATCCCTCCCACATGATAAATAATCCTCCCCCCTAAACCTATCACAACGTTCCAAGTTAAAACTACTCCATAAAACGACAGTACAATACCGTGGATGTAGCATTACTGCCCACATGATCGTCTGTTTCTACTGAATGTTTTGGGAGTAATGCTACACATAATAGGTTTACGGGGTTTTTACACGTAGGTGGATTTTGATTGGAGATTAAGAGGGAGGAGGGGCCCAGCCCCGTGAAAATCATGGGGGAGAGGTTAGCTAGAAAGAAAGAATCCTAGTCAGTATGTACTTGTGTGTAACTCTTTCTACGTTTAGAATTATTAATGTTTTGGTTCTTGTCCCCATCAGCACAGTTGTTAGCACGTCCATTGTTTGCATTTGTAGATCTCGCATCTCAACAAGTAGCCCCGTGTGCGGAGTTCACCTTGATCCGCAATTCTGATACTGATATGGATATTGCAGCCGGATTTCTTCTCCAACATGTTGCTGGCAACATAGGAGACTTTGTCTATGGTGGTGCTCTTCAAGTATCAAGTCTCATGTTCCAGGCTGAAAACCTACATTTTGGGCGGCCGCTGTCTCCATGTGCAGCTCAACGCTACTCCTGGTACACTCACACTTGTTGCTGTTGCCCAGAGCCAGCGCGCCACTCACCGCGTGGGTGGCGTCCCTCACTGCGCAGTCCGCCGCCAACGTGACACGCGTTACCATGCTCACGGTGGCCGCTTCCACCAAATCCAAAACTAAGAGCAAAGGTCGGTCGTTGGTGATTTGTTTTGCGCATGGCACTAAGAACTGTTGTGTGTTTGCGGATCCAAAATTTTCTCACTAAGTTCTGAAGTTGTCTATTTCTTCTGTGAGCTGTAACCTATGATCAACATGAGCAGGAACTTTTCAGAGTTTGTCTGCTCAAGAATCTTTTCCATTTTAAACTTTCATTCATAGTACGCATCACTTAAACTTGCTTCCCCATATTTCCTAATTTTGAAATTTGAACAAATTTCCCGTCGCTCAGTTGGTAGAGCGCAAGGCTCTTAACCTTGTGGTCTTGGGTTCGAGCCCCAAGGTGGGTGACATGATCAAACAAACTGATGCGGTGTTTCATATTCATTTACATTGGACTAGGTGGAATAAATATGAACCAGACATATTTGTGATAAAATGATCTCTCTAATCACCTTTTGCATCTGATACAAACCACAAATATTCCTGATAAAGGTGATCTCTGTAACACCTTTTACATCTTGATGTTCTGCAAGAATCGTTCATTGGAAGTTATATAACAACTAATATGCACGAGGTCGATAACCCACAAAGATTTGAAAGCTGCATGAGTCGAATGTTGTGACAACCTAACATCGTTAAACATTTGCACACACTTTGGTCGAAGATAAGAGGTTCGGCAGGTGAACCGATGTCTTTCGTATTGTACTGTCATTGGCAACCACTGCAAAGATCCGACACCTTTTCCTTATTGTACGGTCATTCGCAACCACTGCCAAGATAATCAGTCGTTTTGGAAGATCAACACATGATAGGGTTTCCTTGTCAAGATTAATGTACTAGACCTAGCCATGAGATTATTCTCCCTAGTACCGCAGATGCCATTACCAGTGAGATGTCAATCTAATTACTATCTCCTCTCATGAAGGTTGCAACATTATCCTCGAAGCACTGAAACCCAAGCAAAATAACACTCATTACATCATGTGGAGGGGCAATACCATAAATTTTCCTCACCAAACACGCGGAGGTCAAAGAAGAGGTTGACAAAAATACAAATTTCAAAGAAAATACGGCGCTGCATGATGACCCACAAGTGTAGGGGATCTATGGTAGTCCTTTCGATAAGTAAGAGTGTAAACCCAACGAGGAGCAGAAGGAAATGATAAGCGGTTTTCAGAAGGTTTTCTCTGCAAGCACTGAAATTGCAAGTAATAGATAGTTTTGTGATAAGATAAATAGTAACGAGTAACAAGTAAATAAAGTAAATAAAGTGCAGCAAGGTGGCCCAATCCTTTATGTAGCAAAGGATAAGCCTGGACAATTTCTAATAATGAGAAAGGAGCTCCCGAGGACACATGGGAATTATCGTCAAGCTAATTTTCATCACGTTCATATGATTCGCGTTCGGTACTTTGATAATTTGATATGTGGGTGGTCTGGTGCTTGGGTACTGCCCTTACTTGGACAAGCATCCCACTTATGATTAACCCCTATTGCAAGCGTCCGCAACTACAAAAGAAGTATTAAGGTAAACCTAACCACAACATTAAATATATGGATCCATATCAGCCCCTAACGAAGCAACGCATAAACTAGGGTTTAAGCTTCTGTCACTCTAGCAACCATCATCTACTTATTACTTCCCCATGCCTTCCTCTAGGCCCAAATAATGATGAAGTGTCATGTAGTCGACGTTCACATAACACCACTAGAGGAAAAGACAACATACATATCATCAAAATATCGAACGAATACCAAATTCACATGGCTACTAATAGCAAGACTTCATCCATGTCCTCAGGAACAAACGTAACTAATCACAAAGCATATTCATGTTCATAATCAGAGGGGCAATAATATGCATTAAGGATCTGAACATATGATCTTCCACCAAGTAAACCAATTAGCATCAACTACAAGGAGTAATCAACACTACTAGCAACCCACAGGTACCAATTTGTGGTTTTGATACAAGATTGGATACAAGAGATGAACTAGGGTTTTGAGAGGAGATGGTGCTGGTGAAGATGTTGATGGAGATTGACCCCCTCCCGATGAGAGGATCGTTGGTGATGATTTCCCCCTCCCGGAGGGAAGTGTCCCCGGCAGAACAGCTCCGCCAGAGCCCTAGCACTACAGGAATCAACTACTTTGCCATCTGCCACGGCAGACGGCAAAGGCATGGACGGCGGACGGCAAAGGTCTTTGCCGTCTGCCGCAGACGGCAAAAGGAGACGGCAAAGTAAGGTCCGGCAAAGAGCTACTTTGCCGTCCGCTTCGGGCGGCTGACGGCAAAGAGGCCTTTGCCATCAGCAGAGGACGACAAAGAATGCAGACAGCAATAAATGCGTTGTTACTCCGTTAGGTGGTTAACGACAGGACTTTGCCGTCCGCCGCTGACGGCAAATTTTAGCAAGCCTTTGCCGTCCGCCGAATGATGTCAGCTGGACGTCACTACACAGCACGCCTTTGCCGTTCGCCGCTGTAGGCAAATTCTTTACTCGTTGCCGTCCACCGCGGACAGCAAAGCCTTTGCCGTCAGCCACTGTAGGCAAACTGACCAAATTGGTCAGCTTCCCAGGAAGCATAGTTGCCTGCCACGTGGCCTCTTTGCCGTCCGCTTCTGATGGCAAAGAGCTCTATGCCGTCGGTGGCAGACGGCAAAGAGCCTGCATATTTTCTCTTTTTTCTGTTTTTTTAATTCAACAATTTTCACAGCAAATATATATGACATATATAGATATATTTCACAGGGCTATTTAACAACAATCATATCACATATCCAGCACATAAATTTCATCCATTTATACATAAGAAAGTTCCATCAAGTTCCATCCATACACATTGTTCCATCCATATACATATTACAATGCAAAGTTTCATCAACATAGCAAGTTCCATCATAGCAAGCTAGATACAATGCAAAGTTTCATCAAAGAAAAAGCAAGCACTCCATCATAGCAAGCTAGCTTCCATGAAGTGAATGAAATCTGCTAAATGGCAAATAAGGAAGTTAGAAATAGGTGACTAGAAGAAGAAGACTAGAACAAGAAGTATATGTCATTTATGAGCTAACTTAGGTGAAATGGATCATATATGAGCTAACTAAGTTGAAATGGGTCGTTTATTAGCTAACTTAGTTGAAATGGATCATTTATGAGCTAACTTAGTTGAAATGGGTCGTTTATGAGCTAACTAAGGTGAAGGGCATCGTTTTTGAGCTAACTAAGGTGAAATGGATCGTTTTTGAGCTAACAAAGGTGAAATTGATCGTTTTTGAGCTAACTAAGGTGAAATGGATCGTTTTTGGGCTAACTTAGGTGAAATGGATCATTTATGAGCTAACTTAGGTGAAATGGATCATTTATGAGCTAACTTAATTGAAATGGGTCGTTTTTGAGCTAACTAAGGTGAAATGGATCGTTTTTGAGCTAACTAAGGTGAAATGGATCATTTTTGAGGTAACTAAGGTGAAATGGATCGTTTTTTAGCTAACTTAGGTGAAATGGATCATTTATGAGCTAACTTAGGTGAAATGGATCATTTATGAGCTAACTTAGGTGAAATGGATCATTTATGAGCTAACTTAGTTGAAATGGGTCGTTTATGAGCTAACTAAGGTGAAATGGATCGTTTTTGAGCTAACTAAGGTGAAATGGATCGGTTTTTAGATAACTTAGGTGAAACGGATCATTTATGAGCTAACTTAGTTGAAATGGGTCGTTTATGAGCTGACTAAGGTGAAATGGATCGTATTTGAGCTTACTAAGGTGAAATGGATCGTTTTTTAGCTAACTTAGGTGAAATGGATCATTTAAGAGCTAATTTACGTGAAATGGATCATTTTTAGCTAACTTAGGTGAAATGGATTGTTTAGGAGCTACTCTAGGTAAATTGGGTCATTTTAGAGCTAACTTGGATAAACTGGATCATTTATAAGCTAACCTAGGTAAGATGGGTCATTTTGGAGCTAACCTAGGTGAAATGGGTCATTTTGGAGCTAACCTAGGTGAAATGGGTCATTTTAAAGCTAACGAGGTATAATGGATCTTTTATGATCTAATCTAGGTAAAATGGGTCATTTTAGAGCTAACTTGGATAAATTGGATCACTTATAAGCTAACTAAGGTAAAATGGGTCATTTTAGAGCTAACTTAGGTAAAATGGATCGTTTATGAGCTAACTAAGATAATTATGCAATTTTTGACATAAGTAAGCTAAGTACAGATCGTTTTAGAGCTAACTTAGGTAAAATGGATGGTTTATGAGGTCAGTAAGCTTATTGAAGTCATTTTGGAGGAAAAGAAGCTAACTCTAGGTCATTATGGTAAGCATATTGGAGGAAATAAAGCTAAGTCTAGGTCTTTATGCATTTGTTAAGCAAAACACTAGAGAAACTTACCGTGATCAGGGAGGTGTAGGAGCGGGCTGGCTCGTGCCGGTAGCTGGAGAAGGATCGTGCGATGTGTGTCTGGAGTTAAGCTGCACCAAAGATCATTTCCAATGTCTCGTTAGCATTATGACACTCAAATGTTAAGACTAGGAAGTAATATCCATTCAAATTAAACTCACTATGCTCCCAGGAGCAATCACTGGCATCGGCGGAGCGGTCTGACCAGACTTCTCGCATACTGCATCGCACATTTGGTTTTCACAACAGAGTCATACTAGTTAGTAATGAGACTCAAATGTTAAGACTAGCAAGTAATCTGCAGAAGAAACTTACCACAAGGAGCTCGTACATGGCCCTTGCCTGCATGTCATTCCGTGCCCTCTCCTCCTCCATCATCTTTGTCGTCTTCTCCTCCAACTCCCGCTGCCTCTCCGCCGCCTCCGCCAGAAGTTTCTCCGTTCTATCTCTCTCACTCTGTATAGCAGCCTGCAACACCACTCACATGACCATTTGTTATCATTGATGTAAGCGCACACAATGTAATGGAGAAACATAGCTAAGTACGTATAACTAACCTTGATGGCGAGTTGGACTGGCCGTTCACGAGGCCTAATCCCAGGAGCGGAGCTCGACTGGCGCGCCTTGATCTCCGGGAGAGTGCTAGGACAACGGATAAGTCCATCTCCCATGGCTATGGAGCCATGGGACCACCCGCCACCAGATATCATCATCAGCTCTGTATCAATGGGACCCTTGCTCGGGTTAAAGTCCTCCCCTTTCCCCGCCTTCCCCTGGTCTCTATATTGCACGAGCTTGTCGTGGGCGGAGATGTTGGTGAAGTTCTTTGGATCATCGAGGTCAGACGCAGAGAATGCCTTGACTTTCTTGTAAGCGCCAGTGTGGGCCATGGCATACAGGTCGTACACCTCTGGCACCTTATCCGCCTTATTGTAGCGTGCCTGAAAGATAGAAACAAAGAAAATTAGTAATTAAAGGGCTAAAGCCAGCATGATGAATGAATTGCATGAATCATGAAGCAAACCACATACCCAGTTCCGCCCGTACTAAAATAAGTTGGAGCTGCCTTGATGGTGTGGCACACCTTCCATTTGGGCACGTTTGTCCTTGGCCTCGTTGTGGGTGGCCCGCCATTCTTTTGAGCACCACGCATTGACCAACACCTCCCAACAATCCATCCGATCCGCACACCATCTCGGAGGGGCCTAAGTTAGCAAATAGAAACTTGAGCGCTTCTGACTATGAATTACTAAATGAAGGAAGTAAGTACAAGGCCTTAAGAATTACCTTCATGTACTGCTCCTTACTCAAGAACTTATCGCGGCACTCCTTCTTGGGCTTCTTGATACCATGCCCGGCGTAGTAGTCTCGAACAGCCTGCACCCGAACCTCATGCCGTAAGTTCTGCAGTAGGCGCTTCCACTCCTTGTCGATAACATCTGCCGCCTCCTCCTCGTATCCCTCCTCACACCTATAGAATGTCTGCAATCAAATGAGACAATATTGATTAGTACAATTAATAACTAGCTAGTTGAAGATTTTTAATTGTGTAAAGGAGAAATTACCCAGAACTTTCTGATCACCATGTCTGCCCTCGTCTTGCACAAGACACCGTCGATAATCTCACCCGACGGGGCCAGGGCAGCCAAGTAGTGCTCCCAACTCAATCTAACCTCTGGAAGCCGACCCTCACCAGTCAACGTGACAAACCCCGGGAAGTTTTGCCGAATCAGAACTCCAAGGACGGAGTTGGGCCGGCGGACACTTTCATGGTGGTCCGAAACCCTCCAGCATGACAAGGCCAACGCATTAGTTATTTGAAGAATGCAGAAGGTACAAAAAGATTAAATGCACTTACCTCTCCCCATCAGGGAAAATCAACCACCTCTACTCGCGGGTCGCCGGCACGGACGGGAGCCGTGTAGCACCACGCTGGTAGATGTTGCCCCCCTCCTCCTCAATATCAGTCGGCTCCCCGCCATCATCAGCATGGCCACTCGGCTCCCCGCCATCATCAGCATGGCCAATCGGCTCCTCAGGCTGACCCGACCAGGTACCCCATCCAGAGGTGTGCTCCTTCGGGGTCTCGTGGGCCCAACTCTCGTGGGCTGAAGGCCCGTCGACCCGAGGCTCGTGGGCCGAAGACCCGTGGACCGGAGGCTCGTGGACCGGAGTCCGTGTAGCCTCCTCCTCGGACGAGTCCACCCTAGCAGTCACGTGCTCGGGTGAAACAGCTAGGGGTGGAGGCGAGGAAGGCGCCGTAACAGTCACCCTACCTCCTCTCCCGCGACCACGTCCTCTCTTCTTCTTACCTCGTCCCCTGCTGGGCACTGCGGTCGACGAAGAAGGGCCCGATGGTGTCGCCATACTGTCCAGCAACGCTCGGCGGAGAGGTGCGTGTGGAATGGAAGACCTCGCACCACGCGCCGACGAAGAAGGGGCCTCGGCGCGCTCCCGACTAGCGCCCACCATCTTTCAACACCTGCCATGACAAAGAATAAACGAAATTAGTACAACATAAAAAAGTACCGACATGAATAATAATATGTATATCACTTAAGTGTATCATCGTCAAGTACAACATAAAAATTTGAATACGACACTACTAATAATCTCGATCAGTATCATCAATAAATGCATAATCATCATCATCACTATAATCAATGATGGGCTCATAGGGTTCAGTGGCATCAACATGTGCAAGGCCACCTTGACGTAATCGGTCAAGCATTGACAGGTCATCCGCAACAGTAACCTCTTCTTATTCCGGCTCTTCTTGTTCCTCCTCTAGGGTGATGTCGGATTCACTGTCGCTATCTACTTCTATGTTTTGGGGTGAAGTATAGCGGTTCTTGAAACGCTTTTTGGAAAGACGTGTCTCTTGGAAGAATTCTCCTTCATATGTGTCTGGGTTAATGTGAGGTTCATAATCCTCTTCCTTTGGGGGAGAAAGTCTAGCACGTGGCGGCACTTCATAAACGACATCCCAACCTTTCAGATTTGGATTAATTTGGCAGGCCCACGGTAGATAGAATACTTGGGTCGCCTGTTGAGCCGTAATATAGACATCAGGCACATTTAAATGGGTGCTTTGGTTGATTTCAACTAGCCCTATATGTTCATCAGTCCTTCTAGTCTCCTTCGGCTGAAACCAAAAACATTTGAAGACTACGACATTCGGTGGGTTTTCACCATAGAACAGAAGTTCATAAATTGCTTCAAATCTCCCATAATACTCGGTACCTCCTTCGCCGATAGCAGATACACAACAATTTGTAGACTTTCGGTCGGCCATAGATAGCTCTTTGCCATAGGTATGAAAGCAATACCCGTTGATGTTGTACTTGTCAAATGAACGGACCCTATAGTCAAAACCATTAGCGACTTGTCTCAATTCGGCGTCCATAGACTCTGAATTAGCCTACAAGTTTAATATGAAAGGATTGTTGCATTACACACAAATTAGCGAATGAAATGAAATTGTCTAATAGAAATTACCGTTTGTTTGAACCAAGAGATGAAACCAGGATAGCCGCCTCCTTGCTTTGCGAGAAGCTCATACTCTTCGACGGAATCCTTTTGGATCACCGCTCCATACGAGAATATGGCGATGTATCGACTGTATGACATATCCAGGAATTAGAGCAGTTCAAAGGAAATAGAAGTTGTGAAACAATGTACCGAGAACTTACTCGATGTACGGCCGCACTTCTATCAGGTTGTTGAAGATATACAACGAAATGGTCCGCCATTCTTCGTTATCCAAAGATACTGGATGTGAAACACTAGCTGGTGCGAGATTCCCTTTGAATAGGCTGAGGTTGGATCCACCCTTTTTAGGGTCGTCAGCATTGTACCGAGGCTTCGGATTATGCAAATGACGATTTTTGGCTTCGTAGTGTGCTGTTACGAAGTTTGTCGCCTCCCCTATGATGAATGCCTCAGCCATCGATGCTTCAATTCTACGTTTATTTTTACATTTTTCTCGAAGCGTCTTCTGCATCCTCTCATTTGGGTAGCACCAACTATTTTGCACGGGCCCCGCCAATCTTGCCTCGGTCAGGAGATGCAAAATCAAATGCTGCATTGGATTAAAGAAGCCCGGTGGAAAGATCTTCTCTAACTTGCAGATCAACTCCGGCGCCAACTCTTCCATTTCTTCTAGCACGCCAGGCGATAGTTCTTTCGCACAAAGAACACGGAAGAAATAGCTGAGTTTTGCCAAGATTAGCCATTCATCCTCGGGGATGAAGCCACGCAACATCACCGACATTACCCGCTCAATCCATATGTGCCAATCATGACTCTTGAGACCAAATATCTTCAATTTATCAAGATTCGCTCCCCTCTTTAGATTCGCTGCATACCCATCGGGGAACATCAACTGATGTTGCACCCACAAGATAATTTCCCTCATAGCTGGCCTTCCAAGATTGAACCATGCCTTTGGCTTCGTCCAGTTCTGCTTTCCTTTCGGTTCTTTCATGTTTTGTAACGGCCTATCACATAGCGCCTCCAGATCGACTCTAGCCTTTGTATTATCCTTTGACTTCCCATCTATGCCGAACAATGTACCAAAAAGTTCCTCGGTGATATTCTTCTCAATGTGCATCACGTCGATGTTGTGTGGGCAAAGGAGGTCTTTGAAGTAAGGCAGATCCCATAAGCATGTTTTGTGAGTCCAGGCGTGCTTAGAATTATACCCCTTGAAGTACCCTGGACGCTGAGGATCTGGCTCGAGAGCGTTTAACTGATCCAGGTGCATTGGCCTGTCAATGCAGGTGGTGCAGAGCTTTTGACAACTCTACCTCTGATGAAGTTATTCTTGTCTTTCCTGAACTTATGGCGAGGATCCAGGAACTGTCTATGCATGTCAAAGCAAGAAAACTTGCGACCGGCCTGAAGCCAACGAAACTCAACAGCTCCCTTGCATGTGGGGCACGGGAACCTTCCATGCACACACCAACCAACAAATAGCGCATACGCCGGCAAGTCATGCGTCGAGTACATGTACCAGACACGCATTATGAAGTTCCGTTTGCTATAGGCGTCGTATGTCTTGAACCCATTATCCCAGGCTTCTTGCGTCGAGTACATGTACACATTCATATTTTTCCCCGGATAGTTGGGCCCTGGAATTATCAACGTCAGGAAAATGTTCTTTCTTTGCATAATCTGTCCAGGGGGAGATTGAGTGGAAAGACAAATACGGGCCAACAACTGTATTGGGCTGCCGTCATACCAAACACACTGAACCCATCCGTGTTGATGCCGACTCGAGGATGCCTCGGATCTCGCCGCTTTGTCGACATGTAATTCATCAAACTTTTCCACGCAACACCATCCGATGTGTGTACCATCATCGATTCCCATCGCATCTAGTTCGGTTATTTTGCCTATTTTGTGCCATGTCATCCGTCTGGCCGTCTCTTCGACCATGAAAAGACGTTGAAGTCTTGGTACGATTGGCATATACCGAAGAACACTAACGGAATTTTGGTGCGTGTCTTCTCACCCATACCGTTGTCTACCACAATATACCTGGAAGACTTGCAAATGGGACAATAGTTCAAGTCCGCATAGTCAAGCCTAAATAAGGCACATCCTTTCTCACAGGCATGTATCTTCTCATAGGGCATCTTCAATGCACGGTGGATTTTGTCCGACTGGTACTGGTTTGCAGGCATTACATGGCCTTTGGGTAGAAAGCGTCCAAATACTGTCATAATTGCATCATAGCATTCTCTGCCCAAGTTGAACTGAGCCTTCAGATCCATTACTTGTGAGATGGCATCCAACTGACAAAGCTCAATGTGCTCGTGGAGCGGACGTTTTGAAGACTCCAACATTTCATTGAAGGCCTTTGCAGATTCCTCCATCTCCTCGTCCGAATCCCGAGCATCATCATAGTCTTGCACCATGTTTTCCATCCGGTACCATGCTCGTCGGTGCGACGATGATCCACCTCAGCTCGGTCACGTTAGGCGGACTCACCATGAAATGTCCACACCGTATAATCGGGCGTAAAACCACTCTTCTGCGGTGTTTGCCCATTTCAGCCTCATCCTCTTTTCCCAATTGCCGCACCGGAAGCAGGGCACCAGGTTTTCCTTTGGCCATTTGCAAATGCGGCTTGCACAAACCCCTTGGTTTTTGTGAACCATTCAGCTCCATTTGTTACGCCCGGTGTGACGGTATACATCCACGCATACGATCACTCATCTTGACTTTCGAGCTACTGGACACACAACAATTATATATGTAATTCACCATGTATATATTCATCAGTTGATCTACTTTGTCAATTTTATTACGTCCATGCAACCTACACTCTAATAGGTAATGATAGATCCTAATCTCACCCGTGTATGTAGATTCGGTTCATTTTCCCATGCTATGCTCCGGATCCGGCGCTTAAAATTTCGGCAGCACTTCGCTGTTCTCACGATACACGTCTACGCAATAAGCAGAGGATGTGTACCCAGAGAACAACAGGAGGCAGCGACAAAATTTATGCGTCGGATTCGAGCAAAGCATATTGGAAAACGAACCCAATCTACACATACTCGGCTATCCATGGATAGCGTTGGACATTTCGAAAGAATCAAGGTTATAAATATGCAAATGCATGCATATTTATAACTATGACGCTTTCGAACGGGAGACACATATTGGTTACGCATACTGATGATTCAAGACACATATATAGCTAGCTATCAAGTTTCATCAGAATAGATCAAATAATTAATGGGGGAGGAGGGCATGTCATTTGTGCTCACCCACGAACGAAGGGCCAGAGCTCGTCAAACGCACGGCGAGGTCGTCGAACACCAAACCTCGCAGCGATGAAACAACTGCAGATTTAAAACTACCCGATCAACACAATTATATATGATGTTTTTCATAACACAATCAAAAAATATATGACCTAACTAATAATTCACAAATATATGACCTCGTCGGCCTCTGGAAGGCCAAAGAACACCTTTTCGGGAGGTGTCGGGGGTCGGGGTGCCGTGTCGGGGTTGGGGTGCTGTTTCGAGGTCGGGGGTGAGGTGTCGTGTCGGGTCGGGGTGTCGGGGGTCAGTCGGTTCTCGTGGTGTGGTGTCGGTCGGGGTGTCGGGGTGTGGTGTCGGGGTTGGGGGTCGAGGTCGGGGTGGTGTCGGGGTGTCGGGGTGGGGTCGGGTCGGATGTCGGGTGTCGGGTCGGGGAGTGGGTGTGGTGTCAGGTGTCGGGGTGAGGTGGGGTGTCGGGCAGGGGTGTCGGAGGTGGCGTGTCGGGGTTGGGGTGTCGGGGTGGGGTGGGGAGGGGTGTCGGGCCGGAGTGTCGGGATGGCGTGTCGGGGTCGGGGTGTCGGGGGTCGGGGTGTCGGGCCGGGGTGTCGGGGTGGCGTGTCGGGGTCGGGGTGTCGGGGTCGGGGTCGGGGTGTCGGGGGTCGGGGGTCGGGGTCGGGGTGTCGGGCTGGCGTGTCGGGGTCTTCTTCTTCTTCTTCTTCTTCTTCTTCTTCTTCTTCTTCTTCTTCTTCTTCTTCTTCTTCTTCTTCTTCTTCTTCTTCTTCTTCTTCTTCTTCTTCTTCTTCTTCTTCTTCTTCTTCTTCTTCTTCTTCTTCTTTCTTCCTTCTTCTTCTTCTTTTCTTTCTTCTTCTCCCTCCTCCTCTTCCTCCTCCTCCTCCTCTTCCTCCTCCTCCTCCTCTTCCTCCTCCTCCTCCTCTTCTTTCTTCTTCTTCTTCTTCTTCTTCTTCTTCTTCTTCTTCTTCTTCTTCTTCTTCTTCTTCTTCTTCTTCTTCTTCTTCTTCTTCTTCTTCTTATTATTCTTCTTCTTCTTCTTCTTCTTCTTCTTCTTCTTCTTCTTCTTCTTCTTCTTCTTCTTCTTCTTCTTCTTCTTCTTCTTCTTCTTCTTCTTCTTCTTCTTCTTCTTCTTCTTCTTCTTCTTCTTCTTCTTCTTCTTCTTCTTCTTCTTCTTCTTCTAATTCTTCTTCTTCTTTCTTCTTGTCCTTTTTCCTCTTCTATATTGTTCTGTTTTTCAACTTTCTTCTTATTCTTCTTCCTTTTTTAATAATTCCTCTTCTTCTACTTCTTCTTTTTTCAACTTTCTTCTTCTTCTAATTATCTAAACCTAAATCTAGCACTAACCTAAACCAACAACTAACCTAAACCTATCAATAACCTAATTAAACCTAAACAAAGAAAGAAAAACAGTAGAAAAAACAAAATCATGCTCACCTTGGCTCCTCTCGATGGAGGATGGAGGGGCGGCCTTGACGCAGGGCGGCGGAGAGGCTGGCTCAGGCGGGCGGCAGCTCGGGCGGGGGCGAGGCACGCAGGCGGGGAGGCGACGCAGGGCGAGCCTGGCTCGGTGGCGGCGAGCCTGGCTCGGCGGCGGCAAGCCTGGCTCCGGTCTGGGCAGGCGGATTGAGGGGTCATGGGCCCTGGCTCATGTGGCGAAGGACGCCGAGGCGGTGGCGGTGGTGGGGCTGACGGGCAGGCGGTGGGGCCAGGGGCGGTGGCGGGTGGCGGCGGCGGCGGGTGGTTGGGACGGTGGGGCGACGGGGCGAGGGGAGGTGGGGCAAGGGGGCTGCGGTGGGTGGCGGGGGCGGTGGCGGGTGGCGGTGGTCGTCGGGGAGGAGGGGGACAGATTGAAACAGAGAGAGATGGGCGGGGTGGGGCTCGGCCGTTAGTAACCTAAACGTTTGCCGTCCGCCCCCCTTTGTCGTCCGCTTTAATACTCTTTGTCGTCTGCTAGCGGACGACAAAGAGGGGCCCCGTTAGGTTTTCCCTAATCAGACCGTTAGTGTGGGCCGCCTCCCTCTTTGCCGTCTGCCAGCTGACGGCAACGAATCTTTGCCGTCTGCTAGCGGATGGCAAAGAACTGGCTGATGGCAAAGAAGGTCTTTTCCATCAGCCAGTTCTTTGCCGTCTGCTTTTGGGTAGCTGATGGCAAAGATCTTCTTTGCCGTCAGCTAGCTGACGACAAAGAGCTGGTAGATGGCAAAGTAGCTGATTCCGGTAGTGTAGATTGGTTCCGCCAAGGTTCCGCCTCGTGGCGGCGGAGTTTCGTCCCGTAAGCTTGCCCATCATTTTTTCAGGGTAAAAGCTCTAATATAGCCGAAGATGGACACAGGAGGCCCACCAGGGGGCCCAGGAGATAGGGGGCGCGCCTAGTAGGGGGGGCGCCCTCCACTCTCCTGGACAGGGTGTGGGCCCCCTGGTGTATTTCTTTCGCTCAATAATTCTTATAAATTCCAAAAACATGTTTCGTGGAGTTTCAGGATTTTTGGAGCAGTGCAGAATAGGTTTCCAATGTTTGCTCCTTTTCCAGCCAGAATTCCAGCTGTCAGTATTCCCCCTCTCCATGGTAAACCTTGTAAAATAAGAGAGAATAGCTATAAGTATTGAGATATAATGTGTAATAACAGCCCATAATGCAATGAATAATGATATGAAAGCATGATGCAAAATGGACGTATCAACTCTCCCAAGCTGAGACCTCGCTTGTCCTCAAGCGAAAGCCGAAATCGAAAAATATGTCCACATGTTTAGAGATATAGGTGTCGATAAAGATAAAATACGGACATGAGGGCATCATGATCATTCTTATAACAACAACATGTATAGATTTTATCATATGATTTCTTATGCTCAAATAACAATCAATTCACAATGTCAAGTATGGTTCAAAAACTTCATTGGGAACTAACAAACTATAATCTCAGTCACTGAAGCAATTGCAATTTATCATAACATCAGAAAGAGTCAATAATAGAGCTTTTGAGCAAGCTCACATACTCAACTATCTTGTAGCCTCCTACATTTGCTAACACTCACGCAGTACTTGTGGTTATGGAGTTTCAGCCGGACACTGAGAAAGACAGGGGCTTATTGTGTTGCCTCCCAACGTATTCACCTTTAGGTGATGTCAACAATAATAGCCCATGCTAACTTACATCCAATTGGATATATATATCTTGATCTTTCTAACACGAGGAGCTTGCCAAAGGATAAAATGATAAAGGGAAAGGTGAGGATCACCTTGACTCAAGCATAAAGTAAAAACATAAAGTAAAAGATATGCCCTTCGTAGAGGGAAGTAGAGGTTTTCATGTGCGTTTAGGGTTGATGCACAAAATCTTAATGCAAAAGAACGTCACTTTATATTGCCCCTTGTATGTGGACCTTTATTATGCAGTCCGTCGCTTTTATTGCTTCCACAACAAGATCGTACAAAGCTTATTTTCTCTGCACTAATAAGTCATACATATTTAGATAGCAATTTATATTGCTTGCAACATGACAACTTACTTGAAGGATCTTACTCAATCCATAGGTAGGTATGGTGGACTCTCATGGCAAAACTGGGTTTAAGGATATTTGGAAGCACAAGTAGTATCTCTACTTGGTGCAGGAATTTGGCTAGCATGAGGGGGAAAGGCAAGCTCAACATGTTTGGAAGGTCAATGTTAATATACTTTAACTGAGATGTCGGAAAACATAAACCATTACGTTGTCTTCCTTGTCCAACGTCAACTCTTTTAGCATGTCATACTTAATGAGTGCTCCCAATTATAAAAGGTGTCCAAGATAATATATTTATATGTGAACCCCTCTTTCGTTATCACTTCCTATTAATTGCAACGATGACCAAGGCTACGTTCATCAACTCTCAACAATTTTTATGCCTCATACTTTCTATGTGTGAAGTTAGCACTATTCATAAGATCAATATGAACTCTTTTATTCTTTCTACTTTCTCAAGAGCATAGCAACATAGCAAAGCCCTTGACTCAACACTAATCTTTATTATAGATAGCTCACGGACTTGATTACAAAAAGAGATCACAATGCAAAACTCAAAACTACTTGATATCAAAACTTCAAACTACTAGATCAAGATAATACTAAAAGGATCGAACTAAAATGGTAAAGATAGGAGTGTGATGGTGATACGATACCGAGGCACCTCCCCCAAGCTTGGCAGCTGCCAAGGGGAGTGCCCATACCCATGTGATTATGTCTCCTTCTTCACGATTGGTGTTATGATCTTCTTGGCAATGATGCCCTTCAGGATACGGTTCTCCTCCTCGAGTTTATTGACTTGTTGTTTGAGGTCCATAATTTATATATGGAGCTTGCCCGTAACGGCTAAAGCTCCATTTACCCAAGGATGCTGCATAGCTTGTGGAGAACAAGTGAAGCTCCTTTTCATATTTTCATAAGAAAGGAATCTAAAGTTCGAAGGGATGAACGGAGTTGGAATAGCCATGCTAGGTAGTTTCCCCATCATGAATTCTGCTTGAAGGCGAGAGGTAACTTCTTGATCTTCCTCCATGGCATTTATCCTTTTCAAATCAGCCTCCATCTCATCCTCCGTTGATGGTCCAAAGTGATAGGCATCGCTATTTGCTCCTTGACCTGGTGTTGGGTGAGACACCCAACTCTCCCCGACTGACTCCTGAGAAGACGTCTTGCTTTTATTCTGCAACATGACCAATTCGAAACAAAAACAAAGGATATTTTCATGATACTGTTGTCAAAACCTTCGGGAGTATATATAATGAATTTTTACCGACCAAAATACGTAACGTGCAAGAAAACGGAGTCCAGGAGGCACACGAGGTGCCCACGAGACAGGGGGGCGTGCCCTCCACTCTCGTGGGAGCCTCGTGTCCCTTTCGGACTACTTCTTTCTTCCTAAAATTCTTAAATATTCCAAAACTGATAAAAATTGCCATTGGAGTTGTTTTGGAGTCGGTTTACTTACCGTACCACATACCTATTCCTTTTCGGGGTCTGGAATGTTCTGGAAAGTGTCCCTTATGTATTCCTCCGGGGTTACGGTTTCAATAATATTAGTTTCAACATTGATAGGATTACCTGAAATGTAATGTTTAATTCTTTGACCATTTACCACCCTCGGACTTGTGCCTTCGAAGTTGTTGATTTTTATGGCACCAAAACGATAGGCCTCCTCGATAACGTAAGGACCTTCCCATTTAGAGAGAAGTTTTCCTGCAAAAAATCTTAAACGAGAGTTGAATAATAACACATAATCTCCTACGTTAAACTCACGCTTTTGTATCCTTTTGTCATGCCAGCACTTGACTTTTTCTTTGAATAGCTTGGCATTCTCATAGGCTTGCGTTCTCCATTCATCAAGTGAGCTAATATCAAACAACCTCTTCTCACCGGCAAGTTTGAAGTCATAGTTGAGCTCTTTAATAGCCCAATGTGCTTTATGTTCAAGTTCAAGAGGTAAATGACACGCTTTTCCATCAACCATTTTATATGGAGACATACCCATAGGATTTTTGTATGCAGTTCTATAGGCCCATAATGCATCATCAAGTTTTTTGGACCAATTCTTTCTAGATCTATTCATAATCTTTTGCAAAATTAATTTGAGCTCTCTATTGCTAAACTCTACTTGACCACTAGACTGCGGATGATAAGGAGATGCGATTCTATGATTGACATCATACTTAGCAAGCATCTTACGGAAACCACCATGAATAAAATGTGAACCACCATCAGTCATACGATATCTAGGGACTCCAAACCTCGGAAAATAACTTCTTTAAGCATTTTAATAGAAGTGTTATGATCGGCACTACTAGTTGGAATAGCTTCTACCCACATAGTAACGTAATCAACAACAACAAAAATATGTGTATAACCATTAGAGGCAGGAAAAGGTCCCATATAATCAAAGCCCCAAACATCAAACGGTTCAATAACAAGAGAATAATTCATAGGCATTTCTTGACGTCTACTAATGTTACCTATTCTTTGACATTCATCACAAGATAAGACAAACTTACGAGCATCTTTGAAGAGAGTAGGCCAATAAAAACCAGATTGTAGTACCTTGTGTGCAGTTCTATCTCCAGCGTGGTGTCCTCCATAGGATTCAGAGTGACACTTATGTAGGATCTGTTCCTGTTCATGCTCAGGCACACAACGTCTAATAACACCATCTACTCGTTCTTTATAAAGGTGTGGGTCATCCCAGAAGTAATGTCTTAAATCATAAAAGAACTTTTTCTTTTGCTGGTATGTGAAACTAGGCGGTATAAATTTAGCAACAATGTAATTAGCATAATCAGCATACCAAGGAGCAATACGAGAAGCATTAACGACCGCTAATTGTTCATCAGGAAAGCTATCATCAATAGGCAAGGTCATCAAGAACATTCTCTAACCTAGACAGGTTATGCGCAGAGGGGTTCTCAGCTCCCTTTCTATCAATAATATGCAAGTCAAATTCTTGGAGCAAGAGAACCCATCTAATGAGTCTAGGCTTAGCATCTTTCTTTTCCATAAGATATTTAATAGCAGCATGATCAATGTGAATAGTAACTTTAGAATCAACAATATAAGGTCTAAACTTATCACATGCAAACACAACTGCTAAGAATTCTTTTTCAGTAGTAGCATAATTTCTCTGGGCAGTATCAAGAGTCTTACTAGCATAGTGGATAACATTCAATTTCTTATCGACTCTTTGCCCTAGAACAGCACCTACAAAGACAATCACTAGCATCGCACATAATTTCAAAAGGTAAATTCCAATCAGGTGGCTGAACAATAGGTGCAGTGATCAAAGCTTTCTTAAGTATTTCAAATGCTTCTACACAATCATCATCAAAGACAAAAGGAATATATTTTTGCAATAAATTGGTGAGAGGCCTAGATATTTTAGAAAAATCCTTAATGAACCTCCTATAAAAACCGGCATGACCAAGGAAACTTCTTATACCTTTTATGTCCTTAGGACATGTCATCTTTTCAATAGCATCAACCTTGGCTTTGTCAACTTCAATACCTCTCTCGGAAATCTTATGCCCCAAGACAATGCCTTCATTAACCATAAAGTGACACTTTTCCCAATTCAGGACGAGACTAGTGTCTATGCATCTCTGCAAAACTCGATCAAGGTTGCTCAAATAATCATCAAAAGAGGATCCATAAACGGAGAAATCATCGATGAATACCTCACAAATCTTTTCACAAAAATCAGAGAATATAGCCATCATGCATCTTTGAAAGGTAGCAGGTGCATTACATAAACCAAAAGGCATACGTCTATAAGCAAAAGTACCAAAAGGGCAAGTAAAAAGTAGTTTTAGATTGATCCTTGACGACACGGTATTTGAGAGAAACCAGAATAACCATCTAGAAAGCAGAAATGTGTGTGTTTGGATAGTCTTTCTAGCATTTGATCAATAAAAGGTAAAGGGTAATGATCTTTGTTAGTAGCTTTATTTAACTTACGAAATCAATTACCATCCTATGACCTGTAATAATTCTTTGCGGGAACAATTCATCTTTATCATTAGGAACAACGGTAATACCTCCCTTTTTAGGAACACAATGGACAGGGCTTACCCATTCACTATCAGCAACGGGATAAATAATACCTGCCTCAAGGAGCTTTAGTATCTCCTTTCTTACCACTTCTTTCATCTTGGGATTTAATCGTCGTTGAGGATCTCTAACTGGTTTGGCATCTTTCTCCACTATAATTTTCTGTTGGCATAATGTGGGACTAATGCCCTTAAGATCATCCAGAGTATATCCAATAGCTGCTCGGTGCTTCTTCAGAGTTTTCAATAATCTTTATTCTTCTTTCTCTGAAAGGTTAGCACTAATAATAACAGGATATATTTCATTTTCATCAAGATAAGCATACTTAAGATTATCAGGTAATGGTTTGAGTTCAAACACGGGATCACCCTTGGGTGGAGGGGGATCCCCAAGAATTTCAACGGGAAGGTTATGTTTCAGCATAGGTTCCTGTCTAAGGAACACTTCATCTATTTCCTTTCTTTCCTTCATAGACATATCGTTTTCATGGTCAAGCAAATATTGTTCTAACGGATCAGTTGGAGGAACAGCAATGGAAGCAAGACCAATAATCTCATTCTTACTAGGTGGTTCCCTATCACGAGGTTGTCTACTAAACTTAGCAAAACTAAACTCATGATACATACCATCTATGCCAATGGTGACAGTATTCTTTTCACAATTAATCTTAGCACAAGCTGTATTCAAGAAGGGTCTACCAAAAATAATGGGACACAAATCATCTTGTGGGGAACCAAGAACAAGAAAATCAGCAGGGTATTTAACCTTCCCATTCTTTTCACAATTAATCTTAGCACAAGCTGTATTCAAGAAGGGTCTACCAAAAATAATGGGACACAAATCATCTTGTGGGGAACCAAGAACAAGAAAATCAGCAGGGTATTTAACCTTCCCACACAAAACTTCAACATCTCTAACAATCCCAAAGGGTTTAATGGTATCCCTATTAGCAAGCTTAATGGTAACATCAATGTATTCTAATTCAATGGGTGCAATGTCATGCATAATTTCTTGATATAAGGTATAAGGTATTGCACTAGCACTAGCATCCATATCACATAAGCCATGATAACAATGATCTCCTATTTTAACAGAAATAACAGGCATGCCTACGACAGGTCTGCGTGTCTTAGTATCTAGCCTAGCAATATTAGCAGTCTCACCACAGAAATAAATAACATGCCCATCTAAATCATCATCCAAGAGATCTTTAACCATAGCAATACTAGGTTCAACATTAATTTGCTCAGGAGGTGTATAAGTCCTAGTATTACTCTTACGAACAACAGTCGAAGCTTTAGCATGATCCTTTATCCTAACAGGAAAATGAGGTTTCTCAACATAAGTAGTAGGAACAATAGGATCACTATAGGTGACAGTCTTTTCTTCAACTGTAATAGGTGCAACTACTTTCACTTCAACAGGAGGATTATATTTAAACCACTTCTCTTTAGGGAGATCAACGTGAGTAGCAAAAGATTCACAGAAAGAAGCTACTATCTCAGAGTCAAGTCCATATTTAGCGCTAAATCCACGAAAAGCATTGGTATCCATAAAAGATTTAACACAATCGAACTTAGGTGTCATACCTGACTCCATACCATCGTCGGAACCCCAATCTTCAGAGTTGCGTTTAATTCTTTCCAATAAGTCCTATTTGAAATCAATAGTCTCTGACATATAAGAACCAAAGACAGGAAGTATCGAGCGATTACGATTATCAAGAGAAAGCCGAGCATAAAAGTTTTGAATAATCATTTCCGGGAGAGCTCATGATTGGGGCATGAATATAACATTGACTTAAGCCTCCCCAAGCTTGAGCGATGCTTTCTCCTTCGCGAGGCCAGAAATTATATATGTAATTACGATCACGATGAACAAGATGCATAGGATAGAACTTCTTGTGAAATTCCAACTTCAATCGCTTATAATTCCAAGATCTCATATCATTACATAGCCTATACCATCTCAATGCATCTCCCTTAAAAGATAAAGGAAAGGCCTTCCTTTTGACAACATCATCGGGAATACCTGCAAGCTTAAATAATCCACAAACTTCATCCACAAAGATAAGGTGTAAATCAGGATGCAATGTTCCATCTCCTGCAAATGGATTAGCTAGAAGTTTCTCTATCATACCCGAAGGAATCTCAAAGTAAATATTTTCATCAAGTTCAGTAGGTTGAGGAGCAACTCTTTGCTCTTCTGGTCGGGGTGAAGATACCCCGAACAAGCCCCTCAAAGGATTAGTTTCCATAGTGACAAGTAACAAAAAATTTCAGCACACTATATACATGTTTCCTTACCAAGTTTGACTCACCAAAAGTGCTACACTCCCCGGCAATGGCGCCAGAAAAGAGTCTTGATGACCCACAAGTGTAGGGGATCTATCATAGTCCTTTCGATAAGTAAGAGTGTCGAACCCAACGAGGAGCAGAAGGAAATGATAAGCGGTTTCGATGAAGGTTTTCTCTGCAAGCACTGAAATTGTAGGTAATAGATAGTTTTGTGATAAGATAAATAGTAACGAGTAACAAGTAAATAAAGTAAATAAAGTGCAGCAAGGTGGCTCAATCCTTTATGTAGCAAAGGATAAGCCTAGACAATTTCTAATAATGAGAAAGGAGCTCCCGAGGACACATCGGAATTATCGTCAAGCTAGTTTTTATCACGTTCATATGATTCGCGTTTGGTACTTTGATAATTTGATATGTGGGTGGACCGGTGCTTGGGTACTGCCCTTACTTGGACAAACATCCCACTTATGATTAACCCCTATTGCAAGCGTCCGCAACTACAAAAGAAGTATTAAGGTAAACCTAACCGCAGCATTAAACATATGGATCCATATCAGCCCCTAACGAAGCAACGCATAAACTAGGGTTTAAGCTTATGTCACTCTAGCAACCCATCATCTACTTATTACTTCCCCATGCCTTCCTCTAGGCCCAAATAATGGTGAAGTGTCATGTAGTCGACGTTCACATAACACCACTAGAGGAAAAGACAACATACATCTCATCAAAATATCGAACGAATACCCAATTCACATGACTACTAATAGCAAGACTTCACCCATGTCCTCAGGAACAAACGTAACTACTCACAAAGCATATTAATGTTCATAATCAGAGGGGTAATAATATGCATTATGGATCTGTACATATGATCTTCCACCAAGTAAACCAATTAGCATCAACTACAAGGAGTAATCAACACTACTAGCAACCCACATGTTCCAATTTGTGGTTTTGATACAAGATTGGATACAAGAGATGAACTAGGGTTTTGAGAGGAGATGGTGCTGGTGAAGATGTTGATAGAGATTAACCCCCTCCCGATGAGAGGATCATTGGTGATGCTGTTTGTGATGATTTCCCCCTCCCGGAGGGAAGTTTCCCCGGCAGAACAGCTCCGCCAGAGCCCTAGATTGGTTCAGCCAAGGTTCCGCCTCGTGGCGGCGGAGTTTCGTCCCGTAATCTTGGCCATGATTTTTTCAGGGTAAAAGCTCTAATATAGCAGAAAATGGACACCGGAGGCCCACCAGAAGGCCCAAGAGATAGGGGGCGCACCCAGTAGGGGGGGCGCCCTCCACTCTCCTGGACAGGGTGTGGGCCCCCTGGTGTATTTCTTTCGCTCAATAATTCTTATAAATTCCAAAAACATGTTTCGTGGAGTTTCATGATTTTTGGAGAAGTGCAGAATAGGTTTCCAATGTTTGCTCCTTTTCCAGCCAGAATTCCAAATTGCCAAGATTCCCTCTCCATGGTAAACCTTGTAAAATAAGAGAGAATAGCCATAAGTATTGAGATATAATGTGTAATAACAGACCATAATGCAACAAATAATGATATAAAAGCATGATGCAAAATGGACGTATCACTGCGGCATGCGCGTCTACTTCTAATCCTCAATCATATTCAAGTTGTTCCAATATGGATTCTTTTTTGTGGGGTGGTTCCAATCTATTCTTGACCCCCACTGAGGGAGTCCTAGATTAGGGGGTGTCCGAATGGCTGGACTATAACCTTTGGCCGGACTCCTGGACTATGAAGATACAAGATTGAAGATTTCGTCCCATGTGCGGATGGGACTTTCCTTGGCGTGGAAGGCAAGCTTGGCGATACGGATATGTAGATCTCCTCCCATTGTAACCGACTCTGTGTAACCCTAGCCCTCTCCGGGGTCTATATAAACCGGAGGGTTTTAGTCCGTAGGACGAACAACAATCATACCATAGGCTAGCTTCTAGGGTTTAGCCTCTCTGATCTCGTGGTAGATCTACTCTTGTACTACCCACATCATCAATATTAATCAAGCAGGAGTAGTGTTTTACCTCCATCGAGAGGGCCCGAACCTGGGTAAAAACATCGTGTCCCTTGTCTCCTGCTACCATCCGCCTAGACGCACAGTTCGGGACCCCCTACCGAGATCCGCCGGTTTTGACACCGACATTGGTGCTTTCATTGAGAGTTCCTCTGTGTCGTCGCCATCAGGAAGGATGCCTCATCCCGTCTTTAAAGACGGTACTGTTGCTAAACAAGCTTTGGCTATCGGCCAAACTCTCCCGCTAGGCGGTTTTCTTATGACCGCATGTTCGGCCGCGCCGCCGACGATGACTTCTCGGGTCATCGAAAGCAATCTTCACGTCAACTCGGAACTCGCCGAGCAGTTAGATCCGATGGAGCTCTCTTCCTTAAACGAGCTCCTGGATCACATCGCCGCCCTGGGAGTCGCTACAGACTACGATCAGATTGGGCCTAAACCCGATCTGAGAGAGATTAACTCTCCCCAGGTCACCCATCACGTTGCTGTGGTGGAGGAACAATGCGGCGACCCTTCATCTATCTTAAGGACTAGCTATGTCCGGATTCCCGATCCTCCAAGCCGGATACCCGTGGAGGGGAGGACGTCACTCAAGACCTGAACTTAGAGTCAGACAACGGGCTAGATTCATTGGACAACATCCAAGAATCCAAACTTCCAAGTTCGGAAACTCCTTGGCCCTTGAGTCTCAGATTAGGTGAGGTTTCGGATTTAATTCCACCCACCCACCCGAACATATGCGATCTATCCAAAATTAGGCAAGAGCCCAAGGAAACAGTACATCATTACTGGGCCAGATTCCTCCTGGTTATGAACAGGATAAAGGACTGCCGCGAGGAAGACGCAATTTCATCCTTCTGCAATAATTGCACGGACAAAGGAATCCTCAACGCCATAGGTCACCGTGAAATTACACGCTTTGCTGACTTGGCGTCCATAGTACGAAAGTACTGTGCGATGGAAAGCGTCTGGAAAACCGAAGTAAGATTTTGGGACAATCCGGCCCTGAATACAAACCCAGTCCGGAATAAAAGGGTGCATTATCGACAGTCACCCGGGTTAAACACCAAAAAACAAAAAACCCCTACAGGGCATGGAACCGTACTGGAGGGATGGCTCATTGGACCCTGTAAAATTCATAGTACAGAGGGCGCCACACCAATTCATAGCCTTAGAGCATGTTGGATACTCCGGCAGGTGGCCAAAAGTGGCGAAGAGCTTCTAACCCC
The DNA here is from genome assembly GCA_021605145.1 of Aegilops bicornis. Classification (NCBI taxonomy): domain Eukaryota; kingdom Viridiplantae; phylum Streptophyta; class Magnoliopsida; order Poales; family Poaceae; genus Aegilops; species Aegilops bicornis. The sequence goes on along the minus strand of CM038671.1, from coordinate 831,185,462 downwards.
AGAATCCACAGAGCACCAGCCCAGGGATACCAAAGACAAGATTAACGATCTTTGAGACTTTCGCATCAAATAATATGCGAAGCGAACACTCCGCAGCATTGCCGAAGTCTACCAAGTAGCAACGATAAACCCATGGAGTGACACGGCTATTACCTTTAATGCCAGTGATGAACCTAAATTCCGAACAGCCCGAGCACCAGCCGCATTGGTCCCCAGTCCAATAGTGGACGGCTTTCGCGTTACCAAGGTACTCATGGATGGTGGCAGCGGATTGAACCTCATTTATGAGGAAACCCTTCGAAAAAATGTAAATAGACTGGAGCCGCATTGAGCGAAGCAGCACAACCTTTAGAGGAATAATCCCCAGTCAGGAAGCGTGCTGTACAGGAAAAATCACACTGGATGTGGTGTTCGGCACGCCGGATAATTACAGGTCCGAGGAGGTCACGTTCCAAGTGGCCCCGTTCAGCAGCGGATACCACGCTCTATTAGGGCGAGAGGCATTCACAATTTTTCAAGCTATACCCCATTACGGGTACATGAAGCTCAAAATGCTCGGGCCCAACGGAATCATCACTCTTGCTAGTGACCCGGACATAACACTCCGCACCGAAAATAAGACAGTCGCACTGGCCCTTGAGGCACTATCCAAAGCCCTAGCGGCCGAGGAACTGACTGCGCTGCGCTCCACGGTGAATAGGGATGACGTGATACTCGATAAAAGATCCAAGTCCACCTCCTTTAAACCGGCAGACGAAATAGTCAAATTCCAAGTCCATCCAACGGACCCTACAAAAACGGCCTCCATCGCGGCGCAATTAAACCCTGATGTGGGCGCCGCATTACGAGAATTCCTACGCGAAAATTGGGACACTTTTGCCTGGCACCCTTCAGACATGCCAGGAATCCCACGCCGGCTGGCTGAGCACAGCCTAAACATCCTAAAAGGATTCAAGCCAGTCAAGCAGGCTCTTCGGCGTTTCTCTGAACCTAAGAGACAAGCCATGGGAGAGGAGCTAGCCAAACTATTGGAGGCCGGATTCATCAGAGATAAAACATCCGGACTAGCTAGCAAACCTGGTGATGGTACCAAAGAAGGACAAATCCTGGTGCCTATGCGTCGATTTCAAGGACCTCAACAAGGCTTGCCCAAAGGATCCTTTCCCCCTCCCCCGCATCGATCAAATTATCGATGCTACCGCAGGACACGATTCATTGTGTTTCCTCGACGCATACTCCGGCTACCATCAAATTAAGATGGCAGAGCCTGACCAAGCCGCAACGGCATTCATCACCCCATACAGCCCATTCTGCTTCAACACAATGCCCTTCGGGCTCAAAAACGCCGGCGCAACATATCAGCGCATGATTCAGACATGCCTGGCAAACCAGATCGGCAAAATAGTGGAGGCATACGTAGATGATGTGGTCGTCAAAACCAAGCATGTCTAAACTCTAGTAGACGACTTGAGGCTCACATTCGATAACCTCCGAACATATGACATCAAGCTTAACCCGGAAAAATTCATTTTCGGCATACCAGCCGGAAAGCTCTTGGGCTTCATTGTATCCGGTAGAGGAATTGAAGCAAACCCAGCCAAGATCCGAGCTCTGTCACAATTGGATATCCCAAAGGACCTCAAACAAATACAAAAATTGACTGGATGCGTGGCGGCTCTAAGCCGTTTTATGTCCCGCTTGGGAGAAAAGGCATTACCCCTTTATCGCCTCCTCCGGCGCACCGACACTTCGAGTGGACGGATGGCGCCACGGCCGGACTAGAAGAAATAAAATCCATATTGGCAACAAACCTGGTCCTGGCTGCGCCTAACATGGGCGAACCAATGCTATTATACATCGCGGCAACTCATCAAGTTGTAAGCGCGGTGCTAGTTGTCGAGCGAGAAACGGACGGGCACAAGTCCCCCCTTCAAAAACCAGTTTACTACGTGTCCATTGTCCTCACTCCATGCAAGTCACGGTATCCGCATTATCAAAAGATAGCGTACGCGGTGTTTATGGCATCCCGGAAGCTGCGACACTACTTTCAAGAGTGTTCGATAACAGTAGCCTCCGAAGTACCTATTAACGACATTATAAACAACCGTGACGCGATGGGCCGGATTGCCAAATGGGCCATTGAGCTCCTCCCGTTCGACATAACCTATAAGCCAAGGCGAGCTATTAAGTCGCAAGTTTTGGCCGACTTCGTCGCCGAATGGACTGAAGCCGAACTCCCTAAAGAGTACGGCACATATTCCAACTGGATCATGCACTTCGACGGCTCCAAAATGTTGGCCGGTCTGGGGGCTGGCGTCGTTCTGACGTCCCCAACAGGAGATACAGTTCAATACGTACTCTAGATAATGTATACGGACTCCAACAACGCAGCCGAATATGAGGCCCTTCTACATGGTCTCCGGATGGCAGTCTCCATGGGCATTCAACGCCTAGAGGTGCGCGGGGAATCGAACCTTGCGATATCCCAAATAAATGGAGACTTTGATGCCAAGGATCCGAAAATGACAGCTTATCGCAACTCCGTCCTAAAAATGTCAGCTCGGTTCGAAGGGCTCGAATTTCACCATATAGCTCGGGAAAACAATCAGGCATCAGACGTCTTGGCACGCATTGGCGCAAAGCGCGATGCCGTCCCCCCAATATCTTCTTAGAGAGGCTGTTCAAGCCATCCGTATTATGGGAAGGGGAGTTCGGAAATAATAGCCCGGACCCAACCGCCTTTTCGACAATCGAACATTACGACACAATTGGAGGCTCGCCAGCGAAGTAACATCTTCAGCCCACGTAATAATGGCAGTCATTGCCCGTGGATAGAACCATTCCTAGCCTACCTAATCAGGCAGGAACTGCCCGAGGACCAAAACGAGGCACGCTGCATAGTGCAGCGATCTAAAGCCTATAAAGTCCATGAGGGAGAGCTCTATAAGAAAAGCACCACCAGAGTCCTTCAAAGGTGTATCTCCGAAGAGGAAGGGCGGAATCTCCTGGCTGAAATTCATGCTGGACTCGACGGGCACCACGCCGCAGCCCGGGCCCTTGTAAGCAAGGCCTTCCGTACAGGATTTTATTGGCCGACGGCCCGGGCAGATGCTCAGGACTTAGTCCAACGATGCGTCGGCTGCCAGCTCTTTGCTAACCAAAGCCACATGCCACCCACCGCCCTCCAAACTATACCCATCATCTGGCCCTTGGCAGTGCAGGGCTTGACATGGTTGGACCCCTTAAAGGAGGAACCCACAAGCAAAAATACCTACTGGTCATGGTGGATAAATTCACCAAATGGATAGAGGCCAAGCCTGTTAAGACGGCTGAATCCGGACCGGTGATAGACTTCATATCAGGGGTCGTACACCGTTACGGCGTCCCCCACAGCATCATCACTGATAACGGCACGAACTTTACGGCCGACGAGGTCAAACTATGGTGCAAAAACATGGGCATCAAGCTCGACTATGCTTCAGTCTATCACCCACAAACTAACGGTCAAGTCGAGCAAGCAAATGGTCTAATTATGAGCGGCATTAAACCCAGATTAGTGCGGTCCCTCAAGGAATCTAACACGCACTGGGTAGAGGAGCTCGACTCCGTACTCTAGGGGCTGCGGACCACGCCGAATCGCACCATCGGATTCACACCATTCTTTATGGTATACGGCGCAGAGCCAGTTACGCCTGTGACATAATTAATGACTCACCTCGGCGTGCGCATATGCGAAGAAAGAGAAGCGAACTCGATCGGTAGGACAGTTTGGGCGCCTTGGAGGAGGAGCGTGGCGTGGCAAAAGCCTGTTCCACATTCTATCAACAGCAAGCTCGAAGATATCAAAGCAGAAGTACGGGCCAAAACTTACAATGTTGGCGAGTTAGTTCTACGCCTGCCGGACAAGAAAAAGGACAAACTCAAGCCCAAATGGGAAGGTCCCTTTATTATTGACCAAGTCCTGACTGGTGGAGCGTACCGTCTGCGAGATGCATCGGATAACCGACTCGAGCCGAACCCATGGAACGCAGCCCGTCTCCGAAGATTCTACGCCTAGCGTCGGACTCTGTGTTCGTCTCCTTCCTCTGTCTATTTTTTACACATTAGCTGTCTTATATTTCTCTCCTTCTCCCTCCCTTTCTCTTACAACCTTTAAGGGCTCGTTCGCGCCTTGTTCACACACAATTGACGCGCTATCTGCGCTCGTTATACCTGGGGGCTTCCTTAACAGAAGCTTACTTATGCGGGCTTCACGCCCAACACATGTGTCACACTTCCGCATGTACCTTTTATTCACCATTATATGCATCGATATGACTTAAGTTTTGGCCAAGCTGGGTTGCCTGGCTCCTGTGCTTACCCCTACGTTCCCGATTGTTCGGTTAGGCGGTAAAGGGAGCACCTCTGTGATTGTTACTGCAGGGTCAGCCGGATGTGTACCTCATACTGGGTGAAGCCAAAAGCTAGCGTTCTTAAGGGAATATTCGGTCGGTGAACTAAAGATGATTTCTCACTTGTTTATTTATCTGCCCCCAGATGCTTTTCTGCTTTTTTCGCAGTCCGTACATGCACTTTTGGGCATGCCTCCCAGGGAAAGGAACCCCTAATGGAACTATTCTCCCTGGAAGATGTTTCTTACTAACCATGTAATATAACATAACTAGTTGGGCACTTATGCATTCAAGCACTAATGACCCCTACGCCTGGTCTCCATGCATGCCCCGGTTCTTACATAACCGAGAGGGTATTTGGACATACTCCGGACTATCGGGTCCCGAGGTTGAAGCGAAAAGGTCAGCCATGACAAACGATCTACAATCCGGCTAGAAGGCATTTTACATGTCATCTTAAATTACATAGTCAATTTGACTGAGCATATTCCTCTTCAATACCATCCAACAGGCTGTCTAGTTTACAGTCCTGTTGGGAATATTTGGCGGACAACTCTACTTGGCCGTACACTAAACTCACAGGGATCTCCTTCCAATCGGCCCCCACAGGTCCGACCTCGGCCATGTGGTTTGGGTCAGCCTTCGTGTACCGCGTCTTCACCATGGCCCAGGCCTCCCTGGCACCTTGACGGCAGGCCGATATCTTCCATAATCGGAAGCGCCGCCGCGCTCCCTTAAGCCTCTCTGCAAGCTCTCCAAGGCCTTCGGGCATGGAGACAGATGGCCACAAGGCCTGGGCGGCGCCTTTCATCACCTGTCGAACTCGTTCGTGCAGTTGAAAGAGCTCGGGAAGAAGGTCACCCGTAGAACCGGGAATTTCCTCTGCAGGACGACATGTGAGCATACCTACAGACATAACTCTGTTAGTCGACTTCCTCGCCGAACTCTTTTTCAAAGTTCGTTCAAGCACTTACTCAAAATGCCGCGTCGAAGCCGTCGATTCTCCTTCACGGAGTCCGACAGCTGGGCATGAACATCCTTTAGTTCCTCGCCCAGCTGGGTGTTGGCATCTTGGAAATTATTCTTCTCCTGCCTCACCCTCGTAAGCACGCTCTCGCCGGCCTTTGACCGGCGCAAGAGTTCTTGCTTGTCCGGATCTACTCCAGCGCCATCTGCAATGATATTGTCATATTTGCACACACGCCGCACTTCACAACATACTTATCTTTCGAAGCGTATATTACCAGAGGGGGTCTCCTTGGCCTCCTTTGCCGCGGCTAGTGCGGCCTCAAGTTGGGCTTTGCACTCTTCCAGCTCCACAGGACAGTTGGGTATTCTTTTTTGTAAGATCCTGCATAACAAATGATCCTTAAATCAGTTATTCTAACTTTTTCAAGTCTCGGGGCACTGACATATATAACCATCAAATTTTCTCACCCGTATGTCTTTCACATACTGCTCCGTGGCTCTGGCTAGACCATTTTGAGCGGCTCGGAGGTATGCATCTCCCGAATTGAAGGCATCCAATGCCTCTTGGGAGAAACAAGCGTCACGAAGAACTGTCCGTGGCCTTTGTGATTCATGGCACTCTCCACCTCGGAATTGGTGGCGGACAGTCTGTCCGCATCCTCTATCGGAGGAGCGTCCGACGCACACCCCATGTTCGCCTCTGCTTCTGGACCTGGCTTTGGAGCCTGGCTGGTGGAGGCTCGATTGGCAATCTCTCCGGATATAGTCCGGCGAGCCCTCTTTTTCCTAAAAAAAGGACAGCACGGGCGTTATTATGCATCGTAAGAATAATACCTTGGAATAAGGTAGCGCGCCTTCTTGCTGCGCGGTGCCTCGACCCGGACTGCGTGTCTCTTTAGCCTACCATCTCGCGGTCCCCTGTTGGCTAGTCGCCGCAGGTTCGGCATTCCGCCTCGGGATCCTCCCCTACGAAACATCATTGGTATACGGTGATAAAAAATAAGCACAGATGGATCATCTTCGAAGTATTGGGATCTTGGGAGGCCGGATCGAGGGACCGTTCCGGATCCTCGGGTTGTGGAGGAGGGCTGTTTATATCCTTTATGGCCCGGCGCAATTCCTGCGTCGAAATCACAAGATAAGGTACTTAACTATGGGAATATGGAACGGATGGGCAAAAAGAAGTGTCCGCTTACCCAGCTTGGAGGATTGTACATAGAAAATCTGCCATGTGGATTGACGCGGAGGAACTCCTCCTCTTCTCCCTTGTACAATGCGGACAAGATCTTCGTATAATGCATGTGGCCATGACCTCGATCATGGTCAGTCCAGAATGAGCTAACAACCTTATCCGGCTCATTAGGTAAAGGACGTCCTTATCATTTTCCCTCTAAGGGCTCCATGGACGCCAGCTTAGGCGCTTCTTCAAAGGAGCATTATTGAACTCGGGGAGGCCGATCCGAACAGGGTACAACAGGGGGACGTCTTCTATATAAAACCATTCTGAAGGCCAGTCTTCGGACGCCTTCCTTGGGGTTCCGGATAGATATCCGGTCCTGGCGATGCGCCATAGTTCGGCTCCGCCCACTTGATATATCAACCCCTCCTGAGAATGGGGCACAAGGCAGAACAGCTTCTTCCACAACGCGAAATGAGCCTCGATGCCCAAAAACAGCTCGCAAAGGGCTACGAAGCCCGCAATATGCAATATGGAGGCAGGCGTAAGGTTGTGCAACTGGAGGCCGTAGAACTCCAGGAGCCCCCGGAGAAACAGATGAATTGGAAATCCGAGCCCTCTTATCAAATAAGGGACAAGGCATACCCGCTCTCCTTTGGAGGGACAGGGGACGCACTCCGCTTGCTCTCCGCCATTATAGGTGGCAAGTCCGGCTCGAACCGGGACCATGAAGGCTGGGGGAAGGAATCCCTTGGTTTGGAGCGTCAGTGGCTCGCTGTGCGAGACGGAACATCTCTCCCAACCTCCAGGCTGATGGCTGGGAGGGCGAGAGGAGGAGCTGCGTCGACTGGCCATGATGGAATGGATCTCGTTCGGATGCGCTCCGATGAATGCTCGCGAAGGGAAGATGGTGTGATTCGGATCTAAATCCTCGTCTCTTTTATAGGCAACTCATTTGCACAGCTAGGGGGGTTAATGTAAAAACACCCTGGCTTTTCGCATTCGTTTGACACGTGGAAGACAGCCATTATTGGGCGTGGAAGCCAAGGAGCGCAATATTCATGAGAAGCCGGACACTATTCAACAGGTACACATAATTTGGAGAAGAACCCGCCTTGCAATGCCGAAGACAATCTGCGCGCCGGACTCATCGTCATTGAAGCCTGGTTCGGGGCTCTTGAGGAGTCTGGATTATGGGGTGTCCAGATGGCGGACTATAACCTTTGGCGGACTCACGGACTATGAAGATACAAGATTGAAGACTTCGTCCCGTGTCCGGATGGGACTTTCCTTGGCGTGCAAGGCAAGCTTGGCGATACGGATATGTAGATCTCCTCCTATTGTAACCGACTCTATGTAACCCTAGCCCTCTCCGGTGTCTATATAAACCGGAGGGTTTTAGTCCGTAGGACGAACAACAATCATACCATAGGCTAGCTTCTAGGGTTTAGCCTCTCTGATCTCGTGGTAGATCTACTATTGTACTACCCATACCATCAATATTAATCAAGCAGGAGTAGGGTTTTACCTCCATCGAGAGGGCCCGAACCTGGGTAAAAACATCGTGTCCCTTGTCTCCTGCTACCATCCGCCTAGACGCACAGTTCGGGACCCCCTACCCGAGATCCACCGGTTTTGACACCGACACCCACCATTTCAATCTCTTTTATATTTCAATTGTTGTTATTGGTATTATTTATTTTAGAATAGTATTATTTTATGCATGTAGAATAGTTATGGTTTCAATTATAATTTGCACCTTATTTTTTTCCAGGAACTACCCTTGTTGTTGTTTTTTTATGATGCTAATATAAGTGTATCTTTTATTTCACTTTATCGTTCAATTGTAAAGTTTTAACATATGATTCTTTTGTTGTGAATAACAAATATGATTTAACATACTAGTAGTAGTAGGTTTGTGTTATGCCATGGGAATTTGTGATTTGTTTTGCACATGGAACTATGAAATGTTGTGTTCCGGGGTTTGAAATTTGCTCATTAAGTTTTGAAGTTCTAAGTTTCTTCTAGGAGCTCCAACCTACGATCAACGCGGCCATGAGGTGCGGGGAACTTTCCAATGTCTGTCTTGCCAAAAAGATTTCCTATTTTAACCTTCCGTTTATAATACACATCACTTAATACTGCCTAAAATGTGAACGTAAAAATTTGAATTTGGGCCAGATTGCCCGTCTAGCTTAGCTGATAGAGCGCAAAGCTCTTAACTTTGTGGTCTTGTTGGGTCGAGCCCCAAGGTGGGCGGCATATTTTTAGTTAAACTTTATTTTAGTAGAAGTTGTCTAGAGTTATGCCTTTTCGAACACACAAATGTGATGTTTCACATTCTTTTACCTCTGACTAGATGGATTAAATCGGAAATACAAACGACAAATATTTTTCATAAAAGTGATCCATGTAATCACCTTTTTTACATATCACAAATGTTTGTGATAAAGGTGATATTCATAATCACCTTTTACATCTCAATGTTCTTCAAGACTCCTGCAAAGAAAGTTAAACATCGAACACCTCCTGATTCCAAAATCGGGATTGCATGAGAAGATCGCCCCCGAACTGCGGCGGAGGTGGTGATGACGGGGAGACGCTCCAGGAGGATAATGTTGACGCACCACCAGGCTTGGCCTTCACCGCCTTGGAGACGGGCTTCAGACTCCAGACTCCAGCCCAGGAAGGTTGCCTCGGTGTCATCAAGCTCAAGATCTGGTTGGGTGGGTTCAAAAAGGAAGGTCGGTAGCTTCATACCAAGCACCTGCCTCCTCGAACGAATCAAAGTAGTGCTCGTATATGTACTTCCTGTCCGAATCCATTGCTTAAAAGAAGGAACAACAAAAATTGGCACGAACATTTCACCAAACACTGGCTGGGCGTTGTGACCCCTATAAGGGCGAATGGTACCTGCGCAGCGGACGAACGAGGGTCTGGACCGATGATGTCTACTACACAACCTTCTCCTTGTAGACGTTGTTGGGCCTCCAAGTGCAGAGGTTTGTAGGACAGTAGCAAATTTCCCTCAAGTGGATGACCTAAGGTTTATCAATCCGTGGGAGGCGAAGGATGAAGATGGTCTCTCTCAAGCAACCCTACAATCAAATAACAAAGAGTCTCTTGTGTCCCCAACACACCCAATACAATGGTAAATTGTATAGGTGCACTAGTTCGGCGAAGAGATGGTGATACAAGTGCAATATGGATGGTAGATATAAGTTTTTGTAATCTGAAATTATAAAAACAGCAAGGTAACTAATGATAAAAGTGAGCGTAAACGGTATTGCAATGGTAGGAAACAAGGCATAGGGTTCATACTTTCACTAGTGCAAGTTCTCTCAACAATAATAACATAACTGGATCATATAACTATCCCTCAACATACAACAATGAGTCACTCCAAAGCCACTAATAGCGGAGAACAAACAAAGAGATTATGGCAGGGTACAAAACCACCTCAAAGTTATCCTTTCTACTCGATCTATTCAAGAGTCCGTAGTAAAATAACATGAAGCTATTCTTTCCGTTTAATCTATCATAGAGTTCATACTAGAATAACACCTTAAGACACAAATCAACCAAAACCCTAATGTCACCTAGATACTCCATTGTCACCTCAAGTACCCGTGGGCATGATTATACGATATGCATCACACAATCTCAGATTCATCTATTCAACCAACACAAAGTACTTCAAAGAGTGCCCCAAAGTTTCTACCGGAGAGTCAAGACGAAAACGTGTGCCAACCCCTATGCATAGGTTCATGGGCAGAACCCGCAAGTTGATCACCAAAACATACATCAAGTGGATCACGTGAATATCCCATTGTCACCACAGATAAGCACGGCAAGACATACATCAAGTGTTCTCAAATCCTTAAAGACTCAATTCGACAAGATAACTTCAAAGGGAAAACTCAATTCATCACAAGAGAGTAGAGGGGGAGAAACATCATAAGATCCAACTATAATAGCAAAGCTCGCGATACATCAAGATCGTGCCATAGAGAGAACACGAGAGAGAGAGAGAGAGAGAGAGAGAGAGAGATCAAACACATAGCTACTGGTACATACTCTCAGCCCCGAGGGTGAACTACTCCCTCCTCGTCATGGATAGCGCCGGGATGATGAATATGGCCACCGGAGATGGACCCCCCTCCGTGGTGCTTGAACAGGCTCTGAGAGGTTTTGGTGGCTCTGAGAGGCTTGCGTGGCGGAACTCCCGATCTATCTTGTTTTTCGATGTTTTTAGGGTATACGGGAATATATAGGCGAAAGAAGTCGGTCGGGGGAGTCTCGAGGGGCCCACGAGACAGGGGGTGCGCCCAGTAGGGGGGGGGGGCCCACCCTCGTGGCCACCTCGAAGCTTCCTTGAGTTCAACTCCGCGTCTACTGGATCACGTTCGTTCCAAAAATCACACTCCCGAAGGTTTCATTCCGTTTGGACTCCGTTTGATATTCCTTTTCTTCGAAACACTGAAATAGGCATGAAAACAGCAATATGGGCTGGGCCTCCGGTTAATAGGTTAGTCCCAAAAATAATATAAAAGTGTATAATAAAGCCCACAATCATCCATAACACATAATAATATAGCATGAATGCTTCATAAATTATAGATACGTCGGAGACGTATCAGCATCTAAGCTTAATTCCTGCTCGTCCTCGAGTAGGTAAATGATAAAAGAAAGAATTTATGAAGTGTGAATGCTAGCAGGTGCACAAGTTTGATCAATGATAATTTCGATCACCTTTCCTAGCATGATTATATGTCATAATAGTAGTTCATCTCATAAAACTTCTCAAGATCAAGTAACAAGCTATTCACATGTTAAAGCATAGACCATAAACTTTCTTGAAAACTAGCAAACTTCATTCGCAGTCATCAAACAATTGCAATTCATCTTATTTTCTGGAAGGGTCTATGTCAGAGTTTTGATTTAGCAAACTCCACATACTCAACTATCATATAGTCTTAATACTTATGGTTATGGAGTTTTAACCTGACACTGAGAAAGATGGGGGCTTATAGTGTTGCCTCCCAACGTATTCACCTTTGGGTGATGTCAACAATAATAGTTCATGCTAACTTACATCCAATTGGATATATATATCAGGATCTTTCCAACACGAGGTGCTTGCCAAAGGATAAAATGAAAAGGAAAGGTGAAGATCACCTTGACTCTTGCATAAAGTAAAAGACATAAAGTAAAAGATAGGCCCTTAGCAGAGGGAAGCAGAGGTTGTCATGTGCTTTTAGGGTTGGATGCATAAAATCTTAATGCAAAAGAACGTCACTTTATATTGACACTTGTATATGGACCTTTATTATGCAGTCCGTCGCTTTTATTGCTTCCATAACAAGATTGTATAAAGCTTATTTTCTTCACACTAATAGATCATACATATTTAGAGAGCAATTTTTATTGCTTGCACCGATGACAACTTACTTGAAGGATCTTACTCAATCCATAGGTAGGTATGGTGGACTCTCATGGCAAGACCGGGTTTAAGGATATTTGGAAGCACAAGTAGTATCTCTACTTGGTGCAAGGAATTTGGCTAGCATGAGGGGGAAAGGCAAGCTCAACATGTTTGAATGATCCATGACAATATACTTTAACTGAAATGTGAGAAAACATAACCCATTACGTTGTCTTCCTTGTCCAACATCAACTCTTTAGCATGTCATACTTAATGAGTGCTCACAATTATAAAAGATGTCTAAGATAGTATATTTATATGTGAAATCTCTCTTCCTTCAATATTCTTTCATGAATTGTTCAAATGACCAATACAATGCTTGCTAACCTTCAATAAATTTACAACCTCTACATTTTAGATGTGAAGTCATTACTCCCCATGGGATAAGCAAATGAGACATATATAATTTCAGATTTATGACAATCAACTCATTCAACAATTTACTCATAGGATATAAGTGAAGCACACGAGTAAATGAAAAACTACTCCAAAAAGATATAAGTGAAGATCAATGAGTAGCAAAATAATTATGTAACTACGTGAAGACTCTCTCTCTCTCATTTAAGAATTTCAGATCTTGGTATTTTATTCAAACAGCAAGCAAAGCAAAATAAAATGACATTGCAAGGATAGCACAACTCATGTGAAGAAGCAAAAACTTAGGTTCAACCGATACTAACCGATAGTTGTTGAAGAAGAAAGGTTGGATGCCTAACGGGGTATCCCCAAGCTTAGATGCTTGAGACTTCTTGAAATATTATCTTGGGTGCCTTGGGCATCCCCAAGCTTGAACTTTTGTGTCTCCTTAATTACTCTCATATCATGGTTTCTCTATTTCATCAAAAGCTTCATCCACACCAAACTCAACAAGAACTCGTGAGATAGGTTAGTATAAACCAATGCAAAACCTTATCATTTTCTACTGTAACAAAACACTTAAATTATTATTCAACATTGCATACTAAATGTCTCTGCATATTTAATACTCCTATCCTCAAATAGAATCATTAAACAAGCAAACATATGCAAACATAACAGCAATCTGCCAAAAACAATACAGTTTGTAAAGAATGAAAGATTCATCATACTTCCCTAACTCCAAAAATTATGACAAAAATACTAAGCTGTATAAGATTTATCAGAGCTCATTATGAAAAAAAAATTCAACATTATACCATTCTCTGACTTTTCTAGGGAATTTTTGCAACAACGGTAAACTTTCTGTTTTCAAACAGCAACATGTATACTAGCAAAATAAGCATGGTAAAGGCTATCCTTGACTTTTTTATTGAAAATATAGATGCAAAACATTATTATAAATAACAGCAATCAAATACTAACAATATGAAATGACGCTCCAAGCAAAACACATATCATGTGGTGAATAAAAATATAGCTCCAAGTAAAGTTACCGATAGATGAAGACGAAGGAGGGGATGCCTTCCGGGGCATCCCCAAGCTTAGGCTCTTGGTTGTCCTTGAATATTACCTTGGGGTGCCTTGGGCATCCCCAAGCTTAGGCTCTTGCCACTCATTATTCCATAGTCCATCGAATCTTTACCCAAAACTTGAAAACTCCACAACACAAAACTCAACAGAAAACTCGTAAGCTCCGTTAGTATAAGAAAATAAAACCACCACTTAGGTACTGTAATGAACTAATTCTAAATTCATATTGGTGTAATATCTACTGTATTCTAACTTCTCTATGGTTCATACCCTCCGATACTACTCATAGATTCATCAAAATAAGCAAGCAACACATAGAAAACAAAATCTGTCAAAAACAGAACAGTCTGTAGTAATCTGTATCAAACGTATACTTCTAGAACTCCAAAAATCCTACCAAATTAGGAAGTCCTAAGAAATTTGTGTACCAATCCAGAGAAAAAATAATCAGATCAGAAGCACTTATTTGTGAATGATCAAAACTAATTTACTGGGTGCAGAAGTTTCTGATTCTCAGCAGGATCAACACAACTATCACCGTAAGCTATCCTAAAGGTCTTACTTGGCACTTTATTGAAACAAAAGCTATAAAACATGATTACTACAGTGGCATAATCATGTGACAAAACACACAAAAACAGTAAGGGTAAATATTGGGTTGTCTCCCAACAAGCGCTTTTCTTTAATGCCTTTCTAGCTAGGCATGATGATGACAATGATGCCCACATAAAAGATAAGAATTGAAACATAATGGGAGCATCATGAAGCATATGACTAGCACATTTAAATCTAACCCACTTTCCTATGCATAGGGATTTTGTGAGCAAACAACTTATGGAAACAATAATCAACTAGCATAGGAAGGTAAAACAAGCATAACTTCAAGATTTTCAACACATAGAGAGGAAACTTGGTATAATTGCAGTTCCTACAAGCATATGTTCCTCCCTCATAATAATTTTCAGTAGAATCATGAATGAATTCAACAATATAACCAGAACCTAAAGAATTCTTTTCATGATCTACTTGCATAGAAAATTTACTACTCTCCACATAAGCAAATTTCTTCTCATGAATAGTAGTGGGAGCAAACTCAACAAAATAACTATCATGTGAGGCATAATCCAATTGAAAACTAAAATCATGATGACAAGTTTCATGGTTATCATTATTTTTAATAGCATACAAGTCATCACAATAATCATCATAGCTAGCAACTTTGTTCTCATAATCAATTGGAACCTCTTCCAAAATAGTGGATTTATCACTAAATAAAGTCATGACCTATCCAAATCCACTTTCATAATTATCACAATAATATTCAATATCCTCCAAAATAGTGGGATCATTACTTCTTAAAGTTGACACTCTTTCAAACCCACTTTCATCAATATAATCATCATAAATAGGAGGCATGCTATCATCATAATAAATTTGCTCATCAAAACTTGGGGGACAAAAAAAATCATCTTCATCAAACATAGCTTCCCCAAGCTTGTGGCTTTGCATATCATTAGCATCATGGATATTCAAGGAATTCATACTAACAAACATTGCAACCATGCTCATCATACAAAGATCTAATATCAAGCATTTTATAGACTTCTTCTTCTAGCACTTGAGCACAATTTTCCTTTCCATCATTCTCACGAAAGATATTAAAAAGATGAAGCGTATGAGGCAAACTCAATTCCATTTTTTGTAGTTTTATTTTATAGACTAAACTAGTGACAAACCAGAAACAAAAAGATTCGATTGCAAGATCTAAAGATATACCTTCAATCACTCACCTCCCCGGCAACAGCGCCAGTAAAGAGCTTAGTTGACGGGGTGTGAGTGCCGCTTACCTAGCCTCCCCGGCAACGGCGCCAGAAAAGAGCTTGATGTCTACTACACAACCTTTTCCTTGGAGGCGTTGTTGGACCTCAAAGTGCAGAGGTTTTTAGGATAGTAGCAAATTTCCCTCAAGTGGATGACCTAAGGTTTAAAAATCCGTGGGAGGCGTAGGATGAAGATGGTCTCTCTCAAGCAACCCTGCAATCAAATAACAAAGAGTCTCTTGTGTCCCCAACACACCCAATACAATGGTAAATTGTATAGGTGCACTAGTTCGGCGAAGATATGGTGATACAGTGCAATATGGATGGTAGATATAGGTTTTTGTAATCTTAAATTATAAAAACAGCAAGGTAACTAATGATAAAAGTGAGCGTAAAAAGGTATTGCAATGGTAGGAAACAAGGCATAGGGTTCATACTTTCACTAGTGCAAGTTCTCTCAACAATAATAACATAACCGGATCATATAACTATCCCTCAACATGCAACAAAGAGTCACTCCAAAGCCACTAATAGCGGAGAACAAACAAAGAGATTATGGTAGGATACGAAACCACCTCAAAGTTATCCTTTCTGCTCGATCTATTCAAGAGTCCGTAGTACAATAACATGAAGCTATTCTTTCCATTCAATCTATCATAGAGTTCATACTAGAATAACACCTTAAGACACAAATCAACCAAAACCCTAATGTCACCTAGATACTCCATTGTCACCTCAAGTACCCGTGGGCATGATTATACGATATGCATCACACAATCTCAGATTCATCTATTCAACCAACACAAAGTACTTCAAAGAGTGCCCCAAAGTTTCTACCGAGAGTCAAGACGAAACGTGTGCCAACCCCTATGCATAGGTTCATGGGCAGAACCATAAGTTGATCACCAAAACATACATCAAGTGGATCACGTGAATATCCCATTGTCACCACAGATAAGCACGGCAAGACATACATCAAGTGTTCTCAAATCCTTAAAGACTCAATCCGACAAGATAACTCCAAAGGGAAAACTCAATTCATCACAAGAGAGTAGAGGGGGAGAAACATCATAAGATCCAACTATAATAGCAAAGCTCGCGATACATCAAGATCGTGCCATAGAGAGAACACGAGAGAGAAGGGGATCAAACACATAGCTACTGGTACATACCCTCAGCCCCGAGGGTGAACTACTCCCTCCTCGTCATGGAGAGCACCGTGATGATGAAGATGGCCACCGGTTAGGGATCCCCCTCCGTGAGTGCTTGGAACGGGCTCCCGAGATGTTTTTGGTGGCTCTGAGAGGCTTGCGGCGGGCGGAACTCCGGTCTATCTTGTTTTTCGATGTTTTAGGGTATATGGGAATATATAGGCGAAAGAAGTCGGTCGGGAGTCTCGAGGCCCACGAGACAGGCGCGCCCGATGAGGGGTGGCGCCCCCACCCTCGTGGCCACCTCGAAGCTTCCTTGACTTCAACTCCAAGTCTCCTGGATCACGTTCGTTCCAAAAATCACGCTCCTGAAGGTTTCATTCCGTTTGGACACCGTTTGATATTCCTTTTCTTCGAAACACTGAAATAGGCAAGAAAACAGCAATATGAGATGGGCCTCCCGTTAATAGGTTAGTCCCAAAAATAATATAAAAGTGTATAATCGAGCCCACAATCATCCAAAACACATAATAATATAGCATGAATGCTTCATAAATTATAGATACGTTGGAGACGTATCAACCGACGACTGAAGACAAGAGGTACGGAGGCCGTGTGTAACAGTGGGGGTTGCGGAGTTTCAGAAAGGGATTGGCAGGCAGCCAGGGTAGAAGAACGACATCGTGGGCGAGATAGAAAGCAGATGCAAAGAAAGAGGGAGGGATGGAGACGCGGGTCGGGACGAGGTTTTGGGTGGCCCGAGGGTATCAGAGTCCTACGTGGCTGGTTTTCGGAGTCCCATAATGCCCTCCTTGTTGGCAGAAAAAATGATGTCCGGACTGGTCCGCAGACCCATGTGGGACGACGTTGGATGACAAACTGCGTCCGAAAAGCTCTGTCCGAACACTTAGAGCATCTACAGCCGGGCACCTCAAACCCGGCGGGCTGCCGATCGCTGCCTGGTCACGTTTTTTGACCTAGACGATCCCCTCAAACGGCTCTCAATAACCCGGGCTGACCGGCACCCCTCATATCAAACCCAAATATGGGGCCGATATGGGGACGCTCGGGCACGCCCGCCACGTCGGACCCGGCCCACCCGATCCCACATAAATTCCTCTCCATCCGCTCGCCAGACCAAACCCTAGCCACTTCACTCCCCCTCCCCTCCCCTCCCCTTCCCTCCGCCACCCAAACTCGTCTCCGGCTCGTTCCGGCCGTCTCTGGCATGGCGGGCAGCGGATCTGAATCCTTCACCTCCAGATCCGTCGACCATGAGCTCATCCCACGAGGCCCCGAAGAGGGATGGCCGTCCGGCATGCGCTCCGCCGCACCTAGGAGGAGGCCCATGCACGGCTACGCCCGGACTCCATCCGTCGTGAATCCATTGTGTCCGCCCAAATGGCGCATGGATCCAGCGCTAGGCTAGCCATAGCTGCCTCGCCGGAGGACGTGGGGTCCTTCTGGTGTCCGAACGCGCTAGCGGACGTGCAATCCCTCCATCGGTGTGCCGAGCATCGGGACGCACCATGGGCCTTGTCCAACGAAGCTCCCACGGGCGGAGCCAGGATTTCTCAAAGCCTAGGGTAAAACTATGTGGGTGGAAAAAAACCTAATCCTATTGCACGACACATACCAATGCATGTTAGAAGTACACAATTCATAATTGGAAGGAAATACGAACTCATCATTACCACGAGAGAAAATTTCAGAAAAAGAAGCATGTAACAGTTTAACTGGCTGCATCATGCCAAAAGCTGGTAGCAAATTAAGGAAGACTTACTTCGTTTGAGCCCATCATTTTTTCATCAGCGTAGTAGGACTTGGAGGTGTAAGATAAAATTCAGTGTTCAAAATCAAGACTACATAATCTCTAATTCATGTTGACAATGAAATTAAAATTGACCGAAGTATAGAACCACCAAATAGCTTATGTCGGTTGATTTTTTTTTCTTTTTTTGCGGGTGTATTTCGGTTGATTCAGAGTAATTAGGGCGGAAAGGCTAGATGATCCTACTTAATACTACCACCTGGTTTATTGGGCCCATTTGTAATTTGTATCAAACTTTGATCAAAGATTTAACTAACAAAATGTTAATGCATGTCAACAAAAATTATATCGTTGGATTCGTATTTGTACATAGTTTTCAATGATATAATTTTTTGTGGCATGAATAAACATTTTGTTAGTTAAATTTATGGTCAAAATTTGACACAAAATACAATGGGACCAATAAACCAGGATGGAGGTAGTATAAATTAACCGGGTCGCTTTGGGTAGTGCGAGGGGGGGGGGGGGGGGATATATAGTGCTACCAAGCCTTAGGTGCTACTGTGATACGGGCTCCTCAATGTCGGATTCTCAAATCTTACGACTCTCAATAACTCTGCAACATTTGTAAAAAGGCTTCAAAGATTCCAAAAGTTGCGCATAGGTCCAGCGGATCCAACAGCTCGCAGGTACCGTCCGATCTAAGAATCCGATGGCCCATATGCCCGTATCACGGTAGCATTTAAACCTCGATAGCACCAGATACTCTCCCGTCAGGGCATGTTAGGGGCACTGCTCTCCGATGAGATTATCTGAGCACCGAGCTAGTTGGGCGCAGCCGCACACATCCATTCCGCCGCAGAAGGAAAGCGGTGTTGACGCCGCAAGGGTTTCTGGGCGAGATGATGAGCGGACCTCCTTGACAGCGCCTTCAGCGCCCGTTATTGCAACACACGCCGCGCTGCTGGGCCGGCCCAACAATCGCAGCAACCACGCCACGAAAAAAATAAAGAGGATTTTAATACTGAAATTGTTTCATTGGGAATAGAAGAATTCGAACACAGCACACAAGCATCGACAGCAGTAGCTCGAAACCACTAGGCTGAGATCATATCGTTGTCCACAATTAGAAACCAGTACTATTTGACCTTTCCTTCAGTTGACACATATTATATACACCTA
The DNA here is from genome assembly GCA_021605145.1 of Aegilops bicornis. Lineage (NCBI taxonomy): Eukaryota > Viridiplantae > Streptophyta > Magnoliopsida > Poales > Poaceae > Aegilops > Aegilops bicornis. Next base: position 831,166,067 of record CM038671.1, on the reverse strand, counting down.
GCATAAATTATTTTGAAAAGAAGTACAAATTAAAAGAATTCTAAAAGTATTGAAAACAGCCATGAATTAGAAAAAAGGGTTCATAGGAATTGAAAAAAAGGTTTAGAATTATTGTTTAAAAGATCACGAATTCAGAAATGTGCATGAAGTTTTCAAAAAAGTTCAACAATATTTGAAAAAAAAAGTTCATTGGGTTTGAAAAAAGTGCATCAGATTTGAAAAAAGTTCATTGAATTTGATAAAAAGTTCATCGAGTTTGAAAAATTCATCGTATTTGAAAAAAAAAGTTCATTGAATTTGAAAAAAGTGTATCGAATTTAAAAAAAGTGCATCTGATTTGAAAAACATTCATCGGATTTGGAAAAGGTCAATCGAATATGAAAAATGTTCATCGGATTTGGAAAAAGTTCATCAAAAAAGTTCATCAATTTTGAAAAAGAGTTCATTGAATTTGAAAAATGTTCATCGGATTTGGAAAAAGTTCATCGATTTTGAAAAAGAGTTCACGGAATTAGGAAAAAGTTCATCGCATTTGGAAAAAAGTTCATTGATTTGAAAAAAGTTCATCGGTTTTTACAAAAAAAGTGAAAAGGAAAAAATCATTGATTTTGAAAAGAACACAATTTTTTAAAGATGAATTTAAAAAAGAAAAAAATAAAAAGGAAAAAGAAATAAAAGAAAAGAAAATGAAAACCCGAATACAACCGCACCTGAAAATGACCAACAAACCGAAAAACCGGTTTAGGAAGCTTCCCAAAATCGGAGCAGTTCCCGCGACTTGAGGAATAGAAAGAGGGAAAGAAGTTATAGAACACGAGTCGTTCTTTCCCTTGGTGGTTAAGGTCGCTGGGGTACAAGAGCAGATCGCGAGTTCGAATTCTTGCTGGCTCACACTTTTTGAGCTAATAGAAAGAAAAGGCAGATACATGGGCCGGCTCAGCCGCAGCAAAAGGACGTATGCAGGTGGCGCCGATTTGCAGAAACGCTTATAACCGGGGCTTGCAGCGCCAAATAGGGATTGCAGATGATGAGTCATTCTAAAAAGATCGTTTTCGATAACGTTGAACTGGGTTGGGCCGTACGTTAGGTGGAAATCTCTCGTACGGGAGGGTGGAGTCTAGAGAGATCTATGGGCTAGAGCTTGGTGCTGGGCCTCTACATGTCTGGGACTGGGCTTCCTATTAGTCAAAATTCTAAAAAGAACGAGACCTCCTCGTCGGCGCCTTCAACGCCACAGCGAGGAACCGGCGCCCACGCGCCCCCTTCGTGGCCCGGCCCATCCCATTAACCCATCGCGCCCTTGCTTCCTTCCCATTTGCCTTCACTCGTTCGATCAAACGATCTCGCATTTGTTTTTTATTTCGGCCTGTATTGTGTTGTTCGTTCAGAAAAAAAGAACAAATCATTGATTTACAAAAACAATTCAAGAATTTGAAAAAAAGATCATCAATTTTTTTAAAAGATTATCGGCTTAAAAAAAGTTCATCGACTTAAAAATAAGTTCATCTAATTGGAAAAAAGTTCTTCGCATTTGCAAAAAAGTTCACCAGATTATAAAAAAAGTTCATCGAATTTGAAGAAAAGTTCACTGCATTTGGAAAAAGTTCATCGAACTTGAAAATTAGTTCATCAAATTTTGAAAAAAGTTCATCGAAGTTGAAAAAAAGTTCATGAAATCCGGTGAGCTTTAGGTATTAGGAAAAGGAAAAAGAAAAAGAAAAAAGAAAAGAAAAGAAAGAACAAAAAATGTAAGGAAATGTACTAGATCATAAAACATTGAGTGGCGGGCTGGTTATCATGTTGCACGTTGAACCCCTACCGCGCGGGTTTGAATGCTCCCAGGTACGTCTTTTTTGCATCAGTTTAGAAAAAAAAGGAATGTGGGCCGGCCCTCGTCGTGCCAAATAGGATTCGGGAAAAAGAACTGTTGAGCTATTGGTGTTAGTTCGGCCACGCCTGGGGCTGACAGCCCCATTTGCCCCAGGCCTATTTTTGCCCCTGGAAGCTCCGCTCAAAAATCATTGTGCTGCATGTAATAATATGGATTTAAGATTTTTAAATTTGATGTATCCAGATATGGAATGCATTTTTTTGAGGCGTGTCCGGTCACCGTCCGTGGCCGCGCGTGTTTGAGAGGTCGGATTTGCCAAGTCCGGCTATAGATGCTCTTACAAAAGGATTGAAGGTCCTCCTTGGAAATGCCTTAAGATAACAACGACCACCACCACTCCCACAAGGCAACCGACCGAGGCAGGCGAGGTCAATCTCCCTCGCGAGCTCCCCAAAAATCATTTGTTAACTGACCTCAGGACCGGACTATGCAACAAGTGACATTTTTTTGATAAAAGAGAGCTTACCTCTCCGATTTCATTTAAAGAAATCATTCGTTAACTGACCCCAGGACCGGACTACGCAACAAGTGACTTTTGCTATGTTGGGAGAAGGATCCATCCCTCCCTCCCCCCACACAACAAGAAGTCAGGATCGGCTAAAACCCCAACGCCTACAAGCGCCAGAGAAACCCAACTTAGCTAGCGTTTAAAGTTCTACTCGCTATTACCTAAAGGAGTTAAAGTCACAGCCAACAAAGGCCAGAAGTACAGACCACAGCCCAAAAGGGAAGAAAGGAGCAAAAAGCAGAAGAGCAAATAAACAGCAACGGAGAGAGCAGGCTTCAGAATAGAAAGATCTTCACGAGCCTCCCAGTCTTGGAACTCCAGTCGCCCATCCACGCGTCGCTCTGAAAATCTCTGGAGCCACCCGCTCAACTTGATTTACACCCTCCTTCATGCGATCTATTCTTTCTTGTTTTTTCTGCAACACACACCATTCATGCAAATTCTTAATAATCAAGTTTACATGAACACAAGGATCAATAACCCTGTGATTATCAAAAAACTAGCCTATTTCTCAATTTCCACATTGTCCAAAGCATGGCCGATATACCAACTGTCATAAGGTTGTTATCTTTTTTCTCAAATTTTTTAGTCCATCTGCCAAATATATCCTTAATTTTTTCAGGAACATCATGAATGTCAAAAGAGCACTTCATAACCATCCACAACATTTTAGCCACAGAGCAATGTACAAATAAATGTTCTATATCTTCCTCTCTTCCACTAAAGGAACATTTTGTATCCCATTGCCACCCTCTTTTTTTCAAGTTTTGTTTTGGTAAGAATACTTTTTCTCAATAAAAGCCACAGAAAAACCTTGACCCTTGGAGGCATTTTTTCCACAGGAATTTGTATGGATAATGCAGCCCATCTTGGATCAAGTGTTTGTAACAAGTTTTAACAGAGTACTTCCCATCTCCAGACAAGGTCCATTTGATCTTGTCTTGAGTTTCATCAAGCGTCACACTCTCACAAACCTCTTTTATGTGCTCCCATAAATGCATGGATTCCCCACATAGAGATCTTCTAAAGAAAGTTCTGTCCAGCCCTTTTTTCAAAACATGAGCCACCGACTCTTCCTTATCAAAACATATGTTATATATGCGTGGGTAGCTATCTTTCAAAGCTTTAGGCCCAATCCACCAGTCTTCCCAGAATCCGGTATTTTCCCCATTCCCAATATCAAATTTACATAGAGAAAAGAAAAAGTTTTTGTGCTTCATCAATTCTCCCCAAAATTGTGAATCACCTTTTCTACTTCTCACACTGGTGATGCAAGTTTTTAAATGTATTTATATCTCAGAATCTTCTGCCACACCCCATTAGTATTGTACAACTTCCACCACCATTTGCACAATAGAGCTTTATTCATAAAAGATAGATTATGCACACCCAAACCACCCATATCTTTGGGTTTATGGACCTCTCCCCATCTCACCAGGTGATATTTTTTCTTGTCGTTATTTTCTTGCCACAATAATCTAGCTCTGAAAAATTCATTCTCTTTTCAACTCCCACATGCAGCCCATAGAATGACATCATAAAGTATGGGATCCCAGTCAAAGATGATTGAATCAAAGTCAATCTGCCAGCACTGGCTAATAGCCTCCCTTGCCAAGTTCCACATTTACCCTCCATTTTATTTTTAGAAGGTTTCAAGTATTTGTTTTTAATTCTTTTCTTATCTATTGGGAGACCTAGATATTTCATAGGAAGATCTCCCACATGGCAAGTGAATATTCTGGAGTATTCCTGTTTTTTGTCAGCAGCTGCCCCAAATAGGAATATCTCACTCTTGTGGAAATTAATTTTCAATCCAAACATTTGTGCAAACAAACACAATATGTATTTTAAGTTGCAGGCACTTTCATAATCATCTTGCAGCAGAAAAATGGTATCATCTGCATATTGTAACATATTAACCCCCCCCCCCACCCCTTCAATATAATCAGCCAGCAAACCTTTGATCAGCCCAGCTTCTCTTGCATTATCATCAAGATAGCCAAAGCATCTGCCGCTAGATTAAACATTACGAGGGATAAAGAGTCCCCCTGTCTCAACCCTTTGTGAGTAGGGAAATATGGACCATAATTTTCATTAACTTCGATACATACTTTCCCCCCTCTAATGGTACTCATTACCCAGTCTATCCATTTGTTAGGAAACCCTTTTCCCTTAAGCATTTGCATCACACAAGGCCATTTGATTTTATCATATGCTTTTTCAAAATCCATTTTCAGCAACACAACACTCTGTTTCTTAACATGCACACTATTAAGTGCTTCATGTAAAACCAACACCCCCTCCATGATATACCTACCTTTGACAAAGGTTGTCTGTACTGGAGATATGATTGAGTTAGCCATAAGATTAAGTCTATTCATTGTAAAAAAATTGAAACTAACATTTAGCAAACATATAGGCCTAAACTACTGAATCTGGTTTGCTTCTTTTATTTTAGGCACCAGGGTAATGATGCCATAGTATAATATTTTAATGTCTAGGGTCCCGGCATAAAGATCATCAAACATATGTTTGAGATCTTCTTTAATCAGGTCCCAGAAGTGTTGATAGAATTCAGCAGTGAATCCATCTGGCCCTGGAGACTTGTCATGGGCCATCTGGAAAACATCTGTTCTAATTTCCTCCAGAGTAAACTCTCCAGTTAGCACTTCTGTTTTATCTGAAGAAATTATATTAGAATTTTCATTGCACAATGAAATATCAGAAGTATCTGCTTCTCCAAACAAGTTTCTATAAAAGTGTGTAATATAATCAATTACATTCTTCTCTCCTTCCACCTTTCCCTCTTCTTGTTCCAGCAATGTGATCTTGTTTTTTCTACGTCAGCCATTAGCTTTTGCATGAAAATATTTAGTGTTGATGCCCCCCCCCCCAATCAATTCATCTACCTTTGCCCTCTGCTTCCATTTAGCCTCCTCCTGCCCCAACAATCTATCCAGTTGGGCTCTAAGATCCATTTGTTCCTTTCTGTCCTCCACATTCAACACATTTTTTATCAATATTATCAAGTTTGATTAATGTCTTTTTTAAGATCTTTGTACCAAGCATTCATATTTCTATTCCATCCTTTTAGGACAGGTCTCAGACCTCTCAGTTTGCATTGCCAGTTCTCTATACTAGGTGTTTTTTGAACCATTATTACTCCATGTTTTACTAACCAAATCATCTAACCCTTCTCTCAAAAACCAGGAGTTTTCAAATCTGATGAGTCATTTTTTACCACATCTCCAATATCTAGATATAAAGGTACATGATCAGATTTTTCTCTACACAGCGCAGAGACCTCTGTCAATGGATATCTTTCCTCCCATTCTACATCACAAAGTACTCTATCTAGTTTCTCAAAAGCTAGGTTGAGGCAAATTATTGCCCCAAGTGTATTGTCTCCCAAACATATCCAATTCCCTAACCCCAGCTTGTTCTATAATCACACTGAACAAAAACTCCAATGCCCTGGTGTGCTAGGTTTATTTTTTTCAGATGCTTTCCTAATAATATTAAAGTCTCCCCCATCAAGATGGGGTTTACACTTTTTTGAAAAACCCTAGCCAACTCAGCAAGGAATCTTGCTTTTCCAGATGGCTGAACATATATACCACCACCAAGTCCCAAATGAACTTGATTTTTATGTATTGAACAGTCTTTTTGTAAAGTATTCCCCATCTTCCTGAGTAATCACATCTAGAGTAGTATAGTTCACTCCAAGTAGCAAACCCCCTTTCTTCCCTCTAGAAGGTACATGATGCCAATGAAAATCTCTCCCTCCACAAATCCCATGCAAATCATTTTTGGAGAAATGATCTCTCATAGTCTCTTATAGGCCAATGAAATCTACCTTCATATCCATCACCATTTCTCTCATACATCTCTTTTTGATATCTCCCCCAAAACCCCTCATGTTCCAAAAAACTCCTCTCATTTTTTCCTCCTTTTTATTCCAGATCCTTTTTTATTTTTGATTTTAATGAAAGATTTCTTTCCAGCATTCTTGAAAGATCTGTCATTATTTTTACCCCCCCCCCCCCCGAAAACATCTATCTAAATTCTTCCCATCCTTCCATCTCTTCTTCTTCTCCACTCTCCATTTTACCTCCTAATAATTCCTCAATATCATGCTCCCATGTATCTATCATATGAGTATTTTTTATTTTCTTCATTTTTGTCATTACATATTTCTTCACCTTTTTTATCATTATTAATTAACCAGAGATCAATCCTGGCTTTTTCAACCATCTTAATTAGATTGATATTATGTTCAATCTTACCAATAATATCACCTAATTTCACTCCCACTTTTAACTGCCACCTCGTTAAGAATAGTATCAGGAGTATGTAACAGTTCAGGGATTTTGTCCTTACCATAATTGTCTTTTTCAGCAGCCCTTTTCTTTGCCAGCTCCTCAATGTTGTAATCTTGTTTTCATTTGTTTCTGTCACTTCCCCTATACATTTCTAAACTTTTTGTATCCAATTCCCCCTTTTTGCTTTCTTAACCATGTGCTCAAAGAAGTCTGGATCCTGGCTAGCATTATAATCCACAAGCTCTAAATATCCATCTTCCACTTCCTCTCCTCCAAGAGCTTTCAGTTGCTTATCAATATATTCTAAAGTATCCATTTTTTTCCAAAGTCACTCCCTCAACTGTATTTTCCATCTTCTCTTCCTCTCCATCTTCAGTCACTGGTTGTGAGTCACCCTCAGTCTCAAACCTACTAACTTTTTGCTGAAGAAGGTCATGTTGTCTTTTGATCTCTTTTTCCAGAGCTATTTTAGCCCTCTCAGCCAGTTGTTTCTTTCTTTCTTCAGCAACTAGTTGTGCAGCCAGTCTAGCTGCCATCTCCTCTAGCACTTCTAATCTGGCCAGCAGTTTTTTCTCTCCTTCTGACATCTCCTCTTCCCCTTCCTTCTTGCTGTAACTGCATTCCCTCCCACTGTCTTTCCTTGAGGAATTATTAACAACAACTTTTTCATATTGTGCTAATGACATTCCCCCCAGGGCACACTTGATTTCTTCTGGTCTTCTTGATTTCCTTTCATCTTCTTCAGTTTCTTTTCGATCAGCTACTTCATCTAGGTTGATATAATCAAAGACATTCCTCTTTTTTCCTTCCTCTATTTTGTACCATCCCTGTTCAGCCACTGATTCTAGGGAGAATTCAATATCATATAGTAGCAATTCTTTTGTAGTAATCTTAGCTCCAGATATAATTTTATGCAAATCTCTGACCCCCACTTTCACCCTGATTTCCTCTCTGTTGTTAATGTTTTCTACATCCACCTCCACAACAGGTCCTAGAGCTGATCCAATTTCACAAATTCCCAGAAAATCTCTCAAAGAATCTGGTAGTCCATGCATCTGAATCCAAATGAAATGTAACTTTCCTTTGGCCTTGTCATCAGGACTCCTAAAGTCCACTTCTATCACAGCTTTTGCTCCCAAGAGTGTAAAATTTTCAAAAAATATAGCTCCACCAGTTTAGCTTTGTTGGGGAATCTGACCAAAAAAGTCTGAGGGCTTTTGAATTTGGCCCTCGGGTCCACCCCAATCAAATATTCTAGCCAGCCCTGCACCAATGTGGTCTCATTCGGCAATCCAGTGTCTTGTGATTATGGCCATTTGATTGGCATGTTCAACGGCAGATATCTCTTTAGTATTTTGCACCACAAGCATCCCAAGCCTTTAGCTCCATATCCAACATACTTAGATACTGGATTTGGTTGTCTGAGGATAGTGCAATCTTCAGTTCTATGAGACCCTCTTTGGCAGACCACACAAAAAATATTGTTGCTACAGTCTTTACTAATATGCCCACTTTCTTTGCATTTGCCATAGATAACCTCTTTTCCATGCCCCCCTTCATTTTTATTTCCACTGCCCTTATCACTAGGTTCTTTTTCTCCATGTGGGACTGATAACACGCCCCCCTTTGGGCACATTTGCCAGCAAATACTGATAGTGTTGTGCCATCTGTTCAAGGGGCACTACTAGGGAAAACCCTAGTAGTAGTGCGGGTTTTGAGGCTATCGGCGGTCTTGAACGGCAGCGCTACTACTACTGGCGCTTCTGACTAAGCTGTTAGTAGTAGCGGTCGCGGACCAACTACTCATTGACTATATCAGCAGCGCTTTTGTGGAATGCACTACTATTAGTTAGCTGTAGTGATTTCCTAGCCCCTCACTACTGCTATATCTTTCATCATTTTCCCCCGCTTGCTGCCCCGTTTCGGTTTCAATAAACTGCAATTTCCAGATACTACTACTAGATATCAATTTCATAAAGCATTATAGGTACTAGGTAGTACTCCCTCCGTTCCAAATTACTAAATCGTGTTTTTAGTCAACCCACGACGAGTAATTTGGAACGAAGGGAGTACTAGATAACAATTTCATGTATAGTCAACATGCATCCTCAAGCAGTACAAGGTCATATCGACGACGATCATCATATGTAGTTCTAGATGATATCGACGACGATCATCATATGTAGTTCTAGATGATATCGACAACGATCATCATATGTAGTTCTAGATGATATAGCCACATACACACATATGTAGTTCTAGATGATATCGAAGACGATCATCCTCCTCAAGCCTGGGAAGTGGGTGTTCCTGATAGTAATTAGGATGGCCTGTCCAACACGAAGATTCTTGCCATCGAGGAATCTCTTCCACCCAACCGAGTTTAAGTGTGTGCGACCGTCCGTGTCCACGCGGTAAGTACAGGTTGTGACGGAGCCCCTTGCGGTAAGGCGTAGTCCAGCTGAGCCTTCTTCATTAGGCTCGATACCATAACTCACAGATAGGCTCTTTGCCAATTTCTGAATAAGAAAAACATATCAATTAATAAAAAGCCTCGCGCATACTCTTGCAAATAGGTATATATGGATTATCTACACTATTAATAGTTCCTTAGATTCTACACTAATAAGCATGTGATTGAACTCTACACTAAAATATATCATCGACTAGATTCCGCACAACATATCATTGAACTCTACACTAAGCATATCATTGGATAATTTGCATTTGTAAGTATAACATATCATATCATGTCGATCGACCATGGTACTTGTCAGGCGGGTCACGAATGGCACCCCGACAATGTCGACGTGGCGGAATTATGTCCCATAGGTACTTTACCTCCTCCTCGCTCAGCCTCATTCTTTGAGCTACGATGGCTTCATGAAGTGGGTCCTCATCATCTTCATCGAGTGGGTCCTCATTATCTTCATCATCTTCGTCATCTTCATCATCTTCTACCAGGTTGATATAATTGACAGCCAGCTTGGGTCTTTCTGCTCTGAAGGAGAAGCTGATCAACTCACCACCAGTAAGACAATTGGCGACATATTGCATCCTTTCTCGACCTCCATAGTGTACGGGCCCCCAGGAGCCTCAAATGTCATAGTGTCTCCTGTCAGCTTGTTGAATTTCAACCTCACATTGCATGGGACGATCTGTGTAAAAAAAGCAAAATGACACAATGCAGTAATGCCAACACTAAAAATAAAATAGTTGTTACATTTCAGACAATTTCTTACCACCACATGACGAAAACTCGGCTAGAAGTAGATGCCGAATAGCTTGCCAGTTGCAAGGCTGTTGGCGCACCTTGACTTGCACAATCGACATGGTGGTGGTAGTGGTGGCGCCATTTTCCTAAAGCAATATGAGCAAGGATTAGCGATCCACTTCATAGGAAAGAAAAATAATTGTTAAATCAAAATGTTCTATAAATCAACTAAATCAACTAGCCTATTAAATCAACTTGCCTACTAAATCAACTAAATCAAAATGTTCATAGATCAACTAAATCAACTAGCCTATTAAATCAACTAGCCTATTAAATCAACTTGCCTACTAAATCAACTAAATCAAAATGTTCTATAAATCAACTAAATCAACTAGCCTATTAAATCAACTTGCCTACTAAATCAACTAAATCAAAATGTTCTAAATCAACTAAATCAACTAGCCTACTAAATCAACTAAATCATATGAACTAAATCAAAATGTTGCATATGAACTAGCCTACTAAATCAACTAAATCATATGAACTAAATCAAAATGTTGCATATGAACTAGCCTACTAAATCAAAATATAGCAGGGAGGAGGGGTTGTGGATGGAGGAGGGAGAAGGGAGAAGGAGGGGCGACTGGAGGAGGGAGGAGAGAGTAGGATGGAGGAGGAAGGACGGAGCGAGGAGGGGCCGGCTGGCGGTGAGTCGAGGGAGGACAGAGGAGGAGGGTGGTACCGAGTCCAGCGAGGAGGAGGAGGTGACGGCAGCGCAGAGGGAAGAGGGGTAGGCGACGGCGCCTGGCGGGGGCGACGGCGGCCGGTGGGGAAGGACCGGTGCGTGGGGGGGGGGGGTTGAGGGGGAGAAGGAGTGAGTGTGAGTGTGAGTGTGGATCGTATAGAGGAGAGCGTGGGTGGTGAGAGATATCTAGTTTTAGCAGTAACGCTCTAAAGGTAAAGGTGCTACTACTAAACTACCTACCAGTAGCGCGCTCCGAATTAACGCGCTGCTGCTACAACTAGCTTCGCGGCGGGGTCGAGGGAATCATAGCAGTAGCGCGGCTTAGAGGAGGCGCGCTACTGCTATGTTTATTTCAGCAGCAATCTTTGCAGAGAGCGCTCTTTGCTACATTGCAGCGCCTTAATTTAAAACTCGCTGCTGGTAAGATCCTGTCTATAAGCTTTTCCCTAGTAGTGGGGTATAAATCCCATTTGACCCAAACCTAGCCCCACAGGTAGAATCTGGGGAAAATTCTGGGTAGATGTAGCTTGAACATCCTTCCCCACACTCTGTTTCCCTTGATTGCCCTCTTTCTGATTGTGATATGTCTCCCCTCCTCTTTATCCAGAAACAGTGACCTCAGATCTGCCCTCTCCTCTGTTTTAATAATCGAATCTGCCTCTGTTCCCTCCGAAACTCCCAGTCCCACTGCTCTTCTTTCTTCATAACCATTTCCTCCCCCAAAATTGTTATGGAATCTATCTCCTCCACTGCTTCTTCCTGCCCCTCCCCCATACCTGAAATTTCCACCCCCTTCTCTTCTATCTCCATATCCCTGATTTCCGAAATTCCTGCCGGGTGGTGAATTATTTCTGCCTGAAGAAAATTTACCTCTCCCTCCTGGACCTCCTCTGCCAGTCCCAGCCTGCCAGTTTCCTGATCTTCCAGCCATATCTGCTTTCCTGCTTCCTTGAGCTTCCGCCGCCTCCTCACTCTCGAAAAGCTGGAGGAAGAAAGGGTCAGTAAACCCTAGGGGAGGGATGTGGTCAGGTTTTATACCTCTTTGCCCCCACTCCCCCTCCCTCTCTTTTTGTAATGGGGGCCTTATCCAACCCATCTTCTTTATTCTCCGGCCAACTAACCAATCCCTCACTCCCAACTTTCTCTGTTTCCACTCTCTCTGTCACTTCCGCAATATCTACCACGGTTTCAACATAATTCTCTAAAAAACTATTCTCGGGAATTTCATATGTTTTAACCTTGGGTTTTTCATCATTTTTAGCGTCTATATTCATCTGTGTCAATCCACATTTTTGTATTTCAAAATCATCGTCCCCTTCTACTCCATCTAACCAACTAGGAATTGGGCAAAGATCACCGATTTTGGGAACCAGGGGCCTCATTTTTATCAATGCTAGCTTAACATCCCTATCATGATACTTTCCCCAATTTGGTGAATCCATGTCAGGATAATGGGTTTGAGAATTTTTTCCCCCAACTCCCCTCATTTTCCTATTTCCCTCCATATCCTACATCAAGCAACATACTCAGAACATAGTCATCCATCCTAGCTTTCTGTCTACGATTAATTCACTCAATCCGGTGATTTTTTTATCAAATCTGCTCACCATTCTCCCACTGTTATCTAGTGTATGAGATGGCAAATATGCAGAGGGATTGGTTTTTTTTCTCTTACCTTCATCAGTAGCTTCTTCACATTCAGAATCCGAATCCCCCCCCACATCAGCAACCAAAATCGATTGCTAGATGAGGAAGAATTCAGATTCGCCCAAGCAGGCGAGCGGAGAAGCGAGGCTGCGAAGTTGGGGCCGGATTCAGGCGAGGTGAGCGCCTTGGGACCCCCGCCGCCGCCCTGTCCGCCCTCGCCTGACCAAACCTCCCACTGCTGCTGCCTCAGTCGATCTCGATTGGGGTCAGGTTCGACCCTGGAGCGGGCAGCGCCATCACCACCTCGCTTGTCTGCAGTGCCGCAGGATTCATCGCCGGCTTCAGCTCCGCGGTGGAGAAGGAGAGGAACGGGGCCCATTTTGCCGTCCGCACCCCATCCTCTGACTCCGCCTACGCCATTGCCCACAGGAGCACCTCCAGAGAGTGGTGCCCCTTCTTCGTGGCACTCACCTCCCTCTCCTCCTCCTCCGAGAGCGCATCTAGCACCACCTGTGCCTCTGCATGCTTCTCCGCCTTGGTTTGGAACCAAGCCCCAATCTCCATCAGTCGCGCGCGCTTGCGACGATCTCGCCCCCCAAACTCCATCAGCCGCGCCTCCGAGATCTCCACCATCTCCGACGAGATTCTCTCTCAGACTCCGCCGCTCGCCGTGGTCAAGGTTGGCGAGGTGAACGATTTGGTGTGTCGACTCCACTCCCCTCCCTCCCTCATACTTATTGTCGTCCACACACCCGCCGCCATGCGCGCTGCCCGAGGCATGGTGCGCCGTATGGCCAGTCCCACCATGCGTGTGCACAACGTGACAAGGATATTGAATCACCACTTTAGAGTCGAATTTTGTACCGTGTACCCATGTGCAGTGGTCTATCTCCACCCCCTCGCCGTCGATGAGGTGCCAGCTATGGCCTCGCGCCGCCACGATCCCTCGACGGTATTCAAGTATGTCCGCCGCCTGGAGATCTGGCAAGCGAAGTCATCGGAGTCGCCCCCCGTGTCGCCTTTCGTGCAGGAACGAAGCCAGAAAATAGAGAGGGGGGGGGGGGCAAGAACAAAAAACATCAAAATCTTTGGATATATAGTCACATAACTTAGTAAATATTGGAAGATAAAAATAGTCAATGTACGTATGTTGCTCCACAATAAGAATAAAAATTACATATCTATTAATTTGAAGTCGGATTTACGAGCACCGGTATCAAATATCTCAATAATATCGTCGGAGCTAAACTTGGCTGCTATTTCCTTCTCAATGTAGACTATAGTGCAATGACGAAGAAAATCATCTCCCAATTTACTTCGAAGACGTGTCTTGACAAGTTTCATTGCGGAAAAGGCTCGCTCTGCTGTTGCAGTTGACACTGAAAGAGTTATTACTAATCGTAACAACCTCTCAACCATAGAATAATCAAAAGACTTGCTAGTTTTAATTATTCCTTTTGTCATATCAGCAAGTGATTTGCAATTTTTGATCTCTGGATGGTTCAATGTATCAAGCTGGAAATGTGGTAATTCACACTCCAACCGATCTCTTTCTTGACTAGAAAATCAGCAGGATAGAAGTTTTCCATTAAAGTGCATATCTTTGACTTGTCGAAGGCATCATGTCTAGGGTCCAATGATGAACAAAGATCTAGAAGCTCCGTAACTTGAGAACTGAATCGATCATTCAACTCTATCACTTGTTGATCTATTGCAACATTAAACACATCTACTTTGTAATGATGGATAATGATGTTGTCCAGGGACGATTTTGGGGGAGGAGGGTCCCCCAACGATCTCGTTATGCCTTCAAAAATATCGCTCGTAACTAATAGCTATCCTGCCCCCCCTAAAAAAATATCGCCCATAACTAATAGCTATCCCCTTTAAAAAAATGCTAGACATACAAAGACTTACACGCTTTTACACGCTCCTTCCATCTAACAACCAATCACAAACCTCTCCCCCCTGATTTTCAGGAGGGTGGGCCGCTCCGCTCACCTATTGACCAATCAAGGTTAACCATCCCGTGTCGCCTCTCATTCGTATATTACTGCGCGCACAAGTAGTGACACATACATACATCGCCGGGGCGTGTACGTATATGCCGAACCGCGAGTAGGTTGGCGTGCACGGCAACACACGGGACGGCATGGACGCGTGCATGCATGTCATCGACGTGCCGTTGCTGCTGATAGCACGCACACGCGCATGGCATGGTCACTCACGCGAAAGGAAGTGAGCGACCGCGACGGCGACCGATCCAGCACCACCGCTCGGTCACCTCAGTGACCGAGCAGCTGACCACGGAGTCAATATCTTCAAATTAAAGCACCGATTCGCTTGTAGTATGCCTGCATCATAGCTGCAGGTACGTAGCCCGGTCGATCTGATCTCTGTTTACCGGTACTACATCTACAGTTCTACAGTTGTACTCCCCTTGGCAATATGACCAGTCCATGAGCCACTGATCTAGTATACGGTCGGACTCGGTCGACCCATCGTGATACGTAAAACGAACAGTGATATGCATGCATGGCCTCGCGGTGCCGAGTTTCGGATATGACCTAACGAACGAGCCAGCGGATGTAAGAGCATCTACAGCCACGCTCGGCAAATACGACCCCTCCAACGCCGCAGACACGTCTCGATTACCTCTCAAATAATACATGCCACATCTGGATACTTCAAATTAGAAACCTAAAGCCATATTATTATACGCAACGCAGCGGTCTTTGACGGGAGCCTCGTCCGGTTCCGCTCCCGCCCGCCCTGACCATGTCCGGCGGCTGGTTTCGCCCCTTAGAGTGTCGGTTCAGTCGCCGGCAAGGTAGGGTAGGTCATGAAACACGAGCCGGCTCACGGGACTCAATGCGCCGCCTTCTCACATGTCCTACTCTTCCTCGTCAAAGCTTGGAACTTGTTGGGTGCCAGTGGACGTTACATCGATGATGGATCCGTCCGGGGACGAGCCACCAACGTCCACCATGATGCGGTTGCGTCGCCCGGGCTGATGTGCCATACGGGGCGCTGGAGAATGCGACTCCGCCTCGCCGACATCCGCCGCCGCCTCCCGCGCCCGGTGCTTTGCACGGCGGGCACCCCATGCCATGGCCTCATGGGACGATGGTGCATTCCAAATATCGACGCGCCATCGGAGGGGTTGCGCGTCCGCCAGTGCGTTTGGACGCCAGACAGACTATGGCATTCGGCGAGGCAGCTACGGCCGGCCTAGTGACGGATCCATGCGTCTTTCGGGTGGACGCAATGGATTCCCGACGAATGGAGTCCGAGCGCAGCCGTGCACAGGAATCCTCCCGTCCGCGACAGAGCGCAAGCCGGGCAGCCATCTCCTTCTTGCAGCCGCGTGGGATGAGCTTGGGGTCGACGGATCTGGAGGTGAAGGACTCGGATCCGCTGCCCGCCATGCCAGGGACGACCTGAAAGAGCCGAAGACGAGCTTGGGTGGCGGAGAGGAGTGGGAGGGAAGGGGAGTGAAGTAGTTAGGGTTTGGTCCGACGAGCGGATAAGAAGAATTTTATGTGGGGTCGAATGAGCCAGCATGGGCCGGATCCACCGTGGCGTGCGTGCCCAGGCGCACCTAGCGCATATCCGCTCCATATTTGGGCTGAATGTGAGAGGTGCCGCTCTATCCGAACGCTTAAAGGGCCGTTTGAGGTGCTCGTCTGTGTAAAAAATTGAGACCGAACAGTGCGGCCTGCCCGAGCGTACGAGATGGATTAGAGGCGCCGTAGACTGTAATGTAACTGCAGTGCTATATGGGCGCAGACTCGTCACTGTGGCCTGTGAGGACCGAGACGAAAGCCAGAGTGAGGAGTGAGACGAAAGCGGCGGGTACATGTTCCCACTTGCCTCAAGGAGCAGATCAGACGACCCTAGCTAGCTAGTCACGGATGTCCATCGTCAAGCGTCGCCCATTCCATTGCACCGTGCCAACCGGCCGCTGGCAGGCCGGCGACCGCTGTTCCTAGGTTCGTTCACACCGCCCTGACACATTGCTGCCAGACATGACGATTTGATCCATCTCTATCTAGTACAACAGAGACGCATCAACAGAATTTGAAAGCGGTGGATGATGTGTGGAGGCTTAATGCTCGAGTGATTTTGGGTTTTCATCAGATTGATCTCTCCTTTTACTGAGTATATAAAATAAGTAATTGTATGTACTAGCCTAAAAGGTCGTCTTAAATTTTGAGATGGAGGTAGTAATTGATATTCTTGTGCAAAGTAGCTACATACATGTTTCCTTTGGAACATCGTGGTAATTACACCTGATAATTGGTTTTATTTTAAAATTTTCAAAATACGTCAAAACTTTCCAAAACTCTTTTCCAACAAACTTGAACTGTTATTTCTGTCGTGCAAAAATATTATGTAAAGACATATCCTCTAACAAAATTCTGCTAAAAATGACAAATTACCCAAGACATATAGTGACGCGTTGCTAACTCACAAGACCACTTCTGTCTCAAAATTATATACGGGCGGCGAGGTGTTGCTGGAGCGCGGGCGGTGTCGTCTTCTTTGGGACCTTAGGAAGAAGGCGGTTGAATGTGGAACAAAGTCTCGTAAGCCTTTGATATTTTTGTTTGACGATCCACGCTGATCTGGTTGAACGCTCAATTTATATGGGAAGTCCCAGGCTTCTTTAATACGCATCCTCAAATAGCCCGCAAACGTCGGAACCGAATTGTACAACGCATATCCAATGCAGACCTGCATTTGCCGTGAACAACCCGTTCGTTTGTTTTTTCACAAACTGGAGACAAACATGTCGAAGCTTTGGGGAGTCCGAACATCCATATGACGACCATAAGCCACTACACTCTCCGTGCGCGCAAGGCCACTGGGCGGCGGCGGGGCGTCTCTACCTCTTGTCCGTCGCGGCTGGCGCGGGGCAGCCAGATCGGGCGGAGCGCCGGGCTAGCGTGGGGTCGGGCGGCGCAGCGGGCCGGTTTCTTGGCGACGTTGTGCGCGGTGGCGGCGGCGGCCTGCGCGCGGTGTGGTGGTGGCTGCGTGGTGGGCTAGATCGGTGGTCGCGATCGCTGCCGGGTTTAGATTGGATCCAATTCTGGGTCTTCGGCTTGAACGCCGTCGGCCGCTGTGGGGTGGTGGTAGTCGTTGCTGATCACGGCGGATCACTGGATTTGGTTACGATGGATTCTTCTCGATCCTCCTTCATGGTGGGTTGAGCCCCATGGCTCTCTCATCTGCAGGTTTCGGTTCATGGTTGTTGCCGGATCCAGAGCTGACGGAGGTTTGGTGGTATAGGATGTGGACCGGAGGAAACTTTGATCGGCTCGTTCGGTCCGGCATCGGCGACGTCTCTCGACGTTGTTACCCTCCATGGAGGCGATGTCGAGCTCTCTCCTATCCACCTCCGAACCCCTCCAGGACGAAAGTCCAAAATTCAGTTTGGATTGGGCGGCGGCGGCGTCCTTTGTGTCGTACCCTCCATGGAGGCGCCGTCTTGGGAGGTTCTGTTGTTCGGCATAGAGATGTTGTGGGTGATGGACTCCGCTTAGCTCCAGCAGCGGTGACGGTGTGGAGGTTGCTAGGAGGTGCGGCGTTGTTTCTACCGCGTCGATGACAACGAGTATTGGCGGCATGGTGCAACTCGATATCGATGACAGATGCGGCTGGATGGACGAGCGCAGGGCGGTGGCGCTGCCTGGCGCCATGGTGGCATCGCCAGATGACATGGCAAGGTCTTTGCGTCAGTACCTGCTCTGAAGATGGTTAGGTGGATGACCGCGGCGGTAGCCTTGGTGAGTGCGCCGGACAGGTGTGACCCATTCCCGGTATGTGGCTGGGATGGGGCATCCGGTATTAGATGTTAGGTTTTGGTGCGATGTCTGTTTGGTATTAGGCTCGGACATTCGGCACCCCTGCATCAAGGAGATAGGAATAGTGACATGTCTCGCCAAGATGGTGGTTTCAGGCTTACTGATGTAATGCTTTGTAAGGTATCTGAGAATAATTAATAAAATGATTGCATGCATCGTCCAGATGCAGAGGCTGGGGCAATGCTCCTTTTCCAGAAAAAAGAGGGAACAACCAGTGGCGGGTGTACAGGGTGGCTAGGGTGGGCGGCGACCCACCCTGGGATTTTGAATGTGCTTATATACCTATATCTATAATTGGGCCAGAAAGAAAAAAAACGGTCCAGTAACTTATCCAGGGACGAACGCATCACACCTTGTCCAAGTAGTACCCTCGTCTCGCTCGGTCGCTCCCCTCGCACAACGACTCCTCTGCGGCTCTGCCCGACCCCGACACATACCCTACCAGCCTTCGCAGCGTCACCGTTCCTCGCGGCTTCGCCGGTCGACGGCCGCCGGCCGGAGCCCGGAGTTCTACCGTACATGAGGCTCCCGACTCCCTCTTCCCGGCTTCCCACCCGGCCGCCCGGTCCAGCTGTGCCCCTGCCCTGCGCGCGGCTACTCCCCTGCGAATTGCGGTCCCGGCGTCCCGCCTCCCCTTTTTGGCGCCCCGCCGGACCGGCCGCCCCCCTTTAAAAGCCCCACCACGGCGGCAAACCCCTGACCGATTTTAAGGTACCCAAATACCTCAATTTCAGACTTAGGGTTTGCTTTTTTTTGCCCCAATTTCATGTACATGAACTGATGAACACATACATAATTTTGCACAAGTACTTTGGTTAAATCGGTCTATATTCATAAATGATGTGAGATTATAGCTTGCTTGAATGAAGCCACAAAGGCTTGAATTTTGCCTCAATTATTTCATTATAGTTGTCTTGAATGAAGCCAACTATCATTTCTTCCTCAATTACTTTCATTTTGTACATAATGCCTCAATTTACTTGTGTATTGTGTGTTTGTTACCGAATTATTAAAGAATGAAGAGGGCTAGAGACATTGTTTCTCTTTTCCAGAGAAGCTATTACAATAGGGAAGAAGAAGGCAGGGAATATGTCGGATATGGCCGAAGAGCAAACCGGGGAACTTTTGTGTATGCCTTTTGTGATTGAAGAGCAAACTCATTAACCAACCATGTCTATGTCGAATGTGACCGTAGAGCAAACGGAAGAGCATTTCCTACCATGAGTTTAGTCAAGAGCAAGTTGAGAAAATAAGATGGGTGATAGTCTTTTGGATATTTGACAAGTCACATACATTGAGATGGACGCTTTCTCTCAGGTGAATGAAGATGATATAATTGATACCTTCATGGCAATACAAAAGCGTAGGCCAGAAACATAGTATTTTTGAACTTGTCAAGGTATGTACTATGGTCCAGGTAGTATTTACTATATAGGCTTCTTTATGCAAAATTAAGATTTAATTGAGAATTTTAGTGTGTTCATAAGACCATATATTTCTTTATGATATTGATGTAGTTAGTTAGAACATTCACATATCATATTGCCTATAAAAAAATTCGGACGGACCATCCTGGTGTCAGATGCTAGCTCCGCCACTGGGAACAACTCTCAATCACGAGTTTCTGTAGTGTGTTTTGGTGGAAGGAATTTAACAAGTTGTATGTTTTGGCAGTAAACAAATAGAGGTGAACAATATTTCTTTGAGTTAATTGAGGCGGACATTCGAGGTATAGGGTTGGATGACAAACTCCCGTATCATGTCCGCAGACGCGTTCGAACGCGGTCCACAGATAGATAGTGTCGGTCTTAGGGGATATCGTGCGAGATGCCCTCATAATAGCCACATCGAAAAACACGGTATGTGCTTTATTTTTGAAAGAACAATAAAGTTAGGTATAAACAAGGACTAACTAGGTGTAAATCGACTGATAAACATTTCATGCCAAGCCGTTTCTTTCTAAACCTTTGGATTAAGATCCGACCGATCGTAGTTCCAACTCATTTTTTTGCGAGATTCGTAGTTCCAACTCCAGCCGCTAGCACAGTTCCTCTTCTTCCTATGTCCGTTGCCAGATCCAACCCAGATTGAATCGTCTGCCTCCGCAGCCTTGCCCTCCCCTCAAACTTCCCCACCGTCGTGTTGACGCCACCCTAGTCATCCCTCTAACCTCCGCGAACCTGCAGCCGAGCACTACTAAGATAGACACTCGACGAGTCTACACTCCCACACCTATAATATATACCCACGGGTTGATACTTCCCCGACGAGCCAGCGGCCACTACTTCCTTTCCTCCGAAATCGACTGTCCCAAAAACATAATAGCACAACAAACAGTTCTCCGAAGAGCCTTTATATGAATCTCTTCGCAAAATGGCTAACTCTGACAAATAATTTCCCCTCACTTAGTTTGCCTGCAATGGGAGTATCATAGGCGGTATCATGTTTGCCAACTAGACATTTTTATGAGGTGGCAAGCAATTAAATGAAGAAATAGAGAATTTGGTTTCATATCATGATATTGTATTTAATGTTGTTCAACAACCTAAGATAGTAACTATGATACCACGTACAATGGAAGCAATATTATGCACTAGTATCATATGCATGATACTACTGTTTAATACTACACCCCATTGCGGGCAGCCTTAACTAGATAAGATTAAATACAGATAGTTGGTATAATTTTACATCTTTTTAATTATTGCCTAGATTAAATATAATTGTATTGCACAATAGATATACATTAACGTAGTAAAGATATGCCAAAAGGAATTTCGTTAACTCATTGCTAGATTTCAAGGATTTAATAACTAAGATTAATTGTGTTAACTACGGATACATCATCTTGGCTATGAAATAGCTAATTGTGACAAAATAATTTGCCCTCACTTAACTTCCGTTTCGAAGAAAAAAAATCCCCTCACTTAACTAGATAAGATTAAATTCACATATGGTAGTATAATATTACATTTTTCTATTATTGCCTAGATTAAATGTCTTTTTATTGCAGGATATATATCCATAACGTGGTTAAGATATGCCAAAAGGAATTTCGTTGACCCATTGGTAAATTTGGAGGAATTAATTAACGAAGATTAGTTGTGTTAGCTACGAATACATCATGGCAGCCCTGCATGGCCGTAGCTAATTTGGCCCGTCCACATGGAGACCCCATCCACCGTCGTCCACGATAAAAAAGACAACATCCAGGCGCAAGGCAACCAGCCGAGCCTGGCGGGGTCCATCTCCCTCACGAGCTCCCCCAAAATCCTCCACTCTCCACTACTGCGCTGCGCACACAGACCAATCAGTCGACCGACAATGGCGGTTCCCACGCCGCAGCGCCGTCTCCTGGCGGCCGCCATGGCCCTGCTCCTCGCCCTCGCCTCCTCCGGCGCCGGCGCTGTCGCCTTCGCGGGGCCGATCAAGACGGTGGTGGTGGTGGTGATGGAGAACCGGTCGTTCGACCACATGCTGGGGTGGATGAAGCGGCTGAACCCGGCGATCGACGGCGTGACGGGGGCGGAGTGGAACCCGGCCAACGCGTCGGACCCGTCGGCGGGGCCGCGCGTCTACTTCGGCGACGGCGCGCAGTTCGTGGACCCGGACCCGGGGCACTCGTACCAGGAGATCCGGCAGCAGGTGTTCCGGGTCCGACGACGCGTCCGGGCCGCCGCGGATGAACGGGTTCGTGCAGCAGGCGCGGTCCATCGGCGGGGGCAACATGACGGACGCGGTGATGAATGGGTTCGCGCCCGACAGCGTGGCCGTGTACCGGGAGCTGGTGTCGCAGTTCGCGGTGTGCGACCGGTGGTTCGCGTCCGTGCCGTCGTCGACGCAGCCCAACCGCCTCTTCGTCCACTCCGGCTCCTCCGGCGGCGCCACCAGCAACAACCCAGAGTACGTAATCCCTCCTTCTTCAAGCCATGACTCTGTTCTGGTTCTGTCCATCTCTCCGACGAATGCGTCTTGATTCGTTGCGTGTGCACGGTGGATTCGATTCAAACCTGCATTTCGGAGGGCAGGGAGAGGGGTGGGTTGGTCGCCAACAAGAACAAAATAAATTAGATATTGATGGTAGGTTGTTGGGATGATGCGCGCTCAGATATATAGGAACAAGAATGCCATGATCATGCTAATTGTAGAAAAGTGCTAGCTCTATACGAGGGAGTTGCGTATTAGCAGCACGAACACGATCGATGGGGACGTCTTTTAAGTATATCATCTCTCTGTTTTAGAATTCGCATTTGCAAAATGGATATATTTGTAACTAAAATACGCTCAGATACATCCATTTCTGCAATGATGAATTACGAGGAAGATATATGAACATATATATGTATGTAGGCACCTTTGTGATTTAATAGATGCCATATTTTCTTTCAAAAAACAGATGCTATATTTGTGGTTAGTTTTTAATCCCGTTGTGTTTTTAGGGAGGAGTATAATTTGCTTGACTGTTCTTTCTAAGCACGGTTTCTAGACCATATTCACATCCTAATAATACAATACTAAATTTATTTGGTTTACGCTGGTTAGGTCGTCAAATCAGTGGTCTTGTTTTGGTCAAAAGTAGCTACGTGGCAGCATGTACAGCCAGACGTAATAGCCTGTTGCCGGAAGGAGCTACTACGATAGCTTGCGCTGACGTTAGTGCGAAGCAGAGTGGGCGATTGATAGTATCTGGCTGGGACAGAGCATTCAGTGCACGGAGACTATGCTGCCCTTGTCGGCAGGTTTCTCTATGCTGCCCAAACCCTGCAAGGCTATAGGATATCGGACACAGCAATCTAATCATACATGAGTGAGTATTTAACTAAGAAGATCACAGGGACCATTTTGTTCCTCTTTCTTCGACAATACAGCAACCATGTAGTCAGTCACACGGCCGTTGAACGAACTACTTCCTCAGTAAACAAATATAAGTGTTGTAGTAGTGATCTAAACGCTCTTATATCTCTCTATTTACAGAGTGAGTAACTCCTAATCTGAGCAGAACTACTAGTAGTATAGTAACACTTTGCACAAAGGTGGTGCAATTCAAGTAGGACTGCGCTACGCATTGGTGTGCAACAAATTGTTGCCTCGCTCCGACGTTGTTCCTTTGCGAAAATGTGCTACTAGTGGAGTGGTACCGTTTTCATCTTTTGTATCGGGCAAGGGCAGCTCTTATCCGAGTGCTTTTCCTCTTCCTTCGTTGAGCAGCAAAGCCAAGCACTCGTTGGGAAAAGAGCTTTAGCTGACATTACAGTGTCTAACGTGTCTAATGTGAACCCGCAAAAAAATGTGAGAGGAGTAATAATAATAATCCAAGAAAATGACATTTGATTGGAGAGGCCGGCTGTGATTAGCCGACACGAGGAACCCAAATGCCGGCTGCCAAATCTTTCTTTGCATATATATATGGGCCACGCGTTGCTTTCCTGCGTCTCTGCTTTTTGTCTAGCTGCGGACATCACTCACGCTGCTGCTGCTGGATGCGGCTAATCAAATAACTAATCCTAGCAGCACTAGCACCACTCCTAGTACTACGATCGGCTCGTCAATCATCAAATAACTAAGCTAATCGCCAGAGGAGAGGACGGTGCGCACGACCAATCATGCATCCATGTTCCTTTTTCTTTTTAAGAAACACATGCATCCATGTGAAACTGTTGAGACCTGGCGACTTCTAGGCGGCGGCCCGCCTCGCTGAACCGTGGGACCAGAAGGATCACTGGGCTCACCGTCAGTGAGTCTCTCTCGACACGTCTCTTTCAGAGTTTCCGTCGTCCAGCCAGTGACTAGAGTAGAAATCCGTGCATGCCCGGTCCTGTCCGTGACACGAGAGCTGGCCTTGCGACCTCCCATGACCTTTGTCGGTAGTACTACTACTTCACATGGGATGAAGTGAAGTGAGATGCGGGAACATCTCTGTACCCTCAACGCGTTCGAAGGTAAAAAAAAGGAAAATGAACCACCGAGGTTCCATGCTGCGCACGTAGCACGATATACGTTTTTACAGAGCAGCAGAGGTACCCGACTACGTTTTCTAGTGGAAACATCAATATGTGATTACGTTTTTTCTGTTTTCGAAGAATACTTTTTTTTAGAATACGTTTTTTATACGTGATTACGTGTTCTTTGATTGCTTTTTTTTTTTGAGACAAACGTGTTCTTTGATTGCTGTCCTCCTTTGTATCATGTATCATGGCAGGTCCAAGTACTAACCTGGTTTCAGCCCAACATCGCACGTCTGGCCCTCTAACCAGCAATTTTATTGGGCCTCCTTACAGCCCAGCCTAGTCGGCTGGATCCGAAATGAGCAAAACAGAGTTCGGCGCCCGTAAACTTCAGAATCCAGAGCATATGTTTTCTTTTACACTCCCCTAACAAAATGATCTTTTCTACTACGAGGAAGCTAAAATCCTTCCGGCAGGAATTCTGCGACAGATCCGCACGACTCCAACGCCGTCAGATTTAGATCGTGCGACCATGGCTTACCGAAATGATAAGTTCGCTGATATTACGAGCCCATGCCACCGCCTAGTGAAGAAAAACGGCCGTCACCTCTCGCATGTCTCCTCTCGATCCTTCTCCTCGCGAGGCCATAGGAGAAGAGCGCTTGATCATGTGCCCGTCGGCTCACAAAGGCTAGCCCCGCCCGGCAAACCGCCTCCTCCATTGTCTCGCATCCCACTCTCATCCCTTCAACGTCCTTTCTCTCCTTCCATGCGCGCGTCCTACCTCGCTTTGCAGCGGCTCGTCCATGGCTGAAGCCATGGCACGGTTGTTGCTCCGTGATTCGCGTCAAGCCATGGCACCGGTTCTTGCTCCAGCGTCCGCGCGGCCTCGCCTTGGCCTCCCCCTCCGCATTGTGTGCCATTCCGCCCGAGGCTGGCCGATCTTCTTCCTCCGCTCGCTGACTGCTTCTTCTACAGCCCATCTCCTCCCAACCACGCCTTTGCCGCCCTATTCCCCAAGCTCCTTGGTCGGGCCATGGTGCTCGCCCACCTCCCTGCTCCACCATTGGGCGGCTTGCCGGTGCAAGACCGAGCCCAACAGCCAGCGCTGCACACCGCCGACGCGAAGGAGGAGCTAATCGCGACAGTCCCGTTTAGCAGGCCGGTGAAAATGGAACCCGGGTCGCCGGCACTGTCTGGTGATGAATGAGATGGACGTGGGTTGTTGACTTGTTGTCCCGTATCTCTGCTTCTCTGGGTTCATGGACCCGGACGTTACTTGCATGGCCATTCCCATGGTTCCTTGCATTGACCAATGGTCTAAACAAAGCAACAACAAAAATGGGGTTAAGCTGATTCATTAGCATGTGTGGTTTGGTCAGAGTAAACGCTTAATTTGTTAGAGTTGGGCGTTGGACGCATGGGTGACTGTTATTCTGAATTTTTGGAAGACAATATGCTGAAGAGGAACACTTTTTGTCGTTAAAAAGGATCTTTTTTGTCGTCATCTAATTTTGGAACAAGTGATTTTCACTTTGCTTTTACGTGTTTTTTTTTGTTTCTATACCTACTATTCACGTTGAAAAACATATTCCGATAATTTTAAGGTAGATGGCGTGATATAATATATTCTGCACACATAATAACATATGTATAAACAACACCGTAACTTTTTGACCTCAAGGAAATAAAGTTGTTGAAAAACAAACCCCGGTAACTTATGTGCATAGCATGGTAATAATATATGCACAAAGACCTGATAACTTATGTACAAATACCGCGGTAATTTTTGACCGGGAGATAAGTTGTTAAAAGAGATACCCCGGATAGCTCATGCCTAAATAGCTTGATAATATACGACTATAGACCTGATATCTTATGTACAAGCACTGCGATAACCTTTGACGGTGGATAAGTTGTTAAAAAAACTTCTGATAACTTATGTAAAAATAGCATGAATATACAAGCATAATAGAGCTTATGACTCATATACAAACACCGCGTCAATTTTTGACCCAAGGAAGAAAATTTGTTGAAATATACCTCGGTAACATATGTGTAAATACCATGATAATATACACATTGTAGACATGATAACCTATGTACATACACCGTCATAACTTTTTGACCAGGGCAAAAAAAGTTGTTGAAAAATATTTCCACGATAACTTATGTGCAAATAGCATGGTAATGCAAGCACACCAGAGCTGATAACCCATGTACAAACGCCGCGGTAACTTTTGACCCATGGGATAAAAGTTATTGAAAAACATACCCCGGTAACTTATTTGTAAGTAGCATGGTAATATATGCACCATAGCCTTGATAACCTGGTAGCTCATGTGTAAATAACTTGGTAATATATGAGCCATGGAGCCGATAACTCACCTACAAACACCATGATAATTTTTGACACGGGAAAAGGTTGTTGAAAACATACTCCTAATAACTCTGTGTAAATATATAGCATGGTAATCTATGCACCGCAGAGTTGATAACTCACATACCAACACTGTGTTTACTGTTTAACCGTGTTTACTCATTGCTAGCGATTAGATTTAGGTTTGCTTGCTTTTATTTTTTACTACTGTTGCTAGTGCATTTTTTATGCAGCGGGCGCGATTTCCATTTTTATTTTTTCTGGATCTTGTCACCGGTCATAAACCGTGTAACGTGGTTTGTTTTATGATTTTTTTTATTTTCTATTCGCTCCTTTTCCAATAAAATACATATTCTATTTTCATCACTTTTCTTTTCTTTGTTGCGAGAAGATTTTTACGGAAGCACAAACAAGTTGTTGAAATATAAGCCAATATTTTTGTGTGAATGAAATGATAATTTGTGACCGTAGACTTTATAACTTATGTAGTACCATCATGATAAGTTTAGCCCAAGGAAAAAAGTTCACAACCCGTAACCTTCATGTGGAGAGCATAGTAATATAAGCATCGCAACCTTTTTAACTTATGTTCAAACCCAACAAAAAATTGACCAAGCAAAAAAGTTGTTGAAAAATATACTCCTGGTAACTTCTACATAAATAGCATGATAAAATATGCATCATTTACCTGATAACTTAAGTACAAACTACACGATAACTTTGCCCGGGGAATATTCTTTTAAGCATATCCCGGGGTGGGTGAGTTGTTGAGAATTTACCCAGGTAATTCCATGTAAATGCATGGTAATACACTCACAACATGGCTGATAATTCACGCACAAACACCGTGATAACCTTTTGACCAAAAAAAGTTGTTGACAAACTTACACGGGTAACTTATATGAAAAGATAACATGGTAAATATACGCACGGCAGAGCTGGTAACTTACTTAGCCGAAGTGTGATATTTTCTTGACCAGGACAAAAAGTTGTTGAACCGCCCTCCTCGGTAACTCATGTTTACTAGCATGGTAATATACGCATAGAGGTGTTGATAAATTACTTAGCCCAGACATGGTAACTATTTTTGACTTTGGGGAGGGGGGTTGTTGAAAAATAACATTGTAAATTCTGTATAAAAAGCATGGTAACATACGCACAACAGACCTGATAATTCACGCACAAACACCATAGTAACTTCGACCTGTGGGTTGTTTGAAAACTTGCCCCCGACAACTTTCATGTAAATAGCATGGTACTATACGCACCGTATACATGATAACGCACAAACATCGCGGTAACTTTGACCCGGGGTGGGCCGGCGGGGGGAAGTGAGGAAGTTGTTTGAAAACATACCCTCTCCTGGCAACTTCTGCTTAAATAGAAAGGTAATATACGCACCATAGACTTGATAATTCATGTATAAACACCATGGTAACTTTGACCGCAGGGATGAAGTTGTTTGAAAACATACCTTCAATAACTTATGTGTAAATATATGAACCGCGGGCGTGATAACTCACGCAAGAACACCACGGTAACTTTGCCCCGGTAAAAAAAGTTGTTGAAAACATACCGCGGCAACTCATGTGTAAACAACATGTTAATGTACACACAGCGGGAGCTGATAACTTACTGAGGTCGGGCCGGTAACTATTAGCACGGAAAAAAGGTTATTAGAACATATCAACATGGGATTAAGTTTCGTAGGTCTTGTTCTGGTGGATTTTTATGTGACAATGATTTTTTTTGATTGGACCGACGATTTGAGCTACAAACATTTTGAAGTTTCAAAATATGGGAGAGCATAGGAGACATCAGATTTTTTTCCCTCCCTCTAATGCATGCAGACATGCGCATGTGAAGAGAAAGTTGAAGGAATCATTTTCATGCCTAGTAATTTTGTGCGTAAACAACATGATAATTTATGTGCGACAACCAGGATAACTTATGTTGTATAGGCATGGTAACTTTTTACCTGAAAAAAAGTCATCGGAACATATCAACATGGGATCTAGTTTCGAAGGTCTCGTCGCGGCGAATCTTTTATGTGAAAACGATTTTTTAATCGGACCGACGGTTTGAGCTACAAAACATTTTAAAGTTTCAAAATAGGAATAATCATTTGCTGACATCATTTTTTGTCTTTTAGTTGCATGCATGCATGAATCATGAGTTAAGGATGTGCATGTGCTACCACGCCCTGTGTGATTAGCCTACATGCGTGTGTGATTAGCTAGATAGAGAAAAATCGTCCGCATCTGTCGCTATATTCCTGACGTTCGCTAGATAGCACAGTCCTTTCTACTAAATGGAATGTTATCTTTTCTACTAAATGGATTTTTTCTAGTATTTGTTTTGATTTTTTCGACCGGGTGGGTGCAGCTGAGCCCGAGCTCAGAAATGGATTACCGGTTTTGGTAGTCTATCTTACAGTCCTCACTTGAACTGAAACAAAGCATAACATGAACTACCCTGACCTGTTCTCTGACAATACTGTTGCACCTATGCAGGTTGCTGGCCAAGGGGTACCCGCAGAGGACCATCTTCGACAACGTGCACGACGCAGGCCTCTCCTTCGGGGTCTACTTCCAGGACGTGCCGGCGGTGCTCTTCTACCGCAACCTCCGCAAGCTCAAGTACATCCTCAACTTCCACCCCTTCCACAACGCGTTCCGGGACCACGCCCGCCGTGGCTCCCTCCCCAACTACGCCGTCATCGAGCAGCACTACATGGACTCCAAGGACCACCCCGCCAACGACGACCACCCCTCCCACGACGTCTACCAGGGCCAGATGTTCGTCAAGGAGATCTACGAGACACTCCGTGCCAGCCCCCAGTGGAACGAGACGCTCATGGTACTAACCTACGACGAGCACGGCGGCTTCTTTGACCATGTGCCCACTCCTGTCGACGGTGTGCCTAGCCCCGACGACATTGTTGGCCCGCCGCCTTACAACTTCACGTTCAACAGGTTGGGGGTGCGTGTCCCGGCCATCTTGATCTCTCCATGGATTGAGAAGGGAACAGGTCAGTCATCACTTCTTTGTTAATATATGAAAACGGATGCTAGATTTGCTCAATGTACATTCGTTGCTGATATTTGTTTCGGTTTCAGTTATGCATGGGCCGAATGGAAGTCCTACCCCAACGTCGCAATTCGAGCATTCGTCGATCCCTGCGACCGTGAAGAAGCTGTTTAATCTGCCTCAGGATTTCCTGACGAAAAGGGACGCGTGGGCTGGGACGTTCGAAGGCGTCGTGCAAACCAGAACTGAACCAAGGACAGATTGTCCAGGTAATTTGTCAACTTCAGCATACGACATGGCATTGTCACATGGCTTGCTTTGTACTTTTGCAGTGAGTAGTTTGCTTACCCATGTATGTTATGAAATGCGCAGAGCAACTCCCGACGCCGACGAGGATCCGGCAGACGGAGGCGAACGAGGAGGCGAAGCTGAGCTCGTTCCAGCAGGAGATCGTGCAGCTGGCGGCGGTGCTGAACGGCGACCACCAGCTGAGCAGCCTGCAGGAGAGAATCAGGGAGAGGATGAACGTGAGGGAAGGCACCTCCTACATGAGGTCGGCCGTACGGCGCTTCTTCGAGGCCGGCACGTCGGCGAAGAGGATGGGCCTTGCCGACGACGAGCAGATCGTCAAGATGAGGCCCTCCCTCACCACCAGGACCTCCGCTGCGGACCAAGATGATCGTCCGTAGAGAGCATACATACACACATACATAGGAAATCGATTGATGTTGGGGAAAAAAATTACTAGTACTGCATATAGAAGATCAGCCAGCGTAGCCTAGCCAGTACCATACGGTGTGCTCGTGCTATATGGGAGGGATGCAACTGCTGTAGGATTGATGGATTCGGTGTACATGGGCCGTAGAAAAACCAAACATTCGTTCTACGTGGTATACAAGCAATGCAGCATTGTCCCCGTCAGCATTCGGCAATGTCCTCCGCTGACATGGACCAAATATGTTGGGTGAACCGCCGCGTCAGGAAGCAAATTGACTCTCCTCGCTCACGTACGTGCACTTCTGCCATGGCAGGCCATAGCTAGTCCATGGATCCGTGCAGCAACCTGCACGTCGTCTAGAGATCTTTTACCGTGGAGTCGACCGGCTGGTTGTGACTGTAAACCTAACTAGCAAAGCTAATTAACATGTCGATATAAAGCCATGACAAGTCACACCTGGTACACAGTACTCCCTCCTTCCCATTTTATTAGGCGTATTAGCTTTTGCATGCAGTCCCAATATATAAGACACATGCAGTCAAATTTCTCTATAGACTAGTCATTGAGGATCGCTAATTTCCTGGAGATGGTCATAAGAGATTGTGCATGCCTCCTTTCCTTTTTTCTGAGTCATGGATGCTTCCTGCTAGGATGGCTCAACTAAGGATAAGTGTTGCGTTAATTTCCGTGCTAAAACTAATATGTCTAACAATATGGGAAGGAGGGAGTAGTACTACTGCACCGAAAAGGTTGGAATTAAACACCTCGCGCCACTTGCAAGTATATATAGTACTTTGTGCTGGCAGCGCCTAATATTGGTGAAAACACATATACAGTACATATTAGTAAATAGATTTAATTTGGAAATGTGGCCAGATTGCCTGTCTAGCTCAGTCGGTAGAGCGCAAGGCTCTTAACCTTGTGGTCTTGGGTTCGAGCCCCAAGGTGGGCGTCCATTTTTATTTTTTTGCATTTACCTTATTCATTTAATATGACAGAATTACTTGAAGCTGTTTTAAAAAACTTTCTACCTTTTCCCTTTAAATTTACAAATCCAATGTCTCACATTAGTTTACTAAATGATCCCACTTCATCATTGACTACGTGGAATAAGGCAGAAAAAACACAAACCAGTGATATGCGTTATAAAAAAGTGAAAGTTAAAACAAGGATATTGAAAGTTGTTTTGCATCTTGATGTTTCACTGGGACTCGCTTAAGAAAAACACAAAATAAAAAAATCCGTCTGAATTGGACTAAACTCAGAAATTTGAAAAGCCGGATCAGTCGAATATTGTGAGAACCTTAAATCATTGTACGTCTAGACACATTTTGGTCGAAGACAAGAGGTTTGCAAGGTGAACTACCACTGCTTTCATGTTGTACTATCAACAACGAAGATCTTAGGTATAAAAAATATAAAATGGGAGAAGCTCTAATCAAAACACATGTGATACCATCATCGACACCATCATTGCCAAGAGGTTTGCAAGGTGAGCCTTCATTGTTGTACTGTGAGACGCCACCACTGCTAAGATAATCAGACATTTTGTGATATCAAAACACCACAGATTTTCGCGCACAAAGAAAGATGTACGAGATAGCCCTGAGTTTTTTCATCCTGCAACAGTAGATGCCATTACGACGGAGAAGTTGATATGTGTTGGGTTTTGTTTTTCCTGGCGTGTTGGTTCTGTTGGGCTGGACACACTCTTGAGTTTGTTGCTTCCGTCATCCGTTGGGTTTTTTTTCTTTGCTTCCCCTCACCCGATTACACTCACATTTTCCCTTCTTTCCGTACCTTTGTTTTGTGGAGTTGCTAGAAGAATTTGGGAGCAAGGGGAGGCAAGAGAATGCATGAGAGGGGGAGTTCACAAGATTCTCACTAAGTTTGCAACATAATCCCAAAAGCATCGGAACCCAAACATAAAGCACTTATTGCAACACAACAAGGAACAAAACCCCAAATTTAGCCGACCAGACATAAGCAAGTTAAAAAAGGGACCGGTGAAAAAACAAAGTCTTGATGAAAATACGGCACAAGGGGTGGTCCTATTTCTTGTCCTCAGTTACATTTGAGTTGTTCCATTCTGTTCTTGACCTCCCCACCTTCTCGATGCCATTCGTATTCGATTTGATGTTATTTGCTTAAGAATAGTTGTGGTTTCAATCATAATTCATAACATTTTGTTGGCTGATAGCTTGATGTCATGCATACACATCACTCGTGGTGCGTTTATGCGTCTCTTGTTATGTTATTGCAAACGGAATGCATGCACCATTTTTATGCCTACTATTACCCACAACCAGATATATCTATACGCTTCCACTATCGCGCATACAGAATGGATCTCGGCCAGGCTAAAAGTACACATTAATTTAGAACCTATGAGGAAGAGTAGGAGGAGGGATGTGGTATGGCTAGTCTTGGTCACCCAGACCAATTTTCTCCGGATATCTGCCTTGCCTTACCTTGCTCATACACCGAACTAAAGGCCGAGACTACATAACACAATTATATGTATTGTAAATTATTTGGTAGCTATATATAAGTTGACTAAATTGATTAAATTAAGATGTCTAACAGGAAAGATACCATCAGGTGGATGTTGACATCTGATGGTGTCTTCACTATAAAATCTTTTTATAGACAACTCGTTGTTGTGTACTTTTAGCTTGGCTGACATCTGATGATATAGTAGCTTCCAACAGAAATGTATGTGGAAAACAATAGTTGCTGCTAAAATTAGAGTGTTTTATGGCTGATGGTTACGAAGAGCATATTAACCAAAGACAATTTGCTGAGGAGAGGTTGGATAGGTAAACAAATGTTTTGCCTTTTGTGGTATGTTCGTTTTTTTTTCAAACACTTAGTTGCTAAATTGGTTTGGAGTTTGTTCAAATGTGCTTTTGATTTGAGAAATCTTCCTGACACTTAAACACTTGTTTTGGTGTTTGGATGAAAAGTTTTTCAAAGATAAATAAGAATTTGGTATTCGTGTGGGTTTCTGCCATCTTCTGGACTATATGGAGATGCATGAATAATATTGTGTTTGAGAGAAAACACAATTATGAACCTATTATTCACATCAATTTGATATGCCATTGTATATCTTATTGGGCCATTCTGTAGATAAAGGAAAATCGAATGGTCCTGATGCTGGGTTTAATAGTCATATCGCATGTGGAAATGGGGTGTATAGAGCTTCACAAAGGTGGAAACCAAAAGTTCTCGGGAATCAGTTGCTAATAGTAGACGGGTGCTTTGGAATTTTTCTGGAGGATGGCCTTTGCTGGGTGATGTCTTTCCTCTAGATGTCAATGCCCGACTTGGTTTTATCTTCTGTAGTTTGTTGATGTGGTTGGGCTCCAGGTTTGGTGCTGGTTGTTTCTGATGTTTCTGAGTATAGAACTATGGTGGTTTATGTAATGTTTATGTGTGCCCTTGTTTGTGGCGTTGGAGGCTAGATTATTCATCTCGTGAGTTGGTTTTCTTTCGGATGTTTTGCCGCTTGGTTTGATGATGTTTTTAGCTTTGGTGGAGTTCTTGGTGGGTGTTAGGGCATCTCCAAGGTGGACCTATAAATCACCCGAATTTGTACGGACAGCCGAAGTCATCCAACGCGGGCTTGTATCGATCCAAGTGACGGTTCAGACGCGTTTTCTCCCGTAAATCGAAGACAAATGCGGTGAAGCTTTGTGGGAGTCCAAACACCAGACATGTAGGACACCGAAACCCCCGGCCCACCCAAAACCCTTCCCATACCCCGCGCCTCTAGACTCCCCATTTTCTCTTCTTCCTTCTTTCTCTTTTGCCTTCACTGCCACTCCACCACCCCGGCCGCCACGCCACACCCCTGCCGGAACTCTACGTATCTGTCACCTAGCGCTCACGGTTGTTTGTGAGGCTGGCTGAAGAAAAAGCTCCTCCTTGCCACTATACTGTCAATGGACATGAGTACAACATGGCTACTATCTGGTTGACGGTATTTATCGTCCGTGAGCTACCTTTGTCAGCACCATCTCTAACCCAGTTGGTCAGAAAAAGGCTCGCTTTTCCCAAAGACAAGAAGCCGCTAGAAAGGATGTCGAGAGGGCATTTGGAGTTCTGCGGGCCCGTTTTGCAGATGTTTGTGGACATGCTGAACAATGGGATCCGAGGAGACCTTGTGGGAGGTGATGACATGTTGTGTGATCATGCACAACTCGTCGTGGATGAGGGTGATGATGCTACCGCATGGATAATCCTATCCAACTTCCTGACCAGAATCAGGCCGCATTTGAAGATTTTATTCAAATGCGTCAACAGAATCGGCATCAACCAACTCACGAGCAGCTGAAGGAAGAACTGATTGAGCATCATGGACGATTAAAGGTGAAAACAATGCTGGGATGTAATATTTGAACTTCTTAAAATTTGAACTAATGTTGTATGCAGCTATTTGAACGTTACCCTATGTATTCGGCTATTTGATCGTGCAGACTTAAAAAAATGAGAAAAACCGGATGTATGTGACTATGGTTGGATGGCGGTCTCCTGCATCCGTGTTCGCGGACTGCCCCCCCCCCCCCCCCCTATCCGCAGGGCGCAGGGGGCTGCGGGAGGAAATTTGCGGGTTGCCATTGAAGATACCTTAGTTTGTAAGATACGAACCAGATGATTTATATAATAGAAATCAGAGAGGAAGGCTCTCTTTTGCTTAAAAAATGTAAGTTAATTTAATTGGCAATTTGTCTACGTCAATTTATGGGAGGAGGAACGGTCGGGCTAGGAAGAAAGTTGGAGGAAGAAGAAAAAAGGATGACTGTTGGATCTTAATCTAACGACCTTGAAAATTGACTTACCCAAAGTAAATTCTCATGCAACTTAAGTATAGCCGGTCCCCGGGAATCCAAAGGAGCTAGTGTGTCAAGTCCTCTCTATACGTATAGTACGTAGCGTTGACCAAGCACGGAGATGAGAGAGGACACTTCTCTCTATTAGCTAGCTAACACAATATATGAAACTCCTAAATTAACCCTACAAAACCCCCAAAACCCCCAAACCCCTCCCCCCTTAAAAAAAACAATCAAAAACCCCAGGCCCTCAACTGCTGACGTGTGAAAGCCTTTTGGTCCCGGTTGGTGGCACCAACCGGGACAAAAGGTCCTCCTGCCTGGGCAAGCGGCAGCGGCCACGTGGAGCCCCATCTATCCCGGTTTCCGGGCGAACCGGGACTAAAGGTATAGGGCTTTAGTACCGACCCTTTAGTCCCGGTTCGGCAACCGGGACAAATGGCCCTCACGAACCGGGACGAATGGGGATTGTTCTACTAGTGTCATCTGATAAGCTAGTTTTCTTCCAGATGTTTTGCCTGTTGGTTTGATGATGTTTTTAGCTTTGCTGGAGGGTGTTCGTTTGTAAGATACGAACCAGATGGTTTCTGCAATAGAAATCAGAGGGAAAGCTCTATTCTGCTTCAAAATTATAAGTTCATTGAATTTGCAATTTGGGCAATTCAATTTTATGGGAGGAGGAAAGTTGGATGAAGTGGGTCTTAATCTAACGGCCTAGATAATTGACTTAATAAAAATAAATTTTGAGGCAACTTAAGTACAGTTTGTCCCTTAATAATTTAGTAGCAGCGACTATTTTGATGTGTTTTATTATATTGGATGCTATGACTTTGAAGTCTGAACAATATAACCCAAGCGGATATTATGATTACTTCTAGATTAAATGAAATAGCAGGTCCTGCAGCCCTCTAAAGGGGTTGGAGCCGAGGATGGCAAGTCAACTCTTTCACATTCACCTTTTCCATTTATTTTAGGCATCTGAATTCCTCAAGACACCCACAATCCAATTAAAAGAGCATCGACAATAAATCGAGATCAAAGGTATTCACATAGATCAATTACTGTCTGTGAATCACCATTACAACTTTGTACTAGTACCATATGACAATCGAATGAATGAATGAATGAATGAACGAACGAGCGAAGGGCCTATATGCAAGACCAAACTAGGGGTATATACTTGGGTCCAGGCGCGAGGTTGCTAGCTCATCATGATCTTGAACTCGTCGAAGCTGAGCACGCCGTCCCCGTCGAGGTCGAACCGGCAGATCATGGCACGGCACTCGCCGGCGCCCCGCTCGGCCCCGAGCCTGCCGAGCATCCGCCCCAGGCTGGCCGGCGTGATGCACCCCTGCCCCTCCATCTCATACATCCCGAACGCCTCCCTCAGTGCCCGGATCCTCAGCTCATCGTCCTCCTCCCCCGCGTGGCCCGCCCAGGCCGCCTGCTGCGCCAGCTCGAGGAACTCGGCCTCGCACAAGAGCCCGTCGCCGTCCGCGTCCGCCGACGCCACCAACGCCTCGGCCTCCTCCGCGGGCACGTCCTCGCCCAGCGTCGCCCGCATGCACCCCCGCAGCTCCGATGCCGAGATCCTGCCGTCCGCGTCCCGGTCCAGTGACAAGAACAGTGCCCTCAGCTCGCCCGTCTTTGTCGCAACCATTCTCGCCGGATGCTTTAGTAGTTGATCCTGCCTGTGCTTCCTAGACCCTCTGCTTGCTATAAAGCTGTACGTTGCTGCTGCATGATCTTGGAGGTGCGCGTGTGCATATATACTCGGGGCGCGACGCGTTCCTTGGAACCTTCACGGCAGCATGCCGTGGTCGTCGTGGACGTACGTACATGCCGTGTGGCGGATTGGACTGGAGGTTTTTCTTCTGGATGGTCAACCACGGAGGGAGTAGTCTTCTCCAGGAAATGGATGCGAAGCTTTCGTGGGGCGTTCGTGACTTTGGCGTGACGGCCGAGATGATTCTCGTGGGAAGGCACGGGGAAAATCTGCTTCGGCGAGGGAAAAGTTCGATGTTGGCTGCGCGTGCGGTCCGACTTGGCAGGGTGGACGTGGGAGTCGCGCGTGTGTGCTTTGACGGGAAGCTGGGGGCGCCTCCGCGTTGGCGTGCGTGGGTTCCTTGAAATTCATGCCATGTCGCCATCGTGCCACTGTCGTCGGATGGAGCAGTGGTATTTGTCAACGCTTTGCTTGGAAGTGTTTTTTTTTTAACTTTGCTTGCTTGGGAGTGTTGATGCAAAAGCAAGAAGGCTCACCCAGCACGCAGGCACAAGTTTCTTTTTTCTACCATCCACCGTCCGTCCTTGCTTTGAGATCCATGCCATGTTTTTTGTTTTCTATATTTACCTTGTTTCAAAGTATTACTAGCAAAATGGCCCGTGCGTCGCAACATGATAATA
This sequence comes from Aegilops bicornis, assembly GCA_021605145.1. Classification (NCBI taxonomy): domain Eukaryota; kingdom Viridiplantae; phylum Streptophyta; class Magnoliopsida; order Poales; family Poaceae; genus Aegilops; species Aegilops bicornis. The sequence goes on along the minus strand of CM038671.1, from coordinate 831,128,559 downwards.
ATTTTGCGGTCAAATTTGCATGAAACAACGGTCAAATTTGAACCCGGAGACTATCCACGTCAAAAGCCATCAAATGGCATGATATTTGCGTGACCAAGGGCGCTCAGCAATATGATTTCTCCTGCCTCTTGCCGGCGTCATCACTGGTCTACTCGTTTCCTATGGTCCTAGAACCATGGAGGCCATGTGGATCCTTCCTCTTGCCAGTGGGAGAGCTCCGTTTCTACGTGTTTTTCAGTTTCGTTATGATTTGTGTACTACTCAGAAAGGTGAGGCAGCGACGACGCTTTGAAGATAGAATAAGATTCTTCCCGTCTAGCCCCCGTCTCGGCGATGTTTCTAGCATCATTGGAGGACGTGTGGAGGTCTGTCTCTGGCAAAGAGAACCCTAGATTGGAAGCCCCCCCCCCCCCCAATAGCGTAATATTTATGATCCCATGGAGGGCATCAAGTGATTCTTGTTCCAGGTTTGCCCGTGCGGCAACGCGAAGCCAAAGACCAATACCTCAGCAGAGGTGCATGTGAGCTGAGAGACTGGACATTGACAGAGTAAGTAGGGGTGTGTGGCCAAGGGAGGGTAAGGCAAGGGATCTAGCAAAATAGTTGTTATAGTGTGTTGCATTTCTCCCACAGAGCCTATAAAATCAACAAGAGGTGGCACGAATCATCCTCGAGTTCTTATCTCGCGTTCCCTTAATTCGGGAATAGGTGGCGAAGGCTACTTGTTCCTTGTTCAGCCCCACGGGTCGTCCCCCGTGCGGCGACTCGGAAGGGCACAAAAACACTAGCTACAGATTCCTTCCGCTCCTCCCTTCCTCCTCTCCATCGTTGTCGGAGTAAGCCGCCTGGTTAAGTCCGGAAGGCGGTCGACGGTGGTGGGGAAACACCTCCCTCTCGTGACAGTCAGGTGGCACGGGGCTCCCAGGCTCGGAGGGGGGGGGGCGTGTCCGTGATCTGATCCACGACGGTGCGGGAGACTGCGTAGGGCGGCCGCATGGAGATGATGGTTAGGTACGATGGTGCGGATGGGGAGCCATGGTGGGACGGGTGGTAATGCCCAGGGACCTCCGTGTGTGGGCAGTCTCCTGTCAGATCCAACCAGATTTGGCATTGGTGGCCCAGTGTGCGTCGGGATTTTTGCTGGATGTGAACTGCGGCAACGAGGTCCTGGCCTTGTGATCATGTGGTGGCCGACTGGCAGTGCTACGGTCCAGGCATAGCTTGGAGGGGGTGATCCAGATCTGACTTGCCAGATGGTGGTGACTGCAAACTGTACTGCAGCGACTTCCTATGACTCCATGATGGCAGTGGTCATCTGAAGGTCTTCGGGAGAGGTCATCCCTCCTGATCCGGTGGTTGGCTTCCGCAGTGAGATACAAATTACGGAACACGGCTTGACGCGGAGGGATGGTTGTGCAGTGGTGGCGGTCGCATTGCATGTACTTGCCGACATCATAGAATAGTGATGGGGACAATACGTGACTGACTTCGATGGTGGTGCTACTTGAGCACCCGGTCTCGAACTCATTCAGATGCTTGATCTAGGAGTTGTTCGTGCTAATTTTTAAGATGATATCGTTGACTGATATTTTTCTTATAGGAGTAGATCTCAATATGCAGCTCACTGATGTACCTACACTTTTTGTACTTGTTCTGTTATCTCCATTTATTTCATTCTACAGTTATGCTCCTATCTTTGCTCCTAAGCCAGATGTATTTCATGACAGTCTACTTCTGTTGATGTATCTATCTTTTTCAAGAAGCAGCAACATACTACAGTTAGTGGTATTACAAAGCAATCCATTCCCCTGTGTAAGAGCATTTCCAGCCGTGCCCCCAGAACGGCCTCTTCAGGCGATTTTTTCGCGCCGGCGTCGAAAAAACGGCCCAGTCGCGCCCCCAAAGGCCCATTTTTCGCCGGCTCGGACCGAAATTGGCGCCAGCGGACCTAGGCCGAACCCGGTGCGCTGGAGGGCGCTTGGGGGCGCCGGCCGAAACGTTTTTGGCGCGAAAACCGGCGGGCCCTCCCTGGCAGCGACTCGGCTCTTCTCGCCGCTTCGTCGTCCTCATCGCCTCGGTTCCCGCGGCGAATCAATGCCAACGCTGCCGCGCCAGTCAGCCTCCTCCATTGATGCCTCACGGGCGGCGCAGTGAAGACCGGACGACGCGCGTCCCTCGCCCACCACTCATACACACGACGGCCACGCGTACTCGCGGCGCCTCCGCCTATATAAGCCACCCCCAGCGCGCCGGTGACACACAGACACTCCTCCGCCCTTCCTCCGCCGTTCCTCCCTCTCCCCCTCGTCGACGCTCGCTCCTCCGCCGTTCCTCCTTCTCCCCCTTGTCGTCTCCAGAGCCATGGCCGAGCGTTTCCCAGGCGACGGCGCGGCCGCGAACGGCTTCGGCCGCCGCCACCTTCACGAGGACGAAGCTCGGCTCCTCTTTGAGGCTGAGTACCCGGTCCCGCCGGACATGCGGGTGCCCGGGGCGTGGAGTATCAGCGCCGGCGGGGTCCCGGTGCCACCACCTCCCACCGGGGCGGCGCGGCGTGCGGAGATCGCGCGTATCCGCGCCTCTCTGCCGCAGGCAGCGAGGGAAGGGCCACGGTACGTCCCCGACAGCCCGCTGTGGGAGCCGTACTTCCGTCGCCGCCACGCCGAGCAGCTCGAGGCTACCAACGGTGTCGTGCCCTCCGGGACGCTCTACTCCGAAGGCCGCCGCTGATGGTGGGGCGTGCCCAGCCGCACGCTGGAGTCCGTCCTCGAGTACATCGAGGGCGGCAACACGCCCAGGCTGGAGTACCCCGCTCCACCGTCCTTCTCCCGCCGGCGTGGGAGCTCCTGGACGCCGAGGCAGGTGGCGTCCTCCTCCTCGTCCAGCAGCTCGACCGGCTCCCCCTGCCTCCCCCCGTCAAGCCGGGGGCCCAGGACAAGCCGGTCAGCCAGCGCACCCGCAGCTCCGGCGTCCGCATCGCCGACCCCTCCCCCGCCTCTGGACGCCTCGTCCTCGTCAGGCCGAAGCCGGAGCCCGGCCTCCCCGCGGAGTACGAGGCCATAGCCCGGAGCGACTTCTCTGACGAGGAGGCCCTAAAGTGGGCGCGGGACGACTACCTCCGCGATGAGATGGTCCGGCAGCGCCGAGCCCTGGAGGAGATAGCCGCCCCGCAAGCGTGGGCGCAAGGACGAGCACGGCGTGGTGGTCCTTGACAGCGACGAGGACGAGGACGCCCCCGGACCGTCCAACCCGCCGCGCCAACCTGGGGAGGGGTGTAGCAGGGACGACGGGCGCGGAGGAGGCGACGACGACGACGACGACGGGGACTACACGCAGTTCTACAGGCGCCTCGGCATGTAGAGCTTCAAGGGCGGCGGGCGGCGAGGAGCGGCGAGGCGACGGCGGGCCTAGTAGGTTTTTTCCCTTTTGCGTAAAATATTTTAAATATGTATGACCTCGCCGAAGTTTGGTTGAATTTAGCCGTGTTTTAAACAAATTCGCCGAACGTTTTGTTTTTTAAAACAATTTAAAGCGCCTGGGGGCGGCCCTGGGACCGGCGACTGAGGGCTTTACGCCGGCTCGTCCCCGGGCGGCGATTTTAGGCGTCTCCTGAGGGGCCAACGGCTGAAGATACTCTAAAGTAGATTGAAAAATGGACCTACCAGGCACCGCACCGTCTATGGCTGCAGTTCTATTCCATCTATTCTTTTATTTTGAACAACTGGCGCTCATTTGGACTGCATCTATTTTTTCAAGAAGCAGCAACATACTACCTTTAGTGGTATTACAAAGCTATTCATTCCCCTGTGTAAAATAGATTGAAAAATGGACCTACCAGGCACCGTACCATCTGCGGCTGCAGTTCTATTCCATCTATTCTTTTTTTCTTTTTCAACAATTGACGCTCATTTGGACTGCATACCGATGTTAACGAATGCACCAGTAAGAATAGTACGCAGTCACACAACATGTTAACAAATATTATACATACACGTTAACAAATACAACAACTAAATTAGTGCGGGTAATTCTGCCCTAAGAGGCGCCACCCCAGCCACTAGTGACAAGTTAACAGGCTAGGATTCTAGATCAATTGGTACTTGGCACAAAGTATCCTCGAGCGCCTTGACCAACTGGCTGCAACAAGCACCCTTGCGCCTACCTACTTTCTTTCTACGCATGCAAAGATGAAGTCAAAAGGCCGAACAATTTCAACCGGCCAAAGTCATCAGTGCATGCATGCACGCGTGCCAGAATTCTTGGCTTATACTCCGTTCTTAAATATTTATCTTCTAATGATTTCAACAAGATGTATAGCAAAAATGAATGAATCTACATTCTAAAATATGTTTATATATATCTGTATGTGGTAGTTAATTTAAATTTTTTGAAAAAACAAATATTTAGGAACTGACGGAGTATATACATCTCGACGCTTCCATGTACACCCGGCCAGCTACCTTCGCCTCCCTTCTCGCCATCCTTGATTTATCACGATGACGAACACTAAGCTAGCAGCAAGCTACTGAGCGAGCAAAAGCAACCATGTTCACTCCAAAACTATCCACCATCCTCGCCGTGCTCTTACCTACGTTTTGGACGGCCGCGACCGCCGTGCGCAGCTCGACGCTGCTCCTGGCACGCTCGCACTCGTTGCCGTCGCCCAACGCCGGCGCGCCGCTCACCGAATGGGCAGCTTCCCTCGCCGCGCAGTCCGCCGCCGACGTGACACGCGTTGGCATGCTCGCGGCAGCCGTGCCTGCCAAAGCCAAATCTAGGAGCAAAGGCCGGTCGTTCGTCCCGATCGCTTCGGGCCGGCAGATCCTCAGCATCCCCAACTACGTGGCCCGTGCGCGGCTCGGCATGCCGCCGCAGACGCTGCTGGCCGCCATCGACCCCAGCAACGACGCCGCCTGGATCCCGTGCAGCGCCTGCGTCGGCTGCGCGCCCAAGTCGTCCCCGTCCTTCGCCCCGACGGACTCGCCCACGTACCGGCCCGTGCGGTGCGGCTCGCCGCAGTGCGCGCAGGTGCCGGGCGCCGCTTCCTGCCCTGGCGGCCCCGGCGCGTCGTGCGCGTTCAACCTGTCGTATGGCTCGTCCACGTTCCAGGCCGTTCTCGGTCAGGACGTGCTCGCCCTTGACGGCGGCAGCGCCGTGTCTTCCTACACGTTCGGGTGCCTCCGCGTGGTCACCGGCCGGTCCGTGCCCCCGCAAGGGGTCTTCGGCTTCGGGCGCGGGCCGCTCTCCTTCCTGTCGCAGACCAAGGACACGTACGGCTCCGTCTTCTCCTACTGCCTCCCGAGCTACAAGTCCTCCAACTTCTCCGGGACGCTGAGGCTCGGCCCCGCCGGGCAGCCGAGGAGGATCAAGACGACGCCGCTGCTCTACAACCCCCACCGCCCCACCCTGTACTACGTCGACATTGTCGGCATCCGCGTGGGCGGCAGGGCCGTGGCGGTGCCGGCATCGGCACTCGCGTCGTTCGACCCGGTCACAGGCACCGGCGGCACGATCGTGGACGCGGGCACCATGTTCACGCGGCTCTCGCCGCTCGTGTACGCCGCGGTGCGCGACGCGTTCCGGCGCAAGGTGCGGGCACCCGTGTCGGCGCCTCTGGGCGGGTTCGATACGTGCTACAACATGACCGCCGGTGGCGTGCGGGTGCCGAGCATCACGGTCGCGTTCGCCGGCGGTGCGGGGGCGGCCGTGACACTGCCTGAGGAGAACGTGATGACCCACAGCTCGTGGGGCGGCGTCGCGTGCCTGGCCATGGCGGCGGGCCCGTCGACTGGGGTGAACGCGGGGCTCAACGTGCTGGCCAGCATGCAGCAGCAGAACCACCGCGTGCTCTTCGACGTCGCCAACGCCCGGGTCGGGTTCTCGCGCGAGCTCTGCACGGCCTGATCCATATACGCGCGCCAAGGATGTATTCCCGTTCATGTCGTCGTGTATTATGCCACTGGGCAGTTGAGTACTAGTACCATGCAAAAAAAAAAGTAAGTTTGTATTATGCCATGCAAATTGGTGGTTTGTTTTGCGCATGGCACTAAGGAATGTTGTGTTTCCAGATTCGAAATTTGCTCACAAAGTGGTGAAGCCGTATCTAAACGCTCTTATATATTTTTTTGCAGAGTGAGTACATTTCTTCTGGGAGCTGTAACCTAACTTTTCAGAGTTTGTCTGCTCAAGAAAATTTTCCATTTTAAACTTCTGTTTATAATACACATTACTTACAACTTGCCTCCATATATTTCCTAATTTTGATAATTTAACCAAATGTCTGTCTAGCTCAGTCGGTACACTTAACCTTGTGGTCTTGGGTTTGAGCCCCAAGGTGGGTGATTATGTATTGCTTAAGTTGCCGTTACCTTTTTTGATCAAACAAATTGTAATGTTTCATATTCGCCTACCCATAACTAGGTGGAATAAATACATACCACAAATACTTTTTATAAAAGTGATATTTCTAATCACCTTTTACTTCTCATACAAACCATAAATTTTTCTAACACAGTATACTCACCTATATGAATGCATAGTACACTCACCCCTATGAACGCACGTAAGCATGCACTCTCTACTCCTATGAGCACCTCCGAGAGACTGAGTCGGCACGTCATTTTGAGATTGATGAAGTCGCCACAGACGTCTTCGTAGTCGACGGAAACGTCTTCTCCTATTAAACATATGTCACAGAAGGCCTGGAATAAATGCAGGAAAATGCGAGCACCGGTGTCAAGTTTAGAACTTGAACTCTGGTGGGCTAAGGATACCACAAATATTGTTGATAAAGGTGATATCTATAACCAACTTTTACATCTCGATTTTCTCCAAATCATGCATTGAAAGTTACATACCACATAATTTGCGTGAGGTAGACTACCCGCAAAGATTTGGAAAGCTGCATGAGTCGAATACCATGAGAACCAAACGTCGTTGAACATTGCACACACTTTGGTCGAAGATAAAGAGGTTCACAAGGTGAACCGACGCCTTTTCCTTATTGTACCACCATTGGCAACCACTGCTCAGATCCGACACCTGTTCCTTATTGTACTGTCATTCACAACAGTGGCGGAGTCAGGATTGGAGCAAACCCCGGGCCCAAAAAATATAGGCGAGATTGAAAATCTCTACCGCCTATAACTACCCTCAAAGTGCCTCATATCTACCCAAAAAATACCACATGTGAAAACATACAATATGGCTCAATTGCACAATCGATCTAGAATTTAACCCAATGCTTATAGATCCTTAAATCTGGAAAGCTACATGCTACATAGTATGAATTAACCTTTTGCATTACACCCTTTCTGTATACTTAACACACTTCACTTGTATACTTAACATATTAGTAATGCTTTACCTGAAAGAAATTACGTCAGAAGTTCTTCTCAAGTGTACTGATTTCGTCGGACGAAAACTTCTGCTGCTGCAGCTTTTTCGTCCCGTGCACCATGTCAATCAAACAGCTACTGTGAAGAAAATGAACATGTACTGAATACACCAAATCTGTTTCAATTTGAATCAGCAAAAACGAACAGATCTTAGATGTGGTTGTGTACACATCAGTTTGAACCAGCAAATGCATTGAAATGTATGAATAATAAATCTTCAGAAAGGTGTTCGACTTCTCACCATCACATAATCAAACTGGTCAACACAACAGTCTCCCGGAGCAATCTTTGTAGGAGGGCAGGGAAACGCGCCGGCGGCGCACGAGAGGCGGCCGCCATGGCACGCGTTGGGGAACGGAGCATGGTCCCAGGGGTCACGGCCAACGGGGAGAAGGGGGGGGCACCACTGCACCGGTGCAAGGAGAGGGACGGCTGGCCGGGGAGCAGTAGAGCGAGTTCGCCGCCGCTCATCGCACGAGTTAGGTCGAGGCCGCTCCTCGCGGGTGAAAGGATACTGAGGACGGAGGACGAGATTGCCTCTTCGTACCCTTCGTGCGTGGCTGCGTGCAGCCGTGTAGTGCTTGCTGGGAGACCCCGGGCCCAACTTGAAATCTACACAGTTCGGCATAAAAAAAATCCCACGCCCCGGGCCTGGGCCCTGGGTGCCCGGGTCCTGTCTCCGCCCCTGATTCACAACCACTGCCAAGATAATCAGACGTTGTTGAAGATAAACACACAATAGGGTTTCTTAGTCAAGATTACCATACTAGACCGAGTCATGAGATTTTTTTCTTCCTAGTATGGTAGATGCCATTACCATTGAGATGTCAATTTGATTACCATTGCCTCTCACAAAGTTTGCAACATCCCCCGAAGCACCGAAACCCAAGAATAAAACACCCATTGCAGCGCCTGGAGGGGCAATAACGCAAATTTGACTCACCAAACATGCAGAGGTTAAAGAACAAGCCGGCACAAACTCAAATTTCAAAGGAAATATGGGGCGGCGGCATGCGTGTCTATTTCTAATCCTCAATCATATTCATGTTGTTCCAATCTATTCTTTTCTTACGGGTGGTTCAAATCTATTCTGGACCTCCCCACCATTTCAATCTCGTTTGTATTTCAATTGTTGTTAGTATTTTTTTACTTCAAAATAGGTGTCTTTTTTTTGAACGAAGCATAGTTATTGTTCCTATAATTTGCACACCTATTTTTATGCAGGAAGTACCGTTGCTTTATGGATAAGTTGATTTTGTGAATATAAGTGTATCTTTTATGTCACTTTATCCTTCAATTGTAATGTTCTAACACATGATTCTTTTGTTGTGAATAACACACATGATTACTAGTAGTAGTAGTAGTAGTAGCAGTAGCAGTAGTAGCAGCAGTAGTAGCAGTAGCAGTAGTAAGTTCTATTTTTCTTCTAGGAACTCCAACCTATGATCAATGCGAGCATGAGGTGTAGGCAACTTTTCAGTGTCTGCCTGCTCAAAAAGTTTTCCCATTTAAATTTTCGTGTATAATACACATGACTTAATACATGATAGTGAATTTGGGCTAGGTTGCATGTCTAGCTCAGTCGGTAGAGCGCAAGGCTCTTAACCTTGTGGTCTTGGGTTCGAGCCCCAAGGTGGGTGACATTTTTAGTTAAACTTTATATTCAATGTTTCATTTTATTTTATAAATGTGATTTCTGTAATAACCTTTTACATATCATACTAACCACAAATGATTGTGATAAAGGTGATCATTATAATTACTTACACCTTGGTGTTCTCTAAGACTCGTGGAAAAAAAGTTAAGCAACACAAAATCTACATGAGCTGGAGTGGCCTCAAAGATTTTAAAAGTTGCATAAAATCAACTACTATGATAAAGTAACATCGTTGAAAATTGCACACACTTTGGCCAAAAAATAAGAAGTTTGCAAGGAGAACCGACGCCGCTTCCTTGTCGTACCGTAATTCATGACCACTACCAAGATAATCAGTTGTTTTGCAAGATCAACACGCGATAGGGTTTCCTAGTCTAGATTAATGTATTTGGCCGAGCCATGAGATTTTTTCTTCATGGTATGGTCGACGCCATTACCATCGAGATGTCAATCTGATTCCCTTCACCTCTCAAAACGGTTGCAATATAATCCCCAAAGCACCGAAACCCGATCATAAAAAACTCATTGCAACACGTGGAGGAACAAAAACAAAAAAGAGGTCGGCATAAATACAAAGTTCGGAGAAAATACGGTGTAGTGATGTGTGCGTCTACCTTTAATCCTCAATCACATGCAAGTTGTTCCGATCCATTATTTGTTGGCGGGTGGTTCCAATCGATTCTTTCCCACCCCACCGTTTAAATCTTATTTATATTTCAATCGTTGTTATTGGTATTATTTGTTTAAGAATAGTTGTAATTTTGTAAGAAGAATAGTTATGGTTTCAATCATAATTTGTACCCTTAATCTTTTGTGCAGGAAGTACCCTTTTTAATTGATAACTTGATGATGTGAATATAAGCGAATATTTTTTCACCTTATCCTTCAATTGTAAAAGCTTTAACATATGATACTTTTGTTCTGAATAACATATGTAATTTATATGATTTAACATACTTCTAGAAGTAAACTTGTATTTGAAGGAAATATGCCCTAGAAGCAATAATAAAGTTATTATTTATTTCCTCGTATCATGATAAATGTTTATTATTCATGCTAGAATTGTATTAACCGGAAACATAATACATGCGTGAATACATAGACAAACATAGTGTCACTAGTATGCCTCTACTTGACTAGCTCGTTGATCAAAGATGGTTGAGTTTCCTAACCATAGACATGAGTTGTCATTTGATTAATGGGATCACATCATTAGGAGAATGATGTGATTGACTTGACCCATTCCGTTAGCTTAGCACTTGATCGTGTTAGTTTACTGCTATTGCTTTCTTCATGACTTATACATGTTCCTATGACTATGAGATTATGCAACTCCCGATTACCGGAGGAACACTTTGTGTGCTACCAAACGTCACAACGTAACTGGGTGATTATAAAGGTGCTCTACAGGTGTCTCCGATGGTACTTGTTGGGTTGGCATAGATCAAGATTAGGATTTGTCACTCCGATTGTCGGAGAGGTATCTCTGGGCCCTCTCGGTAATGCACATCACTATAAGCCTTGCAAGCAATGTGACTAATGAGTTAGTTGCGGGATGATGCATTACGGAACGAGTAAAGAGACTTTCCGGCAATGAGATTGAGCTAGGTATTGAGATACCGACGATCGAATCTCGGGCAAGTAACATACCGATGACAAAGGGAACAACGTATGTTGTTATACGGTTTGACCGATAAAGATCTTCGTAGAATATGTAAGAACCAATATGAGCATCCAGGTTCCGCTATTGGTTATTGACCGGAGACATGTCTCGGTCATGTCTACATAGTTCTCGAACCCGTAGGGTCCGCACGCTTAAATTTCTGTGACGATCGGTATTATGAGTTTATGTGTATTGATGTACCGAAGGCAGTTCAGAGTCCCGGATATGATCACGGACATGACGAGGAGTCTCGAAATGGTCGAGACATAAAGATCGATATATTGGACGACTATATTTGGACATCGGAATGGTTCCGAGTGAGATCGGGAATATACCGGATCACCGAGAGGTTACCGAACCCCCCGGGAGGTATATGGGCCTTATTGGGATTTAGTGGAAAAGAGAGGAGAGGAGCAAAGGAGGGGGAGCGTGATGACCCACAAGTATAATGGATCTATCGTAGTCCTTTCGATAAGTAAGAGTGTCGAACCCAACGAGGAGCAGAAGGAAATGATAAGCGGTTTTCAGCAAGGTAGTCTCTCCAAGTACTGAAATAAGTGGTAACAGATAGTTTTGTGATAAGATAATTTGTAACAAGCAACAAGTAACAAAAGTAAATAAAGTGCAGCAAGGTGGCCCAATCCTTTTTGTAGCAAAGGACAAGCCTGGACAAACTCTTATAATAGGAAAAGCGCTCCCGAGGACACATGGGAATATCGTCATGCTAGTTTTCCTCACGTTCATATGATTCGCGTTCGTTACTTTGATAATTTGATATGTGGGTGGACCGGTGCTTGGGTGTTGTTCTTACTTGAACAAGCATCCCACTTATGATTAACCTCTATTGCAAGCATCCGCAACTACAACAAAAGTATTAAGGTAAACCTAACCATAGCATGAAACATATGGATCCAAATTAGCCCCTTACGAAGCAACACATAAACTAGGGTTTAAGCTTCTGTCACTCTAGCAACCCATCATCTATTTATTACTTCCCAATGCCTTCCTCTAGGCCAAAATAATGGTGAAGTGTTATGTAGTCGACGTTCACATAACACCACTAGAGGCTAGACAACATACATCTCATCAAAATATCGAACGAATACCAAATTCACATGACTACTGATAGCAAGACTTCTCCCATGTCCTCAGGAACAAACGTAATTACTCACAAAGCATATTCATGTTCATAATCAGAGGGTTATTAATATGCATATAGGATCTGAACATATGATCTTCCACCAAATAGACCAACTAGCATCAACTACAAGGAGTAATCAACACTACTAGCAACCTACTAGTACCAATCCCGGACTTGGAGACAAGAATTGGGTACAAGAGATGAACTAGTGTTTGAGAGGAGATGGTGCTGGTGAAGATGTTGATGGAGATTGGCCCTCTCCCCATGAGAGGAGCGTTGGTGATGACGATGGCGATGATTTCCCCCTCCCGGAGGGAAGTGTCCCCGGTAGAACAGCTCTGCCGGAGCCCTAGATTGGTTCCTCCAAGGTTTCGCCTCGTGGCGGCGGAGTTTTGTCCCGAAAGGTTGCTTCTTTTTTTTCTCATCGAAAGACCTCATATAGCAGAAGATGGGCATCGGAGAGCCACCAGGGGGCCCACGAGGTAGGGGGCGCGCCCTAGGAGGGGGGCGCGCCCCCCACCCCCGTGGACAGGGTGTGGCCCCCTGGTCTTCATCTTTGACAAGTATTTTTCATTATTTTTTATAAGATGTTCCGTGGAGTTTCAGGACTTTTGGAGTTGTGCAGAATAGGTCTCTAATATTTGCTCCTTTTCCAGCCCAGAATTCCGTAATCTGCCAAAGATTCTCCCTCCTTATGTAAACCTTGTAAAATAAGAGATAATAGGCATAAGTATTGTGACATGACGTGTAAGAACAGCCCATAATGCTATAAATATCGATATAAAAGCATGATGCAAAATGGACGTATCAACTCCCCCAAGCTTAGACCTCGCTTGTCCTCAAGCGAAAGCCGATAACGATAAATATGTCCCCATGTTTAGAGGTAGAGATGTCGATAAAAAAATATAATACAGACATGAAGGCATCATGATTATTCTCATAACAGCAACATATATAGATATTGTCATATGATTTCTTATGTTCAAGTAATAATCCATTCACAATGCAGAGTACAAATCATAAACTTTATTGAGAACCAACAAACTATAGTCTCAGTCATTGAAGCAATTGCAATTTATAATAACATCAGAAAGAGTCTATGTCAGAGCTTAATAGCAAGTCCACATACTCAACTATTATTTAGTCCTTATAATTGCTAACACTCACGTGATACTGGTGGTTACGGAGTTTTAATCGGACACAGAGAAAGATAGGGGCTTACAGTTTCGCCTCCCAACCTTTTACCTCAAGGGTAATGTCAACAATAAGAACTCATGCCCCCTATATCTAATTAGATATATCAATCAGGATCTTTCCAACACACTGTGCTTGCCAAAGGATAAAATGAAAAAGGAAAGGTGAAGATCACCATGACTCTTGCATAAGGTTGGAGATAATAAATAAAAGATAGACCCTTTGCAGAGGGAAGCACAGGTTGCCATGCGCTTTTACGGTTGGATGCACAAAATCTTAATGCGAAAGAACGTCACTTTATATTGCCCCTTGTGATATGAACCTTTATTATGCAGTCCGTCGCTTTTATTTCTTCCACATCACAAGATCGTATAAAGCTTATTTCTTCCACACCAATCAATCATACATATTTAGAGAGCAATTTTTATTGCTTTGCACCGATGAAAACTTACTTGAAGGATCTTACTCAATCCATAGGTAGATATGGTGGACTCTTATGGCAAAATTGGTTTAAGGGTTTTTGGAAGCACAAGTAGTATCTCTACTTGGTGCTAAGAATTTGGCTAGCATGAGGGGGAAAGGCAAGCTCAACATGTTGGAAGATCCATGACAATATACTTTATCTCAGATATAAGAAAACATAACTCATTACGTTGTCTTTCTTGTCCAACATCAACTCTTTAGCATGTCATATTTTGATGAGTGCTCACAATCATAAAATATGTCAATAATAGTATATCTATATGTGAAACCTCTCTTTCCTTATTACTTCCTATTAATTGCAACGATGACCAAAGTTATGTTTGCCAACTCCCAACAACTTTTAATCATCATACGCTTTCTATGTGAATTCATTACTCTCGATAAGATCAATATGAACTCTTTGTTTCTTTTTATTCTTTTTCTTTCTTTTCTTTTATTCACTCAAGATCATGGCAAAATAATCAAGCCCTTGACTCAACACTAATCTTTATTATATAGCTCACGGACTCGATTACATAGAGAGATCATAACACTACTAGGAAAAGGGCTATAGATAGGATTGATACTAATGGCGCACCAGGTAAGTAGTGCGCCACTACTATATACTAATGGCGCACCGGTGGGTGATGCGCCATTAGTGTGGAAGACACTAATGGCGCACCAGACACACGGTGCGCCACTAGTATTATTTTTTTTTCATTTTTCCATACATACTAATGGCGCATCAGGTCGAAGTGCGCCATTACTAGTTCTAACTAGTAATGGCGCACCAGTGCGAAAGGCGCCATTACTGTATTTTTTTATTTCTTTTTTGCAAAACTACTAATGGCGCACTATGACCCGTTCGCCATTAGTATATATATTTATTTATTTTTACTTTTGCGAAACTACTAATGGCGCCTCCCGGCCCGCGCTCCACCGCCGAGCACCCCCGCACCCTCCCTCGCTCCACCGCCGACGACGACCCACCACACCCTCCCCCGCTCCACCGCCGACGCCGACCCCCCGCACCCTCCCCGGCCCGCTCCACCGCCGCCGAGCAACCCCATTTGATGATATTTTTTCATATTCATAAAAAAATATTACTGTTTTTATAAAAAAAATATTACTATTTTTATAAAAAAAATTAAGAAATATCAACAAAAAAATAAATAATAAAAACATACTAATGGCGCACCGTTGGGGGTGCCCCATTAGTAATCTTCCCCCTAGCTCTAACTCGCCCGACCCCTTCTCCCTCTCGCCAGATCCACTTCCCCACCCGCGCGGCCCGACGACCAACAACGCCGCCGCCCCTACGTGTGCCGCCCGCGCCCAGCGCCATCGCTTGGCGCCTCCAGCGACCTCGCTGTCGCCGACAGCCTCCCAGCGTCGGCCCTGCCTGCGCCCGCCACGACCCGACCCTCCTGCGACCGGCAGGGCCCGCCCAGGTACCTCTCCTCCTTCCTCCTTCCTCCCTCTCCACCCTTCCTCCCCATTCCCTCCCTCCCTTCCCTTCCGCTGCGTCCTCCACCTCCCTCCGCCTCCTCCCCGCCGTCAGCCCCGCCCCAAGTCCAAGCTCCCGCCTCCCCACCGTCCGCCTCGCCGCCACCCGGCGCTCCCCCTCAAAGCCCGCGCCTTCCGCCGCCCCCACCACCAGCCCTAATCGCTGCTGCCGGTAGCTTGCGTGTTCATTTTACTCTACTTGTTTGACTAAAAACCCAACGGTTATGACAGAATTTCCAAAATAGCTTGTAGTAGTGGAATGCTAGTGGAGTCGCTCTTACTATGCGTCTCAAAACTGAATATGGTTTTCCATGAGGTTATCGAGGAGCTGCCGGCCTGTGTTCATTCTGGTGGGGAGAATGCAGTAGATGATCTTTTTTCGGCCTGCATTGCGCTCCGCTGCTATGAACTTTTGAAAGGACCGCGCGACGGAAGCCACTGCAAGCTATTGTGTGTTTCTCTGAATGTTGTGTTTCTTCAGTTCTTTATCCATTCTTCGTTCCTGCTGAATGTCATGCTAATTTAGTTTGTTTTTGTTTTGCACATCGGTAGGCAAAGCCTAGTGTTTGTTTCAGACATTTACTGAAACTGAACCAAGGAAATTTGGATTTCATAGTTACAGTTGCAGGAAAAGGTCATATTATGAGTGAAATATATTTAAAATGTCTATTTAGTTCTATTTTCAGATATAACCTTGTAAGTAGAAACATGTATAACTCAAGTAAACCATACATCTAGTTAATATTGCACAGGCAGCAATGTTAAGTCCTATTATGAACCTAGAAATAAAAATGATGAAGCTCCTGTCAATTTTTGACATATCTTAAGTTCTTAACAAGACATGTTTGTCGTCTTTTAGCTAGTGTGATGAGATTTTGGTACCTGTCAACTTAGGCAAATAATAATTTATTTATTTTGTGACAGTTGGTTGAGCACATCTTCTAGCCTCTTGTGAATACATCTGGGACAACGCTTCACATCAGTTAGGTATATACTGCTTCAGTTTTGAGTGAAATCCTCTGCCATAGCCCCTGCCCCAGATGAAGTGAGCTATATATGTGTATGATGATCCTCCTTTCCTAAAAGTGAGATTGCCATATGTAGTTCAGAACTGACCTAGCTAAGGTTGTTTTCCCTACTTGACTGATGATATTATTATGATGATATTTTCCTACTGATTATAATTTGTACCTGTGTACTAGCACTGTGTCATATTCTTCCATTACAAGTAGTACAAGGCTAGTACTAGTAGTGCTACTCTCTTACTGCCAGTGACAGTCTATCGAGGTCATTAACTCCAACTCAAGTGGGCATAATTCTCTGCAGTAGTATAGCACTTGCAGTAGTATGGCACTTGCAGTAGTATGGCACTTGCAGTAGTGCGGGACAACAGTAGTTTAGTGCAAGTTTTAGTTAATTAGCTGGATTAAAAAAGATGCTTGGTGATCTGTAGGAGTAGGACAAGCAAATCTGCTTGAATATTTGTTTATTCAAAGTAAATGAACATTTTACTGCTAGTGTACTGATACTGTAATCTAGCTATTGTACTGATATTTCTGTTTCTTTGAACATTTTACTATCAATAAAAATGATGTACTGCTGCTTTCAGTTAACTCAAATTAGCTAAAACCTTTTACTGTTAAATAGTGCTAATGTTTACTCTATGTCATGTGCTTTGCTCCATGTCAAATAAACCTTGCTAGGTGAATCTTGTTTGCATTAGGAGTAGTTGCTGGAAATTTACTGAATTTTGTTATGTGCTTTGCTATGATGATTTTTTGTTGGGTGACCTATTAGATCTGGAACGGAAGCTCACATAAGTTGAGCTGATTTTTGTCCATATGAAAGCAGAGGACCATATGGTCTGTGGCCTTTTCATCCATATGAAAGTAGAGGCACATTGTGGTGCTAGTTTGCTGGGTTTTGTCTCCGACCATTGTGTCGTGATGAATTTGCAGGTACCCCGAGAGGCCCTTGAGTTTGCGGAATGTCGATTAACTTCCGTTCCGGCAAATTCGGGTACTCCATATGTCCTATTTTCAGCAAAGGTAATGCTGAAATTTTCCGTGAATTTTAGCATGACTTTGCTAAAAATAGGACATATGGGGTACTGCGACTAATGCCTGTTATCATGCATGATTTATGATCTGTTGTAAGGGTACTAATTGGTCTCTTCTGCTGCTTATCGAGATGGCGGGAAGCAGCCACCGCCGCTTCTGCGACACATGATCTGAGTTGGATGCTTCCAGTTCTTCACTATCATACTTGAGACTTCAGTATCATCCAAGACGCAGGTATATAAAACGAGAGATCTCCCCTTCACCCATCTCATTATGATATCTGTTGTTTGCTACATCACTCATTGTCCCAAACTGCAGAGGCTACCTGACAGTTCTATGAACATGCTGATGGGTGAAGATCCGCCAAATAATGTGAAGCTGCGACGGGCCGGCAGCGGGTTTCGCAGGCAGTGGGATGTGGAGTTGGTGATCAAGGAGGGCCACATGTACTTGTCTCGTGGGTGGGAGAAGTTCTACTGCGTGCCTCGACCTGCGGCTGGGGTACTTCCTTCTCTTAGTACTGACGACGACGCCACCATGCTCATCGTGAAGGTGTTCAACACGACTATGTGTCGATGCGCTCTACCGACGATGATGATGCCGGTACTTCTGCCTCTTCTTATTCCTCTACATTTGGTTTTGTCTCACATCGATTGTTAACGGTCATTGTTGCATTTTGGACAGGTAATTGGAGCAGCAGCAGCGACACTGGCTACAGCCAACGCAGCAGCGACTATGGCTGTAGCGAAAGCAACAACGATTCTGGCTGTAGCGAAAGCAGCAGCGATTCTGGCAGCAGCATAGACAACAAGAAGGATGATCCGGACTGGAGTGCGGGAGAAGAGGAGCAGAGTGGGGATGAGGAGCTGCAGGATGACGATGGGCATCAGGCTGAGGATGACCTAGCGCCAGTGGTGGCTGACCAAGGGCAAGAGATGGTGGTGGCTGACCATGGGCAAGAGATGGAGGTGGCTGAGGATGACCTAGCGATGGTCGTGCCTGAAGGTGGCCTCGCGATGGTGGTGGTGCCTGACAATGACCACGCACCGGTGGTGGCGCCGGCGATCCCACAGCTGGGCGACATGACCACGCCAATTGTGGTAGAAGACTACATCCCACTGCCTCCACTGCCTCCACCGCCTCGCCGCTCTTGGCGCATCAAAATGAGGAAGGAGAAGGAGAAGGAGAAGAACAATGCATGAGAACTGAACTTTGTCGTATGTCAGATCTCCAAAATGATATATATATATATATATATATATATATATATATATATATATATATATATATATATATATATATATATATACTTAGTTACCTATGTTATCTCTAATATGCTTAGTTTCCTATAGGTTAGCTTCATTTTTACCTAAGTTGGCTCTAATATGCTAACTTAGAGCTTATATGCTTAGTTTCCTATAGGTTAGCTCCAAAATAACTTATGTTAGCACAAAATGATCAAGTTTACATAATAAGCTTATAGTCTTTTCTTATTCTTCTTCTTTTCCAAAATGACATAGGTTAGCTTCATTTTACCTAAGTTGGCTCTAATATACTAACTTAGAGCTTATATGCTTAGTTTCCTATAGGTTAGCTCCAAAATAACTTATGTTAGCACAAAATGATCAAGTTTACATAATAAGATTATAGGCTTCTTCTTATTCTTCTTCTTTTCCAAAATTCTTCTTATTCTTCTTCTAGTGTTCTTCTTCTTCTAGTATTCTTCTTCTTCTAGTATTCTTCTGGTCTTCTTCCTTTTCTTCTTCTAACTTCTTGTTTATCATTTTGCAGATTTGATTTAATTCACGGAAGCTTGCATGGATGGAGTGCTTCTTTTCCATTTGTGTTTTTATTTTGTATCAATGTGAAACTTTTGTGAATTGATGGATAACGGTGTTGGATGAACAATGTGAAACTTTTGTAATATGTAACGATGGAACTATGTGTTGGCTATGTATGTATATATGATGGAACTTGTGTGTTGGCTATGTATGTATATATGATGGAACTTGTGTGTTGGCTATGATTGTTATATGGATGCTTGTTGTATATATATGTGTTGGATATCTCATAGGTGAAATAGTGACCTGAGATTAAGAAAAAAAAATTAAAAAATTGTTACTAATGGCGGACTACCATGTGGTGCGCCATTAGTATAGAAGACACTAGTGGCGCACTGTGGGCAAAACTAATGGCGCACTGCATGGTGCGCCATTAGTATACCATATACTAATGGCGCACCAGTGGTGTGCCATTAGTAAAAAATACTAGTGGCGTGATACTAATGGCGCACCGGTAGTGCGCCATTAGTAGGCAAAACCGGTGCGCCATTAGTAGGCCTTTTCCTAGTAGTGTAAAGCAAAACTCAAAACTAGATCATGCCATAAACTTTATTCTACTAGATCAAGATACTACTAATAGGATCGAACTAAGAAAATGGTAAAGATAGGAGATGTGGTTGTGATACGATACCGGGGCACCTCCCCCAAGCTTGGCAGTTGCCAAGGGGAGTGCCCATACCCATGTGATTATGTCTCCTTTGCTGGTGAAGAAGGTGGTGGTGATGTTGTTGATGATGCGGGCTTGTCGTCCATCTTCCAAGGCATGGGCTCACCATCATAGAAGGATGATCGAGTCTCCGGGATCCTCAAATCTGCAGCCAAACTCATCCTTTTGAATCTATATTCATACTCAGAGTTTTGATTTTGCAGGTCATAGATTTGGGCTTGAAGGTGCTCGATCTTCTCATGAAGCTTGAATATGGCCTCCCCGATGTTGTCGGCATCCGACTTGTGGTTGCTAGTGAAGTCCGCGATCATCATGTGGTTGGAGTTGAGTCCACGTTCCACCATCCCCTGACACTTGAAAACTTGTTGCTCCACTGCTTCGAGCCTCGTCTCCACGCTTCCGGTCCCCTTGGGTCCCTCTTCATCGCGGATGTGCAGCAACCCATCACGCATCTCAATGGGTTGAGGGTGTCGCAGCACCTCCGCTAGGTAAGGGTTGATGACCTTCTCGAAGAACTTGTCCTTGGAGGCACTTGGGGATGTCATGATAATCTAGATCTATCAGAAAAACAGCTCGAAACAAAAACAAAGGATAATTGCGTGATACGGGAGTCAAAACCTTCGGGAGAATATATAATGAATTTTTACCGACCAAAATACGTATCGTGCAGAAAAGCGGAGTCCGGGAGGCACACGAGGTGCCCACGAGGTAGGGGGCGCCTAGGGGTAGGGCGCACCCTCCACCCTCGTGGGGCCCTCGTGTCCTTCCCGGACTGCTACTTATTTTTCTATTTTTCTAAATATTCCAAAACGGAGAAATATTGCCTTAAAAATTGTTTTGGAGTCGGTTTACTTACCGTACCACATACCTACTCCTTTTCGGAATCTGAAACGTTTCGAAAAGTGTCCTTTATGTATTCCTCCGGGGTTACGGTTTCAATAACATTGGTTTCAACATTTATGGGATTACCTGAGATATAGTGTTTAATTCTTTGACCGTTTACCACCTTCGGATTTGTGCCTTCGAAGTTATTGATTTTTATGGCGCCGGAACGATAGACCTCCTCGATAACGTAGGGTCCTTCCCATTTAGAGAGAAGTTTTCCTGCAAAAAATCTTAAACGAGAGTTCTATAACAATACATAATCACCTACATTAAACTCACGCTTTTGTATCCTTTTGTCATGCCATCTTTTGACTTTTTCTTTAAACAACTTGGCATTTTCATAAACTTGGGTTCTCCATTCATCAAGTGAGCTAATATCAAATAACCTCTTCTCACCGGCAAGTTTGAAATCATAGTTGAGCTCTTTAATAGCCCAATATGCCTTATGTTCTAGTTTGAGAGAGGTAAGTGACATGCTTTTTCATAGACCATTTTATACGGAGACATACCCATAGGATTTTTATATGCAGTTCTATAGGCCCATAATGCATCATCAAGTTTCTTGGACCAATTCTTTCTAGACCTATTGACAATATTTTGCAAAATTAATTTGAGCTCTTTATTACTCGGTTCTACTTGACCACTAGACTGTGGGTGATAAGGAGATGCAATTCTATGATTAACATCATATTTAGCAAGCATTTTATGGAAAGCACCATGAATAAAATGTGAACCACCATCAGTCATTAAATATCTAGGGACTCCAAACCTCAGAAAAATAACTTCTTTAAGCATTTTAATAGAAGTGTTATGATCAGCACTACTAGTTGGAATAGCTTCTACCCACTTAGTAACGTAATCAACAACAACTAAAATATGTGTATATCCATTAGAGGCAGGAAAAGGTCCCATATAATCAAATCCCCAAACGTCAAATAGTTCAATAACAAGTGAATAATTCATAGGCATTTCTTGACGTCTACTAATATTACCAATTCTTTGACATTCATCACAAGACAAGACAAACTTACGGGCATCCTTGAAGAGAGTAGGCCAATAAAAACCGGATTGCAATACCTTATGTGCAGTTCTATCTCCAGCGTGGGGTCCTCCATAAGCTTCGGAGTGAAACTTGCGTAGGATCTGTTCCTGTTCATGCTCAAGTACACAACGTCTAATAACACCATCTACTCCTACTTTATAAAGATGTGGGACAACCCAAAAGAAATGTCTCAAATCAAAAAAAAACTTATACTTTTTATGGTATGTGAAACTAGGTGGTATAAATTTAGCAACAATGTAATTAGCATAATCTGCATACCATGGAGTACTACGAGAAGTACTTATGACGTTTAATTGCTCATCAGGAAAGCTATCATAATAGGTAGTGGGTCATCAAGATCATTTTCTAACCGAGAAAAGTTGTCTGCAACGGGGTTCTCAGCTCCCTTTCTATCAACAATATGCAAATCAAATTCTTGTAGCAAGAGAACCCATCTAATAAGTCTAGGTTTAGCATCTTTATTTTCCATCAGATATTTAATAGCAGCATGATCAGTGTGAATAGTTACTTTAGAGTCAACAATATAAGGTCTGAACTTATCACAAGCAAATACAACTGCTAAGAATTCCTTCTCAGTAGTAGCATAGTTTCTTTGAGCATTGTCTAAAGTCTTACTAGCATAATGGATAACATTTAATTTCTTATCAACTCTTTGCCCTAGAACAGCACCTATAGCATGATCACTAGAATCACACATAATTTCAAAGGGTAAATTCCAATCAGGTGGCTGAACAATAGGTGCGGAAACCAATGCTTTCTTAAGTATTTCAAATGCTTCTACACAATCATCATCAAAGACAAATGGTATATCTTTTTGTAATAAATTAGTCAGAGGCCGAGAAATTTTTGAGAAGTCCTTAATGAACCTCCTATAAAATCCGGCGTGACCAAGGAAACTTCTTACACCTTTGATGTCCTTGGGACATGGCATCTTTTCAATAGCATCAACCTTGGATTTATCAACTTCAATACCTCTTTCAGAAACTTTATGCTCCAAGACAATACCTTCATTAACCATAAAGTGGCACTTTTCCCAATTCAAGACAAGATTAGTTTCTTCACATCTCTGCAAAACTCGATCAAGATTGCTCAAGCAATCATCAAAAGAGGATCCATAGACGGAAAAGTCGTCCATAAAAACCTCACAAATCTTTTCACAAAAGTCAGAGAATATAGCCATCATGCATCTTTAAAAAGGTAGAAGGTGCATTACATAAACCAAAAGGCATACGTCTATAAGCAAAAGTACCAAAAGGGCATGTAAAAGTAGTCTTTGATTGATCCTTAGCCGACACAGGTATTTGAGAGAAACCAGAGTAACCATCTAGGAAGCAATAATGTGTATGTTTGCATAATCTTTCTAGCATTTGATCAATAAAAGGTAAAGGGTAATGATCTTTCTTAGTGGCCTTATTTAATTTGCAGAAATCAATTACCATCCTATAACCTGTAATAATTCTTTGCGGAATCAATTCATCTTTATCATTAGGAAGAACAGTAACACCTTCCTTCTTAGGGACACAATGAACAGGACTTACCCGCTGACTATCAGCGACGGGATAAATTATACCTGCCTCCAAAAGCTTTAGTATTTTTTTCTTACCACTTCTTTCATCTTAGGATTAAGCCTTCGTTGATGATCACGAACCGGTTTGGCATCTTCTTCCAAATTTATTTTATGTTGACATAGAGTGGGACTAATGCCCTTAAGATCATCAAGAGTATATCCAATAGCGGCAAGATGCTTCTTGAGTTTTCAATAATCTCTCTTCTTCATGCTCTGAAAGGTTAGCACTAATAATAACAGGATATATTTTCTTTTCATCAAGATAAGCATATTTAAGATTATCAGGCAACGGTTTAAGCTCAAACACGGGATCACCCTTGGGTAGAGGAGGATCCCCTAGGATTTCAACAGGCAAATTATGTTTCAGAACAGGTTTCTGTTTAAAGAATACTTCATCTATTTCCCTTCTTTCATTCATAAACATATCATTTTCATGGTCTAGCAAATAATGTTCTAGAGGATCACTAGGAGGTGCGCCAATAGAAGCAAGACCAATAACTTCATCCTTTCTAGACAATTCTTCTTCACTCTGTTGTTTACTAAATTTAGAGAAATTAAACTCATGAATCATATCATCCAAGCCAATAGTACAAACATTCTTTTTGCAGTCTATCTTAGCATTAACAGTGTTCAAGAAGGGTCTACCAAATATAATTGGACAAAAGCTATCTTGTGGGGAACCAAGAACAAGAAAATCAGCAGGATATTAGTTTTCCCACACAAGACTTCAACATCTCTAACAATTCCCCTTTGGCGATATAGTATCTCTATTGGCAAGTTTAATTGTAACATCAATATCTTCTATTTCAGCGGGTGCAATTTCATGCTTAATTTCTTCATATAAGGTAATAGGTATAACACTAGCACTAGCACCCATATCACATAAGCCATGATAACAATGATCTCCTATTTTAACAGAAATAACAGGCACGCCTACCATAGGTCTATGTTTATCATTAGCGCCAGGTTTAGCAATTCTAGCTGATTCACCACAGAATTGAATAACATGCCCATCAATATTATCAGACAATAGATCTTTAACAATAGCAATATTAGGTTCTACTTTGACTTGCTCAGGAGGTGTATAAGTTCTAATATTGCTTTTACGAACAATAGTTGAAGCTTTAGCATGATCCTTTATTCTAACAGGGAAATGTGGTTTCTCAACATAAGAGGTAGGAACAATAGGATCATTATAAGTGACGTCTTTTCTTCAACTTTAATAGGTGCAGCTACTTTTACTTCTATGGGAGGATGATATTTAAACCACTTCTCCTTAGGGAGATCAACATAAGTAGCAAAAGATTCACAGAAAGAAGCTACTATCTCAGAGTCAAGTCCATATTTAGTGCTAAACTTACGGAAAATATCGGTGTCCATAAAAGATTTAACACAATCAAACTTAGGTGTCATACCTGACTCCTTACCTTCGTCGAGGTCCCAATCTTCAGAGTTGCGTTTAATTCTATCCAATAAATTCCATCTGAATTCAATAGTCTTCATCATAAAAGAGCCAGCACAAGAAGTATCAAGCATGGTGCGATTGTTTTCAGAAAGTCGAGCATAAAGATTTTGAATAATTGTTTCTCTCGGGAGCTCATGATTGGGGCATGAATACAACATTGATTTAAGCCTCCCCCAAGCTTGAGCGATGCTTTCTCCTTCGTGAGGCAAAAAATTATATATATAATTGCGATCACGATGAACAAGATGCATAGGATAATACTTTTGATGAAATTCCAATTTCAGTCTTCTATAGTTCCATGATCTCGTATCATCACATAGCCTATACCATGTCAATGCATCTTCCTTCAAAGATAAAGGGAAGACCTTCTTCTTAACAACATCATCGGGTATACCTGCAAGCTTAAATAGTCCACAAACTTCATCCACATATATTAGGTGCTCATCAGGATGCTTTGTTCCATCTCCTACAAAAGGATTGGCTCAGTTTTTCCATCATACCCGAAGGAAATTCAAAGGGAACATTTTCATATTCATTTTCAGCTGGTTCATTAGGTTGAGGAGAAACTCTTTGCTCTACTGGTCGGGGTGAAGATACCCCGAACAAGCCCCTCAGAGGATTACTTTCCATAGTAACAAGTGAGAGTAAATTTCAGCACACTATATAAATTTTTCCTTACCAAATTCCACCTACCAAAGGCGCTTCACTCCCCGGCAATGGCGCCAGAAAAGATTCTTGATGACCTACAAGTATAGGGGATCAATCATAGTCCTTTCGATAAGTAAGAGTGTCGAACCCAACGACGAGCAGAAGGAAATGATAATCGGTTTTCAGCAAGGTAGTCTCTGCAAGTACTGAAATAAGTGGTAACAGATAGTTTTGTGATAAGATAATTTGTAACGAGCAACAAGTAACAAAAGTAAATAAAGTGCAGCAAGGTGGCCCAATCCTTTTTGTAGCAAAGGACAAGCCTGGACAAACTCTTATAATAGGAAAAGTGCTCCCGAGGACACATGGGAATATCGTCAAGCTAGTTTTCATCACGTTCATATGATTCGCGTTTGGTACTTTGATAATTTGATATGTGGGTGGACCGGTGCTTGGGTGCTGTTCTTACTTGAACAAGCATCCCACTTATGATTAACCTCTATTGCAAGCATCCACAACTACAACAAAAGTATTAAGGTAAACCTAACCATAGCATGAAACATATGGATCCAAATCAGCCCCTTACGAAACAACGCATAAACTAGGGTTTAAGCTCATCACTCTAGCAACCCATCATCTACTTATTACTTCCCAATGCCTTCCTCTAGGCCCAAATAATGGTGAAGTGTTATGTAGTCGACGTTCACATAACCCCACTAGAGGCTTGATGAGGGAGTCCTGGACTAGGGGGTGTCCGGATAGCCGAACTATCATCTTTGGCCGGACTCCTAGACTATGAAGATACAAGATTGAAGACTTCGTCCCGTGTCCGGATGGGACTTTCCTTGGCGTGGAAGGCAAGCTTGGCGATACGGATATGTAGATCTCCTACCATTGTAACCGACTCTGTGTAACCCTAACCCTATCCGGTGTCTATATAAACCGGAGGGTTTTAGTCCGTAGGACGAACAACAATCATACCATAGGCTAGCTTCTAGGGTTTAGCCTCTCCGATCTCGTGGTAGATCTACTCTTGTACTACCCATATCATCAATATTAATCAAGCAGGAGTAGGGTATTACCTCCATCGAGAGGGCCCGAACCTGGGTAAAAACATTGTGTCCCTTGTCTCCTGTTACCATCCGCCTAGACGCACGATTCGGGACCCCTACCGAGATCCGCCGGTTTTGACACCGACATTGGTGCTTTCATTGAGAGTTCCTTCGTGTCGCCACCGATAGGCCCGATGGCTCCTTCGATCATCAACAACGACGCAGTCCGGTGAGACTTTTCCCCGGACAGATCTTCATATTCGGCGGCTTTGCGCTGCGGGCCAATTCGCTTGGCCATCTGGAGCAGATCGAAAGCTACGCCCCTGGCCATCAGGTCAGGTTTGGAAGTTTAAACTACACGGCCGACATCCGCGGAGACTTGATCTTCGACGGATTCAAGCCGCAGCCAAGCGCGCCGCACTATCTCGATGGGCATGATCTAACTCTGCCGCTGAACAGTGTCCTGGAGGCCGCACTAGTGTCCGCTCCGACCATTGATTCGGAGCCGATCTCGCCGATCGAGGATGGTTGGTTGGACACCACCTCGGGGGCTGAAATCTCTACGGCGATTGAGCCGAACACCATCCCTGTCCTTTGCGAAGACCGTGACTCCAAGGTGCCGGACTCGTCTCCGGACTCCGAACCCTCCGCGCCCCTGCCAATCGAATCCGATTAGGCGCCGGTCATGGAGTTCACTGCCGCGGACATCTTTCAGCACTCGCCCTTTGGCGACATCCTGAATTCATGAAAGTCTCTCTCTTTGTCAGGGGAGCCCTGGCCGAACTACGGTCACGAAGGATGGGATGCGGACGACGAAGAAATTCAACGCCCACCCACCACCCACTTTGTAGCCACTGTCGATGATTTAACCGACATGCTCGACTACGACTCGAAGGCATCGACGGTATGGACGGCGATCTTTGGAGACGACCAAGAACCAGCGCCTACAGGGCACTGGAAGGCCACCTCGTCATATGACATATACATGGTGGACATCCCAAAAGATGGGAACGGCGATGGAACAACGGAGGATGACCCCTCCAAGAAGCAACCCAAGCGCCGACGTCAGCGGCGCCGCTCTAAATCCCGCCACAGCAAAAACGGTGATTCCGGCACGGGAGATAATAACACCCCGGATAGTGCCGAAGACAACCCCCTCCAGCAGGACTAAGCTCAGGAGGAGGGAGAAGCAAGTCCGCACGACAGTGCGGCAGAAAGAGAGGTAGAGGACGATAATTATGTGACCCCTCCGAAGATGAGGCAAGCCTCGACGACGACGAATTTGTCGTGCCTGAGGATCCCGCCGAACAGGAGCGTTTGAAACGCAGGCTTATGGCGACGGCAAGCAGCCTCAAGAAAAAGCAGCAACAGCTTAGAGCTGACCAAGACCTGCTAGCTGACAGATGGACTAAAGTCCTTGCAGCCGAAGAGTACGAACTCGAACGCCCCTCCAAAAGCTACCCCAAACGCAGGCCGTTGCCTCGATCAGAGGAGGAGGCACCCACATCACCAGCGCATGATGCGGCCGACCGGCCACCCCGTGGCCGCGACAGAGAGGCCTCTAGACCCTCCGTTCAAGCCGCACAGCGACGCTCAAAAGTACCAAGGCACGGGAAAACGCTACCGGACTTGCGTAGATATATTGGAGGATAAGGCAAAACATACAAGATCGATCTACGGATCGCGTGGGCGTAACAACTCGGGATGATTACCGTCACGCCGGATACAACAAACCCAGCCGGGCGAACACGATGACAAAGCTCATA
Source organism: Aegilops bicornis (assembly GCA_021605145.1). NCBI lineage: Eukaryota > Viridiplantae > Streptophyta > Magnoliopsida > Poales > Poaceae > Aegilops > Aegilops bicornis. Next base: position 831,100,528 of record CM038671.1, on the reverse strand, counting down.
TGAGCTACGCCGTGATATAGCCCAATACTGAGGCGCCACACCCACTATGCTTCACAGATGAAGTAATGGATCATCAAATCCTCGAGGGCTTCAAACCCGTAAACATCGAATCATACGATGGTACCACAGATCCTTGATGCGGACCGAGGACTATCTCCTCCATATCCACATGGCCCGCGGTGATGATCTACAGGCCATCAAATACCTCCCACTCAAGCTTAAAGGACCAGCTCGGCATTGGCTCAACAGCTTGCCAGCAGAATCAATTGGTTGTTGGGACGACCTGGAAGCCGCATTCCTTGATAACTTCCAGGGCACATATGTGCGACCACCAGACGCTGATGACCTTAGCCATATAATTCAGCAGCCAGAAGAATCGTCCAGACAATTCTGGACATGGTTCCTAACCAAGAAAAATCAAATCGTTGACTATCCTGATGTAGAGGCCCTTGCAGCCTTCAAACATAACATCCGCGACGAGTGGCTTGCCCGGCACCTAGGACAGGAAAAGCCGAAATCCATGGCAGCCCTCACAACACTCATGACCCGCTTTTGTGCGGGTGAGAACAGCTGGCTAGCTCGAAGCAACAACTTGGCCAAACACCCTGGTAGTTCGGATACCAAGGACATCAATGGCAGGTCGGCGTCATAGCAAGAACAAGCGCCGCATTAACGGCGATAATGCTGAAGATACGGCAGTCAATGCCGGATTCAGAGGCTCTAAACCCGGTCAGCGGAATAAGCCGTTCAAAATAAATACCCAGGGCCCGTCCAACTTGGACCGAATACTCGATCGCTTGTGCCAGATACATGGCACCCCCAAAAAACCAGCCAACCACACCAACAGGGATTGTTGGGTGTTCAAGCAAGCAGGCAAGCTAAGCGCCGAAAACAACGACAAGGGGCTGCATAGCGATGACGAGGAAGAGCCCCGGCCGCCGAACAATAGAGGACAGAAGGGTTTTCCCCCACAAGTGCGGATGGTGAACATGATATACGCAACCCACATACCCAAAAGGGAGCGGAAGCGTGCACTAAGGGACGTATATGCGATGGAGCCAGTTGCCCCGAAGTTCAACCCATGGTCTTCCTGCCCGATCACCTTCGATCGAAGGGACCAACCCACTAGCATCCGTCACGGCGGTTTCGCCGCATTGGTTCTTGACCCAATTATTGACGGATTTCACCTCACCCCAGTCCTGATGGACGGCGGTAGCAGTCTGAACCTGCTTTATCAGGATACGGCGCAAAAATGGGCATAGACCCTCAAGGATTAAACCCACAAAGACGACCTTTAAAGGCGTCATACCAGGTGTAGAGGCCAATTGTACAGGCTCAGTTACACTCGAAGTGGTCTTCGGATCCCCGGATAACTTCCGAAGCGAAGAGTTAATCTTCGACATAGTCCCGTTCCGCAGCGGCTATCACGCACTGCTCGGACGAACCGCATTTGCAAAGTTCAATGTGGTGCCGCACTACGCATACCTCAAGCTCAAGATGCCAGGCCCTCAAGGATTAATCACGGTCAATGGAAACACCGAATGCTCTCTCCGAATGGAGGAGCACACGGCGGCCCTCGCGGCGGAGGTGCAAGGCAGCCTCTCACAGCAGTTCTCGATTCCGGCCACTAAACGTCCGGACACTGTCAAGCGCGCCCGGAGTAACCTACAACAAGACCGCCTGGCACGATCCAAGCACGCCAGAGTAATCCGCCCCAACCCCAGCCCTCGCGAAATTGCGAAGCCAGTACTACGCATACATAACTACGCCCGGAGATACCATGGGCATAAGGGAGGGCACGACCACGGCACGCCTGCACGCGGCTCAACCGCACTGTGGGGGCTCCCGATTGTGTCATTCTTTTTCTTTTTTCTTTTTTCTTACTTTCAGGACTCTGTTCTCTAGAAGCCCTGTCCGGCATTCGCGCCGAACTAACGATGCAACAGCCAGGGAAACAGAAAGCTACGTCGAGTGTCCAGGTGGTCTCTAGTACGAGCAGTATACCTGTTTTACATACCATCCCGCAGCTTACCCCTGGAGGGGGACATGTTAAATAGTCCCATCCCTTGCTTATCGCACAATTTGTATCGTTCTGCTTTTACTTGCAGTTTCTTTTTAATAACCAATATATAGTTCTTGCCTATTATTGCATTCTTTCCCATTATATATGTTCATTTCATGACATGTTGCACCTGTACACTTTGGTACGGCCAATACACCAGGGGCTTAAGTACCCCAAAATTATGGTGTGATAAGTCCGAACACTTTCACAAGTGCGGCACCCGAACTTATAGCATTATATGCTTCGGTACGAATCATGTCTTGGGTCAATAGTTGGGTTTTCCCGGCTCCCATGTTTTGGTAACTTACGTTCCGTTATATCGGCTAAGGTAGCACTGGGAGAACCACTGCGATTGTGCTCCGATTGAGCTGGGTTGAGCACCTCAGTGGAGAAAGCTAAAACTGACCGTCATGATAGGGCGAGAGCGATTCGCTGTCCGAGAGGTTTTTTCGGGTCCCTAAAGACTTATGCCGCTTAGAGCGAGGAACCGGCATTGTCCGACCAAGGCGTGGATAGCGCCCCGAACTCGGTCTTCCGAATACTAGGGGCTTCGCTGAAATTTAAAATTATAGAATTCTATGGCTAAGTGAGAGTGTTCAAGCATTATAAGTCCGGTTGCCTTGTTCGTTGCGTTGAGCGCCTCCCTCGATGGACCCAAGAATGGGAACAAGAGCGCTCAAGTTTATCCCAAACACCCCAGCACTCGTGGCATGGGGGCTGAAGCCAACGACTTGCCATCTCTCAAATTTGATAAACGGCCGCACAGAAGGTAATATTTTAAATTAACAAGCGTTGCTTAGCGATATGAACAAGTTTTCAGCGTACAGGATAACAAATGCGAGTCTATTCAAAAATTACATCTTTGGAGCACTCATCCGCTATACGACGGGCACCCTTCAGGACGCCCTCATAGTACATTTCGGGATTGCGATGATCCTTGCCCTTCGGTGGCCCGTCCATCACGAGCTTCTCCGCATCCAGCTTGCTCCAGTGCACTTTAGTACGGGCAAGGGCCCGACGGGCACCTTCAATGCAGACGGAGCGCTTGATGACTTCAATCCATGGACAGGCGTCCACCAGCCGCTGCACTAGCCCGAAGTAGCTCCCAGGCATGGCTTCCAGTGGCCACGAACTATGAGGCCCTTCATGGCCTGTTCGGCGACCTTGGAGCTCGACCAGCTGCTTCATTTGGTCGCCAGGGCATCGGACGGTCGGCCTCAAAGATACCGAGACCAGAACACCTTCTCCGTCGAGCTCCCCTCCTTGGCGCGGTAGAATGCGGCAGCATCAGACACACTACGGGGCAGATCTGCGAATGCTCCTGGAGAGCTCCGAATCCGGGTAAGTAATAGGCAATTCACTTTCACATGCTTGCCTTGCATAAAGAATGCCTTACCCGCCGCTATCTTCTTTATTGATTCAATTTCTTGGAGGACTTTTTGGGCTTCGGCCTTAGCGGCTTTGGCACTCTCAAGAGCCGAGGCGAGCTCGGACTCTCGAGTCTTCGAGTCACGCTCCAAACTCTCGTGTTTTTCCACGAGAGCCTGGAGCTCTTGCCACACCTCCGCCACCCGCCCCTCCTGCTTCTTTCGCTCGGTGCACTCCGCGGCCGCTCTGCTTTCGGCCACGGACACCGCTTCCTTCAGGTTCACCACCTCGTTCGTGGCCCCTACAATACCCACGTTATTCCTGTCATTTTTTGCAACCGAATCCTTTCTATAAGGTATTTCTTTAATAAGGTATTACTTACCTTCCTTGTCCTCGAGCTGCTTCTTGGCAAGGCCGAGCTCATTCTCGGACCGCCGAGGCTCTGCTTCAATGCATTGACCTCCGCAGTCAGTGCGGCAGAGGTCAGCAGCGCAGCCTGCATTCCCATATTGACATACTTATGTTAGACTCCTGCATATATCTTTTTAGATCCTTAGTCCGGCTTTTCTTTCCGAACACCGAACTAAGCATCAGGGGCTACTGTCTATGCGGTAATATTTTTTAATATTCTAAACTTACCTCAAAGCCTGTTAGAAGGCTGGTACAGGCTTCGGTCAGCCCGCTCTTGGCGGACTGAACTTTCTGGATCACCACACTCATAATAGTGCGGTGTTCCTCCTCGATGGAGGCGCTGTTAAGCGCCTCCAGTAAGCTATCCGGCGCCTCCGGTTGGACAGAGGACACCGGCGTCTTACCCTTCCTACGAAGGGGCCGCTTGCCGGACTTCGGAACCACTGAAGGTTCCGGTATGGAGTCCGGACGAGGGTCGGGCTTAGAGCCCCTGGGGGTCTCGCCCCCCACGCACCTGGAGTCCGGGAGGTTGCCTTGCAGCGCCTCCTGCGCCACCTCCTCTTGACCAGGCCCCCCTTGGGGCCCCACCTCGGCGTCGTCCATGGCGTGAGGTGAGGAGGCGGCGGAAGAGAAGTACTCTCCATTTCATACGAACTCAGGGACCCGCTCGATGAAGCGGCGAACTCGTCCTTGGGCGGGCTGCATGATTGTTCGGCATTAGAGAACACTATGCAATGAAAAAGCCATGGGTATCCGGACACTTACGATCTCGCCACGGGCTTGGCCCTTGTTGGCCACTCCTCCTCGTCGTTGTCGATGTTGGTGGAGAAGTCCGGAGGAAGGGTCCTTCCCTTCTTGGACCCTCCGGCCTCCCGGTTAGGCGGCCTTCCTTTTCTTCTCTCTCTCCACTGGGGGAGAGGCTTCTTTCTCCTCCTCTTCCTCAGAGGAGGATTCCGCCTCCGGGTTGTCGGGCGATGAGTCCGACAGCCCCTGGCGCCGGGAGCTCCTTCGAGTTCCCGTGGCCTCCTTCTTGGCCTTCTTCTCTGGCACCACGTGAGGTGCCGGAGCCAGCTCCCCCAATCGGGCGTCCCCTGGGTCTTCTGGCAATGGGGCCGGACAGTTAATCTGTCCGGACGTCTTCAGCCAGTCCTGTCAAAGGTTAGGGAGTTTTAGATCCCACATAGAGTCAAACTATGAAAAAAGAGTCCCATAAAGGTAAAATAACTTACCTCGCTGGCTTGACGCTGCGAGCTGAATCCGCGATCTTTGGTAGCGGATGTGGGAGCCTCGGCACCCTTGAAAAGCACCTTCCAGGCATCTTCGTACGTAGTGTCGAAGAGCCTTTTCAGAGTCGAGTCTTTGTGCGGATCAAACTCCCACAATTTGAAGGCCCGTTGTTGGCATGGGAGAATCCGGCGGATGAGCATCACCTGGATTACGTTGACAAGCCTGAGATTCATGTCCACCAGGTTTGGGACGCAGGTTCGGAGTCCGGACAGCTCATCCGAATCCCCCCACGTCAGGCCCGTCTCTTTCCATGATGTGAGCCGTGTGGGGAAGCCAGATCGGAATTCGGGGGCCGCCGCCCATTTAGAGTCGTCCGGCTCGGTGATGTAGAACCACCCGATTGCCACCTTTATGGTCTCCACAAAGGAGCCCTCGAGCCATAGGACTTTGGCCATCTTGACAACCATGGCGCCTCCGACTCCGGCTTGGCGGCCTCCCACTACCTTCGGCTCGACATTGAAGATCTTCAGCCATAAGCCGAAGTGGGGCTGGATGCAGAGGAAGGCCTCGCACACGACGATGAACGCCGAGATGTTGAGGATGAAATTCGGGGCCAGATTCTGGAAGTCCAGGCCGTAGTAAATTATGAGCCCCCGGACAAATGGGTGAAGTGGAAAACCTAGTCCGCGGAGGAAGTGGGGGAGAAACACCATCCTCTCATGGGGCCTGGGGGTTGGAATGAGCTGCCCCTCGTCGGGTAGCCGGTACACGATGTCGCTGGACAAGTATCCGGCCTTCCGCAGCTTTTTGATGTGCCCCTCCGTGACGAAGGAGGCCATCCACCTGCCTCCCGCTCCGGACATAGTTGGAGAAGGTTGAGGTGGGATGTGCGGACTTGGGCGCTGGAGCTCGAGTCTTGCGGTAATGGATGAGCAAAGGAGGAAGAAGGCGAGGGTGAAAAGGTGGATCCTTATCCCCTTATATGGACGGGACGAAGCTATGCGCCCCCGCCACTGGTAAAACTCGCTTATCTCCCAAGCGCCGTAATCAATGGCGCGAATGGGTTACCCACGTCCGTATTGATGGGAATCCCGGAATAAGGGGCACGATCTATGCTTTGATAAGGCGTGCCAAGAAACCGCCTCGCTAAACGCGCTAAGGTGGAACGGTAAAAACGATTCGTATAAAGGCCTGGCCGTGGTGTGATGTCACGCCATGAATACGTCAGCAGATCTGTGCAAAAATTATTCTCTCACGGTGGTATGTGGAACTTGTTTTGCGAGCGGATACTATCCTTGTGTTCAAAACCTTCTATGAAGTATTCGGAGGAGGAACCCGCCTTGCAATGCCGAAGAATATGCGCTACCGGACTCGTCGTTGAAGCCTGGTTCAGAGGCTCTTGAGGAGTCTGGACTAGGGGTGTCCGGATAGCGAACTATCATCTTTGGCGGACTCCTAGACTATGAAGATACAAGATTGAAGACTTCGTCCCGTGTCCGGATGGGACTTTCCTTGGCGTGGAAGGCAAGCTTGGCGATACGGATATGTAGATCTCCTACTATTGTAACCGACTACTGTGTAACCCTAACCCTATCCGGTGTCTATATAAAGCTGGAGGGTTTTAGTCCGTAGGATGAACAACAATCATACCATAGGCTAGCTTCTAGGGTTTAGCCTCTCGATCTCGTGGTAGATCTACTCTTGTACTACCCATATCATCAATATTAATAAAGCAGGAGTAGGGTATTACCTCCATCGAGAGGGCCCGAACCTGGGTAAAAACATCGTGTCCCTTGTCTCCTGTTACCACTTGCCTAGACGCACAGTTCGGGACCCCCTACCTGAGATCCGCCGGTTTTGACACCGACACTAGACAACATACATCTCATCAAAATATCGAACGAATACCAAATTCACATGACTACTGATAGCAAGACTTCTCCCATGTCCTCAGGAACAAACGTAATTACTCACAAAGAATATTCATGTTCATAATCAGAGGGGTATTAATATGCATATAGGATCTGAACATATGATCTTCCACCAAATAAACCAACTAGCATCAACTACAAGGAGTAATCCACACTACTAGCAACCTACTATTACCAATCCCGGACTTGGAGACAAGAATTGGATACAAGAGATGAACTAGGGTTTTGAGAGGAGATGGTGCTGGTGAAGATGTTGATGGAGATTGCCCTCTCCCGATGAGAGGAGCGTTGGTGATGACGATGGCGATGATTTCCCCCTCCGGAGGGAAGTGTCCCCGGCAGAACAGCTCTGCCGGAGCCCTAGATTGGTTCCGCCAAGGTTCCGCCTCGTGGCGGCGGAGTTTCGTCCCAAAAGGTTGCTTCTTATTTTTTTCTCATCGAAAGACCTCATATAGCAGAAGATGGGCATCGGAGAGCCACCAGGCGGCCCACGAGGTAGGGGGCGCGCCCTAGGTGGGGGGCGCGCCCCCCACCCTCATGGACAGGGTGTGGGCCCCTGGTCTTCATCTTTGGCAAGGGTTTTTCATTATTTTTTATAAGATGTTTCGTGGAGTTTCAGGACTTTTGGAGTTGTGCAGAATAGGCATAAGTATTGTGACATGACGTGTAAGAACAACCCATAATGCAATAAATATCGATATAAAAGCATGATGCAAAATGGACGTATCAGAGCGCCCCCCCCCCCACAAGCCCAATCCGAATTGGGAGGGGGGCCGGGCCCCCTTTCCTTCCTCCCTCCTTCCCTTCCTTTCCCTCTCCTACTCCAACTTGGAAGGGGGGAATCCTACTATCGGTGGGAGTAGGACTCCCCTTGGCGCGCCCTCCTCCTGGTCGGCCGCATCCCCCTCCTCTACTCCTTTATATACAGGGAGGGGGCACCCCTTGGAGACACAACAATTGATCATTGATCTCTTAGCCGTGTGCGGTGCCCCCCTCCACCATATTCCACCTCGGTAATATCGTAGCGGTGCTTAGGGCGAAGCCCTGCGTTGGTAGCATCATCGACACCGTCATCTCGTTGTCGTGCTGACGGAACTCTCCCGCAAAGCTCTGCTGGATCGAAGTTCGTGGGACGTCATCGAGATGAACGTGTGCTGAACTCGGAGGTGCCGTGCATTCGGTACTTGGATCGGTCGGATCGTGAAGACCTACGACTACATCAACCGCGTTGTCATAACACTTCCGCTTTCGGTCTATGAGGGTACGTAGACACAGTCTCCCCTCTCGTTACTATGCATCACCATGATCTTGCGTGTGCGTAGGAATTTTTTTGAAATTAATATGTTCCCCAACAGTGGCATCCGAGCTAGGTTAATGCGTAGATGTTATATGCAGGAGTAGAACACAAGTGAGTTGTGGGCGATACAAGTCATACTGTTACCAGCATGTCATACTTTGGTTCGGCGGTATTGTTGGATGAAGCGGCCCGAACCGACATTACGCGTACGCTTACGCGAGACTGGTTCTACCGATGTGCTTTGCACACAGGTGGCTGGCGGGTGTCAGTTTCTTCAACTTTAGTTGAACCGAGTGTGGCTACGCCCGGTCCTTGTGAAGGTTAAAACAACACTAACTTGACGAAATATCGTTGTGATTCTGATGCGTAGGTAAGAACGGTTCTTGCTCAGCCCGTAGCAGCCACGTAAAACTTGCAACAACAAAGTAGAGGACGTCTAACTTGTTTTTGCAGGGCATGTTGTGATGTGATATGGTCAAGACATGATGCTAAATTTTATTGTATGAGATGATCATGTTTTGTATCAAAGTTATCGGCAACAGGCAAGAGCCATATGGTTGTCGCTTTATTGTATGCAATGAAATCGCCCTGTAATTGTTTTTACTTTATCACTATACGGTAGCGATAGTCGTAGAAACAATAGTTGGCGAGACGACAACGATGCTACGATGGAGATCAAGGTGTCGCGCCGGTGACGATGGTGATCATGATGGTGCTTTGGAGATGGAGATCAAAGGCACAAGATGATGATGGCCATATCATATCACTTATATTGATTGCATGTGATGTTTATCCTTTATGCATCTTATTCTGCTTTGGTTGACGGTAGCATTATAAGATGATCTCTCACTAAATTTCAAGGTAAAAAGTGTTCTCCCTGAGTATGCACCGTTGCCAAAGTTCGTCGTGCCGAGACACCACGTGATGATCGGGTGTGATAAGCTCAACGTTCATCTACAACGGGTGTAAGACAGTTTTGCACACGCAGAATACTCGGGTTAAACTTGACGAGCCTAGCATATGCAGATATGGCCTCGGAACACCGAGACCGAAAGGTCGGCGTGAATCATATAGTAGATATGATCAACATAGTGATGTTCACCATTGAAAACTACTCCATCTCACGTGATGATCGGTTATGGTTTAGTTGATATGGATCACGTGATCACTTAAATGATTAGAGGGATGTCTATCTAAGTGGGAGTTCTTAAGTAATATGATTAATTGAACTTAAATTTATCATGAACTTAGTACCTGATAGTATTTTGCTTGTCTATGTTGTTGTAGGTAGATGGCCCGTGTGTTGTTCCGTTGAATTTTAATGCGTTCCTTGAGAAAGCAAAGTTGAAAGATGATGGTATCAATTACACGGACTGGGTCCGTAACTTGAGGATTATCCTCATTGCTGCACCGAAGAATTACGTCCTGGAAGCACCGCTGAGTGCCAGGCCTGCTGCAGATGCAACTGACGACGTTAAGAACGTCTGGCGGAGCAAAGCTGATGACTACTCGAAAGTTCAGTGTTCCATGCTTTACGGCTTAGAACCGGGACTTCAACGACGTTTTGAACGTCATGGAGCATATGAGATGTTCCAGGAGTCGAAGTTAATATTTCAAGCAAATGCCCGGATTGAGACATATGAAGTCTCCAATAAGTTCTATAGCTGCAAGATGGAGGAGAATAGTTCTATCGGTGAACATATACTCAAAATGTCTGTGTATAACAATCACGTGATTCAACTGGGAGTTAATCTTCCGGATGATAGTTTCATTGACAGAATTCTTCAATCACTGCCACCAAGCTACAAGAGCTTCGTGATGAACTATAATATGCAAGGGATGGATAATACAATTCCCGAGCTCTTCGCAATGATAAAGGCTGTGGAGGTAGAAATCAAGAAGGAGCATCAAGTCTTGATGGTCAACAAGACCACCAGTTTCAAAAAAAGGGTAAAGGGAAGAAACCTAAGTCTGGACCTAAGCCTGAGACTGAGTGCTTCTACTGCAAACAGACTGGTCACTGGAAGCGGGACTGCCCCAAGTATTTGGCGGATAAGAAGGATGGCAAGGTGAACAAAGGTATATGTGATATACATGTTATTGATGTGTACCTTACTAGAGCTCGTAGTAGCACCTGGGTATTTGATACTAGTTCTGTTGCTAATATTTGCAACTCGAAACATGGACTACGGATTGAGCGAAGATTGGCTAAGGACGAGGTGACGATGCGCGTGGGAAATGGTTCCAAAGTCGATGTGATCGCCGTCGGCACGCTACCTCTACATCTACCTTCGGGATTAGTATTAGACATAAATAATTATTATTTGGTGTCAGCGTTAAGCATGAACATTATATCTGAATCTTGTTTGATGCGAGACTGTTATTCATTTAAATCTGAGAATAATGGTTGTTCTATTTATATGAGTAATATATTTTATGTTCATGCACCCTTGAAGAGTGGTCTATTTGTGTTAAATCTCGATAGTAGTGATACACATATTCATAATATTGTAGCCAAAAGATGCAGAGTTGATAATGATAGTGACACTTATTTGTGGCACTGCCGCTTAGGTCATATTGGTGTAAAGCACATGAAGAAACTCCATACTGATGGACTTCTGGAATCACTTGATTATGAATCACTTGGTACTTGCGAACCATGCCTCATGGGCAAGATGACTAAAGCGCCGTTCTCCGGAACAATGGAGCGAGCAACTGATTTATTGGAAATCATACATACTGATGTATGTGGTCCGATGAATATTGAGGCTCGCGGCGGGTATCGTTATTTTCTCACCTTCACAGATGATTTGAGCAGATATGGGTATATCTACTTAATGAAACATAACTCTGAAACATTTGAAAAGTTCAAAGAATTTCAGAGTGAAGTGGAAAAATCATCGTAACAAGAAAATAAAGTTTCTACGATCTGATCGTGGAGGAGAATATTTGAGTTACGAGTTTGGTCTACATTTGAAGCAATGCGGAATAGTTTCGCAACTCACGTCACCCGGAACACCACAGCGTAATGATGTGTCCGAACATCGTAATCGTACTTTACTAGATATGATGCGATCTATGATGTCTCTTACTGATTTACCGCTATCCTTTTGGGGTTATGCTTTAGACACGGCTGCATTCACGTTAAATAGGGCACCATCGAAATCCGTTGAGACGATGCCTTATGAACTGTGGTTTGGCAAGAAACCAAAGTTGTCGTTTCTTAAAGTTTGGGGCTGCGATGCTTATGTGAAAAAGCTTCAACCTGATAAGCTCGAACCCAAATCGGAGAAATGTGTCTTCATAGGATACCCAAAGGAAACTGTTGGGTACACCTTCTATCACAGATCCAATGGCAAGATATTTGTTGCTAAGAATGGATCCTTTCTAGAGAAGGAGTTTCTCTCGAAAGAAGTGAGTGGGAGGAAAGTAGAACTTGATGAGGTAACTGTACCTGCTCCCTTATTGGAAAGTAGTTCATCACGTAAACCGGTTCTGTGACACCTACACCAATTAGTGAGGAAGCTAATGATGTTGATCATGAAACTTCAGATCAAGTTACTACCGAACCTCGTAGGTCAACCAGAGTAAGATCCACACCAGAGTGGTACGATAATCCTATTCTGGAGGTTATGTTACTTGACCAAGGCGAACCTATGAACTATGAAGAAGCGATGGTGAGCCAAGATTCCGTAAAATGGCTTGAGGCCATGAAATCTGAGATTGGATCCATGTATGAGAACAAAGTGTGGACTTTGGTTGACTTGCCCGATGATCGGCAAGCCATAGAGAATAAATGGATCTTTCAAGAAGAAGACTGACGCTGACGGTAATGTTACTGTCTACAAAGCTCGACTTGTTGCGAAAGGTTTTCGACAAGTTCAAGGGGTTGACTACGATGAGACTTTCTCACCCGTAGCGATGCTTAAGTCTGTCCGAATCATGTTAGAAATTGCCGCATTTTATGATTATGAAATTTGGCAAATGGATGTCAAAACTGCATTCCTGAATGGATTTCTGGAAGAAGAGTTGTATATGATGCAACCAGAAGGTTTGTCGATCCAAAGGGAGCTAACAAAGTGTGCAAGCTCTAGCGATCCATTTATGGACTGGTGCAAGCCTCTCGGAGTTGGAATAAACGTTTTGATAGTGTGATCAAAGCATATGGTTTTATACAGACTTTTGGAGAAGCATGTATTTACAAAAAAGTGAGTGGGAGCTCTGTAGCATTTCTAATATTATATGTGGATGACTATGGATAGCATAAAAGGATACTTGAATAAGAGTATTTCAATGAAAGACCTCGGCGAAGCTGCTTATATATTGGGCATCAAGATCTATAGAGATAGATCAAGACGCTTAATTGGACTTTCACAAAGCACATACCTTGACAAAGTTTTGAAGAAGTTCAAAATGTATCAAGCAAAGAAAGGGTTCGTGTCTGTGTTACAAGGTGTGAAGTTGAGTCAGACTCAATGTCCGACCACTGCAAAAGATAGAGAGAAAATAAAAGATGTTCCCTATGCTTCAACCATAGGCTCTATCATGTATGCAATGCTGTGTACCAGACCTGATGCGTGCCTTGCTATTAGTTTAGCAGGGAGGTACCAAAGTAATGCAGGAGTGGATCACCGGACAGCGGTCAAGAACATCCTGAAATACCTAAAAAGCACTAAGGATATGTTTCTCGTTTATGGAGGTGACAAAGAGTTCGTCGTAAATGGTTGCGTCGATGCAAGCTTTGACACTGATCCGGATGATTCGAAATCACAAACCAGATACATGTTTATATTGAACGGTGGAGCTGTCAGTTGGTGCAGTTCTAAACAAAGCGTCGTGGAGGGATCTACGTGTGAAGCGGAGTACATAGCTGCTTCGGAAGCAGCAAATGAAGGAGTCTAGATGAAGGAGTTCATATCCGATCTAGGTGTCATACCTAGTGCATCGGGTCCAATGAAAATCTTTTGTGACAATACTGGTGCAATTGCCTTGGCAAAGGAATCCAGATTTCACAAGAGAACCAAGCACATTAAGAGACGCTTCAATTCCATCCAGGATCAAGTCCAAGTGGGAGACATAGAGATTTGCAAAATACATATGGATCTGAATGTTGCAGACCCGTTGACTAAGCCTCTTCCACGAGCAAAACATGATCATCACCAAAACTTCATGGGTGTTAGAATCATTACTGTGTAATCTAGATTATTGACTCTAGTGCAAGTGGGAGACTGAAGGAAATATGCCCTTGTTGCAATAATAAAGTTATTATTTATTTCTTCATATCATGGTAAATGTTTATTACTCATGCTAGAATTGTATTAACCGGAAACATAATACATGTGTGAATACATAGACAAACATAGTGTCAATAGTACGCCTCTACTTGACTAGCTCGTTGATCAAAGATGGTTGAGTTTCCTAGCCATAGACATGAGTTGTCATTTGATTAACGGGATCACATCATTAGGAGAATGATGTGATTGACTTGACCCATTCCGTTAGTTTAGCACTTGATCGTGTTAGTTTACTGCTATTGCTATCTTCATGACTTATACATGTTCCTATGACTATGAGATTATGCAACTCCCGATTACCGGAGGAACACTTTGTGTGCTACCAAACGTCACAACGTAACTGGGTGATTTTTAAAGGTGCTCTATAGGTGTCTCCGATGGTACTTGTTGGGTTGGCATAAATCGAGATTAGGATTTGTCACTCCGATTGTCGGAGAGGTATCTCTGGGCCCTCTCGGTAATGCACATCACTATAAGCCTTGCAAACAATGTGACTAATGAGTTAGTTGCGAGATGATGCATTACCGAACAAGTAAAGAGACTTGCAGGTAACGAGATTGAGCTAGGTATTGAGATATCGACGATAGAATCTCGGGCAAGTAACATGCCGATGACAAAGGGAACAACGTATGTTGTTATACGGTTTGACCGATAAAGATCTTCGTAGAATATGTAGGAACCAATATGAGCATCCAGGTTCCGCTATTGGTTTTTGATCGGAGACGTGTCTCGGTCATGTCTACATAGTTCTCGAACCCGTAGGGTCTGCACGCTTAAAGTTCTGTGATGATCGGTATTATGAGTTTATGTGTATTGATGTACCGAAGGTAGTTCGGAGTCCCGGATATGATCACGGGCATGCTGAGGAGTCTCGAAATGGTCGAGACATAAAGATCGTTCTATTGGACGACTATATTTGGACATCGGAATGGTTTCGAGTGAGATCGGGAATATACCGGATCACCGGGAGGTTACCTGAACCCCCGGGAGGTATATGGGCCTTATTGGGCTTTAGTGGAGAAGAGAGGAGAGGAGCAAAGGAGGGGGCACGCCCCCCCCACCCCCAAGCCCAAAATTGGGAGGGGGGGGGGGCCTTTCCTTCCTCCCTCCTTCCCTTCCTTTCCCTCTCCTACTCCAACTTGGAAGGGGAGGAATCCTACTCCCGGTGGGAGTAGGACTCCCGTTGGCGCGCCCTCCTCCTGGTCGGCCGCCTCCCCCTCATCTACTCCTTTATATACGGGGAGGGGGCACCCCTTGGAGACACAACAATTGATCATTGATCTCTTAGCCGTGCGCAGTGCCCCCCTCCACCATATTCCACCTCGGTAATATCGTAGCCGTGCTTAGGCGAAGCCCTGCGTCGGTAGCATCATCGACACCGTCATCACGCCGTCGTGCTGACGGAACTCTCCCGCAAAGCTCTGCTGGGTCGGAATTCATGGGACGTCATCGAGCTGAACGTGCTGAACTCGGAGGTGCCGTGCGTTCGGTACTTGGATCGGTCGGATCGTGAAGACTTACGACTACATCAACCGCGTTGTCATAACGCTTCCGCTTTCGGTCTACGAGGGTACGTAGACACACTCTCCCCTCTCGTTACTATGCATCACCATGATCTTGCGTGTGCGTGGAATTTTTTTTGAAATTACTACGTCCCCCAACAGTATTATGCCATGGGAATTGGTGATTTGTTTTTCTCATGGCAGTAACTAATAAATGTTGAGTTTTCATATTAAAATTTTGTCATTAAGTTCTACGTTTGTTTTAGGAGCTCCAACCTTCGATGAATGCCAGTATGAGGTGTGGGGAACTTTTCAGTGCTTGTCAGCTCCTTCACATTATAAACTTTCGAGTATACTGAACATTGCTCAATATTCCTAAAGTATAATCTCAATTTTGAAAATAAATCAGATTGCCTGTCTAGCTCAGTCGGTCTTGGATTCGAGCCCCAAGGTGGGCGACATATTTTTTTAGTCTAACTTTAATTTAGTAGAATTTGTCTAGAGTTATGCCATTACCACCGAGATGTCGATGAGATTCACATCTCCTCTCAAAAAATGTTGCAACTTACTCCTCAAAGCACCGAAACCCCAAGCATAAAACACCCATTGTAGCTCGTGGGGGTCCGGGTATTCAATTTTGGGTGTTCAATTTTTTCCGCATTAAGAAGCCAACTAGTTCACGGAAATATGAATATATATACAAATTGTTCACAATAGAAACAATATCTCAAAAGGTTAAGAAAATTACAAAATATTGAAGCAAATTACAGCACGACCATACACTTTGTCATGGCCTGAGAGCGCGATATGACAACATCATTCTTCACTTGAAGAAAGAATTCCATCATCTTCACTTGAAAGTAAGTTAGGAATGCGACGTCGGCTCATCCATGGGCGGATGAAAGATTCTGACTGCTAGGTGGCTGGTTGTGTGCACCTCTCATGCGTGAAGCCCACTCGTTGGCGCTCTTGGGCTCACTATTACTTCTGAAATGGGCTACTGATGGGCCTATAGGCCGTAGGTTAGTATTTTTGTGATATATTACGCGTGCGCGTGTGTACACACAATTTTTTCTAGAAAAATTTGAGTGTACATACCCGAGCCTCTATTCCAAGCAAGATTTTCGTCGTGAGATTCAGTCATTTGTATGAAAGTGACCCATGATAAATTGTGGATGTGACGCGTGGTATTATTTTGGTACCTGGCGGTGTAGGAACGCTTTATGGATTAAGTTATTTCATTGAAATTTTTTAAACTGGTGTGGCATTCGCTTTGGTTGCTTTAGGGTTTTTCCATTGCGTGTGGGCCAGGCTGATCTGGTCGGTCTTTCTATTTGTCATCAGTTTGCATGCATGCCGCTGTTGCATGTTGGTCCAGTCGGTGATTAATGGAGTGCTAACATGTGCATCAGTTCAGGATCTGTAGGGTACGATACATGCCACATTCCTTTTGCAGGCTTGCAGCGTCCTAGGATATACTTCCTCCGTTCGAAAATATTTGTTATTAAAATAAATAAAAAGGAATGAATCTAGATATATTCTAATTTTAGATACATTCTTTTTGTCTATTTTGATGACAAGTATTTTTAAACGGAGGTAGTACGTTGTATGTGTTTGATTTGATTACGTGTTTCCTGGTTTGGCAGTTTCCTTCTTGAAGACCCCACGCACGTCTCTATCCCTGCCGCTCACCCCTCCACCACTGCTGCTCTCTCTTTCCGATGTGATCCACCACCGCCTTGCCGCTCTGCACCGAGCCCTCTCGAAGGCTCCCGGCCGTAAGATTTCCACCGCCATATGTATGTATCTATAAAAGGCTCTTCTCCCGCCATCGAGACCATCCCTACAGCCCCCTCGTTGCCTCTCCATCTACCCCAATTCTCCACCTCCGCGGGTTCGTTCCACTTCCTGCCCGGCGAGCGCGACCACATCGGAGGTGGTTCTCCCTCGGATGGTGCTTCCTCCTCCGGCGTTGTGCATCCGTTTTGTGCGGTGCTTGGCGGCGGCGATGAGAGGGCCGGGAGGCGCAGCGGGAGAAAGCAGGAGACTCTTATTGATAGAGGAGGTCACGGCTGGAAACCACATGGAGGGGCTTCAGGGAGGCGGTTCTTCCACGACGCGGCCTCCTAGCCTCAACGCCATGTTCAGCCTCAGGCCGTCTTACGCATCCGGGCGGCGGCGACCCTCGACCAGCACGTGAAAGACGGGCTGGGCGGTTGTCCCGTACTCCCGAGATGTGGTGATTTCGGATCGAGCGCGCCCCACGTCCTGGCTTGGCGAGTCAACGACCGGCTGGAACCGTCGTCGTGGCCATATATCCATGTACCACTTGATCGTACTTATGTGCGTCGTTGCTTTCCGCGCCTATTTCACGGCTGTTCTTTCGTGTATCACTGATCTTGCCAGGATGGTCGATGCGTTCTTCGATGGCGAGACTATCCACGTCAAGCAGCGGTGCAAGAGGAGCTCAGACGAGGTCGTTATCTGGCGGTGCATCTACACATCCAAGCACATGCTGTAGACTCCGGTCGTCGGTATGGCTCCCTTCCTTCCAGTCCTATTTTTTCTTTCCCTTCCTTGATTATTGTGAACCTTCATGTTGATTTACGTTTTTGGTTCGCGTTGTTGATCAGTTCCACTTTCTCCTATGCGGAATGTTCAGCGCGTTTATGCTGCCTGGAAGCATTGGAAGCGAGAAATCCTTCAGAGCCGACATGCCGAGGCGCCCCTGCTCCTTGCCCCTCCGCCTCGGCGTCAACTGCAGGATGGCGAGTACAGGATGGCTGCCTCTTCTTCTCTCTACGTCGACTGCCCTGTCACCCACGCTGCGTCGCATGCTTCTGCCTTTGGGGGGCCTCCTGCTGCGTTGCGTGTGTGCGCGGCTCGCGTGCTGCCGCTGCAGCATGTGTGATGTGTACCTTTGTGCGTGTGTGGGTGCTTCGTTCTAGGTTTGTGTGTACGCCAGATGTGTTTGCATCAAATTTGATGACCAGCCTAACCCCAAGTCTGACCTGATGCCTGAAACATGAAGCTACCTGCAAGAAGTTCGGTTCAGAAGCTTGCAAATGTTCAAAATTCAGAATATTCAGAACAGAGCAAAACAGAGAAGGGATAGAAGGAACGACCAGGATGCAAGCTTATCCTACCACTCACTTCTATGATTTACAATTTTGCTTAGTCAGTGTTCAGATTATTGTAATGTTTGCACCTAGAAAGTCTTAACTATATAAACCATGTATAACCACTGTAAAATCGCTGCCTCTTCGATATAAAGGGCAGCCCATAGGTTGCAAGTTTCAGAACTTGAATGTTGTACACCAGACTGCAAAATTTGGCAAACTCCTAAGCATTATGCCAATATATTATCTTGCTGAAATTTGGTTACTATACAAGAAAACTTCTAATCAGGTAGGTATACATGTTATAGGTTCGCTCTATTTTTTTTATTTTGTGTTCGGCTTCCTGACTGATAATATGTGTTCTGCTGCAGCCAGTGTACAAGTCAACAATATGTTTGCACTGATTGATCATTTTCGGATTGCTGTTGCTTCTTGAGTCCGATGGTTCATGGAGCAGCTGACGTTGATCCCCTTCCATATGATGCAGTGGACATGAGCATGGTCATGCAGACTAAGTGCATGCCAGGAAGATCGAGACTGGGACTTGATTCAGGAGGTTAGTATAAGGCAAGGTTGTTTTAGTTTCTCAATCATGACACAATACCCATCAGGTATTGAGTTGGTATTTCAAAAGTGGGATAGGACTTGAATAGTAGAGATGTGAGTGGAAGAATGCAGAGCGACTAATTATTTGAGGTGTTTTAACATCTCAAATGATTAAGTGAGATAGTGTACGTGTCCCCAGGATGATTAACTGACTATTAATTCCTCATCACCTTATTAGTCTTTATATCCTCACCAGTAAGCCAATGAGCATAAACTAATTAACCGATTCGGAATAATTATGTTTGTTTGCTCTATATCAGTGGCAGTGCATCTCTATCTTGTTTATTCTTAATTGCGAAATTCATGCATCAGAACTCAGAAGGTAATTTTCCTTCTTTGTGTGATACATTCAATGTTTTAAATAGCGGGCTATGAAAAATAGCGGCGGACCTCCAAAAACAGCTATAGTGGAGTTATAACGGGCTATAGCGGGTTATTTGTGAAGACGACCATTTAGCGGCACCCTGCTGAAAAGGCTATAACCGAGCTATAGCGGAGCTATAGCCGGCTATTTAAAACATTGGATACATTACTCATTGGCTTCTTCTTGATCTTGCCTGTAATGTTTGTTGGTTTCCCATGTGAAGAAAGGGGCTTTGTTGATCAATTGTGGCTCATCAGTGTTTATTTTAATTTGCGTGCTCAAGTCCCCTGCCAGTTGAGCGTTAATACCAAGGACGGGAAATGCTTCAGGTCCAAGTTGCAATGTCTGCAGGAAATTTGATGCAATACTCAGCTTGAGTTCCTTCAGGAAAATTGTTTCGGTAATTACCTTTTATTCCCCATTTGAAAGCTCCAATTTTTTTATTCTAGCCATGTGTCCGTCTCCAATTACTCAAGAAGAGCCGAGGATGAGATCATGGAGGTTGACACCAGTACATTTAAAGTCAGTGCATACCTAAGATTTTTTGCTCAGATATGTGCACGAAATGTTGGGTTTACCCCATTATTATTTTTGATCTGGAACAGGATCATCACTATTATATACAATTATTTACATTCCTAATCATCAATAACTTTTAAATAATATCACTTCGTCAAGATGGTACCTTTGGACATAATTTACAGTATATTCAGTCCATGAAATCAGTTTTGAACAAGTTATGTTATCATGGCATTCAGGTAGATTTCTTTTTTAATATCTTCACCATGAATAATAGAAGAGATTCAGAACTAGCTAGATGCTTCACATATTTAAGGAGAAAAATTGGTTTCATGGTGTGAAAAACAGGTGGAAGTTAAGTTTTGTTTGTACAGGTTGTCTCTTCTACTTCCATGTCCTGAAAAGCTTCAAGTTAGAACTGTAGGTAATACTTTCAGAAATATAATCCAGAATTCCACAGAGATGACTCCAAACTGAATTCAACAAGTTATGCATGGATGGTATTAGTTTGGACAGATATTTAATATAAGAAGTTTTTTATCCTAATAATACAAATCATCTATTATGTGCTAGAGCAACATCATTGCCCTTGAACATGTACTCCAGATAATTTCGGGTTGATCTTTTTTATAGATTAATGATTCTCGAACGCCAGATTAAAGAAATGATGTCCAAACTAACAATCAATCAAATAGTCAGAAAACTGACACACGAGCACACGAGTGTATATAATTTGAACATAAAGTATCAACAGTGCTCTGTATCATTTCATCACCGGCACACACATCCAGCGTGTGGTCGAACAAGGATACAACAATTGAAATTTTTTCATGCAATATTAATATGTATTCTCTGTGCCTACATTTTACAGACTCTTTTCATTCAATAAAGCTTTTCTGTATGAAATATTTCAGCATACGTACCAATATGATTTTTGTACATACACCATAACATAAAAATAAAGTGAACAAACAGAACGTGAATAATGAATCAAATAATTATCAAGGGGGCATTGCTAGTGTACATCGATGACTCATGGTGGATCCGCGAGTGATTGCAGCACATTGATGAACAAAACCCCAAATTTGACAAACCAAACACACGAAGGTGTAAAAAGAGACCAACAGAAGTACAAATTTCGAATAAGTGACCAACAAAAGTACAAATTTTGAAGAAAATACGACACGGCAGGTGCATGTCTACTTCTACTCCTCAGTTATATTCTAGTTGTTCCAATCTATTATTGAGCTCCCTACCGTTTTAATCTCATTTATATTTCAATTGTTGTTATTTGTTTTAGAATACTTGTATTTTTTTTGCTGGAAGAATTGTTATGTTTTGAATTATTATTTGTACCTTGATTTTTTTTCATTGGGCTGAAGTAGCCGCAAAGTGCATTATTATCACCACTAGCTTTGTTTCTCACTGTCATTATTTATTTTGTCAAAGAGCCCTGTGGTTGTCTATTCTTCAGCAGCCCCAGTTCTATCTTCCTTTTCGTATGCGGCGAGGGAGATTGGGAGAAGCTTCTGGTGATTCCTACTTCGATTCCGGCGTGCTGGTCCGTTTGGGCCTTGGATTGAAGACTTCCCGTCTGCCAATTTGTTCGGTCGCTGTATCCAAGGGTAAGCCGGCTCCAAGAGGGAGCGGTGGCAACGGCGGCGACGGCGCGCCCTCTTCCCGCACTGGTGCTAGTGGTGGGTTGGTTCCCTAGGGATCTGGTTGTAATTTCGTTCTTTGCTGGGGTGCGTTGCATCACTAGACTCCTCTTGTTTGGATCTGGGGTCTTTTTCGCAAAACAAAGCATCAAAATTTATGTTGACCACTACAGTGTCAGGTTTGTGAAGAGAATGACATGGGAAGGCTATGTTGACCATTAGAGTGTTGGTTTTCTGAAGAGAATGACAGGGGAAGGCTTCTCCACCCCTTCTATTGATCGTACTAGTAGGCACGGAGAAGTTACCTCGATCCCACAAATCGCGTTGTCATGGCGGTCGTCGTCGCCTTTGAAGTGGTAGCGGAGACGACAGACGAGAGGTGTCTCCATAGCCGCCCGCGCCACTAGTCCTCTAGAACAGAGTGCCGAGCCATCTCCGTCCATTCCCACACGAGAACCACCCTTCCGCTGAAGATGAAGCTGCAGCGGCGAGCGATGGCTCTGACCCGTCGGTTCCGGCTCCTCTTCCCTGCCGCCGTCCTAGCCTGGCTCTCCTCCGGCTCCGCGTCGCCCTCCCTCTCTGGTCAGTGCGTGCTCCGGTGCTCCCAACTACTGCGCAGCACTAGTATTTTACCTCGTTCTGTTCTAGCAGACAGAGTGTCCCAGGCTGCAGACCAAGAGGGGTACGTGGTTTCACTTTCTTCTTCTTGCTACGTTTAGTCCGTGGCGGTTTAGGGATAGGTGCGAGGCTGGACGGAGGGGTTTGATCTGATTTTAGTGATTCTAGAGAGAATTTGGTTGGAAGTTATGCTTTTTTTGGTTGGAAGTTATGGTGTTACCTGACTTCGAAATAGGTAGACGCCGGCTTGGATTGAGTTCGTCCATGTTGCTGTAACAGGGCAGAATTGGGAACATGCTTATGCCTGCTTGTCAACTGAGATGTTCTGCAGCCAGCTGCATTTGATGGTGCAATGGACAAAATACTGAAGATGCTGAATTCACACGCTTGTTTACTGAATATAGCCCCTTGCTTGTGCCCATGGGCAATTCACATGCTTGTTTACTGAATTCACATGCTTGTTAACTGAATATAGCCTCTTGTTCTGCAACCTGCTTGACTAACTCACGCTGTTAGGATTGAGAGGGCTGGTGTGGAGTTCCTGGGCTTGTAAAAATAGAGTTCAATGTTGAACTACCAATTGAAATTACAGAGTATCGTTCAATAGTAAAAGCTGGGACTCCAAATTTCAAATTTCCATAGTACATCAGTTGGAACTTTGGTTCTGTATGTCCAGATAGCTATTATGCAAATGTGCACCCTTATTTCAAGTATTTCCAGAAGGAGGGAGTATTTTTTTAGATAGTGTACTTCTCAATACCTTCTTCTGATATGCTTCTGTTCATTCATGTGCATGCTTATCAGACTGCCCTATGGACTTTGAGTCCCAGAACTACACAATCATCACAAGCAGGTGCAAAGGGCCACAATCGCCTCCTACAGAATGTTGTGATGCTTTCAAGAAATTTGCATGCCCATTTGCCGTGTATATCAACAACCAAAGCACGAACTGTGCAAGCACGATGATAAGCTACATCAACTTCCAAGGGTCGTACCTGTTGGATGAATGGCAACTGACTTTACTAAGGGCCAAAAGACCAATACATATACATGTATGGTAAAGTGCAGTAAACCCCTTATACAATGGGGATATACCGAAAAAAGACTATACATATCTAACACCGGGCCCCCCCCCAAACTCATGGTGGATCAACAACACTGAGTTTGAAGAGGAAAAAAAAAGGTATGTTGCGCCGAGTATGTGCCTTCGATGCAGAAGTCAGCCATACTGTAACTCGGAGGGCACGTAGTGAAGAGCGAGAGTCCGATCACGACAAAGAAGACGCACAAAGTGGGCATCCACATCGATGTGCTTGGTGAGCTTGTGCTTCACCGGTCACGCATAATGATAGCATCGATCTTGTCGACAAGAAGGGAGTCGAGGTAGTAGCAGACACACCAAAATCCTCAAGTAACCATCGTAACCAGATCACCTCAGATGTCAACATAGCCATGGCACGCAGCTCAGTCTCTGTACTCGAGCGAGAAACTGCAGTCTGTTTTTTGGTCTTCCAGGCAATAAGAGAGCCACCAAGAAAGACACAAGATGGCAGAGCGGTGGCGTCGATCAGAGGGATCACTAGCCCAGGTAGCATCAGAGCAAGCCTGGAGCTCAAGAGAACTGGAGCAGGGAAAGAAAAGGTGTTGAGAGATCGTGCCACGAAGATATCGTAGAACACGGAGGAGGTGACTATAGTGGACAGAGGTGGGACTGAAACAAACTGACTCAGGATGTGAACGGGATAGGAGATGTCAGATGTAATGACAAGATAGACAAGGCTACCAACAAGGTGACGATAGCGAGTGGGATTAGGAAGAGGGTCACCATCAGAGGCACGAAGCTGAACGTTGAGCTCCATAGGAGTCACAACAGTGCAGTCATCACTGAGAGCAGCTCGAGCAAGAAGATCTTGAATATATTTCTCTTGAGAGATGTAGAAGCCATCAGAGGTCGAGGAGATCTCAATCCCAAGAAAATAGCGAAGAGGACCAAGATCAGTCATGAGGAACTGGTCATGAAGGCGAGCCTTAACAAAGGCAATGTAATCAGAGTCGTCACCAGTGATGATCATGTCATCAACATAAAGAAGGAGAAGAGTCCGACCATGAGGAGACGTGTGAACAAACAACGCGGGATCATGATCACTGGGCAAGAAACCAGCGGCAGTCACCACAGAGGCGAAACGCTCAAACCAAGCGCGAGGGGCCTGTTTAAGACCATAGAGGGAGCGGCGAAGTCGACAGACCATACCGTCAGGAGCATAATACCCCGGTGGTGGCTGCATGTAAACCTCCTCACGCAGCTCGCCATTGAGAAAGGCGTTCTGGACATCAAGTTGAGAGATAGACCACTGACGAACAGAAGCCACAGCAAGGAGAGTGCGGACAGTGGTCATGTGAGCCACTGGAGCGAATGTCTCATCATAGTCGCGTCCCTGCTCCTGCTGAAAACCACGGGCCACAAGACGAGCTTTGTAGCGCTCAAGAGAACCATCAGAGCGAGTCTTAATCTTGTAGACCCACTTGCAGGTGATGGGACGAACACCGGAAGGGAGGGAAACCAGCTTCCATGTGCCAGAGCGCTCAAGGGCAGCAAGTTCTTCGGCCATCGCAAGCTGCCATTCAGGTTGAGTCATGGCAGTCCGATAGGAAGTGGGCTCAGCAATGACAGAGAGACCATACCGATCAGGAGAGTAGCGATCAGGCGGGGGGCGAGGCCGAGCCCGGAGGTTGTGGACCGGGGGAGGCGTGAGAAGAGGTGCACCAGAGGTGGAAGGTGAAGGAAATATGCCCTAGAGGCAATAATAAAGTTATTATTTATTTCCTTATTTCATGATAAATGTTTATTATTCATGCTAGAATTGTATTAACCGGAAACATGATACATGTGTGAATACATAGACAAACATAACGTCACTAGTATGCCTCTACTTGACTAGCTCATTAATCAAAGATGGTTATGTTTCCTAACCATAGACATGTGTTGTCATTTGATTAACGGGATCACATCATTAGGAGAATGATGTGATTGACTTGACCCATTCCGTTAGCCTAGCACTTGATCGCTTTAGTATGTTGCTATTGCTTTCTTCATGACTTATACATGTTCCTGTAACTATGAGATTATGCAACTCCGTTTACGGAGGAACACTTTGGGTGCTACCAAACGTCACAACGTAATCGGGTGATTATAAAGGAGTACTACAGGTGTCTCCAAAGGTACATGTTGGGTTGACGTATTTCGAGATTAGGTTTTGTCACTCCGATTGTCGGAGAGGTATCTCTGGGCCCTCTCGGTAATGCACATCACTATAAGCCTTGCAAGCAATGTAGCTAAAGAGTTAGTTACGGAATGATGCATTACGTAAGGAGTAAAGAGACTTGCCAGTAACGAGATTGAACTAGGTATTGGATACCGACGATCAAATCTCGGGCAAGTAACATACCGATGACAAAGGGAACAACGTATGTTGTTATGCGGTTTGACCGATAAAGATCTTCGTAGAATATGTAGGAGCCAATATGAGCATCCAGGTTCCGCTATTGGTTATTGACCAAGAATAGTTCTAGTTCATGTCTACATAGTTCTCGAACCCGTAGGGTCCGCACGCTTAAGGTTCGATGAGGGTTATATTATGAGTTTATGAGTTTTGATGTACCGAAGGAGTTCGGAGTCCCGGATGAGATCGGGGACATGACGAGGAGTCTCGAAATGGTCGAGACGTAAAGATCGATATATTGGATGACTATATTCGGAGTTCGGAAAGGTTCCGAGTGATTCAGGTATTTTTGGGAGTACCGAAGAGTTACAAGAATTCGTATTGGGCCTCTTTGGGCCATACGGGAAAGGAGAGAAAGGGCCAAAAGAGTGGCCGCACCCCTCCCCTTGGACTAGTCCGAATTGGACTAGGGAGGCGCACCCTTCCTTCCTTCTCCTTCTCTGTTCCCTTTCCTTCTCTCCTACTCCTACTACATGGAAGGGTTCCTAGTTGGACTAGGAAGGGGAATCCTACTCTCGGTGGGAGTAGGACTCCCCTAGGGCAGCGCCATAGAGAGGGCCGGCCCTCCCTCCTCCACTCCTTTATATCACGGGGCAGGGGCACCCCATGGACACACAAGTTGATCTACGGATCGTTCCTTAGCCGTGTGCGGTGCCCCCTCCACCATATTCCACCTCGGTCATATCGTCATGGAGTTTAGGCGAAGCCTTCGCCGTAGAACATCATCATCGTCACCATGCCGTCGTCTTGTGGAACTCATCCCGACACTTTGCTGGATCGGATTCCGGGATCGCCATCGAGCTGAGCGTGTGCTGAACTCGGAGGTGCCGTGACGTTTGGTACTTGGATCGGTCGGATCGTGAAGACGTACGACTACATCAACCGCGTTGTCATAACGCTTCCGCTTACGGTCTACGAGGGTACGTGGACAATACTCTCCCCTCTCGTTGCTATGCCATCACCATGATCTTGCATGTGAGTAGGAAATTTTTTAAAATTACTACGTTCCCCAACAGTGGCATCCGAGCCAGGTTTTATGCGTAGATGTCATATGCACGAGTAGAACATAAGTGAGTTATGGGCGATACAAGTCATACTGCTTACCAGCATGTCATACTTTGGTTCGGTGGTATTGTGAGATGAAGCGGCCCAGACCGACATTGCGTGTACGCTTACGCGAGACTGGTTTCACCGCTGCGAGCACTCGTTGCTTAAAGGTGACTGGCGGATGTCTGTCTCTCTCACATTAGTTGAACCGAGTGTGGCTACGCCCGGTCCTTGCGAAGGTTAAAACAACACCAACTTGACAAACTATCGTTGTGGTTTTGATGCGTAGGTAAGAACGGTTCTTTCTCAGCCCGTAGCAGCCACGTAAAACTTGCAACAACAAAGTAGAGGACGTCTAACTTGTTTTTGCAGGGCATATTGTGATGTGATATGGTCAAAACATGATGGGATATAAGTTGTTGTATGAGATGATCATGTTTTGTTGAAGTTATCGGCAACTGGCAGAAGCCCTATGGTTGTCTCTTTGTTGCATAAGATGCAAGTGCCAAATAATTGCTTTACTTTATCGCTATGCGATAGCAATAGTTGCAAGAGCAATAGTTGGCGAGGCGACCATGTGACGACACATTGATATAGATCAAGATGATGAAGATCATGGTGTCGTGCGGTGACGATGGAAATCATGACGATGCTTTGGAGATGGAGATCAAAGGCACAAGATGATGATGGCCATATCATGTCACATATTTTGATTGCATATGATGTTTATCTTTTATACATCTTATTCTGTTTGGCTTGACGGTAGCATTATAAGATGATCTCTCACTAATTATCAAGAAGTGTTCTCCACAGGTATGCACCGTTGCGAAAGTTCTTCGTCTTTGAGACACCACGTGATGATCGGGTGTGATAGGCTCTACGTTCAAATACAACGGGTGCAAAACAGTTGCGCGCGGAATACTCAGGTTAAACTTGACGAGCCTAGCATATAACAGATATGGCATCGGAACACGGAGACCGAAGGTCGGCGTGAATCATATAGTAGATATGATCAACATATTGATGTTCACTGTTGAAACTACTCCATCTCACGTGACGATCGGACATGGTGTAGTTGATATGGATCACGTAATCACTTAGAGGATTAGAGGGATGTCTATCTAAGTGGGAGTTCTTAAGTAATATGATTAATTGAACTTTAATTTATCATGAACTTAGTCCCGGTAGTATTTTGTAAATTATGTTGTAGATCAATAGCTCGCGTTGTTGCTTCCCTATGTTTTTATATGTGTTCCTAGAGAAAATTGTATTGAAAAATGTTAGTAGCAATGATGCGGATTGGATCCGTGATATGAGGTTTATCCTCATTGCTGCACAGAAGAATTATGTCCTTAATGCACCGCTAGGTGACAGACCTATTGCAGGAGCAAATGCAGACGTTATGAACGTTTGGCTAGCTCAATATGATAACTACTTGATAGTTTAGTGCACCATACTTAACGGCTTAGAATCGGGACTTCAAAGACGTTTTGAACGTCATGGACCATATGAGATGTTCCAGGAGTTGAAGTTAATATTTCAAGCAAATACCCGAGTTGAGAGATATGAAGTCTCCAACAAGTTCTATAGCTAAAAGATGGAGGAGAATCGCTCAACTAGTGAGCATGTGCTCAGATTGTCCGGGTACTTCAATCGCTTGAATCAAATGGGAGTTAATCTTCCGGATAATATAGTGATTGACAGAATTCTCTAGTCACCATCACTAAGTTACTAGAACTTCGTGATGAACTATAGTATGCAAGGGATGACGAAAATGATTCCCGAGCTCTTCGTGATGTTGAAATCGTGAAGGTAGAAATCAAGAAAGAGCATCAAGTGTTGATGGTTGACAAGATCACTAGTTTCAAGAAAAGGGCAAAGGGAAAGAAAGGGAAACTTCAAGTAGAATGGCAAACAAGTTGTCACTCCCGCGAAGAAGCTCCAAGCTGGACCAAAGCCTGAAACTGAGTGCTTACACTGCAAAGGAAATGGTCACTGGAAGCGGAAATGCCCTGAATATTTGGTGGATAAGAAGGATGGCAAAGTGAACAAGAGTATATTTGATATACAGGTTATTGATGTGTGCCTTACTAGTGTTTATAGTAGCCCTGAGTATTTGATACTGCTCGGTTGCTAAGATTAGTAACTCAAAACAGGAGTTACAGAATAAACAGAGACTAGTTGAAGGGAAAGTGACGATGAGTGTTGGAAGTAGTTCCAAGATTGATATGATCATCATCACACACTCCCTATACTTTCGGGATTAGTGTTAAATCTAAATAAATGTTATTTGGCTTTTGCGTTGAGCATGAATATGATTTGATCATGTTTATTGCAATACGGTTATTCATTTAAAGTCAGAGAATAATTGTTGTTCTGTTTACATGAATAAAACCTTCAATGGTCATACACCCAATGAAAATAGTTTGTTGGATCTCGATCGTAGTGATACACATATTCATAATATTGATGCCGAAAGATGCAAATTTAATAACGATAGTGCAACTTATTTGTGGCACTGCCGTTTGGGTCATATCAGTGTAAAGCGCATGAAGAAACTCCATAAAAGATGGATTTTCGGAATCACTTGGTTATGAATCATTTGATGCTTGCGAACCGTGCCTCATGGGCAAGATGACTAGAACGTCGTTCTCCGGAACTATGGAGCGAGCAACTGATTTGTTGGAAATCATACATACCGATGTATGCGATCCGATGAGTGTTAAGGCTCGCGGCGTGTATCATTATTTTCTGACCTTCACAGATGATTTGAGCAGATATGGGTATATCTACTTGATGAAACATAAGTCTGAAATAGTTGAAAGGTTCAAAGAATTTCAGAGTGAAGTGGAAAATCATCGTAACAAGAAAATAAAGTTTCTGCGATCTGATCATGGAGATGAATATTTGAGTTACGAGTTTGGTCTTCAATTAAAACAACGTGGAATAGTTTCACAGCTCACGCCACCTGGAACACCACAATGTAACGGTGTGTCCGAACATCGTAATCGTACTTTACTAGATATGATGCGATCTATGATGTCTCTTATCGGTTTACCACTATCGTTTTGGGGTTATGCATTAGAGACAGCTGCATTCACGTTTAATAGGGCACCATCTAAATCCGTTGAGATGACACCGTATCAACTATGGTTTAGCAGTAAACCTAAGCCGTC
Organism: Aegilops bicornis; assembly: GCA_021605145.1. Lineage (NCBI taxonomy): Eukaryota > Viridiplantae > Streptophyta > Magnoliopsida > Poales > Poaceae > Aegilops > Aegilops bicornis. Next base: position 831,070,829 of record CM038671.1, on the reverse strand, counting down.
GTTTCTTAAAGTTTGGAGTTGTGATGCTTATGTGAAAAAGTTTTCACCTGATAAGCTCGAACCCAAATCGGAGAAGTGCGTCTTCATAGAATACTCAAAGGTAACTATTGGGTACACCTTCTATCACGCATCCGAAGGCAAGTTATTCGTTGCTAAGATGGATCCTTTCTAGAGAAGAAGTTTCTCTCGAAAGAAGTGAGTGGGAGGAAAGTAGAGCTTGATAAGGTAATTGTACCTTCTCCCTTATTGGAAAGTAGTTCATCACAGAAATCAGTTCCTGTGATTCTTACACCAATCAGTGAGGAAGCTAATGATGATGATCATGAAGCTTGAGATCAAGTTACTACCGAACCTCGTGGGTCTTCTAGAATAAGATCCGCACCAAAGTGGTACGGTAATCCTATTCTAGAAGTCATGTTACTAGACCATGATGAACCTACGAACTATGAGGAAGCGATGATAAGCCCAGATTCCGCGAAATGGCTTGAGGCCATGAAATCTGAGATAGGATCCTTGTATGAGAACAAAGTATGGACTTTGATTGACTTGCTCGATGATCAGCAAGCCATGTTAAATAAATGGATCTTCAAGAGGAAGACGGACGTTGATAGTAGTGTTACTATCTACAAAGCTCGACTTGTTGCAAAAGGTTTTCGACAAGTTCAAGGTGTTGAATACGATGAGATTTTCTCACTCGTAATGATGCTTAAGTTTGTCTCGAATCATGTTAGCAATTGCCACATTTTATGAAATCTGGCAAATGGATGTCAAAACTGCATTCCTTAATGGATTTATTAAAGAAGAGTTGCATATGATGCAACCAGAAGGTTTTGTCAATCCTAAAGATGCTATCAAAATGTGCAAGCTCCAGCGATCCATCTATGGACTGGTGCAAGCATCTCAGAGTTGGAATATATGCTTGATGATTTGATCAAAGCATATGGTTTTATACAGACTTTTGGAGAAGCCTGTATTTACAAGAAAGTGAGTGGGAGCACTACAACATTTCTGATAAGTATATGTGAATGACATATTGTTGATCAGAAATGACGTAGAATTTTTCTGGAAAGCATAAAGGAGTATTTGAAAGGAGTTCTTTAAAAGAAAGACCTCATTAAAGCTACTTACATATTGAGCATCAAGATCTATTGAGATAGATCAAGACGCTTGATAAGTTTTTTCAATAAGTACATACCTTGTCAAGATTTTGAAGTAATTCAAAATGGAACAGTCAAAGAAAAGTTCTTGCCTGTGTTGCAAAGGTGTGAAATTGAGTAAGACTCAAATCCTGACCACAGCAGAAAATAGAAAAGAGAATGAAAGTCATTCCCTATGCCTCAGTCATAGGTTCTATAAAGTATGCTATGCTATGTACCAGACCTATTGTATACCTTGCTCTGAATTTGGCAAGGGAGTACAATAGTGATCTAGGAGTAGATCACTGGACATTGGTCAAGAACATCCTTAGTGAGGACTAAGGAAATATTTCTCGATTATGGAGGTGATAAAAGAGCTCGTCGTAAAAGTTACAACGATGCAAGCTTTTACACCAATCCAGATGACTCTAAGTCTCAATCTGGATACATATTGAAAGTGGGAGCAATTAAGCTAGAGTAGCTCCATGCAGAGCATTGAAGACATAGAATATTTGCAAAATACATACGGCTCTGAATATGACAGACCCGTTGACTAAGCTTCTCTCACGAGCAAAACATGATCACACCTTAGTACTCTTTGGGTGTTAATCACATAGCGATGTGAACTAGATTATTGACTCTAGTAAACCCTTTGGGTGTTGGTCACATGACGATGTGAACTATGGGTGTTAATCATATACAGATATGAATATTGGTGTTAAATCACATGGCGATGTGAACTAGATTATTGACTCTAGTGCAAGTGGGAGACTGAAGGAAATATGCCCTAGAGGCAATAATAAAGTTATTATTTATTTCCTTATTTCATGATAAATGTTTATTATTCATGCTAGAATTGTATTAACCGGAAACATGATACATGTGTGAATACATAGACAAACATAACGTCACTAGTATGCCTCTACTTGACTAGCTCATTAATCAAAGATGGTTATGTTTCCTAACCATAGACATGTGTTGTCATTTGATTAACGGGATCACATCATTAGGAGAATGATGTGATTGACTTGACCCATTCCGTTAGCCTAGCACTTGATCGCTTAGTATGTTGCTATTGCTTTCTTCATGACTTATACATGTTCCTGTAACTATGAGATTATGCAACTCCCGTTTACGGAGGAACACTTTGGGTGCTACCAAACGTCATAACGTAACTGGGTGATTATAAAGGAGTACTACAGGTGTCTCCAAATGTACATGTTGGGTTGGCGTATTTCGAGATTAGGTTTTGTCACTCCGATTGTCGGAGAGGTATCTCTGGGCCCTCTCGGTAATGCACATCACTATAAGCCTTGCAAGCAATGTAGCTAAAGAGTTAGTTACGGAATGATGCATTACATAACGAGTAAAGAGACTTGCCAGTAACGAGATTGAACTAGGTATTGGATACCGACGATCAAATCTCGGGCAAGTAACATACCAATGACAAAGGGAACAACGTATGTTGTTATGCGGTTTGACCGATAAAGATCTTCGTAGAATATGTAGGAGCCAATATGAGCATTCAGGTTCCGATATTGGTTATTGACCAAGAATAGTTCTAGTTCATGTCTACATAGTTCTCGAACCCGTAGGGTCCGCACGCTTAAGGTTTCGATGACAGTTATATTATGAGTTTATGAGTTTTGATGTACCGAAGGAGTTCGGAGTCCCGGATGAGATCGGAGACATGACGAGGAGTCTCGAAATGGTCGAGACGTAAAGATCGATATATTGGACGACTATATTCGGAGTTCGGAAAGGTTCCGAGTGATTCGGGTATTTTGGGAGTACCGAGAGTTACGGGAATTCGTATTGGGCCTCTTTGGGCCATACGGGAAAGGAGAGAAAGGGCCAAAAGAGTGGCCGCACCTCCCTTGGACTAGTCCGAATTGGACTAGGGAGGGGCGACCTTCCTTCCTTCTCCTTCTCTCTTCCCTTTCCTTCTCTCCTACTCCTACTACATGGAAGGGTTCCTAGTTGGACTAGGAAAGGGGAATCCTACTCCCGGTGGGAGTAGGACTCCCCTAGACGCGCCATAGAGAGGGCCGGCCTCCCTCCTCCACTCCTTTATATACGGGGCAGGGGCACCCCATGGACACACAAGTTGATCTACGGATCGTTCCTTAGCCGTGCGGTGCCCCCTCCACCATATTCCACCTCGGTCATATCATCGCGGAGTTTAGGCGAAGCCCCTGCTACCGTAGAACATCATCATCGTCACCACGCGTCGTCAGGCCGACGGAACTCATCCCGACACTTTGCTGGATCGGAGTCCGGGATCGCCATCGAGCTGAACGTGTGCTGAACTTCCGGAGGTGCCGTGCGTTCGGTACTTGGATCTGTCGGATCGTGAAGACGACGACTACATCAACAGCGTTGTCATAACGCTTCCGCTTACGGTCTACGAGGGTACGTGGACAATACTCTCCCCTCTCGTTGCTATGCCATCGCCATGATCTTGCATGTGCGTAGGAATTTTTTTGAAATTACTACGTTCCCCAACTGAAGGCACGTCAGATGAGACATCCTCAGGACGAGGGCGACGAGTATAGTGGAGAGGGAACGGTGAGAGAGGGCGACGAACTGGGGATGATGGTGAAGAGGTGGATGAGAAGGATGGAGAAGGTGGGGTCCGTGGTGCAGGAGGAGGAATGAGAGATGGTGGAGGAAGAGATGACACAGAAGGCACATAGCAAGGTGTATCGGGAAGGAGAAGGAAAGAGAGATCGTCCACAGAGAAACTCGAGGAGGACGTGGGTAGTAGGAACGAGACTCGACAAAAACCACATCACGCGAGATGCGCAGGCGACGACCCACAGGATCCCAACATCGATAGCCCTTGTGCTCATCACTGTAACCAAGAAAAACACACTCAACCGACTGAGCAATCAGTTTGGTGCGTTCTCGGGGGGCAAGAAGAACATAGCACACGCAGCCAAACATACGGAGAGCGGAGTAGTCAGGAGAGCGACCAGTGAGACATTCCAGAGGAATACCACCCTGCAACGCAGTCGTTGGCTGAATGTTGATGAGATAGGTGGATGCAGAAACAGTCTCAGCCCAAAAATGGGGTGGAAGAGAAGCAGCAATCATCATTGCACGAGCGGTCTCAAGCAAATGACGATGCTTACGTTCAGCAACACCATTCTGAGCATGAGCACCAGGACAAGAGAACTGGGCAAGAGTACCCTGTTCCGCGAGAAAACCACGCAACAGCTGGGAGATAAACTCTCCAGCGGAATCAGCATGAAAAGTACGAATGGGCATGGAAAACTGGGTGTGAACCATGGCAGCAAATCGTTTGTATATAGAGAGAACCTCACCACGAGATTTCATGAAGTAGAGCCAAGTGTAGCGAGAGAAATCATCAATAAACAGGACATAGTAGCGATGACCACCTTTCGAATCAAAGGGAGCAGGACCCCAAACATCAGAATGAACTAAGTCAAAAGGACGATGAGATACCGACTCACTGGTGGGATAAGGTAACTGTGTCTGTTTGCCCAGTCTGCAACCATTACAATGTAAAGAAACATCTCCAGATACAGACCCTAAGAGGCCCTGATGGACTAATGAAGACAAGCGAGAGCCACAGAGGTGACCAAGGCGATGATGCCACTGTTGGAAGGACGCAGACGAAGAGGCAGCAAGAGCATGGGAGCTGGCTGAAGTGGTGGCAGCGGAAGGAACACAAAGCCAGTCGACCTCCCAAAGACCCTCTGACTCACGGCGCCGAGGGCCAGCACCAACCAAAGCCTTTGTGCAACGATCCTGGATAGAGCAAGAGTCGGTATCAAGAATGACACGACAACCAGAATCAGTAAGTTGGGCAGCAAAAAAAAATATTCATGGTAAGACGAGGAACATGTGAAACACTCGGAACCGAAAAGGAGGGAGTGGAAAGAATACCACGACTAGCAACAGGGAGAGGTGTGCCATCGGCAGTAAGAACATTAACAGGTGAATCAAGAGGTCGAAGAGAAGACAGCGCGGAAGAATCAGAAGACATATGAAAAGAAGCTCTAGAATCAAGAACCCACAAGGATGTACCTGACTGTGTAGGTAGCTGCGATGGTGATGAAGGGGATGCAGTCATTGCAGCAGTAGAACCAGTCGACGAGGAGCCGGATGAAGCAAGTAGACGCTTGAGGCGTACAATGTCCTGATCAGTGAGGGACGGAGTCGAGGAAGACACAGGAGTCCCGCTGGAAGGGGAGCGCCTCTGGTCTCGCTTCTTCTGGCGACAATCAGACTCTGGGTGACCTGACCGGGAGCAGTAACCACAGAAGGTGTCACGGCGCGACGTGCCCTTCTCCGCATAAGGAGGACGGCTGACCCCCCCTGGAGGAGTAGGCAGGAGCGGTGGAGCGGTGAGGCGTGCAGACGACACAGGAGCTCGGACGGCTAGCACTGATGGGACCAGAAGCAACCCAGCAGAGCGAAGGCGAGTCTCCTCAGCACGGAGCTCGGCAAGTACCTCCGAGATAGGAACACGACCACGAGCAAGCAAGTGAGCACGTCGAGGCTCAAACTCAGACCGGAGACGAGATAAGAACTCATGAACCCGCTGAAACTCCAGATCAGACCGAGTAGTCTGATAGCAACGACAAGTTCCACAAACAACTGTCCGAAGAGAGTCAAGCTGGCGCTAGATGGCAGAGCACTGTGAATAGAACTCATCAACAGAAGAATCACCTTGCTGAAGTGCATGCTCCTGACGCACCACAGATAGGTAGAGAGCATCACCAGAGGGCTGATAGCGCTGACACAGATAAGACCACATCGCTGCAACTGTGCCAAGTCCCATGAACTCCGAAGCAAACTGAGGGAGAACACTCGCAGTGAGAACAGCAGCCGCTCGAGCATCATCATTGCACCACTGAGTGTAAGCAGACAGATCATCCCGGTAGACAGTAAGAGCATCAGAATAGGCAGATACCTGCTGATCATAAGTAGCAACTGCAGCATCATCAAGAGTCTTGGCTGCATCACGATCAGCCTGAGAAGCATCAGCAGCAATCACCGGCGGTGCTGGCGGAACAGGCGCCACCGGAGCAACAGGGCACGGCGGACAGGGTACCTCGCCAGAGAGAACACCCCACAGCAGAAGGCCGCGCATATGAATACGCATGAAACCGGCGAACTCAGCATAGTTGGTGCCATCAAAGATCACCGAGCAGCGAGGAACAGCCACATAGCCCGAAGATGACATACTGAGGTATCCCTTTTTGTTGTTTCTGCCTTTTCTTCTCCATTTTTTTGAAGTCAACGTGTACAGGAAAACCCAATCTGGATCAAGAGAAACACGAGCGCTCACTCACGCCCTCGCTCGGGCAATCGAGGCGAGCAGGGCCAGCGGCTCGAGCTCGAGCAGAGCGGGCGGGTTGGGGACCCCCGCTCGAAGCAGAGCAGGCGGGTTGGGAACCCCCGCTCGAAGCAGAGCAGCAGCTGAGCAGGCCCGATGGGACAGCACCCGGGCGGAGAACTCAAGCGGCGGCCGGCCTCAAGCCAAGCGGAGCAGGGGAGCACCAGCGGCCCGGTGGTAGGAGGCGCGGCAGCAGGGCCAAGCCGTGCAGCGGAGCAGACCGGGACGGACAGAGCCGCGGCGAGGAGGTCCGGGGCGGCCGGATTCGTCGAGAGGAGAGCCAGGACGGCCGGAGCCGCAGCGAGAAGGTCCGGGGCGGCCGGATTCGCGGAGAGGAGAGCCGGGACGGCCGGATCCGCGGCAAGAAGAGCCGGACCTGGCCGTGGGCGAATCGGGGGAGGAGCTAGCACGGAGTTGCAGCGTGCGGGATAGAAGGGAACCTAACATCTGATACCATGTTGGATGAATGGCAACTGACTTTACTAAGGGCCAAAAGGCCAATACATATACATGTGTAGTAAAGTGCAGTAAATCCCTTATACAATAGGGATATACCGAAAAGAGACTATACACATCTAACAGTATCCAGCAGACATGTTCTCTGCTGAGTGCCTCAAAGGCAAGGAAGGGGTTTCTTGCGAAGGCGTTCCAGGTATAGAAACCGGCGTGCCAAGTAGTGGGCGACGAGGTCAAGGGAGTTTGCGACATCCTTTGGTCGCTCTCTTGTGTGGAATAAGAGTATTGCTGTTGCATTGAGTGACACCTTGCAGTTGTACAAAGATGGTGTGAATTTCAGGTGTAAGTTGTAAGTAGTAACTAGCAACGATTAGGATTGATTTGCATCTCGTTGACGCTCTTTTTGATGTTGTGATTGGACATTGGCTTTACCAAGTGAGGTCTCTTCAGGGAACACTTAATACTTGATAATAGATGTTCTATTGCTGTAGTGTGCCAATTTGTTACAGAACAACATGACATCTTGACATTCAACATTAGATGATCAGTTGATCGCATCCTTCTATTGGCAGAGTGCACACCCAAATTATAAACCACCGAATCAATATCAATTAATTATTTTACAGCCTAAGTGATAATCGTGTGTTCATCTGTTACTGCATTGCCATGTTCTTGTATTTATATGTACTGTCTTTTGGAGACATTTTTCCAGTTCCAGGTACTACTGCAATCGAGATTGCGTCTTAGAGCATTTTCAGCTTATTAAACATCGTATTTTGCGTATATACACGGTGTATGTATAAACCGTGTATATCACGCCGTATGTGTGCGTGCGTGTGTGTCAAGTCAGGTTGTTGGGCTGGTAGGATCGATCTCCTCTCGTTGTAGTTATCCTGTAGATAATGAGATCGATCATAACCTCCTCTAACCTCCTGCGCCTTGTATCTCTTTGGCCTAGAGCCCTATTTAACACGTACGCGCGTCCCTGCCGCAGCTGGCTTACGCTTAACCTAGTTCTTTACATGGTATACAGAGCCATCCCTCTTCACCGCATCTAGCCATGTCGAGTTCTTCGTCTTCTGTCGCCATGACTGTACCCTCAATTGCTGCTCTCGGCCACACAATCACCGAGAAGCTCACGCGCAAGAGAACTTTCTCGTGTGGAGGGCGCAAGTCCTGCCGCACATCAAGACGACAGGGATGACCGGCTACATCGACGGCTCCATCAAAGAGCCCGCCGCCGAGATCACCACGGAGAAAGACGTCACCGGCAAGAAGGTGGTCACCGCCGTGGCCAACCCCGAGCACGCAATATGGGTCACCCAGGACCAGCAGGTTCTCAGTTTTTTGATTGCATCGCTGTCTCGAGAAGTGTTGATGCAGGTCAGCACATGCACTACCGCGGCGACGCTCTGGGCTGCACTCCTGCAGAGCTTCTCGTCACAATCCAGGGCGCGGGTGATCCAGCTCCGCTCACAGTTCGAGCATACTCGCAAGGGCGACCTTTCGGCGGCGGCCTACTTCACCAAGATGAAGGGCATCGCCGACGAACTTGCAGCCGCCGGCAAGCCGCTTGATGAGGACGACGTGGTCGACCACATCATCCAAGGCCTTCTTCATGAGCCCGACTACAGTGGGTTCGTCTCTGCCATCTCCACGCGCACGGCGACCGAGCAGCCGATCGGCCTCAACGAGCTCTTCTCACTGCTGCTCTCAGCGAAGGCCCGCATCGCCGCCCAGACCGCCTCCTACTCCGCGAACCTTGCGGCCAGGGGTGGTGGCCGCGGCGGCAGCAACTACAGACGCCCTGGTGGCGGCAACGGAGGTGGCTCCCGCGGCTCCAACAACAACTACGCGGGTGGCCAGCGCTACCCCGACAATTCTAGCAACGGCGCCGCGACAAGGTGGCGGTGACCGCGGTGACCGCGAGAAGTGTCAGATCTGCAAGCTTGAGGGGCATGGAGCTTGGCGCTGCAAACGGCGCTATGATCGCAACTACAACAACAACGTCCGCAACCCTGCGGGCGGAGGTGGTGGTGGAGGAAACCGTTCGGCCAATGTTGTTCACTCCTATGGAGTGGACACAAATTGGTACCTCGACACCGGAGCAACTGATCACGTGACAGGAGAGCTTGAAAAGCTTGCTGTTCGGGATCGGTACACTGGCACTGAACAAATCCACACCGTGGTCAAGGTATGGACATTGCTCACATCGGTCATTCGGTACTCACTACCCCTCATGGCTCTCTCAAACTAAATAACATCATCCATGCACCAGAATCAGATCAAAGTTTACTTTCTGCCTACAAGCTTATTCGTGATAACAATGCCTTTCTTGAAGTTTACCCTGAAATTTTCTTTGTTAAGGACCGAGCCACCCGGAGAACCGTTCTTCAAAGCAAGAGTAGGGGCCGTTTGTGTGACGCCCGGATAATTAAGCTACAGTAACCCTCCGCTAATGATGCCACGTCACCTCGATTACCGTTGCTAATCCCGCGTTAGTTCGAAACCGATTCGAATTTCAAATTCAAAATCGAGCAAACAATAAAAGTTTTCAAATATTAAAAATTTAAATGTTCGGAGTGAACCAAATAATACATAGATAATTATGGCGATGAAACCACATTTTTATAAAATGTTTAAATGCTCAAAGGAAAATAAAACATCAGCAAAAGAAAGTAATTAAATGCCTTTTGTATTTTGTAAAATATTAAACTATTTTATTTAGCTGTCCAAATTAATGTGGCAGTGGTATCTTTAAAATACCATATTTAGGTGTTGTTCTCACATTCTTCAAAATTGAAATAAATTAATAATTAAATAAAACAGTAAAAGAAAAACTAAAAACAAAACAACAACAAAAAATATATATAGAAAGAGGAGAACCCCCTTTGGGCCACACGGCCCACCGGCCTCTAGGCCAATCAGCCGACAAGGTCGGCCCACCCCTGCGCCTCTACTAGGTCACCCCGACCCCCACCGAACCAAACCCTAACCCGTCGCCCAACCCCCCACGCTCTCTCTCCTCAGATCCTCCCGATCCCGATCTGGATCGGGCACCGGAACCCGTCTCCCTCGCTCGTTGCCGTCGACCGCCTCACCTCGCCGCCCTCGTCGTCGACCCCTCCACCGACGCCACTGGAGTCGCCTTCGCCCCGCAGCCCCGGCGCCTCCCCGAGCAGTCTTTAGCACAACTTCAGGGCCCCGCTGAGGCCCCGTCCACCCCTCCTCCGCTTCCTCCGTTCCGGGACGCACCACCGCGCTCAGCCGTCCTCGCCTCGCCGCGCTGACCCTAACTGCGTCCGCTCGGTTCCGCTTTCGTCGCTTCGCCGCTTGGCGAGTCCCTCTCGCCGGCGCCGCTCCGCCCGCCTGCCACTGCCCCTCGCGCCTTAGCCTCCTCCCTTACTGCTGCAGCCTCGAACCGCCGGGCGCGCTGCTTCGCAGCGCCCGCTGCCCCATCCACCGCTGCTCCACGGCTCACCGGAGCCCGCCTCGGTGGCCTCGGCACGCGCCACTGGCGCGTCCCTGCGCTTCGCCGCCGCCCGTGACTGCGGCCTCGGTCAGTCGGCGCCCGGGTCCGGCGCCCCTGGGCTCCATCCGCCGCACCCGGTTTAGCCTCGACGGGTGCCCACGCCCGTGCCCGTTCGCCCGTTTGGCCCCTAGGGCCAATGACATGGGGGCCCCACCCACTGAGAACGTTTTATAAAAAAAGGAAAAAAATAATATATAATAAAAATAAATCCAATTATTTATTTAATTAATTAATTGAAGAATTAATTAACTTAATTAATTTTGGTTAATTAAACTGAACAACTAATTAAACTAATTAACCTGTTTAATTAGTCTTAGTCAATGACAGTAGGACCCACGTGTCAGTTTGACCCAGTCAACTGACTGGTTGACTACTGATGTCGTGCTGACGTCAGAAATGTATTTTAGAATTAAATTAATTTTGTTAATTCTAGAAAATGATTTAAAACTTTAAAAATTAATATAAAATAATCCGTAGCTCGGATGAAAATACTTTCTACATGAAAGTTGCTCAGAACGACGAGACGATTCCGGATACGCAACCTGTTCGTCCGCCACACACTCCTAGCATAGCAAACACGCAACATTCCCCCTCCGGTTCCTCTGCCCGAAAATGCGAAACACCGGGGATACTTTCCCGGATGTTTTCCCCCTTCACCGGTATCACCTCATACCGCGTTAGGGCACCCCTAGCACCGATACATGTCATGTCATGCATCGCTTTGCGTCTGTTTGCTTAAAGATTTATTGTTCCTCCCCCTCTTCTCTCGCTAGACACCGAGACGGACGCTGGTGCTGGTACCCCGATCGACTACGGTGTTGACGACCCCTCTCTCTTGCCAGAGCAACCAGGCAAGCCCCCCCCACTTGATCACCAGATATCGCCTATTCTACTCTATACTGCTTGCATTAGAGTAGTGTAGCATGTTACTGCTTTCCGTTATTCCTATCCTGATGCATAGCCTGTCCTTGCTATTACCGTTGTTACCTTTACCGCTATCCTACCGCTTAGTATAGGATGCTAGTGTTCCATCGCTGGCCCTACACTCTTGTCCGTCCGCCATGCTATACTCTTTGGGCTGTGATCACTTCGAGGTGATCACAGGCATATACTATATACTTTACACTGTTATATTATCTAATACTACTATTCGGAGATGGGGGTGAAAGGACAGGTGGCTCCATCCCGGTAGAGGTGGGCCTGGGTTCCCCGACGGCCCCGATCGTTACTTTGTGGCGAGCGATAGGGCAGGTTGAGACTACCTGAGTGAGAGGTGGGCCTGGCCCTGGTCGGCGTTCACGGATACTTAACATGCTTAACGAGATCTTGGTATTTGATCTGAGTCTGGCCATTTGGTCTATACGCACTAACCATCTACGTGGGAGTAGATATGGGCACTCGGCGTCGTGGTATCAGCCGAAGCACTTCGTGACGCCAGCGACTGAGTGGCGCGCGCCGGATTGGAATGTAAGCCTGCTCTTGTATTAAGGGGGCTAGTTACGCTTCGGCCACAGACGCATAACGTGTGTGTGCTCAGGCGATGGGCCTGCACCCTGCGCGCTTAGGTTTAGACCGGCGTCGGGCCTCTCTGTTGAGCCTAGGTGGGGCTGCGACGTGTTGATCTTCCGGCGGGCATGACCCAGAAAGTGTGTCCGCCAAATGGGATCAAGCGTGTTGGGTAAGTTGGTGCACCGCTGCAGGAAGTTTAATCTATTCGAATAGCCGTGATCTTCGGTAATGTGACGACTTGGAGTTGTACCTTGACCTTATGACAACTAGAACCGGATACTTAATAAAACACACCCTTCCAAGTGCCGATATAACCCGGTGGTCGCCTCTCTCGTGGTTACGAGGAGGGATCGCCGGTAGGATTATTGCTATGTGATGCTACTTGGAGGACTTCGGTCTACTCTCTTCTACATGTTGCAAGACGGAGGCTGCTGAAGCGTAGTCTTCGCTGTGATTAGCTATCCCTCTTATTCGGCATTCTCGCAGTTCACCCACCGATATGGCCCTTTACACCTATATCCATGCATATGTAGTGTAGCTCCTTGCTTAAGTAGTACTTTGGATGAGTACTCACGGTTGCCTTGTTTCCCCTTTTTCCCCTTTCTTTACCCGATTGCTGCAACTGCACGATGGAGCCTGTGAGCGACGCCACCGTCGATGACGACTACTACCCCGGAGGTGCCTACTACTACGTGCAGCCGGCGGCGACGACTGTGAGCAGTTAGGAGGATCCTGTGCAGGAGGCATGCGCCTCTTTCGATCTGTATCCCAGCTTTGTGCTAGCCTTCTTAAGGCAGACTTGTTTAACTTATGTCCGTACTCAGATATTGTTGCTTCCGCTGATTCGTCTATGATCGAGCACTTGTATTCGAGCCCTCGAGGCCCCTGGCTTGTATTATGATGCTTGTATGACTTATTTATGTTTTAGAGTTGTGTTGCGATATCTTCCCGTGAGTCCTTGATCTTGATCGCATACATTTGCGTGCATGATTAGTGTACAATTGAATCGGGGCGCCACAAGTTGGTATCGAGCCAACCGCCTCGCAGAATCCCCTTCCACACTCCTTGATCAAGTCGAGTCTAGTCATTGCAAAACTTTTACTAACATGGATGTGTGCCTTACGGGCCCACGCCGCCATTGGGTGGTATTAGGATCTTTTACTCCTCGACCTTTACTCCGGGACTCGATCTCTCCTCTATTCGGGTTAAATGAATTTTACTAAATCTAACATTAGGATCTCAAGTTATCACTTTCACCCGAGAGCCCCTTATTACCGATGATCGTCGCTGCACCAGTAAGACCTCAAGATACTTCTCCGCTGTTAACTCGAGAACTTGTGTTCATCGCGTTTGCAATTCCCCTTCCATCGTCAACCCTTATGGATAACTACTTGCAGTTGTTATTCTTACATTCATCCCCAGTTGGTCTTGTTATTACAAGATACCCTGAAAACTCGTCGTTGTTTCGATAATCCTTTGAGCTTACTGCCGTGCTATTCCTTGTCACCTGAATACCCCTACGGTTAATTCTCGCACTTATCGAGTATCCGCTCATCCCCCAGTTGTTCCTGTGTTACACAAAAGTCTTCGAAATACCATTCGATATTCCGAACATCCTCAGCAACCTATTGCTCTGGAATTTCTTGTTTGCTTTCATTATGATTAATCCCATAAGTATAGTAATCATATTAGCATCCTTTGTCACCATCATTTTGAGTCCGTTGATTCAATACGTTGTGAATGTTCACAATCATCAGTCGAGTCCTAGGATTATCTTTCCGGCTCAGACGTCATTTTGAACATGAGCTGGTTCTCGACCAAACTATTTGTCGCCAATTGTGCCTCCGGTCTATCCAACTTATTCATCCTTGATCGTAGCTGCCCGCTTCGATCCTTTGTTTTGGAAATCATAATTCCTTTGTTATCTAAGCATCGAATTATTCAGATGTTCCATAATATGATGTCCGTGCGTTCTTTCTTCCTCTGATTGAGTACCGATACTCACACCAGCTCCGTTGTGGATTGCCCGATCCATTGTTGGATTTCATCCGACACCGTCCATCATATTCAAATAACCTTGTGAGTCTTTCCACGGATATATAAAGCCTTGGGTAAATTGTATCCTTTGTTTCCTCAACCATGCTCTGTTTTCGAGCTGGTGGTATTTACTATTGAAGCTGGTGGTATATGTTTCCACGATACCCTGACGGGTTGAACCTATGCCTTCCTTAATATGTGTGAACTCGAAAGTTTTCACGAGTCATACTCATCTGGTATTTCACCAGGTAAAACTTTCAAACAACTAATGTCATTTTCGAAAAGCGAGAGGTGAATGGAAGGTTTTACATTGAAGAAGTGGGAGTCGACCTTGAACTTTGTGTTCATGCCCATGGACACGATGTACATCTTCTCATCGAAGCTTCCTTTATAATTAATTATTCCCTTGGTATAAGTTCATCTTATATCTGAGATCTGGCCTTTTTGCAATCGTGGTTCCGACCATGTTCTCTTTTAAATACCATTTCTCGTGCAAGTTTAAGCACTTGTCTTCTGTAGAGCAATACCTCACCCAACTTCTACTTTGATCCGTCATCGAGTATTACCCTCGGTATCTCGAGATTATCATGGAACTGCATAACTTCTTACGAGTTCTTCATCAAGTGCTACATTCCCACTGATTCCAATTTTTCACGGGCTAACTTCTTATGAGTTCTTCATCAAGTGCTACATTCCACCGATTCCAATTTTTCACGGGCTCTGAGTTATTAAACACTCAAAGACACCAATAACTGAACCGAGTCCGCACTACGGTTCAATAACTCTTCGGTAAGCTTCTATAAGTACGAGTTTGTACCCGATCACATCATTCCTAGCCTGATCGGCTATATCATTATCATGCTAAATTTTAACTATGCTACCGGGTCCTTCTCGGAGCACAAATTTCGACGGTGAGCTAATCTTACAATCGATCTTCCTCGTCATACCGTTTGACCTTGTACAGCAAGCTTGATTTCGAGTTTGTGCCCTACCCATGGTTCCAATAACCTTCCGCTTCATCATTCCTTTGACTTGATGTCGCTTTGATTGATTACATCTTCATGAAATCTATCGACAAATGTGTCGTGATCATCATGAACCTTATGAGCTCTTCTAGGATATCAATTGAGTTCATGATGAGAAATACCATCCTTGCCCCGATGATTTGTGTTAACTTTGACCACTTTATTGCCTTCCGTTCAACACAAACTTGTTCGTGTTTTGTGTTATACCTTGAGCTCCCTGCTATCCAAAGCATTTGTTCTTCTTTACCTTGGAGTATTACCATCTTTTTAATATCAAGGATGTTGTGAGGACTGCTCCACCTCTTAAGTAATTCTTGGTATTGAGATGCTTCTCACCATCACCATTCTTTCTTGGTCCCCGTGTTGCTTCCAACCGGTGTACCAACAAGTGAACGGTGCTGTTTGAATTCTGCCCTTCCAGCAAGCCTCTTGCTTTGAAGTTAATGGTCGGCCATTCATTCTTAGACTATTGATTATTGAATCACCATTCTGACATTGGTCGTGCAACCCAACCGATATTTCGGGCGCACCTTTCAACCAATGTTTAATTGTGTATGTTTTCCTCGAGCATACTTATATTGTTTGATCTGACAGATGTTATCTCCTTATCCACATAATTGTGGAGATCCATCTTTTGGATACCTCGTTGAATTATCGCTGAGTCCATCAGCCACCTCATCATCCTCTCCTTGGTTTAATGATGAACTATTGCTTCAGGAACCCGCTCCCATAGTTCATTTCCCGAGAATCTTGCAATGTCATTTCGTCGATTTGTGTTGCACCTTTTCCTCTCGGACCCTCGAGTCCGAGGTATCATGACACCAATTGGATATGAATCTCGGTCGATATGATGGTTGGGACAACTTTCCAAGATTTATGATGTTGATCCTTTGATGACCCGGTAACATGATGTCATGCCTACCACCCCCCCCCCCCCGGCTGGAGGACCTATCATTATAATTTCTTTTGCAAAATAACCATTCTTCCTGGAGGAAATGGTAAGACTTATTCTATAAGTGTTCCTGATGAATCCTTCGTGTATCCAGAGTCTGGCCTTTTGCTTGAAGACCATGTCAATGCTATCTCGAAGCATGTCTCTGGTACTCTGGTTTTCAACAAGACCATTTGAAGCCCAATGCTAAATGTTTCCTGCTGAATTATCCAAACACCGATGTGTGGGTAATGTCATGAAAATTATCTCCCCTACCTAAAGAGTTTTCTACATTATATCCTATCATGGATATCTTGCTCTGCTTGTCCTTGGGAAGGATATACCCTTGAAATATGTGTTTAAACATATTTTCCTTTCCATTGTTCTCGCTTTAACTGATGATCATATTTTCCTTCCATTGGTTTGTTTGAACCTTTTCTATGATCTATCTGATATAAGCAGTAATAATCCACTGCTTGTGCAAACACCTCGTTGTACCACTCTGTAAGTAAGACCCTGTTACTATTGTTGATGACATTCCGGTAACCATCGATGGACAAGAACTTTGCCTATTGGTCCGCCTCGTTCAACGAGCGGGAAAATGGTTCTCTTCGTCCCTCGCCCTTGGTACCTATGTTGTTGCCGACATGACCCTCAGACTCTCCTCTGACATGCCTTGCTTACATGATCCTGCAAGATGTCACCGACCTTCCTACTTTTAACCACATGGTGGACCCATAACCCACAGTCTCACAGGATCGAAACCTGACTCTCCTGTACACCCCTGTGGCCCAAGTTATTCCTCGTGCTTGACTTCGTATGTAATTCAATGGGTCACCTTCCTAGTAATCTATTCTGGTATCAGACACAAAACTTATTACCATTACTCAGGACCCCTTTTACACTTTGTTTCAGGCATCGAATGATTGCCTACCTGCTTGAAACTTCTCATGGTACCTTCTTACTTTGCTCTCAATATTTTCTTAAGTTCCAGTTCGAGAGTTACTTTCCGCCACCTTCCCCGATGTTAGCTACGGATAGTCAACTGGCAGAGGTTCGATTCACGAATACCCCATTACCTATTCGTGAAGTACGTTGGAGTTCCCGAGATAAAGGGGGCATCACCATGATGACTGTAGCAGTAGAAATGAAGATGTCAAGGTAATGGATCGACCTCTTCAAGAAGAGCAACCAAGACCGAGAAGATTCGTTAGGATTTCGTAACTGCACCTTTCCCCTTACTCCCTCTTAAATCTCGGACGAGATTTCTTGTAGTGGAGGAGAATTGTGACGCCTTGGATAATTAAGCCACGGTAACCTCCGCTAATGATGCCATGTCACCTCGATTACCGTTGCTAATCCCGCGTTAGTTCGAAACCGATTCGAATTTCAAATTCAAAATCGAGCAAACAATAAAAGTTTTCAAATATTAAAAATTTAAATGTTCGGAGTGAACCAAATAATACATAGGTAATTATGGCGATGAAACCACATTTTTATAAAATGTTTAAATGCTCAAAGGAAAATAAAACAACAGCAAAAGAAAGTAATTAAATGCCTTTTGTATTTTGTAAAATATTAAACTATTTTATTTAGCTGTCCAAATTAATGTGGCAGTGGTATCTTTAACATACCATATTTAGGTGTTGTTCTCACATTCTTCAAAATTGAAATAAATTAATAATTAAATAAAACAGTAAAAGAAAAACTAAAAACAAAACAACAACAACAAAAATATATAGAAAGAGGAGAACCCCCCCCCCCCCTTTGGGCCACGGCCCAGCTGGCCTCTGGGCCAATCAGGCCGACAAGGCCGGCCCACCCCGGCGCCCTACTAGGTCACCCCGACCCCCTACCGAACCAAACCCTAACCCGTCGCCCCACCCCACCCCCCACGCTCCCTCTCTCCTCAGATCCTCCCGATCCCGATCCGGATGGCACCGAACCTTCTCCTCGCTGCCGCTGCCGACCGCCTCACCTTGCCGCCCTCGTCGTCGACCCCTACACCGACGCCACTGGAGTCGCCTTCGCCCTGCAGCCCCGGCGCCTCCCCGAGCAGTCTTTAGCACAACTTCAGGGCCCCGGTGAGGCCCCGTCCACCCCTCCTCCGCTTCCCCTCCGTTCCGGACGCACCACCGCGCCACTGCGTCCTCGCCTCGCCGCGCTGACCACTGGCCGCGTCGCTCCGGTTGCTTCGTCGCTGTCGCCGCATGAAGCGAGGTCTCGCCAGCGCCGCTCCACCCGCCTCGCCACTGCCCCTCGCGCTTAGCCTCCTCCCCTGCTGCTGCAGCCTCGAACCGGGGGCCGCTGCTTCGCGCGCCGGCCCCATCCACCGCTGCTCCACGGCTCACCGAGCCCGCCTCCCTGGTAGCCTCGGGCACGCGCCGACGCCGTCCCCATGCTCGCCGCCGCCGCGAATGGCCTCGGTCGATCGGCGCCGGGTCCGGCGCCTGGCTCCGTCCGCCGCACCCGGTTTAGCCTCGACGGGTGCCCACGCCCGTGCCCGTTCGCCCGTTTGGCCCCTAGGGCCAATGACATGGGGGTCCCACCCCCCTGAGAACGTCTTATAAAAAAAGGAAAAAAATAATATATAATAAAAATAAAAACAATTAATTATTTAATTAATTAATGGAAGAATTAATTAACTTAATTAATTTTGGTTAATTAAACTGAACAACTAATTAAACTAATTAACCTATTTAATTAGTCTTAGTCAATGACAAGAGGGACCCACGTCGGGCTTTGACCTACCAATCGACTGGTTGACTCATCGATGTCTTGTCGACGCCATGTCGACGCTTAAAATGTATTTTAGAATTAAATTAATTTTGTTAATTCTAGAAAATGATTTAAAACTTTAAAAATTAATATAAAATAATCCGTAGCTCGGATGAAAATACTTTCTACATGAAAGTTGCTCAGAACGACGAGACGATTCCGGATACGCAGCCCGTTCGTCCGCCACACACTCCTAGGATAGCAAACACGCAACTTTCCCCCTCCGGCTCCTCTGCCCGAAAATGCGAAACATCGGGGATGCTTTCCCGGATGTTTTCCCCCTTCACCGGTATCACCTCATACCGCGTTAGGGCACCCCTAGCACCGATACATGTCATGTCATGCATCTCTTTGCGTCTGTTTGCTTAAATATTTATTGTTCCTCCCCCTCTTCTCTCGCTAGACACCGAGACGGACCGGTGCCGGGTACCCGATCGACTACGGTGTTGACCCTCTCTCTTGCCAGAGCAACCGTGCAAGCCCCCACTTGATCACCAGATATCGCCTATTCTACTCTATACTGCTTGCATTAGAGTAGTGTAGCATGTTACTGCTTTCCGTTATTCCTATCCTGATGCATAGCCTGTCCTTGCTATTACCGTTGTTACCTTTACCTGCTATCCTACTGCTTAGTATAGGATGCTAGTGTTCCATCAGTGGCCCTACACTCTTGTCCGTCTGCCATGCTATACTACTGGGCTGTGATCACTTCGGGAGGTGATCATGGGCATATACTATATACTTTACACTGTTACATTACCTGTGATACTGTTCGGAGATGGGGGCTGAAAGGACAGGTGGCTCCATCCCGGTAGAGGTGGGCCTGGGTTCCCGACGGCCCCCGACTGTTACTTTGTGGCGGAGCTGGGCAGGTTGAGACTACTGGGTGAGAGGTGGGCCTGGCCTGGTCGGCGTCATGCGGATACTTAACATGCTTAACGAGATCTTGGTATTTGATCTGAGTCTGGCCATTTGGTCTATACGCACTAACCATCTACGTGGGAGTAGATATGGGCACTCGGCGTCGTGGTATCAGCCGAAGCACTTCGTGACGCCAGCGACTGAGTGGCGCGCGCCGGATTGGAACGTAAGCCTGCTCTTGTATTAAGGGGGCTAGTTCTACTTCCGGCCACAGACGAACGTGCAGGTGTGTGCTTTCAGGCGATGGGCCTGCACCCTGCGGCGCTTAGGTTTAGACCGGCGTGCTGGCCTCTCTGTTGAGCCTAGGTGGGGCTGCGACGTGTTGATCTTCCGCGGCGGGCATGACCCAGAAAGTGTGTCCGCCAAATGGGATCAAGCGTGTTGGGTAAGTTGGTGCACCCTGCAGGGAAGTTTAATCTATTCGAATAGCCGTGATCTTCGGTAACAGGCGACTTGGAGTTGTACCTTGACCTTATGACAACTAGAACCGGATACTTAATAAAACACACCCTTCCAAGTGCGGATATAACCCGGTGGTCGCTCTCTCTCGTGGTTACGAGGAGGGATCGCCGGTAGGATTATTGCTATGTGATGCTACTTGGAGGACTTCAGTCTACTCTCTTCTACATGTTGCAAGACGGAGGCTGCGAAGCGTAGTCTTGACAGGATAGCTATCCTCTTATTCGGCATTCTGCAGTTCAGTCCACCGATATGGCCCTTTACACCTATATCCATGCATATGTAGTGTAGCTCCTTGCTTGCAGTACATTGGATGAGTACTCACGGTTGCCTTGTTCCCCTTTTCCCCTTTCTTTACCCGATTGCTGCAACTGCACGATGGAGCCCAGGAGCGACGCCACCGTCGATGGCGACTACTACCCCGGAGGTGCCTACTACTACGCAGGCAGCCCACGACGATTTACTGTGAGCAGTTAGGAGGATCCTGCATGGAGGCATGCGCCTCTTCGATCTGTATCCCGCTTTGTGCTAGCCTTCTTAAGGCAGACTTGTTTAACTTATGTACGTACTCAGATATTGTTGCTTCCGCTGACTCGTCTATGATCGAGCACTTGTATTCGAGCCCTCGAGGCCCCGGCTTGTATTATGATGCTTGTATGACTTATTTATGTTTTAGAGTTGTGTTGTGATATCTTCCCGTGAGTCCTTGATCTTGATCGTACACATTTGCGTGCATGATTAGTGTACGATTGAATCGGGGCGTCACAGTTTGTTCCCTATTTCTGGCCGCCATGATGCTCCTTCTTGTCAAGCTCTCAGTGTGATCAAGCCATCTACCTCAAGATTGCACAAGCGCCTAGGGCATCCTGCCTTTCCGGTGGTCCAGAAAATTCTTCGAGATTTTAGTCTTCCAGTTTCCAATAAAAATGATCATCTCCTTGTGTGTGATTCATGTGAGATGGCCAAGAGTCATCAGCTCCCTTATTCTCGTTCTACTAGTGAATCAAAGGCTCCTTTAGAGCTAGTTTTTTCAGATGTGTGGGGTCCTGGACCCGTTTCTGTTGGCAGACAAAAGTACTATGTTAGCTTCATTGATGATTTCAGCAAGTTTAGTTGGATCTATTTGCTTAAAAATAAGTCTGATGTATTTGCCAAGTTTCACCTTTTCCAGCAACATGTTGAACGGCTCTTTGATCGCAAAATTCTTGCCATGCAAACGGACTGGGGTGGTGAATACCAAAAACTCCACTCTTTCTTTGAGCGCATAGGTATCACTCATCATGTTTCCTGTCCGCGTGCTCACCAACAGAACGGCTCCGCTGAAAGAAAACATAGGTACATAGTGGAGGTGGATCTCTCCCTCCTTGCGCATGCCTACATGCCACTCAAGTTTTGGGATGAAGCGTTCCTTACAGCCGTGTATCTCATCAATCGAGTTCCTAGTAGAGTCATTAATATTCAAACCCCTCTTGAACGTCTTTTTGGCACCAAACCAAATTACACATTTCTTTGCATTTTTGGCTGTGCCGTTTGGCCAAATCTACGTCCTTTTAATAAGCACAAGCTCGAGTTTCACTCGAAACAGTGTGTTTTTCTGGGGTACAGTAGCCTTCATAAGGGCTACAAGTGCTTGCATGTTGCTACTGGACGTGTCTATGTTTCTCGCGATGTGGTTTTTGATGAACAAGTGTTTCCTTTTGCCAAACTTCACCCCAATGCCGACGCTCAACTTCGCAAAGAGCTTGTTCTTCTACCCGCCCATCTCCTCCCATCGCCAAACTTTATCCCCGGGGGTGTAGTGGATCCGGCTGACCATGTGTCAATGTCTCATGACCCCATTGATCAAAACTCTGCTGAAAGTGTGCAGGAATATAATGAAGCAACAGGAGAAAACTCGTATGATTTTATGTCAGGATCCGCCGCTACAGCACACGCCGTAGAAGACCCGGATGGCGATCCCCGAGCTGATCTGGGCGGGATCTCCTCGGGATCAGCCTCGTCAGGCGTCCCAGGCAGGCCAGGCGCATCGCCTCTGGGATCCGCGCCGGTGTCAGCCAGGCGGGCTGCACCTGCGGCCGGATCTGGTTGGCCAGGCGCACATGACCCTGGTCGGCCTTTGTCACATCCGCGGGTCGCACCCGTGGCGGGGCCAGGCGGGCCCTCTGCGTGCGGCTCCGGTCGGCTGCCGCCCGACCAGCCGCTAGAGCCCAGCCCAGACGTGCCAAGTGGCCGCTTCGGGGAGGCGGCTCCTTCCTCGTCTGCTGATTCGCTGCTGCCGTCCCAGGAGCCGCAACAGGAGTTCCCTTCTGGATCTTCTGTGGACTCCGGATCGGCTGTGTCTTCTTCCTCCAATCGACTCCAGCAATGTGATTTGCAACCTGCTCCACCGCCACCTGCCCGCTCTCATACCAGGTCCCAAAGTGGTATTATTCAGCCTAAAATCTATAAAGATGGTTGTGTTCGTTGGGGTTCTTTTTGTGCCACAGGAGAACCGCAGAGTCTGGGAGAAGCATTAGGTGAACGACGAGGAATATGATGCTCTTATGAAAAACAAGACGTGGCGTTTGGTTCCAGCTGTCAAGGGGAGGAATCTTATTGACTGCAAGTGGGTCTATAAGGCAAGCGCAAATCTGATGGCACTATTGACATGTACAAGGCACGTTTAGTTGCCAAAGGTTTCAATCAGAGGTATGGGCTTGATTACGAGGACATATTTAGTCCTGTAGTAAAAGCAGCTACTATCAGAATAATTCTTTCAGTTGCAGTCTCTAGAAACTGGTGCATTCGACAGCTAGATGTCAAGAACGCGTTCTTGCATGGTGTTCTTGAAGAGGAAGTGTTCATGAAGCAACCTCCTGGGTATGAAAACTCCAGATTTCCACGTCATGTTTGTAAGCTTGAAAAGGCATTGTATGGGCTGAAACAAGCACCTAGAGCTTGGTACTCTCGGTTATCTTCAAAGTTGCAATCTCTGGGGTTCTCTCCATCTAAGGGAGACACCTCGTTGTTCTTTTATCATGGGCATGGGATAACCATTTTTATGCTCATTTCTGTTGATGATATTGTTGTTACAAGTTCCTCATCTCAAGCAGTTGAAGCTCTCCTCATGGACTTGAGAAAGGACTTTGCACTAAAGGATCTGGGCAGTCTGCATTTCTTTCTTGGCATTGAGGTAAAACATGTACCAAGTGGAATTGTGTTGTCACAGGAAAAATATGTACAAGAAATACTTCAGAGGATGGGCATGAAGACATGTAAGCCATCACCTACACCTTTGTCTGTCTCTGAAAAGTTGTCCCTTCATGATGGAGAGGCGCTTGGGGCAGAGGATGTCACCAGGTATAGAAGTATTGTAGGAGCATTGCAATACTTGACTTTGACTAGGCCAGATATTTCATACTCAGTAAACAAAGTTTGTCAATTTTTACATGCTCCTACTAGTGTCCATTGGACAGCTGTTAAAAGGATACTTAGGTACCTTCAAGGAACCAAAGGTCATGGTTTAAAATTTGGAAAGTCAGATTCTATGCTAGTCAGTGCCTTTTCAGATGCAGACTGGGCAGGCTGTCCTGATGACAGGAGGTCCACAGGAGGCTTTGCAGTATTTCTTGGAGGTAACTTGATATCCTGGTGCGCTCGCAAGCAACCTACTGTTTCTCGGTCCAGTACAGAAGCTGAGTACAAGGCATTAGCCAATGCTACTGCTGAAATTATTTGGGTCCAAAATTTGCTGACAGAACTGGGTGTTCATCATCCAAAAGTTGCATCACTTTGGTGTAATAATCTTGGTGCCACATATCTATCTGTTAATCCTATATTTCATGCCAGGAAAAACATATTGAAATTGACTATCATTTTGTTCGTGAACGGGTGGCTGAAAAATTGTTGAATATAAGGTTTATACCCACGGGTGATCAAGTTGCCGATGGATTCACTAAGCCGCTTACTTTGCACCAGCTGAAGGCTTTCTGGCACAATCTCAACTTGAATAGTTGTGATTGAGAGGGAGTGTTAAACATTATATTTTGCGTATATACACGGTATATGTTTAAACCGTGTATATCACGCCGTATGTGTACGTGCGTGTGTATCAAGTCAGGTTGTTGGGCTGGTAGGATCGATCTCCTCTCGTTGTAGTTATCCTGTAGATAATGAGATCGATCCTAACCTCCTCTAACCTCCTGCGCCTTGTATCTCTTTGGCCTAGAGCCCTATTTAACACGTACGCGTCCCTGCTGCAGCTGGCATACGCTTAACCTAGTTCTTCACACAGCCCTTCACAAATAAGCGCATCATGTTCAGAACATTATTTTGACGAAAAGGCAGGATCGCTGCTTTTCATTGCGCTTAGGAGTAAAGGTTTAGAAATTGAACGTGAAGTACAGGGGGAGGGGTGGTTTAGATCATATAGTTACATCAAATCTGGTTCTGAGGGTCGTTCTACGATGTGCAGAACCTGCCTACGACCAGCATCAATCCAATCCTTGGCCTCCACCTGAATTTTCAGAAATAATGGTCTTGGCTGCAGGAAGAATTTCTGAAAACTCTGGCATTACGTTCTTTCCATATGTTCCACCACTCCAGAGAGATAATGGATTTCCACGATTTAGCCTGATCCTTGGCCATTGCAGTACTTAAGCAAACATGTGCGCAGTGGTTTCAGGCTCTTGGAGACAAAGAGAACAGAGTGGATTATGCGGCCATCCCTTCTTAGCAAGTTTGTCTGCAGTCAGGCAACGATCTTCAGCTGCAAGGCAGACGAAAGATTGGCATTTAGAGGGTGCATCAGAGCTCCAGACCATCTTTGCAAATAGCGGCTTGATGTTTGCAACGAGGGTAGCCGCGTATACCGAGCTAGGACTGAATTGGCCATTTGCTGTCCAACGCCAAGTTAATGTGTCTTCCTGACTGTGAGCCAGCTGAACCTGCTGCAGTTCATTCCACATGGTCATGAACTGAGTGATTGAGTCTTAAGGGAGATTACCCTTGAAATGCCGCATCCATTTTCCATCAGTCATAGCATATTGGATGGAGATTGTTTTGATAGTGCATTGTCTGAACAAGACAGGGAAGTACATAAACTCTCTCTGTTGTGCATTGTCTGAACAAGTTCAGAACAGTGGCCCGAAGTAACTCTGTGCCTTGCTTCCAAACATCCACAGCCTGTCCTATGGTGCTGTAGGAACAGCGGTAAGCTCCGCGAGATGCGGATCTCCACCCGCCGGCGTCTGACCTTAGCGCCGGGGTGGTCCGCTCCGGTGCCGGCCGGATCTGGATCGCGTTTTTCTTGCCTCCGTGCAGATGACGGAGGTGAGGACTCCTCGACGGCCGAGACCTCTGACACATCGCGCCGGCGTAAGACTGACGAGGAGCTGGCCGCCGAGTTTTGGGCCGACATTGGGTATCCTACATCAGCCTCACGAGTATGGGAGAGACCGTCTTCTAGGCGAGGATCTGCTCAGAAGGATTGTGCACAAGAGGTAAACGGTTCTTCGACCTCGCCGGCAATTCATTCGCGGGGGTCGCCGCCGGCTGCATGCCGGCTCGTGAGGGCTCCGGCTATATCTAGGCCTCTGGTACGGCCCTGGATCGGACCTCTCCCTGCCCCCAGAGTCTCTCCCTCTCGTACTCTGGGAGATGCCATGCCCTCGGCCGGTTTGGCGAGGACGGCGGTGATCACGCCGACGGCGCCTCCGATGTTTCCTGCGACGGGCGTTTCGCCGGATGAGTCGGGGCGGTCGATGGGCCTGGGCCCTCACCCAATCTCAGGTGCGTCACATCCGAACCGTTCTTTACGCATGGTTAATCTCAACCGTTGGTTGTTTCATATGTGGAACAGGGACACTCCTCGCAGAAACCCTAATCTTCCTCGATCCTTCGTGGCTGCCGTCTGCTCGGGGATGGGTCGCGACGCGTCCGCGCCGCCGGGCTCTGGGCAGGTCCGACCTGCAGCCGCCGCGCCGATGCCCTCGGACGCCTCCTCGTCTGGTGGCGCCCCTGGCTTCGCACCTGGGGTGTTCCCCCCGGTGATCCCTTCTTCCTCCGCTCAAAGTGTCATGCCGAACCTTCCCCAACAGACTCCAGCACCGGGGCAGCAGCAACAACAGATGTATCAAATGCCGCAGCAGTTCTTTCAGCAGCAACCGATGTATCATGCGCCGCCGGGGTACATGCAGCAAATGGCGCCGGTGTACTCATATCAACCAGCCGGCCCTTTCTTGCAACAGAGCCATGGTCACCCCACTGCTGTCCAGCCAATGGCCTTTAACGCTGGTCTGGCAAACTCGGCGGCCGGAGTTCAGACAGGGAATATCCGTCCTAGGAAACCGTGCGGGAAACGCCCCGATCATCGCTGCTCCACCCACCTTGCCTTATCATGGCGTACAAGGTGCTCCGGCTTTTGTCTCGGGGCCTCTTGTGACTGCTGCTCCTCTTATGGCACCGGCTCAACAACAACATGATGTGGCTCAGGCGGCACCTGCTCCCGGGGTGAACACGGTAATGACCAAGTTATGGTGTACCAAGTGTCAGTCGGCCGGACATGTGGCTTCAGATTGTGAAACACAGCAGTATTGTTTCATCTGTAACAAGGCGAACCATCCGATGACTACTCGGCGGTGTCCAGCTCTCAAGATGCCGAAGCCGGCGGCGATGCTTTGTGGCTATGGGACTGAGAGCATGGCCTTCTTTCAGATGCCTGACAATGTTTGCAGGGCAGACCTCGCACCACAATCCTCCCCAACGGCTCTTGTTTCGATCTCGGGAGGCTCTATCTCTTCGAGCATTGTGGAGGCGGAGGTTGCTAAGATCGCTCAATATCAGCAACAGTGGACGTGGGAGGCTATCCCTCATGGCCAGAATGCTTTTATCATGTCTTTTCCCAGTGACGAGGTGCTCCTGAGAGTTACTGGTTTCACGGTCTTCATCAAATCGCATAATGTCACTTTGGAGTTCAAGGCTTGTCATTCCGAGGAGATTCCGAATCGTTTTGAGCTTATTCCAGTTTGGGTGCATGTACACGGAGTTCCTCACGCTCTCCGGCATTTCTTGGGTCTCTGGGCAGTTGGCTCTGTTATTGGCGCCACTCTTGACGTCGACCTCCTTTGCTTGCGCCGCCGTGGTATTGTGAGGATTCAGGTTGGCGTGCTTAATCTTGATGCTTTTAAGATGAGCCCTGTCAACTCCCTCTCGTCGGATGTGGTTGTTCAGAAGAAGGGCTATGAATTCCGGTACACTCTGGAAGATGATGATTTCCGTGTGGACGCTGATTTTGTGCCTCGCGTTTGGGAGCATGGCGATGATACGGAAGGGGACAAGGAGCATGATCGAGAGGACACTTCAAGGGCTGATGACAAGAGCAAGAGGCCGAAAGCGTCTTCGTCGTCAGCTAACACGGCGGCATCATCTTCCTTGGGAGGAGTGGTTCCGATGCAAATCACCTCTTCCACGACCGTTCCTGCCAGTACACATCCATGCTTGGCATCGCGGCCTTTGTCGGGGGACCCGCCAGCGGCAACGGAGCTCGTGCCGCCCCAGAACCCTCCCTCGCTTGCCAGCTCTGCACCGCCTCCACCACCTCAACCGGATGCTTCGCCCATGTAAGCTATTCGGACATGGGTTGATGGGCCTGCGGCGCCCTTGGCGATGGGATCATCGTCGGAGGCTGTTTTGGAGCATCTGACGACACCGACATCGGCTTCTTCTCGGTCTTCTGGTCGTTGGGGCGTGATTTTCTCCCCGGCGGTGCGTGCAGATCATGACATGGCCTTGGCGACGCTTCGGGCGCTGTCTCCTGCGCCCGCCCGTCGCGATCTGAGGAGGCTGCTCCTCTGAACGCTGTCATGGAGGATGAGCTGCAGCTTTCACGGTCTCCCCGCAGCGTCGACGGGGCCGGCGCTGTCTCCTGCGTCGCCGCCGTGGGATGAGGAGGCTGCTCCTTGTATCGCTGTTATGGAGGATGAGCTGCAGCGTTCTAGGTCTCCCGCTGCTATGCCGGAGCCGTCTACACCACCTTTCCGGCCCTCTGGGATGCGGGTTGCTTCGGAGTTTACTACTTCACCGCCAAGACGTAGCGGCCGCCATGTTGTGGGGGCTGATGGGGCCTCTGCCACTGATGAGGATTCCATGCAGAGGGCCATGCGTAGAACGGCATCGCGGAACCTCGACTTTGATGGTACGTCTCCTTGCAAATCATCATTTCTATCTTTTGATAAAGCCAAAATGTCTTCAAATATTTCTAGCCTTGGTATTTCATTAGGTAGAAATGATGCAGTAGTTGATTTCTCAGTTAAAGCTCTTAAGCAAATGGAGTTCGACCGGCTTACGGTTGCTCCTAGAACGCTTCTGACGGTGGATCCACTAGTATCAGATGAGGAGGATGAGGAGTCTGATGCCAACCATGAAGGCAGACTCCTCTCTCATCTGGTCAATGATACTACAGAGGTAGACTTTGAAGATACCATGCGTGATACGATGCTTTGTGAGCTCGTTGCATCGGTACGTAAGAACACGTCTAACTCTGGTCGTAAAAAGGTCGCCCTAAGAAGAAGACCAAAGTATCCAAACGTAATAATGTTTCTCCATGAAAGGAATGTTTTGGAATAGCAGAGGTCTTGGTGACTTGGCTAAGTACAAACATATTTCCGATTGTGTTAGGGATCATGCCCTCGACTTCGTGGCAATCTCTGAGTGTAGTAAGCGTGACTTTCCAACGCGTGATTTGGACCATTTTTCATGTGGCAAAGATTACGAATGGCATATCCTGCCGCCTTCAGGGAGGTCCGGAGGTATTCTTTTAGGAATACATTCCACTTACTTGGAACTTCTTTCAACTTCAAAGGGGAGTATCATATTAAATTCCACCTTAGAAACAAATCCGATAATTTCATTTGGAGCTTGGTTGCCGTATATGGTGCTGCTCAAGATGAATTTAAAGCGGCCTTCCTCAAAGAACTTGTCAATACCTAAAAATCCTCACCCCATGCTACTTGGGGGGGGGGGGGGGGATTTCAATATTTTGCGATACCAGCAGGATAAAAACAATGATAGGTTCGACACTCGATGGCCGTTTCTTTTTAATGCTGTCATTGACAGTCTTGATTTGCGGGAACTCTCTCTCTCTCTCTCTCGGGGCGCCAATTTACCTGGGCCAATAATAGATCTATCCCGACGTTCGAAAAACTTGATCGGGTGCTAGTCACCACAGACTGGGAATTTAAATATCCATTAGCATCAGTGCGGGCTTTGGAGAGAATTGAGGCCTTATCGGATCATGCTCCATTGCTTACTGATTTTGGTCAAGCAGCACCCACTTCGAACCGCCATCAGTTTAAATTTGAACTGGGGTGGCTCACTAGAGAGGGTTTCCCTGAATTGGTTAAAAAGGTGTGGCAACGCCCAACACGGGGTGATACACCAATTCAACGTTGGAATAATCGCATTCGTGCGTTGCGCCAATTCCTCCGCGGATGGGCTAAACACACCGCTGGGATTTATAAGAAAAAGAAGTTGCGACTATCTGTCTTGATTGACTCCTTAGATAAGATCTCGGAGGTGAGGCTTCTATCTGCGGCTGAGATTGAGCAAAAAAGTCATCTCAATGAGCAGCTAGCCCGTCTCTTACGCGAAGAGGAAATCAAATGGTACCAACGGTGCAAGAGCGACTCGTTGGTACTTGGGGATGATAACACGAAGTACTTTCAAATGTTAGCCAATGGCAGACATAGAAACGAATATTCACCCTTGATCAGGACGAGGGTCGCATTGAGGGGGGCGCTCCACTCAAGGACTTTATTACAAAATACTATAAAGACTTGTTTGGTCCTTCCTCGGAAACTACGCTGGAGATGGATGAGTCTATTTGTCATGACATCCAGCAAGTTTCCGCTGCGGAAAATGGATTCCTAACCTCTGCTTTCACTGAGGAGGAAATACGGACTGCGATTTTTCAAATGAAACACAACAAATCTCCGGGACCGGATGGTTTTCCGGCGGAGTTTTATCAATTTTTTTGGGATATGTTAAAGTCTGACCTAGTTCAATTGTTTAATGAACTGCATGCTCATAGACTAGACATCTCCAGACTCAATTTTGGTGAAATTATCCTTTTACCAAAGATAAAGGATGCCAATCGGGTTCAACAATATAGACCGATTTGCTTATTAAACGTGAGCTTTAAAATTTTCACCAAGGTCGCGACTAACCGGCTGAATGGGGTCGCAGACCATGTAGTCAAACCAACACAAACAGCCTTCATGCAAGGATGGAACATCTTAGACGGTGTTGCTGTCCTACATGAAACTGTTCATGAGCTCCACCGTAAAAAGTTGAATGGGGCCATCTTTAAGATTGACTTCAAGAAAGCTTATGATAAGGTGAAGTGGCCTTTTTTGCTTCAAACTCTTCGTATGAAAGGGTTTTCCGATACTTGATGCCGATGGGTTGAGAACTTTGTGTCTGGAGGTAGCGTGGCTATCAAGGTGAACGATGACGTAGGCAAGTATTTCCAGACTAGGAAGGGGCTACGCCAAGGCGACCCCGCATCACCTATCCTTTTCAACATCGTGGCTGATATGCTAGTTACTCTCATTGAGAGGGCCAAGCTAGCTGGTCAAATCACCGGGGTCATTCCTCATCTAGTAGAAGGAGGCACATCAATCTTACTGATGTCGGATGACACCATTTTGTTTTTGAATCACGACCTAGAAAAGGCTAGAAACCTCAAATTGTTATTATGTGCTTTTGAGGATCTTTCTGGCCTTAAGATAAACTTTCATAAAGTGAACTTTTCTGCTTTGGCGAAGCCGCATGAAACTTCACAAGAATATGCTGATATTTTTGGATGCCAACTAGGCCAATTTCCGATTCGATATCTAGGTATTCCTATTCATTATCGGCGTTTGACAATCGCTGAATGGAAACATGTTGAAGAGAGACTGGAGAAACGGTTGGCGAGCTGGACGGTTGGCGAGCTGGAAGGCCAAACTCTTGTCCTATGGGGGGCGACTAGTTACTGATCAACTCTGTTCTTACCAACATGGTCCTTTACATGCTATCTTTTTTTCATCTGCCAAAAGGTGTCCTCCAACGCCTTGATTATTTTAGATCAAGGTTTTTTTGGCAGAGTGACAATGAAAAAAAGAAATATCGCTAGCTAGGTGGAATATATTATGTCGTCCTAAAAGCCAAGGGGGACTCGGAATCCAGGATCTTGAGATAAAAAACATTGCATTGCTTAGCAAATGGGTATACAGATTACTCACTGAGGATGGTGTTTGGCAGGAGATCATTCGTAATAAATACATTGGGTCCAAAGCAATCTCCCAGGTCTACTGGAAACCATGTGACTCTCATTTTTGGAGTGGGGTTATGAAAGCTAAAGAATTCTTTTTCCAATTTGGCACTTTCTCGGTTAGGGACGGCTCCCAGATTCGATTCTGGGAAGACACCTGGCTCGGGACTACTCCTCTAAATGTGCAATACCCAAGCTTATATCGGATAGTTAGACATAAGTTTGTCACGATTAAGCAGGTATTGGGACAAGAACACCTGGATATTTCTTTTCGCAGAACGATTTCTGGACCTCGTCTGACTGCATGGAACGATTTGCTGACTCGTTTGGGAGCTGTCCAACTGTCGGCTGAATCGGACATCTTTAAATGGAACCTGCATCTGAATGGAAGATTTTTGATTAAATCCATATATGATGCATTGGTTCATAACGAGGTTCCATCTGATAATAGAAAATTGTGGAAGCTTAAGATTCCTCTAAAAGTGAAATTTTTCCTATGGTTTCTCAACAAAGGAGTTATCTTAACTAGGGACAATCTAGCTCGATTTAAACTGGCAAGGCTGCAAAAAATGTGTTTTCTGCAATCATAATGAATCCATTAAACACCTATTTTTTGATTGCAAGTTTGCTAGATCGGTATGGGCAATAGTCCAAATTGCTTCGAATCTATATCCTCCACGCAGTGTACGGAATATGTTCGGCAATTGGTTGAGGGGAATAGATAAACAATTGTCTAAGCACATCCTTGCGGGGGCGGCTGCCTTATGTTGGGCGTTGTGGCTCACCAGGAACGATATTGTTTTTAATCATAAAAGTGTTTCATCTCCTATGCAGGTAATTCATATATGCTCGCGATGGCTCCGTATGTGGTCTATCCTGCAGAGGCCGGAGGACAGAGACCTTTTTATGATGGCTTCTACCCGGTTGGATGCTCGGCCAGGGACATTTTTTACCCCCATGGATGGCGGTGTGACCTTCGGATTGGACTGGCATCACCTTAGGCCTCTTTTATCTTTTTTCGCTACTGCTGGCGTTTTTTGCCTTTTTATTTTGGCTTCTAGTACTTTGAAACTTTGGCTGTGTGCATCTAGCTATGCAGAGGCCGGGTGATCTTTGATGCGGTTGTATCAACTCGATATTTCAATTCAATGAAAAGCCCTTTATCGAAAAAAACTCAATTTCTCGTGGAACTTTTTGGTTTTCGTCTGCTCAAAAAGCTTCCCTGTGATAAACTTGAACGTATATTACTTTATGTTGACATGACTTGGGAACAACAATCAAAAGAGCTAAAGTTTGAAAGTTAATCAAACTGCCCGTCTAGCTCAGTCGGTACAGCGCAAGCCTATTATCCTTGTGTGGTCCTTGGTTCAACGTATTCTGTTTTTTTCACCTTGTCAATTGACGTACAATCTGGACAGTAGTTCTTTTTTTAGGTAAATTTGTTCTAAGAAAGATATTTTTAGAAACTTGATAGAGTTATGTATTTTCAAATACACAATGTGCATTGTTTCAAATTACTTTTACTAAATCATCCGACTTTACCGGTAAGTAGATGGATTAACTTGGAAGAACAATACAAATAACAAATTTCGATGGTAAAAGTGAAAGTTACAACAAGGATATTTGAAGTCAAGATCTCTACACCCATCCTTTACATCTCGATCTTCAACCGTGACACAGATGAATTATTTTTGCACAACACAAAAAAGATGCACAAACTAGACTAATCTTGAAGATTTGGAAAGTGATATGAGTAGCATATAGTGAGAAGATAAAATCACTGAATATTTAGACGCACCTGGGCAAGGATACAAGGTTTGCAAGCATGAGATATCATTCTTTGTTGTTATATTGTGGTTATGTTGTCAGCAATATAAATCCAGGGCACAAAAAAGTTGAAATATGAGAACCCCTAACTAAAACATCCATATTTGACACCATGGGTGGCCGCCACCACCGCCAAGGTAACCGAATGACAATTCAAGGAATTAAGAGCGGTCGTTATCATAATACAATTATCTTTTAGTAAATGATCTAAAGTAACCGCTTACTAAACAGAAAAGGTTGGGAATATAATATGAGAAACAACGCACTTTGTGACATTTTTCTCAGGCTCGCCTGCGTTGAGATCATAGTTTTAAATAGCCGGCTACGCTATAGCCTTTTCAGCAGGGTGCCGCTAAATGGTCGCCTTCATAAATAGCCCGCTATAGCCTATTATAGCCCGCTATAGCTGATTTGGAGACCTGTCGCTATTTTCCATAGCCAGCTATTTAAAACATTGGTTGAGATAGATGTACCAGATATAGTTGTGACATTTTTCTTTCTGCGACTCATAGATAGTTCATTCCCCTCGCCAATCAATGCAGACCATCCATGCTTTTTTACAGTATTGTTAGTGAATTTTCAAGTATTAATATTTCTTAGTGATTTTTTGAATTTATTTTTAGCACATTTTTTGAATTTGTTGTCATTTCTCAACGGTAGATTTCTTTAGAATTATTTTCAACGGTTGTATTGCCAGAGAGCGCCTCAAAGCATATACTGCAGTATTAAGAAAATGTTGTGAGCCCAAATAGAGGAAACAAGGTCCGGACCCATTGGCCCATTCTACGGGCGCATCTTTGTCTCGCCCACAGCATACGTCGGCTCACCTCTTTTTTTTCTATGGCCATGCCCATAAGTACGCACGCACGTACGTAGAAGGTATGCCAACCACACGTCACGCAAGTACGCTAGTTTCCGTTTGTTCGTTCAACTGCAAGAGCTTCACTTTTGATGAGCCACCTTGGAGGTCCGCAAAGCTGTATATCAGCAATGGAGCCGCGTCGAGCTAGGGTGAGGAGGTGATTCGTCATTCTTTTCTTCGGTGCCTGCTGTGGTGGTGCCGGAGGCGGGTGACAGGCGTTAGTGTCAAGCTCAGAGAAGTTCTTCTATCTTTTCAGTTTGTCATGTCTGTCTTTACGTGACTTGTACTTTAATCTTTATTTTATGAATGAGACATGTATTACCATGCAAAAAAAAAGTTTCCGTTTGTTTAATGTCTCCTTTTTCTTTATATTCTAAATACATATATTTAAATAATTAATTTACTTCACTTTTTTTAAACATTCACCATGCATCTAAAACATGTTAATGCAGTGTAAACAGTTTGTTCAAGCAATTTTTTAAACGTTTGTACATTTAAAAAATGTTCACCCATTTGGAAAATTCAATAAAATGTTGATACAATGTAACACATGTGGAGGTTTTTTCTTAGAAAAAGGGGAGAACCCTGGCCTCTGCATCAGAGCGATGCATATAGCCACATTTATTAAAAAGCAAATAAGTTCAACATAGGTCTTGAAGTCTCAAACAAACGAACCAAAAAAGCTCATGGGGAGGTAATTTGAAAAAATGCATCGTATCATTCAAAAAATGTTCACATGTTTCAAAAATATGTTTGTAACATTTTCTAAAAGCATTTATACAATGTAAAAAAATATAAAAATATATTGAAAAATGTGCGTACTACTATTTAGAAAATATCCATGAGTTTCAATAAAACTGCCGTGACTTTTTAAATTTGTTTATATAATGTACAAAAATGTTCACACGATTTGAAAATATTTTTTCATAACATTCAACAGAAAGTTCATGGCATTAAAAGAATGTTATAACAAAATTTTCATGGCATATGTGAAAAGAATTTCAATCTGTTTAAAAAATCTCCACTGTGTATTCGATAAATGCTAGGCTATATAAAAAAATGTTCAACTTGTGTTGATGAAAGTCCACAAGTATTTTGTTTGACTGAATACTATGAGGCAATAGCCCCGCAGAAAATATTTGAAAACTAAAGAAAAAATGAAAAGGGAAAATAAAAACAAAAAACAAAAACATAAATCTGGCAAAAGAAGTGCAAATAATAAAATAACCGAAACCTTCTGCAAATCGTAAAAACTGAAGTATGAGTTTCCCAAAACCATGTTAAATGGGCATGCCCACCAGTCCCATCGCTGCGGGCAATGTTGTATACAATTTGTCGAGAAGTTTGTATAGTTTGGGAAGGGCTTTTTTGAGAGAAAAGAAGAATCTACTTCAACCGATATGCATCCCTCAAAAAAGATACTTCAACCATAAGCCCTTACGCAAGACCATGCATAACATTAAAATCACACATGAAAGGGGTGGGAATTAGCTAGAGCAGCAGGTGTTGTAGCGAAAGGTGCCGGAATACAACCACAAAAGGGTGCCATAATATAACGCAGGCGCCCCTATGTCTTGCTTATAGCTGATGTAATGAAACTTAGCTGAAGGCAAGGGTTACATGGGCCTGCCCAGGCGCGGGGAGGCCACAACATAGTTTCTCTAATTACCTTTTCAGGTTTTTTGCTTTGGTTATTTATTTATTTATTTATTTTTGTTTATAATTTCAAATTTATAAATAACTATATTACAGGAAACATTGCAAAAAAAATACCAATCATTTAAAAAATGTTAAAATATGTATAGGAAAATGTTTCTCATGTATATGGAAAATGTGAACACAAATGTACAATGTTTGTCAAAAAAGGTTGAGCATGTATTTAAATAATGTTATTAAAATATTTGAAAAGTACAAAATGTCTATAGAAAAAATGTTGACAATATATTAAAACAATGTACATCTTGTATTTGAAAATGTTCCATGTATATAGAGAAAATGTTGAACATGTATTAAAAAAACCTTAATCTTGTACTTGAAAAATGTTCACCAAGCATTTGAAAAAAAGTTAAATGTATATAGTATAAATATTGACCATGTATTACAAAAATATTAAACTTTGTATTTAAAATATGTTATACATGTATTACAAATTTTATTAGATATATAACACAAATATACAAAGTGCATGAAGAAAGAAGGCATAGAAAATAAGTTTTCAAAAATATTTATTATATATTTGCAAAATGTTAAATGCCTATATAAAATTTGTTTCTGATGTATAATAAAAATGTTCAATGTGTGTTGAGAAGTTAACACGGGTTGAACATAAAAATAAACTGATTAAATCGGCAAAAAACAAAGAAAAAATAATAAAAACAATGAAAAAACAAAAGAATAAAAAACTGAAGAAACCAATGAAAATCATGAAACCGGTAAAACCCAAAAATAAACAAAGAAAAACAAAGAAAACTGATGGAAACAAAGAAAGAAAAGCAAAAAAAAAACCAATGAAAAGGGAAATAATTTCCCCTGAAAAAAATAAAAAACCGGTGAAACCCATGTAAGAAATGAAGGAAACCAATCAAAAAAGCAGAGAAAACAAAAAAAAACAACGAAAACCTTGAATAAAACCAAGAAAAATGATGAAAATACAAAGAACCAAAAAAATCGAAAGAGAAAAAAAGACGGATTCAAGCGAGCGGTCGAAAAAAAAGACAAACGGGCCAGTCCAGTTCTATGCGACTTGAAGATTTCCTTCCGCGAAAAAAAAGGAGAAGTTATGGTCTCGTTATAGGCAAGACATAGCTCTCGCGTTATAACGCGACATATGCATTGGCACAATCTAACGATGGCCTCCTCCAATATTCTGCTAACTCCAGAACATATACAAAGGATGTGTTTGGTTGCCCGCATCGATTTTGGCTGCATTGCTTGTGATTCTCATATGGGCATGGCTGAGGAAAAATAGCCTATAAACCATCATATGCACATAATTTGGTTGCCCACAGGTTAGTTGCATGATGGAACTAATCTTAACCCGCCGTTTGGTTGGCTGTATCGCATTAGGCGCACATATGACTGGATATTTGGTTGCAACCTGCATAAGGTGTTGTCACCACTTCTCACTAGTGGTGAGCTTACCACGCACAATCTGAACAGTTTTACTCCTAACTACGAAACAAATTACGGTTCATCCTATCACTATCAAATGATAGTATAGATTATTAAGAGCCGTATGGCTGAATAGGGGAAAGTTCACCGTCGATGCTAACTACATGCAAGTCCATCTGCCTCTTCTGTTGTTGCTGGTAGTTCTTCCTCTTCCTCTTCTTCTTCTACTGCTGCTGCTTCTTCCTCTTCTTTTGCTGGTGCTCTTGCTTTTCTTCTTCTTCGGATCCTTGTCTGACCTCTGTTATCCAACATTGCATGTGCCCACTTCGTCCTTTTGTTCTTCCAGTCTTCATTGTCAAATGCCTCCACACCATGGCCGGGGCTGACAACATCATCACGCGTCACATCTTCCTCCTCAGACATCGGTACAGCACAACCCAATTGCAGGATCTAGTTATGCAGAATGCAGCAAGCAAGAACAAGCTTATATCTGAGTGGGGAAAGTGTGGAATCACTTTTGATCTAGGATCTTAAATCTGTTTTTCAGAGCTCAAAAGGCCCTCTCAACAGTAACTGAAAGGCTAGAGTGTATCAGATTTAACATCTTCTATGGACTCCTAGGATAGTTCTGATTGCTTGTATCTGCATTGGTATTTCCTCGAAGAGGAGAGAAAGCTGCAGCACAGCAATGGTAAGTATTTCCCTCAGTTATGAAACCAAGGTTATCAATCTAGTAGGAGAACCAAGCAACACTATGTATGTAGGATATATGCCCTAGAGGCAATAATAAATGCTATTATTTATCTAAATGTTCATAATTATGTTTATGTTCCATGCTATAACTGCTGTGGTTCTCGCGTCTACAATAACACGAGGCTCGGGGGAAGACTCATATGCATGTGTGGAATAATAAACGGTAAAATGTATTCTAAGTCTCGCCTCTAAGACTAGCTCAAGTGTTGCATGATGGTTCTGTTTTCCTGATCATGGGCATGACTATGCCGGCAACTTTGAGGGCACAATGTTAGGAGAACACTTGTGTTGAATCAACCCGATTGATTTTATGCTATGGGATACATTCGTCATAAGTATATGGTTAATAACATCGAGATAGTTAATGTTTGCATAATTCCTTAGACCATGAGAGTATCGAGTTTCTTCATGCTTGCTTCATAAATTTTGTGGTTTGTTAAACATCATCCATAAATGGGTGGCTATTACGGTGGCTTACGGGTTCATGGAAAAGTATGTCAAGGGACTTGATAGCTCAAGATTGGGATTTGCTCCTCCGACGATGAAGAGATATCTCAGAGCCCTTTCGGTGTTACAGTATCCATCATCGTCTAGCCAGACACAGGGTGATTTGAGCACAGGGATGCCGGAACACGGAAACGAGAAAAGAGAACAAAACCGGTAACGAGGTAACTGGCATAGTGGACAAGTTGTTGATCCACAGGGATGAAAAAAATCTAACCTCGGGTATTTGTAACATATCACGAAGCAACAGGAATAGCACACGACAACTGGAGGTTCACTTGAATATTCATTCGTCTGGGTATAGGGGTCAATATGGGTGTCCACAGCTCCGGTGTTGATCATTGATCGGAAAGTGTTCCCGGTCATGTCTATGCTTCACCGAACCTATAGGGTCACACGCTTAAGGGTCATCTATCTGCTGAATACTAGACAAGGTGTCTGAGAGAAAATCAACGCAAAAGTTTCGGACGCAACGGAAACATTCCGGAGAGGACACCAGAATACTTTTGGTAAAACTAAAAAGTTGTTTTAGGGTATAGCATTAAGTCAAATTGGTTTCAGTACACGTCTGGAAATTCTTGGAGTGTGCCAGAATCGTTCTGGAAACTTCTGGGATTTTTTTGAAAGAAAAACCGGAAATGTTCCGGAGCTGCCGGAACCGCTTTGTTTGCTTTTCGCAGATGAAAATCACTAATTCAGAATTGTTCCGAAACGTGTTGAAAATTATTTTACTGGGTAATGGAAATGCTCTAGGCCCACATAAATATTTTCGGTTCGAACAAACGCTGAAAAATGTCGTCATGAATAGTGATAGTGCTTTTTGGGTTGCTTCTTGGAGAAGCCACCTTGAGGGCCTTTTGGTATTTCCCCCCTTGGCTTCTTGGAGAAGCCACCTAAAGGGGGCTTCGTGCTCCCTCCCAGCGAAATAGTTTTGTAGAGCCGAAAGGCTGTCTGGGTTCCGGCAGGAACTAGTTCTGGACGGCGAAGCCCTGCCAGATAGCTGACACCGTATGTGTGCAACCCCGTAAAGAGGTCGTAGTTTCCATCCTTTTGCCCGAGGGGCTATTTCGATTGTGCCTCCCGAAGGGCTGTCCTAGTGACAGTCCGAGTTTCGAAAGTCATCCCGAAGGGCTATCCGTGACACCGTCCGAGGAACTATATGACCTCCTCCCGAAGGTCTGTCCGAGGGGCAGAAGAGGGAGTACATCCTTGCGGTTGGGACGTTGTAAAATCCTCGCTGCAGGGATCTGTACCGCCAATCATCATTGACTCTACTTCCGCTGCGCTATGAGTCGGTAATGAAAAGATCAAACCTTGTATGCAGTTTCCATAGTGATGCTGGGCTGTTCGTAGTGCGGAATTTTTTTGTTTTTTGTCGTGTTGCCTTACAATGTAAAGAGTACCTGCACACAAATAACAAATACTTGCAACCCAACGCATAAGAGGGGTTGTCAATCCCTCCTCGGTATTGAAATAGATTAAATTGTATGAGATTTGTATAAATAGATCTAGCAAAAACACAAAATAAAATAAATAAAGAAAAAGTGAAGCAAGATATTTTTTGGTTTTTGGAATAACTGATCTGAAAACAATATGATAGGAAATAGACATGGGGACCGTAGATTTCACTAGTGGCTTCTCTTGAGAAAATAGCATACGATGGGTAAACAAATTACTGTTGGGCAATTGATAGAAGAGCAAATAATTATGACGATATCCAAGGTAATGATTATGTATATAGGCATCACGTCAAAGATTAGTAGACCGACTCCTGCCTGCATCTACTACTATTACTCCACACATCGACCACTATCCAACATGGATCTAGTGTATTAAGTTCATGGAGAAACGAAGTAATGCAATAAGAACGATGACATGATGTAGACAAGATCTATTCATGTAGGAATAGACCCCACCTTTTATCCTTAATGGCAATGACACATGCGTATCGCTTATCCTTCTGTCACTGAGATTGAGCACCGCAAGATCGAACCCATCACACAGCACCTCTTCCCATTGCAAGAAAAAACAGTCTTCTTGGCCAAACCAAACCAAAGTTTCGCAGAAGAAATACGAGGCTATAATAATCATGCATATAAGAGATCAAAGAAGACTCAAATAATATTCATAGATAGATCTGATCATAAACTCCGAATTCATCGGATCCCAAAAAACACACCGCAAAAAGTCATTACATCAAATAGATCTTCAAGAACATTGTATCGAGAATCAAAAAGAGAGAAGAAGTCATCTAGCTCATGGGGCCCACTACCCACCAGGGCGCACCAGGGGCCTCTGGCATGCCTTGATGCCTTGTGGGCCCCACGAGCCTCCCCTCCGGTACTTCCTTGGCTCCTAAGTTGTCTTCTCGGCAGAAAAAAATCTCCAAAAAGTTTCATGGCATTTTGGACTTTGTTTGGTACTGATATTCTGCAAAGTAAAAAAGAAGCAAAAAACATCAACTAGCACTGGGCACTATGTCAATAGGTTAGTCCCAAAAAATGATATAAAGTTGCTATAAAATGAACATAGAATATCCAAGAATGATAATATAACAACATGAAACAACAACAAAAAAAAGATACATTAGAGAGTATCAAGTTCCTACCAGCAAACTCGTTCAGATGGTATTTGGTTTTCCTGAAGGGTGGAAGAATACTTGGTTGACATGCATAGCCAACATCTCCTAGGTAGAACTTGCCACCGGGGATGTTGATGCCATCAGGATGACTCATGCTCTCACTAAGAATGTTAGCATTGTTGGGGATCGTAGCAGAAATTTAAAATTTTCTACGCATCACCAAGATCAATCTATGGAGTCATCTAGCAACGAGAGAGAGAGAGAGAGAGGAGTGCATCTACATACCCTTGTAGATCGCAAGCGGAAGCGTTCAAAAGAACGGGGTTGATGGAGTCGTACTCGTCGTGATCCAAATCACCGATGATCCTAGCACCGAACGGACAGCACCTCCGCATTCAACACACGTACGGAGCGGAGACGTCTCCGCCGCCTTGATCCAGCAAGGAGGAGGGAGAGGTTGAAGAAGAGAGCTCCAGCAGCAGCACGACGGCGTGGTGGTGATGGAGTGGCAGTACTCCGGCAGGGCTTCGCCAAGTTCTTAACGGAGAAGGAGAGGTGTTGGGGAGGGGAGGGGCTGTGCCTTGGATGTGGTCATGCAGACCTCCCCTCGCCCCTCTATTTATAGGAGAAGGGGGAAGGGGAGCTGGCCCATCTAGATGGGATCTAGAGGGAGGCGGCAGCCAAGGGGGAGGGGGCTTGCCCCCCAAGCAAAGGAGGCGCCCCCCTTAGGGTTCCCCCCAACCGTATGCGCATGGGCCCAAGGGGGGGGGATGCGCCCAGCCCTCCTAGGGCTGGTTCCCTTCCCTCTACAACCCACAAGGCCCTCCGAGAGAGGTGGTCCCTCCCGGTGGACCCCCGGAACCCCTCCAGTGGCCCCGGTACAATACCGGTATGCCCCCGAACTTTTCTGGTGACCGTATGACAACTTCCCATATATAAATCTTCACCTCCGGACCATTCCGGAACTCCTCGTAACTTCCGGGATCTCATCCGGGACTCCGAACAACATTCATTACTCACATACATATCTTCCTTATAACTCTAGCGTCATCGAACCTTAAGTGTGTAGACCCTGCGGGTTCGGGAATCACGCAGACATGACCGAGGCAGCTCTCCGGCCAATAACCAACAGCGGGATCTGGATACCATGTTGGCTCCCACATGTTCCACGATGATCTCATCGGATGAACCACGATGTCGAGGATTCAAGTAATCCCGTATAAAATTCCCTTTGCCAATCGGTACGTCACTTGCCCGAGATTCGATCGTCGGTATCCCAATACCTCGGTCAATCTCGTTACCGGCAAGTCACTTTACTCGTTCCATAATGCATGATCCCGTGACCAACCACTTGGTTACATTGAGCTCATTATGATGATGCATTACCGAGTGGGCCCAGAGATACGTCTCCGTCATACGTAGTGACAAATCCCAGTCTCGATCCGTGCCAACCCAACAGACACTTTCGGAGATACCTGTAGTGTACCTTTATAGCCACCCAGTTACGTTGTGACGTTTGGTACACCCAAAGCACTCCTACGGTATCCAGGAGTTGCACGATCTCATGGTCTAAGGAAATGATACTTGACATTAGAAAAGCTCTAGAAAACGAACTACACGATCTTGTGCTATGCTTAGGATTGAGTCTTGTCCGTCACATCATTCTCCCAATGATGTGATCCCGTTATCAATGACATCCAATGTCCATGGTCAGGAAACCGTAACCATCCTTTGATCAACGATCTAGCCAACTAGAGGCTCACTAGGGACATGTTGTCGTCTATGTATTCACACATGTATTACGATTTTCGGATAAAACAATTATAGCATGAACAATAGGCAATTATCATGAACAAGGAAATATAATAATAATCATTTTATTATTGCCTCTAGGGCATATTTCCAAGAGTCTCCCACTTGCACTAGAGTCAATAATCTAGTTACACTATGATGAATCGAACACCCATAGAGTTCTGGTGTTGATCATGTTTTGCTTTCATGGAAGAGGTTTAGTCAACGGATCTGCGACATTCAGATCCGTATGCACTTTGCAATATCTATGTCTCCATCTTGAACATTTTCACGAATGGAGTTGAAGCGACGCTTGATGTGCCTGGTCTTCTTGTGAAACCTGGGCTCCTTGGCAAGGGCAATGGCTCCAGTGTTGTCACAGAAGAGAGTCATCGGCCCCGACGCATTGGGAATAACTCCTAGGTCGGTAATGAACTCCTTCATCCAGATTGCTTCATGTGCTGCCTCCGAGGCTGCCATGTATTCCGCTTCACATGTAGATCCCGCCACGACGCTTTGCTTGCAAATCGCACCAGCTTC
This sequence comes from Aegilops bicornis, assembly GCA_021605145.1. Classification (NCBI taxonomy): domain Eukaryota; kingdom Viridiplantae; phylum Streptophyta; class Magnoliopsida; order Poales; family Poaceae; genus Aegilops; species Aegilops bicornis. The sequence goes on along the minus strand of CM038671.1, from coordinate 831,027,418 downwards.
GCCCCACCATTCAAAATATACACGTATCCGGTTTGTGAGTTAGAGTCATACAGATCTGTGTCGAAGCTAGCGTCGATGTAACCCTTTACGACGAGCTCTTCGTCACCTCCATAAACGAGAAACATATCCTTAGTCCTTTTCAGGTACTTCAGGGTATTCTTGACCGCTATCCAGTGTTCCATGCCGGGATTACTTTGGTACCTTCCTACCAGACTTACGGCAAGGTTTACATCAGTGCGGTACACGCATGGCATACATAATAGACCCTATGGCCGAGGCATAGGGATGACACTCATCTTTTCTCTATCTTACGCCGTGGTCGGACATTGAGCCGAGCTCAATTTCACACCTTGCAACACAGGCAAGAACCCCTTCTTGGACTGATCCATATTGAACTTCTTTAATATCTTATCAAGGTATGTGCTTTGTGAAAGACCTATGAGGCGTCTCGATCTATATCTATAGATCTTGATGCCTAATATGTAAGCAGCTTCTCCAAGGTCCTTCTGAAAAACACTTATTCAAGTACGCCTTTATGCTCTCCAAGAGTTCTATATCATTTCCCATCAATAGTATGTCATCCACATATAATATGAGAAATGCTACAGAGCTCCCACTCACTTTCTTGTAAACGCAGGCTTCTCCATAAGTCTGCATAAACCCAAACGCTTTGATCATTTCATCAAAGCGAATGTTCCAACTCCGAGATGCTTGCACCAGCCCATAGATGGAGCGCTGGAGCTTGCATACCTTGTTAGCATTCTTAGGATCGACAAAACCTTCCGGATGCATCATATACAATTCTTCCTTAAGAAAGCTGTTAAGGAATGCCGTTTTGACGTCCATTTGCCATATCTCATAATCGTAGAATGCCGCAATTACTAACATGATTCGGATGGACTTAAGCTTCGCTATGGGTGAGAAGGTCTCATCGTAGTCAACCCCTTGAACTTGTTGATAACCCTTAGCGACAAGTCGAGCTTTATAGATGGTAACATTACCATCCGCGTCCGTCTTCTTCTTAAAGATCCATTTATTTTCTATTGCTCGCTGATCATCGGGCAAGTCTGTCAAAGTCCATACTTTGTTTTCATACATGGATCCTATCTCGGATTGCATGGCTTCAAGCCATTTGTTGGAATCTGGGCCGCCATCGCTTCTTCATAGTTCGAAGGTTCACCGTTGTCTAACAACATGATTTCTAGGACGGGGTTGCCATACCATTCTGGTGTGGAACGTTTCCTCGTGGACCTACGAAGTTCAGTAGCAACTTGATCCGAAGTACCTTGATCATCATCATTAACCTCCTCTCTAGCCGGTGCAGGCACCACAGGAACATCTTCCTGAGCTGCGCTACTTTCCGCTTCAAGAGGCAGTACTTCATCAAGTTCTACTTTCCTCCCACTTACTTCTTTCGAGAGAAACTCTTTCTCCAGAAAGGACCCGTTCTTGGCAACAAAGATCTTGCCTTCGGATATGAGGTAGAAGGTATACCCAATGGTTTCCTTAGGGTGTCCTATGGAGACACATTTTCCGACTTAGGTTCGAGCTTTTCAGGTTGAAGTTTCTTGACATAAGCATCGCATCCCCAAACTTTTAGAAACGGCAGCTTAGGTTTCTTCCCAAACCATATTTCATACGGTGTCGTCTCAACGGATTTCGACGGAGCCCTATTTAAAGTGAATGCGGCAGTCTCTAAAGCATAGCCCCAAAATGAGAGCGGTAGATCGGTAAGAGACATCATAGATCGCACATATCCAATAGAGTAAGATTACGACGTTCGGACACACCATTGCGCCGAGGTGTTCCAGGCGGCGTGAGTTGTGAAACGATTCCACATTTCCTTAAGTGCGTGCCAAATTCGTGACTTAAATATTCCCCTCCATGATATGATCGTAAGAACTTTATTTTTCTGTCACGTTGACTTTCAACCTCACTCTGAAATTCCTTGAACTTTTCAAAGGTCTCAGACTTGTGTTTCATTAAGTAGACATACCCATATCTACTCAAGTCATCAGTGAGGGTGAGAACATAACGATAGCCACCGCGTGCCTCAACACTCATTGGACCGCACACATCAGTATGTATGATTTTCAATAAGTTGGTTGCTCGCTCCATTGTTACTGAGAACGGAGTCTTGGTCATTTTACCCATGAGGCATGATTCGCACGTGTCAAATGATTCGTAATCAAGATACTCCAAAAGTCCATCTTCATGGAGCTTCTTCATACGTTTGACACCAATGTGACCAAGGCGGCAGTGCCACAAGTATGTGGGACTATCATTATCAACCTTACATCTTTTGGTATTCACACTATGAATATGTGTAACATCACGTTCGAGATTCATTAAGAATAAACCATTGACCAGCGTGGCATGACCATAAAACATATCTCTCATATAAATAGAACAACCATTATTCTCGGATTTAAATGAGTAGTCATCTCGTATTAAACGAGATCCAGATACAATGTTCATGCTCAAAGCTGGCACTAAATAACATTTATTGAGGTTTAAAACTAATCCCGTAGGTAAATGTAAAGGTAGTGTGCCGACGGCGATCACATCGACCTTGGAACCATTCCCGACGCGCATCGTCACCTCGTCCTTCACCAGTCTCCGCTTATTCCGCAGCTCCTGTTTTGAGTTTACAAATATGAGCAACCGCACCGGTATCAAATACCCAAGAGCTACTACGAGTACTGGTAAGGTACACATCAATTACATGTATATCACATATACCTGTTGCCGGCCTTCTTGTCCGCTAAGTACTTGGGGCAGTTCCGCTTCCAGTGACCACTTCCCTTGCAATAAAAACACTTTCGGTCTCAGGCTTGGGTCCATTCTTTGGTTTCTTCCGGCAGCTTGCGTGCGGGCGGCGCACCTCCTTGCCGTCTTTCTTGAAACCCTTTTTACCCTTGCCCTTCTTGAACTTAGTGGTTTTATTCACCATCAACACTTGATGTTCCTTTTTGATTTCCACCTCCGCTGATTTCAGCATTGAATATACTTCAGTAATGGTTTTCTCCATCCCCTGCATATTGAAGTTTATCACAAAGCTCTTGTAGCTTGGTGGAAGCGACTGAAGGATTCTGTCAACGACCGCGTCATCCGGGAGATTAACTCCCAGCTGAGATAAGCGGTTGTGCAACCCAGACATTTTGAGTATGTGCTCGCTGACGGAACTATTTTCCTCCATCTTACAACTGTAGAACTTGTCGGAGACTTCATATCTCTCGACCCGGGCATGAGTTTGGAAAACCATTCTCAGCTCTTGGAACATCTCATATGCTTCGTGCCGCTCGAAACATTTTTGGAGACCCGGTTCTAAGCTGTAAAGCATGCCGCACTGAACGAGGGAGTAATCATCAACACGCGACTGCCAAGCGTTCATAACGTCTTGGTTCGCTGGGGTGGGTGCATCACCTAGAGGTGCTTCTAGGACATATGCTTTCTTGGCAGCTATGAGGATGATCCTCAAGTTCGGGACCTAGTCCGTATAGTTGCTACCATCGTCTTTCAGCTTGGTTTTCTCTAGGAACGCATTGAAGTTGAGGTTGACATGAGCGTTGGCCATTTGATCTACAAGACATATTTGCAAAAGTTTTAGACTAAGTTCATGATAATTAAGTTCATCTAATCAAATTATTTAATGAACTCCCACTCAGACATACATCCCTCTAGTCATCTAAGTGATACATGATCCGAGTAAACTAGGCCGTGTCCGATCATCACATGAGACGGACTAGTCATCATCGGTGAACATCTTCATGTTGATCGTATCTTCTATACGACTCATGTTCGACCTTTCGGTCTCTTGTGTTCCGAGGCCATGTCTGTACATGCTAGGCTCGTCAAGTCAACCTAAGTGTTTTGCATGTGTAAATCTGGCTTACACCCGTTGTATGTGAACGTTAGAATCTATCACACCCGATCATCACGTGGTGCTTCGAGACAATGAACTTTCGCAACGACGCACAGTTAGGGGGAACACTTTCTTGAAATTATTAAGAGGGATCATCTTATTTATGCTACCGTCGTTCTAAGCAAATAAGATGCAAAAACATGATAAACATCACATGCAATCAAATAGTGACATGATATGGCCAATATCATTTTGCTCCTTTTCATCTCCATCTTTGGGGCGCCATGATCATCATCGTCATCGGCATGACACCATGATCTCCATCATCATGATCTCCATCATCGTGTCTTCATGAAGTTGTCTCGCCAACTATTACTTCTACTACTGTGGCTAACGGTTTAGCAATAAAGTAAAGTAATTACATGGCGTTATTCATTGACACGCAGGTCATACAATAAATTAAGACAACTCCTATGGCTCCTGCCGGTTGTCATACTCATCGACATGCAAGTCGTGATTCCTATTACAAGAACATGATCAATCTCATACATCACATATATATATCATTCATCACATCCTTTTGGCCATATCACATCACACGGCATATGCTGCAAAAACAAGTTAGACGTCCTCTAATTGTTGTTGCAAAAATTTTACGTGGCTGCTATAGGTTTCTAGCAAGAACGTTTCTTACCTACGCCAAAACCACAACGTGATATGCCAATTTCTATTTACCTTTCATAAGGACCATTTTCATCGAATCCGATCAAACTAAAGTGGGAGAGACAGACACCCGCTAGCCACCTTATGCAACTAGTGCATGTCAGTCGGTGGAACCTGTATCACGTAAGTGTACATGTAAGGTCGGTCCGGGCCGCTTCATCCCACGATGCCGCCGAATCAAGATAAGACTAGTAACGGCAAGTAAATTGACAAAATCGACGCCCACAACAACTTGTGTTCTACTCGTGCATAGAAACTACGCATAGACCTAGCTCATGATGCCACTGTTGGGGATCGTAGTAGAAATTTAAAATTTTCTACGCATCACCAAGATCAATCTATGGTGTCATCTAGCAACGAGAGAGAGAGGAGTGCATCTACATACCCTCGTAGATCGCGAGCGGAAGCGTTCAAGAGAATGGGGTTGATGGAGTCGTACTCGTCGTGATCCAAATCACCGATGATCCTAGCGCCGAACGGCGGCACCTCCGAGTTCAACACACGTACGGAGCGGAGACGTCTCCCGCGCCTTGAACCAGCAAGGAGGAGGGAGAGGTTGAGGAGGAGAGCTCCAACAGCAGCACGACGGCGTGGTGGTGATGGAGTGGCAGTACTCCGGAAGGGCTTCGCCAAGTTCTTAACGGAGAAGGAGAGGTGTTGGAGAGGGGAGGGTTGCGCCTTGGATGTGGTCCTGCAGCCCTCCCCTCGCCCCTCTATTTATAGGAGAAGGGGGAAGGGGGGGTCGGCCCCTCTAGATGGGATCTAGAGGGGGGCGGCGGCCAAAGGGGAGGGGGCCGGCTTGCCCCCCAATCAAGGGAGGCGCCCCCCTTAGGGTTCCCCCCAACCCTAGGCGCATGGGCCCTAGGGGGGGATGCGCCCAGCCCTCCTAGGGGCTGGTTCCCTTCCCTCTACGGCCCATAAGGCCCTCCGAGAGAGGTGGCTCCTCCCGGTGGACCACCGGAACCCCTCCGGTGGCCCCGGTACAATACCGGTATGCCCTCGAATTTCTCCGGTGACCGTATGACAACTTCCCATATATAAATCTTCACCTCCGGACCATTCCGGAACTTCTCGTGACGTCCGGGATCTCATCCGGGACTTCAAACAACATTCGATAATCACATACATATCTTCCTTATAACCCTAGCGTCATCGAACATTAAGTGTGTAGACCCTACGGGTTTGGGAATCACGCAGACATGACCGAGACAGCTCTCTGGCCAATAACCAACAGCGGGATCTGGATACCCATGTTGGCTTCCACATGTTCCACGATGATCTCATCGGATGAACCACGATGTCGAGGATTCAAGTAATCCCGTATACAATTCCCTTTGTCAATCGATGCATTACTTGCCCGAGATTCGATCGTCGGTATCCCAATACCTCGTTCAATCTCGTTATCGGCAAGTCACTTTACTCGTTCCATAATGCATGATCCCGTGACCAACCACTTGGTTACATTGAGCTCATTATGATGATGCATTACCGAGTGGGCCCAGAGATACCTCTCTGTCATACGGAGTGACAAATCCCAGTCTCGATCCGTGCCAACCCAACAGACACTTTCGGAGATACCTGTAGTGTACCTCTATAGCCACCCAGTTACGTTGTGACGTTTGGTACACACAAAGCACTCCTACGGTATCCGGGAGTTGCACGATCTCATGGTCTAAGGAAATGATACTTGACATTAGAAAAGCTCTAGCAAACGAACTACATGATCTTGTGCTATGCTTAGGATTGGGTCTTGTCCATCACATCATTCTCCAAATGATGTGATCCCGTTATCAATGACATCTAATGTCCATGGTCAGGAAACCGTAACCATCCATTGATCAACGAGCTAGTCAACTAGAGGCTCACTAGGGACATGTTGTGGTCTATGTATTCACACATGTATTACGATTTCCGGATAACACAATTATAGCATGAACAATAGACAATTATCATGAACAAGGAAATATAATAATAATCATTCTATTATTGCCTCTAGGGCATATTTCCAACAAGCATCATGTGCTGACACTTCAGCCAGCCAACGCATAGGTGAACTTCATATCGAAGTCAACAGCAGCAAGCACATTCCGGCTTATGTAGTGCTTTCTCTCCCCGTATGCTATAGATTGTGACCTAGACACTTTGGCAGTGACATGAGTACGACCTATTGCTCCAATGCAATCCTGGAATGGCAAATAAAGATTGTGTTAGTGCTCACCTTGAACAATACAAGCATATCAACCCATGAAGCACATATTGTCAGTGCTCAGCTTGAAGTATGGATACCAGCTGGGCTAGTGCGTATCTTTGTAGGAGTCTGTCCGATTGGAGACTTGATCATCTCTCCTCTGAGCTCCCCAACTTCATAGAGCACTTGCTTGAAGTACCTTGAGATGGTCTCCGTTGATCTCCTGAACGTATTGTGCATAACCTTGAAGCTCTGGCTATGGCCAACGACATGGATGAACATGACCACTTGCTCTTCCACACTGGTGTCGATACTATCTTGTAGCAGCCCCCTGCCCCTGAAGGTTTGGAAAAGTCTAGCAAATGGTGCTCTTTTCATTTGAAGCATCCATATGGCCTTTTTTTCGTTGCAGTTATAGATGTAGTTCAGATTGGCGATCCTCTCCTGCTCCCGCATAAGAATTGGAGCATTACAGATGACAGGTCTTTCACCACGACGAACAACTCTCATGTGCATGAACATGAGCCATGCCTGAATCACAACAATCAGTGTTGCTGCCTGAACTACCAACCTCATCCATGCGTCCATAACCTAGTCGGCATCGAGGGTCCGTTGAGCACATGAGGAAATCGATCCTAACAACCAACCTAACATACGGGAGAGGGGTTGTTGCTTACCGGCATCAAAGACGAGGATGATGAAGGGGCGCATGGCTGAGTCAAAGACGACCCGACGGTGGCCAATAGGAAGGGGAGCACCAACTCCTATTGCCGGATAGTGCTGCTGCCGCGTCCGCTCCCGCGCCGCTTGAACAGATCAGACTCCCGCCGTCACCGGTGGTGAGGCTAGAGGGTGTGGCTTTCTTAGAGGTAGCGGTGACCAAGTAATTGGGGCGTGAGGCTAGATTTGGCGCCGTGCCGCCGCCCCCAATTTCCATCTCCCGCCACCCCCCCCCCCCCCTTGTTTTCGGGTTGTTCCAGCGCGTGCGAGCTTGTGCCGCTGGCTCGCCGAAAACTGCCGATTCGAGAGTTTCCAACGAGACAGGCTCTGGGCTGCTTTAAGGTTTATGCTCATGTGAGCCAGCCCACCCCGTATGCAACCAGACACACATTTTGTGGCCCAACTTGGCCCGATTGGCCTTAATGCGAGCAACCAAACACGTCCAAACAATCCGACCAAAGAAGGATGCCGGAATACAACCATAGATTATATATGTGTCTTAAAAACACAGGCTACCATCCTCGCTACTCGCTAGTCCCTACAACTGGCATATAATAGGACAACCATGTTCAAGTCCAACTTGAACCGTGAGTCCGTGACTGTAAGTCCTATGACCAGTAGCCTACATCACGCACACGACATCTATAGGATGAACCACGGTAGCAAATTCCCACCTAGGGTCGAGCCTCCTATTCTTCCTTTCTGTTTTGGCATTTATCCGACCCTGACCAAGTAGGTTCCTCACTAATCATGAGCTGTGGCTAGGGCTGCAAGAAAAGCTCGAGGATCATGAGTCGCTCGAGATCGACTCGTTTTTTGGCTCGACTCGAGATCGACTAAAAAAGAAATGAGATGAGTTTGAACACTTTATGTAGCTCGATCGAGAAATGTGTCGATCTTGAGCCAATACTGACTCGCTCGATTTTAGCTCGATAGCTCGACATAATACCATTATGTTAAATGATCATGCCATATATTAAATGGAAATAAGATAATTTGTTACTACCATATATGATGTGCGTGATTTTTCTCCATTTTATTTACCAACAAACATGGAAGCTTAATTAAGTGTAGAGAATATTTCGGTTTAATTATGGTACGTGGTCGATTACGTCTTAAATTTCCTGTTGTTTTGGACACAAATTTCCCAGCATATGCATCTTTGTTTTCTTGTTTTTCGTTCACGAAGACTACCATCTATTGCTAGCTCGCCCAAGAGAGCAAGATGAGCTCTTGCCCTACAAAGTTGTGTCGTGTTGTGTCCTTATCTTAGTTGGAATAATCATCATAGATTTATAATTTTTACCGTCTCATTTAGCTCGAAACTAGCTCGAGATCGACTCAAGATCATTACAAGCTGAGCCCGAGTCATGTTCTAGAGCTCGATCTTGAGCTTCACTCAGTTTGAGCTCGCTCGAATTTTAATATGAGCTGAGCTGAGCCAACTCCAACTCGCTCGAACTCGACTCGTTTGCAGCCCTAGCTATGGCAGACTCGCAATGCGGTTGCGGACTTGGGTTTACTGCTCCACGCGATGTTGACACCAAACCCTATTAGGTACACCACCGCCGGCGGGCGACGACCCGACACCACCTCCGTCCCCGAGGCCGGAGCCCCACACGTACCACACCGGCCGTGTGCCCGTGTGCTAGCAAGGCAGCAGTTTCTTTGGCCTCCGGCACTCCTCAAGTTGCTAGGCTGCTATAGCATCTTTCCCCGTCAAAGAATCTTTTTAGGTGACCAAATAATTTTATTCCACTGCATATGCAAGCCGACAAGTGACCTGTCGGTCGTAAACCCTTTTTTAGTTGAGGATTGTTTTTTGTTCCTGCCACTACATATGCATGCACATCAATAAAAAGAGAGACCTGCCAAAGTCATCTCTACTCTCCAAGTTTTGACATCTTCGTTGTTCCCAAAATTATTAATAGAGGGTGGTATGAAACCGCACGCTACGGACAAGCTACGACACGAATACCCAACGACAACCTCGCTTCCTATTCTATTGCTCGATCAAGGCGCCGTTTCCTTCTATATCCAGCGATGAACTAGTGACAGCTCGTCACTGCACACAAAAGTCGAATTATTAGTAGAGGTGGGTATGGAACCGCACGCTACGGACAAGCTACGACAGGAATACCCAACGACGACCTCGCTTTCTATTTAAGAGAGAATTTCTTATTTGACCCTTTCTTAAATTTTGTTTACCCTTTTGGCCTAAAATTTTTCTTTCTTCCTTTTTGGCAGCTATGACATGCTAAAGAGTTGATGTTGGACAAGGAAGACAACGTAATGGGTTATGTTTTCCGACATCTCAGTTCAAATATATTGTCATGAATCATTCAAACATGTTGAGCTTGCCTTTCCCCCTCATGCTAGCCAAAATTCCTTGCACCAAGTAGAGATACTACTTGTGCTTTCAAATATCCTTAAACCCAGTTTGGCCATGAGAGTCCACCATACCTACCTATGGATTGAGTAAGATCCTTCAAATAAGTTGTCATCGGTGGAAGCAATAAAAATTGCTCTCTAAATATGTATGATCTTTTGGTGTGAAGAAAATAGCTTTATACGATCTTGTTACACTATTAGAAAATGAAGCTTTAATACCGGTTCATAAGGGCCTTTAATACCGGTTCTGCAACCGGCACTAAAGAGTGGAGACTAAAGGCCCCCCCCTTTAGTACCGGTTCAGCACGAACCGCCACCTAAGGCCCACCACGTGGCGTGAGCTCGCACCGTAGTATGGGGGATCTTTAGTACCGGTTGGTATTTTTTTTTTTAAATTAGTTTTTGAAAATTTTGGAAAAAAAATTGATTTTTTTTTTCATTTTTGATTTTCTAAATTATTTGATGATTTAGTCTCTAATCACCCCTCTAAACTACTCAAGTGTGGATCACTCATTCCAAATCGTCTAACTTCCTGACCGATCACCCATCCTCTCACTCTCCCAGCCTGAGCACGTTTAACTTCGGAGTTCTATTCCCCCTGCTTTCCAAGTCTGCACTTGTTGTTTTCCTGAAAAATGTAAGCTGTAAATCCTATTAACCCTCAACAGTTTAGCTTGAGCATTAGGTCACACATTTCATCGTTTGAGTTTGAAACTATTATTCTAAAAAACAGTATTTATTTAGTAACACTAATATTTCTTAAATAAGTTTGACCATAGTTTGACCACAGTTTGACCATAGTTTGACCAGATTTGACTAAAATTCAAAAAAATGAAATAATTATTTCGTAACACTAATATTCTTGAATAAGTATGTAGTAACATTAATACTTCTTGAATAAGTAGTTTGACCAGATTTAACCAAAATTTTAAAAAACTTAAATTTGAGCATATCTTTTTCTCCTTTTGGAATTTGAGGATTCTAAAAAATTGAAAACAGGCTGTAGGGGGAGGGGGCTTGCCCCCAAGCAAGGGAGGCGCCCCCCCCCCCTTAGGGTTCCCCCCAACCCTAGGCGCATGGGCCCAAGGGGGGGGGGATGCGCCCAGCCCTCCTAGGGCTGGTTCCCTTCCCTCTACGGCCCACAAGGCCCTCCGAGAGAGGTGGTCCCTCCCGGTGGACCCCCGGAACCCCTCCAGTGGCCCCGGTACAATACCGACATGCCCCCGAACTTTTCCGGTGACCGTATGACAACTTCCCATATATAAATCTTCACCTCCGGACCATTCCGTAATTCCTCGTAACTTCCGGGATCTCATCCGGGACTCCTACAACATTCGGTAATCACATACATATCTTCCTTATAACCCTAGCGTCATCGAACCTTAAGTGTGTAGACCATACGAGTTCGGGAATCACGCAGACATGACCGAGACAGCTCTCCGGCCAATAACCAACATCGGTATCTGGATACCCATGTTGGCTCCCACATGTTCCATGATGATCTCATCGGATGAACCACGGTGTCGAGGATTCAAGTAATCCCGTATAAAATTCCCTTTGTCAATCGGTACATCACTTGCCCGAGATTCGATCGTCGGTATCCCAATACCTCGTTCAATCTCGTTACCGGCAAGTCACTTTACTTGTTCCATAATGCATGATCCCGTGACCAACCACTTGGTTACATTGAGCTCATTATGATGATGCATTACCGAGTGGACCCAGAGATACGTCTCCGTCATACGTAGTGACGAATCCCAGTCTCGATCCGTGCCAACCCAACAGACACTTTCGGAGATACCTGTAGTGTACCTTTATAGCCATCCAGTTACGTTGTGAGGTTTGGTACACCCAAAGCACTCCTATGGTATCCGGGAGTTGCATGATCTCATGGTCTAAGGAAATGATACTTGACATTAGAAAAGCTTTAGAAAACGAACTACACGATCTTGTGCTATGCTTAGGATTGGGTCTTGTCCATCACATCATTCTCCCAATGATGTGATCCCGTTATCAATGACATCCAATGTCCATGGTCAGGAAACCGTAACCATCCATTGATCAACGAGCTAGCCAACTAGAGGCTCACTAGGGACATGTTGTGGTCTATGTGTTCACACATGTATTACGATTTCCGGGTAACACAATTATAGCATGAACAATAGACAATTATCATGAACAAGGAAATATAATAATAATCATTTTATTATTGCCTCTAGGGCATATTTCCAACAGTCTCCCACTTGCACTAGAGTCAATAATCTAGTTACATTAAGATGAATCGAACACCCATAGAGTTCTGGTGTTGATCATGTTTTGCTCACGGAAGAGGTTTTGTCAACGGATCTGCGACATTCAGATCCGTATGCACTTTGCAAATATCTATGTCAGCATCTTGAACATTTTCACGAATGGAGTTGAAGCGACGCTTGATGTGCCTGGTCTTCTTGTGAAACCTGGGCTCCTTGGCAAGGGCAATGGCTCGGTGTTGTCACAGAAGAGAGTCATCGGCCCCGACGCATTGTGAATAACTCCTAGGTCGGTAATGAACTCCTTCATCCAGATTGCTTCATGTGCTGCCTCCGAGGCTGCCATGTATTCCGCTTCACATGTAGATCCCGCCACGACGCTTAACTTCGGAGTTCTATTCCCCCTACTTTCCAAGTCTGCACTTGTTGTTTTCCTGACAAATGTAAGCTGTAAATCCTATTAACCCTCAGCAGTTTAGCTTGAGCATTAGGTCACACATTTCACCGTTTGAGTTTGAAACTATTATTCTAAAAAACAGTAATTATTTAGTAACACTAATATTTCTTAAATAAGTTTCACTATAGTTTGGCCACAGTTTGACCATAGTTTGACCAGATTTGACCAAAATTCAAAAAATTGTAATAATTATTTAGTAACACTAATATTCTTGAATAAGTATGTAGTACATTAATACTTTTTGAATAAGTAGTTTGATCATAGTTGGAGAAACTGACACCCGCCAGCCACCTGTGTGCAAAGCACGTCGGTAGAACCAGTCTCGCGTAAGCGTACGCGTAATGTCGGTCCGGGTAGCTTCATCCAACAATACCGCCGAACCAAAGTATGACATGCTGGTAAGCAGTATGACTTGTATCGCCCACAACTCACTTGTGTTCTACTCGTGCATATAACATCAACGCGTAAAACCAGGCTCGGATGCCACTGTTGGGGAACGTAGTAATTTCAAAAAAATTCCTACGCACACGCAAGATCATGGTGATGCATAGCAACGAGAGGGGAGAGTGTTGTCCACGTACCCTCGTAGACCGTAAGTGGAAGCGTTATGACAACGCGGTTGATGTAGTTGTACGTCTTTACGATCCGACCGATCCAAGTACCGAACGTACGACACCTCTGAGTTCAGCACACGTTCAGCTCGATGACGATCCCCAGACTCCGATCCAGCAGGGTGTCGGGGATGAGTTCAGTCAGCACGACGGCGTGGTGACGATGATGATATTCTACCGACGCAGGGCTTCGCCTAAGCACCGCAACGATATGACCAAGGTAGAATATGGTGGAGGGGCACCGCACACGGCTAAGGAACGATCACGAAGATTAACTTGTGTGTCTATGGGGTGCCCCCTGCCCCCGTATTTAAAGGAGTGGAGGAGGGGAGGGCCGGCCCTCTCTATGGCGCGCCCTAGGGGAGTCCTACTCCCACCGGGAGTAGGATTCCCCTTTTCCTAGTAGAACTAGGAGCCCTTCCAAGTAGTAGGAGTAGGAGGGAAGGAAAGGGAAGGGAAAAGGAGAAGGAAGGAAGGGGGCGCCCCCCTTCCTTAGTCCAGTTCGGACCAGACCAAGGGGAGGGGTGCAGCCACCCTTGAGGCCCTTTTCCTTCTTTCCCGTATGGCCCAATAAGGCCCAATACGTATTTCCGTAACTCTCCGGTACTCTGAAAAATACCCGAATCACTCGGAACCTTTCCGATGTCCGAATATAGTCGTCCAATATATCGATCTTTACGTCTCACCATTTCAAGACTCCTCGTCATGACCCCGATCTTATCCGGGACTCCGAACTCCTTCGGTACATCAAAACTCATAAACTCATAATATAAGCATCGCCGAAACCTTAAGCGTGCGGACCCTACGGGTTCGAGAACTATGTAGACATGACAGAGACACGTTTCCGGTCAATAACCAATAGCGGAACCTGGATGCTCATATTGGCTCCTACATATTCTAAGAAGATCTTTATCAGTCAAACCGCATAACAACATACGTTGTTCCCTTTGTCATCGGTATGTTACTTGCCCGAGATTCGATCGTCGGTATCCAATACCTAGTTCAATCTCGTTACCGGCAAGTCCCTTTACACGTTACGTAATGCATCATTCCGTAACTAACTCATTAGCTACCTTGCTTGCAAGGCTTATAGTGATGTGCATTACAAAGAGGGCTCAGAGATACCTCTCCGACAATCAGAGTGACAAAACCTAATCTTGAAATACGCCAACCCAACATGTACCTTTGGAGACACCTGTAGAGCTCCTTTATAATCACCCAGTTACGTTGTGACGTTTGGTAGCACACAAAGTGTTCCTCCGGTAAATGGGAGTTGCATAATCTCATAGTCATATGAACATGCATAAGTCATGAAGAAAGCAATAGCAACATACTAAACGATCAAGTGCTAAGCTAACGGAATGGGTCAAGTCAATCACATCATTCTCCTAATGATGTGATCCCGCTAATCAAATGACAACTCATGTCTATGGCTAGGAAACTTAACCATCTTTGATTCAACGAGCTAGTCAAGTAGAGGCATACTAGTGACACTTTGTTTGTCTATGCATTCACACATGTATCAAGTTTTCGGTTAATACAATTCTAGCATGAATAATAAAAATTTATCATGAAATAAGGAAATAAATAATAACTTTATTATTGCCTCTAGGGCATATTTCCTTCACGAACAACATTCGGTAATCACATACATATCTTCCTTATAACCCTAGCGTCATCGAACCTTAAGTGTGTAGACCCTACGGGTTCGGGAATCACGCAGACATGACCGAGACAGCTCTCCGGCCAATAACAAACAGCGGGATCTGGATACCCATGTTGGCTCCCACATGTTCCACGATGATCTGATCGGATGAACCACAATGTTGAGGATTCAAGTAATCCCGTATGAAATTCCCTTTTTCAATCGGTACGTCACTTGCCCGAGATTCGATCGTCAGTATCCCAATACCTCGTTCAATCTCGTTACCGGCAAGTCACTTTACTCGTTCCATAATGCATGATCACGTGACCAACCACTTGGTTACATTGAGCTCATTATGATGATGCATTACCGAGTGGACCCAGAGATACCTCTCCGTCATACGTACTGACAAATCCCAGTCTCGATCCGTGCCAACCCAACAGACACTTTCGGAGATACCTGTAGTGTACCTTTGTAGCCACCCAGTTAAGTTGTGACGTTTGGTACACCCAAAGCACTCCTACGATATCCGGGAGTTGCACAATCTCGTGGTCTAAGGAAATGATACTTGACATTAGAAAAGCTCTAGAAAACGAACTACACGATCTTGTGCTATGCTTAGGATTGGGTCTTGTCCATCACATCATTCTCCCAATGATGTGATCCCGTTATCAATGACATCCAATGTCCATGGTCAGGAAACCGTAACCATCCATTGATCAACGAGCTAGCCAACTAGAGGCTCACTAGGGACATGTTGTGGTCTATGTATTCACACATGTATTACGATTTCCGTATAACACAATTATAGCATGAACAATAGAAAATTATCATGAACAAGGAAATATAATAATAATCATTTTATTATTGCCTCTAGGGCATATTTCCAACAGTCTCCCACTTGCACTAGAGTCAATAATCTAGTTACATTATGATGAATCGAACACCCATAGAGTTACGGGTATTGATCATGTTTTGCTCATGGAAGAGGTTTAGTCACGGGATCTGCGACATTCAGATCCGTAAGCACTGTGCAAATATCTATGTCTCCATCTTGAACATAATCACGAATGGAGTTGAAGCGACGCTTGATGTGCCTGGACTTCTTGTGAAACCTGGGCTTAGGGCAAGGGCAATGGCTCCACAGTTGTCACAGAGAGAGTCATCGGCCCCGACGCATTGGGAATAACTCCTAGGTCGGTAATGAACTCCTTCATCCAGATTGCTTCATGTGCTGCCTCCGAGGCTGCCATGTATTCCGCTTCACATGTAGATCCCGCCACGACGCATAACTTCGGAGTTCTATTCCCCCTACTTTCCAAGTCTGCACTTGTTGTTTTCCTGACAAATATAAGCTGTAAATCCTATTAATCCTCAGCAGTTTAGCTTGAGCATTAGGTCACACATTTCACCATTTGAGTTTGAAACTATTATTCTAAAAAACAGTAATTATTTAGTAACACTAATATTTCTTAAATAAGTTTGACCATAGTTTGACCATAGTTTGACCAGATTTGACCAAAATTCAAAAAAAATGAAATAATTGTTTAGTAACACAAATATTCTTGAATAAGTATGTAGTAACATTAATACTTCTTGAATGAGTAGTTTGACCATAGTTTGACCAGATTTAACCAAAATTTAAAAAAAACTTAAATTTGGGCATATCTTTTTCTCCTTTTGGAATTTGAGGATTCTAAAAAATTGAAAGCAGGCCGTACGTAGGGGGAGGGGGCTTAAACCCCCAAGCAAGGGAGGCGCCCCCCCCCCCTTAGGGTTCCCCCCAACCCTAGGCGCATGGGCCCAAGGGGGGGGGGATGCGCCCAACCCTCCTAGGGCTGGTTCCCTTCCCTCTACGGCCCACAAGGCCCTCCGAGAGAGGTGGTCCCTCCTTGTGGACCCCCGGAACCCCTCCAGTAGCCCCGATACAATACCGGTATGCCCCCGAACTTTTCCGGTGACCGTATGATAACTTCCCATATATAAATCTTCACCTCCGGACCATTCCGGAACTCCTTGTAACTTCCGAGATCTCTTCCGGGACTCCGAACAACATTCGGTAATCAGATACATATCTTCCTTATAACCCTAGCGTCATCGAAGCTTAAGTGTTTAGACCCTACGGGTTCGGGAATCATCAGACATGACCGAGACAGCTCTCCGGTCAATAACCAACAGCGGGATCTGGATACCCATGTTGGCTCCCACATGTTCCACGATGATCTCATCGGATGAACCACGATGTCGAGGATTCAAGTAATCCCGTATAAAATTCCCTTTGTCAATCGGTACGTCACTTGCCCGAGATTCGATCGTCGGTATCCCAATACCTCGTTCAATCTCGTTACCGGCAAGTCACTTTACTCGTTCCATAATGCATGATCCCGTGACCAACCACTTGGTTACATTGAGCTCATTATGATGACGCATTACCGAGTGGGCCCAGAGATACCTCTCCGTCGTACGTAATGACAAATCCCAGTCTCGATCCGTGCCAACCCAACAGACACTTTCGGAGATACCTGTAGTGTACCTTTATAGCCACCCAGTTACGTTGCGACGTTTGGTACACCCAAAGCACTCCTCGGTATCCGGGAGTTGCACGATCTCATGGTCTAAGGAAATGATACTTGACATTAGAAAAGCTCTATAAAACGAACTACACGATCTTCTGCTATGCTTAGGATTAGGTCTTGTCCATCACATCATTCTCCCGATGATGTGATCCCGTTATCAATGACATCCAATGTCCATGGTCAGGAAACTGTAACCATCCATTGATCAACGAGCTAGCCAACTAGAGGCTCTCTAGGGACATGTTGTGGTCTATGTATTCACACATGTATTACGATTTCCGGATAACACAATTATAGCATGAACAATAGACAATTATCATGAACAAGGAAATATAATAATAATCATTTTATTATTGCCTCTAGGGCATATTTCCAACAGTCTCCCACTTGCACTAGAGTCAATAATCTAGTTACATTATGATGAATCGAACACCCATAGAGTTCTGGTGTTGATCATATTTTGCTCGTGGAAGAGGTTTAGTCAACGGATCTGCGACTTTCAGATCCGTATGCACTTTGCAAACATCTATGTCTCCATCTTGAATATTTTCACGAATGGAGTTGAAGCGACGCTTGATGTGCCTGGTCTTCTTGTGAAACCTGGGCTCCTTGGCAAGGACAATGGCTCCAGTGTTGTCACAGAAGAGAGTCATCGGCCCCGACGCATTGGGAATAACTCCTAGATCGGTAATGAACTCCTTCATCCAGATTGCTTCATGTGCTGCCTCCGAGGCTGCCATGTATTCTGCTTCACATGTAGATCCCGCCACGACGCTTAACTTCGGAGTTCTATTCCCCCTACTTTCCAAGTCTGCACTTGTTGTTTTCACGACAAATGTAAGTCAGAATCCTATTAACCCTCAGCAGTTTAGCTTGAGCATTAGGTCACACATTTCACCGTTTGAGTTTGAAACTATTATTCTAAAAAACAGTAATTATTTAGTAACACTAATATTTCTTAAATAAGTTTGACCATAGTTTGACCATAGTTTGACCAGATTTGACCAAAATTAAAAAATTAAAATAATTATTTAGTAACACTAATATTCTTGAATAAGTATGTAGTAACATTAATACTTCTTGAATAAGTAGTTTGACCATAGTTTGACCAGATTTAACCAAAGTTTAAAAAAACTTAAATTTGAGCATATCTTTTTCTCCTTTTGGAATTTGAGGATTCTAAAAAATTGAAAACAGGCCGTAGGGGGAGGGGGCTTGCCCCCCAAGCAAGGGAGGCGCCCCCCCTTAGGGTTCCCCCCACCCTAGGCGCATTGGCCCAAGGGGGGGATGCGCCCAGCCCTCCTAGGGCTGGTTCCCTTCCCTTCACGGCCCACAAGGCCCTCCGAGAGAGGTGGTCCCTCCCGGTGGACCCGCGGAACCCCTCCAGTGGCCCCGGTACAATACCGGTATGCCCCCGAACTTTTCCGGTGACCGTATGACAACTTCCCATATATAAATCTTCACCTCCGGACCATTCCGGAACTCCTCGTAACTTCCGGGATCTCATCCGGGACTCCGAACAACATTCGGTAATCACATACATATCTTCCTTATAACCCTAGCGTCATCGAACCTTAAGTGTGTAGACCCTACGGGTTCGGGAATCACGCAGACATGACCGAGACAGCTCTCCGACCAATAAACAACAGCGGGATCTGGATACCCATGTTGGCTCCCACATGTTCCACGATGATCTCATCGGATGAACCACGATGTCGAGGATTTAAGTAATCCCGTATAAAATTCCCTTTGTCAATCGGTACGTCACTTGCCCAAGATTCGATCGTCGGTATCCCAATACCTCGTTCAATCTCGTTACCGGCAAGTCACTTTACTCGTTCCATAATGCATGATCCCGTGACCAACCACTTGGTTACATTGAGCTCATTATGATGATGCATTACCGAGTGGGCCCGTAGATACCTCTCCGTCATACGTAGTGACAAATCCCGATCTCGATCCGTGCCAACCCAATGACACTTTCGGAGATACAGGAGTGTACCTTTATAGCCACCCGATTACGTTGTGACGTTTGGTACACCCAAAGCACTCCTACGGTATCCGGGAGTTGCACGATCTCATGGTCTAAGGAAATGATACTTGACATTAGAAAAGCTCTAGAAAACGAACTAGACGATCTTGTGCTATGCTTAGGATTGGGTCTTGTCCATCACATCATTCTCCCAATGATGTGATCCCGTTATCAATGACCTCCAATGTCTATGGTCACGAAACCGTAACCATCCATTGATCAACGAGCTAGCCAACTAGAGGCTCACTAGGGACATGTTGTGGTCTATGTATTCACACATGTATTACGATTTCCGGATAACACAATTATAGCATGAACAATAGACAATTATCATGAACAAGGAAATATAATAATAATCAATTTATTATTGCCTCTAGGGCATATTTCCAACAGTCTGCCACTTGCACTAGAGTCAATAATCTAGTTACATTATGATGAATCGAACAACCATAGAGTTTTGGTGTTGATCATGTTTTGCTCGCGGAAGAGGTTTAGTCCACGGATCTGCGACATTCCGATCCGTATGCACTTTGCAAATATCTATGTCTCCATCTTGAACATTTTCATGAATGGAGTTGAAGCGACGCTTGATGTGCCTGGTCTTCTTGTGAAACCTGGGCTCCTTGGCAAGGGCAATGGCTCCAGTGTTGTCACAGAAGAGAGTCATCGGCCCCGACGCATTGTGAATAACTCCTAGGTTGGTAATGAACTCCTTCATCCAGATTGCTTCATGTGCTGCCTCCGAGGCTGCCATGTATTCCGCTTCACATGTAGATCCCGCGACGACGCTTAACTTCGGAGTTCTATTCCCCCTACTTTTCAAGTCTGCACTTGTTGTTTTCACGACAAATGTAAGTCGCAAATCCTATTAACCCTCGGCTTTAGCTTGAGCATTAGGTCACACATTTCACCGCTTGAGTTTGAAACTATTATTCTAAAAAACAGTAATTATTTAGTAACACTAATATTTCTTAAATAAGTTTGACCATAGTTTGACCACAGTTTGACCATATTTTGACCAGATTTGACCAAAATTCAAAAAATTGAAATAATTATTTAGTAACACTAATATTCTTGAATAAGTATGTAGTAACATTAATACTTCTTGAATAAGTAGTTTGACCATAGTTTGACCAGATTTAACCAAAATTTAAAAAAACTTAAATTTGAGCATATCTTTTTCTCCTTTTGGAATTTAAGGATTCTAAAAAATTGAAAACAGGCCGTAGGGGGAGGGGGCTTGCCCCCCAAACAAAGGAGGCGCCCCCCTTAGGGTTCCCCCCAACCCTAGGCGCATGGGACCAAGGGGGGATGCGCCCAGCCCTCCTAGGGCTGGTTCCCTTCCCTCTACGGCCCACAAGGCCCTCCCAGAGAGGTGGTCCCTCCCGGTGGACCCCCGGAACCCCTCCAGTGGCCCCGATACAATACCGGTATGCCCCCGAACTTTTCCGATGACCGTATGACAACTTCCCATATATAAATCTTCACCTCCGGACCATTCCGGAACTCCTCGTAACTTCCGGGATCTCATCCGGGACTCCGAACAACATTCGGTAATCACATACATATCTTCCTTATAACCCTAGCGTCATCGAACCTTAAGTGTGTAGACCCTACGGGTTCGGGAATCACGCCGACATGACAGAGACAGCTCTCCGGCCAATAACCAACAGCGGAATCTGGATACCCATGTTGGCTCCCACATGTTCCACGATGATCTCATCGGATGAACCACGATGTCGAGGATTCAAGTAATCCCGTATAAAATTCCCTTTGTCAATCGGTACGTCACTTGCCCGAGATTCGATCGTTGGTATCCCAATACCTCGTTCAATCTCGTTACCGGCAAGTCACTTTACTCGTTCCATAATGCATGATCCTGTGACCAACCACTTGGTTACATTGAGCTCATTATGATGATGCATTACCGAGTGGGCCCAGAGATACCTCTCCGTCATACGTAGTGACAAATCCCAGTCTCGATCCGTGCCAACCCAACAGACACTTTCGGAGATACCTGTAGTGTACCTTTATAGCCACCCAGTTACGCTGTGACGTTTGGTACACCCAAAGAACTCCTACGGTATCCGGGAGTTGCAGGATCTCATGGTCTAAGGAAATGATACTTGACATTAGAAAAGCTCTAGAAAACGAACTACACGATCTTGTGCTATGCTTAGGATTGGGTCTTGTCCATCACATCATTCTCCCAATGATGTGATCCCGTTATCAATGACATCCAATGTCCATGGTTAGGAAACTGTAACCATCCATTGATCAACGAGCTAGCCAACTAGAGGCTCACTAGGGACATGTTGTGGTCTATGTATTCACACATGTATTACGATTTCCGGATAACACAATTATAGCATGAACAATAGGCAATTATCATGAACAAGGAAATATAATAATAATCATTATATTATTGCCTCTTA
Organism: Aegilops bicornis; assembly: GCA_021605145.1. Classification (NCBI taxonomy): domain Eukaryota; kingdom Viridiplantae; phylum Streptophyta; class Magnoliopsida; order Poales; family Poaceae; genus Aegilops; species Aegilops bicornis. The sequence goes on along the minus strand of CM038671.1, from coordinate 831,005,526 downwards.
GGCATATTTCCAACAGTCTCCCACTTGCACTAGAGTCAATAATCTAGTTACATTATGATGAATCGAACACCCATAGAGTTCTAGTGTTGATCATGTTTTGCTCGCGGAAGAGGTTTAGTCAACGGATCTGCGACATTCAGATCCGTATGCACTTTGCAAATATCTATGTCTCCATCTTGAACATTTTCACGAATGGAGTTGAAGCGACGCTTGATGTGCCTGGTCTTCTTGTGAAACCTGGGCTCCTTGGCAAGGGCAATGGCTCCAGTGTTGTCACAGAAGAGAGTCATCGGCCCCGACGCATTGGGAATAACTCCTAGGTCGGTAATGAACTCCTTCATCCAGATTGCTTCATGTGCTGCCTCCGAGGCTGCCATGTATTCCGCTTCACATGTAAGTCACGCCACGACGCTTAACTTCGGAGTTCTATTCCCCCTACTTTCCAAGTCTCCACTTGTTGTTTTCCTGACAAATGTAAGCTGCAAATCCTATTAACCCTCAGCAGTTTAGTTTGAGCATTAGGTCACACTTTTCACCGTTTGAGTTTGAAACTATTATTCTAAAAAACAGTAATTATTTAGTAACACTAATATTTCTTAAATAAGTTTGACCATAGTTTGACCACCGTTTGACCCTAGTTTGACCAAAATTAAAAAAATTGAAATAATTATTTAGTAACACTAATATTCTTGAATCAGTATAAAGTAATATTAATACTTCTTGAATAAGTAGTTTGACCATAGTTTGACCAGATTTAACCAAAATTTAAAAAAACTTAAATTTGAGCATATCTTTTTCTCCTTTTGGAATTTGAGGATTCTAAAAAAATTGAAAACAGGCCGTAGGGGGAGGGGGTTTGCCCCCAAGCAAGGGAGGTGCCCCCCCCCCTCCCCCCCCGTAGGGTTCCCCCCAACCCTAGGCGCATGGGCCCAAGGGGGATGCGCCCAGCCCTCCTAGGGCTGGTTCCGTTCCCTCTACGGCCCACAAGGCCCTCCGAGAGAGGTGGTCCCTCTCGGTGGACCCCCGGAACCCCTCCACTGGCCCTGGTACAATACCGGTATGCCCCCGAACTTTTCCGGTGACCGTATGACAACTTACCATATATAAATCTTCACCTCCGGACCATTCTGGAACTCCTCGTAACTTCCGGGATCTCATCCGGGACTCCAAACAACACTCGGTAATCACATACATATCTTCCTTATAACCCTAGCGTCATCGAACCTTAAGTGTGTAGACCCTACGGGTTCCGGAACCACGCAGACATGACCGAGACAGCTCTCCGGCCAATAACCAACAGCGGGATCTGGATACCCTTGTTGGCTCCCACATGTTCCACGATGATCTCATCGGATGAACCACGATGTCGAGGATTCAAGTAATCCCGTATAAAATTCCCTTTGTCAATCGGTACGTCACTTCCCGAGATTCGATCGTCGGTATCCCAATACCTCGTTCAATCTCGTTACCGGCAAGTCACTTTACTCGTTCCATAATGCATGATCCCGTGACCAACCACTTGGTTACATTGAGCTCATTATGATGATGCATTACCGAGTGGGCCCAGAGATACCTCTCCGTCATACGGAGTGACAAATCCCAGTCTCGATCCGTGCCAACCCAACAGACACTTTTGGATATACCTGTAGTGTACCTTTATAGCCACCCAGTTATGTTGTGACGTTTGGTACACCCAAAGCACTCCTACGGTATCCGGAAGTTGCACGATCTCATGGTCTAAGGAAATGATACTTGACATTAGAAAAGCTCTAGAAAACGAACTACACGATCTTGTGCTATGCTTAGGATTGGGTCTTGTCCATTACATCATTCTCCCAATGATGTGATCCCGTTATCAATGACCTCCAATGTCCATGGTCACGAAACCGTAACCATCCATTGATCAACGAGCTAGCCAACTAGAGGCTCACTAGGGACATGTTGTGGTCTATGTATTCACACATGTATTACGATTTCCGGATAACACAATTATAGCATGAACAATAGACAATTATCATGAACAAGGAAATATAAAAATAATAATTTTATTATTGCCTCTAGGGCATATTTCCAACAGTCTCCCACTTGCAGTAGAGTCAATAATCTAGTTACACTATGATGAATCAAACACCCATAGAGTTCTGGTGTTGATCATGTTTTGCTTTCATGGAAGAGGTTTAGTCAACGGATCTGCGACATTCAGATCCGTATGCACTTTGCAAATATCTATGTCTCCATCTTGAACATTTTCACGAATGGAGTTGAAGCGACGCTTGATGTGCCTGGTCTTCTTGTGAAACCTGGGATCCTTGGCAAGGGCAATGGCTCCAGTGTTGTCACAGAAGAGAGTCATCGGCCCCGACGCATTGGGAATAACTCCTAGGTCGGTAATGAACTCCTTCATCCAGATTGCTTCATGTGCTGCCTCCGAGGCTGCCATGTATTCCGCTTCACATGTAGACAAGCCACGAAGCTTAACTTCGGAGTTCTATTCCCCCTACTTTCCAAGTCTGCACTTGTTGTTTTCCTGACAAATGTAAGCTGTAAATCCTATTAACCCTCGGCAGTTTAGCTTGAGCATTAGGTCACACATTTCACCGTTTGAGTTTGAAACTATTATTCTAAAAACAGTAATTATTTAGTAACACTAACATTTCTTAAATAAGTTTGACCATAGTTTGACCATAGTTTGACCAGATTTGACCAAAATTCAAAAAATTGAAATAATTATTTAGTAACACTAATATTCTTGAATAAGTATGTAGTAACATTAATACTTCTTGAATAAGTAGTTTGACCATAGTTTGACCAGATCTAACCAAAATTTAAATTTGAGCATATATTTTTCTCCTTTTGGAATTTGAGGATTCTAAAAAATTGAAAACAGGCCGTAGGGGAGGGCTTGCCCCAAACAAGGGCGCCCCCTTAGGGTTCCCCCCAACCCTAGGCGCATGGGCCCAAGGGGGGATGCGCCCAGCCCTCCTAGGGCTTGTTCCCTTCCCTCTACGGCCCACAAGGTCCTCCGAGAGAGGTGGTCCCTCCCGGTGGACCCGCGGAACCCCTCCAGTGGCCCCGGTATAATACCGGTATGCCCCCGAACTTTTCCGGTGACCGTATGACAACTTCCCATATATAAATCTTCACCTCCGGACCATTCCGGAACTCCTCGTAACTTCTAGAGTCTCATCGGGGACTGCAAACAACATTCGGTAATCACATACATATCTTCCTTATAACCCTAGTGTGATCGAACCTTAAGTGTGTAGACCCTACGGGTTCGGGAATCACGCAGACATGACCGAGACAACTCTCAGGCCAATAACCAACATCGGGATCTGGATACCCATGTTGGCTCACACATGTTCCACGATGATCTCATCGGATGAACCACGATGTCGAGGATCCAAGTAATCCCGTATAAAATTCCCTTTGTCAATCGGTACGTCACTTGCCCGTGATTCGATCGTCGGTATCCCAATACCTCGTTCAATCTCGTTACCGGCAAGTCACTTTACTCGTTCCATAATGCAAGATCCCGTGACCAACCACTTGGTTACATTGAGCTCATTATGATGATGCATTACCGAGTGGGCCCAGAGATACCTCTCCGTCATACGTAGAGACAAATCCCAGTCTCGATCTGTGTCAACCCAACAGACACTTTCGGAGATACCTGTAGTGTACCTTTATAGCCACCCAGTTACGTTGTGACGTTTGGTACATCCAAAGCACTCCTACGGTATCCGGGAGTTGCACGATCTCATGGTCTAAGGAAATGATACTTGACATTAGAAAAGCTCTAGAAAATGAACTACACGATCTTGTGCTATGCTTATGATTGGGTTGTGTCCATCACATCATTCTTCCAATGATGTGATCCCGTTATTAATGACATCCAATGTCCATGGTCAGGAAACCGTAACCATCCATTGATCAACGACTTAGCCAACTAGAGGCTTACTAGGGACATGTTGTGGTCTATGTATTCACACATGTACTACGATTTCCGGATAACACAATTATAGCATGAACAATAGACAATTATCATGAACAAGGAAATATAATAATAATCATTTTATTATTGCCTCTAGGGCATATTTCCAACAGTCTCCCACTTGCACTAGAGTCAATAATCTAGTTACATTATGATGAATCAAACACCCATAGAGTTACGGTGTTGATCATGTTTTGCTCATGGAAGAGGTTTAGTCAGCGGATCTGCGACATTCAGATCCGTATGCACTTTGCAAATATCTATGTCTCCATCTTGAACATTTTCACGAATGGAGTTGAAGCGACGCTTGATGTGCCTGGTCTTCTTGTGAAACCTGGGATCCTTGGCAAGGGCAATGGCTCTAGTGTTGTCACAGAAGAGAGTCATCGGCCCCGACGCATTGGGAATAACTCCTAGGTCGGTAATGAACTCCTTCATCCAGATTGCTTCATGTGCTGCCTCCGAGGCTGCCATGTATTCCGCTTCACATGTAGACAAGCCACGAAGCTTAACTTCGGAGTTCTATTCCCCCTACTTTCCAAGTCTGCACTTGTTGTTTTCCTGACAAATGTAAGTCAGAATCCTATTAACCCTCGGCAGTTTAGCTTGAGCATTAGGTCACACATTTCACCGTTTGAGTTTGAAACTATTATTCTAAAAAACAGTAATTATTTAGTAACACTAACATTTCTTAAATAAGTTTGACCATAGTTTGACCATAGTTTGACCATAGTTTGACCAGATTTGACCAAAATTCAAAAAATTGAAATAATTATTTAGTAACACTAATATTCTTGAATAAGTATGTAGTAACATTAATACTTCTTGAATAAGTAGTTTGACCATAGTTTGACCAGATCTAACCAAAATTTAAATTTGAGCATATATTTTTCTCCTTTTGGAATTTGAGGATTCTAAAAAATTGAAAACAGGCCGTAGGGGGAGGGGGCTTGCCCCCCAAACAAGGGAGGCGCCCCCCTTAGGGTTCCCCCCAACCCTAGGCGCATGGGCCCAAGGGGGGATGCGCCCAGCCCTCCTAGGGCTTGTTCCCTTCCCTCTACGGCCCACAAGGTCCTCCGAGAGAGGTGGTCCCTCCCGGTGGACCCGCGGAACCCTCCAAAGTGGCCCCGGTATAATACCGGTATGCCCCGAACTTTTCGGTGACCGTATGACAACTTCCCATATATAAATCTTCACCTCCGGACCATTCCGGAACTCCTCGTAACTTCTAGAGTCTCATCGGGGACTGCAAACAACATTCGGTAATCACATACATATCTTCCTTATAACCCTAGTGTGATCGAACCTTAAGTGTGTAGACCCTACGGGTTCGGGAATCACGCAGACATGACCGAGACAGCTCTCAGGCCAATAACCAACATCGGGATCTGGATACCCATGTTGGCTCACACATGTTCCACGATGATCTCATCGGATGAACCACGATGTCGAGGATTCAAGTAATCCCGTATAAAATTCCCTTTGTCAATCGGTACGTCACTTGCCCGTGATTCGATCGTCGGTATCCCAATAGCTCGTTCAATCTCGTTACCGGCAAGTCACTTTACTCGTTCCATAATGCAAGATCCCGTGACCAACCACTTGGTTACATTGAGCTCATTATGATGATGCATTACCGAGTGGGCCCAGAGATACCTCTCCGTCATACGTAGAGACAAATCCGATCTCGATCTGTGTCAACCCAATGACACTTTCGGAGATACCTGTAGTGTACCTTTATAGCCACCCGATTACGTTGTGACGTTTGGTACATCCAAAGCACTCCTACGGTATCCGGAGTTGCGATCTCATGGTCTAAGGAAATGATACTTGACATTAGAAAAGCTCTAGAAAATGAACTACACGATCTTGTGCTATGCTTATGATTGGGTTGTGTCCAACACATCATTCTTCCAATGATGTGATCCGTTATTAATGACATCCAATGTCCATGGTCAGGAAACCGTAACCATCCATTGATCAACGACTTAGCCAACTAGAGGCTTACTAGGGACATGTTGTGGTCTATGTATTCACACATGTACTACGATTTCCGGATAACACAATTATAGCATGAACAATAGACAATTATCATGAACAAGGAAATATAATAATAATCATTTTATTATTGCCTCTAGGGCATATTTCCAACAGTCTCCCACTTGCACTAGAGTCAATAATCTAGTTACATTATGATGAATCGAACACCCATAGAGTTCTGGTGTTGATCATGTTTTGCTCGCGGGAGAGGTTTAGTCAACGGATCTGTGACATTCAGATCCGTATGCACTTTGCAAAGATCTATGTCTCCATCTTGAACATTTTCACGAATGGAGTTGAAGCGACGCTATATGTGTCTGGTCTTCTTGTGAAACCTGGGATCCTTGGCAAGGGCAATGGCTCCAGTGTTGTCACAGAAGAGAGTCATCGGCCCCGACGCATTGGGAATAACTCCTAGGTCGGTAAAGAACTCCTTCATCCAGATTGCTTCATGTGCTGCCTCCGAGGCTGCCATGTATTCCGCTTCACATGTAGATCCCGCGACGACGCTTAACTTCGGAGTTCTATTCCCCCTACTTTTCAAGTCTGCACTTGTTGTTTTCCTGACAAATGTAAGCTGCAAATCCTATTAACCCTCAGCAGTTTAGCTTGAGCATTAGGTCACACATTTCACCGTTTGAGTTTGAAACTATTATTCTAAAAAACAGTAATTATTTAGTAACACTAATATTTCTTAAATAAGTTTGACCATAGTTTGACCACAGTTTGACCATATTTTGACAAGATTTGACCAAAATTCAAAAAATTGAAATAATTATTTAGTAACACTAATATTCTTGAATAAGTATGTAGTAACATTAATACTTCTTGAATAAGTAGTTTGACCATAGTTTGACCAGATTTAACCAAAATTTAAAAAAACTTAAATTTGAGCATATCTTTTTCTCCTTTTGGAATTTAAGGATTCTAAAAAATTGAAAACAGGCCGTAGGGGGAGGGGGCTTGCCCCCCAAACAAAGGCGCCCCCTTAGGGTTCCCCCAACCCTAGGCGCATGGGACCAAGGGGATGCGCCCAGCCCTCCTAGGGCTGGTTCCCTTCCCTCACGGCCCACAAGGCCCTCCCAGAGGTGGTCCCTCGGTGGACCCGGAACCCCTCCAGTGGCCCCGATACAATACCGGTATGCCCCCGAACTTTTCCGATGACCGTATGACAACTTCCCATATATAAATCTTCATCTCCGGACCATTCCGGAACTCCTCGTAACTTCCGGGATCTCATCCGGGACTCCGAACAACATTTGATAATCACATACATATCTTCCTTATAACCCTAGCGTCATCGAACCTTAAGTGTGTAGACCCTACGGGTTCGGGAATCACACAGACATGACCGAGACAGCTTTCCGGCCAATAACCAACAGCGGGATCTGGATACCCAAGTTGGCTCCCACATGTTCCACAATGATCTCATCAGATGAACCACGATGTCGAGGATTCAAGTAATCCCGTATAGAACTCCCTTTGTCAATTGGTACGTCACTTGCCCGAGATTCGATCGTCGGTATCCCAATACCTCGTTCAATCTCGTTACCGGAAAGTCACTTTACTCGTTCCATAATGCATGATCCCGCGACCAACCACTTGGTTACATTGAGCTCATTATGATGATGCATTACCGAGTGGGCCCAGAGATACCTCTCCGTCATACGGAGTGACAAATCCCAGTCTCGATCCGTGCCAACCCAACAGACACTTTCGGAGATACCTGTAGTGTACCTTTATAGCCACCCAGTTACGTTGTGACGTTTGGTACACCCAAAGCACTCCTACGGTATCCGGGAGTTGCACGATCTCATGGTCTAAGGAAATGATACTTGACATTAGAAAAGCTCTAGAAAACGAACTACACAATCTTGTGCTATGCTTAGGATTGGGTCTTGTCCATCACATCATTCTCCCAATGATGTGATCCTGTTATCAATGACATCCAATGTCCTTGGTCAGGAAACCGTAACCATCCATTGATCAACGAGCTAGCCAACTAGAGGCTCACTAGGGACATGTTGTGGTCTATGTATTCACACATGTATTGCGATTTCTGGATAACACAATTATAGCATGAACAATAGACAATTATCATGAACAAGGAAATATAATAATAATCATTTTATTATTGCCTCTAGGGCATATTTCCAACAGTCTCCCACTTGCACTAGAGTCAATAATCAAGTTACATTATGATGAATCGAACACCCATAGAGTTCTGGTGTTGATCATGTTTTTCTCGCGGGAGAGGTTTAGTCAACGGATCTGCGACATTCAGATCCGTATGCACTTTGCAAATATCTATGTCTCCATCTTGAACATTTTCACGAATGGAGTTGAAGTGACGCTTGATGTGCCTGGTCTTCTTGTGAAACACAGGATCCTTGGCAAGGGCAATGGCTCCAGTGTTGTCACAGAAGAGAGTCATCGGCCCCGACGCATTGGGAATAACTCCTAGGTCGGTAATGAACTCCTTCATCCAGATTGCTTCATATGCTGCCTCCGAGGCTGCCATGTATTCCGCTTCACATGTAGATCCCGCCACGACGCTTAATTTCGGAGTTCTATTCCCCCTACTTTCCAAGTCTGCACTTGTTGTTTTCCTGACAAATGTAAGCTGTAAATCCTATTAACCCTCAACAGTTTAGCTTGAGCATTAGGTCACACATTTCATCGTTTGAGTTTGAAACTATTATTCTAAAAAACAGTAATTATTTAGTAACACTAATATTTCTTAAATAAGTTTGACCATAGTTTGACCACAGTTTGACCAGATTTGACCAAAATTCAAAAAATTGAAATAATTATTTAGGAACACTAATATTCTTGAATAAGTATGTAGTAACATTAATACTTCTTGAATAAGTAGTTTGACCATTGTTTGACCAGATTTAACCAAAATTTAAAAAAACTTAAATTTGAGCATATCTTTTTCTCCTTTTGGAATTTGAGGATTCTAAAAAAATTGAAAACTGGTCGTAGGCCATCAGAATCGGATGCGGATTTTCGTTTGAATTTTTTGATATATTATACGGTTTTTTCCGACATCGTATGCAAAAGTTATAGCCGTTTTACATTTTCCCTACACTTTTTGCAAAACATGTCCAAATTTAAGTTTTTTAATTTTCCTAACTAGTAGATGTAGTAATATAACTACATCTCAAAGAATTTTATTTTTTGAGTTTTTTATCATTTTCTTTTGTATTTTTCAAAACTGAAATGGCGATATACGGGGGGGAGGGGTAGAGTTTGAAAATTGCCCTTTAGTACCGGCTTGTGCCACGAACCGGTACTATAGGTCAAACCCCTTTAGTACCGGTTTGTGCCACGAACCGGTACTAAAGGTGATTGCGGGGCCCTGGCCTGACGCCAGCCTGCCACCACCCCTTTAGTACTGGTTCGTGACACGAACCAGTACTAAAGGTTCAAACGAACCGGCATTAATGCATAGTCGTTCGAACCGGCACTAATGGTACCATTAGTACAGGGCCAAAATCGAACCGGGACTAATGTGTCTCACATTAGGTCCTTTTTCTACTAGTGTTATGGAAGCAATAAAAGCGACGGACTGCATAATAAAGGTCCATATACAAGTGGCAATATAAAGTGACGTTCATTCGCATTAAGATTTTGTGCATCCAACCCTAAAAGCGCATGACAACCTCTCCTTCCCTCTGCGAAGGGCCTATCTTTTACTTTATGTCTTTTACTTTTATGCAAGAGTCAAGGTGATCTTCACCTTTCCCTTTTTCATTTTATCCTTTGGCAAGCACCTCGTGTTGGAAAGATCCTGAAATATATATCCAATTGGATGTAAGTTAGCATGAACTATTATTGTTGACATCACCCAAAGGTGAATACGTTGGGAGGCAACACTATAAGCCCCTATCTTTCTCAGTGTCCGATTAAAACTTCATAACCATTAGTATTGCGTGAGTGTTAGCAATTGTAGAAGACTATATGATATATAGTTAAGTATGTGGAGTTTGTTATTCCTGAAAATAAGATGAATTGCAATTGTTTGATGACTGAGAATGAAGTTTGCTAGTTTTCAAGAAAGTTTATGGTCTATGCTTTGACATGTGAATTGCTTGTTACTTGATCGTGAGAAGTTTTATGAGATGAACTACTGTTATAACATATTATCATATGCTAGAAAAGGTGATTGACATTATCATTGATCAAACTTGTGCACCTTCTAGCATTCACACTTCATAAATTCTTTCTTTTATCATTTACCTACTCGAGGACGAGTAGGATTTAAGGTTGGGGATGCTGATACGTCTCCAACGTATCTATAATTTATGAAGCATTCATGATATTTTATTATCTGTTTTGAATGATTACGGGCTTTATTATACACTTTTATATTACTTTTGGGACTAACCTATTAACCGGAGGCCCATCCCATATTGTTGTTTTATTGCCTGTTTCAATATTTCGAAGAAAAGGAGTATCAAATGGAGTCCAAATGGAATGAAACCTTTGGGAGCGTGATTTTTAGGAAGAATATGATCCGGGAGACTTGGAGTTCACGTCAGAAGATCCTTGAGGAGGCCACGAGATAGGGGGGCGCGCCCACCCCCTGGGCGCGCCCTACCCTCTCGTGGGCCCCTCGAGGCTCCCCCGACCGACTTCTTTCGCCTATATAAGCCAACGTACCCTAAAAACATCGATAATCAAGATAGATCGGGAGTTCCGCCGCCGCAAGCCTCTGTAGCCACCAAAAACCTCTCGGGAGTCTGTTCCGGCACCCTGCCGGAGGGGGAACCCATCACCGGTGGCCATCTTCATCATCCCGGTGCTCTCCATGACGAGGAGGAGTAGTTCACCCTCGGGGCTGAGGGTATGTACCAGTAGCTATGTGTTTGATCTCTCTCTCTCGTGTTCTCTCTATGGCACGATCTTGATGTATCGCGAGCTTTGTTATTATAGTTGAATCTTATGATGTTTCTCCCCCTCTACTCTCTTGTGATGAATTGAGTTTCCCTCTTGAAGTTATCTTATTGGATTGAGTCTTTGATTTGAGAACACTTGATGTATGTCTTGCCGTGTTTATCTGTGGTGACAATGGGATATCACGTGCCACTTGATGTATGTTTTGGTGACCAACTTGCGGGTTCCGCCCATGAACCTATGCATAGGGGTTGGCACATGTTTTCTTGACTCTCCGATAGAAACTTTGGGGCACTCTTTGAAGTACTTTGTGTTGGTTGGATGAATCTGAGATTGTGTGATGCATATCGTATAATCATGCCCACGGATACTTGAGGTGACAATGGAGTATCTAGGTGACATCTAGGTGACCATGGGACCCAAGGACCAGAGGGGAAACCCTTCTCCCATCAGGTCAAGGAAGAAGAAGAAGAAGAAGGGGGGCTCTCTCCCCCTTGCTTCCGGTGGCGCCGGAACGCTGCCGGGGGCCATCATCATCACCGCGATCTTCACCAACACCTCCGCCATCTTCACCAACATATCCATCACCTTCCCCCATCTATATTCATCGGTCCACTCTCCCGCAACCCGTTGTACCCTCTACTTGAACATGGTGCTTTATGATTCATATTATTATCCAATGATGTGTTGCCATCCTATGATGTCTGAGTAGATTTTCGTTGTCCTATCTGTGATTGATGAATTGCTATGATTGGTTTGAGTTGCATGTTTTATTATTGGTGTTGTCCTATTCCGTGTCACGCAAGCGTGAGGGATTCCCGCTGTAGGGTTTGCAATATGTTTATGATTTGCTTATGGTGAGTGGCGTGAGTGACAGAAGCACAAACCCGAGTAAGTAGGTTGTTTGCGTATGGGATATAGGGGACTTGATACTTTAATGCTATGGTTGGGTTTTACCTTAATGATCTTTAGTAGTTGCAGATGCTTGCTAGAGTTCTAATCATAAGTGCATATGATCCAAGAAGAGAAAGTATGTTAGCTTATGCCTCTCCCTCAAATAAAATTGCAATAGTGATTACCGGTCTAGTAACGTAGTCAATTGCTTAGGGACAATTTCACAACTCCTACCACCACTTTTCCACACTCGCTATTTTTACTTTATTGCTTCTTCATCTAAACATCCCCTACTTTTTATTTACGTGTTATTTATTATCTAGCAAACCTATCCTATCACACCTACAAAGTACTTCTAGTGTCATACTTGTTCTAGGTAAAGCGAACATCAAGCGTGCGTAGAGTCGTATCAGTGGCCGATAGGACTTGAGAGAGTATTTGTTCTACCTTTAGCTCCTCGTTGGGTTCGGCACTCTTACTTATCGAGAGATGCTACAACTATCCCGTATACTTGCGGGTCATCAAAGGCCAAGCGCTCTAAGGCCGTGGCGGAGGCGCAGGCGGCCCCGATGCGGGTCAACTCGTGCTCCAAGGGAGCCAAGGGGAATCTGCCGTCGCTCCAGCGTGCTCAGCTACTTCAAGCACAGAAGAACATGGAAACCTCAGGTAACCCACCGCCTCATTTTACGATTCTCAACTCCTTTTCGGACGACCACTTGAGCGAGGTGCTGGGGGACAGCGGGATGGAGTCGTTAGGTGAGGGAGGGACTAGCGAGCTCATCTCGCTGATCCATGCTAAGGAGATAGCGCGGGCAGCACTTGCAGCGGAGGTTCTGCAACACGCGGACCGGCTGGCAGCTGAGGCAGAGGCCTCGGAAGCGCTCGCGGTCCGGCCCGATGGGGACACAACAATAGGGGTTGTTTCTCTCCCCTCACCATGCCGCGGCAAGGTGAGGCGCGTGGCCAAGGCGATCACCTCCAGGGGTGTTCGTCTGTGAAATCGCGTTATTTAGATGCGTGCTTTATTTTGGAACATACGTGGTTTTGGCCATGTGGGGCGTCAGAGCCAACTGAGAGAATACATTAGGAAAGAGGCTGTCGATATTGTAGGGATTCAGGAAACAATTAAGGCCGAGTTTCTCCACCAGGATATCCTCTCAGTTGATCCCCTTGAGCGATTTACGTGGAATCATAGCCCAGCGACAGACCACTCTGGTGGTATGTTGCTCGGTGTCTGCAGTTCCACGTACGAGGTACTAACCTGGGAGGTCGGCACCTTTTTCGTCGCAGCTAACATCCGTTTTCGTGCATCGCTTCCTGAGCTCGTGATCGTGCAAGTTTACGGACCAGCGGATCACTCCCGCTCGGCAGAGTTCTTGGGAGAACTACAAGCCAAGGTGCTCGCGGTTTCTGCAGCCCAGATCCCCCTGATGGTAGGGGTGATTTCAATCTGATCCGCTCGGGCGTCGATAAGAATAACGACAACATCAATTGGCCAAGGGTGGCCATGTTTAACAACACAATTGCGTCTATGGCACTTAGGGAAGTGACCAGAACTGGGGCTCGGTATACTTGGACTAATAAACAGCTCATCTCGGTGCGCACCGTTCTGGACCGCATGTTCATGTCTCCGGATTGGGATGTGGTGTTCCCGTTGTGCTCGCTCCTTGCCGAAACGAGGATTGGGTCGGACCATGTTCCCTTGATCCTGTCTTCAGGGGAGGACAGGATTCGTCGCAACCCCCGTTTCTATTTTGAAATGGCTTGGTTTGAGGTACCAGGCTTCGATACCATCTTCAGGGAGAAATGGTTCAGATGTGTACAACTCACCGGCTTTCAATGTGGCCCATTGGAGTTCTGGAATGCAGCTGGGGGCCGTCTTCGTCCGAGCCTCAAAGGGTGGGGCGCAAACCAAGGGTGTGACAACAAGCTACTCAAGGCAACTATCATCAACAAAATCGTGCTCCTTGATGCTCGTGCCAACGTGAGACCATTCTCTGAGCAAGAATGGGCTCACCATTACGCCCCGGAAGGGCCAGTCAAAGCGCTGCTTCGCTTTGAGGAGGAATACTAGAGGCGCAGGGGCAGCCTTAAGTGGAAGCTCAAGGGGGATGCCAACACCAAGTATTTCCACGCATACGCAAATGGTAGGCGTCGGAAATGTGCGACCCTTAGGTTGCAAACGGAGCAGGGGCTCTTGCTTCGCCAATCGGAGAGTATGAATCACGCCTACGAATTTTACATCAACCTGATGGGGACCAGGGAAGACCAGAGAGCAAGCCTGCGCGCAGGCGTATGGTTGCCCTCCCAGCGGGTCCTCGACAGTGAGAATGATGAGTTGGGGCTCGCGTTTCTCCCCAAGGAGATCGATGATGCGCTCCTTAGCATGAAATCTGACACGACACCGGGACCCGATGGGTGGCCGGTGGCGATGTTCAAGCACTTTTGGCCTCTGTTGCGCGAGCCCATCTTCGAGGTGTGCAATGGCTTTATGCGTGGCTTAGTTGACATTGCTAGGCTAAATTTCAGCGTGCTCTCGCTTATTCCCACAGTAGCCGGGGCGAACAAAATTCGTTAGTACAGACCTATCGCGCTTATTAATGTTCCTTTCAAGATCTATGCTAAATCTTGTTCCACTCGTCTAGTTCCGATCACTCATCGTACCATCAGCCGATCTCAATCGGCCTTCATACGCGGACGTCACATTCTGGAGGGCCCGTTGGCCCTGCAAGAAACCCTTCACGAGATCAAACGTATGAACGAACCGGCCATTCTCCTCAAACTGGACTTCGAAAAAGCGTATGACTGCGTCAATTTGGACTTTTTGCACCAAGTTCTCATCAGCCGAGGTTTCTCGCCTGTTTGGGTTCATCGAGTAATGCAGTTGGTCTCGGGGGGGGGGGGGGGGCAAAATGCAATCTCGGTTAACGGAGAAGTAGGGCACTTCTTCCGGAACAAACGTGGATTGCGTCAGGGTCACCCCATGTCCCCAATCTTGTTCAATTTCCTCGACGCGCTGGCAACAATGCTGCGGAGAGCCACCGAGGCTGGACACATCAAAGGTGTTTTGGGACACCTTATCCCAGGGGGGGATATCCCACCTGCAGTACACGGACGACACATTACTGTTGTTCCAGCCAGATCTCCATAGCGTGGCCACAGTCAAAGCCCTGCTTCTTAGCTTCGAGCTCATGTCAGGGCTCAAAATTAACTTCCACAAATGCGAAGTGCTGCCCATGGGCTTAGAAGCAGAAGAGGGAAGGTGTATCTCGGACTTGCTCAACTGCAAAGTTGGCAACCTTCCGTTTACTTACCTTGGTCTATCGTTAGACGCAAAGCGCATCACTATTCATGGCTGGGCACCGCTATGGACCTAGGTGGGAGGACGGGTCTACCCGTGGAGGGGCAAATTCCTCTCCTCCGCAGCCAGGTTAGTACTCGCGAACTCGAGTCTCTCCTCGCTGCCCCAGTTTGCGATGGGTCTCTTCCTCTTGGCTGAAGGTGTTCACGCCAAAATGGACACACCACGTTTGCGATTCTTCTGGGAAGGTTCGGGGCCAAAGCGCAAATACCACATGGTTAAATGGGTCGCGGTCTGCCGCCCCAAAGACTTGGGGGGCCTCGGGATCACAAACACGAGAATCCTCAACATTGCACTAATGTGCAAATGGATTCGGAAGATATCCCAAGGGGCGACCGGCCTGTGGGCCGACTTGCTGCGGGCCAAGTACTTCCTGAACGGGAACTTTTTCGAAGGTGCAGCTAGGGGCTCACCTTTCTGGAACGACCTCCAAGCGACCCGTCTGGCATTTTCCATGGGGGCCAAGTTCATCATCGGCGACGGTAGATCGGCTAGGTTTTGGCTAGATTATTGGGTCGGATCCTAACCTCTCTGGTCAGAATTCAGGACCTTTACGCTTTGGATGTCAACCTGAACCAATCTGTGGCCTCGGCCCTTGCCAGCCCCGGCGATCCACTTCCGTCAGGAGCTCAATGGGCAAGAACAAGCGAACCTAGCGACACTGCTCGCGCTTATCAGCCCGGAGGAGCTGTCCACGTCCGCGGACTCGGTCAAATCCGTTTGCCATAAACTTTGCCAAGGTCCGTCCCTTCCGTTGCCTAAAGGGATGTGGAACGCACGCCTTCCGCTCAAAATCAAGGTGTTTTTCTGGCAGCTGTTCAGAAACAGACTACCCACCTCTGAAAATGTGGCAAACAGCAAGGTCCGGCAACCGGCATGTGTGCGATTTGCAACGTTGCCGAGGACGCGAACCACGTTTTCTTTCGGTGTCCGCTGGCCCGTTTTGCCCGGAGCGCGGTCCGGACCGCGGCTGGCGCTTCCTGGGATCCGCGGTCTTCCAATGATCTTACGTCCATCCTTGACTCCACCCAGGGGAGTAACAAACGCGTGTTGTGGAGCTGTGTTGGGGCACTGTTCTGGGCATTATAGCTAACTAGGAACAAAGTAGCGATTGAGGGGATCTTCCCGACTCATCCAGCTAACATAATCTACAAATGCAACTTATTCCTGCAGCAGTGGAGTCCTTTGGCGAGGCGCAGGGATGCTGAGAAGATGACGCAAGCTCAAGACCGTCCGCGCCAGGTGTATGTTTTGGCTAGGGAGCCAGTCGCCACTTCACCGTCTTGAAGTGGCCCTTTTGTTTCATGCGAGCCTGCGTGCTCAATGATCTGGCCTCACGCCATGTAATGCTTCGCTCGCGCTCTTTTGGCCGCTAAAACCCTTAACTTTCCTTGTCAGTTTGACGTGAGCTTTCTTGGTATTATAAGATGATTTGGTTGGTACGCTTCCTATGTTGTGGGCTTTATTAATTTAAAGCCGGACGCCCCTAGCGTCTTCGTTCTAAAAATAAAGTATCATATACGTATATTTTTAAGAGTGTGTCTAGGCATATCATAGCTTTATAAAAGGGAGAGTTGTAAGTACAAGAAGACAACCACTCGTTGTGAACAACAAACGTAATACGAACACTGCACCACCAACGACCATACAAAATTACAAAGTAAAAATGCATGTTCTAACAGATAACAACACCGCATCTGGACCCATGATGGGCACCCTCGGAGACCAATCGCTCCCATTGAACTTCGCTTGTTCACGCACCATCCACCATGAATGCTTATGAGAAGGTGGCACGTGAATGGCAGGATTTGATCCGATCCGAGGAAGACACCGTCTTGGACGCACCGGCTACAGCCGTGCATAGTGTTGTCAAGGATCAAATTAGGACCACGGCGAACACCGGAGGAAAGCGACGAGGAACCAAGCTGTGTCTCCAAACACGATGCTTCAAACATAGGAGCGACATCGAATACGGCACCATCGTGCCGATCCGACCGAATCGAGGCTTTTGCCCGGAGACAACAACCAATTCCACACGAGCGAGGAAAATGTCGAATACACCTCAGCGACGCCTCCAAGGAGGGGAACGACACCTACGAGCGCCATCGCCGCCGACCTGGCGAAAGCCATGCAAGATTTTCATCTGATCATCGCACATCTCCACATGTCGAAGTAATTGGGCAGCACCGTCCAAGATGACTCGCCCTGGTAGCTGCAAAGCTGAGGACCACTGACAGACCGCGGTTCAGGGAGAAACACAACCTAACAAACACCTTCAACCTGGCCAAGGAACCGCAGCAACACGGCTCCTCCAGCAGGGCCAAAGACCGCCAACAAAGGCTATCAACCGCTCCAAATGACAGCCTCTTGGCGACACAACACCTAGCCGTGGACAACTCCCATGTCGGCAGCACCGGAAGAGCACCGCCGCTCGCCACACAGATCAGAGGTGGCCCGAACGCTAGCTGCTTACCAGGAACTCCATTCTAGCTGAGCCATCACAGCGCCGCCACCAACCTGGATGGTGGTTCACGCCGCCGCCCCAGTCCGCCTCGCCACACTGCTGATGTCCCTGCCAAGACAGCCGCATTTTCACGCCTCCCCTCGAGCTCTCGCGTCGGCCACCACCATACCAAGCACCCAACGCAACTGCCGGCACCACTACCATGCCCAGCAGTCATGGAGGCCCGGCATCACCACGCCTGCTGGCAGCCACGCCCGTGTCCCGGCTGGCCAGATCCAAAACCAGAGAGGGTGGGATCAGGATGGGAGTGTGACCCCAGGCCATCGCAGCCGTAGGCACCACCGCACACACCATCCCCGTAGCCTTCACGCCTTCGCAGCACCACACCGCCAAGCGCTGCAAGAGACAGCACCGGCCGCACCATGTCCCTAGAGTGAGGTGTCACGCCAAGGAGAGGCCCCGCCGCCACAGGCCCTGCCTAGGCTTTGCCCGACAGCAGCCCACGATGAGGCCAAGGCGGAGGGGAGGATTGGTGGGTGGGTGGCCGGCAGCGGGAGTCGTGGGTTCCCCCTGTGTCGCTTCGTGGAGGGACGCGGGGGTTGGGGGAGGAGGGAGAGCAGAATCAAAAATCATGCATATGATACTAGTGTATGATACTACCTTCATAGTGCATAATACCACAGAGTAGTACTATCATAGATGATTTTATTTATAACGATGCATGACACAAAGTAGCATAACATTTATTACGATACGGTATATACTACCTATGTTACTCTAACCCTCTAGCGTGTTTGCTATTTCTAAGTGCACGATACTGGCTAAGATACCATCACTATAATGAGTTTTAAATCAACAGTACTTATTTTGAGAGGGGGGAGTAACACGCTAGCTGGATTGATAATTAGCCGCTTAGCTGGAGAGCTTGCCGACTGTTAGGATTAAATAACGACGACCTCGCTTCCAGTCTTGGTCAAGATATAATTTCGTTCTCATCGGCGCCCGATAAGCTTGTATTTTAATCACAAGCCATGTTAGCTTAGTCCATGGCCCCTTCAGCTTGCAGATACATAAGATTGCTGCGTTTCAGTAGACCTCAGTCAGCTCTGGAGAGGAACAATGGCTGGCCGTAAATCCAAGCTCTCCAAATGGCCGGAAGTAAGGAATATCAATGACCATGCTGCACTTTTGGGGTGCCTGGCGATGGTAATAAGAGGGCTGGGCTTTCTGGTGGTTACCTGGACCACCGTCGTTCTTCTCGGTGGTTTTGTCTCCCTGCTGCACAAGAAGGATTTTTGGTGCCTCACGGTGATTACATTCATACAGATAGCCGGGTTAGTATACTACCTATTTTTGAATCTATTATTTCCCGAGATATTTCCCTTAGGCTATGGGAGTACTTCTCTGTCTCCAACTCTAATATAGTAAGAATTATGCTGGCATGTTTATATTGAGTTCCAAACTAACCATTGGCGTAGCCAATTACAAGTTCGTGATTTTTATGAGATTTATGAGCTTTTCAATCCTTATTTGTTATCCTACTTGATTGATTCCTAGATGCAAACTTTGCAAAAGAAAGGTCTATGGGACATAATAACTATTTCCAAATAAACTTAATCTAGAAGTTAACAAAAAAGGACTCCCTCTGTTAAGAAATATAAGTCATTTAGATCACAACTGCAATCTAGTAGCAGACTTAATTTTGACAATCTAGTAGCACACTTGACTTCTAGAGACGATCTCTCTCAAAAATAAAAAACTTCTAGAAAAAGTTCTGATAGTTTGGCACGAAAAGTGTATTTACCTCTTTTCGTAAAAAAAAAGGTGTGTGATGGCAATTAGAACTAAACCAGTTACTGAAATAACAAATATGACACACCCGACTTTAGGCGGGGAAAAAGGGGGTGATCACTACTATAAAAATGGTCTCCGCTGATCGTGATTGGTCTCAAGGACATACAAATATGCAACCGTCGCTGTTATCAACGCCACTGCCAGGCAAAAAATAGCCGCTAATAGTAACATCAACAGCCAAATTCGGCGAAAAACATAATTACCGGGGCAAAATTTAGGCCCGTCGGTAATGGATGGGTGCTAACTGACTGGCCAACACTGCCACCAATGATTTTATCCAAACTAATGATGGGCCAAATACTGCACGTCAATGGTTAAACTCCGGCCGAAGCAAGCCCATTTTCATGGCATCTCCTATTTGGCGCTTCAGGTGCCCGTTATTGGCCATTTTGCAAACAAACACCTGGACGGCCAGTTTAGCTTTTCCTTTCTTTTTCTTTAAACTTCAAAAAAAGGTGAGACCGACAGGTTCAAACTAGAGACTTCTAGGTTCATAGGTTCAGTAGCAAAGTAACCACTAGGCCATCTAGATCAATTGTGCCAACTCACTTCTTTTTTCCATTTTATCCTCCTTAGTTCGCGGAAATATTTTCCTTTTTTCATTTCCTTTTTCTTTTTTCCTTTTTCTTAGAACGGTTTTGTTAGGTAAATGTGTGACCTTTCTCTCCAAATTCGTCAAAAAAAATTCAAAATCGATGAACTTTTCTTCAAGTTTGATGAACATTTCCCAAAATCAACGGGTTTTTTTTAAATTGACAAACTTTTTTCAGAATCAATGAACTTCTTTAAATTCAGTGAATTGTTTCAAATTTTATAAAGTTTTTCATCATCTTTTTTCCAAATCGGATGAACTTTTTTTCAGAATCAATGAACTTTTCTCAGAATCGATGAACCTTTATTAAATTCGATGAACTTTTCAAATTCAATGATCTTTTTTCATATTCGGTGGACTTTTTTTGAATTTGATTATTCTTTCCAAATTTGATGGAATTTTCTTAAAATTGGAAGAACTTTTTTCAAATTCGATGAATTTGTTTTCAACTTCAATAAGGATTTCTCAAATTCTATGAACTTTTTCCAAGTTCATTAACTTTTTCCCTTTTTGCATGCTTTCTTCAATTGGTACAAACCTTTTCGAAATTTTGATATTTTTAATTCATGGTTTTTGTGAATGTGTGTTCAAATTTATCTTTTCTGTATTCAAATGATTTATAGAGGGTATATATGTTTAATGTTTTACTACAAGAACATCAAATAGCGCTGTTTACTCTAGTAATCAACAAATTGAACTTGGTCTAGTGGTTAATGCGCGTGGCATTGACTTTGGTGTCCGGGGTTAGACTCCCACTCCACCCAAAATAAACCTGAACCTTTTCGTTTGCGTTTATCTTTTTGAGCAGGTTGCTGGGCTGGCCCGCTGCACGTCTCATGCAAGTGCCAGCTGGCGCTTACAATGCTGAATAGGAGCTCCGCATTTTCTCCGCGAGAGCTATGTCTCCCATTCAGCTAGACGTAGCGATCTCTCGCTAAAGCGTTTGGTGGGATCAGCCAAACCCACTAGCGATTTTCTATCGAAAAATAGAGTAAAAAGGGTGAGAGGGTGATTGAACCTGGCACCTCCAGGTGTTATGTCACACTAATAGGCACTACGACAATATTGAGTTCGTTTTAAACTACTTGGGCGCAACTACTAGAAGGAAAAGAGGTAGTTTTGCACTGGTTTTTTTCTTTCTCCATTTTCTTCTATGTTATTAGGTTTTCTTCGGTTTTTTCCTTTTTCTGTTCTTTTTCCCTTTTTTCTCTCCATTTTTTTTCATTTTTCTTTGGTTTTCAATGCTTTTTTTGTTTCCTCTGGCTTCTTTTCCTCTTTCTTCCCCGGTTTTCCCATTTTTTATTCTTTGTACATTTCTTTTCGGTTTTATTTTTAAAATTTAAAATTTTTGTTTTTCATTCTAATTTATTTTGTATATGTCAACAACATTTTTATAATACACGTTTTAAAACAATTCAATACAAGTTGAACATTTTTCAAATGATTGATCAACATTTTTCAAATACAAGATTAACATTTTTATATGCACAGTTGAGTTTTTTTCAAATGGTTGACTAATAATTTCTATGCAATATTAACATTTTTTGAACACATGTTCAACATTTTTTCTATACACTTTAACATGTTCTAAATACTTGAATAGCATTTTTCAAATACTTGTTCAACATTTTCAAATGCTACATTAACATTTCTATATAAGATTTGAGAAGATTAAGTAACCAATCTAAATGTATGCCAACAAAAACCTTCTCTCACCAACCAAAAAATAAACATTTTCTGTTATTTCATGCACTATAGTCAAAACGTGGGTTCCAGATTTATTTTTTATTGACAATATACAAGATTTAATTTAAAATTGATCGATTTTTTTTCTTTTTTGAGAATATAGGGTGGTCGATAACTTTGCGAATGGTGACAAGTGGATCTCAGTTGGGCTGTCAGCAAACGGATTGAATGCGGTGGGCTGGGTATCTAAACGAAACCGGCTAGCTAGGACAATGCAGTCAGTAAAGATCTTAAGAGTCTTAGTGCTTGTTAAACAACTTTTAGGATTGGTTGCATGGTGTATCCAAGTAGGAACGTATGTCGGTTTGTTTTTCTGCAGTGGTTTTGGTATCTCGGTTTGGGGCATGTACATCGCCACCGGGGTTTCTCTGTGGCGTTTAACACAGCACGATTACGGGGAGGCGGATGGAGATGCTAGCAAAGCAAACATGAATCCGGCGCTTGATGTCCTGTACATTATTGTTGTGGCCCAAGGTGCAATCTTGGTCTATAGAAGAGTGATCAATGCTCCAGTGTCGAAAAGACTAGTGGCAGAAGTGGCCAAAACATACGGCTTCGAAGGTCCAAGTGTCGCTTTAGTTAAGGATTACAAGAAGGAAACCTGTAGGGGGTGTGGGAAGAACCCGTCCTTCGCCAAAGGAAGGAACCTGGTGACATATGCTGTGGACCTGATGGCGACGCCTGAAGACTACGCCCCTGGGATAAAGATCCTGAGCACAATCCTCGGACCATTGGAGCGTGTAGGATCAACCATGTTTCCGGAACAGTGCAGGCTAATAAGGAAGCTGCTCTTGTACACACCCTCCAGCCACAGCTTCCGTTTCCTGTTGCTCATATCGAATCCAAGAAACAACCGATATGGCATAGATATGCCACAAGGAACAAGCAGCATTGAATCAAGAGAGGTAAGGAAGCACGCTGCGAATATAGTGCTGCACATGGCCGACGGGGCCATTCCGGACCTGCTTCCAGAAGTGATCCAGTGCATATCCTCACTGATTGGCACATTCGAAGAACATCAGCTGTTTTTTTCATCAAACAGTACCGATAATGACAGTGATTATGCCGAGGAGGAGAAGGACTACCTCAAGCGCTTGTGGGAAGGTCTGCATGTTCTTTTCATGCTCGCAGCCGACAAGAACAATTGCAATCTCATCGTCAACATCCCAGGTCTCCTCACCAAGATCATGACGCCTCTAGCCTCCAACCTTTACCACCAAACTGATCATGATGCTTGGGGGGGCGTAGTACTGGAATCACTGAAAGTGATGCACCGGCTCACTCATGGTCATGAGAAAACACGGGAAACGCTGCTTCGCGAATTCATCACAAACAAGGAAGCACTCAAAAACATAAAGGGGATTTGTAGATGTGGTCAATGTTCTCAACAGATGCACAACTTGGCCAGGGGGGTTCTCACCAACATAACAATGCAGCAGGTGGAGATGCAGA
Source organism: Aegilops bicornis (assembly GCA_021605145.1). Classification (NCBI taxonomy): domain Eukaryota; kingdom Viridiplantae; phylum Streptophyta; class Magnoliopsida; order Poales; family Poaceae; genus Aegilops; species Aegilops bicornis. Next base: position 830,982,227 of record CM038671.1, on the reverse strand, counting down.
TGCGGAATCAAACCAGAGAAAAAGTAATCGAGGGGCTGGCAGACATCTACACTTACAATACCCAAAATCTCAACAAAATATCGGCACTTGAAGCACTGGAAGAGCTATGTTCCCAAGACGGAAGCAATGCCGCGATTATCTTACAAGTAAATGGTTCTGCAGTATACACTTTCACAGCGAATCTTGAGGTTGTAACTAATGGATACGGCAGATACCATATGATTGTAGCAGAAATCCTACAGCGTGCATGTCTCCATTACACCACAGATGATGAATGTCTCAGTGTACTCAAGGAGTCCATGACTTACTTGATTCCGAAGGTAATACCTGTCCAGTAAATAAGTAAACATGTCTTTAGAATTTGTATACATAAGTGGATAAATGATCATGTCTTGCTTTATCACCTACACATGTCAGATTAAGCGTACTCTTACAATTTGCAGGTGCTCAAGAAAATACTTACCGTAGAAGCAACACCAACAGTACAACAAGGCGGTGCTTTGCAAAATAATGGCCAGAACAGCAGCTCTTCTTCTCTACAGGAAATCCAAAAACAAAAGAACACCCAGATAGTAGAGACAGCTCTATTATCCCTTTGCGTGACAGTACATGAGATGTTCATCAGTGCGGATCAGGATTTGGCTGTTCAGTTTCATGACGGAGTTGATGAATTTAGCCTTCCAGTGAAGCTCAGGGAGATGGTTGAAAGAAACAGTGACCCAAAGCCTAGTTGCCTAAAAATACTTAAGCTTACCAGCAGGATGGCCGTATCAATGATGAAATGCAGAGGTAGCAGATACCCCAAGCCAGACTTGGAGAGCCTGGTGAAAGCACTGTCGAAGGCTTGCAGCAGAAAGATGTATTTTATTGACAGCTCCATGGATTTTGCAAGGGGTCACGATGCAGCAAGGACATTGAAGCCTGAGAGGACTTTTGCATCCTTCGTCACAGAAGCAATGGACCTTGTTCGCGATTACAGGGCATAAGAACTGGAAGTCATGGCGCCATCTACCATTGTGCTGTGGGAAACCCCTCTTCAAATTAAAGCTTATCATTCACCTGCAGTATTTTATTAATATTTGTGTTGCGTCTCAATCTTATAACCATGTTATGTTATGTCAACTATGCTATGTCATAATATCTTAGTGTATCTCTGAAACTAGTACTACCATTCAAAAATCAACTCTATGTTTTATGGCATATTTCAGTGTATTTTTGGAACTAGTACTATTTGATTGTGCATCACATGAGCATCAATTTTTTGTCTAACAAGAGCAGTCGCCCCGGCGCCCGGAATCCTGCAGAGTATGCGTTGTTTATTGGATCTGGAAAAAATGAGGGAGGTCGTTTATTGGAACTAACGAGTCCGGGATTTGGCTGCCGGTGCTACGGAGGCGTCTCGTGACGGCGAGCTCCTTGCGGCAACTTGCCCGGGTGGGTGCACGCAGTTGGCTGGATGGATGCGGGGAAGGAGGTGAGGGCGGCGGCGATTCAGCCTGGACACGGTCCGGGCCGGTCCGGTCCCGGTCCGAGCCGGCGTTTGGACCGGCCGCCGGCGGTCCGGTCCGGACCGTGCTGTCCAACGAGCTGGTATTCTAGGACCGGACCGGGGGGTGCCAACTCGGTCAGGCCCGAGAGGACCGAATGGACCGGCCAGCTTTGTTGCCAGGCAGTGTATATTTGCTGCTTTTAGGTCCTATTTGTTGTCAGGTGTTCGCACACGAACACGTCACCGTGTATCCTCGGCGTCGAGCGCGATATGCAGGACACGTCGCCGAAGGAGGCTCACCGGAAGCGCGATACGCAAGACAATCCGGCGAGCTCTTTTGAAGACCCGAAACCCCACGCGGCCGGAAGAGACCTCGTCTGGACGCACGGCGGTGATGGGCTGCCCTAGGTCGGTTCGCCCGCCCCTAGGGCTTCGTAAATCAAAGCTCTCCGAAGCGAAGAACACCGATGAACGAGAAGCAGAAAACTAGGATAGGAGATGAAAGTTTGTAGATGGGTTTTGCGATTGTGTGTTGTTGCTTAATCAGCCGTCACCCCTTAGGTATATAAGAGACAGCTGGACTTCCCGTGCAAGGAAAAGGCTTGGATTCACGTCCAAACCCCTAGTTTGGGTCCAACTCCGAATTAAACTTTCCAAAACGGTTTGGTTTACAACCTGGCTGCACCTTGCGGGTCATGTTTGAGGTAGTAAACGACCTCGGATGGAAACGAGTCCAAAAGCAATCTTGACCGTTTCGACGCGACGAAAAACTTTTGTGTTGAAAGGTCATCTTGAAGGTCAAATCACTCACGCAAAACGGACTGCCACGCAAAACACCCCTTCCCTCGCGCTACCCATCAGACATAGGTCTGGTGGGGCGCGCCACATCACGCCCCATGACAGGGCTGCACTCTGATAGCTCTAACTTTTGCATACGAAGTTGGATTAGGACGATTTTTATATCAAAATCGATCGTTTCGACGAGACGAAGATAATCCATGTAGATCATGTTTTCATACGAGGCGGTATTGAGAGCGTAATGCCGAATAGTGTTATGAATACAAAATCTCAGCATTTCGAACACAACTTCGGCCTCCGAGATGAGATCGGATGGCGATGGCCCAAACTTCAAAGATGTTCATATCGACAATACGGAACTTTTTTATGTAGATCACTTCTCCATTTGAGGTCATATTAATTAAGTTCTTGACTGTGCCAAAATCTGATGTCAACACATGCCCCCCCCCCCCCCCTGGTTTTTCGGCAAAGCTAGCGTGTCGAAAAATAACTTGTACCATGTTTGTTCTAAGGACGATGTCAACACTACATCGGCCATTTACAGTTTCTTAGGGCGATAATTATATATCGGCCATGTTTATGCTAAGGGCGCTAGTTATTTACCGGCCATGTCTTTGCTTAGGACGATAGTGATATATGGGCCATTGCCTATCTAGGCTTCTTGCGACACACTTGGGTGATATTTCTTTAAATATTTGCCATTGAGAGCTCGAGGTAATAATGTGCCTTGTACGGATTCCACCAAATATGGGTTTCCGGGAACCACTCTTGTACTCTTAAAAGGACCTTCCCAACTTGGAGACCACTTCCCGAATTTTCTATCTTTTGAACCAATTGGTAGAATCACTTTCCACACAAGATCGCCAAATTGAAAATTCTTCAACTTGACCTTCTTATTGTAAGCTCTTGCCACCCTCAACTTATCTCTCTCTATGGCATTCAAAGCAGACACACATTTATCGGCGACTTCATCAATATTGTCCATCATCAAGTTATAGAAGTCCAGGGCCAATGAATCATTTTGTTTGGCTATTCTCAAAGCATTCAAATTCACTTCCACTGGTAAAATGGCCTCTTGACCATATACGAGCTCATACGGAGTTACCTTTGTAGCACCATGCCTTGAGATTCCGTGTTCCCACAAAGCTTTGGACAGTGGCTCATGCCATCTCCTTGGATTATCCTCAATCTTCTTCTTGATGAGCTTGATTAATATTTTATTACTAGACTCAGTTTGTCCATTGGCTTGGGCATAATATGGAGAGGAATTGAGCAACTTTATCTTATATGATTCGGCAAATTCTCTGACTTGATGTGACATAAAGGATGAACCTTGGTCCGTAGTTAATGTTTGAGGAATGCCGAATCTATGAATAATATGAAGGAAATATGCCCTAGAGGCAATAATAATAATTATTTATTTCCTCATATCATGATAAATGCTTATTATTCATGCTAGAATTGTATTAACCAAAAACATGATACATGTGTGAATACATAGACAAACTTAATGTCACTAGTATGCCTCTACTTGACTAGCTCATTAATCAAAGATGGTTTTGTTTCCTAACCATAGACATGTGTTGTCATTTGATTAATGGGATCACATCATTAGGAGAATGATGTGATTGAATTGACCCATTCCGTTAGCCTAGCACTTGATCGTTTAGTATGTTGCTATTGCTTTCTTCATGACTTATACAAGTTCCTACAACTATGAGATTATGCAACTCCCGTTTACTGGAGGAACACTTTGTGTGCTACCAAACGTCACAACATAACTGGGTGATTATAAAGGAGCTCTACAGGTGTCTCCAAAGGTACATGTTGGGTTGGCGTATTTCGAGATTAGGTTTTGTCACTCCGATTGTCGGAGAGGTATCTCTGGGCCCTCTCGGTAATGCACATCACTATAAGCCTTGCAAGAAATGTAGCTAATGAGTTAGTTACAGAATGATGCATTACGTAACGAGTAAAGAGACTTGCCGGTAACGAGATTGAACTAGGTATTGGGATACCGACGATCGAATCTCGGGCAAGTAACATACCGATGACAAAGGGAGCAATGTATGTTGTTGTGCGGTTTGACCGATAAAGATATTCGCAGAATATGTAGGAGCCAATATGAGCATCCAGGTTCCGCTATTGGTTATTGACCGGAAACGGTTCTCGGTCATGTCTACATAGTTCTCGAACCCGTAGGGTCCGCACGCTTAAGGTTTCGATGACAGTTATATTATGAGTTTGTGAGTTTTGATGTACTGAAGTTTGTTCGGAGTGCCGGATGTGATTACGGACATGACGAGGAGTCTCGAAATGGTCGAGACATGAAGATTGATATATTGGAAGCTTATATTTAGATATCGGAAGTGTTCCGGGTGAAATCGAGATTTTACCGGAGTACCGGGAGGTTACCGGAACCCCCCGGGGGCTTAATGGGCCTACATGGGCATTAGTGGAGGAGAGGAGAGGAGGCAAGAGCTTAGCCGCGCGCCCCTCCCCCTAGTCTTAATAGGACAAGGAGAGGGGGCGGCGCCCCCCTTTCCTTCCTCTCTCTCCCTCCTCTTTCGCCCCTTCTCCTAGTCTAACAAGGAAGGAGGGAGTCCTACTCCCGGTGGTAGTAGGACTCCCCTTGGCGCGCCCCCTACTAGGCCGGCCGCCCCCTCCCCCTTGCTCCTTTATATACGGGGGCAAGGGGGCACCTCTAGACACAACAATTGATCTCTTAGCCGTGTGCGGTGCCCCCCTCCACCATAGTCCTCCTCGATAATATTGTAGCGGTGCTTAGGTGAAGCCCTGTGATGGTAGAACATCAAGATCGTCACCACGCCGTCGTGCTGACGGAACTCTCCCTCGACACTCGGCTAGACCGGAGTTCGAGGGACGTCATTGAGCTGAACGTGTGCTAGAACTCGGAGGTGCCGTAGTTTCGGTGCTTGATCGGTCGGGCCGTAAAGACATACGACTACATCAACCGCGTTGATCTAACGCTTCCGCTTTCGGTCTACGAGGGTACGTGGACATACTCTCACCTCTCATTGCTATGCATCACCGTGATCTTGCGTGTGCGTAGGAAATTATTTGAAATTACTACGTTCCCCATCAGTGGCATCCGAGCCTGGTTTTATGCGTAGATGTTATATGCACGAGTAGAACACAAGTGAGTTGTGGGCGATACAAGTCATACTGCTTACCAGCATGTCATACTTTGGTTCAGCGGTATTGTTGGATGAAGCGGACCGGACTGACATTACGCGTACACTTACGCGAGACTGGTTCTACCGACGTGCTTTGCACACAGGTGGCTGGCGGGTGTCTGTTTCTCCAACTTTAGTTGAACCGAGTGTGGCTACGCCCGGTCCTTGCAAAGGTTAAAACAACACTAAATTGACGAACTATAGTTGTGGTTTTGATGCGTAGGTAAGAATGGTTCTTGCTCAACCCGTAGCAGCCACGTAAAATTTGCAACAACAAAGTAGAGGATGTCTAACTTGTTTTTGCAGGGCATGTTGTGATGTGATATGGTCAAGACGTGATGCTATATTTTATTGTATGAGATGATCATGTTTTGTAACCGAAGTTATCGGCAACTGGCAGGAGTCATATGGTTGTCGCTTTATTGTAAGAAATGCAAATGCCCTGTAATTGCTTTACTTTATCACTAAGCTGTAGCGATAGTCGTAGAAGCAATAGATGGCGTAACGACAACGATACTATGATGGAGATCAAGGTGTCGCGCCGGTGACGATGGTGATCACGACGGTGCTTCGGAGATGGAGATCACAAGCAAAAGATGATGATGGCCATATCATATCACTTATATTGATTGCATGTGATGTTTATCCTTTATGCATCTTATATTGCTTTGATTGATGGTAGCATTTTAAGATGATCTCTCAATAATTATCAAGAAGTGTTCTCCCTGAGTATACACCGTTGCGAAAGTTCTTCATGCTGAGACACCACGTGATGATCGGGTGTGATAGGCTCTACGTTCAAATACAACGGGTGCAAAACAGTTGCACACGTGGAATACTCAGGTTAAACTTGACGAGCCTAGCATATACAGATATGGCCTCGGAACACGGAGACCGAAAGGTCGAACGTGAATCATATAGCGGATATGATCAACATAGTGATGTTCACCATTGAAAACTACTCCATCTCACGTGATGATCGGACATGGTTTAGTTCATTTGGATCACGTATTCACTTAGATGACTAGAGAGGTGTCTGTCTAAGTGGGAGTTCTTTAGTAATATGATTAATTGAACTTAAATTTATCATGAACTTAGTACCTGATAGTATTTTGCTTTTCTATGTTTGTTGTAGATAGATGGCTCGTGCTGTTGTTCCGTTGAATTTTAATGCGTTCCTTGAGAAAGCTAAGTTGAAATATGATGGTAGCAATTACACGGACTGGGTCCGTAACTTGAGGATTATCCTCATTGCTGCACAGAAGAATTACGTCCTGGAAGCACCGCTGGGTGCCAGGCCTGCTGCAGATACTGGCCCGACGACGTTAAGAACGTCTGGCAGAGCAAAGCTGATGACTACTCGATAGTTCAGTGTGCCATGCTTTATGTCTTAGAACCGGGACTTCAACGACGTTTTGAACGTCATGGAGCATATGAGATGTTCCAGGAGTTGAAGTTAATATTTCAAGCAAATGCCCGGATTGAGAGATATGAAGTGTCTAATAAGTTCTATAGCTGTAAGATGAAGGAGAATAGTTCTGTCAGTGAACATATACTCAAAATGTCTGGGTATAATAATCACTTGATTCAACTGGGAGTTAATCTTCCTGATGATAGTGTCATTAAAAGAATTCTTCAATCACTGCCACGAAGCTACAAGAGCTTCGTGATGAACTATAATATGCAAGGGATGGACAAGACTATTCCCGAGCTCTTCGCAATGCTAAAGGCTGCGGAGGTAGAAATCAAGAAGGAGCATCAAGTGTTCATGGTCAATAAGACCACCAGTTTCAAGAAAAAGGGTAAAGGAAAGAAGAAGGGGAACTTCAAGAAGAATAGCAAACAAGTTGCTGCTCAAGAGAAGAAACCCAAATCTGGTCCTAAGCCTGAGACTGAGTGCTTCTACTACAAGCATACTGGACACTGGAAGCAGAACTGCCCCAAGTATTTGGCGGATAAGAAGGATGGCAAGGTGAACAAAGGTATATGTGATATACATGTTATTGATGTGTACCTTACTAATGCTCGCAGTAGCACCTAGGTATTTGATACTGGTTCTGTTGCTAATATTTGCAACTCAAAACAGGGACTACGGATTAAGCGAAGATTGGCTAAGGACGAGGTGACGATGCGCGTGGGAAATGGTTCCAAAGTCGATGTGATCGCGGTCGGCACGCTAGCTCTACATCTACCATCGGGATTAGTTTTAGACCTGAATAATTGTTATTTTGGTGCCAGCGTTGAGCATGAACATTATATTTGGATCTTGTTTGATGCGAGACGGTTATTCATTTAAATCAGAGAATAATGGTTGTTCTATTTATATGAGTAATATCTTTTATGGCCATGCACCCTTGAGGAGTGGTCTATTTTTATTAAATCTCGATAGTAGTGATACACATATTCATAATGTTGAAGCCAAAAGATGCAGAGTTGATAATGATAGTGCAACTTATTTGTGGCACTGCCGTTGGGTCATATTGGTGTAAAGCGCATGAAGAAACTCCATTCTGATGGAATTTGGAATCACTGGATTACAAATCACTTGGTACTTGCGAACCATGCCTCATGGGCAAGATGACTAAAACTCTGTTCTCCGGAACAATGGAGCAAGCAACAGATTTGTTGGAAATCATACATACTGATGTATGTGGTCCGGTGAATATTGAGGCTCGCGGCGGTTATTGTTATTTTCTCACCTTCACAGATGATTTGAGCAGATATGGGTATATCTACTTAATGAAACACAAGTCTGAAACATTTGAAAAGTTCAAAGAATTTCAGAGTGAAGTGGAAAATCATCGTAACAAGAAAATAAAGTTTCTACGATCTGATCGTGGAGGAGAATATTTGAGTTACGAGTTTGGTTTACATTTGAAGCAATGCGGAATAGTTTCACAACTCACGCCACCCGGAACACCACAACGAAATGGTGTGTCCGAACGTCGTAATCGTACTTTACTAGATATGGTGCGATCTATGATGTCTCTTACTGATTTACCGCTATCGTTTTATGGTTATGCTTTAGAGACAGCCGCATTCACGTTAAATAGGGCACCATCAAAATCCGTTAAGATGACGCCTTATGAACTGTGGTTTGGCAAGAAACCAAAGTTGTCGTTTTTTAAAGTTTGGGGCTGCGATGCTTATGTGAAGAAACTTCAACCAGATAAGCTCAAACCCAAATCGGAGAAATGTGTCTTCATAGGATACCCAAAAGAGATTATTGGGTACACCTTCTATCACAGATCTGAGGGCAAGATTTTTGTTGCTAAATTCGGATCCTTTCTAGAGAAGGAGTTTCTCTCGAAAGAAGTGAGTGGGAGGAAAGTAGAACTTGATGAGGTAACTGTACCTGCTCCCTTATTGGAAAGTAGTTCATCACAAGAACCGGTTCCTGTGACAACTACACCAATCAGTGAGGAAGCTAATGATATTGATCATGAAACTTCAGATCAAGTTACTACCGAACCTCGTAGGTCAACCAGAGTAAGATCCGCCCAGAGTGGTACGGTAATCCTATTCTGGAAGTCATGTTACTTGACCATGGCGAACCTACGAACTATGAGGAAGCGATGATGAGCCCAGATTCCGCAAAATGGCTTGAGGCCATGAAATCTGAGATGGGATCCATGTATGAGAACAAAGTATGAACTTTGGTTGACTTGCCCGATGATCGGCAAGCCATCGAGAATAAATGGATCTTCAAGAAAAAGACTGACGCTGATGGTAATGTAACTGTCTACAAAGCTTGACTTGTTGCGAAAGGTTTTCGACAAGTTCAAGGGGTTGACTACGATGAGACTTTCTTACCCGTAGCGATGCTTAAGTCTGTCCGAATCATGTTAGAAATTGCCGCATTTTATGATTATGAAATTTGGCAAATGGATGTCAAAACTGCATTCCTGAATGGATTTACGGAAGAAGAGTTGTATATGATGCAGCCGGAAGGTTTTGTCGATCCAAAAGGTGCTAACAAAGTGTGCAAGCTCCAGCGATCCATTTATGGACTGGTGCAAGCCTCTCGGAGTTGGAATAAACGCTTTGATAGTGTGATCAAAGCATATGGTTTTATACAGACTTTTGGAGAAGCCTGTATTTACAAGAAAGTGAGTGGGAGTTCTGTAGCATTTCTGATATTATATGTAGACGACATATTATTGATTGGAAATGATATAGAATTTCTGGATAGCATAAAGGGATACTTGAATAAAGTTTTTTGATGAAAGACCTCGGTGAAGCTGCTTACATATTGGGCATCAAGATCTATAGAGATAGATCAAGACGCTTAATTGGATTTTCACAAAGCACATACCTTGACAAAGTTTTGAAAAAGTTCAAAATGGATCAGGCAAAGAAAGGGTTCTTGCCTGTATTACAAGGTGTGAAGTTGAGTCAGACTCAATGCCCGACCACAGCAAAAGATAGAGAGAAAATGAAAGATGTTCCCTATGCTTCAGCCATATGCTCTATCATGTATGCAATGCTATGTACCAGACCTCACGTATGCTTAGCAATAAGTTTGGCAGGGAGGTACCAAAGTAATCCAGGAGTGGATCACTGGACAGCGGTCAAGAACATCCTGAAATACCTGAAAAGGACTAAGGATATGTTTCTCGTTTATGGAGGTGACAAAGAGCTAGTCGTAAATGGTTACGTTGATGCACGCTTTGACACTGATCCAGACGATTCTAAATCGCAAACAGGATACGTGTTTATATTGAACGGTGGAGCTGTAAGTTGGTGCAGGTCTAAACAAACATCGTGGCAGGACTACATGCGAAGCGGAGTACATAGCTGCTTCAGAAGCAGCAAATGAAGGATTCTAGATGAAAGAGTTCATTTCCGGTCTAGGTGTCATACCTAGTGCATCGGGACCAATGAAGATCTTACGTGACAATACTGGTGCAATTGCCTTGGCAAAGGAATCCAGATTTCACAAGAGGACCAAGCACATAAGAGACGCTTCAATTCCATCTGGGACCAAGTCCAGGTGGGAGACATAGAGATTTGCAAGATACATACGGATCTGAATGTTGCAGACCCGTTGACTAAGCCTCTTCCATGAGCAAAACATGATCAGCACCAAGACTCCATGGGTGTTAGAATCATTACTGTGTAATCTAGATTATTGACTCTAGTGCAAGTGGGAGACTGAAGGAAATATGCCCTAGAGGCAATAATAAAGTTATTATTTATTTCCTCATATCATGATAAATGTTTATTATTCATGCTAGAATTGTATTAACCAGAAACATGATACATGTGTGAATACATAGACAAACTTAATGTCACTAGTATGCCTCTACTTGACTAGCTCATTAATAAAAGATGGTTATGTCCTAACCATAGACATGTGTTGTCATTTGATTAACGGGATCACATCATTAGGAGAATGATGTGATTGACTTGACCCATTCCGTTAGCCTAGCAATTGATCATTTAGTATGTTGATATTGCTTTCTTCATGACTTATACAAGTTCCTACAACTATGAGATTATGCAACTCCCGTTTACGGGAGGAACACTTTGTGTGCTACCAAACATCCCAACATTACTGGGTGATTATAAAGGAGCTCTACAGGTGTCTCCAAAGGTACATGTTGGGTTGGCGTATTTCGAGATTAGGTTTTGTCACTCCGATTGTCGGAGAGGTATCTCTGGGCCCTCTCGGTAATGCACATCACTAAAAGCCTTGCAAGCAATGTAGCTAATGAGTTAGTTACGGAATGATGCATTACGTAACGAGTAAAGAGACTTGCCGGTAACGAGATTGAACTAGGTATTGGGATACCGACGATCGAATCTCGGGCAAGTAACATACCGATGACAAAGGGAATAATGTATGTTGTTGTGCGGTTTGACCGAAAAAGATCTTTGTAGAATATGTAGGAGCCAATATGAGCATCCAGGTTCCGCTATTGGTTATTGACCGGAAACGGTTCTCGGTCATGTCTACATAGTTCTTGAACACGTAGGGTCCGCACGCTTAAGGTTTCGATGACAGTTATATTATGAGTTTATGATTTTTTATGTACCGAAGTTTGTTCGGAGTCCCGGATGTGATTACGGACATGACGAGGAGTCTCGAAATGGTCGATACATGAAGATTGATATATTGGAAGCCTATATTTGGATATTGGAAGTGTTCCGGGTGAAATCAAGATTTTACCGGAGTACCGGGAGGTTACCGGAACCCCCCGGGGGCTTAATGGGCCTACATGGGCCTTAGTGGAGGAGAGGAGAGGAGGCAAGGGCTGGGCCGCGCGCCCCTCCCCCCTTAGTCTGAATATAACAAGGAGAGGCGGCCCCCTTCCTTCCTCTCTCTCCCTCCTCTTTCCCCCCTTCTCCTAGTCCAACAAGGAAGGAGGGAGTCCTACTCCCGGTGGGAGTAGGACTCCCCTTGGCGCGCCCCCTCCTAGGCCGGCCGCCCCTCCCCCTTGCTCCTTATATACGGGGGCAGGGGGCACCTCTAGACACAACAATTGATCTCTTGATCTCTTAGCCGTGTGCGGTGCCCCCCTCCACCATAGTCCTCCTCGATAATATTGTAGCGGTGCTTAGGCGAAGCCCTGCGACGGTAGAACATCAAGATCGTCACCACGCCGTCGTGCTGACGGAACTCTCCCTCGACACTCGGCTGGATCGGAGCTCGAGGGACGTCATCGAGCTGAACGTGTTCTAGAACTCAGAGGTGCCGTAGTTTCGGTGCTTGATCGGTCGGGCCATGAAGATTTACGACTACATCAACCGCGTTGTTCTAACACTTCCGCTTTCGGTCTACGAGGGTACGTGGACATACTCTCACCTCTCGTTGCTATGCATCACCATGATCTTGCGTGTGCGTAGGAATTTTTTTGAAATTACTATGCTCCCCATCATAATATGCTCAGTTATGAATTGAATTACCTCTGTATGCGTCATGTTTTTTAGTGGTATTGCTTCAGACCATTTAGTGAAATAATCAGTTGCCACCAACACAAACCGATGCCCCTTTCAAGAAGAAGGATGAATCTCTCCAATAAAGTCCAATCCCCAACCTCTAAAAGGCCACAACTTGATAATAGGATGTAACATATAAGCGGGAGCTAACTGAATATCACCAAACTTTTGACAAGCTTCACATCCTTTATAGTACCGGAAGCAATCATTAACCATTCTCGGCCAATAAAACCCAGCACGTCGTAGTAACCATTTGATCTTGGGAGCCGACTGATGAGTGCCACAAATACCTTCATGGACCTCTCCCATAGCAACTCTCGCTTGGTCCTCGTCCAAGCATTTTAAAAGAACATCATCATTCGATCGGCGATAGAGACCATCATCTCTCATTGTGTATTTCAAAGCCATACGCCGAATAGTCATGTCCATCCTTTTACTAGGATCACACAAATAATCAATAATGGGCTTCCTCCAGTCTTGATTTTCTCCTGCATTAAATATTTCATTAGTGGCCGAGACGGTGGGCTTCGGTTCGGCCTCCCCTATGTTGGCAAGACTAGACATCAGCCTTTGAGAAATATGAAACATGCCACGATCAACATGATAGTCGGATGCTTGTTGTGCCAACTCATTTGCTCTCCAATTGTCATGTCTAGATATATGAGCAATGCTAAAATAATCCAAAGTAGAAATTATATCTAGACATTTATCAAGATAAACATTAAGTGATTCGTCAAAACATTGAAAGACTTTGGATATTTGTTGCACTACTAATAACGAATCACCAAAAGCCTCAATATGTGTAGCACCTATGGCAAGCAACATCTCTAAGCCGAATAACAATGCTTCATATTAGAAGCGATTATTTGTGCAAAAGTATTCTAAGCGGCATGAGGCTTCAAAAACAGCACCATGAGGAGATATATAAACAATACCAACACCTTGGCTATTACTACAAACTGAACCATCAAAATATAATCTCCATGGTACTAATGAGACAACGTTTATATCAATATCATGCTTGTCATCAATCCGATGCTCAATAATAAAATCAGCAACAATTTGGCCTTTCATGGATTTCAGAGATTCACAAGCCAAATCATATTCAATTAAAGCATAAGCCCACTTGCCAATTCTACCAGTAAGAATTGGCCTATGCAACATGTATTTGATGACATCGGTTTGACAAGCTATAATGCAAGTACTAGGCACTAGATAATGTCTCAATTTTGTCCAAGCATAATATAAGCATAAGCATAATTTCTCAATAAATGTATACCTTGTCTCGGCGTCCAATAAGCGTCGGCTCAAATAAGTAATAGCATGCTCCTTTCCTTCGGTCTCTTGAGTCAAAACAGCACCAATAACACCTTCCTCCGCTGCAATGTAAAGTCTAAATGGCTCCCTGTGCCTGGGCGCTTTCATAACCGGAGGAGTGCACAAATATTTCTTAATCATATCAAATGCCTCTTGCTGTTTTGCCCCCCAAGTAAAATCAACATCATTTCTTAACCGAAGGATAGGAGTAAATGCATCAACCTTCCCTGATAGATTGGCTATGAACCTCCTCAAATAATTGACCTTGCCAAGGACCTTTTGCATATCTCTCTTGCATGTTGGAGCCTCTACTTTCTGTATAGCTTCTATCTTTTTGGGATCAATTTCCACGCATTGTAGTTGTTTTGCTATGGGTGGAGTGGAGCTATTACTACGCTCATTGTTCGCAGCGAGTTGTAGTTGCCTTGTATTTGAAATTCTCTCTTCTATAAACCTATGGTATGCATTTTGTGTACTCTCGCAAAAAAATCATGTCAAGTGCTTTTGTAATCCTTGGTGTAACTGAAGCTGAGTTTCACCTATAGACTGAAATCTTAAGGTGGTGTAATGCCAAACAACTTCAGCTGAGAAATCAAGTTGGTGTGTTTTCTGGGTAAACGTGAAATGTAACTTCGGTGCATGGTGCGTTTGAAAATAGTTGTGCACATGTGTAATCTAAGGTTGGTTGTAATTATAAATAGCTGGCATGTGGCTCCATGTAACTCTGTTTTTTTTCATGTGGCTAAAGCCTAACCATGTCTTGACAAAAAATGCAGTACTACATTTGGTTTTTTACTTATGTTATTCCATTTTATTTCACGTGATTCCGTAGCATAGCACGGGCATCTTACTAGTGTATATAAAGGCGAGACCCAGCGGCGGGTTAACCTAAGAAACAACGGTTCGATAGCTAGGTCAAGCGTAATCGCTTTCTTTTAATCGAAACTCAAGCAATACAACTAGAAGCAGGACGTAAGCTCTTACCTCGTTGAGAGGGGCCGAACATAGGTAAACCTTTTGTCCTTTGTCCCGTTCAACCCCTTCGAGCTAACCTACGTGCGATGGCTCCACACCTAAGTCCTTTCACAAGGGCATCTGCCGTGTCAACACTAGTAGAAAAACACCTATTAGTCCCGGTTCGTAAGGGCCTTTAGTCCCGGTTCATGAACCAGGACTAATGGGTCGTTACTAATACCTCCCCCCTTTAGTCCCGGTTCAATCCAGAACCGGGACTAAGGGCCGCGGCCACGTGGAGCTCCACCTTTAGTCCCGGTTGATAACACCAATCGGGACTAAAGGAAATTTTATGAAAAAAAAATTGAATTTTTTTTTAAATTTTTTTATTTTCAAATTTCTGAATTATTTTAACCTCTAATCTCTAATCAGAACCCCTCATCACTGCTCAATTTATCCTCTAATCTCTAATCACCCTCACCATTTCAAATCATCTAACTTCGAGCTAACCTACGTGCGATGGCTCCACACCTAAGTCCTTTCACAAGGGCATCTGCCGTGTCAACACTAGTAGAAAAACACCTATTAGTCCCGGTTCGTAAGGGCCTTTAGTCCCGGTTCATGAACCGGGACTAATGGGTCGTTACTAATACCTCCCCCTTTAGTCGGTTCAATCCAACCGGGACTAAAGGTCATGCCACGTGGAGCTCCACCTTTAGTCCCGTTTGGTAACACCAATCGGGACTAAAGGAATTTTATGAAAAAAAAATTGAATTTTTTTTTAAATTTTTTTATTTTCAAATTTCTGAATTATTTTAACCTCTAATCTCTAATCAGAACCCCTCATCACTGCTCAATTTATCCTCTAATCTATAATCACCCTCACCATTTCAAATCATCTAACTTCCCGAATGGTCACCCATCGTCCCACTCCCCCAGCCTGAGCACGCTTAACTTCCGGGTTCTATTCTCCCTCGTTTCCAAGTCTGCACTTGTTGTTTTCCTGACAATAGTAAGATGTCAATCCTATTAACCCTCATGAATTTTGCTTGAGCATGAAGTGACACATTTCACTGTTTGAGTTTCAAACTATTGAATTAAAAAACAATAATTATTTAGAAAACAATAGTTATTTTGAATAATTGGTTTGACCATAGTTTGACCATAGTTTGACCATAGTTTGACCATAGTTTGACCATAGTTTGACCATAATTTGACCACAGTTTGACCAGATTTGACCAAAATTCAAAATAATTGAACAAATTATTTAGTAACACTAATATTCTAGAATAATTAGTTTGACCATTGTTTGACCATAGTTAGACCACAGTTTGAATTTTTTTGCCTCTCCAGATCTTAAAAGCCCCGTAATTTTTTTTCTGTTAGGTTTTCAAGGATTTTGAAAATTTGGATGTAACTTTTCGAGTAGATGATTTTGCATATAAAAAACTTTTTCATCCGAGTTAGTATGCAAAAGTTATGCCCATTTTTACAAATTCTCGAGAGATTTTGCAAATAAAGTCGATATTCATATTTGCAAATTTTCCCAACAATTAGACCACATATCACATGGGAAACTTATTTTCTTTTATTTTTTTGATATTTCATCATTTTCTTTTATTTTTTTTAAACTGAAAAGGCGATCCGGGGGGGTAGAGTTTGAAAATCGGACCTTTAGTACCGGTTCGTGCCATGAACTGGTACTAATGCCTCAAACCCCATTAGTACCGGTTGATGGCACGAACCGGGACTAAAGGTCTAACCCTTTAGTCCCGGTTGATGCCACGAACCGGGACTAATGGGCATCGCACC
This sequence comes from Aegilops bicornis, assembly GCA_021605145.1. Lineage (NCBI taxonomy): Eukaryota > Viridiplantae > Streptophyta > Magnoliopsida > Poales > Poaceae > Aegilops > Aegilops bicornis. The sequence goes on along the minus strand of CM038671.1, from coordinate 830,965,718 downwards.
CTTTAGTCCCGGTTCGTGGCACCAACCGGGACAAAAAGGTCCAGACGAACCGGGACAAATGGCCCACACGTGGCCCTAGGCTACGAACCGGGACTAATGCCCCATTAGTCCCGGTTCTAGACTGAACCGGGACTAATGGGCTAACCCGGGGTGGACCAAAGGCCTCTTTTCTACTAGTGCAAGTCCACGACACTAACCAAGGATTAGAAAAATGTAAATGTGTATAGAGAAAATATTGAAAATGTATTCAAAAAACGTTAATCTTGTACTTGAAAAATGGTAATCAAGCATTTGAAAAAAAGCTAGATATGGAAAAAATATACAATGTGCATGAATAAAGTAAACATAAAAAAATACCAACGAGCCAGCCCAGTTCTATGCGAGATGCAGATTTCCTTCTGCGAGAGATGCTATGGTCTCGCCGCTATATGCCAGACATAGCCCTACGTATGCATTGGCACAATCTAACGATGGCCTCCTCCAATCTTCTGCCAACTCCAGAGCATGCATATACAAACAGCCCTCCCAAAGAAGGGTGCCAGAATACAACCACAGACTATACCTGTCTAAAAAAAACAGACTGCACCATCGCTGCTACTCGCTAGTCGCTATAGTAGGACAACCATTTGTTCAAGTCCAACTTGAACCGTGACTGGGAGCCCTATGACCCACCGCGTACATCACACACTGACACACACAACATCTCTCGAATGAACTGGGGTAGCAGATCACCGCTTAAGGTCGAGGCTCCTCCTTTTTGTTTTGGCATCTGACCCTGACCAAGGAGTTTCCTCTCTCATCATGATATGTGACAGACTGCCGTGTGGTTGCGGACTTGCGTGTTGAGTAACTTGATTGTATTAGAAAAGATAGGTTAGACTAGGAAATATTCTGGCTTGCTTTGTACTTTAAGTAGATCCTGTACTTCTGTATATATGTCCACGAGGCTTAAGTAATACATCAAACTATTCCACCAAACCCCTCTCTCTCTTCTAACATGGTATCAGTTTCCGGGTTCTAAACCCTAGCCGCCGCCGCTTCCGCACCCGCGTGCTGTCCCTGGGCGGTCGGCTTCCATGACCGCCGCCGGGGGCCGCGCCGCCCGTACCTAGGGTTCGTCTGCCGGTCGTGTTGACCGGCTGCCCCAGAGAGTCTTTTCCCCGAGCCTTGTTCCGGGTTTTTTTTTCTCTCCCGCCGATCATCTTGATCACGCGGTTTCTTTTTAGTTTTCTGATTTATTCTTGATCGGTTTGCGTCGCCCACTGCCGGCGACAACCGCGAGCGCCTATACTCCGACCCCGGCGCGACCCGCCGGCCTCTCCTCCGACCAGCGGCCACGCTGCCGAGGCGCTCAGGCTGGGCGTCGTTCGCGACGGTCCGCCCGTCCGCTTCGGCCGTCCACCGCTTCGCTCCGACCGGGACACTCAGACGCTTCGACCCAGCGGCCACGCGCCATGTGACGGCCAATCATAGTCGTCGCTCGCGTGCCGGCCCGCCCATCGATCCACATCACCCGCCTCCGCCGCGTCTACACGGCGGCCCGTCGGTCTACCTCACCGGTCTCGTCGTCGGCTGCGTCGGGACGGCTGCGTTAGGCTTGTCGGCTGCCTCAACTTTGGCAGCCCGAGTGCCGGTGCTGACAAGCTCGTCCGCACGACGTCTCACGCCGTCCGTCGTCGCCGGCTTCATCTCGGACTCCGCCGCCACCACGCCTCCATCGAGCGGCGTCCCCGACCTCGTGCACGATCGGCTTGATCACCCGCTCGCCGCGGCGATCCGCCTCATCTATGTCGCGCGACCGACCTGGCCCGTCGGTTACGCGCGCCTCCGCAGGTCCCGTGAAGATCGTCCCCGAGTTCAACGCGTCTCTCCACAGATCGAGCATTGGGCTGCCGCTGCGTCGCCCCGTCGGGCCGCAGCGCCGCCGCCCCGTGGTTCTCTTTGCGGCTGCATTGACCCATGCGTCGCCGCTGCGTCGCCCCTTCGGGCCGTAGTGTCGCGATACGCGGTCCCCGCCGCTGCCCCGAGGCCGTCCCTGTGGCTGCACCGACTCGCGAACCGCCGTTGCGTCGCCCCTTCGGGCCGCAGCGTAGCGGCCCGCGGTCCCCGCCGCCGCCCCGAGGTCTTCCCGCTGTCGCCTCGACCCTCCTGCCGCCGCTACGTCGCCCCTTCGGGTCGTAGCGCAGCGGCCCACGATCCACTCCGCCGTCATCGCGTGTTGACCTCCTGTGGTATGCGCCGCGCCGTCTCCCTTGGCGTGGGAACGCCACCGTCCGTGCCGGTCTTCGTCACGCTGTCAGGGTTTTTCGCCTACTTCGAGCACCGCCGCCGCACTCCTAACCTAGCCGCCGCCGCCGCCGTCAGGCCGCCGCCGCCGTTCTTCTTTGGCCGCCGCCGCTACCTTTATAGCCGCCACCGCTGCCCGTCCACGCCCTTCGGTCTTCGTCCAAGCACCAGCCTGTCGCCAACGTCGCCGTCATCTACCCCGACCACTTCGTCTACTCCGACCACTGTTGGTGACATTGGCCCCGCGCCGATGGACGCCGCAATCGTTGTCGAGTTCTTCTCTGCTGGACCCTCCGACTTCTCCGACATGGCGTACAGCTCGTGCAGGTCCCTCGTCTACGCATGCCTGGTGCTGGCAACACCGATGCGTGCCTTCATCCACGCGCGCTCCTCCTCCTCCGCCCGCCACGCCACGCCACGCCTCGCCTCGTCACGACGCGCCGCGGGTTGCTGGAATGAGCCGAGCCTATATCTAAATTTTTGCCACGCACTACGGGTATACGAAAGGTCACACGAAAGCTGAAAAGATTTTTGCGAAAGTGGAGTTCGAATGCGAACGGTGCAGCCCTTCGGCTACTGGCTGTTCGCTTCGCCTCCGTCTCTTCGTTTCGCCTCCCGTCGCTACCCTCTCGCCTCCTTCTCTTGCGCCTATAAAAGGGAGGCCGCTCCTCCAAGAGAGATGCACCAGAACTTCTCCTTCCTCTCGCCACCGGTTCCATTCTCTGCGGTGCTGCTGTCTTCCTCATCCCGGCTTGCGGTGTGCACCGCGAGTCGGGACAGTAGGCCTCCGAAACCGCACCTTTTGAGTCCTGTACGGGAGAAGGTTGATAAGGTTTTTGGGGAGCGCTCTGCGCGACTACTGACTTCTTCGTCACGGACGCCCGGACTCCGACGACTACTTCCCCAACGACGACTACTTCCCTGACGTCGAAAACCTCCTCGACGACATGGAGGCCACCGACCCCAAGTCAAGTGCCTCTGCTCCGGCTGCTGTCCAGTACGTGTTCTTGTTTTTTCTGTTAGAAGTCCTGCAACAGTTCCTTGTTCTAGTGTTTGCTCTAGACATGTTAGGCTCTACTTCATATATGCATCTTGATCTGTTGTCTGCTCTAGAGATGATCGGTTCTAGATCATATATGCAGATATTGTTTATCTTCTCTTTGTCAAACCGCATGGCTTTTATCATTTCTATACAAGTCATGATTTATCTAGTGTTTCTGTTAATAAAATCATTCGATAAATTGCTCATATTTCCAAATATCCAAAAACCTTATTATACGCAATTTACCCCAAGTGGTTTTGCTGCTTCCATGAGATCTCCTATGTTTGAGGGTATCCACTATAAGAGGTGGCGCGTGAGAGCAGTCTTATGGTTTCAAACCATGAGTTGCTATGACGCCACTCTTAGCAAACCTGAAGGAGAGCAAGATGCCGAACAGGCACAAGCTTTTCATAAAATGGATACCTTGTTTAAGGCTGCTCTCTTGAGTGTTCTTGGTGAGAACATAGTTGATGCTTATGCGTCAATTGATAATGGAAAAGATATGTGGGGCCTTTTCGAGGCCAAGTTAGGGGTCTCGGATGCCGCCTGAGCTGTACATCATGGAGCAATTCTATGATTACAGGATGGTGAAGAGAGCTCCGTGGTTGAGCAGGCTCATGAGATACAGTCATTTGCTAGAGAACTTGAGCACTTCAATTGCATGCTACCGGACAAGTTTGTTGTCGGGGGTATCATCACTAAGCTTCCTCCTTCATGGAGGAACTTTGCTACCTTACTGAAGCATAAGAGACAAGAGTTTTTCGTTAGGATCTCATTGGTACTCTTGATGTGGAAGAAAAGGCGAGAGCAAAGGACACACGTGCTCGAGGTATTGAGGAGGATCTAGTGCCAACTGCAGTACAGAAGAAAAACTTCTAGTCCCACAAGTTCAAGAACAAGGGCAAGCTTGATGGTAAAGCAAAGTTTGATGGGAAGAACAAGGCTGTACAACACACGAACTTCAAGAAGAAGAGTGACAAGAAGAAAGGTGCTTGTCATGTGTGTGGAGATCCTGATCATTGGGCTCCTAGTTGCCCCAATCGCTATGACAAGCGTCATCCTGGGAAAGGCGGCAAGACCGCTAATGTTGTCATTGGAGACATTGACATGAAGGATGCTGGGTATGGTATATTTCCCACTATTCTTTCAGTATGTCATTCTCCTGATTGGTTGATTGACACGGGTGCTAATGTGCATGTATGCGGTGATATTTCCATGTTTTCGTCTTATCAGACCGCAGGGACTTCCACCGTGCTGATGGGAAATGGTTCAAGTGCTTCTGTTCGTGGTGTTGGCATGGTCGATCTGAAGTTTACTTCGGGGAAGATCGTGCGGCTGAAGAACGTGCATTATGTCCCTTCTGTCAATAAAAATCTTGTTAGCGGATCTCTTCTGTGTAGAGATGGCTATAAGCTTGTCTTTGAGTCGAATAAATTTGTAATATCCAAGTATGGAACCTTTGTTGGTAAAGGCTATGAGTTAGGAGGTCTGTTTCATTTATCCTTATCAGACGTTTGCAATAAAGTTGTTAATCATATTTGCAACAATAGTGAATCAAATGTGTGGCATTCACGTCTTTGTCATGTTAACTTTGGTTGCATGTCGCGACTAGCGAAGTTGAACTTAATCCCTAGTTTCACCGCTTCAAGGGATCTAAGTGTCAAGTGTGTGTGCAAGCTAAGCAACCACGTAAGTCTCATGTGCCTGCGGAAACGAGAAATTTTGCACCACTAGAACTTATACATTCAGATCTATGTGAAATGAATGGTGTTTTGACAATAGGTGGAAAGAAATATTTCATGACGTTAATTGATGACTCCACTAGATACTGCCGTGTGTATCTTCTGAAATCTAAGGATGAGGCTTTGAACTTTTTCAAGATCTATAAAGCTGAAGTGGAAAACCAACTTGATCGGAAAATCAAGAGGCTTAGGTCCGACCGTGGTGGAGAATATTTTTCCAATGATTTTGATGGCTTTTGTGCGGAACATGGTATAATCCATGAGAGGACGCCTCCCTACTCACCTTAGTCAAATGGGATGGCCGAAAGAAAGAAGCGTACTCTAACTGATTTTGTTAACGCCATGTTAGACACATCGGGTCTCTCCAAGGTATGGTGGGGGGAGGCGATATTGACAGCATGTCATGTCCTAAATCGAGTCCCCACAAAGAACAAAGAGATAACTCCATTCGAGGAATGGGAAAAGAAAAGGTTAAAACTCTTGTATCTGAGAACATGGGGTTGTTTGGCGAAAGTCAATGTTCCAATTCCAAAGAAGCGGAAGCTTGGACCAAAGGCGTGGATTGTGTTTTCTGGGATATGCTTTTCATAGCATTGGCTATAGATTCTTGGTTGTAAAATCTGAGGTACCGACATGCAACTCGATGCGATCATGGAGTCGAATGATGTAACTTTCTTTGAAGATATCTTTCCCATGAAGGATATGGCTACCTCATCTAATCAGGAGATGCCTAGTTCATCGAATCAGGAACCAGTTACAATTACCGAACCTGCCATTTCGATGGAACACTTTGAAAGTTCTGTGGAGGAGAACAATGAAGTTCCTACTAGGAATAAGAGACAAAGGACTGCAAAGTCCTTTGGTGATGATTTTCTTGTATATCTCATAGATGACACTCCTAGTTCGATTTCAGAGGCCTATGCATCCGAAGATGCTGACTACTGGAAGGAAGCGGTTAAATGGCGAGATGGATTCCATCTTGGCGAATGAAACTTGGGAGATAACTGATCGTCCTTATGGGTGCAAACCTATAGGATGCAAATGGGTATTCAAGAAGAAGCTTAGGCCTGATGATACTATTGAAAAGTACAAGGCTCGGCTCGTGGCTAAGGGTTATACCCAAAAGGAAGGTGAAGACTTCTTTGATACTTACTCACCTGTGGCTCGACTGACCAGTATTCGAGTTCAACTTTCACTAGCTGCCTCGCATGGTCTTCGCGTTCATCAAATGGATGTTTAGACTGCTTCCCTAAATGGAGAGTTGGACGAGGAAATTTATATGGAACAACCAGATGGGTTTGTAATAGATGGTCAGGAAGGAAAAGTGTGCAAGTTGCTAAACTCTTTGTATGGACTCAAGCAAGCACCCAAACAGTGGCATGAGAGGTTCGAAAGAACTTTAACAACTGCATGCTTTGTTGTGAACGAAGCTGACAAATGTGTGTACTATCGGCATGGTTGGGGCGAGGTAGTTATGATTTGCTTGTATGTTGATGACATACTGATTTTTGGAACAAATCTGAATGTTATTAAGGAGGTCAAGGATTTCCTATCTCGTTGGTTTGAGATGAAGGATTTAGGAGTGGCTGATGTCATTCTGAACATCAAGTTGTTGAGAGACGATGATGGTGGGATTACATTGCTTCAATCTCACTATGTGGAAAAGATCTTGAGTCGCTTTGGCTACAGTGACCGCAAGCCCTCTCCAACACCATATGATGCTAGTGTGTTGCTTCGAAAGAATTGAAGAATTGCTAGAGACCAATTGAAATATTCTTAGATTATTGGTTCGCTTATGTACTTAGCCAGTGCTACAAGACCTGACATCTCTTTTGCTGTTAGCAAACTAAGCCGGTTTGTCTCAAAACCAGGAGATGTGCATTGGAAAGCTCTAGAGAGAGTTTTGAGTTATTTGAAATGCACTGCGAATTATGGAATTCACTACAATGGGCACCCAAAGCTGCTTGAAGGGTATAGTGACTCAAACTGGATCTCAGATGCTGATGAGATAAAGGCCACGAGCGGATATGTGTTCACTCATGGAGGTGGAGTTGTTTCTTGGAAGTCTTGCAAGGCAGACCATCTTAACGAGGTCAACAATGGAAGCAGAACTCACGGCACTAGATACGCCTACGGTCGAAGCAGATTGGCCACGGCTCTTGAATGACTTACCGGTAGTTGAGAAACCTGTACCGGGTATCCTTATGAACTGTGACAATCAAACTATGATCACTAAAGTGAGCAGCTCAAAGGATAACATGAAGTCATCAAGACACGTTCAGACAAGGTTAAAGTCTGTCAGAAAAATGAAAAACTCCGGAGTTATTGCATTGGGTTATATCCAAACGTCTAAAGATCTGGCAGATCCTTTTACTAAGGGTCTATCATGCAATGTGATAGATAATGCATCGAGGGAGATGGGTATGAGACCCACAATATGAGTTGTTCACAGTGGTAACCTATTCTTTGTGATCGGAGATCCCGTGAATTAGATGTGGAAGACAAGCTGTTGTTCAACTGGGAGGAGAGTACCCTTACTGTTAAGATGCAATACTCTCCTAATCTACATGGCAGGTTGATGTATATCTTAATGTGTTCTCAGTGGCTCTTTGAAGAAGAGATGTTGTCCTGCAGAACATCTTTTGAAGAACGCACGTATATGATTCTGATTGTTAAACGTCGCAATCTATGAGAGTAGGGTTCTCTCTAGTAAACTCATGAAAGGTCACGGAGTATGATGCATAAGCTCCACCCGCGGGGAAGACCCACGGTAGCCACGTATCGGTTAAGGCTTTATGTGAAGCTAGATTCGCAGAAAACTTGCAGTTCAAGGCCCAATCCGTTGTTCAAGTTGCTTACTAGTGTAGCATAGAGTTCTAGGTGGAAGTTCAACTTAGGTCTCACTTGCAGTGCGGTATATAAAACAGTGTTTGGAACCAAAGGCAAATTTTTGTGTGCCTCTGGGATCTGGTGGGGGATTGCTGGAATTTAGTCTATTTTGGGCAGCCCAATAACTATTTCAGAAATTCCAAATAAATCCTAGAGGCCTGAGGGAGTCCTGGATTAGGGGGTGTCCGGATGGCCGGACTATAGCCTTTGGCCGGACTCCTGGACTAGTAAGATACAAGATTGAAGACTTCGTCCCATGTTCGGATGGGACTTTCCTTGGCGTGGAAGGCAAGCTTGGCGATACAGATATGTAGATCTCCTACCATTGTCACCAACTCTGTGTAACCCTAACCCTCTTCGGTGCCTATATAAACCGGAGGGTTTTAGTCCGTAGGACGAGCAACAATCATACCATAGGCTAGATTCTAGGGTTTATCCTCTCTGATCTCGTGGTAGATCTACTCTTGTACTACCCATATCATCAATATTAATCAAGCAGGAGTAGGGTTTTACCTCCATCGAGAGGGCCCTAACCTGGGTAAAAACATCGTGTCCCTTGTCTCCTGTTACCATCTGCCTAGATGCACAGTTCGGGACCCCCTACCCGAGATCCACCGGTTTTGACACCAACATTGGTGCTTTCATTGAGAGTTCCTCTGTGTCGCCATCCTTAGGCCCGATGGCTCCTCCGATCGTCAACGATGATGCAGTCCAGAGTGCGACTTTTCTCCCCGTCAGATCTTCGTATTCGGCGGCTTTGCACTGCGGGCCAATTCGCTTGGCCATATGGAGCAGATTGAAAGCTACACCCTTGGCCATCAGGTCAGATTTGGAAGTTTGAACTACATGGCTGACGTCCGCGGAGACTCGATCTTCGACGGGTTCGAGCCACAGCCAAGCGCGCCGCACTGTCACGAGGGGCATGATCTAGCTCTGCTGCCGAACAGTGTCCTGGAGGCTGCACAAGTGTCCGCTCCGACCCTTAGCTTGGAGCCGACTGCGCCGATCGAGGACGGGTGGCTGGACACCGCCTCGGGGGCTGCGATCTCTACGACGGTTGAGCCGTACACCTACCCTGTCCTTTGCGAAGCTCGTGACTCCAAGGTGTCGGACTCCTCTCTGGACTCCGAACCTTCCGCGCCCCTGCCAATCGAATCCGAATGGGCGCCGATCATGGAGTTCACCGCCGCGGACATCTTTCAGCACTCGCCCTTTGGTGACATCCTGAATTCACTAAAGTCTCTCTCTTTATCAGGAGAGCCCTAGCCGGACTACGGTCAGCAAGGTTGGGACGCGGACGACGAAGAAATTCAGTGCCCACCCACCACCCACTTCGTAGCCACTGTCGATGATTTAACCGACATGCTCGACTTCGACTCCGAAGACATCGACGGTATGGACGACGATGTAGGAGAGGAACATGAACCAGCACCTATAGGGCACTGGAGAACCACCTCATCTCACGATGTATACATGGTGGATACACCTAAAGGAAGCGACGACGAGGAACAACGGGACGCTACGAAGGATCATTCCCTCGAAGAGCAGTCAAAAGACAATAGCCATACAGACCCACCCATGAAGCAGGGCGAACCGGTGGACGACGAACATGCTATCGAGCAACCGTCCGAACAGGACAACCTGGATAAACAACCCGTTCCCGACGAAGATAACAGTCCGGACGATCTCACGCCGGACAAGTTGCTGGAGCAGAAGAACCTCCACAAAAGGCTCGTCGCCACTGCACGTAGCCTGAAAAAGCAGAAGTGGAAGCTCAAAACAGCGGAAGATGCACTCAGAATCAGATGGAGAAAAGTACTCAACACAAGAGACAAATACGGCTGACGATCGCCGAACAAAGAGCTACCCAAAGCGAAAACTACTGCCCGAATTTGATGAGGAGGCCGTAGAGCCCGCGCAATCAAAAAACAAGGAGGCCACCCGGTCGGATGGACGACCCCATGGCAAAAAGAGAACGGCAAACGGCGCCGTACACAAGCCGGCACGCGATCCGCACAGGGATTCACATCAAAAAATGGCCCAGTTAGATCTATCTACGGGCCAAGAAAGCAAGCTCTAGTAAGCAATGCAACACATCAAGTATCCGAACATCACGGTACACCTAAATATAGGGGGGTGCCGCACACCCCCTATGTTTCACCGATGAGGTGCTGGATTATGAATTTCAAATGATTCAACCCCGTAAACATAGAGGCATACGACGGAACAACAGACCTCGAGTGCGGATTGAGGATTACATCCTCCACATACACATGGCTAGAGGAGATGATCTCCACGCCATAAAATACTTACCCTCAAGCTCAAAGGGCCAGCCCGGCATTGGCTTAAAAGCCTTCCCGAAAACACCATTGGAAGTTGGGAGGAGCTTGAGGATGCTTTTCGGGCAAATTTTCAAGGGACCTATGTCCGACCTCCGGATGCCAATGATTTAAGTCACATAACTCAACAACCCGAGAGTCAGCCGGAAATTTTGGAACAGATTCCTGACTAGAAAGAACCAAATAGTCGACTGTCCGGACGCTGAAGCCTTAGCAGCTTTCAAACACAACGTCCGAGACGAATGGCTCGCCAGACACCTCGGCCAAGAAAAGCCAAGAACAATGGCCGCATTAACAAGCCTCATGACCCGCTTTTGCGTGGGAGAGGATAGCTGGCTAGCCAGATGCAGTACCAGCGACCCAAGTACATCCGTAGTCAGGGATGGAAACGGGAAACCACGACGCAGCAAGGACCAGCGTCGGACCAAGGGAAACAACCCGAAGAGCACGGCAGTCAATGCCGGATTCAAAAGCTCTCGGCAGAATCATAAAAAGCTGCCCCTTAAGGATAACAAGGACGAGCTATCTAACTTAAACAAAATCTTGGACAAGATATGCCAAATCCACAGTACTCCCGGGAAGCCTGCAAACCATACCCACAGAGATTGTTGGGTCTTCAAGCAGTCCGGCAAACTCAACGCCGAACACAAGGGGCTCGACACACCAAGCGAGGACGATGACGAACCCCACAAGTAGAGCACCGAAAAACAAAAGAATTTCCCATAAGAAATCAAAACAGTAAACTCACTTCACGTGACAAAAGGGAAAAATAGAGCGGCGCCCATAGAGGTACGCGCCATACGGCCTATCCCGGAGGAGTCCCGCCACTGGTTGTTAAAACCAATCACCTTCGACCATCAGGATTACTCTAGAAGTATACGGAATGCAGGTTGGACTGCCTTGATATTAGATCCGATAATTGGCGGACTCCAATTTACACAAGTCCTAATGGACGGCGGCAGTGATCTAAACCTGCTATATCAGGACACAATCCGCAAAATGGGGATAGACCCAACCAAATTTCGCCACAGCAACACTTCCTTTCAAGGGGTAATGCCAGGCCCATATGCCCATTGTACGGGCTCTCTACGGCTAGAAGTTGTGTTCGGCTCACCCGACAACTTCTGCCGTGAAAAGTTAACCTTCCACCTCGCCCCATTTACAAGTAGCTATCAAGCACTATTGGGACGCGAAGCTACGCCGCTTTAACGCAATACTGCATTATGCATCTCTTACACTTAAAATGCCCGGTCCACGCGGCATCATCTCGTTAAAGGGAAACATTGAGGGTTCCTCGAGTCCGGAAAATTGTGCGGTTGCCTTGACAGCCACACAATAAACCGGCTTCACCAATACAAGCACTTAGACAGGTCGTCCAGACCCCGGACACGGCTGGACTAGTCCGGCGTAAACATAAAAGGGTTTACTAGACGCATACCCCCATGCAAGGGGCTCCGCGCATGCACAACAAGAGACAATAAAGCTCAATTTTATTCATTTTTTGAATTGTAATTCATTTATTTAATATAACGTACATTTTCGCACGATCTTTTTCAACTAAGTTCCTCTATTTTACAGATGAACACCGTGCTACACCCGTCCAGGATACGGCACAACGGAGGCACAGGCGCAGACGTGCAGTAGGGACCCGTTGCAAGGATTCTTTTCAGATTAAGACCCTGCGTAAACCTTTTTTACTGTCTCTTGTTGATACACATCCCCCGGTTTCTTGCTATAACCAAGGAGGAGGCTGGCGTTTTGGCATAGGCCACGTCAGAATTTTGCACGTACCTGGACACCAGGGGCTTATTACCAAGGGCGTTGTTCGGCCCGTTTTTCATAAAGACCGAATACCTTAGGGAGTGTTCGGCGTCTCGAGTTAGGCCTTATATGCATCAGCTCCGAATCATGTCTTTGGTCAAATGTTGGGTTTGCCTGCTCCTGTGTTTTGCTGCCTTACGCCCGCTCTATCGGCTAATGCGGCACCAGGAGAACCATCTGCGATTGTGCCCGGTTCGCCAAAGCGAGCACCTCAAAGAGAGAAAGCCAAAACTGATCGTCATGATATAGCGTGAGACTGGTCAACCACTCGATGACCCGCTGGAATCTTTTGAATTCCTCCGCATTGATGAAGGGCCGTTTCCGGTCAGGGCACATACGCCGCCCAATTCGGGTGAGCGGTGCCCCTAGGGGCTATATAGTAGCCCCACTGTCGAACTCCTATGGCTAAGTGAAAGTGATAAAGCATTATAGTCTGGTTGCCTAGTTTGCTGCGCTATCACCTTCTTTGTAGGACCAAGACGTTGGATCAAGTGTGAAAAGGCGCTACGCAAACACCCCGCATTATATGCGTGGGGGCTGAAGCCAAAGACTGCCATCTTTCAGGTTACATACACATATACATTAACGACCCCACATGAGGTATTTTAATTCTTGAAGGCACAAGTATAAAAAGCTTTTATATTCCATCGAAACATTGTTTCCCAATAATACATGTTATTCGAACATAATATCCTTCGAGCACTACGTCTCTATTAAACGAGCGCCCTGCAGAACTTCCTGAAAATAGTGCTCGACAGGTACTCGGCTTCCGTCCGAATCTTGGGATGCAACATCGGTGGCCTTCATCTCCGCCCAGTATGTCTTGACACGGGCAAGAGCCATCCGCGCACCCTCTATGCATGCTGACCGCCTCATTGCTTTGATACGCGGCACCGCACCAAGGAACTGCTACACCAAGCCAAAGTAACTCTTCGACTCGGGCCTTTTCGGCCACAAATGAGTCACGACATCCTTCATGGCAAGTCCGGACAATCTATTCAGCTCCGCCCATTCGGCCAAACGATCGGCTAATGGAAGTGGACGCCTGATTACTGGAACTGCGACCAAAAAGCTCTTCCATCTCGTGATCCTTTTGATCTCCGAAGTGTTCGGCCGCGTCCGCAGCACTCACCGCCAAGTCCAGATAAGCATCCTCCGCACTCCACAGTCGGTCCAACTGAGCATATTTAGGATCCGTGAACTTCCTCCGCAGCGAAAGGGCTTTCCGGCGCGATATCTCGGCCCGACGTAGCTCCTCCTTCATAGCTCTCATTGCAGAGCGAGCATCCTTGGCCTCGGTGGTGGCCTTCTTCAGGTCCTCTTGCTCCGCTCGACCTTCTTTTTCAAGAAGCTCGCAGCGGTCAGTAGCATTCTTCAATTTCACGGCCATCTCGGCCATTTCCTTCTTGCTTCGGCAGTGAGCAGCCTGTTCGGCTTTTAGCTCTTCGGCCGCCTTTAAGGCAGCCGCATCACTTTTTCCAGCCTGCTCCTTGGCTCGGGCAAGCTCCGCCCAAAGGTTCTCCATGGCAGCGGCACCATCTGCATCAAGCATACATGTTGTAAGGCACGGGCATCAAGCTCCCTTACCAGGTGTCCGCGGAGAAGCTGCATACCTTGTGACTCGTCAAGCCGCTTATTCACAAGCACGATGTCGGCATCCGCCACGTCAAGTTGCCGCTTTAGTTCGGCAAATTCATCAGTCCGGCTAGCCACCGGAGGCTCCGCCACCTACATAGGAAGGGCGACATATTATAGCTGGGGTTATGATCCTCGGTACGCTGTCATTTTGACAACGCACCGAATCTCAAGGGCTACTATCTACACTGGGTGCATCTTATATATACGGAACCATAAAAAGGTACATCATTGCACGTACCTCAAAACCCGTCAGTAAACTCCTGGCGGCCTCGTACAACCCGCTTTCCACGGACGAAATTTTTTCAATCACCGTACCCATCAATGCACGGTGATCCTGTGAGATAGACACTCGCCCGAGCAGATCCTTCAACTCCTCCGACCGTGCACCAGGAGGTGCCGGACTCGCCTGATGGCCTTTTTCGAAGGCCGGACAAGGAGGGCTTTGGGGGACCCTATGACCGCCCTCCGCCCCTGCCGGATTCGGAGAAACCCTCCGCGACGACACCTCAGGATCGTCCGCCTCGCTAGGCGGTATGGCAGGGGGAGGCGTTCCGCTCTCCATCATCTCCGGACGAAGATCCTCAAGACGAGCTCACTGAGAAGGGCTGAGATCCGAACTACAAGGTAAAATTTCGGTCATCTTCAGAAATAAAACAGGGATGTCTCTTATTTTAAAACTCCCTCTCTACTTAAGGCTCATTGGAGGCTGATCTCCTTGGGAAATAGTGCGGCCGGGGCATCTCCGGCCACAGGACCCTCTGGCGAAGATTTCTTCCCGCCTCGAGGCCTTGGTCTCCGGATCTTGAGGCGGTCCTCTTCTCCCCTTGGATGGAGGGATTCTCGATCCCTCCTTTCTTGATAACCTCCTTCGCAGAGGCAGTAGCTTCCTTGTTCCCCCCTTCGCCTTCTTCCAAAGGCGCAACCTCCAGCATCTTGGTTAACACGGGATCCGGCGTGGTCTCAGGGAGGGGGGCCGGACACCTGATCAGTTTTGCTTTCGCTATCCACTCCTGTTTAAGGGACAGCTCTTTTAAGGGCAAGTTTATGATAAATATACGGATAGCGTGTCCGGGTACAGGACTACTTACTTGAGTATCCGGGCGATTGCAGCTCAGACCTGCGTCCTCGGTCAAGTCCGGACACATTGCTTGTGATCCGAAGAACAGTTTGTACATCTTCACGGGCGCGCCCATAAAATGTTGGAGAGCTCGTGGTCCCTCCGGAATGAACTCCTACAGGCGGAGGGGGCGACGTTTGCAAGGCAGGATGCGACAAATCAGCATGAACTGCGCTACTACGACCAGATTGATCTCTCTCTAGGAGGTCTTGAATATGGCCCTGCAACAAGGGCACGTCCTTGGACGGCCCCCAGTCAAGCCCTATATTGACCCATGATGCCAGCCGCGGTGGAGGACCCGAGCGAAAGGCAGGTGGTGCCACCCATTTGGTGCCCCTGGGAGCTGTGATATAAAACCACTCTTGTTGCCATAGACTGAGCTCCTCTTGAAAATAGCCCTCGGGCCATGAAGCGTCAGCATTCTTGCTTATAACAGCCCCTTCGCACTCTGTCTGTTGCCCCTTGATCATCTTCGGCTCCACCTTGAAGGTCTTGAGCCACAATCCGAAGTGAGAGGTAATGCGGAGGAAGGCTTCGCATACGACGATGAACGATGGGATGTGGAGGATGGACTCCGGATCCAAGTGGTGAAATTCCAGCCCGTAATAAAACATGAGCCCCCTCACGAAGGGGTCCGTCAGGAAGCTTAGCCCCCGAAGGAAGTGAGACGTGAACACCATGCTTTCACCGGGCTTGGGAGTGGGATAACCTGCCCTTGGGCAGGCAGCCTATGCGAGATTTCGCCGGTTAGATACCTGGCACCTCTTAGCTTTAGGACGTCTTCTTCTGTGATGGAGGAAGGCATCCACCGGCCATGAAGGTCGGAGCCGGACATCATCGAAGGTCCGAAGCGCCTGAATCTGGATCTTTGGGTGTTGAAACTCGAGGCGAGGGGCGGATTCGATTGAGATTGAGAAAAAGGAGCGGGGCCTTGGTCTCTTTATAAAGAGGTTGAATACCAGGAGCCCTCCCCGTGACCGTTCGGGACTCGCCTTCGATGGAGGAGGCTTGCCAATGGGCACGACTGGGTTACCCACGCCCGTATTAATGAGAATCCCGGAATAAGGGGACACAATCTCTGCTTTGACAAGAAGTGCCAAGGAAACCGCCTCGCTAAACGCGCTGAGGTGGGACAGTAAAAACGATTCGAATAAAGGCTTGGCCGTGGTGTGATATCACACTGCGGAATACGTCAGCTGATTGAACTTGTGTAAATGTTATTCTCTCTACGGTGGTATGTGGAACTTATTTTGCAGAGCCGGACACTATCCTTGTGTTCAAAATCTTCTATGAAGTATTCGGAGGAGGAACCCGCCTTGCAATGCCGAAGACAATATGCACGCCAGACTCGTCGTCATTGAAGCCTGGTTCAGGAGCTACTGAGGGAGTCCTGGATTAGGGGGTGTCCGGATGGCCGGACTATAGCCTTTGGTCGGACTCCTAGACTATGAAGATACAAGATTGAAGACTTCGTCCCTGTCCGGATGGGACTTTCCTTGGCGTGGAAGGAAAGCTTGGCGATACGGATATGTAGATCTCCTACCATTGTAACCGACTGTGTGTAACCCTAACCCTCTTCGGTGCCTATATAAACCGGAGGGTTATAGTCCGTAGGACGAACAACAATCATACCATAGGCTAGCTTCTAGGGTTTAGCCTCTCACGATCTCGTGGTAGATCTACTCTTGTACTACCCATATCATCAATATTAATCAAGCATGAGTAGGGTTTTACCTCCATCGAGAGGGCCCGAACCTGGGTAAAAACATCGTGTCCCTTGTCTCCTGTTACCATCCGCCTAGACGCACAGTTCGGGACCCCCTACCCGAGATCCGCCGGTTTTGACACCGACAAGGCCCACTTAGCCCATTTGTGCAAGGCAAGGGATACTACTAGAGTTTAGTCCCACATTGCTAGTTTAGTGGGAGTTGGACCTCCTTATAAAGGAGGTTCTTTCCCCACTTGTACGAGCATGAGAACAAGAGGGATATTCACGCGCGCTCCTCCTCCGCCGCCCGCCTCGCCATGCCTCGCCTCGACACGACGTGCCGCGGGTTTCGTGAATGAGCCGAGCCGATATCTAAATTTTTGCCACGCACTACGGGTATACGAAAGGTCACACGGAAGCTGAAAAGGATTTTGCGAAAGTGGAGTTCGAATGTGAACGGTGCAGCCCTTCGGCTGCTGGCTGTTCGCTTCTCCTTCGTCTCTTCGTTTCGCCTCCCGTCGCTGCCCTCTCGCCTCCTTCTCTTGCGCCTATAAAAGGGAGGTCGCTCCTCCCAGAGAAATGCACCAGAACTTCTCCTTCCTCTCGCCACCGGTTCCATTCTCTGCGCTGCTGCTTTCTTCCTCATCCCGGCTTATGGCGTGCACATGAGTCGGCAAGAGGGCCTCCAAAACAGCACCTTTTGAGTCCTGTCACGGGAGAAGGGCGATAAGGTTTTTGGGAGCGCTTCTGCGACCATCGACTTCTTCGTCACGGACGCCCTGGACTCCGACGACTACTTCCCCGACGACGACTACTTCCCCGACGTCGACAACCTCCTCGACGACATGGAGGACACCGACCCCAAGTCCAGTGCCTCTGCTCCGGCTGCTGTCCAGTACGTGTTCTTGTTTTTTCTGTTAGAAGTCCTGCAACAGTTCCTTATTCTAGTGTTTGCTCTAGACATGTTAGGCTCTACTTCATATATGCATCTTGATCTGTTGTCTGCTCTAGAGATGATCGGTTCTAGCTCATATATGCAGATATTGTTTATCTTCTCTTTGTCAAACCGCATGGCTTTTATCATTGCTATACTAGTCATGCTTTATCTAGTGTTTCTGTTAATAAAATCATTTGGTAAATTGTTCATATTTCCAACAATCCAAAAACCTTATTATAGGCAATTTACACCAAGTGGTTTTGCTGCTTCCATGAGACCTCCTATGTTTGAGGGTATCCACTATAAGAGTTGGCGCGTGAGAGCAGTCTTATGGTTTCAAACCATGAGTTGCTATGACGCCACTCTTGGCAAACCTGAAGGAGAACAAGATGCCCAACAGGCACAAGCTTTTCAGAAAATGGATACCTTGTTTAAGGCTGCTCTCTTGAGTGTTCTTGGTGAGAACATAGTTGATGCTTATGCGTCAATTGATAATGGAAAAGATATGTGGGGCCTTTTCGAGGCCAAGTTTGGGGTCTCGGATGCCGCACCGAGCTGTACATCATGGAGCAATTCTATGATTACAGGATGGTGAAGAGCGCTCCGTGGTTGAGCGGGCTCATGAGATACTGATCATTTGCTAGAGAACTTGAGCACTTCAATCGCATGCTACTGGGACAAGTTTGTTGCTGGGGGTATCATCACTAAGCTTCCTCCTTCATGGAGGAACTTTGCTACCTTACTGAAGCATAAGAGACAGGAGTTTTCCGTTCCAGATCTCATTGGTACTCTTGATGTGGAAGAAAAGGTGAGAGCAAAGGACACACGTGCTCGTGGTATTGGGGGAGGATCTAGTGCCAATCTGGTACAGAAGAAAAACTTCCAATCCCGCAAGTTCAAGAACAAGGGCAAGCTTGATGGTAAAGCAAAGTTTGATGGGAAGAACAAGGCTGTACAACACACGAACTTCAAGAAGAAGAGTGACAAGAAGAAAGGTGCTTGTCATGTGTGTGGAGATCCTGATCATTGGGCTCCTAGTTGCCCCAATCGCTATGACAAGCGTCATCCTGGGAAAGGCGGCAAGACCGCTAATGTTGTCATCGGAGAAACTGACATGAAGGATGCTGGGTATGGTATATTTCCCACTATTCTCTCAGTATGTCATTCTCCTGATTGGTTGATTGACACGTGTGCTAATATGCATGTATGCGGTGATATTTCCATGTTTTCGTCTTATCAGACCGCAGGGACTTCCACCGTGCTGACGGGCAATGGTTCAAGTGCTTCTGTTCATGGTGTTGGCACGGTCGATTTGAAGTTTACTTCGGGGAAGATCGTGCGGCTGAAGAACGTGCATTATGTCCCTTCCGTCAATAAAAATCTTGTTAGCGGATATCTTTTGTGTAGAGATGGCTATAAGCTTGTCTTTGAGTCGAATAAATTTGTAATATCCAAGTATGGAACCTTTGTTGGTAAAGGCTATGAGTCAGGAGGCCTGTTTCGTTTATCCTTATCAGACGTTTGCAATAAAGTTGTTAATCATATTTGGAACAATAGTGAATCAAATGTGTGGCATTCACGTCTTTGTCATGTTAACTTTGGTTCCATTTCGCGACTAGCGAAGTTGAACTTAATCCCTAGTTTCACCACTGTCAAGGGATCTAAGTGTCAAGTGTGTGTGCAAGCTAAGCAACCATGTATGTCTCATGTGACTGCGGAAACAAGAAATCTTGCACAACTAGAACTTATACATTGAGACCTATGTGAAATGAATGGTGTTTTGACAAAAGGTGGAAAGAAATATTTCATGACGTTAATTGATGACTCCACTAGATACTGCCGTGTGTATTTTCTGAAATCTAAGGATGAGGCTTTGAACTTTTTCCAGATCTATAAAGCTGAAGTGGAAAACCAACTTGATCAAAATATGAAGAGGCTTAGTTCCGACCGTGGTGGAGAGTATTTTTCCAATGAATTTGATGTTTTTTGTGCGGAACATGGTATAATCCATGAGAGGACGCCTCCCTACTCGCCTCAGTCAAATGGGGTGGCCGAAAGAAAGAACCGTACTCTAACTAATTTGGTTAACGCCATGTTAGATACATCGGGTCTCTCCACGGCGTGGTGGGGGGGGGCGATATTGACAGCATGTCATGTCCTAAACCGAGTCCCCACAAAGAACAAAGAGATAACTCCATTCGAGGAATGGGAAAAGAAAAGGTTAAAACTCTCGTATCTGAGAACATGGGGTTGTTTGGCGAAAGTCAGTGTTCCAATTCCAAAGAAGCGGAAGCTTGGACCAAAGACCGTGGATTGTGTTTTCCTGGGATATGCTTTTCATAGCGTTGGCTATAGATTCTTGGTTGTAAAATCTGAGGTACCTGACATGCATGTCGGTATGATCATGGAGTCGAATGATGTGACTTTCTTTGAAGATATCTTTCCCATGAAGGATATGGCTACCTCATCTAATCAAGAGATGCCTAGTTCATCGAATCAGGAACTAGTTACAATTACCGAACCTGCCATTTCGATGGAACACGTTGAAAGTTTTGTGGAGGAGAACAATGAAGTTCCTACTAGGAGCAAGAGACAGAGGACTGCAAAGTCCTTTGGTGATGATTTTCTTGTGTATCTCATAGATGACACTCCTAGTTCTATTTCAGAGGCCTATGCATCTGAAGATGCTGACTACTGGAAGGAAGCGGTTAAATGGCGAGATGGATTCCATCTTGGCGAATGAAACTTGGGAGATAACTGATCGTCCTTATGGGTGCAGACCTATAGGATGCAAATGGGTATTCAAGGAGAAACTTAGGCCTCATGGTACAATTGAAAAGTACAAGGCTCGGCTCGTGGCTAAGGGTTATACCCAAAAGGAAGGTGAAGACTTCTTTGATACTTACTCACCTATGGCTCGACTGACCACTATTCGAGTTCTACTTTCACTAGCTGCCTCGCATGGTCTTCTCGTTCATCAAATGGATGTTAAGACTGCTTTCCTAAATGGAGAGTTGGACGAGGAAATTTATATGGAACAACCAGATGGGTTTGTAATACATGGTTAGGAAGGAAAAGTGTGCAAGTTGCTAAACTCTTTGTATGGACTCAAGCAAGCACCCAAATAGTGGCATGAGAAGTTCGAAAGAACTTTAACAGCTGCAGGCTTTGTTGTGAACGAAGCTGACAAATGTGTGTACTATCGCCATGGTGGGGGCGAGGTAGTTATGCTTTGCTTGTATGTTGATGACATACTGATTTTTGGAACAAATCTGAATGTTATTAAGGAGGTCAAGGATTTCCTATCTCGTTGTTTTGAGATGAAGGATTTAGGAGTGGATGATGTCATTCTGAACATCAAGTTGTTGAGAGACGATGATGGTGGGATTACATTGCTTCAATCTCACTATGTGGAAAAGATCTTGAGTCGCTTTGGCTACAGTGACTGCAAGCCCTCTCCAACACCATATGATGCTAGTGTGTTGCTTCGAAAGAATTGAAGAATTGCTAGAGACCAATTGAAATATTCTCAGATTATTGGTTCGCTTATGTACTTAGCCAGTGCTACAAGACCTGACATCTCTTTTGCTGTTAGCAAACTGAGCCGGTTTGTCTCAAAACCAGGACATGTGCATTGGAAAGCTCTAGAGAGAGTTTTGCGTTATTTGAAAGGCACTACGAATTGTGGAATTCACTACAATGGGCACCCAAAGGTGCTTGAAGGGTATAGTGACTCAAACTGGATCTCAGATGCTGATGAGATAAAGGCCACGAGCGGATATGTGTTCACTCATGGAGGTGGCGCTGTTTCTTGGAAGTCTTGCAAGCAAACCATCTTAAGGAGGTCAACAATGGAAGCAGAACTCACACACTAGATACGCCTATGGTCGAAGCAGATTGGCCGGGCTCTTGAATGACTTACGGTAGTTGAGAAACCTGTACCGGTATCCTTATGAACTGTGACAATCAAACTGTGATCACTAAAGTGAGCAGCTCAAAGGATAACATAAAGTCATCAAGACATGTTCAGAGAAGGTTAAAGTCCGAGGAAAAATGAAAAACTCCGGAGTTATTGCATTGGATTATATCCAAACGTCTAAAAATCTGGCAGATCCTTTTACTAAGGGTCTATCACGCAATGTGATAGATAATGTATCGAGGGAGATGGGTATGAGACCCACAATATGAGTTGTTCACAGTGGTAACCTAGTCTTTGTGATCGGAGATCCCGTGAATTAGATGTGGAAGACAAGTTGTTGGTCAACTGGGAGGAGAGTACCCTTACTGTTAAAATACCACTCCATGAAGATGCAATACTCTCCAAATCTGCATGGCAGGTTGATGTATATCTTAATGTGTTCTAAGTGGCTCTTTGAAGCAGAGATGTTGTCCTGCAGAACATCTTTTGAAGAACGCACATATATGAGTCTGATTGTTAAACATCGCAATCTATGAGAGTAGGGTTCTCTCTAGTAAACTCATGAAAGGTCACGGAGTATGACGCATATGCTCCACCCGCGGGGAAGACCCACGGTAACCACGTATCGGTCAAGGCTTTATGTGAAGCTAGATTCGCAAAAAACTTGCAGTTCAAGGCCCAGTCCACTGTTCAAGTTGCTTACTACTGTAGCATAGAGTTCTACGTGGAAGTTCAACTTAAAAGTCTCCACTGCAGTACTGACATATAAAACAGTGTTTGGAACCAAAGGCAAATTTCTGTGTGCCTCTGGGATCTGGTGGGCGATTGCTGGAATTTAGTCTATTTTGGGCAGCCCAATAACTATTTCAGAAATTCCTAATAAATCCTAGAGGCCCACTTAGCCCATTTGTGCAAGGCAAGGGATACTACTAAAGTTTAGTCCCACATTGCTAGTTTAGTGGGAGTTGGACCTCCTTATAAGGGAGGTTCTTTCCCCACTTGTACGAGCATGAGAACAAGAGGGATATCAACGCGCGCTCCTCCTCCGCCGCCCGCCTCGCCATGCCACGCCACGCCACGCCACGCCGCACCTCGTCACGACGCGCCGCGGGTTGTGGGAATGAGCCGATCCGATATCTAAATTTTTGCCACGCACTACGGGTATACGAAAGGTCACACGGAAGCTGAAAAGATTTTTGCGAAAGTGGAGTTCGATTGCGAAAGGTTCATCGCTTCGGCTGCTAGTTGTTCGTTTCGCCTCCTGTCGCTGCCCTTTCGCCTCTTTCTCTTGCGCCTATAAAAGGGAGGTCGCTCCTCTCAGAGAGATGCACCAGAACTTCTCCTTCCTCTCGCCACCGGTTCCATTCTCTGCGCTGCTGCTGTCTTCCTCATCCCGGCTTGCGGCATGCACTGCGAGTCGGGACAAGAGGGCCTCAAACCGCACCTTTTGAGTCCTGTACGGGAGAAGGGTGATAAGGTTTTTGGGGAGCGCTCTGCGCGACTACTGACTTCTTCGTTACGGACGCCCCGGACTCCGACGACTACTTCCCCAACGACGACTACTTCCCGGACGTCGACAACCTCCTCGACGACATGGAGGACACCGACCCCAAGTCCAGTGCCTCTGCTCCGGCTGCTGTCCAGTACGTGTTCTTGTTTTTTCTGTTAGAAGTCCTGCAACAGTTCCTTGTTCTAGTGTTTGCTCTAGACATGTTAGGCTCTACTTCATATATGCATCTTGATCTACTGTCTGCTCTAGAGATGATCAGTTCTAGATCATATATGTAGATATTGTTTATCTTCTCTTTGTCAAACCGCGTGGCTTCTATCATTGCTATACTAGTCATGCTTTATCTAGTGTTTCTGTTAATAAAATCATTCGGTAAATTGCTCATATTTCCAACAATCCAAAAACCTTATTATAGGCAATTTACCCCAAGTGGTTTTGTTGCTTCCATGAGACCTCCTATGTTTAAGGGTATCCACTATAAGAGGTGGCGCGTGAGAGCAGTCTTATGGTTTCAAACCATGAGTTGCTATGACGCCACTCTTGGCAAACCTGAAGGAGAGCAAGATGCCCAACAGGCACAAGCTTTTCATAAAATGGATACCTTGTTTAAGGCTGCTCTCTTGAGTGTTCTTGGTGAGAATATAGTTGATGCTTATGCGTCAATTGATAATGGAAAAGATATGTGGGGCCTTTTCGAGGCCAAGTTTGGGGTCTCGGATGCGCAGACCGAGCTGTACATCATGGAGCAATTCTATGATTACAGGATGATCAAGAGCGCTCCGTGGTTGAGCGGGCTCATGAGATACGATCATTTGCTAGAGAACTTGAGCACTTCAATCGCATGCTACCGGACAAGTTTGTTGCCGGGGTATCATCACTAAGCTTCCTCCTTCATGGAGGAACTTTGCTACTCTTGAAGCATAAGAGACAGGAGTTTTCCGTTCCGGATCTCATTGGTACTCTTGATGTGGAAGAAAAGGCGAGAGCAAAGGACACACGTGCTCGTGGTATTGAGGGAGGATCTAGTGCCAATCTGGTACAGAAGAAAAACTTCCAGTCCCACAAGTTCAAGAACAAGGGCAAGCTTGATGGTAAAGCGAAGTTTGATGGGAAGAACAAGGTTGTACAACACACGAACTTCAAGAAGAAGAGTGATAAGAAGAAAGGTGCTTGTCATGTGTGTGGAGATCCTGATCATTGGGCTCCTAGTTGCCCCAATCGCTATGACAAGCTTCATCCTGGGAAAGGCAGCAAGACCGCTAATGTTGCCATTGAAGACATTGACATGAAGGATGCTGGGTATGGTATATTTCCCACTATTCTTTCAGTATGTCATTCTCCTGATTGGTTGATTGACACGAGTGCTAATATGCATGTATGCGGTGATATTTCCATGTTTTCGTCTTATCGCATCAGGGACTTCCACCGTGGCCGATGGGCAACTGTTCAAGTGCTTCGTTTCGTGGTGTTGGTACGCGGTCGATCTGAAGTTTACTTCGGGAAGATCGTATGCTGAAGAACGTGCATTATGTCCCTTCCGTCAATAATAATCTTGTTAGCGGATCTTTTCTATGTAGAGATGGCTATAAGCTTGTCTTTGAGTCGAATAAATTTGTAATATCCAAGTATGGAACCTTTGTTGGTAAAGGCTATGAGTCAGGAGGCCTGTTTCGTTTATCCTTATCGACGCTTGCAATAAAGTTGTTAATCATATTTGCAACAATAGTGAATCAAATGTGTGGCATTCACGTCTTTGTCATGTTAACTTTGGTTGCATGTCGCGACTAGCGAAGTTGAACTTAATCCCTAGTTTCACCACTGTCAAGGGATCTAAGTGTCAAGAGTGTGTGCAAGCTAAGCAACCACGTAAGTCTCATGTGACTGCGGAAACGAGAAATCTTGCACCACTAGAACTTATACATTCAGATCTATGTGAAATGAATGGTGTTTTGACAAAATGTGGAAAGAAATATTTCATGACGTTAGTTGATGACTCCACCAGATACTGTCATGTGTATCTTCTGAAATCTAAAGATGAGGCTTTGAACTTTTTCAAGATCTATAAAGCTGAAGTGGAACACCAACTTGATCGAAAAATCAAGAGGCTTAGGTCCGACCGTGGTGGAGAGTATTTTTCCAATGAATTTGATGCTTTTTGTGTGGAACATGGTATAATCCATGAGAGGACGCCTCCCTACTCGCCTCAGTCAAATGGGGTGGCCGAAAGAAAGAACCGTACTCTAACTGATTTGGTTAACGCCATGTTAGACACATCGGGTCTCTCCAACGCATGATGGGGGGAGGCGATATTGACAGCATGTCATGTCCTAAACCGAGTCCCCACAAAGAACAAAGAGATAACTCCATTCGAGGAACGGGAAAAGAAAAGGTTAAAACTCTCGTATCTGAGAACATGCGGTTGTTTGGCGAAAGTCAATGTTCCAATTCCAAAGAAGCGGAAGCTTGGACCAAAGACTGTGGATTGTGTTTTCCTGGGATATGCTTTTCATAGCATTGGCTATGGATTCTTGGTTGTAAAATTTGAGGTACCTGACATGCATGTCGGTATGATCATGGAGTCGAATGATGTGACTTTCTTTGAAGATATCTTTCCCATGAAGGATATGGCTACCTCATCTAATCAGGAGATGCCTAGTTCATCGAATCAGGAACCAGTTACAATTACCGAACCTGCCATTTTGATGGAACACTTTGAAAGTTCTGTGGAGGAGAACAATGAAGTTCCTACTAGGAGCAAGAGACAGAGGACTGCAAAGTCCTTTGGTGATGATTTTCTTGTGTATCTCATAGATGACACTCCTAGTTCGATTTCAGAGGCCTATGCATCTGAAGATGCTGACTACTGGAAGGAAGCGGTTCGTAGCGAGATGGATTCCATCTTGGCGAATGAAACTTGGGAGATAACTGATCGTCCTTATGGGTTCACACCTATAGGATGCAAATGGGTATTCAAGAAGAAGCTTAGGCCTGATGGTACTATTGAAAAGTACAAGGCTCGGCTCGTGGCTAAGGGTTATACCCAAAAGGAAGGTGAAGACTTCTTTGATACTTACTCACTTGTGGCTCGACTGACCACTATTCGAGTTCTAGTTTCACTAGCTGCCTCGCATGGTATTCTCGTTCATCAAATGGATGTTAAGACTGCTTTCCTAAATGGAGAGTTGGACGAGGAAATTTATATGGAACAACCAGATGGGCTTGTAATAGATGGTCAGGAAGGAAAAGTGTGCAACTTGCTAAAGTCTTTGTATGGACTCAAGCAAGCACCCAAACAGTGGCATGAGAAGTTCGAAAGAACTTTAACATGCAGAGCTTTGTTGTGAAGAACGGTGACAAATGTGTGTACTATCGCCATGGTGGGGCGAGGTAGTTATACTTTGCTTGTATGTTGATGACATACTGATTTTTGTAACAAATCTGAATGTTATTAAGGATGTCAATGAATTCCTAACTCGTTGTTTTGAGATGAATGATTTAGGAGTGGCTGATGTCATTCTGAACATCAAGTTGTTGAGAGACGATGATGGTGGGATTACATTGCTTCAATCTCACTATGTGGAAAAGATCTTGAGTCGCTTTGGCTACAGTGACTGCAAGCCCTCTCCAACACCATATGATGATAGTGTGTTGCTTGGAAAGAATTGAAGAATTGCTAGAGACCAATTGAAATATTCTCATATTATTGGCTCGTTTATGTACTTAGCCAGTGCTACAAGACCTGACATCTCTTTTGCTGTTAGCAAACTGAGCCGGTTTGTCTCAAAACCAGGAGATGTGCATTGGAAAGCTCTAGAGAGAGTTTTGCGTTATTTGAAAGGCACTGCCAATTGTGGAATTCACTACAATGGGCACCCAAAGGTGCTTGAAGGGTATAGTGACTCAAATTGGATCTCAGATGCTGATGAGATAAAGGCCACGAGCGGATATGTGTTCACTCATGGAGGTGGCGTTGTTTCTTGGAAGTCTTGCGAGCAGATCATCTTAACGAGGTCAACAATGGAAGCAGAGCTCACAGCACTAGATACAGCTACGGTCGAAGCAGATTGGCTTCGCCGACTATTGAATGACTTACCGGTAGTTGAGAAACCTATACCGGGTATCCTTATGAACTGTGACAATCAAACTGTGATCACTAAAGTGAGCAGCTCAAAGGATAACATGAAGTCATCAAGACACGTTCAGAGAAGGCTAAAGTCTGTCAGAAAAATGAAAAACTCCGGAGTTATTGCATTGGATTATATCCAAACGTTTAAAAATCTGGCAGATCCTTTTACTAAGGGTCTATCACGCAATGTGATAGATAATGCATCGAGGGAGATGGGTATGAGACCCACAACATGAGTTGTTCACAGTGGTAACCTATTCTTTGTGATCGGAGATCCCGTGAATTAGATGTGGAAGACAAGCTGTTGGTCAACCGGGAGGAGAGTACCCTTATCGTTAAAATACCACTCCATGAAGATGCAATACTCTCCAAATCTGCATGGCAGGTTGATGTATATCTTAATGTGTCCTAAGTGGCTCTTTGAAGCAGAGATGTTGTTCTGCAGAACATCTTTTGAAGAACGCACCTATATGAGTTTGATTGTTAAACGTCGCAATCTATGAGAGTAGGGTTCTCTCTAGAAAACTCATGAAAGGTCACGGAGTATGACGCATAAGCTCCACCCGCAGGGAAGACCCACGGTAACCACGTATCCGTCAAGGCTTTATGTGAAGCTAGATTCGCAGAAAACTTGCAGTTCAAGGCCCAGTCCACTGTTCAAGTTGCTTACTAGTGTAGCATAGAGTTCTAGGTGGAAGTTCAACTTAACAGTCTCCATTGCAGTACCGGTATATAAAACAGTGTTTGGAACCAAAGGCAAATTTTTGTGTGCCTCTGGGATCCGGTGGGGGATTGCTGGAATTTAGTCTATTTTGGGCAGCCCAATAACTATTTCTGAAATTCCTAATAAATCCTAGAGGCCCACTTAGCCCATTTGTGCAAGGCAAGGGATACTACTAAAGTTTAGTCCCACATTGCTAGTTTAGTGGGAGTTGGACCTCCTTATAAGGGAGGTTCTTTCCCCACTTGTACGAGCATGAGAACAAGAGGGATATCCGCCGCCCGCCTCGCCACGCCACGCCACGCCACGCCTCGCCTCGCCTCGTCACGACGCGCCGTGCCGCGCCGCGGGTTGCGGGAATGAGCCGAGCCGATATCTAAATTTTTGCCACGCACTACGGTTATACGAAAGGTCTCATGGAAGCTGAAAAGATTTTTTGCGAAAGTGGAGTTCGAATGCGAACGGATGTTCGCTTCGCCTCCGTCTCTTCGTTTCGCCTCCCGTCGCTGCCCTCTCGCCTCCTTCTCTTGCGCCTATAAAAGGGAGGTCGCTCCTCCCAGAGAGATGCACCAGAACTTCTCCTTCCTCTCGCCACCGGTTCCATTCTCTGTATTGCTGCTGTCTTCCTCATTCCGGCTTGCGGCGTGCACCATGAAGTCGGGACAAGAGGGCCTCAAACCGCACATTTTTGCCCCTGCAGTGAGAAGGGTGATAAGGTTTTGGGAGCGCTCTGGCGATCGACTTCTTAAATCACGGACGCCCCGGACTCCGACTACTACTTCCCCAACGACGACTACTTCCTCGATGTCGACAACCTCCTCGACGACATGGAGGACACCGACCCCAAGTCCAGTGCCTCTGCTCCGGATGCTGTCCAGTACGTGTTCTTGTTTTTTCTGTTAGAAGTCCTGCAACAATTCCTTGTTCTAGTGTTTGCTCTAGACATGTTAGGCTCTACTTCATATATGCATCTTGATCTGCTGTCTGCTCTAGAGATGATCGGTTCTAGCTCATATATGCAGATATTGTTTATCTTCTCTTTGACAAATCGCATGGCTTTTATCATTGCTATACTAGTCATGCTTTATCTAGTGTTTCTGTTAATAAAATCATTCGGTAAATTGCTCATATTTCCAACACTCTCATGGGTTTATTTGGCTCTCACCGGTGTTGGCGTCGGTTCGCCTCGTCTCCTATGGCGTCCGGCCCTTACTGACGAGAGGGTTCGTTTATAGGTGTTTTTTAGGTTTGTTAGGGTTTGTGCCAGGCTAAAAAAGACGAGGCGACGGTGATTTCTTGAAGATGGAATAAGGTCCTTCCCGCCTAATCCCCGTCGCCATGATGTTTCAAGCGTCATCGGTAGGTGTGTGGAGGTTTGTCTCCGACGGATCTTGTGGGATCAAGATCCGTCGGCGTTTGTCTTCGGTGGATCTGATTGGATCTCGTCTTCGTTCGTCTACGTCCGTGCATCTGCAAGTTGGATCCTTCTTGTCTGCGCTTCTCTTCATCGGCAGCGGTTGCTATTCTCGTACGCTGGTCCTATGGGGTCTTAGCACGATGATTCCCAGCTGTCTACTATAACAATATTTCTCCAGTTCCGACGAGGGAGGGGAGATGACGGCGGTGTGCCTTTGCTCGCTCCAGTATTGTAGTGGTCGCTAAGTGATCTACGGACCTGAATATAAATTTTACTTCTAGTGTTCTTTCTACTACCTTAACAGTGGACAAACAGATCGGAAGTTTTCTCGGAGAAAGAGATAGATGATCACTTCTTTTATTCCTGCCACTGCACATACATACGCATCAATAGAAAGAGAGGCCTGCCAAAGTCGCAGCTTCTATTACTCGAGATGGGACAGATCTGATCTCTACTCTCGAAGTTTTGACATCTTCCTTGCCCAAGAAATATTAGTACAAGGTTGTATTGTATGGAGCCACACACTACGGACAGGCTGTGCACGAATACCCAACGAAGTCCGCTTCCTATTCTTTTGCTCGATCAAGGTGTGGTTTCCTTCTATATTATGCGACGAACTGGAGACGTTGCTGCATACTACAAAAGTCGAATTATTGAGCAGGTGAGTGAGGACAGGACATCCTTGATGGGAAAACTAGCCGCTTAGTGCATTTCTAACCTATCCTCTATAAAACGGTTAGAGAAGTAAAGACGCAGTTTTACTTGTCTAATCGGCATCTAGCTGATCCCCGATAGATCTTAGTGGAGTAAAAAAATTACTCGCCGCCAAAAATCTTTGTATTTTTATCTTATCGTTGAGCGGCCGAGTAAAACTTCTCTCCTACTCATTCTCTACTCTGCCTCCTCTTCTCCCCCCTCGCCTCGCCGCCGGCGCACTAGATCCGCCCTTTCCCGCCGCCCCCTCTCCTCCCAATGGCCGGATGCGGTGGCCAGAGGTCCGCGCCGCCAATCCGCAGCGCAGACCCACGCTGTCACGCCCGCAGGTCATCGTCCGCTGGTGCATCCTCGAGCCACCGCTGCTCGCCTGATCCGCCCGCCCCAAATCGATTTTCCGACTTCTCGGAGCTCCCTCCGCCGCTGCCGACGAGGACCTACATCGGTGTCCGGCAACGCTCGTGGGGAACATGGGCGACAGAGATCACCGACCGCGGGACCCACCACCGAAAGTGGATCGGGCCGTTCCACACTCCCGAGCCTGCGACCATGGAGTACGGCCGATGGCAAGTACGGTTCCACGGTCACGATGCGGGCCTGAACTTCCCATTTGGCATGGCGCTTCTCCACCTCGTCCTGCCGGATCCGGGGGTAGTGAGCGCGACGATGGCGCAGGAGAACCGAAAGGTGAAGGAGCGCCTCGCGGCGGAGGCTGCCGACGAGGCGTACATGGTGGACCTCCACTGTTAGCACCTGAAGCTCGTCGAGGCGGAGTGGGCGATATTCGCCGAGAACAGGGTGGAGCTCATCGTCATCTCCGACGACGAGGTGGAGGGCGGCATGGTGGAGGAGATTGACGTCAAGGAGTGGCGGAGCGTCTTCCCCGACGACGGCACCGACCCGGACCCAACTCTCATCGAGGGTGGCCCGATAAGGAAGGATTGCCTCGACCTCCACTTCGGCTGTTGAATCTCAGTTTTTAGTGCAGTAGTTTAAGTTTAAATTTATGTTTAATGTTTGGTTGTCAAGACTATCTGTGTTGAACTTATATTTAAATGCATGTAAATTTTCGTTGAAATTAGATTGAATTTATGCAAATTCACATTTTACTCCCCTAAGTTTAGTGGACAGGGTAGAACCAAACAAAATTTAGTGAAGTATAAATATTCCATTAAGATTTACTAGGCCTATTACTCCATTATTTTTTAAGGAATCGGTTAAAAATGCCGTTAGCTGTACAACTTACCGATGGTTAGGATTAAGTAAGAACGACCTCGCTTCCAGGCTTGGTCAAGATCTAATCCCGTTCTTATCAGCGCCCAATAAACTTGTATTTTAATCACGAGCCAGGTTGGCTTAATTAGTCCATGGCGTCTCTAGCTTGCAGACACATAAGATCGCTGCGTTGCAGTAGACCACAATCAGCCCTGGAGAGGAACAATGGCTGGCCGTAAGTCCAAGGTCCCCAAATGGCCGGAAGTAAAAGGTATCAATGTCTACGCGGTAGCGTTTTGTTGCCTGGCGATGGCAACCAGAGGGCTGGGCTTTCTCGTGGTTACCTGGACCACCGTCGTTCTTCTTGGTGGATTCGTCTCCATACTGCAGAAGAAGGATTTTTGGTCTCTCACAGTGATTACATTGATACAAATAGCCGGGTTAGTCCTACTCCTTAGTTTTTCTTTTGAGACGTGCTTCGGTAAACTCCCCTCCTCACAAAGCGTATAAAGCGCAATCTAGACTTTTCAGAAATACGTATTAATACATACACGTTTTGTTTAGCATAATTAATACATACACGTAATAGTCTAGTTTTCGCTAAAGGTAGGGAGCAAACGGGCCGGCCCATTTCGCAAGAGCTGAGCGAATCCAGGAATTTCGCAAAAAATTATAAAAGCCCTTAAAACAGGTATCGAACACACAATCTGGTCATGCGTCCTGATGCTTACCAGACACCCTAGTACCTGATGAGTGATGACGGCCTAAAGGCAGCGCTAACTTTAAAGTACTCCCTCCGTCCGGAAATACTTGTCATTGAAATTGATGTATCTAGATGTATTTTAGTTTTAGATACATCCATTTTCATCCATTTTGATGACAAGTATTTCCGGACGGAGGGAGTACTAATTAGAGCTGCAGATCCGGTTTTTTGTAATACTTTTACAAAGCAATGTGAGCAAGATTTCTTGAGAATGCCAACAGTGTTTCAAAATTGTAAAAAAAATCGAATATTATTTTCTTAAATGTGAGCAATTTTTTAAAAAGTGAATTTAAAATACATACTGAACATTTTCTTAGTATATGGTGAATTTTTTCAAATACAAAACTGAAATTTCTTGAAAATATATGCTGATGTTTTTGAACTGCGCGCTGAATAAAATTTGTACACACGATGAACACTTTTTATACACAGTGAATATTTTCCCAATGTACAGTGAACTATTTTTAACATGAATATTTTTTGGAAAATGAACAAATTGGAATTTTGTACTTTTGTTGGAATTTTGAATTCTGATTTTTTTTAACATTAATACATTTGAAAAACATGAACAATTTTCGAATATGTGAAGAAAAATTGGAATTTCAATCATTTTTTGAAATTTTAATTTATGGAAAACAAAAAAGAAACAAAAATAAAAACAAAATAAGCTAAAAAGAAAAGGAAGAAATAAGCAGAAAGAAAAACAAAAATATAAACATGAAGAAAAAAGGAAAAAAGCTCAGGGAACCTTTTAAAAGGTTCCCAAAACCAGTTGCTCGTTCAAAGTGGGCCAACTCGTATCGTGTCGGTCGCTCGATTCGTTTCAACGGAAGCACGACGGTTTGACACCCACGGGCGGCAAATAAGGTTCGCCGTGCGGGAAGTATAGTTATATAGATGGCGCCACACATAGGACGCTGCCCGACTGGACCCGCCCATTATCGCACGCGAAAACAGGGAAAATAAATCAAAAATAAAATGGCAGTGCGAGGGATCGAACCCTGTAACTCTCACTACCGACCGCTCGTCGCTAGGTACACGAGTTGATAAGTTTCAATGTCTTAACTACAAAAATGCAACCTACTAGAACTATCCTATACTGACCAGCTTACTGTAGCAAAACAGACTTTTCCCACTATTTCTTTCTCTTTTTTGCTGACAGTTTTTTGTTTCTTTTCCATTTTCAATTTTGAAAAACAAAGTTCATCTACTTTAAAAAATGCATTCATTTTGAAAAAAGTTCATTAATTTTGAGAAAAAGGTTCATCGATTTTGAAAAAAAAATAATCCATTTTGAAAAGACGTTCATCAATATTTTTCATGAATTTGATAAAAAATTCCTGATTTTGGAAAAAGTTCCCACTATTTCTTTCTCTTTTTTGCTGACAGTTTTTTGTTTCTTTTCCATTTTCAATTTTGAAAAACAAAGTTCATCTACTTTAAAAAATGCATTCATTTTGAAAAAAGTTCATTAATTTTGAGAAAAAGGTTCATCGATTTTGAAAAAATATCATCCATTTTGAAACAACGTTCATCAATATTTTTCATGAATTTGATAAAAAATTCCTGATTTTGGAAAAAGTTCGCCAAGTATGAAAAATTGTTCGCAAATTTTAATAAAAGTTCATTCATTTCGGAAAAAACAAAATCAAAAAAGTTTGCATATTGCAAGAGAAAAAGGAAAATGAAAAATTAACAAAAAAAGAAAGGAAAACAAAAAATAAAAATAGAAAAGGAAAATAATTCCGGAACAGAACCGCTTGGAAAAAGAGCAAGAAAAAGGAAAGAAGGAAAGAAGAAAATAGGAAAAAGAAAAAAGGTAGAAGAAAAGATTAAGACGCTTGTATTAACGTTAGCTGATGGTGGCAAGTTGGTTATGGCGACGCACTGTGAACCATAAGTTGCTGGCTCGAATCTTGGTACTCTCAGAATATTTTGCGATTTAAATTCAGAGGAAAAAGAGATGGATGGGTTGCATTGTCTTGTGAACGCGGTTGATGTAGTCGAACGTCTTCTCGATTCAACCGATCAGGCACCGAACGTACGACACCTCCGAGTTCTGCACACGTTCAGCTCGATGACGTCCCTCGAACTCTTGATCCAGTAGAGGTATGAAGGACTAGATGAGTTCCATCAGCACGACGGCGTGGTGACGGTGATGGTGATGTGATCCGCGCAGGGCTTCGCCTAAGCACTATGACAATATGATCGGAGGAGTAAACGGTGGAGGGGGGCACCGCACACAGCTAAGAAACAATTGATGTGCCTTGAGGTGCCCCCTGCCCCCGTATATAAAGGATGAGAGGAGGTCGGCCCTACGGGGCGCGCCATGGGGGAGGAGTCCTACTAGGACTCCAAGTCCTAGTCGGCTCCCCCCTTCCTTCCAACAGAGAGGGAGAGGGAGAGGGAGAGGGAGAGGGAGAGGGAGAGGGAGAGGGAGAGGGAGAGGGAAAGGGGGCCACTCCCCCTCCCCGAGTCCAATTCTGACTCCTATGGCGGGGTGGGGGGGGGCACCACCTCGTGGCCTGCCTCTCCTCTCCCCTATAGCCCATTAAGGCATATTACTTCCCCGGGGGGTTCCAGTAACCCCTTGGTACTCTGATATTTATCCGAAACACTCCGGAACCATTCTAATGTCCGAATATAACCTTCCAACATATCAATCTTTACCTCTCGACCATTTCGAGACTCCTCGTCATGTCCGTGATCTCATCTGAGACTCCGAACAACCTTCGGTCACCAAAACACATAACTCATATAATACATATCGTCATCGAACATTAAGCGTGTGGACCCTACGGGTTCGAGAACTATGTAGACATGACCGAGACACCTCTCTAATCAATAACCAATAGCGCAACCTGGATGATCATATTGGTTCCCACATATTCTACGAAGATCTTTATCGGTCGAACCGCAATGTCAACATACATTATTCCCTTTGTCATCGGTATGTTATTTGGCCGAGATTCGATCGTCGGTATCTTCATACCTAGTCCAGCTCGTTACCGGCAAGTCTCTTTACTCGTTCTGCAGTGCATCATCCCGCAACTAACTCATTAGTCACATTGCTTGCAAGGCTTCATATGATGTACATTACCGAGAGGGACTAGAGATACCTCTCCGATACTCGGAGTGACAAATCCTAATCTCGACCTATGCCAACCCAAGAATCACCTTCGGAGATACACAGAGCATATTTATAATCACCCAGTTACGTTGTGATGTTTGATAGCACACAAGGCATTCCTCCGGTGTCCGGGAGTTGCATAATCTCATAGTCGGAGGAATATATATATGACGTCGACATGAAGAAAGCAGTAGCAATAAAACTGAACGATCATTATGCTAAGCTAACGGATGGGTCTTGTCCACCACATCATTCAACAAATGATGCAATCTCGTTCATCACATGAAAACTCATGTCCATGGCTAGGAAACTTAACCATCTTTGATTAACGAGCTAGTCTAGTAGAGGCATACTAGGGACACGGGTTTTTCCATGTATTCACACATGTATCAAGTTTCCGGTTAATACAATTCTAGCATGAATAATAAACATTTATCATGAATAAGGAAATATAAAATAACAACTTTATTATTGCCTCTAGGGCATATTTCCTTTAGAGCCATGAAGAGAAGTTTTTCAAGAAGGATATGTTGGAAATATGCCCTAGAGGCAATAATAAAATGGTTATTATTATATTTCTTTGTTCATGATAATTGTCTATTATTCATGCTATAATTGTTTTATCCGGAAATCGTAATGCTTGTGTGAATACATAGACCACAACGTGTCCCAAGTGAGCCTCTAGTTGACTAGCTCGTTGATCAACAGATAGTCATGGTTTCCTGACTATGGACATTGGATGTCATTGATAACGGGATCACATCATTAGGAGAATGATGTGATGGAAAAGACCCAATCCTAAGCATAGCACAAGATCGTAGTTCGCTTTGCTAGAGCTTTTCCAAATGTCAAGTATCATTTCCTTAGACCATGAGATTGTGCAACTCCGGATACCATAGGAGTGCTTTGGGTGTGCCAAACGTCACAACGAATCGGGTGGCTATAAAGGTGCACTCACGGGTATCTCCAAAGTGTCTGATGGGTTGGCACGAATCGAGACTGGATTTGTCACTCCGTATGACGAAGAGGTATCTCCGGGCCCACTCGGTAATGCATCATCATAATGAGCTCAATGTGACCAAGTGGTTGATCACGGGATCATGCATTACGATGCGAGTAAAGTGACTTGCCGGGTAACGAGATTGAACGAGGTATTGGGATACCGACGATCGAGTCTCGGCAAGTAACATACCGATTGACAAAGGGAATTGTATACGGGATTGATTGAATCCTCGACGTGGTTCATCCGATGAGATCATCGAGGAGCATGTGGGAGCCAACATGGGTATCCAGATCCCGCTGTTGGTTATTGACCGAGAGGCGTCTCGGTCATGTTCGTGTCTCCGAACCCGTAGGGTCTACACACTTAAGGTTCGGTGATGCTAGGGTTGTAGAGATATAAGTATGCAGTAACACGAAAGTTGTTCGGAGTCCCGGATGAGATCCCGGACGTCACGAGGAGTTCCGAAATGGTCCGGAGGTAAAGATTTATATATAGGAAGTCAAGTTTCGACCATCGGGAAAGTTTCGGGGGTAATCGGTATTGTACCGGGACCACCGGAAGGGTCCCGGGGGTCCACCGGGTGGGGCCACCTATCCCGGAGGGCCCCATGGGCTGAAGTGGGGAGGGAACCAGCCCCTAGTGGGCTGGTGCGCCCCCCCTTGGGCCCCCCCTGCGCCTAGGGTTGGAAACCCTAGGGGTGGGGGGCGCCTCACCCGCCTTGGGGGGCAAGCCACCCCCCTTGGCCGCCGCCCCCCTTGGAGATTGGATCTCCTAGGGCCGGCGCCCGCCCTGCCCAGGGGCCTATATATAGTGGGGGAGGGAGGCAGCCGCACCTAGCCCTGGCGCCTCCCTCTCCCTCCCGTGACACCTCTCCCTCTCGTAGAAGCTTGGCGAAGCTCTGCCGAGATCGCTGCTGCATCCACCACCACGCCGTCGTGCTGCTGGATCTCGATCAACCTCTCCTTCCCCCTTACTGGATCAAGAAGGAGGAGACGTCTTCCCCAACCGTACGTCTGTTGAACGCAGAGGTGCCGTCCGTTCGACGCTCAGTCATCGGTGATTTAGATCATGACGAGTACGACTCCATCAACCCCGTTCTCTTGAACGCTTCCGCTCACGATCTACAAGGGTATGTAGATGCACTCCTTTTCCCCTCGTTGCTAGATAACTCCATAGATTGATCTTGGTGATGCGTAGAAAATTTTAAAATTCTGCTACGTTCCCCAACAGTGGCATCATGAGATAGGTCTATGCGTAGTTACTATGCACGAG
Source organism: Aegilops bicornis (assembly GCA_021605145.1). Lineage (NCBI taxonomy): Eukaryota > Viridiplantae > Streptophyta > Magnoliopsida > Poales > Poaceae > Aegilops > Aegilops bicornis. The sequence continues at coordinate 830,928,409 of CM038671.1, read as the reverse complement.
TAGAACACAAAGCAGTTGTGGGCGTAGATGTTGTCAATTTTCTTGCCACTACTAGTCTTATCTTGCTTCGGCGGCATCGTGGGATGAAGCGGCCCAGACCGACCTTACACGTACGCTTACGTGAGACAGGTTCCACCGACTGACATGCACTAGTTGCATAAGGTGGCTAGCGAATGTCTGTCTCTCCCACTTTAGTTGGAGCGGATTCGATGAAAAGGGTCCTTATGAAGGGTAAATATAAATTGGCATATCACGTTGTGGTTTTACGTAGTTAAGAAACGTTCTTGCTAGAAACCTATAACAGCCACGTAAAAACTTGCAACAACAATTAGAGGACGTCTAACTTGTTTTTGCAGCAAGTGCTTTGTGATGTGATATGGCCAAAGGATGTGATGAATGATATATGTGATGTATGAGATGATCATGTTCTTGTAATAGGAATCACGACTTGCATGTCGATGAGTATGACAACGGCAGGAGCCATAGGAGTTGTCTTTATTTTTGCATGACCTGCGTGTCATTGAATAACGCCATGTAAATTACTTTACTTTATTGCTAAACACGTTAGCCATAGAAGTAGAAGTAGTCGTTGGCGTGACAACTTCATGAAGACACGATGATGGAGATCATGATGATGAAGATCATGGTGTCATGCCGGTGACGAAGATGATCATGGCGCCCCGAAGATGGAGATCAAAGGAGCAATATGATATTGGCCATATCATGTCACTATTTGATTGCATGTGATGTTTATCATGTTTTGCATCTTATTTGCTTAGAACAACGGTAGCTTAAATAAGATGATCCCTCGAAATAATTTCAAGAAAGTGTTCCCCCTAACTGTGCACCATTGCGAAAGTTCGTTGTTTTGAAGCACCACGTGATGATCGGGTGTGATAGATTCTAACGTTCGAATACAACGGGTGTAAGCCAAATTTACACACGCAATACACTTAGGTTGACTTGACGAGCCTAGCATGTACAGACATGGCCTCGGAACACGGAAGACCGAAAGGTCAAGCATGAGTCGTATAGAAGATACGATCAACATGAAGATGTTCACCGACGTTGACTAGTCCGTCTCACGTGATGATCGGACACGGCCTAGTGGACTCGGATCATGTTTCACTTAGATGACTAGAGGGATGTCTATCTGAGTGGGAGTTCATTGAATAAATTGATTAGATAAACTTAATTATCATGAACTTAGTCTAAAATCTTTACAATATGTCTTGTAGATCAAATGGCCCACGCTAATGTTGCCCTCAACTTCAACGCCTTCCTAGAGAAAACCAAGCTGAAAGATGATGGTAGCAACTATACGGACTGGGTCCGGAACCTGATGATCATCCTCATAGCTGCCAAGAAAGATTATGTCCTAGAAGCACCGCTAGGTGAAGCACCCATCCCAGAGAACCAAGACGTTATGAATGCTTGGCAGTCTTGTGCTGATGATTACTCCCTCGTTCAGTGCGGCATGCTTTACAGCTTAGAACCGGGGCTCCAAAAGCGTTTTGAGCAACACGGAGCATATGAGATGTTCGAAGAGCTGAAAATGGTTTTCCAAGCTCATGCCCTGGTTGAGAGATATGAAGTCTCTGACAAGTTCTTCAGCTGTAAGATGGAGGAAAATAGTTCTCTCAGTGAGCACATACTCAAAATGTTTGGGTTGCACAACCGCTTGACTCAGCTGGGAGTTAATCTCCCGGATGACGCGGTCATTGAAAGGATCCTTCAGTCGCTTCCACCGAGCTACAAGGCTTTGTGATGAACTTCAATATGCAGGGGATGGAAAAGACCATTCCCGAGGTATATTCAATGTTGAAATCAGCGGAGGTGGAGATCAAAAAGGAACATCAAGTGTTGATGGTGAATAAAACCACTAAATTTAAGAAAGGCAAGGGTAAGAAGAACTTCAAGAAGGACGGCAAGGAGTTGCCGTGTCTGCAAGCCAGTTGCCGTGAAGAAGCCAAAGAATGGACCCAAGCACGAGACTGAGTGCTTTTATTGCAAGGGAAGTGGTCCTTTGGAAGCGGAACTGCCCCAAATACTTAGCGGACAAGAAGGCCGGCAACACCAAAGGTATATGTGATATACATGTAATTGATGTGTACCTTACCAGTACTTGTAGTAGCTCCTGGGTATTTGATACCGGTGTCGTTGCTCATATTTGTAACTCAAAACAGGAGCTGCGGAATAAGCGGAGACTGGTGAAGGACGAGGTAATGATGCGCGTCGGGAATGGTTCCAAGGTCGATGTAATCACCGTCGGCACGCTGCCTCTACATTTACCTACGGGATTAGTTTTAAACCTCAATAATTGTTATTTAGTGCCAGCTTTGAGCATGAACATTGTATCAGGATCTCGTTTAATTCGAGATGGCTACTCATTTAAATCTGAGAATAATGGTTGTTCTATTTATATGAGAGATATGTTTTATGGTCATGCCCCGCTGGTGAATGGTTTATTCTTAATGAATCTCGAGCGTAATGTTACACATATTCATAGTGTGAATACCAAAAGATGTAAAGTTGATAACGATAGTCCCACATACTTGTGGCACTGCCGCCTTGGTCACATTGGTGTCAAGCGCATGAAGAAGCTCCATGCTGATGGACTTTTAGAGTCTCTCGATTATGAATCATTTGACACATGCGTATCATGCCTTATGGGCAAAATGACCAAGACTCCGTTCTCCGGAACAATGGAGCGAGCAACCAACTTGTTGGAAATCATACATACCGATGTGTGCTGTCCAATAAGCGTTGAGGCTCGTGGAGGATATCGTTATGTTCTCACTCTCACTGATGACTTGACTAGATATGGATATGTCTACTTAATGAAACACAAGTCTGAGACCTTTGAAAAGTTCAAGGAATTTCAGAGTGAGGTTGAGAATCAACGTGATAGGAAAATAAAGTTCTTACGATCAGATCGTGGAGGGGAATATTTAAGTCACGTATTTGGTACGCACTTAAGGAAATGTGGAATAGTTTCACAACTGACGCCGCCTGGAACACCTCAGCGAAATGGTGTGTCCGAACATCGTAATCGCACTCTATTAGATATGGTGCGATCTATGATGTCTCTTACCGATCTACCGCTCTCATTTTGGGGCTATGCTTTAGAGACTGCCGCATTCACTTTAAATAGGGCTCCGTCGAAATCCGTTGAGACGACACCGTATGAATTATGGTTTGGGAAGAAACCTAAGCTATCGTTTCTAAAAGTTTGGGGATGCGATGCTTATGTCAAGAAACTTCAACCTGAAAAGCTCAAACCCAAGTCGGAAAAATGCGTCTTCATAGGATACCCTAAGGAAACCATTGGGTATACCTTCTACCTCAGATCCGAAGGCAAGATCTTTGTTGCCAAGAACGGGTCCTTTCTGGAGAAAGAGTTTCTCTCGAAAGAAGTAAGTGGGAGGAAAGTAGAGCTTGATGAAGTACTACCTCTTGAAACGGTAAGTAGCGCAGCTCAGGAAGATGTTCCTGTGGTGCCTGCACCGACTAGAGAGGAGGTTAATGATGATGACTATGGTACTTCGGATCAAGCTCCTACTGAACTTCAGAGGGTCCATTAAGGACACGCTTCCGCACTGCAGAGTGGTACGCAACCCTGTCTTGGAAATCATGTTGTTAGACAACGGTGAACCTTTGAACTATGAAGAAGCGATGGCGGGCCTGGATTTCGACAAATGGCTAGAAGCCATGAAATCCGAGATAGGATCCATGTATGAAAACAAAGTATGGATTTTGACTGACTTGCCCGATGATCGGCGAGCCATAGAAAATAAATTGATCTTTAAGAAGAAGACAGCCGCTGATGGTAATGTGACCATCTATAAGGCTCGACTTGTCGCTAAGGGTTATCGACAAGTTCAAGGGGTTGACTACGATGAGACTTTCTCACCCGTAGTGAAGTTGAAGTCCGTCCGAATCATGTTAGCAATTGCCGCATTCTATGATTATGAGATATGGCAAATGAACGTCAAAACGGCATTCCTTAACGGCCATCTTAAGGAAGAACTGTATATGATGCAGCCGGAAGGTTTTGTCGATCCTAAGAATGCTAACAATGTGTGCAAGCTCCAATGCTCAATCTATGGGCTGGTGCAAGCATCTCGGAGTTGGAACATTCGATTTGATGAGATGATCAAAGCGTTTGGGTTTACAGACTTATGGAGAAGCCTGTGTTTACAAGAAAGTGAGTGGGAGCTCTGTAGCATTTCTCATATTATATATGGATGACATACTGTTGATGGGAAATGATATAGAATTCTTGGAAAGCATAAAGGCCTACTTGAACAAGTGTTTTTCAGTGAAGGACCTTGGAGAAGCTTCTTATATATTAGGCATCAAGATCTATAGAGATAGATCGAGACGCCTCATTGGTCTTTCACAAAGTACGTACCTTGACAAGATATTGAAGAAGTTCAATATGGATCAGTCCAAGAAGGGATTCTTGCTCAGTATTGCAAGGTGTGCGATTGAGCACGGCTCAATGCCCGACCACGGCAGAAGATAGAGAAAAGGTGAGTGTCGTCCCCTATGCCTCGGCCATAGGGTCTATTATGTATGCCATGCTGTGTACCAGACCTGATTTAAACCTTGCCGTAAGTTTGGTAGGAAGGTAGCAAAGTAATCCCGCCATGGAACACTGGACAATGGTCAAGAATATCCTGAAGTACCTGAAAAGGACTAAGGACATGTTTCTCATATATGGAGGTGACGAAGAGCTCGTCGTAAAGGGTTAGGTCGACGCTAGCTTCGACACGGATCTGGATGACTCTAAGTCACAAACCAGATACGTGTTTATTTTGAATGGTGGGGCAGTAAGCTGGTGCAGTTGCAAGCAAAGCGTCGTGGCGGGATCTACATGTGAAGCGGAGTACATGGCAGCCTCGGAGGCAGCGCATGAAGCAATCTGGGTGAAGGAGTTCATCACCGACCTAGGAGTCATACCCAATGCGTCGGGGCCGGTCACTCTCTTCTGTGACAACACTGGAGCTATTGCCCTTGCCAAGGAGCCCAGGTTTCACAAGAAGACCAGGCACATCAAGCGTCGCTTCAACTCCATTCGTGAAAATGTTCAAGATGGAGACATAGATATTTGTAAAGTACATACGGACCTGAATGTAGCAGATCCGTTGACTAAACCTCTCCCTAGAGCAAAACATGATCAACACCAGAACTCTGTGGGTGTTCGATTCATCACAATGTAAATAGATTAGAGACTCTAGTGCAAGTGGGCAGCTGTTGGAAATATGCCCTAGAGGCAATAATAAAATGGTTATTATTATATTTCTTTGTTCATGATAATTGTCTATTATTCATGCTATAATTGTGTTATCCGGAAATCGTAATGCATGTGTGAATACATAGACCACAACGTGTCCCTAGTGAGCCTCTAGTTGACTAGCTCGTTGATCAACAGAGATAGTCATGGTTTCCTGACTATGGACATTGGATGTCATTGATAACGGGATCACATCATTAGGAGAATGATGTGATGGACAAGACCCAATCCTAAGCATAGCACAAGATCGTGTAGTTCGTTTGCTAGAGCTTTTCCAAATGTCAAGTATCATTTCCTTAGACCATGAGATTGTGCAACTCCCGGATACCGTAGGGAGTGCTTTGGGTGTGCCAAACGTCACAACGTAATCGGGTGGCTATAAAATTGCACTACGGGTATCTTCGAAAGTGTCATTGGGTTGGCACGAATCGAGACTGGATTTGTCACTCCGTATGACGGAGAGGTATCTCTGGGCCCACTCGGTAATGCATCATCATAATGAGCTCAATGTGACCAAGTGGTTGATCACGGGATCATGCATTACAGATGCAGTAAAGTGACTTGCCGTAACGAGATTGAGCGAGGTATTGGGATACCGACGATCGAGTCTCGGGCAAGTAACGTACCGATTGACAAAGGGAATTGTATACGGGACTGATTGAATCCTCGACATCGTGGTTCATCCGATGAGATCATCGAGGAGCATGTGGGAGCCAACATGGGTATCCAGATCCCGCTGTTGGTTAATTACCGGAGAGTCGTCTCGGTCATGTCTGCGTGTCTCCCGAACCCGTAGGGTCTACACACTTAAGGTTCGGTGACGCTAGGGTTGTAGAGATATAAGTATGCAGTAACCCGAAAGTTATTAGGAGTCCCGAATGTGATCCCGGACTTCACGAGGAGTTCCGGAATGGTCCGGAGGTAAAGATTTATATATAGGAAGTCAAGTTTCGGCCATCGGGAAAGTTTCGGGGGTAATCGGTATTGTACCGGGACCACCGGAAGGGTCCCGGGGGTCCACCGGGTGGGGCCACCTATCTCGGAGGGCCCCATGGGCTGAAGTGGGAGGGGAACCAGCCTGGTGGGCTGGTGCGCCTGGCCCCTGCGCCTAGGGTTGGAAACCCTAGGGTGGGGCGCCACCGCCTTGGGGGCAAGCCACCCCCCTTGGCCGCTGCCCCCCTTGGAGATTGGATCTCCTAGGGCCGGCGCCCCCCAGGGGGCCTATATATAGTGGGGGGGAGGGAGGGCAGCCGCACCCTAGCCCCTGGCTCCTCCCTCTCCCTCCCGTGACACCTCTCCCTCTCGGAGAAGCTTGGCGAAGCCCTGCCAAGATCGCTGCTGCATCCACCACCACGCCGTCGTGCTGCTGGATCTCGATCAACCTCTCCTTCCCCCTTGCTGGATCAAGAAGGAGGAGACGTCTTCCCCAACGATACGTGTGTTGAACGCGGAGGTGCCGTCCGTTCGGCGCTCGGTCATCGGTGATTTGGATCACGACGAGTACGACTCCCTCAACCCCGTTCTCTTGAACGCTTCCGCTCGCGATCTACAAGGGTATGTAGATGCACTCCTTTTCCCCTCGTTGCTAGATAACTCCATAGATTGATCTTGGTGATGCGTAGAAAATTTTAAAATTCTTCTACATTCCCCAACAGGATAAATTTCCAGCCTATTCATAACTCATTCCATGAAGAATATCTAGCAACGAGTTATCTTGGGATAGATTTTACCTAAAGCCTTCCCTAGGGGTTGCTATTTGTGGTGCTTATCGATGATCCAAGTTCCGTTTTTCCTATCGTTGAAAGAAGTTTTGCATCTATTTGTTGCTCTCAATCAATCAAATTCTTCTGTTAGTGGCAAGTTTTCACCCCAAATGTTTAGGGATATTTTCCATAAGCCCATTGGATGTTAATCTTTTGGTTTTTGAGTTTTCAACAGATACCTTCAAGCCTTCATTATAAGCCTTCATTTCTTTGTGCTACAGTATGTTGGATTCTTCTTCGTTCTTTTAGTTCCAAGTATATAGCTATCTTTCATTTGTTTCGGAGGTATCATGTTGTTGCTCTCTAAGTTCTTTCCATCTTCTCAAGACCATGTTGTATTCCTTGTTTCTTTTTTCAACTAGAGTGCTTTCAAATTCTACTTTTCATGTCTTTAGTAACCCCCAAGGTTATTTGCCTCACATGTTTGTCAAAGAAGCAACTTAGTTTTACCTCTTCATCTTTTCATTCCTAGAAATCGGGGCGAGATCTCTTATACGCTGGGGAGAGTTATAACAGCCTAAGACCGATTCCCTAGATTCTTTCCATATTATAATTATTATATCGGGTGTTTATTGATTCATTGCATTCATCATGTCATCATTCACGTTGCATCAACAGTCCATTGCCATTGTACCAGAGTTATGCGTGTGTTTTTATAAAACATATAGCCATTCATAGTTTGTCATTTCTCCAAAAGAGGTGAACATGTTGCTTGATGTGTTTGCTGCTGGTGGTTAAACTGCTACTCCTGGTTGAAACTGCAGTTTGAAATTGTTGGTTGCTAAGTGCTATTGGCTGCTAATTGAGTACAAATGGTTGAAACTGATTGCTAAGTAATATTTGTTGAAACTGTTGCTTGATCAATCACAGTAGTATGAATTCACTGATTGCCAAGTACTCTGCTGAATTTTGATAGGAGTAGAAAAAATCCTCTATGGTTAATTTTGTCTGCTTGATCAATCATACGAGTATCAAAATTCTTTTCGCTGAACTTTGTGTGTATTTTCTCTACTGAATTCACAGGAGTACGGAATATCTACAAAGAGCAAATTCTGTTCTTGGAGAATTTTATCTGCTGAATTCACGGGAGTATGGAGTGCTTGCTCTTGTGCTGGAACATAGAGTGCTTGCGCTTGTGCTGGAGAGCTTGCTCAGGCGCTTGATAGCTAGTACAGGAGACGAAGGGGGATAAGCAGTGTTTTGAATAGCAGGCTATGTCAAATAGCGGCGGTTCTCCAAATCAGCTATAATAGAGCTATAGCGCTATAGCTCTGCTATAGCGCTATAGCCGGCTTTTACCAAACAATTGTACATGAGTACCATTTAGCGGCACCAAAAAGCTATAGTGAGGCTATAGTGGGGCTATAGTCGGCTATTTAAAACTATAGAGATGAGGAGAAGAAGAAGGGGAGCTGGCGATGGAGATGAGTAAGGTTAGGAGGAAAAGAAGGGGCAGCGACCTAGGGTGTGATCTAGGGTTGGTCATCGGTCGGCTACGGCATGTGAGAGGACGGCCGGGTCGCGGACGGAGGTTTGTGAATTTTCGTGGTGGAGGTTCCTGTTAAGATTTTGAATATATAATGAGTTCTTTTGTAAAATGGCCATTATATAGTCTTTGCGTCAATTAATTTGAGCTAGAGAGAGTAATATATTTCTCTATCTCTATCTAATAATAAAGCAGTTAACGCTTCTGGTCATTTGTCTAAAAAATACCCCTAATCTTGCTATAAATTACCCACTATGCCACCCATAAGTAAAGAAAACTATTTGTATTATTTTTCAATGTCGCCGCTGTGCTTCGTTATTTTATAGATGCGATACCAACATAAACAATAGGCGCATAGGCACTACACTGGCTAACGCATCGCTTTACTAGCCAGTAGACCAGGGTTCAATCCCAAGCATCCACAAATTTTCCATCCATTTTACACGCACGCCCTCTCCCACATATGCTTTCATGGGCCGGCCCATAAGAGCTTGACTCTCCTGTTCTTTTTCATTTCGTTTTTTTTGTCTTTTTTCCTTCTTTATATTAATTCGGAATTTTCAAAGTTGTGAGTTTTCAAAAACATTGAGAAATCGTAAAATGTATGTGAATTCAAAAGGTGTTTAAGAAATCATAAATTTTTCGCGGATTCGAAAAATGTTGTGGTTTTGCAAAACTGTTCACAAATTGTAAAAAAAAAAATCATGATTTGGAAAAAAAAAAGTCAGGAAATAAAATCATGTTCATGATTTTGAAAAAATGATCGTGTATTCAAAGCATATTCGGGAATCTGAAGAAAAATGTCTATGAAATTTTAGAAAAAATTCAGAGAAATAAAAAATTGAAGATTTTTTTCTCAATTTTTTTTAAAAGTTCATTGATTCAAAGATGTTTGTTGAGTAAAAAAATGTTCATGAATTCAAAAGTTATTCATGCATTTCAAAAAATGTTCATGATTTTTCGAAAAAATCCAAATTTTTGATAAAAATGTTTGTTGATTAAAAATGTTCATGAATTCTCCAGAAAATCCAAAATTTCGATAAAAATGTTTGTTGATTAAAAAATGTTCATGAATTCGAAAGTTATTCATGCATTTTAAAAAATGTTCATGGTTTTTTGAGAAAAATCCAAAATTTCAATAAAAATGATTGTCGATTTGAGAAAATGTACACCGATTTAAAAGTCTTTATGTCTAGGATTTGATTAGTTTTTCGGAATTATTTATATGTCTAGGCATTGGGAGTAGTTCATGGTCGACGAGGTTTGTTTTAAAGTTTTAAACATTCACTTGCAGCATAATGATATGTGTGGCGTGCAATGGCAGGCTCATAACCTTGGGATTTACCACGTCAAATGCATTATAATCACCTGGACATCACGACCATCATTAGTGAAGGTGGGAAGAAAAATAATTGGCTACATGATGAGGCACCGTGTTAAAATAGAGGACGCTCATATATATCACGGTATTGAGTCATTTTTATTGGCTAGCGCATAATTTTTTTGTCTCCCGCTGCAATGCACAGGCATATTTGCTAGTATCACTAATATTTCCAACGTACCCGATGTACAGGCGCTGTGATATTTTGATGACGCACCAGTTTGAAATTCCCAAGCTCGAACATAGCGTCAAAGGACCCATGTTGGCACCATAGCGCAGGCCGCCCAAGCCGCTGTTGTGCGTGCGGCATGCGCGCAACGCTCTGTCACCCGCACGTCTTAGCCCCGCCGGCCATCGTTACCGAGGCCAGGACGACGTCACCGTCATGCCACAAGACGTCGTAGGAGTCACAGTGTGACCATGGCCGTGCCCAAGCAGACTGCACATGTGCAGCCGCTGTCGGGCCTTCTAGGCTCTAAGCCACCTCTATCGGATAAAATTACTGTTCTGACCTAAAAAAGGCTAACAAAATCCGGATTTGACCTCGTTTGAAGAAAAATTTCGATTTTGACCTCTTTGGGTGACGCCAACATCCCTGGCGTCTGGGTTATGGGCGACGCCAGATCCTCGGCGTCCGGCCCCCGGCCCGTGACCGACCGCCTCCCCGTTGACCTCTTGGCGTGGCAAAGAGGCTGACGCCAGAACCACAGGCGTCTGCCCTGTAAGTGGATAACCCCTGGCCGAGCCCACCCACCCACCCATCTGTTCTTCTCCCTGGCGACGCACGAACAGAGGGCTTCTCTCCTTCGCCCCTCTTCTCCCTCACATCAAACCTCCCTTGATCTACTCCATCCTCCACCCAAATTTGTGGATCTGAGGCCCCCAAGCTTCTTTGAGGTATTCTCCCCCATTTCCTCCAATTTGTTTTGGTTTTCCCCTCTCTTGTTGGATACATTATTTCACATTAGGTGATGTTAGATTAGTAGATAGATGATCTGGGAAATAGTTTGTAGTTGATAGATGATTTGGTAGGTAGTGTAGTTGGTAGATGTTTGTAGTTGCCCACCAATAGACATAGTTTGTGTTTTTTTTTTGAATTATAGATGATGTATGCATGTGCTAGTAAATTAGCTATATGTTGAATATATAGATGGCATAATATTTGTTTGAATCTGAAAAGACTACTTTGGCAAGCAAATATATTTAGAAAGTTGTATATTATATGTGTGAAGTGGTATGACAATATAGTTGAATATATAGATGTCAAAGTTTTTTTTGCAAAAGAGATGATGAAATTTGATTATTGTGTGTGCCATGATTTGTTCAATAGAATGGCGGATGATGATTATGAAATTTATTTGATGGTGAAATTTGGTACTCTAGATGATATGTGTGCATATGTAGAAGAAAGAAATGATGTGGTTATGTGTGAGAAGAATGGTGTTTTTATATGGCATAACTTGAAGAAGGAAATAGTATTGTTTGATATTGTTCATGTATTCATAGATGTTTGTGATTTTTTTTGTAGGATGGCGGATGATGATGGACCTTGGTATGACGGATTAATCGATGAGTGGGATAAGGAGCATCGTTTCGTGCCATTGAGAAGGAGATGTAAGAAGCAAGACTTATCAATTTTCGTTGTTTCTCATTTGTGTTCTTGTATTGATTAAAACATCACTTTATTTGCAGCTTGTAGTTGCTATGCGCATGAGGTCATTCCGCTGATGACTTTACTTACGACCATGCACGAGCCTTACGTTCGAGATTGGGTCTTCTCCCATTTGTGTTGCAGTTTAAGCGGCGCTCCGCCGGTGAACCACGCTGGCGCTGACCGCACTTGTGGATCGTTGGAGGCCGGAGACTCACTCGTTCCACCTTCCATGTGGGGAGATGACGATGACCCTACAGGACATGGCTATGATAAGCGGCCTTCCTATCAACGGACAAGCTGTTACCGGTCGTGTCAGCGTCGGTAATTGGTGAGAACGGACTGGCAATTTAATTGGTGTTCAGCCCAACGGCCCTCAGGAAGGCAAGGCCGATGCCGCCAGAGTGAGGCATTCTTGGCTAAAACTGATCAGAGGAAACACCAATCCATGCCCTCAGGGTGAGAATGACGTGGTTGTGCAGCAGTACGCGCGGGCTTATCTTTGGTATGTACTAACAAAGGTAGTCTTCTCAGATGCAACCGGGAACTCAGCCCTCTGGATGTTTCTGGAGCTACTCAATAACTGGGATACCCAATATAGTTGGGGTTCGGCCGCACTAGCATATTTGTATCGTCAGGTAAGAGATATTTGCAACCATTTATCTTGCATTTGTCATGCGCCTCCATATCTAACATGTTTGTTTGATTGCAGCTTGACTTGGCATGTCGCAGGAAGGGAGATACATCCTCATTGGCTGGGTTTGTTTGGAGCCTATCCGTGTGGATGTGGGAGCGGATCCCGGTTGGCCGGCCCGATTTCAAGAACCCCAACATGCCAAACCCACAGGGTAATCATGACGGGGTGCATGATGATGATCCATATCGGCGCCCTACGCTTTCTTACTATTGGGAACAAGTGACAGTGTACACAGGAAGCTCGCATGTCACTAGTGCAGAACCGGGCAATAGCACCGGTTCGTAAGGCCCTTTAGTCCGGTTCCACAACCGGCACTAAAGTGTGGTCACTAAAGCCCCCCCCCCTTAGTACCGGTTTAGCACGTGGCACGAGGCAGCTCCGGGGGCCGGGAGCCCTTTAGTACCGGTTGGTAATACCAACCGGTACTAAATGTTTGTGGGTTTTTGTTTTATTTTTTATTTTTCAATTAAATTTGTGTTATCAATTTAATTCTTTTTCGCTTGCTGGTATTTTTACGATACTACACATTGTATACGTTATGCATATATATATATATATATATATATATATATATATATAAATATAAATAGAATTTCTAGTAGAACCAATCATGCATATATATATATATATATATATATATATATATATATATATATATATATATATATATATATATATATATAGTGATGTTATTCATCACCCAGGGTGCAGAATAACTTATTCTTCACCCGAGGTAATCTTACGATCATTTCATAATTAAATTATGTTTGTAATTCAAATAGTTACATTCATATTCATTCACTAGTAATATTTGACATAAGAAATTAAAAATATAGGTCATTAGACAAGAAAATAGCAGTTTATGTGTATTTTACACTATGTTTTTACGTTTGTAATTTTACATAACATAAAATATTTTTTACGACGATTATATATTTTCTTACGGTCTCTTTTTATGTCGAAAATAAGAAAAAACTTACGAAACATAAAATTACAGCGTATTGATGGTAAAATAGAAGGGGTGAAGAATAACTATTCCTCACCCAGGGTGACGAATAGACAATCCCTATATATATATATATATATATATATATATATATATATATATATATATATATCATCAGTGTCTCACAAGCCATCATATTAATTAATTCACACATACACACATGTATAGCTATATACAATTTCTCCTACATATGCATGTTGCCTTTGGAGCCAGTGGCCTTAGCCTAATTGGTGCCTTCGGAGCACGATGGGGGCGGTAGCGGGTAATAGTATTCTCCCTTCGGATTTATGACCTGGTCGAGCAAAATTCCGCTATTTCCTCTTGAAGTGCTTCTACGCTCCGCTTCTAGGAGCTTCTGCACCTCTGTGAACTGTTAAGAATGAGATCAATATGCATTTGTATTAGTTGTGTGACTAGATATCGATAATGGTGTAAAAATTGTGAATAGTGTTTTGACAAGCGTACCCATTCCTGTCTTTGAGATCTGCTCCTTTCGGACGCCATCATGCGAATGTTCTCGCAAACGCAGAATGCACACAGATCAGCCCCCTGCGCCTGCTTCAGGGCCTTTACGAGAATGGAATTGGTTCAGATAATAATTAATCAAGCATGATAATTAAAGAGATGGCAGCTAGCTAGATAGCTAGTACTACTTAATTACTTACCTTGGGTCGAAACCATTTAAGCTTTTGTTTCCATTCTCCTGGGGTCACGCTGATGAACCTTGCCCAAGCCCTGCCCGCCGACAAAGAAAATGAATAAAGGGGTTATTAAATAGTTCATATCATGAAAAATGACGAACTAAATAGGTCGAGATATATAGTTAATAATGATTGAAATTACATGTTGACTATCCCAAACAAGATGTTATAGTCAGTTTTTTCTTTGAGTAGTGAGTCCAGTATTTCAACTGTTCAAGGCCAACTTTAGTGATACACAAGACCAGTGAAATCTGCATGCACACACGTTTGCATGTCTTAATTAAGCGGGCATATGTAAAGCAAAAACATGTAGCTAGCTAGTAGGCAAAAACAGAGAATTTGTAGTACAAGACAGTGTGACTCACTTTGGAAGTTGTAAGGAAGTAGTATATCTTCATTGTATTTGAGGCGCTTCAAGAACTCTAGCATGTTGTCCTCTACGTCCTTTTGATAACGTGGATTTAGTTTCCATGTGTATTCATTAACGGTGTTTGGGTCAATGAACCCAATGCCAAAGCGTCCACCTTTTCTCATTTCATATATCTTCATCCTGCATATAATACCACAAAAAAGAATATAGTGAGGATAATTACATGTAATGATTGATCAAAAGGATCAGTACAGCTAGCTTGAGACTTAAATTACAGAAAGAAATCACTTACAGACAATAGCAATCGATTTATAAATTTGTCGAGTGCGTCTTGATTGTATAACTGAAACAGTTCAGAATACTCAACGGACACAGCTTTCTCATGGAAGTAATGCTCCTCCTTGACATTCACCATGAGGGACAATCGATCGGAAATCTTGGTAATGTTCATGTACCATTGATGCAATTCATACATTCTCGTTGGGAGGTTCTTGACCTTGTCCTGCTCGACCAAAGGTTGGCCCCGGACATATTTCCGTTTTATTTCATCCTCTCTAAGCACAGGCATGGGCTCGATCTCGAGGAGTTGTCCAACTGTGATTTTGAGAACTTTAGCCTGCATTATATGGTCCTCCATTATTACCACATTGCCCACCTCAGGAACGTAAACTGTTTGCCCACAATAAGATTGGGCCACAGATTGTCATCACGTGTTGTTGGCACAACAAGCGAGGGATCGATTGCCGCTTGTTTTCCCAGTTGGGGAAATGGTTTTCCGCATTTTTTGACAGCTGCTTCTTGTTTGCTCGATCCCGAGCTCGCCTCCTTAGGTAGACGTGCTCGATTTAACTTCTGATGTGGCGCTCATAGTCTGTGTCAACAGGCTTGGGAGCTGGTGGTTGAGCCATACGAATGAAGTGGTCAATCGTTTCCTCGTGCACTTTCTCCCTTGGCGGCGGTGGCGGTTTCGGTGCAAAATGGGCTTCCACCTCGGACTTCGATATGGCTGTGATTTCCTCCTCGGACCTGTCATAAGACCTCTGCGGAGGAGGCGTGAGGCTTGGACCATATTTATATCGCTTGCCTCACTTTGTACTTCATGTACTACCTCGACCAGATCGCCACGCACCATAGCTGCGGGGTGTCTCTTCTGCGATTGCCGAGGCGGTGGAGATGCCGGCCGACGGGCTGAGTTGGACGAGGAGGAGGCCGCTGAAGCTGTGCGGACTTGGAGGAGGAGTGGCCTGAGGTTGTGCCGGACTTGGAGGAGGAGGACATCGGCTGTATGGCGGACTTGGAGGAGGAGGAGTGGCCTGACACTTTGCCGGACTTGGTGGACTTCCAGGAGCGGGAGACTGCTGACTCGGTGGCCGACTTCGACGAGGAGTCGGATGACGCGGTGTCTGTGGCCTTCGAAAGATGATGCAATCCTTTTTCCATAGGATGATACGATGGTTGGCGTCTCCGAGAAAGCGCTTGTCCTCACCTCCAGGAATGTCAAGCTCTAGCCCCGAATATGGCTGCACCACCTCGTCAACCATGACACGAGCATATCCCTCTGGAATCGGGATGCAATGGTAGGTTGCTTTGGGGGTATCTGGAAAAGCAACGCCGTCCGCCACCTTCATGGATATGTTCTTCATTTTGACGTGTAGCTCGCAGCTAGTGTTCTCCGTGATGTCATCCACGGGATATCTACCCAGCATTGCGTCGTCCGGGGCGGAACCCACGCTGCTTCTCTGCATGGATGGGGCGGTGCTATCCAATGCTGGATCATCCACTAGCTGCTGCCATTCTTTGAGACCCCTTCTTTGGCTAAGTGAGTCGATCCGCTCCTGCGCCGCTGGAATTTTACCGCCAATTCCGCTTGACTTGCTTCTAGGCCTTGAAGGCGTTCATAGTCCCGCTTCCTCTGCTCCTCCTCCATCTTCCTCTTCTTCTCCTCCGCATATCTTCTTTCTCGCATCGGTTCTCGTAGTCGGTGTTCCAGTCTAAAAACCCTCATACCACGGAATAGCGCTTTGCCTCGTGTTCTTCCCGGTGTTCGTGGATTTCCCGTGGCACGCAGCGTAAGCTCGTCGTTCTCTCTGTTGGGCTGGAACACCCCAATCGTGCCTCTTCTATTGCAACAAGTATCGATCGTCGGCTCCCTTCAGACTTGCCCTCATCGAAACATTGCCTGTCTTGGTCCAACTCCCCCATGCGCATAGAACCAAGTCCCGACTGGGGCCAGCTCTTAGTAACCGGAGTGGCACCTGCATCCTCCATCTCTTTCTCAGACTTATACCACTTAGGCATTGCCACCGCATAGCCACCGGCCCCAGCTTATGGAACTTATCCTTTTTCGGCATTATTCTTGTTTATTCTCGACCGTTCCTTAGCTAATTCCGAATCCTTGAATTTCACGAAATCGTCCCAATGAGCACGTTGGTTCTCTAGTGTTCCCTCGAATCTTTGAGTCTTCCTTCCTCCCTTGACGTACTTGTCCCATTCACGATTCTTGTGGTTCTTGAATGCAACCGCCATCTTCCTAAGAGCAGCGTCCTTGACTTTCTGCACATCTGCCGTGAAATGATCTGGTAGGGTGAAATGTTCCATGAGAGTATCCCAAAGCAGATCTTTTTATTCTTGTCGACAAAAGTAACATCCGGGCGTGGAGCAGCGTCCTCTTTGCCTTTTGTCCTTTGTCTTTTGCTGGCTCTCTCCATTCTTGAAGGGAGATCGGGAGTTGGTCCTTCACAAGAACTCCATGACCGATTTAATGAACTTGTCCGCAATCTTCTTAGGCGCTAATGGATCGCCATTAGGTCCGACCGCCTCGATATTGTACTTTACGCCCTCCTTCAACTTTTTGTTCGGGCCTCGTTTCGTCCTTTTGCTCAAGATTTGCTCGATCCGGATGGCTGAAAGAACAAAGATCGATTCGTTAATATATCTTCAAGTCATTTAAAACATGTGATGATCACCGAAACCTGCTTATATAAATATATATACCTCGCGGTCTTTGTTGTTTCAGGATCAACATGTTCTTCGTCATCGTCATAATCGTAGTTCATGACTTCATCAATTCGGTCGTCGCGATCGAATATCATATCACCCTCTCCGGTGTTGTTTAGAAATTGAGCCGTCATAATCTTCTTCATTACGATTATCATCTCGCCCGTATCATATCGAACATGGTCTGTTTCTCCTCTCTGTCGGTATTGTCTGCCATAGCTTTTATTTAACTAATTCAAAAGAAATATAAAACAATTTAGTATTCAAATTACATCGTCTCGAATAATAGATATAATTTCGAATACTTCGTCTAGAATAATAGATACAATCTTGAATACATCGTCTCGAATAATATATAATATTGAATAGTACATCACTGGCTAGCTAATTAAAGATCGAATACTACAGAAGAATCTAGGACAGTCGCGGTTCTGCGTCATGGGCGGTGGACACCCAAAGAGAAGGAACCCTCACAGGATCATAGCTGAAGTGAGATCCACAAGATACTGCCAGGTATTGGAGAACCTGCCGCCCTCTAACGCAACCATGTAGCGATGGACGTGCTCGTCCTCCTGCCTGACACGGCGACGTACCTCCTCCGGCGGGGCCGGGTCCCTCCGCACCAAAACTGGCCCACGTGAACGCCACCAAACGAGATCAGGGTCGACGACGGGACCCGGGGCCGGGTTCCTCATCAAGCGGCGTGCCCCTCCAGGCAGCACCTCCAGTGCCAGCCAGTGAGCCCAGTCCGGACATGGGCAGGCGGGCGTCGAGGATGCGGGCGGGCATTGTCGAGAACAAATACTAGCTATATGCCCATAAAAATAATATTTTTTAATGATTGGATTTTGATAACTAAAATTTCTAACATTTCTACTATTTCAAAAATCTATATACTATTTCATAGTACTAATTAAGCATCTAACACTAAAAACAGAAAAAACAATTTCTATACATCCATTAAAAGACAGAAAAACAACATTATATAAAAAAATTCCATACTAATTAAACACTAATTATATCCATTTAACATGCATTCATACATATATACTAGTGAAAAAACATAATCTAAAAAATCTAAACTAATTAAACATACAAAATACGTATATACTAATATATACATGCATTCATACATATATACGTGTATGTGTGTGTGTGTTCATCATGCTTGTGTGTGTGTGTATGGGCTCGAGGAGGGGCGGCGCCCATGGTGGCACTGGGGCGAGGAGAGGGTTAGAGGGGAGAGCTCACAGCAGGCGACGGCTGACGGCGAGGCGACGGCCGGGGGCAGCGACGGGCAGGCGTGATCTGGGGCGGCGACGCAGGGACGGCGCGCGACGGGACGGTCCGGGCGGCGGCGGAGACGGGCGGCGACGGGACGGGGCGGCGACGGCGACGGGGCGGCTTCTGGCGATGGCGGCGACGGGCGACGGGTCGGTGACAGCGTCGATCGATCCGAAGCGGTTCAATGGGGAAACAGAGGAAGAAACAGAGGGAGAATGAAATTTTTCGAAGTGTTGTATATATAGAAGGCACCATTAGTACCGGTTGGAGCCACCAACCGGTACTAAAGGTTTGTTTTGGCCAGCCCAAGCAGCGGGAAGCGACCCCCTTTAGTACCGGGTGGTGGCACAAACCGGTACTAAAGCCCCCCCCCCCCCCTTTAGTACCGGTTTGTCCCACGACCCGGTACTAAAGGGGTGCTAGCGCAGTGCGGTGCGGCAAGTTTAGTCCCACCTCGCTAGCCGAGGGGCGACCGTGACCGGTTTATAAACCCCGTGCGGACGCTCTCTCGAGCTCCTCTCCAAAGCAGGCCCACTGGGCCTACGTGTTCTTCTTTGGCTGTGGGCCCACTTAGCCTTCTTAAGTGGCCTGCATCCTGGCCCAACAACAGGTTGGGTTTCTAGTCGTATGCAGGCCGCTCTGCCTAGTAGGCGGGCTTTTTTTGCTTTATTTATTTTTGTGTTGTTTTTTGTGTATTTAGAGTTTCTTTGTGAATATTTTTGTTTTAGGTACAAAAATTACAAACTTTCTGTTAGTGCCCGTAGTTTTCAAATTTGAATAGTTTAAATTTTGAATTATTTGAAATTAGTGTGAATCACTAGTTTGTGAATAATTTAACTTTAAAAATCAGTAAAGGCATGAAAGAATTTCTTTGCACATAAAATTTCTTCGCGTTTCAAATGCCAAAACACATAACTACCCTAACTATTATAGAGATTCCCCTCTGGGTGTGAAACACAGAAGAAAGTGATGATAGTGAAGCCGATCACATCCCAGATCTTCGGATGTGAAACTTTTTCTTCGCGTGTGTCCCTTTGCGCCGTAACCATGGAAAATCTTCATCATTTAACGGGATGCTCGGGTCAATATTCACTGCGAATGGAGAAATTTCATCAAACTTTTCATAATCTTCTGACTTGTCTGTCTTGTCATCCACTCCCACGATGTTTCTCTTCCCAGAATGAACTATGTGCCGCTTTGGCTCATCGTAAATCGATGCATTCGCTTCCTTATCTTTTCTTTTTCTTGGCTTGGTAGACATGTCCTTCACATAGAAAACCTGTGCCACATCATTGGCTAGGACGAATGGTTCGTCTACATACGCAAGATTGTTGAGATCCACTGTTGTCATTCCGTACTGCGGGTCTTCCGTTACCCCGCCTCGTGTCATATTGACCCATTTGCACCGAAACAAAGGGACCTTTAAACCACGTCGATAGTCAAGTTCCCATATGTCCTGTATATAACCATAATATGTTTCCTTTCTTGTCTTGGTTTACGCATCAAAACAGACACCACTGTTTTGGTTGGTGCTCTTCTTATCTTGGGCGATCGTGTAAAATGTATTACCATTTATATCGTACCCTTTGAAAGTCATTATATTCAAGATGGTAATCGGGACAGCAAGTACATGTCATCTTCAATAGAGGTGTCATGCATGGTACGTGTTCGCAACCAGGTGGCGAAACTCCTGGTTTGTTCACGTGTAATCTAGTCATCGACCGCTCCGGTGTTTGGAGCGTAGCAAATTCTTGTGTTCATCCATATACGGAGCCACCAAGGTGGAATTCTGTAGAACTGTGTAGTGTGCTTCAGAGAGAGAATGTCCGTCCATACATATTATTTGTTCCCCTCCTAGCGTGCCTTTTCCATCCAGTCTGCCCTTATGCCGCGATTCAGGAACACCAATCGGCTTAAGGTCAGGAATAAAGTCAATACAAAACTCAACGACCTCCTCATTTTGATGGCCCTTGGAGATGCTTCCTTCTAGCCTAGCACGGTTATGAACATATTTCTTTAAGACTCCATGAACCTCTCAAAGGGGAACATATTGTGTAGAAATACAGGACCCAAAGCGTTAATCTCTTCGCATAGGTGAACTAGGATGTGCGCCATGATGTTGAAGAAGGATGGTGGGAACACCAACTCGAAACTGACAAGACATTGCACCAAATCATTCTGTAACCTTGGTATGATTTCTGGATCGATTACCTTATGAGAGATTGCATTGAGAAATGCACATAGCTTCACAATGGCTAATCGAACGTTTTCCGGTAGAAGCCCCCTCAATGCAACCGGAAGCAGTTGCGTCATAATCACGTGGTAGTCATGAGACTTTAGGTTCTGGAACTTTTTCTCTGCCATGTTTATTATTCCCTTTATATTCGACGAGAAGCCAGACGGTACCTTAATACTGAGTAGGCATTCAAAGAAGATTTCCTTCTCTTCTTTGGTAAGAGTGTAGCTTGCATGACCCTGATATATGCCGTCTTCTCCATGCATACGTTGTTGGTCCTCCCGTGCCTCAGGTGTATCTTTTGTCTTCCCATACACGCCCAAGAAGCCAAGCAGGGTCACGCAAAGATTCTTCGTCACGTGCATCACGTCGATTGCGGAGCGGACCTCTAGGTCTTTCCAATATGGCAGGTCCCAAAATATAGATTTCTTCTTCCACATGGGTGTGCGTCCGTCAGCCTCCTTTGGAACAGGTTGTCCGCCAGGACCCTTTCCAAATATCACCTTCAAATCCTTGACCATATCATGTACATCAGCACCAAGACGGTGGCGAGGCTTCGTCCGGTGATCCGCCTCACCTTTGAAATGCTTGCCTTTCTTTCTTACGGGATGCTCGCTCGGAAGAAATCGACGATGTCCTGTGTACACGTTCTTCATACAACTATTCAAATATATCTTGTCGGTATCATCCAAACAGTGCGTGCATCCGCGGTATCCCTTGTTTGTCCGTCTCCGAAGGTTACCGAGAGCAGGCCAATCATTGATGGTCACGAACAGCAACGCCTTTAGGTCAAATTCTTCCCCATGTGCTCATCCCACGACGTACACCTGTTCCATTCCACAGTTGTAAGAGTTCTTCAACTAATGGCCTTAGGTACACATCAATATCGTTGCCGGGTTGCTTAGGGCCTTGGATGAGCACTGGCATCATAATGAACTTCCGCTTCATGCACAACCAAGGAGGAAGGTTATACAAACATAGAGTCACGGGCCAGGTGCTATGGTTGCTGCTCTGCTCCCCAAAAGGATTAGTGCCATCTGCGCTTAGACCAAACCATACGCTCCTTGCGTCATCGCAAACTCCTTTCCGTACTTTCTTTCGATTTTTCTCCACCGCGACCCGTCACCGGTACTCTCAACTTTCCGTCTTTCTTACGGTCTTCTACGTGCCATCGCATCGCCTTGGCATGCTCTTTGTTTTGGAACAAACGTTTCAACCGTGGTATTATAGGAGAATACCACATCACCTTGGCAGGAATCTTCTTCCTGGGGCGCTCGCCCTCGACATCAGCATGCTCATCGCGGCTAATCTTATAGCTCAATGCACCACATACCGGGCAAGCGTTCAAATCCTCGTACTCACCGCGGTAGAGGATGCAATCATTAGGGCATGCATGTATCTTCTGCACCTCTAACCCTAGAGGGCAGACAACCTTCTTGCTTCAGACGCATTTCTCGGGCAATTCATTGTCCTTTGGAAGCATATCCTTTATCATTACCGCAACTTTCCAAATCCCTTGTCGGATACACCATTCTCTCGCCTTCCATTGCAGCAATTCCAGTGGTGCCCAGCTTTTTCTTGTCACCTACGCAATGGGTACAACAATTTTTGTGATCCTCTAACATGCGCTGCAACTTCTTCTTCTCCAAATCACTTGCAGTTTCTCTTTGCATCGGCAATGGCCCGACCTAGATCATCAACGGGCTCATCCGATGCCTCTTCTTCAGCTTCTTCCCGCATTGCCGCCCAGCTTCTTCCGCATTACCGGCTCAGCTTGTTCCCCCATTGTTGTATCATCGTATTCAGGGAACCCATGGCCGTGATAGTTGTCGTCGTCCTCTTCTTCTTCATTGTCTTCCATCATAACCCCTCTTTCTCCGTGCTTGGTCCAAACATTATAGTGGGGCATGAAACCGGACTCAAACAGTGGACGTGAATGGTTCTTGACGAGAGTAATTGCGACCATTCTTACAGCCAAAGACATGGACAAGGCATAAAACCATCCGCTCGCATGTTTGCCTCAGCCGCAAGCGTAAAAGTATGCACGCCCTCAACGAACTGGGAGAGCATCGGTCATCGTGACATCCATTGCGGCTCATCTTCATTACACAACACCGAATAGACCAAATTAATACAAGTTCATACAACACTTAAATGCAACAAACAAATAACTCTCTAGCTAAAGCATTTAAATGCAACAACAAATGCGATCAAGATCGCAACTAAGGTAACAATTGATCCAACAACATAATGATACCAAGCCTCACTATCGATGGCATATTTTCTAATCTTTCTAATCTTCAAGCGCATTAATTTTCTCCATCTTGATCTTGTGATCATCGACGACATCGGCAACATGCAACTCCAATTCCATCTTCTCCCCCTCAATTCTTTTCAATTTTACTTTCAAGTACTCGTTTTCTCTTTCAACTAAATTTAACCTCTCGACAATAGGGTCGGTTGGAATTTCCGGTTCACATACCTCCTAGATAAAAATATCTATGTCAACTTGATGGGCATAATTTGTCATAAACACGAAATGCAACAAATAGTTTTAAAAGAGAATATACCACATCCGAATCATAACAAGGACGAGCGCCGACGGGACGGATATCAAAACCATGGCACTATGTATAACAAACAACGACGGGTAAGATAATTATTATACGAGTAACTATATATCCAAATCACACAAACATCAATTTTTATATAAAATTTCATGAACAAGAGGCTCACCACAAGGTGGTGCCGGGCGACGGGTCAAAAGGGCGATCGACGGTGGTTACGACAGAGATTTAGAAGGCACTAAGTAAACCACACCTACATATGCAAACTAAGTGTTATTTTGACCTCAAATTTCATATAAATCAAATACTAGCACATATATATATTTCCTCCCAAATTACTAAACTCACAAATTAATAACTATATAAAGCATTGCAAGAGCTAATCTAGCAATGAGAGATGAAAGGACAAAGTTGCTAACCTTTGTGATCACTTGAATGGATGGGGGCCTTCAAATCTTGACAAATTTTGGGCAAAATGTGTGATGAGCTCGAGGGGAGAAGAGGAAGAACAGAGAGGAGAGGCGAGGGGAAAGGGGGAAGAACAGAGCGAGCTGGACGAAGGGTTTATATGCAGGAGGACCTATAGTACCGGTTCGTGGCATGAACCGGTACTAAAGGTGCTGGAGGGGCCCAGCATCGACAACATCCTGCCACCACCCTCATTAGTACCGGTTCGTGGCACGAACCGGTGCTAAAGGTTAGCCACGAACCGGTACTAATGAGAGCGGCCTGGCTAGCCGTTGGAACCGGCACTAATGTATACATTTGTGTCGGCTCTAATACAAACCGGCACTAATGTGCTTCACGTTTGACCCTTTTTCTACTAGTGTGTGCGATACAAGTGCTATATGAATGAGCTGGACACCTTGACTGCTGAGCAGGTATAGAGAAGTTCGATGAGACCAAATTTAGTCAAGAATGAAACTTGTATCTAACAATGTATCTCTTTGTTTTGCAGGTACATTGGTTGCCTTATGTGAA
This sequence comes from Aegilops bicornis, assembly GCA_021605145.1. Taxonomy (NCBI): domain Eukaryota; kingdom Viridiplantae; phylum Streptophyta; class Magnoliopsida; order Poales; family Poaceae; genus Aegilops; species Aegilops bicornis. Next base: position 830,903,990 of record CM038671.1, on the reverse strand, counting down.
AGATCGTGGCTTTGATCTTAATGAGATGTGCACGCGTGATAGCCATCTTTAGCGGGCGAGGTGCCCAATGATATGCTTCTTCGCAGTCGAGTGGCACTTTGTAGACCGTGGTGGCAAGACAATTTGGAAGAAGACAAGGTATTCCAATTGAGGAGAGCAAGGAGGAAACGCTATCTCTGCATCGGTGAGCAAGCATGCCTTGAGTATGTAGTAGAGCATTGAATAAGTCTATGTTTGCTAATGCTTTGTCCCGTGCATCATTTGTAGGTTTGATCGAAGGAACAATCAGGATATATCAGATTGGGCAAACAAACACCGTGCGTGGATAGAAATTTGGAATCAAAGAGACACGTTAGTGCAATCAGAGAATAGACCTCACAATCAGTCAGCATATCAGAAGTATCAAGTGTGGTATGCGGATCGTTACCAGTTAAAGCTAAAGCCTGGTTGGACTCACGAGGAGTGGTCGGAGTTGGTGTCTGAAGACCCGGAGACTGCAGAAGGTTATCAAACCTTCAACACGGCTGTGAGAGACACCAGAGGGGCTCACGTTGACTACGCACCGATGCATGATGAAATGGTAGTCTGTTTGACCTACTCTAACATACTTGTATCATGTTGTCTTCTTTCAAATACATAAGTTTGGTGTGTTCATGAATTGCAGAGCAGAGAGTTGCTTCTGTGCATCAACGATGCCAATGTTGCACTGAGTCATCCACCTGGTGGTGCATTATCTGAGAGGACTCTTAGGAGCACGATGGAGGTGTGATCAATATATTATAGAAGTTTCTTTTCGCGGATTATTTGTGTGCATCTCATATCATAGCATATTTTGTCTTATTGCAGAAGTTCAAGAAGCGGTTTCATAAGATGGCAGCAATGCTTTCTTGCCATGGTGCTCAGTCCAGTGACGTGTATGCACCTGGTAGCCGCGCCGCCACAGCTAATAGACGGCGTTATCTACAGAACGATGAGGACATGGAGGAGGAGTTCCATGAAGAGGAGCCAGCACATCAAGAGGAGCCAACACATCATGAGGAGCATGAGTATGATGCAACACATCAAGAGGATCATGAGTATGATGTTGATGCTCCACAACCATCACAGGTTACACAACCGACACAAGGCAATGCTCGCTCTAGGAAAGGCAAAGCCATAGCTAAGACACCAGGAAAGAAAGGTAGAAAGAAGACATGGAACACACAATTCCATAGTCCGGAGTATCCTCATCAGCTTATCTCAAGAGGAATGCAAATATATAAGGCCAACACTGAGGCGGAGGAGGAGGCATACAACGAAGAGGAGGAGGAGGAGACTAGCGAAGAGGAGGAGCCTACACTTGCAACCATTATGAAGAGAGGAAGGAGGAAGTGAGCTTCTTGTTGTCATGGTAAAAACTTCTTAGGTTGTCTTGAATTTGGTGTCTTATGTATGCACTTGATGTCTTATGTATGCATGAATTTGTCGTGATGAAAAATTTGTGGACTTGTTGTCGTTTGTATGCAAGAATTTGTCGTGGTGAAAATTCTGTGAAATGTGCTATCTTCTGTGTTCTATGAACCTGTCATATTATTATATATGTGCTATCTTCCTGTGTCAAATAGCATGTCAAATATTATGTACAGGGACCCAGACGCCAGGGTCCTTGGCGTCTGGTCTAAGTCAGGGGAGCAGACGCCAGGGTCCTTGGCGTCTGGTCTAAGTCAGGGGAGCAGACGCCAGGGTCCTTGGCGTCTGGTCCCCAGTCGACTGGAAGCAAGAGCAGAGTCCTGGACAGCAGAAACAGGGCAGCCAGACGCCAGGGTCCATGGCGTCTGGCCCTGGTGTAGTAGTTTTTTCATTTTGTTCATATTTTGTCACAGCATAGTATCGAATGACATATATATTTTGTTCTAGCAAACACCCATAGTATCGAATGACAAACATTAGTGTTCACATAATAGCAAATGACAAACATAGTTCATGACCACAGTGGTCTACGATACAATGTCTCGAATGACATAGCAAATTACAAACATAGTTCAAATTACACAAATAGTCTCGAATAAGAAGTTTATCACATACAATGTCTCGAATGACATAAGTAGTTCATGACCACGATGGTCCACGATAGTTGAAACGACATGAATATCACATATAACTCGGTTTCCTGTAGCAATGCAAGTCAACAACCCTTTTCCATTCCCATTCTTGCAGCATTTCTTGAATCTTGCCATCATCAGTTATGTCAACCAATTTTCTTTCCCCGGGGCCATCTGACTGCCTCCTGGCGGCGTAGTACACAAAATCCTCTTCCTTCAACCCTTGCTTCAACATGAATTTAGTCTTCAACCAATCGAAAGTGAGGTCCACTTCACTAACTTGCACAACACATGGAGACAAGCCTTGCACATGAACAACAGGGCTAAGCACCCACTGAGTATCCTTAGCCATCTACAACACACAAATCTCTTAGTAGCTAACCTATGATACATTAAACCACGAGGAAAACAAACTAGGGTTTTCACGAAACTATGATACATTAAACCAACCAAAAAATGGGGGTGGAGTTGATTTACCTTGTAGTTTCGAAATCCTGAAGATCCAACGGTGAAACCGGACCAATTCGTGAGAGATTTGAGGGGGGTTAGGGTGCTGGATGAGGGAGTGACGTTGGCAGGGCTAGAGGTGAGAGTGGGTGGATATGAATGAAATGAGAGGGGTAGAGGTGGAGATGAATGGATGAGAGGGCTAGAGGTGGGCCCAAAAAATCTTATCCACTCGGATCTTATCCATCAGACAGATAACTGCAAAAACGAGCCAGACGCCATGGTCCCTGGCGTCTAGGTGTGGGAGGCAAACACCATGAACCTTGGCGTCTGGGGTGTCCATCAGACACATCAGGTATGTGTCTGGTCTCCTGCGTGAGCAAAATGAGCCAGACGCCACGGTCCTTGGCGTCTGGGTGTGGGAGCCAGACGCCTTGTACCTTGGCGTCTGGGGTGTCCATCAGACACATCAGGCATGTGTCTGGTCTCCTGCGTGAGCAAAATGAGCCAGACGCCACGGTCCTTGGCGTCTGGGTGTGGGAGCCAGACGCCCTGTACCTTGGCGTCTGGGGTGTCCATCAGACACATCAGGCATGTGTATGGTCTTCTGCGTGACCAAAATAAGCCAGACGCCAAGGACCATGGCGTCTGGTGTGCACATCAGTAAACTGGATAAGGACCCAGGCGCCATGGTCCTTGGCGTCTGGGTGTGGACCTAGTGTTTTTGCACACACTTCTGTCTTTTGTTAATGTTTTTGCTTAGCAACTTGTAGCACACACTGTTAAATATGAACAAAGCATGCTAGTCTCAACCAAAAATATGAACAAATCATACTAACTAGTCTTGAAATACGAACATAGTTTGCAAATAATCTCAAATAGTCTCGAATTACAAGTTCATCATACACGATGTGTCGAATGACATAAATAGTTCATGACCACGCAAGGTCTCGAATGACAAGTTCATCACACACAAAGTCTCGAAAGTCCATCATCGATGTCGGTGCCTTTTCCATTTGTCTACTGAGTAGTACGGGGCCACTTTCCCTTCTTGTCACGTGCCTCGTCCTCCTCTTGTGCATCGCGAGCCCTTGCAAGTTTTCTTGCCCTCTCTTCTTGACGAGCCTCCTTCTCTTTGCGTGCCCTCTCTTCCTCACGCTTCTTGCGCTCACGAGCTTCCTTCTCACGATGCTCCCGCTCCAATCCCCGTGCAAAGGATTCCTCAAACAGGCGCTGCCTCCGTAAGTAATCTCGATGTTGGTCCTCGTGATCTATCCAAGTGAAGTACTTGCAAAGTGGAGGAGGCGACTACCTAGAAAATCATGTTTTTGTTAGTAATATGAGTTCAAACTTGATGAGATTTTTTGTATGTACACCTAACATACCGGTGGTATGTCATATGCGTTAGTTGGCCTTCGACGATCATGTGCATATTTGGGACACACGGAAAACCTTCTACCTTCTGTCCATGACTTCTTGCGGTCCGTGGACACCTTCAGCTTGCAAACATCACCACACCAACATGGTGGTGTGGGCACATCCTTCTCCTTCTCCTTGTCCAAACTATCCTCCATCCACGTCTTCGGCATGTCCTCTTCGTCACAAGACGCGGCCTCTGGCCCCGAACCGGATGAAGCTATGCCTACAAAAAGAACAATTGTTAGCACAAGACACAAAGAAAGTACATGTGTAAATACAGTAAATCAATAAATGCTAGGAATTGTATGAACAAATAATATACCATTTTTATTAGATCAACCATCTGGATTAAGCAAATAACCAAAGGCCGATCCATTATCAACCATTCCTCTCGACCACCACCACCTCTAGCACTTGTGCTTCCTCTCACCACCACCACCTCTAGCACTTGTGCTTCCTCTCCGACCACAAGCACCTCTAGCACTTGTGCTTGCTCGACCACCACCTCTAGCACTTGTGCCTTCTCGACCACCACCTCTAGCACTTGTGCTAGCTCGACCACCACCTCTAGCACTTGTACTCCCTCTACGAACACTAGCACCTCTAGCACTTGTGCTCCCTCTACGACCACCACTACCACCTCTGACACTTGTGCTTCCTCGACCACCACCACCGTCACCTCTTCCACCTTGTTCACCATTGGTGCCACCTCCACGACTTGTTTTTCTTTTTTTGGTTTTCCTTATCTTGCATGTCCGCTCATTGTGTCCCCCTTCACCGCACACCCCACAGTTGATAGTGTCAGGAGCCTCCATGAAATGACCGCTACCAAATTGTTTCATGCTAGTGTATCCAGCCAGGTCATCCATATCAGCCCTGAACCTCTTAGTTCTCCTTCTACCCTTGGTCTCCACCTTCAGAAGAGGGTCTGGCCTAATATGAGGGCCATGGTACTCAGGCCACTGTGATTGGTCCAAGAAAGGGTGAAATCTTGGCGCCCATGTCAACCTAGTAGCTTCCACATGGAACTCTTGCATCCGCACGGTTTTTCCATCACAAACAGGTATGTTTATCGCCTTCGCCGCCGTTATCAAATGTGAGCATGGCCAATGATACTTACTAAGCCTCTCACACTGGCACCACCAAGTCTTCAGACGCACCTCAAATGCAGCACCACCATATTGAAAACCGTCTCGTGTTGTTCCACCTGGCTCATCAATTTGATAGATCATTTCAATTCTGTCAAATATGATAACTTGTTGCCGTGAAGACTTGCTTGCTTGTAACTGCAACCATTCATCAAACTTTTTCGGATAATCCTTTTTTCACCTATCCATTTTGCAGTCTCTTCAGAATGCCTCTGAAAGTACTCATTAAGCTTGAAGAAGGTGTACTCCACTATTGCAGTCACTGGCAATGCACGAGCACCCTTCAACACATTGTTGAAACATTCTACCAGATTGCTCGTCATGTCGTCATATCGCCTACCACCATCGTCATCAGCGCGTGCCCACTTGTGCTTCTCGCTTAAATTCCTAGTTAAGAACTCTTTTCCCCCTTCGTTCACCGCTGCAAAGAGTTTTTTGTACCGAGCATCGAAAGCTTGGGTCGTGAAGGCCACACATACATGGGTAAGGTCTTTGCTGAGCTCCTTGCTCTTACATGCCCGGTAAAAGTTGGCCACGAAATGCCTCATGCACCATCTGTGGTGAAGCTTTGGAAATCCTGGAATAACAATGTCCATTGCCTTGAGTATGCCATGGTGCCGGTCCGATATGATGCATACCTCCCTAGCCCCAATCACGTTGTGCCTAACATGACCCATGAACCACTCCCAGTTGTCTTGGTGCTCGGAAGGCACCAAAGCAAATGCACACGGCAACACGTTGTCGTTTGATGAGTGCGCCATTGCTACCATTAGTGTGCCCTTGTATCTACCGGTCAAGGACGTGCCATCTATAGACAAGACCGGACGACAATGCTGAAACGCCTCCACACATTGTCCATAACTCCAGAAGGCACGGTGGAACACTATCTCGTGATCCTCGACCACATGAAACATGCCCGGGTTCTTATGTGCAATCGCGGCCAACAACCTTGGGAGCTGGTTGTATGCTTCTTCATAACCACCATACAACATCCTAATAGCATTTGCCTTTGCCTTCCATGCCTTCCCATACTTGACTTCATAACCAAATTGTTTTTTCACCGTCCGCATGAGAAACCTCACTTTCACAGTGGGATCAAAGCCTATGTCTTTCATCCATTTGTATCCGAGATACTCAGATGTGACTTTACGATGTGTCGTTCGAAGTCGTTTAGATGGCGGTTTGCACCTATGAGTGGCAACACAACTTCTTAACACCCATTCTTCGGTTTCTTTAAGCTTTCTTGCACGAACCTTCCATGGGCATCCTTCTTGCTCACACTTCACGGTGTAACGCAACTTCATGTCGGAGTGCTCAACATAAAATGGCCTATGGTTCCGAATGGCATAATCAGACAACCAAAACTTCAGCATAGGCAAGCTCAGAAACTTCACTCCTTTCTTCAAATAAGCATTCTCGTCCTCCTTCTCCTCCCTTGGTTCTCCTGGATCTGGGCATGGTGTTAGCTCAATCGCCGTCATTCTCATTCCACCATCAACAACAGCTTTATGGGCAAGGCTAAGATCTTTAAACAAGTGAGTTCTTTTTTCTAAGCCCGTCAACTCAAAGTGGATTTGGTTTTCCTCCTTTGTGAATCCATCCTCGTCCAACTGTTCAACTAGACCCTCGTCATCCGAGTCATATGCATATTGACGCCTAAAAGGCAACTCACGATCCATGCCCTTTTGCGCTATGTACGCATCCAAGTCACCAACATCATTACCATGAAACCCTTCCTCTTGCTCTTCGTCGTCATCATAAGCATCTTCATCATCTTGAATTACTTCCTCACTAGCAATCACCTCAACTTCATTTGCTTGGCTAGTTGGTGGTTGGCTAGAAGCATTGGGGGCATACAACTCAACCTCATTTGGTTCAATAGATGGTACACGGGGACGTGGTTGGCGATAAGCATTGGGGGCATCAACCACAACCCTATGCTCAACAAGTGGCACCATTGTCATCTCGCTCATGTCATCCATTGGGGAAGAGACATGGCGGTTCAAATCAAGTGTAAACCAAGGAGATTCAACCTTGGTGGCAAACAATTCAAGTGACTTGTCTTCCGATTGGGAAACTTTTTCCTTGTATACATCCCAATACAAATCCGAGGTGCTAGGCATACTTTTCAAGCGAGATTTGGCTCCAACTCCAACATCATACCTTCCTATTAACTTAACATCAACATTGGTGTCCATCCACTTTAAGGCTTGTCTCACTTTTGCAACAACATCCTCATAGCTAGGGCTTGTATCAAAAACTAATGGTTCCTCACCTGTGTCGACATTGTTACTCAAGAATACCTCCTTGTCCATGTAATGAGCATTAATAAGTCTCTCCATCTAAAAATAACATGAATGCATTTAAGACTTCAATGAGAATTGGTGTTTATCCAAATACATCTCATTATATCCAAATCATATCAACACTAAATTATTGGTGATGTCCACAAAAGTATCACTAATTAACACACACTAAGCAAAGTTAACCCTAATCACTAACTAACCCTAACCCCCAATCTTTCTACTCAACAAGCATATATTCCTACTACACACCATGCATATCACTATATTATCAAAGTTAACCAAGCCATTCACACTAACATAAGGGAGAAAACATGAGTCTTTGCTTTTTTATTTTACCACAATAATCCTTGCTGTACACACATTTTGGAAGAGACACACTTGATTTGGAATTTATTAGAATACTCTATGTGCTTCACTTATATCTTTTGAGCTAGATAATTTTGCTCTAGTGCTTCACTTATATCTTTTAGAGCACAGAGGTGGCTTAATTTTTTAGAAATTGTTGGTCTCTCATGCTTCACTTATATCATTTTGGGAGTCTTTTAGAACAGCATGGTATTTGCTATGGTTATAAATTTGGTCCTAGAATGATGGGCATCCAAGTTGGGTATAATAAAAACTATCATAGAAAGTGAATTGGATGCTATGATCAATTTGATGCTTGATAATTATTTTGAGATATGAGGATGGTGATATTAGAGTCATGCTAGTGGAGTAATTATGAATTTGAGGAATACTTGTTACAAATTATCTTGCTATCAAACTTCATGTTACCGACAATTTCAGTGCTTGTAGAAATTACCTTTCTGAAAACCGCATGTCATTTCCTTCTGCTGCTTGTTGGGTTTGACAATCTTACTTGTCGAAAGGACTACAATTGACCCCCTATACGGGTCATCAGGAGGCAGGACGACCTTCTTGACGCCCAAGGCTAGAGGGCGGCAGCGGCCCAGATCACATCTATCATCTAAACCCTAGACCTCTCATGTTTATACAAAGGGAGGACTAGGGCACTCATCGATCATCCATCCTCAGATAGGAGAACTCTCGGAAGCAATCTCATACACCATTTTAAATCCTTGCACGACGTATCCCTCCATTATGAATCATCAAAACAAGAAGGATGTAGGGTATTACTCTCCGGAAGCACGAACCTGGATAAACCCCTAATGTGACCTCTGATCCATGACCTCCAGCTGTCCTTTGACCCCTACCGAGGGATCTGGCAAGAATTTTCTCCATCGCCAGGTTCAGGACAGGGTACCGATTCGATATGCGCCGATGCTCCATATCACGGGTTAGCCAATTCTACCGCCGGATGTGCTCCGCTCCATGATTGGGGATTTGTGGAGATCGCATGACTATGTGCTATCGACAGGGATGCGTCTTCTCCGATCAGATGATCCAAGTGATACGTCTCCAACGTATCTATAATTTATGAAGTATTCATGCCATGTTTACAACAATTTTATATGGTTTTGGTATGATTTGATTAGAACTAACCCGGACTGACGCTGTTTTCAGCAGAACTACCGTGGTGTCGTTTTTTGTGCAGAAATAAAAGTTCTTGAAATGGGCTGAAACTTTATGGTGATTTTTTATGGACCAAAAGAGACCCCCGAAGCACCGGAGCTGGGCCAAGAAGTGACCGAGGTGGCCACAAGCCGCTAGGGGGCGCCCTCCCCCTAGGGAGAGGCGAACCGGCTTGTGGGCCCCTCGGGCGCTGCCTTGACGTAAGACCAACGCCAAAAATTCTTATAAATCCCGTAACCTCCAGGAAGAACCCTAGAGGAGAAGCTCCACCGCCGCAAGCCTCTGTACCCATGAAAAATCAATCTAGGCCCTCTCCGGCACCCTGCCGGAGGGGGCCATCATCACGGGAGGCCATGGAGGAGGAAGCCGGAGGGGGCCATCATCACCAAGGAGGCCAAGGACCAGAGGGAGGACCTCTCCCCATCTAGGGGGAGGCCATGGAGGAGGAAGCACAAGGGGGGGGGGGACTCGCTCCCCTTCTCCCTCGGTGGCGCCGGCCACCGTGGGAACCATCGCTGCGGTGATCATCTTCATCAACATCACCTTCCTCATCTCTTTTAAGCGGTCCACTCTCCCGCACCCCGCTGTAATCCACTACTTGAACATGGTGCTTTATGCCACATATTATGATCCAATGATGTGTTGCCATCCTGTGATGTTTGAGTAGATCCCTTTTGTTCTTTGGGTTGACTGATGATCTTGATTGGTTTGATTTGTATGTTTTATATTGGTGTTGTCCTATGGTGTCCTCCGTGCCACGCACACATGAGATATTCCCGTTATAGGGTTTGCAATATGTTCATTATTTGCTTATAGTGGGTTGCTAGAGTGACAGAAGCTTAAACCCGAGTAAGGGGGTTGTTTGTGTATGGGAGTAAAGAGGACTTGATACTTTAATGTTATGGTTGGGTCTTACCTTAATGATCTTTAGTAGTTGCAAATGCTTGCTAGAGTTCCAATTATAAGTGCATATGATCCAAGTAGAGAAAGTATGTTAGCTTATGCCTCTCCCTCATATAAAATTGGAATAATTATTACCGATCTTGTTAACAAATGTTTAGGACAATTCCGCACATCGTTCCATCATTGTTCCACACTCGCTATTTGCAATACATTATGATATATTCTAACTTTATGATAACATCACCTATTTCTATATTGAAGTTCTCTGATATCATACAAGGCTATCTTCTTCATACCCACAATGTAGTTTTATTTCTCGTTTCTAGATGGAAGCAAACGTTCAGCGTACGTAGAGTCATATCAGTGGCAGATAGGACTTGAGAGAATATTGATCTTACCTTTAGCTCCTTGTGGGTTCGACACTCCATACTTATCACTTCCACCTTTGGAAATAGCTACGATGATTCCTCGCACTTGTGGATTATCACCAAGATACCCGCTTTACGCTGTTAAGGTGTCGAAGTGCTTAAGTTTCATCGACATATCCCCCGCGGACATGTGCTTCCTGTAGTTTGATTACATATTCGAGATGTATCACATGAGGCGGCTCGATTTTACGTCCGTCACCTTTTTGCGCTCCATCTATACTACGTGGTCAGAAAAGAGAAAATCTCGGCCATTGTAGTAGCGGACCCCTACTTCATGTATGAGAACTTATTGAAGAACAGGAATGTGAAACATCACGCTGCGAGTAGGTACCTTGATGACTTCAAGGTGGCGAATAAGGACAAGGAAATTCTTCTCGTGCTTTACCATCCCAAGTAAACCATTCATTGGCCACTATAACACATCCTTTCATACACTTCAATTATTTCTTTGAGCGTATGAAGGTTAATTTGAGGTTAACTTATTTTGCGCTGCGACTGCTGGATCCTTATCATTTTGTACCCGCAATTATCAAATGTTCTTTATTTGGACTCATCCAAAAACATAGAGAAGAAGGCCTACACCCACCTCAAGAGTGTTCTGGAGCTCTCTTAGGCTTCAGCGTTGGGGGAGGCAACGTCAGGCAAAAAAACACAGGACGAGTGTGCTGTGTTTCAATCATCAAACTGACTTTTGCTCCGTCCAGGAACCAGAAACAAGCAGGAGGGATAAACTCTATATCATCCATCACATGCAGGAGTTCACAAGGGATCAACAAAGACTTTGCATGCCAACTAGAGCCGATAAACATGTCCGCCAATGGATGCAAACTTAGGATCCGACGCTGGTGATAAACTTATAGTTGAGTTCTATCGCATGCAGCAGTCGCTTGCGTCGATCATCATCAAAGATGTCATCGAAGAGTATGAGATGTTCTTTGCTGGCCCACAAACATGGGCTAGCCTCGACACTCACATACAGCTACTGGGTCAGGACCTCATGCCTTTCACAAAGCTAGGGTGCATTCTCCCGGATATGCCGAAGGCGACATCTAAGAAGTGATTGACGATGACAATGTCCGTTCAGTACTTTGAAATTTTGTAAGATGGAACTTTTTGAAGTGAACGGTCCTCCTAAACTTGTGTAGCGCTATACTTCGGTACGACGAACTTTGTTATATTTACTATGTTACTTTTATTTGCTAATATTTAACTCTTCCTGTTGGTGTTGCTTAAGTATATTATGTTCCATATTATCGTTAAATTTTCTTATGACTCATCTGTGTTAGGGAAATAGATGACGAAGAAACGCTATGCCATTTACAGAGGGAGGGTTCCAGGAGTGTATGACAAGTGGTCAGAGTCAAGCCCAAGTGGATTGCTTACCGGGCAGCGGCCGCAAAGGGTTTCAAAGTAAAAGCGAAGCGGACGCTAGTTACTTGAAGTTCACGCTAGCGGGAGAGAGGAAGAAGAACCAGCTCAAGAACTACTTCACGATCCCTTTCTTGCCGATCATGGTCGCTCTTCTGTTGTATGTGATCACAGTTTAGATCGATAATGAAACATGTGTGTGACCATGTAATTCTATTCGAGACTTGTAATAACTTGTATCACTATTTCGATGATGATGAGACTATGTTGTATCACTATGATGATGACGATGATGATGATGATGAGACATTTTTGTATCATATAGTTTCAATGTTGTGTCTATATGTTGGACTGTATAAATACTGCATAAATACGCAAAATAAAGAGAAAAAATGTCAAAATTAATGGTAGTAGCGTGCTTTTTGATCTAGTAGTAGCGGGGGTGCCAAAACCACGCTGCAGGTAAGTAGTAGTACCATGGTTGCAACCCGCGCTAATACTAACACATGTAGTAGTAGCACGGGCCCTGTTAGCAGTAGTGTCGTAGTTGTAGCGCGAGCCCCCGCGCTATTACTATCAGTTTACCATGCACCACTACTAGGCCATTTCCTAGTAATGTCTTGACCGCATCGCCGATGAGTTGTTGGTGGATATCCTCCCCGCTGCAGCCTCTCTCTTGCTGTACTTGGTGGCTTGCGGTCTTGGCCGTCGGCATCGGTGCATTGGTGGGGGTTGGTAGAGGTGGATTCGGATCGGAGGAAACTCTGGATAGCTCTCTCATACCGACGGTGGCGACGACCACGGGCGCCGCTCTCCTCCTTGCAGATGTCGTCGAGGTCCTTCCCTACACCCGACCCCATGCCAGGGTGAAGACCCAAAATCTCCTCATATTTGGTGTCGGCGGCACTACGTGTGTTGTGCCCTTCTTGGAGGCGCCGCTTGGGCATGGAATTGCAGACGGAGGGGATGGGACCAGTGGCATCAGGTGATGTTCGCAAAGGAGGAACGACGTGGCATCTGGCACATCGACAAAGGCAGGTCTTGACGGCATGGAGCGGCGGGGTCTCGGCGGTGGACGTGTGTTGATGGAGGAGTGCAGGATTGTGGCGCTGTCTGGTGTCGACGACAGTTGGCCCTGGCAGGGTCGATGCGTCAGTACCTGCTTTGAGGATTGGTCGGTAGAAGACGTTGAAGGCGGCCTCTGCAGCATGCGCTACGGTGACCACTGAGAGTGTGCCTAACCGTTGTATGTCCCAGACCCGACAATGTGACTTGGTTGGGGCCTCCGGCTTTAAATGTTAGCCTTGATATGAGGTCTAGGTATGCAGCTCAAACAATTTGCACCCCTTCATCAAGCTGATTGAAATAGCGGCAGATGTTGTAGGCTTTAGACTTTTGATGTATTTATTTATAAGGTATTGATAAATAATTAATGAAATACTACCTTTGTCCTAATTTATTGGTCCTTTTCATAGTTTGTGTCAAAATTTGATCATACATTTAACTGATAAAATTTTAATTCATATCATAAAAAATTAGATCGTTGGATTCGTATTTAAACATAGTTTGCAATGATACTATTTTTTGTAACATACATTAACATTTTTTTAATTAAATTCATGGTCAAAATTTGGCACAAAATGCTAAGGGACCAATAAAGAAAAAGGAGGCAGTAGTAGTCGTATGCATCGCCGAGACCGAGGTCGTCCTCCTTTTAAGAAAGAGCCACACAGCCTTCTTTGTTTGAACTTATCCAAACAGCCTTTTAATTATTGACTGGGGGCAAAACATAACTGTATGCAACCACGGCACGGACAGGCTCGTGCGCACGAAACACAACGACCGCGCGTGCTATTACTCTATTGCTTTAGACCAAAAGCTGAACCCTGCTTTACTTTTTAGTACAAAATAAAGCAAAACGAGCTATATTATATTGCTCGATCATGGTGCAGTTCTAGTGGACGCCCTCGAGAAAATATAAAACCAGAACACACTAGTTGGATTGTAATAAATACACCCTCCGATTCGAATTCTTATCATAGAATTGTCTAAATACGAATATATCAAGTCACATTTTAGTATTAGAATATATTCGTATGTAGACAAATATAACACAAGAATTTTGGAATGAAGGGAGTATTATATACTACCTTCTCCGTCATTGTAAGCCTCAATTAAATTTTGAGCCTAATTTTGATGCAAAATTTAAATTTAACTAATAAATATAAATTTTATGACGGAAACTATACAACTGGAAATTTCTATTGATACGAATCAATGATACCTCTTATGGCATATAACTTATATTTTGTTAGTTAAACAGTTGCTCAAATTTAATCTAAAATATTAACCAGATATGATAATACCCGAACAGTGGAAGTAGTTCAAAATTACTGAGCCGCTTAGCTGGAGAGCTTGCTGACTGTTAGGATTAAGACCTCACCTCGGTCTCTTCAGCGTCCAACAAAAGTAAAAAATATATATGTATTTTAATCACAAGCCATGTTAGCTTAGTCTATGGACTGTCCATCTTGCAGAGCAGCAGAGGCCTAAGGTTCCTGCGTTGCAGTAGATCTCAATCGATAGGATCTAGGGAGGAACAATGGCTAGCCGTCGCAAATGGCCGGAAGAATGGCGTATCAATGACTACGCGGCATTATTGGGGTGGCTGGCGGTGGTAATCAGAGGGTTGGGCTTTCTGGTCGTTACCTGGATCACCGTGGTTCTTCTCGGTGGTTTCGTCTCGCTATTGCAGAAGAAGGATTTTGGTGTCTCATGGTGATTACATTCATACAGATAGCCGGGTTAGTCTTTCTACTTAGTTTTATTATTCTATTATTTACTGAAATATTGTCCGTAGACTATCAGAATGCTTCTCTTCCTGAATCAGGCGGAAATAGGTTTGTTGAGTTTCAAGCTAACCCTCTGTGATTAGCCATTCCCATACAGTACGAATCAGACTGATGTTATTGAAAGTTACCAGCTTCAATTGTTATACGTTATCCTAGTTAATTTCTGGATGCAAACTTGCAAAAAAGAAAAAACGGATATATTCAATCCGGTTTGGGATGCATTGAGGGCTATGACCTCTGCAACTAGAGACGTTAGGAATCTAGAAGGCCCTGTGTGCCATATTCGATCCCTGGTGGGATCACTTACTTACAGCATAATATAGTACACCAAGGCCTTGTTTGGTAACACAGTTTTCTCAAAACCATAATAATCTAAAATCTCATTATTTCATTGCTTGGGAAATGAATACTTCAGTTTACAAAAAATCTTAGTTTTCCTCACTTCGTTTTATAAAAAGGAGGTTAAGATTTGTTTTTCAAATACTTAAAAACACACGGTATTAGGAATACTATGGTTTATAAAACTATGTTATTTATCCACCCGCAAAAAAATAAAACTATGTTATTTATTGATGTCAATCGAGCACATAAAGAAATTAAAACGGTAGTTTATAGAAAAGATACTTAAAAAAACTATCAAACGCAGCCTCAGTAATGTCAAGTCACTTTGTATTTGCTTTAAGAAGTCTGGTATAAGGGGGTGTTTGGTTACAGGGACTAGACTAGAAAAAGTCCCTTTTAGTCCCTATGTAACCAAACAGGAGGGACTTTTTCTATAGGGACTAGAAAAAGACTCTACTGAAGGGTCTTTTTTCTTTAGTTCCTGACCCACCAAAAAAGTCTAGTCTCTTGCAACCAAACACCCTCTAAGAATCACTTTTAACCTAAGTGAATGCTTTGTGTTTGGGGTAGACCCCCAAAGACACAGATGCATTGCAAATATGCTTAATTGTGAAATAGGAAAATTTCCGTTGATATATACAAATCATAGTTGCCAGATTCTTAGTTCGACCGGTTCATGATTCGAGTTTATGATTTAGGTCGTCAGGGCATCTCCAATGCCGCCCCGCAAATTTTCTTTCGCATTCGTCCGCGGACAGGGGAGTCTAGTCTACGGACTCGGATGCGGGAGATGGCCATGCAATGCTGCCCGCATATATTTCAAACAGCTTTTCAACTAACCGAACAAAATTCATGCAAACATGGAGGATTTTCATATAAATCAGACATGATTCATGCAAACACAGTGGATTTTCCTACATTTCAAACATTTAGAATAAAAAAGGAAACCCGACCCTAAATCTATCCTACGGCAGCGGCCGGCCGTCGTCCACTTCCTTTCTATTCCGCGTTGGCGACCACCTCCATCCACCGTCTCCATGAACGGTGGCGGTAAGAACCGTGAATTGAAGGTGCGGTCTTCGGCGAGAAGAGTAGAAAATGGGAAACGGACAGACCCACATGGGACACAAGACCTTGCCGTCTCTCATGTCCTACTCATTCTCAGAGGAGTCTGTGACCTGTCCGTCGCCAGTGGACGTGAGGTCCACGATGGAAATGGAGGCGTCGGCACTGTCGTCTTGCAACCGGGCCACCCGATCTTTCATCGACGGCTCGTAGGAGGTGCAGCTGGTGCTGTACTCGTCCACGATCGCTTGTAGCTGCGCCTCCGCAACGGCCGCTTCCTGGTGAGCGGCGGCTTGAGCGTGAATGGCCTTGTAGATCGCATGCTGCGCCACGACAAAGTGGGAGTTCCCCGCGGCCATGGCTGCCATGTCCTCCTCGCTCGCGCGCTCGCCGTTGATTTGGCTCTCCGCCAACCGGTGTTGCTCTAGGAGGAACAGGTTGTACCTATGTTCCTACCGTGCCCCCTGGAACACCGACATAAGCATTGGCGCAGGCTGCTCTTTCGCATGGCGACGTTGAAGTGCGATCGCGCTTGCTCCATGGTGAAGTCGGCTTGCGCAGCGCAGCCTCCGGTGCGGATGTCGTCAAGGCTCGTCTCCATCGTGGGGTCGCCCTCGTCGTTGGAGACCTCGGCGAGCTGGCCAGCCTCGATCCGCTTAGCATGGCGGCTCTGCCAGACGACCTTGTGCTTCATCTCCATTGAAAGGCTCTCCCACAGAGCATTGCTGCCTACAGTCATGGCGGATGTGGTGCAATGGAGGAGAATACGGAGCAGCTTATGTTGTGTCGTGGAGTAGGCCTAGTGTGGTCGTCTTTAAATAGTCGATTCCGGTGAGGCCAGGCGTCTGGGTGCGTCAATGTGCGGGGCGGAGTGGATTTTTGGGCAGACGAGCTTGCTTAATGGCGGCATATGGACGAACGTGGCATTGAACAGGCGTGGTCGATATCCTTCCTGTCCTCAGTAGCGCGTCTTCGGCATTAAACAAGCGCGGACACGAGAACGCATCGTGGCGGTACCCTCAGCCGGCGCGCCACTTCAATGTTGACGCCAGTGAGATGTCGCCTCCGCTCTATGAGCCAGCGTCATTGCGAAGTGCCCGCTCTACAGCAGCATGAATGCGCGCCGCTGGCGCCGGACTGAAACCCATGCGGCGAGGGAGGAGGGTTTTGGTGGGCCAGAATGGTGAGAAGCGGGCATAGTTGATGTTCAGACGCCCACAAAACCCCCCATGATTGTCTCCGTTTGCAGGAGAAAGTGCGTCTTGACCGCCTTACGAACCGATGCATGACCGCATTAGAAACCGCCTGCAACAGTTCGGATGTGTCAGCATTGGATGCCCTACTCCTACAAGATACCCACGCCCACCCCAGGCGGCGCCCGACCGTTGCCGCCACACCACTTCCCTCCTCTCGGCTGCCGCTGGAGGAGGCCGCCCAGCTAAGCCCGGACGGCTAATGGCGGTGGCGGAGAAGCGCCTTACTTTCGCGGTGCAGGGCTGATGCGGGGCACCTTAATTGAGCGGCAGCGCGCTCTCCTGGATCTGGGTCGCTGCGACACATAGGTTCGCTCATTGGCGATGGCGTACGGTGGCGGCGCGGCGATGGCTGATGGCAGCGGCTGATGCAGGAGCGTTATGGAGGACCTGATCCGCTGCACGGGTTGGAAGCGGACGTGCTGGTAGTCCTTCCTAGCTAGACTCAAACTTTTTTAGACTTCCTCCTCAAGGGCAACCTTCTAGAGCAACATTAAAGAGGTTCGATGCATCGTGTGTTGCTTCAGGGCATACACCATTATCAATACAGATCTCTACAAGCGGAGCACTCCTGGAACTTTCTAGGGATGTATATGAGGAGGGAAGAGCTCTGCTTTGGATAATCATGAAGGCACCTGCGGGCATCATGTCGCTCCACGAGCTTTGGTAGCCAAATCTTTTCTTGAATGTCTCTTCTACCTCACCGATGGCAGAGTGAAATGAGCCGCTAGTCCACGAACTCAAAATGATTATACACTTTACACCATCGACTCAGAAAGTGATCAGATTTAGTCAACAAACTCATTTATTCGATCAAATAAGGCCGTGATTAGAGGAGGAGGAGATCGTCTTGATCTATTGCTTAACTTCTGAACAGTAAGAAGTTAGCAAAGTAATAGTCTTCTTACATGCACAAAAGCTAGCAAGACCAGTACACACACATGTTCCTTCCTCGCGGCCGGCTAGCATATATAGCTCGTCAAGTTAGCTAGTCTCATCGATTGTGATGGTCATGACTGATGAATATTTCCTCCGTCCGAAAATACTTATCATCAAAATGGATAGAAGAAGATGTATCTAGACATATTTTAGTTTTAGATATATCCCTATTTATTCATTTTGATGATAAGTATTTTCAGACGGAGGAAGTAGTAGATAGATAGACCTGGGAATGGAATAGCTAGCCGCATAGCGAGTCCACTGAAAACCGAAAATTCTAAATCAACGGACTGTTACGGGCCTATTATGGGGTCTCTTCCTTAACTAATCTTCTCCCCCCTGATTTTCAGGGGGGTGTGGAGCCCTCATTATTCTTTTTTCCAATCAAAATGTCCCAGATAAGCTTTCCTGTAAAAGCCCGTTGGCATATCTCCGTACGTGTAGCAAAGCTCACTGGAAACATCTCGAATATACTTTGACGTGCTACGTGCATGCATGCGTAAACAAGCGTTTCCGTACGCACATCTGTCTGGTGCACATGTTACGTTTGAGTGGTTGGGATTCGTTGGAACGGTCTCAAGAAATCAATGCTAAGTACTCCCTCTGTCTCGAAATATTTGTTATAAGAATGTCTAAAAATGAATATATCTAGAGCTAAAATACATTTAGATACATCCATTTCTCCGACAAGTATTTTGGGACGGAGGGAGTATATACTACAATTCAAATCTCTTGCTTGCTTCCGTACGCGTACGTGCATTCACCATCAAATACTGGGCGCCGGCGCACCGGCCCAAAAATTCGGCCGATTGTACGCGATCCGTCGGATGCGCCCACGCATAGCCGTCAGATGCGCCCTATCATCATTTCTCACCCCTGCTCGTGTATCAGATCTGGAAAAAAACACTACAGATTCATGGTGGCCGCCCCACCGCCGTTGCATCGCGCAGCAGGCGTCTACCCGCTCCCGTTTGACCTTGCTGTCAACGCTCGCCGTCGCCGCCTGCAGCAAAAGAAGGTTGCCGGAAAAAAAAAGCAGCTATCTGACGAGGCCCCCATTGAATCATTTGAAAAAGGTGGTTCTAGCAAAACAAGCCTACGGTTGTAGCAAAAATCATTGGTCCATTAAAATAACAAACTCCAATGGAAGCAATTTTTGAGGCTACTTCCAGCAAAAAAGGATATGGTTGTAGCAAAAATTTGTTGGTCCAGCAAGAACAAACTCCGGCGAAAGCAATTTTTTGGGCTACTTCCAGCAAAAAGAAGATATGGTTGTAGCAAAAATTTGCTGGTCCAGCAAGAACGACTCCGGTGGAAGCAATTTTTGGGGCTACTTCCAGCAAGACATTTTGCCGGTTCCAACAAACCTGATCCATGGTTGCAGCAGCAAACCACCAACACTCTAGTCCAACTTGTTGTGGCGATCTCCGCGGCTCGCCGGGGTGAACCCGCACCGCTCGCCGCCGACATTGGTTTCATCGAAACCATTATGCGGTTGCAGCTCCCTCCCCAGCCGGTTGTTGCTCTACCGTCGGGCCTACTGGTCGAGGTAGTAGCTCGCCGCTCGTGCCGGGGTGTAGCCGCTGGTGTGCTCGCCGTCGGCGCCATGAGCATTGGGGAAACAAAGGTAAATGAAAGGGATGGCAGGCTACAGGGGAACAACGGAGGGAGCGTGTGGAGGTGGAAGGAGAGGGGAAAGATGAGAATGAACAAGGAGGGATAGATATGCGTGCGTGATGTGCGTGACGAGGCACGAGGCCGACCAAATGTTCGGCCGGTGCCCCAACGTAAAACGTTTCCCATCAAATAAGGTCAAAACGGAGTAGAAAGGAGAAAAATCGGCACATGGCTACCACATCAGCGGCTCTTAGACCGCTGGACTAACTGTATTTTATTGGGACCTAATTGCAAACTTGTTGGTTTCTCCAACTTGTCTTAGCTAAATGGCGTATATATAGAGTAAAAAATTCAAAAACCTGCATTGCAGGTGACTCGAACCTACAACCTTTCGAGGTCGGCAAGTAGCAGCTAACGATTGGGACACAATCTGAGTTATTTAATTTCTGCCAGTCGACTCTATATATATTCATGCGATCACCTTTTTTTCCGGGTGCATCCCATGCAATCACATCGATTTCCTTCTAACTTTGATCAATAGATTTCCTTATATTTACAATCATATTAAGTAGTACATGTTAGCTCGTTTCTTGCCTTTGACATTAATTGTTTGGAAAGAACAATTTTCTTAAATAAAAAAGATAACACTATGGTGCATGGAAAGGTTAATGTCAACATACTTGTAACATGTATAGTCGGATGCAAATTATTACTACACAAGTCAGGTGTTTTCCAATGGTTAGCAGCTAGTTGCCAGATCCTACAGGTTATAGGTTCAAATCACATGCAAGGTGGTCTTTATTTATTACTCCCTTCGTTTTTAAATATTTGTCTTTTTAGAGATTGCAAATGGACTACCACATACAGATGTATATAGACATATTTTAGAGTGCAGATTCACTCATTTTGCTTCGTATGTAGTCACTTGTTGAAATCTCTAGAAAGACAAATATTTTGGAACGGAGGGAGTATTATTTTTATACACCATTAGTTAAGATAGGTTGATAGAAAAACCTGTCAGTTTGCAAAAAGGGCCCTGTAAAAAATAGTTAGTTACAGAACAGCCTAAGGAACGCTCACGTGGCAGCCATGTGGCTGGTTTTTCTCCTCTCTAATCGGTTTTGGCCTTATTTGATCAAATAAACTAGTTTGTGGACTAAATCTGATCACTTTCTGAGTTGATAACTTAAAGTGTGAAATCAGTTTGAGTTTGTGGAATAGTGGCGCATTTCACTCCCATTGGCAGATATCGAGCTCACTGTACGCACTTTCATTGAGTGCCAACAGTTCTCCCGGCAGATCCACATACCCATAAAGTCGCCTTTCTTCGTGTGGGGTCTAGACATGATGAGATGCCTGAAGACATCTCCCGTGGGCTTCTCCCACCTCCTTGTCGCAACGGAAAATTTTACCCTTCATAATATGATGTGATTTCATCTTGTCCAAATGCTTGATTGAATTACCCCTCAAGGGAAGATCCTTCACTTGAGTAACATGTAGCTGGATCGACTCCTAGAGAAATTAGATAGTTATTTTTACTTTTGATCGGCAATCACTGAACTTAACTTACCTCAAGACCATGTTAAACCATCGGGTAAACCTGTCTCTCATGACAACCTCTCTGGTGAATATTGAAATGTCCACCTCTCGTATCAAAATCTTTAGGTTTGATTATTTTTGGATTATTCACTCTGAGTTTTTCCATGTGGTTAATTCGGACTGGGCCAAACTCATTTGTGCCACCAATGGGGCCACTATCCTTTGTTCGAAGTTAAAAGTGTGTCGCCATGAACTTAAAAGTTGGAGAAAATACATTTCTACACTGGCCATTGCCATTGAAAATTTAAACAAAGAGCTGGTGCAGCTTAATGGGCTAGAGGATAGAAGGCCCTTATCCACTCCAAAGCAAATTTTTAGACTTAGTCTCAAGGCCCATATCATTTGTATCCTGGCTTATTAGAAAGAGTATTGGAAGAAACAATGCACTATTTGCAGTTTCCAATTCGGAGATGATTTTAAAAAATAATGAAGACATGTCGTTTGAACATTATCGTCGGAGTAACATTGCTATCTTAGCCAACACGCATGGATAATTGATTGAAGATTAATCTGGTAGGGAAACAATTCTTTTTCATTTCTACAAAGCTCAGCTTGGCAAGCCCTCCACCCATGACATGCAGTTTAACTTGTCTAATATCATCCGCTCGGTGGAGGTGCTTGAGGTGCGCACAACCCTATTCACTACCGATGACACTAATAATGTGATCAAGAAAATGCCGGCTGATAGGGCACTGGTCTCGTATGGGTAACACGACCTCTACAATCTTTGTAACCAAATCTATGAAGTCGACCTTTACCTTGAGAGCATTAATGATGGTTTCATCACTCTCATTCCCAATATTAGCTTTCCACATCTGTCATTGATTTTTGACCTATCACTTTATTCAGTTACTGTCTTAAGGTGATCACTCAACTCCTAGACAAGCATTTGCAAAGAATTATTCGTAAGACCTATACCGGAATCAATACGGTTTTCTTCGGTGTCACTCTATACAAGATTTTCTCGCGAGGACATTTGAGTACATATTTCAACGTGAAACTATGAAAAGTGAGATCATGCTATTGAATTGGACTTTACCAAATCTTTTGACACAATCGAACAAGAACTAATGGTTGAGATTATGAAACATATGGGTTTTAATTAGAAATGAGTCGGTTAGATTCATTGTATTTTCTCTTCAGAAATCGTCGGTGTTTCTTAACGGTGTCCCCAGTCGTCCATTTCATTATCGTAGAGGGGTGCACCAAGGGCACCCACTATCTCCACTAATATTTTTTTGGCTACTAACTTACTTCAAGCTTTGATCAATGATGCTTTTCATCATGGTAACATTCATTTTCCCTTCCCCTGCTCGGATCAAAGTGATTACTCCGTAATACAATATGCAGGCGACACAATTTTGGTCATTCTTGCTTGTCCCGACCAAGCTAGTCTGGTTAGATTTTGACATTATTCTACTTCTATTGGCCTCAATATCAACTTTCAAAAATGAACACTCATCCCAATTGACACTCATGCGGCTTTGAATCAAACTATAGCCAACATTTTTGGGTGAGTCATTGGCACAGTATCTTTCACTTATCTTGGCCTCCATCTTGGCAACGCTCGTCATGTTATAGAAGACATGATGCCCTTAGTTTACCATGTTGAAAGGAAACTTTCATCCACTCTTTTTATGGTATCCTACAGAGGAAAATTGACCCTTCTCAATTCGGTCATCACGTGACTTACCATCTTTGCTCTTTGCATCCTTAAATTTCCCCCAAGAATTATGGACTTGCTACCTTTGGACCCAAAAAAAACTAAGTAGGGTCACAAATGCAATTGTTTGGACTCATGGGATATCGTATGTCGCCCTAAAACTCAAGGAAGCCTTGGTGTTATCGACCTTCATATCCGAATGAAATATGTCCAAATATTCTACAACCGGCTGGATCTGCCCTGGTAAATTTGATCTTGTCTACTTACTATTCTCTCACGTGCTTGGGACCCGTCTGGTTCATTTGGTGGCATGTCATTATGAAGCTTTGCCCAGTTTACCGCCTAATATCATAGACAATACAATGTTGCGGATGATGTAGACTGTCTGCTTCGTGGTTTACATACTAAAGAAACAATTGAACATATGATAATTGTTTGCCAGTTCTACCAATCTTGCTGGGCCCTTCTGGGTATTTACTGGACCCACACAAACTCAAGATTTATGACGCTAACACAAGTTAGCTAAGCCGATTTGGGACATACCTATGTTCATTGATGTCTTCCTGGTGAAATATTGTTCGTTTTTCTTCTCCTCCCCCATCCCTGCCCAATGTGGTGGGTGCCATTTATAAACATGTAACTTTGTACATTGTTGGTTGTATTGAAATGCAAATACAGTGGGAGCCTCTCCTAACGTTTTGGGGTACAAACCAGGTAACATTATAGATTCTTGAACACCAACACCTCCAGAAAGAGAACGATGCCCAAGCATCGCCATTGGCGTTGCCAACCACTGAGTCTAGATTATGAATTTTCATTCAAGAGAGGAGTATGAGTAAACTACACGAAGGCCTTCATCAAGGAAATGCCGCGTAAACGACACCACTGCCCGTTCAGCGAATGATTGTTGGACCTAAGAGTTTTCACCACTGAAACTCGAACCAAGTAGTAGATCGATCCAATTGATCTATCAAGTTTAGTATCCGACTTTGCATGTGTTTGTAGCTTCTGGCGAGATCACATAAGAGGTTGATCAAGCCGCTTTTGATGTAGTGTATCGATCAACTAATAAGTGTGTCTCGTCGCAAATTCTTGCATATTGAGCCGAGGGAGGAGGACGAACATAGTGGCAGCATCCAGATTGGATACTGCGGCCGTGTGTGGATCTGCAGTTCGTAGTTTTCTTTTTTAATAAATGTGGCATAGATGGGTAAAAAATTTGCATCTCTAACGCCAATAGTTAATTCTTGATATGGATAAGACCCCAGCGTCTCCCAACCCTAAAAAATGGGGGACCCTACTCGCATGCTTCACCACCAATCCCTTTCTTTGCATCTCGTCATCACCGGGGCCCCTGCTGGAAGCTGGTGCAGATGCCAATGGTGGTGGCGGGGTGCTCCCTTTCAACTGACAATAGCGGTGGTTGGCCCCCAAGCGTGGCGTTGTGATCTTTTCTCAATGTTTGTGGGAGGTCCATGTGGCATGGTGTGCGGCCACCGATGTTGGTCACGGCAGATCGGCGCACCCATGATCTAGCCATTGGCGGTAGGCTGTGCATTGGTGCCTCGCCTGATTTGGCTGGTGGTGGTCTGACGGTTGTTCGAGGGTTGCTGGCAGCTGTCAATGTGACATCAACGGCTGCAGCACACAACACTAATGTGGTGGAGTGGAGATGATGCGGCTAGGGCTTGCCACGTCTGGGCTCTGTCGGCCTCCACTACAATGGCTCTAGAGCACGTGCGCGCAATGTGTTGCAACCCCCATGATGACGTTTTACTCTACATGTTATGTGGCAAAATTCGGGGCCATGTGTGAAATGAAAATATTGGATCCTATGCCACTAAAGAAAATGAACTAACGAGCAATTGTAATGTATATATATCTCGCAGAAAAAAATTATAATATATATAATGTCTTACATAACAATTGGACATATAAAAAATCATACCTATTCAACTCCCGGTTGCTATTTATTTGAACAACGTCATTTTTTTAGTATCTTTTTGAAATAAAATCGTCCATGATATCCTCGTGATCAATATTATTCAACACTTCACTCTCAAGTGCTATTGTGGCCAGATAATTGAGTTTTTGTTGTGTTATAATAATACACATGTATAGAACTTCATTAGAAATTAGGAGTAGGAACCGAAGTTAATCGGCAAGAAGGGCCCGCTAAGCACTTGGAGGCTGGAGTAGGTCACGGATCGATCCGACGAGACGACAAGCCGACGAGTCTGAAATTTAGGAGAGGAAACTAGGAAGGCAACAGCGGCCGATCGATCTGATGAGGCGAAGGCGAGGAGACGATCCCGTTTTCCTGTAGGCTGTAGCCACGCCGACACTGCGATGCGACTGCTGTTTCCCGAGATGATTCCGATCGACTGCTGTAGCGATCCTTTTTTTAGACAGGCGATTCCGTTTTCATTGATAGATCGAGGCATCGAGCAGTTTATCGAGCGACGAGCACCACCGCTGGATGGCCTCGACTTACCAGCGCCCAGCGGCCCAGTGCGGCAGCGTCTTTTTTTTAAGAAATAGTAGGCCTATATAAATTTCTAAAATATTTGGGGGCCCTCAAAATTATGGGTTGTGTGCGGGCCGCACATTCTGCACCACAATGGGCACGGCCTGCATTTCGTGTTCGCACACGTAGATTTATTTGACAAGTGGTAGGGGCAACACACAACGACTTCGTTTTGATGCTCAACTCCGTGCACCGGGTCTGTGCGCTCTAGTGTGAAAATCCTAGTTCAGACATTCATAGGTTGGATACAAATGGTTGGATGGTTCAGATCATTTGGTTTCACCAAACTCATGGTTTTATAAATAGTTTTTCTTTGGAGGGGATGTTGAGCATTCTTAATCATTGAGCCATAAGCATGAAAATGAGGGTTATAATTGAGCCATAAGCATCTACGCCTAGTATCACTAGCTTTCTTGACGGAAAGATGCGCTGCTTTGTTTGCATCCCTCCCAACAAAGCTCAAACAGAACCTAGAAAAGATCCCGTTCAACTCCTTAATCTCATGTAAGATAGTACTAGTACCAATGCCCGTTTTGGTGAAATCTCCACTCACCCAAAGTTTACCACCTAGTGTGCATCAGATTCAATGTGCACATTCACTAGTCCTCTATCAATCGCCATTTGAATGACCATCTTTGATGGCCAAAGCCAAAGCTTCCATAAACAGAGCACTTGTCGTTGTTTCATCCCACAAGGCCTGAGCGCGCAGAGAGGCACCTGTACTGTCTGTCAGACAAGGTCGGTCGTGCATCAGGCCCGTGTTAGCTGCCTCCATAAATGCAGCATCAACGTTAATCTTCGTATGTAGGCTATCGGGTAATCTCCATTGATGTTTGATCTTTGGCTTATTCCTGCCCAGTTCATCCCCAGTAAAAGAGAGACCCATCATCTATTACCTATTAATAAATGAAATAGGTATTCTTAGTCCGTTATGCTATTTTGTAGAAACCACTCGATGTTTCTGACATTAAAGCCGCAGTACATATCAATTGTTTTTTAAAATACTCATATCTTTTAACCGTAACTCCAAATTTAACATATTACATATGAAATTTGATTACAAAACTATGTAGAATCTAAATATGGTGTTATTTTACCTGTTAACAATTAAAAAAAATACTATCTAGGCTGCAATGTTAATCAAGAATGCATTATTTTTCTTTTTTTCATACCGGTACTGATTCAGATTAGGGATGAACACCTCAACAAAATCAGGATTGGACATCAGATTGAGAGATAAATTTGTTAGAGACACCCAATAAATAAGGACATGCATGACAAGAAATAAAAGGACCCAATAAAGATGGGATGTACGCTATAAAATAAATAAAAGAGAAAATGCAGAGGAGATCCGATAAAGATGAGATGTTGCGCTATTCTCCTATATATAAGAAGAAGAAAAAGAGGACATGCATGAAAAAAAAGTAAAAAGGACGCACGCATAACAGAAAATAAAATAAAAGACATGTTTGATAAGAAATAAATAGTGATGAAACAGGGACCAGTACCTATGACATGTATGGCAAGAAATATACCTACTAATAAAAGAAATAGGTATTCTTAGTCTGTCATGCTATTTTGTAGAAAACCACCTGATGTTTCTGACATTAAACCCGCAGTACATATCAAATGTTTTTTTAAATACTCATATCTTTTAATCGTAACTCCAAATTTAACATATTATATATGGAATTTAATTAGAAAATTATGTAGAATCTAAATATGATGTTATTTTACCTGTTAACTATTTTAAAAATACTATCTAGGCTGCAATGTTAATCAACAATGCATTATCCGTCTTTTTTTCATACCGGTATTGATTCAGATTGGGGATGAACACCTCAGCAAAATCGGGATTGGACATCAGATTGAAGATAAATTTGTTAGTGACACACAATAAATAAGGACATGCATGACAAGAAATAAAAGGACCCAATAAAGATGGGATGTACGCTATAAAATAAATAAAAGAGAAAATGCAGAGGAGATCCAATAAAGATGAGATGTTGCGCTATTCTCCTATATATAAGAAGAAGAAAAAGAGGACATGCATGAAAAAAAGTTAAAAGGTGGCATGCATAACAGAAAATAAAATAAAAGACATGTTTGATAAGAAATAAATAGTGATGAAACAGGGACCAATACCTATGACATGTATGACAAGAAATATACCTATTAATAAAAGAAATTGGTATTCTTAGTCTGTCATGCTATTTTGTAGAAAACCAACTGATGTTTCTGACATTAAACCCGCAGTACATATCTATTTTTTTAAATACTCATATCTTTTAACTGTAATTCCAAATTTAACATATTATGTATGGAATTTCATTAGAAAATTATGTAGAATCTAAATATGATGTTATTTTACCTGTTAACAATTTAAAAATACTATCTAGGCTGCAATGTTAATCAGCAATGCATTATCTGTTTCTTTTTCATACCGGTACTGATTCAGATTGGGGATGAACACCTCAGCAAAATCGGGATTGGACATCAGATTGAAGATAAATTTGTTAGAGACACCCAATAAATAAGGACATGCATGACAAGAAATAAAAGGACCCAATAAAGATGGGATGTCCGCTATAAAATAAATAAAAGAGAAAATGCAGAGGAGATCCGATAAAGATGAGACGCTATGCTATTCTCCTATATATAAGAAGAAGAAAAAGAGGACATGCATGAAAGAAAGTAAAAAGGAGGCATGCATGATAGAAAATAAAATAAAGGACAAGTTTGATAAGAAATAAATAGTGATGAAACAGGAACCAATATCTATGACATGTATGGCAAGAAATAAATAGGGGCGCAAGTACCTGCTTCAACATGAGACCATAAAAAATATTCTTTTCAGACAAAAAACCTTTTTTATGATTAAAAAATATGTATCTTTTAACAACCTGTTTTAACTCTTCATTTATTTAAGAAATGGCTACAAATTCTCGGATTATAAAACATTTTTTGTAAATTAAGAGCGTCTGGTATTTTTTTTCTCCCGTTGCAACGCACGGGCCTTTTCGCTTGTATCTATCGTCCATCTCACGGATATCATGATGGACATTCCTTGTTCTCCATGTTAGCGTGAGTTACGTCGGACCAGACGGAGTAGTAGATATATCATTTTTGTCAAAAAAGAATCTGGAGATCGATTGGTTGTGGTTTTCTAATATTAAAATGATGGTCACATATTTCTAATTATTCTGGGATTTTTTTCTAGCATATTTCTCTTTAGTGAAACTGTCAAATGCTTTTAATATCTTATATTTACTAATTGGAGGCACCATACGAGACACCATGTTAGTCCATAAAATTAAGGGATTTTAACCGTTTGGAGGCACCATACGAGACACCACGTTAGTCCATAAAATTAAGGAATTTTAACTGTTTGATTAATATATAATGCATCAGTAGCCATTGGATGAACGACAACACGTACTATCCAATACTACAATGTATATTAATCTTTCTCCCTTGGGTCTCTCCACGCTTCCTATATACTTACCTAGCGTGTGTATGGAGTGGGACTCCGTTGTACCGCCCGCTGTGGCTGCCTGCGTCTCCGGGGATATGCCCGAGCGCCGTTAAGTTATAAAGCTTTGCTTTGCCTTCAAAAAAATGATTTTTTTTCTTTACTAAACATAGATGGGTCTTCCTCCCTTGGGTCTCTCTATATTTCCTGGAAAAATGGGTAATATATTCCTTTAAAATAACAGAAATCTGAGCGTCCTCTCCTAGATTTGGCGTTCGCAGGCCTCTCCTCCCGACCTGCCACACCTTTCTCATCTCTCAACTCACACCCCGCCATTATTTCTTCCCTGTGGTAAGACTCCACCATGAGCAGGCGTCTAAGGCTTACCTTCTCATCCGGTTAGTCTCTTCCACTTGCCTACAGAGCCCCCTTTAGCCAGTTGTTCCTCAAACTCTCTCGCCATGTCCTATCATCACCCATGCTCGACGCTGCCGGATGGCTCCTTGCCATGCCACAACCTCGGTGCAGCTATCAACCATGGTTAAGTCTAAGGGGGATCGGGCTTAAATGCGGCTGCTGGGGCAGAAACCTGCATAGTAACCAGAAGGATTGGTAGTAGTATGGTGCGACTAGCACAGCCTGATGCTAGCCTGCTTTTTTTTCTGAGTTGATATCTCTTTGTTTTCTCTCATTTGATTTTAGTTTGATATAGGATCTAGGCCATTGGAATCAACCTCCTAAATCTCACTTTACTTTTGACGCGGTCTCCTATTTCTGCTTGCTACTGTTGAGACTTTGGCAGATCAATATACTGATACCGCCTCTCTCTGCTAGAGCAAGGTGCCGCCCGTCAATCAACAAGGAAGTTTCCCATGGTTGCTGAGGAAGTATATTCCCTATTGGTTAATTATGTAATATAAATGGCTAATGCTCAACGTGTATCACTTCATACTGACCAAGGTGAATAGTTAGGACGATCCATGCAACTACATAATAGCGTTCTCATGGCAGTGGTCATGTTGGCATTCCCTGTGGTGGCTGCGCGTGTGGAGTAGGGATCAGAAGTGATGGCATCGACAACACATTACTAGCTGTAGCTTGACGCTCATCTCAATCCTCCGATTCCTAACAGTTGCAACTTCCAGGTATAAACATGCTCGACCAAGCCACGGCAAACATATTCACATTACATTGATTTTCAATGGTTGGTTCCTCTGACCAATTGACATCTTAGACGTAGGTAGTAGTAATTTCTCATCTCACGTCTAAATATACAACAGCAAAAGTACGGATATATACACCTAAGCAGCTATTGGAGCACACTTCTGTTTCATTTACCAGAATCAATAGAGACTGTAGTAATATCCGTGTATTTGCCAACTTCATACTGAAAGCAACATGCGGCGATATGGTTAGGTGACCTGTGTAATGCAAGCATAGTGGAGAAGCAGATAAAACTTCTAATAACTATATTCTAGATGACTGAATTGTCACTTTTGATTTTATTATATGCGTACCACAACACTTTCTTGGATGAATATTAAATTCATCAAGTTTGGACGAAGGTTAGCTTAAGTACCATGATATTGTTTCTACTGATAAGAATCACTGTCTGTAAAGTACTTTCGGGGATAGGGAAAAATTAGTTTACTAATGTTTTTTCTCTTAAGTTCACAGTTGTCGTTTCAGATGTAACATCATAGGAAATTGGAGACTTTTAATTTCATTCGTTTACATGGACAACATTGTATTTCTCTGTCATCATGTTGAAATAAATGGTAAACATTGAACTAAAAAAATCCCCTGAATGATGAAGAGTTTGACGGATTTCATCAGATTGTATAGCCTTTCAGGCTGAACTAAAGAAAACATTGCATGTTTCTATCTTCGTGCAAAAATAACTGTTATGGTTGACAATATTGAACCAGAAAAACATCCTAAACGATGTAGAGTTTTACACTATTTAAATCAGATTCAGAGAAATTTAACAATGAATATACTCATCTTCATGTCATCTTAAGTACGATAAAGTTCTCTTTTTACTGCCTTTAGGATAAATTGGAGATAGGTTAACTAGGCACATCAATTGAAGATATTAGTTAGTAGAATGGGTACATCAAGAAAATGGGCACATCAATTGAAAATATGAAGTACATAGATAGAAGAGACTTAGCGAATATAATCAACCACAAAGATTTTGACCTTCCCCATTCCATAGGATGTCTGATTTGTTCAACCTTGCAATTTATACTTTCTAGAACAATAAAAGAGAGTGAAACAATACTCTACAAACATGACCGTTGCATCACTAATGACCGTTTTTACATATTTCATATATTCCTTTCGCAAATAAGTCTATATTGTTTGCAAGGGTTTGATATTTATTCCATGAGCATATTATGTGCACGGTCATCAGCCATGTGCCCTTACTGATATTATTTCCAGAATTTGTATCGCTTCACTACTGCCTTTAGTTTTCCATTTTCTATCAGTACATACTTTCCTCACCCTATCTTCAGTAATAGTTGCATCTAAGGGTGACATCATACCTTAATTTTTGAGAGATGAAATATTGAAAAGATCGAGGTAGACTTTTAGGAGACCACCATGAAAGAAAACTAAATCAATGGTTACGACTGAGTGGTTATACTAATTATATATATTGGGTGGTTTGTACTATGATTTTGGATTATACTTGGGTAACCTGACGACCCATAATTGAAATTAGATCATTGAGTGATAACATGACTTGAAAAACAAAGTCCTACAATATAATAGGAGAAGCAAGCATGCGTATAGAACTATCTGAAAAATACAATTTTTTTTCATTGACACACATGGCAAACAAGCTATTTCATTTAATAATATAATTTATTTTCCACTATGGACAACAAAAGCAAACAACTCGATGTTTTTGGTACAAACTAATATATTATAAGTATATTATTCTAGGAATTCTAAACTTTGACATTTCTAAAATTTCCTTACAAGTGTTCACGTCGAATTCATAAACTCTGCTAAGCATGTCTCAAATCTTTAAAATGTTCCACGCAATATAAATCTTACCACATTATTAGTATGATATGCTTGAATTTAGTAACTAGCCGTGCGGATGCACGGGTTGATGACTAGTATAATACTAGATAAATTTATGTTGAGTTTACAATACGACGGGGTGATCGATAATTTTGGGAGTGGTGAAAAGTCGGGCTCAATGATGTTATCACGAGCGGGATTGGGCACGGTGTACTTCATATCTACACGGAATCGGCTGCCTAGTAGAACGCCATTTGGAAATATCCTAAGAGTCGCAGTGTTTGCTAAACGGCTTTTAGGATGGACCGCATGGTTGGTCCAAGCAACTGTGTACTACGGTGTGCTTCTCTGCAGTGCCTTTGGTATCTTTTTATGGGGGCCGTACATCACCATCGGGGCTTCACTATGGCGTCTAAAACAGCACGACTATGGGGCGGATGGAGATTCTAGCAAAGCAAATATGAAGCCGGCGCTTGATGTCTTGTACATTATTGTTGTGGTCCAAGGTGCAATGTTGATCTATAGAAGAATACTCGGTGCTCTCATGACGAAAAAGGTAGTGGCTGAAGTGGTCAAAAGATACGGTTTCAAAGGTCCAAGTGCCGCATTAGTCCAGGATTACATGGTAGAAACCCGGAGGATGCGGAAGAACCCGTCCTTCGCTCAAGGAAGGAACCTGGTGACATATGCTGTGGACCTGATGGCGACGCCTGAAGACTACGTCGACGGGTTAATGATCCTGAGCACAATCCTTGGTTCACTGTACCATGAGAGATCACTGGTCTTCAAAGAGCAGGGTACGCTAATAAGACATATGATCTTGTACGCACCCACCAGCCACATCTTCAGTCGCCTGTTGGTCCTATCGAATCCGAGAAGCTGCCGTCCAGATGACAGAGAAAAAAGTGAACAAAGAAAGATGAGCAAGCTCGCTGCGAATATAGTGTTGCACATAGCCGACGGGGCCAGTGTGGAGCAGCTTCCGCAAGTGATCCAGTGCATGTCGTCACTGATCGGCACATTCGAAGAACATCAGCAATATTTTTCCTCCTACAGTACTGATGATAATAGTGATAATACCCAGGTGGAGGAGGAATACCTGCAGCGGTTGTGGGAATGTTTCCATGTTCTTTATGTGCTCGCAGCCGATGAGAACAATTGTAGACTCATCATCAACACCCCAGGTCTCCTCACCAAGATCATGACGCCTCTAGCCTCCAACCTTTACCACCAAACTGATCATGATACTTGGGAAAACGTACTAGAGGAATCACTGAAAGTGATGAACCGGCTCACAGCTACTTATGGTCATGGAGAAGGAGAAACAGGGGCCAAGCTGGTTCGCGAAATCGAAGCCAACCTGGAAGTGGAAGCAGTCGAAACCATGATGAGCATTCTCAGGTGTGATAAATGTTCTCAAAAGATGGGAACATTGGCCATGGGGATTCTCACCAATCTACACGCGCAGATGCAGACTGCAGGCAAAGAATATTTAATCGAGATGCTGGTGCACATCTACAACACTAGGGATGATACCATAGTGTAGCAGAAATTCTACAGCATGCATGTCACCATTACACTAGGGATGATAAATTCCTCAGGATACTCAAGGAATCCATGACCGACATGATGCCAAAGGTAATCGCTGTCCTACAGTAAAAGTTCTCGGATGTTTAGCATCGCTTTATATACATACATGAGGATAAACGATCATGTCACATTTATTACCTACATCTGTCAAATTAAGCATACTCTTACCATTTGCAGGTGCTCAGCAAAAGACTTACAGTAGAAGCAACACAAGCAGGTCAACAAGGTGACGCTTCACAACCTAGCTAATGGACAGAGCAGGAGCTCTTCTTCTCTTCAGGAACATGGCATCCATAAAACAGAGACAGCTCTATTATCCCTTTGTGTGACAATACATGAGACATTCATCAGCGCTGATCAGTATTTGGCTGTTCAGTTTGATGAAGCAATTGGTGAATTTTTGTATAGTTTGTGTCAACCTGAGTTTGGTTAAGTGTTAGCGTTCCAGTGAAGCTCAGGGAGATGGTAGAAAGAAACAGTGAGCCCAAGGCCAGTTGCCTGAAAATACTTAAGCTTACCAGCAGGATGGTCATATCAATGATGAAATGCAGAGGTAGCAGATACCAGAAACCAGATTTGGAGAGCTTGGTGGAAGCACTGTTGAAGGCTTGTAGCAGAAACATATATTTTATTGACAGATCCATGGATTTCGCAAGAGGTGACAACGCAGTGAAGCCAAGGAAGCCTGGCAGGATTCTTGCGTCCTTCGTCACAGAAGCAATGGAGCTTGTTCGCGACTATGGGGAGCCGGAAGCCATGTCGCCGTCTACCATTGTCGGTGGGGAGCTCTCATCAAATTAAGATTTATTATTCGCCTGCTTATTTAATCTTTGTGTTGCCTGTTAATCTTATAACCATGCCAAGAATCCACTGTGTTATGCCATATCTCAGTCTATTTCTGAAAATAGTACCATGTTAATTAAGATTCAGCTATGTTATGTCATATACTCATCTACTATCTCAGTGTACCTCCGAAACTACTACTCCGTGCCATGTTAAGATTAAACTATGCTACGCCACTCATATCTCGGTGTATCACTGGAAACTAGTATCATGTCAAGAATGAACTATTTTGTGTCACTCATATGTCAATGTATCTCTAAAACTAGTACTCCCTCTGTAAAAAAATATAAGAGCGTTTAGATCACTAAAGTAGTGATCTCGACGCTCTTATATTTCTTTACGAAGGGAGTACTGATTGATTGTGCAGAGAATCAAATGGTTTTTTGTCTAACTAGGCAAGTAGGGGTTGTTCCAGCACCAGGTCGCCTGAAAGAAGTGAAAAATAAGGGAGATAATTACAAGTCCGGGATTTGGCACCCAGTGCTACGGAGGCCGCTCGTGACGGCGAGCTCCTTGCGGCAACTGGCCCGGATTCGTGCACGCGGACGGCGGGAATCCCATAGTTAGATTCACGTCTGAACATGGGCTCTCTCAGCGATTTCGAATTTCTGACTGTTGGATCTCTCCCTTGATGCGATTTGGTCCGTTGGATCTGCCCCTGGGATGAGCTGGGCCGTTGGATAAAATTCAGAGTTGGAGCAATGGACAGTAATTCTGTTTTCTCACCTCGGTATATTAGGCAGCTGTCGCTGACATGTGGGATCCCTCGCTCATGGGCCGTGCCTGTCAGTGGCTTGGGTGCGTAGAGGCTCGGTGCAGGTGGCTCACAGTCAAAAACTCGTGCCACCGCCTGTAAATCTCAGATCCCGCTAAGGGCATTAGAGGGATTTCTCTTTCTTGCCTTTGCGTGGCGTGCTGTGGGTGGACATTTCAGTGTAGAGGAGAGGAGGGCACCCCATTGGGTGATAACCCTAGCCGCCATCCCCATCCCAGCGTGCCCCCTCGTTCGTAGCCGCTGCCACGTCTGGTTCTCCTCTCCCGTCGTCGAGCTCGCCTCCGCCGCTGCTCTCCCCTGTCCCTCCCGCACCACCAACCCCGACTCCTCCCTTGTACAAGCTCGACGAGCAAGGCAGACATTTGGGCGCTGATGTACGAGCGCCATGCCGAGCACGCCCCGGAGCACGCCGGCCTCTGCTTCCGCTTCTCATCTGATCGGCACCTCTGCGCGTGTGACGACCTAGGTGCCGCCGATGTCATCACCGACATAACTTCAAAGGCGACGGCCGTGCATCGCCATCATCGGGATGAGCGACAAGGCCAAAGGCGACGGAGGCGACGGCCGCGCGTCGCCATCAGCGGGAGGAGCGACGCCGCCAAGACGGCCGTCCATGTCGCCGGTGTCATCAACCTTCAGGTGCTCTTCCTCCCGTCTCAGCTAGGGTTCCTGTCCTTCCTCTCACTTCTTTCTCTCCCTCGCATATCTCTCTCCGTCGTCGTCGTCGCCATCCACACGAAGAGCACACGGACGGCTAATCCGTACAGGTTTGAGGCGGTGTGGTCTCGCATCGCCCCTCTCCCCTTCAAGAACTCTGTGGTCTGTGCTCTCCCCTCTGCTCATTGTTGGTGGTTCAGATACGGGCCATTGATGCTCATTGGTATTGCCGTGGCCGCGTCGGAGGAGGAGGCATGGCGTTGTGCAGAAGATGGGGGGAGGCCGTCGTGGTGGTGGGGCTGGACTTTGCGGCCTGCGATGAGGCGGCCGTCGATGCGGTACAAGGCCAAAGGCGACGGAGGCGACGGCCGCGCGTCGCCATCATCGGGAGGAGCGACAAGGCCAAAGGCGACGGAGGCGACGGCCACGCGTCGCCATCACCGGGAGGAGCGACGGCCGCCGAGACGGCCGTCCATGTCGCCGGTGTCATCAACCTTCAGGTGCTCTTCCTCTCGTCTCAGCTAGGGTTCCTGTCCTTCCTCTCACTTCTTTCTCTCCCTCGCATCTCTCTCTCCGTCGTCGTCATCGCCATCCACACGAGGAGCACACGGACGCTAATCCGGCCAGTGTTTGAGGCGGTGTGGTCTCGTGACGCCTCTCTCCCCTTCAAGAACTCTGTGGCCTGTGCTCTCCCCTCTGCTCATTGTTGGTGGTTCAGATACGGGCCATTGATGCTCATTGGTATTGCCGTGGCCACGTCGGAGGAGGAGGCATGGCGTTGTGCAGAAGATGGGGGGAGGCCGTCGTGGTGGTGGGGCTGGACTTTGCGGCCTGCGACGAGGCGGCCGTCGACGCGGCGGTGGATGCGGCATGGCGTTGCTTTGGCCACGGCGGGCTCAACACCCTGGTTAACTGCTGCTCCTATGAAGGTATGCATACACTACTGATAGATACTGTGATACACTTGCCCAATTTTCTATCTGGCAAACTTGGTTACCACAGCTACCGAGAAATACCGAGAATATTTTGGACGAGTTTTATAGTTGAATTTTGAATTTAAATAAATGAATGAACAAACATTCGAATCAGAGACCTTTCAAAACAGGAACTAGGTCGTTAGAACCAACTCTCATGGCATTAATTAAATCATACATACTTTACTATAAATCTAGCGTTTAAAATAAAAAATTTCAAAAAAATATATATGATATTTTTTGCTTGGTTTGGGGATTTACTGAGGGGCACGGAAATACGTGGTAACCATGGGAAATTTTGAAATTTCAGCCGGTAATCAAAACCTTGCGTGGAGGACGACCGGAGAAACTGGATGAGATCACCGCCGGTGTCGCCCGGCGGACCACGCGGGGGCAATCACGTACGGCTCCGACTTTTCCGATATGGATGGATCGTCTGCGTACGGTCCTTGTCAGTGAGCAGGTGAGTGAGAACAGGAAACCCTTAGAAAAACAAATGGCATAATACTCCAGCTTGTAGAAACAAAAACCACGCGACGAATAGGCTGCGCACGAATTCCCAACGACGACTTCGCTTCCTATTCTATTGCTCGATCAAGGTGCGGTTTCATCTATATTCAGCGTCAGCGATGAGCTCGTGACTGTTAGGATTAAGTAATGACGACCCCGCTTGCAGTCCTGGTCAAGATCTAATTTTGCTCTCATCGGCGCCCAATAAGCTAATTGTATTTTAATCACAAGCCATCTTATAAGCTTAGTCCATGGCCTCTCCATCTTGCAGATACTACGAGATACTGAGATTGCTTCGTCTCAGTAGACCTCAATCGGCTCTCTGAAGAGGAAGAATGGCTGGCCGCAGGTCCAATGTCCGCAAATGGCCGGAAGTAAAGAATATCAATGATTTTGCGGCATTTATGGGGTGCCTGACGATGGCAATCAGAGGATTGAGCTTTCTGGTGGTTACATGGACCACAGTTGTTCTTCTCGGTGGCTTCGTCTCCCTACTCCAAAGGAAGGATTTTTGGTGTCTCACAGTGATTACGTTCATACAAATTGCCGGGTTAGTCTTATGTCTTCGTTTTCTTACAAATTGTTTCCCATGATATTTCCCTTATTGAGTTTCATACTAACCGTTGGTGATTAGCCATTAACGGACTTCATTTTTTTTTTACAACAGAGGAGATTAAATTGTTACTTTTTATCCTAGTTAATTCGTAGATGCAAACTTTGCATAAGGGGGAACTGATTATTTTCAAAAAGTAACTTAATTTTGAACTTAATGAAATACAATATGACTGGCAATTTAGTAGCAGACTTCAACTCCAGGAACGATAAGCAAAGGCAAATTTTAACATGCTCCCTCTAACCCCTTCGTTTTAGATGTGAGATAAGAAGATAAGAGTTAATCACACCACTAATTAATGAGATCAATGGCTCAGATTTAATATATGCTCTTACCTCTCATGTGAAAAGAGGAGGTAAGAGGGAGCAAGAGACTGGTAGCAAGGTCTTCAAGTTTGATATGGCAATTAGAACCAAACTAATTGCTGAAGTAACAATGGCATACCATTCATGTCTGTGGGGCGCGCCAAATAGCCAAGCAGTCATTGATGAAGTCAGATGAGAGTAGTCGCACAAGTGCGCTAGCTCCCCAAAGAACTACTTTATCGCTTCTCTATGAGGCAAGATCTCAGGGCCTCTTTGATTCGCAGGATTTTGAAAACGCAGGAATAGGAAAAGTATAGGATTGGAGTGTCATGCCCACGTGAATCCTATAGGATTAGCAAGGAGTCTTTCATTTCAAGGGAAAATCAAAGGAATTGTAAAAAGAGGTTGGAGTGGATGTTAGATTTCCTATGAAATGTAGTACAAAAGATTTTATTGGAAAAATTCCTATGGGATTCAATCCTATGAATCAAAGGACAAACGTAGGAAAAATTCCAAAGGATTTCAATCCTCCAAAAATCCTATAGAATTCCTTTGAATCAAAGGAGCCCTCAGTAGGCAGAGTTCCAAAGGAATGCCCTCCCCATGGGTAGGGGCATAGATTGTGGAAGGAGCGGTTAGTGCAGCAATTAGTTATACCGAGTAAATTAATACATTCATGAATTAGGTCCAGAGTTTTTGAAAATGTTAAAATATAAACTATCATTGAAAACATAGTGTTCTTTTTTTCGAATGAAAACCATAGGTGTTCAGTATAAAGTTTTAGGAAGTCTGGTGTGTAATTAACATGGATGACATTATAGCTAAGGATCCAAACAAACGAGAAAAAAAAAGTAGGTAGCCCATTTGAGAAGCTTAGATCTAAAACTTAGATAAACAAAACTTATTTTTCATAGGCACTGTAGTCAAGGATTTCACTCGCTGGTTGTGGATTTAAACTAAGTTAGTACAATTCAACAGGGTAGCCGATAACCTTGGGATTGACAAGTGGAACTCAGTTGGAACGTCAGCATCGGGATTGGATGTGGTCGGCAAAGTGTTTGCACGGAACCGGCTGGCTGGTACATTGCCACCAGGAATAATTGCAAGAGTTCTAGGTATTGTTAAACAACTTTTAGGGTGTTTAGCATGGTGGGTCCAAGCAGCAACGTACATGGTTGGGTATTTATGTGGTCTTTGTAGCTTCTTTTATTTCGGGCCGCTCATCACCACCGGGGTTTCGCTGTGGCGTTTAAAACAGCACGATTATGGAAGTGCGGGTGGAGATTCTAGCAAAGCAAACATGACTCCGGCGCTAGATGTCTTGTACACCATTGTTGTTGTCCAAGGGGCAATCTTCGCATATAGAACAATAAATGCTTTTGTGTATACAAAGGTTGTGTCCCAAGTAGCCGAAACATACGGCTTCCAAGGTTCGAGTGTCACATTAGTTCGGCATTACAGTAGAGAGACTTCCATGGGATGCTATAAGAACCCGTCCTTTGCCAAAGGAAGGAACCTGGTGACATATGCTGTGGACCTGACGGCATCGCCTCAAGACCGTGCATCCGGGGTAAAGATCCTGAGCACAATCCTCGGGCCCTTGCGCGGTGCAAAATCAGAGGAGTTTAAGGAGCAGCGGATGCTAATTAGACAGCTGGTCTTGTACGCACCCTCCAGCCACATCTTCCGTCACCTGTTGGTCCTGTCGAACCCGAGAAGCCGCCCATACGGCAGTGAGATGCATTTACTAGAAGAAACAGAAAAAAGTGAACAAAGAGAGATCAGGAAGCACGCAGCGAGTGTAGTGATGCACATGGCCGACGGGGCCAGTCTGGAGCAGCTTCCGCAAGTGATCCAGTGCATTTCGTCACTGATCGGCACATTTGAAGAACATCAGCGTTTTTTCTCCTCAAGCAGTACCGATCATGGTAGTAATTATGCCAAGGAGGAGGACTACTTGGAAGAGGAGAAGGACTACCTGGAGCGGTTGTGGGAAGGCCTGCATGTCCTTTACGTGCTCGCAGCCGATGAGAACAATTGTAGACTCATCATCCACACTCCAGGTCTGCTCACCAAAATCACAACGCCTCTAACCCCGACCGTTTCCACAAAACTGATCATAAAGCTTGGGGGACGTTCAATTGGAATCACTGAAAGTGATACACCGGCTCACAGTTGTTCATGAGCATGGGGAAACAGGGGCCAAGCTGCTTCGAGAAATCCCAATCAACTTGGAAGCAGTCAAAACCATGATGAGGACTCTCAGGTGTGATGAACGTTCTGAAGAGATGGAGATATTGGCTATGGGGATTGCCACCAACCTACACATGCAGACGCAAACCACAAGCAGAAAAGATTTCATTGAGAAGCTGGCAGACATCTACACTTACAGTACCACCAATTCCACCAAAATATCGGCACTTGAAGCACTGGCGGCGCTGTGTTTCCAAGATGGAGGCAACGCCGCGATAATCTTACAAGTAAACGGTTCCGCAGTTCACTCTTTCACAGGGGATCTTGAAGCTTTAAGTGATGGATACCAAACATACCATATAAGTGTAGCAGAAATCCTACAGCACGCATGTCTCCATTACACCAGGGATGATGAATGCCTCAGGATGCTCAAGGAATCCATGACTTACGTGATGCCGAAGGTAAATCCCTATCCAATAAATACAGAGAAAGTTCTCTGATGATTAACATATCTTTATATACACAAGAGGATAAATGATCATCTCTTATCTATTACCTACATTTCTCAAATTAAGCATTCACCTACCATTTCCCTAAAAGAAGCATTATCTTACCATTTGCAGGTGCTCAACAAAATACTTACTGCAGAAGAAGCTCAAACAGGACAACAAAGCGTTCCTTTGCAAGATAATGGCCAGAACAGGAGCTCTTCTTCTCTTCAGGAAATTCAAGATGAAGATGACATATGGAAAATACAAAACATGAGAAATCAAAAAAAGAAAATAGAGACAGCTCTATTATCCTTTTGCGTGATAGTGCATGAGACATTCATCAGTGCTGATCCGTATTTGGCTCTTCAGTTTGATAGCTCAACTGATGCATCTGGCCTTCCGATGAAGCTCAAGGAGATGGTAGAAAGAAACATTGACCCCACGGCGAGTTGCCTGAAAATACTTAAGCTTACCAGCAAGATGGTCATATCTATTATGAAATGCAGAGGTAACAGATACCCCAAACAAGAGTTGGGGAGCTTGGTGGAAGCACTTTCAAAGGCTTGTAGCAGACAGATGAAATTTATCGACAGATCCATGGATTTCGCAAGTGGTGAAGACGCAGCGAAGCCAGGGAAGCCTGACAGGATTCTTGCATCCTTCGTTGCGGAAGCAATGGAGCTTGTTCGCGACTACGGGGAACCGGAAGCCATGTTGCCAATCACCATTGTTGGTGGGGAGCTCTCATCAAATTAAGACTTATCATCCACCTGCTTTATTAACCCCCTGTGTTGTGTGTTCATCTTATAACCATGTCAAGAATCAACTATGTTATGCCATATCTCAGTGTATCTCTGAAACTAGTACTATTTATTAAGATTCGACTCTGTTATGCCATTGTCTTATACTCATATATCTCAGTGTATCTCTGAAAACTAGTACCATGTTAAGATTAAACTATGTTTATGTCATATGTCGGTGTATCTCAAAAACTTGTATCATGTCAAGAACGAACTATGTTATGTCACTCATACCTCAGCGTATCTCTGTATTAGTACTGGTTGATTGTGCAGAGCATCATTTTTTTGTCTAAATAGGCAAGTAGGGGTTGTTCCACCACCAGGTCGCCGGACAGAAGTGAAAAATAAAGGGAAATATTTGTTGGAACTTACAACAAGTCCGAGATTTGGCTGCCAGTGCTATGGAGGCGGTTCGTACGGCGAGCTCCTTGCGGCAGCTTGCCCGGGTGCGTGCACGCGGTCGGTGGGATGGGCCCGTGGGAGGAGGTGAAGGCGGCGGCGTTCCCAGGGGAGCCGTGAGCGCTGCTAGGGTTAGCAGCAGGAGTGTGGGAGAGGCGATCTACAGGGTGGAATCAGTTGAGGAGAGGGCGAGGGGTGGGACGCACCTGCCGAGGCAGCCGGAGAAGGTAGCGGCCGCGAGCGGCATGAGAGAGCGGAGAGGGGATCCGGAGAAGAGAACCCGAGAGCGGGGCCGCGTGCGTCCTATATGAAGAAAACAGAGTCGATGAGAATGGCCACGATGTCCACATGATCGCAATGCATTCGACATGGTAAATCCCAAGTCAATGAGCTTGCCACTGCATGACACACAGATCATTGTGTCGCACAGGGGGTGTCACACCCAATATGCGACCCTATCCTAAAGGAACTCGAAGGTCCCATCAAGGATAGAAGCGCATATTGGAGACTCTTTTGCAAGATGGATATTGTTATATCGTACCATTACATAATAGTTGGGATGCATACAAAAGGCATACAATGCCACATGAATACAACAACATCATACACAAGAGCAGCATCCAACTACGGATGAAACACAAACAGAAACTCAAACGACATTCACCCTGCTAACCCAGGCTGCCGACTGGGAACCTAACCCCTGAACGAAGAAGAAGCAAAAGAACTCCAAGACAAACATCGCTCTCACGTCAGATTATCGCATTACATGTACCTGCAACTGTTGTTGTAGTAATCTGTGAGCCACAAGGACTCAGCAATCCCATTATCATGGGTATCAAGACTAGTAAAGCTTAATGGGAATGGAATGGATAAGTGGTGAGGTTGCAGCAGCGACTAAGCAATGTATGGTGGCTAACTTACGAGTACAAGAATAAGATGAGAAGCTACGCAAACGGTTGCAGACTAGTAATGATCAAGAAGTGATCCTGAACTACTTACGTTCAAACATACACTACTAGGAAAAGGGCTATAGATTGGATGGACACTAATGGTGCACTGTACATGTGGTGCGCCATTACTAAATACTAATGGCGCACCATGTGTTGGTGTGCCATTAGTTTGCAAATACTAATGGCGCACCACATCCCACGGTACGC
Organism: Aegilops bicornis; assembly: GCA_021605145.1. Lineage (NCBI taxonomy): Eukaryota > Viridiplantae > Streptophyta > Magnoliopsida > Poales > Poaceae > Aegilops > Aegilops bicornis. The sequence continues at coordinate 830,860,685 of CM038671.1, read as the reverse complement.
CATTAGTAAAAAAAAAGAATTTATAATTTTTTCAAAACTACTAATGGCGCACGGCGAGTGTGGTGCGCCATTATTTTTTCAAAACTAGGGGGCCAGCGAAAATCTCCTATTTAAGTTTTAGTTGTTATTAGGCAAATGGAAAACTAATGTTGGGCCTTGTTGGAAGAGTTTTATTCAAAGCAAACTGTCAAGAGGGTCCACATACCCCTCACCGTGTTAGGGACCCAAAATCAAGGAACATAACACCGGTATGACGGAAACTAGGGCGGCAAGAGTGGAACAAAACACCAGGCATAAGGCCGAGCCTTCCACCCTTTACCAAGTATATAGATGCATTAATTAAATAAAAGATATTGTGATATCCCAAGATATCCATGTCCCAACATGGAACAACCTGCAACTGCACCTGCAACTAGCAACGCTATAAGAAGGGCTGAGCAAAGCGGTAACATAGCCAAACAACGGTTTGCTAGGAAGGGTGAAAAAGGTTAGAGGCTGACATGGCAATTTGGGAGGCTTGATAAACAAGTGGTAGGAAGCGCGACAAGCGATAGCATGGAAACAACTAGAATAGCAATGATAATAGTGAGATCCAGGGTAACGGTCATCTTGCCTGAAATCCCGCTAGGAAGAAGAACGAGTCCATGAAGAAGACGAATGGACGAAGACGAACCAAGCATAGTCGAACGAATCCTCATGGTCGCACGAAACAGGAACTATCGAGAAGAAGCACAACCAGAAAGGAGCAAACAACATGGTAAACACGCAACACATAAGCATGACATGATGCACAACCAAGTATGATGCATGACAAGGCTATATGAAGCTACTCATGGCAAGGTATGAAGCACTGAAGAACATCACATGCAAGCAAGTTTAAATGAAGTCGGAAGCAACATATAACAATTCGGGTAAGTCCTCATATGCAAATTTCAAAAACTGTCCAGAACTGAAAACACATTATGTTCAAGTTGTTAAACAGCAAGTTAAGATGCACAATGTTGATCTACACGATATTCTAGTCAAGTTACATATAAAGGTCATTTAATTCGGAGCTACGGCCTAGAAGATATGAGCAAAACAAGTTAAACATGGCATTGATGCAAAATGCATTCAAACATCAAGCAAACACACTCAAAACAAGGATTCATCATGACAAGATAAACTACATACAATTCTAAGCAAGTTTCATATAGAGCATGCTCAAAACGGAGCAACAGTGCAACACATAAACCCAAAGCAAGTTTAAAGGACAAGCTGCCCAAAACAGTAAGTAGGCACTTTGCAACCATCAAAACAACATTGCTACAGGAATCATATGAACACAAACTTGACATACACTTCATGTACAGATAACATACTGCAAAAATCATTAAGGTTCATGTACATAGGCATCAAGATTAATCCAAGATGATAAGTGCAAAATGCAACTTTATAACACAGGAACATATACATGAGCAGAGTTAGTATGATGGCATGTTACAGGCATTAAACAAAGATGCTACAGCAAATATACATAGTAACCAAGGGCATGGAATCACAGTAAACATAACAAAGAGAAAATAGCATCAAGACATCATATGCATATGGCTCATGGATTAGTGGGAACTAACAAGACAAGATTGAATGTTGAAACAGTTTCAGCAAGTGTAAAACAACAACATTATCGTAGCATGTTTGCAAGTATGGAACAGAGGCATATGATATCCAACATTATCAAACATGGCATGTTAACAAACTAATCATAGCATACTTAAAAACATGTAATTGGAGTATATCCAGAAAGGGCATAGAATAAATAATATCAAGCTCACAACATGGCATCTTGGAGTTAACAGAAAACTGGAACATCATATAGGCATGTTCATGGTAATGAAAACATAAGCTACATGACACATACAAGGCATCAAATAATATGTTATCATAGAGCATAACATGTACATCAAAACATGACAACTAATCATCTCCATATTATGCATGTATTAATTTGTAGCATCAAGCAAACATAGCAACATGATAAGACAGAATCAGACTTGACAGAACATTAACAGCAAGTAGCCCACTTCACAAGATTGTTGCAGTTACTACAGAGCATATCAAAAATACATTGATTGCACCAGAGCAAAGATGGCATAATTATGCTCCTAAAGCATGTAGACATAATGCTCAAAAGAAAATCACACAAAAAGATATAAAAATGACAAATAGGCAAGTTACAACAGTTTTCAGCAGTTAACATCAACATGCACTTTTGCAACAGAGATCAAGATATCAAGATGCACCCTAACATGAATGCAAAGCACATCAACTTGTAGAACATGGAGAGCAGAAAATTTTTGTATGAAGATCATCACCATAACATCAACAGAGATAAAGTTATAGCACTCACACAACACCTAATTGATGTTAACATGCAACAGTTTTCAGCAGTTCATATCACATAGCAGTTTTCCAACGAAGATTAAGGCATCAATATTAATAGTAACATGCATCCAAACTACTCCATCATGTAGAGCATCAAGAGATGAACATTTTGACATATCATGCACGCAAAACGGAGCACCATGCACGAAGTTACAGGCATCACAATAAGCACATAAGATGTTTGAAAATCCTGGGACTTAAAATCACCTCGTGGGAAAATGGACGGGGAGGACCCAGGACGGAGGGATTCGGGCGCGGGACGGTGTTTGGATCGGGGAGTGGGTGGATCTGGTCCCACTCCCGAATCTGAAGTCGGCGGTTGACTCCGGCGAGTCGGGTGGCGAGGACGGCCGGGAGGAGGTCAGGGAGGCGCGGCCGGCGACGGGCGGCGAAGCGGGCGGCGCGGAGGCGGATCGAGGCGGGAGCGGGCAAGGCGACGGCGCTGGCGGTGGTGGCGCTGGCGGGCGTGGAGGCCGATGGCGCGGCGGTTGTCGGCGAAGGCGCTGGGCGGCACAAGGGCGGGCGGATTCGCTGGGCGGCTGGAGGCGAAAGGCACAATGGGCAGCGAGGCTCGCGAAGGGGGCTGGCGAAGGCGCGGGCGGCACACCGGGCGGCTGTGGCGGCGGGCGGAGGTGCGCGGTGGCGTGGGGGGGAGCGGGATCGCCCGGGCGGCTCCCGTGGGCCTGGCGGGTCGCGACGGAGTGGGAGGAGGCATGGGCGACGACGTGTCGCCCCCTGGTTGGCTGGCGGCGACGGGTCGGACATGTCCGGCGACGAGATGGACACATCCGGCTGCGCGAGGAGGGAAATGGCTAGGGTTTGCCTGAAATTTCGGGGGAGAGGGGGTTTATATAGATAGGGGAGCTAGGAGAGTCCAAATGTGGTGTTGTTTTCACCCACACGATCATGATCGAATGGCGGAGAGCATGGAGGGGAGTTAGATGGTCTAGGAGGGATGTTGCGGAGGGGTGTTGGGCTGTAAGGAGAAAGGGGTCCGGCGGTTAACGCGGTTAACCATTGGGGGCATCAGACGACCTCCAAATGGAACGAAATTTGATAGGCGGTCTACTAATGATGTACCAAGACCACTTGTCAACTCTCGGCCCATTCCGAGAACGTTTTTCTGCGGCTCACAAAATAAGAACTGACAAAGATTGCATAATTATGCTCCTAAAACATGTATACATGATGCTTAAAAGAAAATCACAAAAAGATATGAAAATGACAAATAGGCAAGTTACAACAGTTAACAGCAACATGCACTTTTGCAACAGAGATTAAGATATCAAGATGCACCCTAACATGAATGCAAAGCACATCAACATGTAGAGCATGAAGAGCAGACCATTTGTATATGAAGATCATCACCATAGCATCAACAGAGACAAAGTTATAGCACTCACAAGACACCTAATTGATGTTAACATGCAGCAGTTTTCAGCAGTTCATATCACATAGCAGTTTTGCTATGAAGATTAAGGCATCAATATTAACAGTAACATGCATGCAAACTACTCCATCATGTAGAGCATCAAGATATGAAAATTTTAACATGTCATGCACGCAAAACGGAGCACCATGCATGAAGTTAAAGGCATCACAATAAGCACATATGATGTTTGAAAATCCTGGGACTTGGAGAAAATCACCTCGCGGGAAAATGGACGGGGAGGACCCGGGGCGGAGATATCCGGGCGCGGGACATCGTTTGGGTCGGGGAGTGGGTGGATCTGGTCCCACTCCCGGATCTGACGCCGGCGGTTGACTCCGGCGAGTCGGGCGGCGAGGACGGCCGGGAGGAGGTCGGGAAGGCGCGGCGGAGGCGCGTCCGGCGACGGGCGTCGGGCGCGAGGCGGATCGAGGAGGGAGCGGGTGAGGCAGCGGTGGTGCGGCGGTGGGGCGCGCGATCGGCGGCGCTGGAGGCCGATCGCGGCGGGCGGTTGCCAGCGAAGGCGGGGCGGTTGCGGCGGATCCGCGTAGGGCGGCGCTGGAAGGCAAGCGGCACACAAGCGGGCGAGGCGCTGCGAGGGGGCGAGGCCGGCGGGATCGGGCTCGAGGCGGGCTCCCCGTGGGCCTAGCGAGCCGCGGCGGAGTGGGAGGAGGCAGGGCGACGATGTGTCGCCCCCTGGTTGGCTGGCGGCGGCGGGTCGGACATGTTCGGCGATGAGATGGACACGTCCGGCTACGGGAGGAGGGAGATGGCTAGGGTTTGCCCAAAATTTCGCGGGAGAGGGGGTTTATATAGATAGGGGGAGGTAGGATAGTCCAAATGAGGTGCGGTTATTGCCCACACGATCGTGATCGAATGGCGGAGAGAAAGGAGGGGAGTTAGATGGGCTAGGAGGGCTGTTGCGGAGGGGTGTTGGGCTGCAAGGAGAAAGGGGTCCGACGGTTAACGCGGTTAACCGTTGGGGCATCAAACGACCTTCAAATGGAACGGAATTTGACAGGCGGTCTACCGGTGATGTACCAAGACCACTCGTCAACTCTCGGCCCAGTCCGAGAACGTTTTTCTGTGGCTCACAAAACAAGAACTGAGAGGTGCGACGGGCGCGTGCGAGTGTGGGGATCAGAACGGACAATGGAGAGAACCGGGAGAACCCAGACGGATGCAAGTTTCGAAAAACATGCAGCTGAAATGCAGATTATGACATGAAAAAATGCAACACGCAAGAAAATGACATGGCAACGGCGGCGAATAACCGGAAGACACCTGGCGCATCGGTCTCGGGGCGTTACAGGGGGTGTTTAAAACTTTAAAACAGATATCATCGGCCATGAACTACTCCCGAATCCTATACATAAATTTTCGGTTCCAACTGTTTCATCATTTCTGTTCCGAAGTTTCAAGCGTTTTTTTGTGATCTTGTCAGGATGCCTCATCTCTTTTTGTTGTCAAGGTTGTTGGAAGGAAATTATTCAAAATTTCAACTCGTATTTTTCCATCTTCACATTCTCCCAATCACCCTTCTATTTCTGGAGTTCTTCCCAGAGTCTCGGCACGGTGGTTGTTCATCATGGATTATTCAATTTCCGTATTTTCATCAAGTTTGTTTTGCCAATCTTGAGATTTTCTCTTTCTCGAGAATTTGATCTCCTGGCTATTCTACTTGGTGCCATCATTAAGGTGTTCAAGTAGCCTTTCATCATGATTTCCTTTGAAGAGTTCAAGCGTACCTCTACTTGCATTCCGAAGTGCAAGTTCTTTCTCCTCTTTTCTTCTAAGAGTTGTGATTTATCACTTTTCGTTTCCTATCTAAGCTTGAGGTTGTTTTTGATTGAAAGACTTTAAGGGAACCCCCTACAGTGTAATTGGTGCAACAAACCCAAATTGCAAGTACCATGCCTTGAACCTGGGTGGGTGGGAAGGCATCGGCCCCTTCCCACCACTAGGCTATGCCTTAGTATGCAAGTTTATTCCATAAGTCATTCCATTTCTAGCAACAAGTTATCTTGGGATAGATTTTACCTAAAGCCTTTCCTAGGGAATGTTGCTATTTGTGGTGCTTATCGATGGTCCAAGTTTCATTTTTCCTGTCGTTGAAAGAAGTTTTGCATAATTTTTCCATTAGTGGCAGGTTTTGCCCAAATGTTTAGGGATGTTTTCCATAAGCACATTGGATGTTAATCTTTTTGTTGTTGAGTTTTCAACAACTACGTTCAAGCCTTCCTCGTAAGATTGTTATGTCAAGTTCTTTTTTCTACAAGATGTTGGATTCTTGTTCTTTTAGTTCCAAGTATATAGCTATCTTTCATTTGTTTCGGAGGCATCATCATGTTGCTCTCTTGGAAGTTCTATCCATCTTCTCAAGACCATGTTATATTCCTTGTTTCTTTTTTCAACCGGAGTGCTTTCAAATTCTACTTTTCATGTCTTCTGTAAATTTGGTCTCACACATTTGTCAAAGAAGCAACTTAGTTTTACCTCTTCATCTTGTCATCCCTAGATCTCGTGACGAAATCTCTTATAAGTGGGGGAGAGTTGTAACAGTCTGAGACCGGTTCCCTAGATTCTTTCCATATTATAACTATTATATCGGGTATTTATTGATTCATTGCATTTATCATGTCATTATCGCATTGCATCTCCAGTCTGTTGTCGTTGTACCAGAGTTATCTGGGTGTTTTTATCTAACTGAAATATAGTCATATGTCAATATTTTGTAAAAACATTTTAAATTTTGCAGAATTATAAATATTTTCAAGTTATACGAAAAATCCCGTAACATCAAACTTATGAATTCTAAAAATTGCATATAATTATTCGAAATTCCTATAATTAAAACAATAGTTATTTATTGTAATTTAGGAAGTATTTTTATTATTCGAAATTATAGAATTATTCCTATAATCAGAAATACTATTTTTATACGATTGTTTCAAAAATAATACGCCAATACCTTTTGAAATTCCTTGAACATTTTGCTAAATATTTTTTTATGTATAATATAATTAATATTCATACAACATGAGCGTTTGAACTTTATTTTTATTACTATCATTATAAAGTACGTACTTTATAATTTCTAAAAAAATAAAAAGAAAGCTAACATGTGCAACATGGGCCATACAAACGGCAGCCCATTTAAACATACAGGCATTTTCCTTTACAAGGGTCATTATCCTTATTGCGCATCAGAATTGTTGTGGTGTTGTGGCTGTCGCAGCCGGCTTATTAGTAAACATTCTTTTATTGTCTCAAAAAAGTAAACATTCTTTTAAAAAATATAATTCAATTAGCAAACATTCTTCAAATTTAATATTTTTAAAATTAATATAAACCTTACCAAAATAAAAACCACTGTCTCGTTTAGGTATTTAGAAGAACAGAGCCGGTTGAGCATTTTTTTTTTGAACTAGCCAACCGTGTGGTTTGAAGCTTGTGGCCTAGCCCAACAGGAGCTAGACATGGGTGACGCGCATGTAGGCGTCACTTCAATGATAAATAGCATTCCTCAAAAAAAAAGAAATACTAGTGATACATAGCAGCAGCAGCCAAAAACGGCGAGTGCTATGTCTCACTCATTGCGGCATCTAGCTCCGCCTCACCTCTGGCGAGAGGCAAACGGGGCAGGACAATGTTGTACCGTTTGGAAGCGGTTTTGGTACGTTTTTATGGAGCGATTTCAGACCGTCGTCTTTTTTTCTATATGCTTTTTGTTCAGATTTTTATCAGTTACTTTCGTGTTTTTATATTTATTTTAGCATTTTCCTGTTTCTCATTTTCTTTTATTCAAATACATGTCAATTATTCTAATAAATGATGTACAATGTTTATAAACATAAGAGACATAATCTTGATACACTTTGAACATTTTTTAAATAATTATTTGGATATTTCTTGAAATACATGTTTTTTAAAATTTGCAAAGATTTTTTATTGGAATGGAAAAAATAAAACTTTATAAATACTTTTAAACATCTAAATACTTTTGAATTGTCATTAACATTTTTCTTAGTTGTCTGGGATATTTTACAATTACCATAACAAGACTAAATTTTACTCACACTCAAGAAATTATTTTGGAACGCATGAACATTTTTTGTATGATACGAAAAAATTTAAATGCTATGACGATATTTCATTAATTATGCAAACAGAAATTACGCTTCGCTAACATTTTTTCAAATACGCGATGTATATAAAAATTGAAGTAAAGTAATTTTTGAAATGTGTATATTTAAGAGTTTGTTTTGATAAAAAAAATACATGAAAGTTAATTTCCTAGTTTGGCAACATAGTTTTTTCAAAACCACAGTAAATGAAAACCTCAGTATTCAAATAGGTGGGCAAAGGATAGTTCAGTTTTTAGAAACCACGATTTTTCTTAGTTTTAGCAAAACTACGGAGATTTTTGGCAAATGCAGTATTCCTCAGTTTACTTGGTTTGACCGTTGCATGCATCGTCTAGCTGAACCAAACTCAACTGCACTAAATGTCAGGACCCCGATCCTAAGTCACACCGATCTAGCATGTAACACATCATATCACTTTATGGTCTCACGCACGGTATTTCCACGGGTACCACCTTACCTGGCCCGGGACCGTTTGCGCCTTTTGGCTCACGTATATGACAGTGCCGCTAGCATCCATACGACAAAGTATCCAGTCCGACATGACTAGTCATAAACCCAAGGTGGCGCTAACTTACAGGGACAAGCATACATGATCCAGCAATGAACGTGTCGATCGACAACGTATGAACCCAAGTCGTAGCAAGCTACAAGGACTTAAAGGAACAACGTGTGACATTTCCTCGAAGGGACAGACACAGGAACGAAGAATGATACATGTCGGCCAGCCTAAGTGTTCCGGAGCAGTAGCAAGCTACCATGGCTCAACGGAAGCACTAGGAGACATTTCCCAGTAAGAGAGGCTACCAAGAATAAACAAATAGGTTGTCGGATCCCACACATATCAAGCATTTCAAATCATACACACAATATGCTCGATATGTGCAAATACAACATGGCATCACAACAAAACTCTACTATTCAAATTATTTATTCATTAGACTCCAGGAGTCAAGTATTACAAACATGGGTCTGATGACCCAGCATACAGAGCATACAAACAACAGAAGCATAACATGTCTGAGTACAGACAACTACAAATGAAAAACGCTAAGAAGCCTGACTATCTACAAGACCCTCCCGAGGGTACAAGATCATAGCTAAGGTAACAAGTTAAACGTCGAAGTCCATGCAGAAATACTAGTGAGACTGTAGTCTCTCTGCAAAAATATAAATTAAGCAAACGTGAGTACAAATGTATCCAGCAAGACTTACATCAGATCTAGCTACATAAGCATCAGTATTAACAAAGGGGTGGTGAAGTTTAACTGCAGCAAGCCAGCTTTGACTCAGTGGCTATCCTGTACTACGACTGCTGGTAACTCTTTTGAGGTGGCGCACACGAGTCCACATATTCAACATATCAATACACCACTATGGATCCGGCTAATTTTTTTTAAACAATACATTTTTCTTATTAATTTTCATAAATATAACGCTGGATAAAAAAATTTCAAAAAATAATACACCGTCGGCCCGCTGCAGGCCGACTGGGCCTAGTCGGCCCACAGCAGGCCGATTGGATTCCAGTCGGCCTACAGCTGGCCGACTGGCCCCTGTCGGCCCACTGTGGGCTGATTGCGTCCTGTCGGCCCACTGTGGGCCGACTCGAGCTAATTGGCATAAAAAATATATTTTTTAAAAAATGTTAATCATGTAATTAGAAAATGTTAAACGTGTATAAAAAAATGTTCCTGATGTATACAAAAAATGTACAATATATATACAAAAATGTTGAAATAAAAAATATATGTTTTGAAAAGTGTTAAGCATGTATTTAAAAATTGTTAAATGTGTGTATAAAAAATGTTCCTTATTTATACAAAAAATAGAAAATGTGTATGAAAAAAAGTTGATACCAAAAAATTATTTTTGAAAATATGTTTGAAAAGTTGACATTTTTTCAAATACATGATTAAAAATTGTTAAATGTGTGTATAAATTTTTTTCCTTATCTATAAATAAAAATATAGAATGTGTATGAAAAAAAGTTGACACCAAAAAAATATGTTTGAAAAAAATGTTCCAGTTCCATACAAAAAGAGCAACCAATCATATTTTTTTCACAACCTTGATTTACTTTGTCACCAACTCACCAACATAATTTTTTGGTGTCAACTTTTTTTCATACACATTCTATATTTTTTGTATAAATAAGGAACATTTTTTATACACGCATTTAACAATTTTTAAATACATGATTAACACTTTTTAAAAAATACTTTTTATGTCAACATTTTTGCATATATATTGTACATTTTTTGTATACATCAGGACAATTTTTTATACACGTTAACATTTTTTAATTACATGATTACCATTTTTTAAACATATATTTTTAGGCCTAGTTTTGCAAAAATAATTAGCCCACAGCGAGCCAATTAGCTCCAGTCAGCCCACAGTGGGCCGACAGGACCCAATCAGCCCACAGTGGGCCGACAGGGGCCAGTCGGTCAGCTGTAGGCCGATTGGAATCTAATCGGCCTGCTGTGGGCCGACTAGGCCCAGTCGGCCTGCAGCGGGCCGACGGTGTATTATTTTTGAAAAAAATTTACCCAGCGTAATATTTATGAAAATTAATAAAAAAATGTATTAGTTAAAAAAAATTAGCATGGATCCGCTCCCGTCTCCCTACGAGAAGGCCATCTATAGCACTCATGCTTATCTTGCGCATTTTAGAGTATCCACTTTCACTTGTCTATGAACTGTATAAGCAACCCAGTAGATCATGTTAACCCTGCAGGGGTGTACTTCTTCACACACGCTCTCGCCACTTACCGCCATGTACACGTCATGTATCTCGGCAACCTTCAAGCGGAAGCCTGGCGAGGGTGTCGGCCACGACTTGACTAACCACGCAATTCTCTAGTCCAGGTTTATCGCCTATTCATGTTCGATCCGCAAGGAGATCCGGCCGGGGTGTCACTCACGTCCCCAAACGATGTGAGCAGGGTTCCCAAGCCCACCAAATGGGCGACGCTTGGTACACCGTGCCACTGAACCTAGTCTGTCCCAAGCCCGCCTGTACTGGGTGCCACTTGGTAGACTACTAGCACTACCTACAAACACCAGAAACTAGTTGCAACTCCTGGACAGAGATCAGGATGATTAATAAGTCGAGAGGGGTCGAGTTGCCGGAACCCAATGTGTGGTAGCAACTGTCTTGGATCACAGATATAGAACTCAGTTCCTGAGGACAGTTTCAATGAGACAACCCACCGTGTACTCCTACATGGCCTCTCACCGCTACCTTTACCAAATCATGTTCACACCCTTACACTACTAGGGAAAACCTTATACACAGAATGTTACCAGTAACGCTATACAAAATCATACGCTACTGCTACTTAGTAGCAGCGCGCGTAAATAAACCACGCTACTGATATGACTTTAGCAGTAGCGCGTACTAGCAAAAAGTGCTGCTGCTATGTTTGAACTGGGCGCACATGGCTAGCCCAACCTAGCGAGCGCGTGATATCGCCCAGCATTCTGCTACTCTCCTTAGCTATAGCGCTTACGTGTAAGGCGCCATCGCTAACGGAAATAAAATAAAGTGAAAAACAAGTAGAAAAGTAAATGAAAATGAAAGAAATAGAAAAGGAGAAAGGAAAAAATAAAATGTAAAGAAAAATAAAAGAAAAAGGGAAATAGGAGAAAGGAATAGCGATGGCGGGTTTCAGAAAGCGTTGTAGCTAATCTTAGCTATATAGCTGCGTTTTGAAGCAACCTTCTGCTACGCTTCACTTAAACAGCGCCCCGGCCACCACACTTCTTCCCAAATCTGCCCTTCTTGCCGTCTCCCCAATTCGCCTGTCGCCCACTTTGCCTTGCCGTCTCCTCTTGGGCGTGGACGCCTTAACCTCACCGTCTCCCCGAGGCCGCCGTCATCCTCACCGCCGCCGCCGAGGCTGCCCTTAGCCTCACCGCCCGCTGCCCGAGGCCGCCTCGACGCCGCCGTGCTGGCGCCCTCCACCTCACCGCCGCCTCGAGCCCACCCAGATCGTTGCTGCCTGCAGTGCCCGAGCCCGCCAGGACCGCCGTTGCTCGTGCCCGAGCCCGCCCTCTCCGCCTCGCCTCACACAGAAAGCACCTCCCCGCCACCGCCTCCCTCTCTGTAAGTCCCCACCCTTCCCCACTCTTCTCTCTGCATTTTAGAGAAAAAATTAGTAGAGCAAAAGTTTGTTTATAGCAAAAAATTTAGTTTAGAGCAAAGGATGTTAAGTAGTAGATGTTAGAGCAAAAATTAGTTTCGAGCAAAAAATTTGGTTTACAACAAAAGTTAGTTAGGGCAGTAGGGTTTAATTAGGGTAGATGCTGCTTGTATAGTATATAGTGATACTAATAGATGTTAATTAGGTTAGGGCAATAGTGGTACTAGTAGATGTTAATTAGATGTTTTTCAGTTAGGGCACTAGAGTTTTGCTAGGTTAATTAGGTTAGTAGTGCTGCTAGTAGTAGTGGTACCACTAGTAGAAAACGGAGCTTTAAAACCGGTTTGTAAGGGCCTTTAGTGCCGGTTATGGAACCGGCACTAAAGTGTGGGCACTAAAGCCCCCCCCCTTTAGTACCGGTTCGGCACGAACCGGGCGCTAAAGTGCCACCACGTGGCGTGAGCTCACGCATACTGGTATGGGGACCTTTAGTACCGGGTGGTGTTACCAACCGGTACTAAATGTTTTTTTTTGATTTTTTTTTGAAAAGTTTGGAAAAAATAATTTGATTTTTTTTTTGATTTTTAATTTTTAAAAATTATTTGATAATTTAGTCTCTAATCACCTCTCTTAACTGCTCAAGTGTGGATCACTCATTCCAAATCATCTAACTTCCCGACCGGTCACCCATCCCTCTCACTACTCCAGCCCGAGCACGCTTAACTTTCGGGTTCTATTCTCCTTCGATTCCAAGTATGCACTTGTTATTTTCACGACAATAGTAAGATGTAAATCCTATTAACCCTCAGGAGTTTAGCTTGAGCATGAAGTCACACATTTCACCGGTTGAGTTTGAAACTATTATTCTAAAAAACAGTAATTATTTAGTAATGCTAATATTTCTTGAGTAAGTTTGACCATAGTTTGACCACAGTTTGACCATAGTTTGACCATATTTGACCAAAATTCAAAAAATTGAAATAATTATTTAGTAAAACTAATATTCTTGAATAATTATGTAGTAACATTAATACTTCTTGAATAAGTAGTTTGACCAGATTTAACCAATTTTTTAAGAAAAACTGAAATTTGACCATATCTTTTTTTCCTTTTGGAATTTGAGGATTCTAAAAAATTCCAAACAGGCCATAGGCCGTCTCCATCGGATGCGGATTTTTGTGCTGAATTTTTTGATATATTATACGTTTTTTTTCCGACATCGTATGCAAAAGTTATAGCCGTTTTACATTTTCCCTAAACTTTTTGCAAAACATGTCCAAATTTAAGTTTTCAAATTTTCCTAACTAGTAGATGTAGTAATATAACTACCTCTCGAAAGATTTTATTTTCTGAAGTTTTTAGCAGTTTCTTTTGATTTTTTCAAAACTGAACTGGCGATCTGGGGGGGTAGAGTTTGAAAATTGCCCTATAGTGCGGTTTGTGTCTTCAACCGGACTATAGAGTTAAGACTTCTGTAGTGCGGTTGGTGACGCAAGCCGGTACTAATGGTTTGACCTTTAGTACCGGTTTGTGTCACAAACGGTCACTAAAGGGGCTCGTGGGGCCCTGGCTTTGGCCGACGCCACCACCCCTTTAGTACCTGTTCGTGGCACGAACCGGTACTAAAGGTTCATTACGAACCGGCACTAATGCATAGCCATTCGAACCGGCACTATTGATCATATTAGTGCCGGTTTTTTTACAAACCGGCACTAATGTGCTTCACGTTTGACCCTTTTTCTACTAGTGTACAGTAGGTTAATTAGGTGATATTAAATGAATAACCTAAATGAATGAAATTAGTAGTTAACTGGAATTTTTTTCCTTTCATCATTATAGAGCACTAAAGTTAACTGAATTTTGTTCTATTAGTAGTTAAATGAATTTTCTTCTACACTTTGTTTTTGAATTAGCTTGTGAAATTTGGACATGTGGTTGCTCGTGTATATTTGGACATGTGTTGCGGTGTCGAAGAGGGATATTTGAACACTGTTTCCAGGGAATGATGCTGAGTGGCCTATATTTTGCTGGAATGTTGATTCATTTCCGTTCCGGCAAATTTCAGGTTCTCGATTTGTCCACTTTTTAGCAAACGTCATGCCGAAATTTTCCGTGAATTTCGGCAGGACTTGTGCTACAAACTAGGACATATCGAGTGCACGGGATTTGCCACACCAGGAAGGAGTCAACATTCCTAAGAAACAATAGGCCTTTTTATGTCATTATTTATTTTATTAGGACTAGAATTAATTGACTAGATTTAATCATAGGAAACATGGCTAGCAACGATGAAGGACAGGGTTACGGTGATTATGACGACGCTCTACCGGGCGTGCATTTAATTTTTTAGCCTTACCGACGATCAACCGATGTTGTTGCTGGGCCCACCGGTGGCATCAGGGACTGAGAACGATACGCAGACCGGTGCTGAGACTGAGACCGGCGCTGAGACTGAGACCGGTGCTGCCTCGGGGAGCGGAGCCGGTGTAGAACCGAAAGCAAAGAGGCAACGGCTTCCTAACAAACTCGGGACTACTAGACTGGTGGTCACGAAGGTGGACGACGGAATTTTTGAGCCAAAGGTGCCCGAGGAAGCGCGTCGATGCTACGGCAATCAAATAGGCTGCATCGTACGGACAACCGCCACCATCAACGATGAGAAACTACAGAAGATAGAAAATATGAGGAGCTCCCTCCTAAAGAAGTTTCACCAGATATTCTTGTTCCCGGGCCGAAATGAGAAGGATTATGAAGATCCAGACGAGGACCCGGCAATGAAGAAGATAAACAAACACGCCATGACCAAGTTTAGCGAAACGTTGGCCGCCTGGAAAACTCGAGTGAAAGCAAGGATCATCGACAAGAAGGAACCCTACTCCGAGATTGTAAAGGATAATCCGACAATCACGGAAGAGCAGTTTCAAATATTCAAGGAGGCTTGCGAGGCCGAAGCTGCCAAAAAAGTCTAAGTACATGAAGGGGCTTCAAGAGAGGAACATTGGGAGCCACCACCTCGGAAGCCGTGGTTACGCGGAAAGAGGTCCAAATGGGCCAAGGAGGACGCTGAAGCCATGAAGTCTGGGCATCCTGCACTTTGAGGATTTCACCGCCCGCAGGAGCGTGACGCCCCGAGGGCCCGACACCGTTGGGACCCAAAGTGAAGAAGGTTTACTGAGACAACACCGGTCTTTACTTATTTCATGAGAGTTCTGGTATTTTTAGTTTCTGATCAATTCGACTGCACACGTTATTCATATTTGTAAACGATCCTTGTGCCTTTTGCAGAGAGAGCAGCACCGGATTGCGGCCGAAAGCGACTCGCCGTCTGTGGCATTGGCAAGGCCCAACTGGACACTCCATTCAACCGGGCGTTGAACATATTGAAACGACAACCGGTGGATACTCGACCATCATATGGACGCGTGCACGGTGTCGGAGACGGCGCCACGTGGAAGAAGTACTTCCGTGAGACCACGGAGGAGAGAAAGGAAAGACGGAGGTTAAATGAAGAAAACATCGACAAGAAGGTTGAGATTGCGGTTGAGAAGAAAGCATCTTAGACAGTCGCAACAACGGTAGCTGCCGCAAAACAGGTAGTTGCAGATTTGTCTACTTCCTTAGTTCCGGCCGTTTTAACTTGGACAAGGCAAAATCCAGAAAAAATGCAGAGGACTTTCCCCTTGCCGACTTCTTGGGAGCACCTGCTCCCGCAAGATCGCTCCCTTTGCTCCCGCGACCGGACGTGTTTCGGCGGTGCTTCGCCTTTTGGCTGAGCTCGACGCCCTCACGGTATCTGGCTACACCGCCCCTTCAATATAAATGTATAATCTCCCGTTTCGTTGCCTTTTCGGATGTCTCACGTCGCAGACTTTTCTTTGCAGGTCGACGAAACCCGCGGCACCATATTGTACACCATCGGTGACGGAAGGTGGACGTGGGAAGGCGACGATAATGGAGCCGAAGGAACCATTGTTCCACGATCGGCCGATCCCCGAACGCCTTCAAGGTTTCCGTGGCCAGTGTCGAACCGGGCCACGAGAATTTGCCTCCTCCAATACTACTGGTGGATGACGAGGAGACACCACGGCGGCTTGGTGATTGTTGCAATGGGTGGGTCCTGTTGTGGCCAAAGAGTCTGCTTCGTCTGGAGGCGGTCGGGAGCACACCCACGAGCACGCAGCCTCAGCAAGGTATGAACATAAACACCCCACCTACCCAATTAGCGTCGTGTGTCGGGTTGGGTGATAGCGGACGGGGTAAGGAGGAGGCTCCATTAGTCGCTGATGATGTCGCCATGGATGAGGATG
The DNA here is from genome assembly GCA_021605145.1 of Aegilops bicornis. Taxonomy (NCBI): domain Eukaryota; kingdom Viridiplantae; phylum Streptophyta; class Magnoliopsida; order Poales; family Poaceae; genus Aegilops; species Aegilops bicornis. Next base: position 830,844,229 of record CM038671.1, on the reverse strand, counting down.
AGGACCACGGTGGCGCTGAACAGTATGTCTATACTGGTGCCTCCTCAGGGTTTGAGCGTCATGAGTCGGTGCCTGAATTGCCGTCTCAACGTATTATGGACGACCTTCCAGTAGTAAAGAAGTCTAGGAAGAGAGCGAGGAAAGGCAAAAAAGCCGATTCTATGATCCAGCCGCCTCAGCAGCCTCAGCTTTAGGACCGTATAGATATCCCCGATGCGGATAAATGGCATATCCCCGGTCAACCAATCCTACCTGCAACAGCGCTAGGGGTCGGCTTCGGCGATCTAAGGAGACTTCATGACGATGTGCTGCGGGTAGAGAAAGGCCTCATCGCCTCGAAAGATCCAGGATACCCACTCTACGTGGTTAGCGTCCCGCGGCAAATGTCGTACGTCGACAGCTTCCCCGCGGATAAGTTCTTCCTCTGATTTGATTACATATTCGACATGTTTCGCGTGAAGAAGCTGGATTTTACGTTTGTCCGCCTTTATGCCTTCCACATGAACTACATCATCGAGGTTGAGCAGATATCTCATATCTGTGTCGCTGACCCGTACTACATGCACGAGGGCTTCTTGGGAGTCTGCACAGAGCACCGTGTATACGCAAGGGAATACATCGTCAATTTCATGCTTGCCAATAAGGACAAGGAGGCGATTCTCATGCCTTATCATCCCGTGTAAGTCATCCGCGCTGCTATCCTTCCTTTGATTTCAATCATTCATTTACACGGTGGAGGCTAATTAATTTGAGGTGTACTTATTTTGCGCAGCGGCGGGCGCGCCGTCCTCATCATCCTATACCCCCGATTCTCCCACGCTCTTTACTTGGACTCGTTGAAGAACATTCACAAAAAGGATTACACCCACATCAAGGATGTTCTCGACAGTGCTATGTTTTACTACCAAGCAAGGGATGGAGAGGTCAGGGACAAGAAGAGAAGGGGCGGCAGGGTCGCCTTCGTCCATAGGACCGACTTCTGCTGCATCCAAAGAACCGAACGATTCTCTTAATGATGGATTCTATGTCCTACACCACATCTCGGAGTACAGACGGGATCACGGAACCTTCGCATGTCACCTAGATCCGGCGATGCCCATATTCTGCAATGGGCAAAGAACGTAGGAGATATCGAGGATCATCGACTTCGAGCCGAGTTCTATCACATCCAGCGCGAACTTGCCCAAATCATCATGAAGGAAGTCGTCGAAAAAACAAGGATGTTCTACGAAGAAGAACAAATGTCACGGAAAGACGTCAGAACACGGGTAGCCGCTCAGCGTCTCGACCTGAAGCCTTTCAGTAGGCTCGGGGACTATCTCCCTGACATGGATGGATGGAACGACATGTTGGAGTGATTGTCGATATATGACAATGTGTCCTTTTAGTCCATACTTTCTGTATGACAAAACTTTGAGTTATGCATGGTGAAACTTTATTTGTGATGTAATTAAACCGTCCTCATCCTCGACTAGCGAAAATCACTCTACTTAGGGCATTTTGGGGTACGATGAACTTTGTTATTTATGCTTATGATATGTTGTTTCTATTTTTGCCAAGTCTGTCTCTCTCTCTGTTGCTCAACTATATATGTTGCATATCATCGACTCATGTGACGATGCAGGTGCATAGATCATCGATGGTGAATAAGTGCTACGCCAGAGTATATATCGACAAGTGGCCGGAGTGTCAGGCCCAGGTGTACTGGTTTCCGGTTTCTGAGCGACAGGCAGTAGTTAGTTTAGGTTCACGCTAATGCGAGAGAGGGATACGAACTCATGTACTCAAAGTGAATGCTCTTCTCGCGTATATCATTGTTTCGATGGATGATGATGTATTTGCAAGTAATCGAGACTTGTATCGCTATTTTCGAGATGATGACGAGAGACCACTTTGTGTTGGATGATGATTATGATGATGACATGATTTGATGAGACTAATTGTATGTATATGCTATGATTACATTTGTATGTGTATGATATGCTAAAGATTATTGTATAAATCCTATTCAAATACAATACAAAAAGAAAAAACAAATATGCAGGGAAAAAACTAATAAAACTAGTAGTAGCGAGGGGGGGAAATTTAGCAAGAGTAATCACCTTTACCAAAGAGCGCTTCCCAAAGAACAGCGCTGCATATAATATCAGCAGCGCTTTTCTAAAGAGCGCTACAGCTATTCATGTATAGCGATGGCGTGGGACAACAGCGCCATCGCTATCGTTAGTCAGAAGCGCCTTATTAGTAGCGCCGGTCCCCGCGCTACTGAGAGGCCCAAAACCCGCGCTGCTGCTAGGCTTTTCCCTGGTAGTGTTAGCTCTCAACAGTAGGACATGTTCACAACTTTCCAATTCATCCCCGGTGAGTCAGACCTGACTCAACTCTAAGCAGTAGCAGGCATGAAAAACAAGCAGGAATGTGTAGGCACAACATGGCTAAAAAAAATCCTACTCGTGCTAGTGGGTTTCATCTATTTACTATGGCAATGACAGGTCATGCAGAGGAAAGGGGTTCAACTACCGCAGCATGTAACAGTTGAATCGTTGTTGTCCTAATGCAGTAAAAGAGAGCAGGGGCGAGAGAGTGGGATTGTATCGGAATGAAAAAGGGGGGTTTACTTGTCTGGCACTTCTGAAGATATTAATAGCTCTTCATCGGTGTCATCGATATCATCGTCGGAACAACGTCTACTCAGAGGGGACAAACACCGGCAACAGAGAAAGAACAATATTAATGCAATGCAACAATATGATGCATGATCATGACATGGCAATATGATGTGATTTGTCCTAATGCAGTTAGCAACAATTTAAATGGAGTTGGTTTGAACACAAGATTCAAATTCAAACTCCATGTGAGGTTATTTAAATGTCATTAATTTGTTTTGTCCTAAACAGTAGCCAAAAGTTGTTCTAACAGGCATGAAAATGGTACAGATGGATAGATTGGACTTTTTGATCATTTTTCATACATAAATTATTTCATTTGGAGTTACGGTTATTTTCTATGAATCTTTTTAGTTTTGGGCATTTTCTGGAATTTTCTGGATTATCCGTAAAAACTATTAATTGCACCAGCATGAGAGCAAAGATGACATCAAAGGTCAACCAAAGATGACCAGGGTCAAACCTGACCAGTGGGGCCCATCGGTCAGTGATACACTGGTTAAGCCCGGTCCAAATCCAGCGCTGATCGGGTTTGACCCTGACATAGGACCCGCTGTCAGTGGCAGTGAGGTGGCTAATGATGGGGGGTTAGTCCTAATGACCGTGCCACATCATCATTGCCGGAGGTTAACAGACGACGACCACAGCCGATGGCGGAGGCACGCCAGAATTGCGGCTCCAGTGTCCATTCGACGCGCGGATGGGTGCTAAGGGTAGCTAGCTCCCACGTGTCGTTATTCTATGCACTGATTGCAATGCCTTTCGTCTTTTTAGATGGCACTAATTGCTACAAAGACTATGATGATTGAAGCACTATTTGATTCCCGTCTAAAATTTCATTCGTCTACACACTGATTGAAGTGTTTTCGATCACATATATTTTCTCCCTAGAATTCAGATGTACTTGCATTATTAGTTTGTACCGGCATAGGCGGCGGCGGGGCTGCTCCTTTCCCCTCCTGCCGGATCCGCTAGCCGGTGCGGGGCGGTTGGCCGCCGGAGGCGCTGGGCTACGACAGGGCTCAGCGGCGTGACGGCGGGCACGCGAGGGGGTGGTGGCGACATTTTTATAGGCTCCGATGAAAAATATAAGAGCAACTCCTACGCAGCGACCTATTTCGTCCGCGCGCGTCCGTTTGGGTCGGCGCAGACAGAAAAGTCGGCTCAACTCGCCGACCCAAACAAACGCGCGTCCGCTTTTCGTCTGCTTCCTGACTCATTCCCGGCCCATTTTTCAGCCACATTTGTGTCGGCGCGGACACAAGGCGGACGCGCGCGACGTGCGCCAACTACTCCACCTGGCAAGCCTCGCGCCCCACCGCAAGACCGCTGCCACGCCCAAGCCAAAGAAGAAGCTGACGCCCGAGCAGCGCGCAAGGGAATCGGCGAAGAGAATGGGCCGGAGGCACGCGGTGGACGTAAGGGACGAAGACATCGCGGCGGCCGCCATCACCGCCGCCGCGCAGCAGGAGGCCACCAACGCCCGCGTCGCGGCGGCAACGAGGGAGGCGTTGATGTTTCTAGGGTTCAACCCTGTCCAGCACGGCCTTGTCAACACTGTCGTCATCGCGGCCAGCACCGGCTCATCTGCTTTTCCTCGGATGGTGTTGCCCGAGTCGGCCCACACGTCGGCAATGCAGCCGATACCCGGCTTCCACGTCTACCCGCAAGGCTCCCGACTTCGGGGAATGCTCGCTCGAGGTGAACGTGGTGGTGCCTTCCACGCCCGTGCCTTCCATGCCGGTGGCTCGTCATCCGTAGGGGGGAGGAAACGCGCGCGGCCCATGCCAGCCGACGTGAACTTCGGGCAATGACATGCCTGCTGGCATGGTCTATGGCCGCGGGCATTTTTCAAAATTTGCATACGGACATGAAAATGGGTCGCTGCCATTGGGCAAACTGCCGACCCAAATCTTAAAAAGGGCGGCCACCGAGCGGACGGCCGACACAAACGGACAAAAGGCGGACTAAATTAACATCCGTTTGGGTCCGCGTGTTGGAGTTGTTCTAGTGGCATGAAAATAACCATGAATGCATTTATATTTTAGACGGAAATATACATGATCCAAAACACCGCAATCAGTGTGCAGATAGACGAAATTTTAGACGGGAATCAAATAGTGCTTCACCATCATAGTCTTGTAGGAATTAGTGCCATCTAAAAGACAAAAGGCATTGCAATTAGTGCATACCACAAAGAATGCCAAGGCCGCCTCATACGTTGGCGGCATGGCCCACAAGGCTAGCACAGTTCCATCACAGGATGGCGCGCCGCCAATTCCTATTACACGCCGGTGGCCGCCTGGCCTGGCGACAGGCCGCCTACAGGCGGGTGCCACGCGGCCGGTTGCCGCACCGCCGCCACGACTGGGGGGTCTTTTTTGCCAATTTAATCTATGGCCCTGATTGGATCATGGGGTTAGAGCTAGTTTGGGTTAGTTGGGGGCTCAAATAACCCAAAAGTATCCAAACAGGGAGGGTTAGAGTGGGTTAGTTCCATCTAACCCAACTATCCCGATGGAGAGGTGCTTATTTGGGTTAGAGTGGGTTAGAAAATAACTATAACTCTAACTGTGTAAGAGTATCCAAACAGGGCCTATATGTAGTCATTTTTGTCAATTCATCCCGGCAAGTGGTCTTTTTTAACAAAAAATCGTTCTCACGTGCATCAAATGGAACATGTGGGAGGTCGTGGGGTGGCCAGAGGCGAAGGCAGCGCCAAGGTCAGCGGCGGTCGGAGCTTGGGCTTGCGTGGGCGAGGTTGTGGCTTGTTGGCAAGCGAGAGAAGTAGCACCGGAGCATCGGGGGGAAGCTCGAGAAGCTCGCGCACAAGCTTGGTTTGGTCTAGGGAGGACTGCAGCGGCGGCATGACAACAATGGCGGACAGCGGCGCTCGGTCAAGGTGGGGAAGCTAGCTAGGGGAATAAAACGACGGGGATTCCAGGGGGTAATGGAGAATGGCTCACGGTGGGGCAAGCAGAGGCGACGGCGAGGTCCGGGACGCTATGGTTGCCGCGAATTGACGACGGCGATCCACGGTGGCCGACGATGAAGACGACGATAGTGGCGAGGTTGTAGGGCGCCTGAGGATGCGTGGCTCGCCGAGGATGATGCAGACGACAAGGCGGAGCCGATGGGCACGACAGTTGCTCGAGGGACGGGCGGTGAGCGCGGAGGCAGTGTGCGGCGGTGACGGACGCGTTCGGGTCCGAGGTGCGGAGCAAGAGGGAGGGCAGAGGGGAAGGGGATGAGCACGAGAGGGAGTGAGAGGGGCCTAGGGGGTGCGTGGCATCCGTAGCGGCATCGGGGAGGCAGCAGGCAGGCAAGAGGTGGCACTGCGCATGCGTGCGCGCCGCGGGTACACGCCCATGTCCTCCTGGCGAGAGGAGAGGGATGACTGGCAGCTGGGCTGCACAGCACTGGGCCGGCCAGTGGGTTGCGGTAAATGCCAGGTAAACTCTTTCTCTCTCTTTTCTTTTCTTTATCTATTTTTGTTATTTTGTTTTGATTTAGCTCAAAGACCAAACCATTTTAAAAAAATTGTAAATTTTTATGTGAGCTCAGAAACTAGTCCAAGGTCACATGCAACTTATAAAAACATTTGAACTTTATTTCTTATATAACAGAAATAAATTCAACTCAAATATGTCATTGATTTAATTCAAAGGCCCAAAATAAATATCCCTGAGACTCCAAAAATATTGGTTTGAATTTTACCTCTTGCCAATATTTTCACAGAGTAACAGGAACATTTTCTTGGACTCATTTGATGAGATTTAAATGTTGATTATTTTTGAACTGAATTCTGAGGGTTTCAAATAACCTCAATTCGACTTTTCAGAATTTAGTCATGATGCAAGATGCATTCAAATGCAACTAATACAGGCAAAGTGTAGGGTTGTGACAACTCACCCCCACTAAACAAGAATCTCGTCCCGAGATTCAAGACGTGAGGTAAGAAGACAGAGGGGACACAAAGCTAACACAATCTTCATGATCCAGTTGTCCTTCTCAAAGATGTTGATTCATTGCATCATGTTGATCTTGACGTCTTTGCTTTTGAGGTCCTCACCAAAACACTATGACCAAAGGAACGGGAAACTCTACAAGAAATGATCTTCTTGAGATCAGGCAACTCGAAATCAACTCATGGAGTGAGACGTAAGCCATACATGATGAGGGGTGGTTGATAACAGATGACGAAGGTTCAAATCGGTTGGCAACAATTCCACGCTTAAGTAAGATGGTACATGGTATCAAAGTAGCGAGGAGACGATTGCCATGATTCCATAACGGGGCACCTTATGTAAGGTGACTGACAGAGCTATTCCCTCAAGTGGCAAAAGAATTACTTTTGATACAAGGATCATTGAAACCCTTCATACCAGCTTGAGGCAATTCACAATTGATCGTCTAAAGAAGTCCAAAAGGATGGCATACTCAGACTAGAATGGATGATGGGGACTACCATGTTGAAGACAACGCAATGGATGGTTTTTGCTTATCATCGGAAATGGAGGGGACCCACTGAAGGAAATATGCCCTAGAGGCAATAATAAAGTTATTATTTATTTCCTCATATCATGATAAATGTTTATTATTCATGCTAGAATTGTATTACCCAGAAACATAATACATGTGTGAATACATAGACAAACATAGTGTCACTAGTATGCCTCTACTTGACTAGCTCGTGAATCAAAGATGGTTAAGTTTCCTAACCATAGACATGAGTTGTCATTTGATTAACAGGATCACATCATTAGGAGAATGATGTGATTGTCTTGACCCATTCCGTTAGCTTAGCACTTGATCGTTTAGTATGTTGCTATTGCTTTCTTCATGACTTATACATGTTCCTATGACTATGAGAGTATGTAACTACCGCCACGGAGGAACACTTTGTGTGCTACCAAACGTCACAACGTAACTGGGTGATTATAAAGGTGCTCTACAGGTGTCTCCAAAGGTACTTGTTGAGTTGACGTATTTCGAGATTAGGATTTGTCACTCCAATTGTCGGAGAGGTATCTCTGGGCCCTCTCGGTAATGCACACCATTATAAGCCTTGCAAGCAATGTAGCTAATGAGTTAGTTACGGGATGATGCATTACGTAACGAGTAAAGAGAATTTCTGGTAACGAGATTGAACTAGGTATTGAGATACCGACGATCGAATCTCGGGCAAGTAGCATACCGATGACAAAGGGAACAACGTATGTTGTTATGCGGTTTGACCGATAAAGATCTTCGTAGAATATGTAGGAGCCAATATGAGCATCCAGGTTCCGCTATTGGTTATTGACCGGAGACGTGTCTCGGTCATGTCTACATAGTTCTCGAACCTATAGGGTTCGCACGCTTAAAGTTAGATGACAGTTATATTATGAGTTAATGTGTTTTGATGTACCGAAGGTTGTTCGGAGTACCGGATGTGATCACGGACATGACGAGGAGTGTTGAAATGGTCGAGACATGAGGATCGATATATTGGACGACTATATTTGGACACCGAAAAGGTTCCGGGTGAGACCGGGACAATACCGGAGCTCCGGGAGGTTATCAAAACCCCCCGGGAGGTATATGGGCCTTAATGGGCCTTAGTGGAAAGGAGGGGAAGGAGCAAGGAGGGCGCCCCAGCCCAGTCCGAAATGGGAGGGGGGTGAAAGTGCAACTATCCCTAGGTGGTTTTGGTAATTCATAACAACATATAGCTCATTGAGCTAATACTATTCCAAGATAAATAATTCAGGAAAGCTCAATGAATGGCATGGCATGGATGATGAAAGTGGATCCTCAAAATATTAAGGACAAAGGATTGGCTCAAGCTCAAAAGCTCAAGACTCTACATTTTACATTTTAGTGATCCAAGATCACATTGAGTCTATAGGAAAAGCCAATACTATCAAGGAGGGATGAGGTGTTGCTTAATGAGCCTTTTGCTCCATGTGCTTAGTGATATGCTCCAAAACCCTCCACTACTTTCTCACATCCACATATGACCTAAACCCAAAGTCAAACTCGCCCTACCGATTCTTTCTATCCGGTGCCACCGAGTTCAGATGACATAGCCACTGCCACAAACACTAGGCAAATCTGTCTCACCGATAGGGATCTCGTTCTCACCGAGATGGGATTGTAATCTCTCTGTTTCCCCTTCGTAACGTTTCGGTCTCACCGAAAGAGCTTAATCGGTCCCACCGAGATTACAATGTAAACTCTCTGCTTCCCTTTTGTAACTTTTCGGTCTCACCGAAAGAGCAAATCGGTCCCACCGAGTTTACTTCGACCAACTCTCTGGTTAGCTAATTACCAAATTCGGTCTCACCGAAGTTTGTGTAATCGGTCTCACCGAGATTACGTTATGCCCTAACCCTAACCATATCGGTCCTACCGAGATGCATGTCAGTCCCATCGAAAATCCTAACGGTCACTAGGTTTACTAAATCGGTCCGACCGAGTTTCATAATTCGGTCCCACGGAGTTTGGTAAATTGTGTGTAACGGTTAGATTTTGTGTGGAGGCTATATATACCCCTCCACCTCCTCTTCATTCGTGGAGAGAGCCATCAGAACAAACCTACACTTCCAACTTACCAGTTCGGAGGGAGAACCACCTACTCATGTGTTGAGGCCAAGATATTCCATTCCAACCATATTAATCTTGATCTCTAGCCTTCCCCAAGTTGCTTTCCACTCAAATATTCTTTCCACCAAATCAAAATCATGTGAGAGAGAGTTGAGTGTTGGGGAGACTATCATTTGAAGCACAAGAGCAAGGAGTTCATCATCAACACACCATTTGTTACTTCTTGGAGAGTGGTGTCTCCTAGATTGGCTAGGTGTCACTTGGGAGCCTCCGACAAGATTGTGGAGTTGAACCAAGGAGTTTGTAAGGGCAAGGAGATCGCCTACTTCGTGAAGATCTACCGCTAGTGAGGCAAGTCCTTCATGGGCGACGGCCATGGTGGGATAGACAAGGTTGCTTCTTCGTGGACCTTTCGTGGGTTGAGCCCTCCGTGGACTCACAAGAACTGCTACCCTCACGTGGGTTGAAGTCTCCATCAATGTGGATGTATGATAGCACCACCTATCGGAACCACGACAAAAACATCCGTGTCTCCAATTGCGTTTGAATCCTCCAAACCCTTCCCTTTACATTCTTGCAAGTTGCATGCTTTATTTTCCGCTGCCAATATACTCTTTGCATGCTTGCTTGAATTGTGTGAAGATTGCTTGACTTGTTCAAAGATAGCTAAAATCTGCCAAAGTCTAAAATTGGGAAAAGGTTAGGTTTTTATTGGTCAAGTAGTCTAATCACCCCCCCTCTAGACATACTTCAATGTCCTACAAGTGGTATCAGAGCATTGATCTCCATTTGCTTTGATTTCTATAGCTTTTGGTGGTCACAGCCTTGGTTTCACAACCTAGGAGAGTATGGCGTCTAGCGAGGGAAATTATCACCATAGAGGTCCTTACTTTGATGGCACTAATTTTGCTAGTTGGAAGCATAAGATGAAAATGCATATTCTCGGACATAACCCCGCCATTTGGGCTATTGTTTGTATTGGCTTGCAAGGTGAATTCTTTGATGGGAGAGAACCGAACCGTGAAGCTAGTGCTGTAGAGTTCTTGTGGCATCCTCTTCAATGGATTGTTCCCCGAAGAGTTCAACAAAATCATACGTCTTGAGAATGCAAAGGAAATTTGGGATACTTTGATTGATATGCACGAAGGTACCGGCTCCATCAAGGAATCCAAGTTGGATGTGCTCCAAAGTCAGCTTGACAAGTTCAAAATGAAGGATGGTGAAGGTGTCACTGAAATGTACTCTAGGCTTGCTCTTATCACAAACGAGATTGCCCGGCTTAGGAAGTGAAGAGATGACCGATAGATTCATCATCAAGAAGATCCTAAGAGCATTGGATGGAAAATATTATACCGTGCACATTGATCCAAATGATGCCCAATTACAAAGATCTCAAGCCCTACGGAAGTCATTGGAAGAATTGTTGCTCATGAGATGTCACTCAAGGATAAGGAGGAACTTCACAGCAAGTCGAGTGGTGCTTACAAAGCCTCATGTGAAGCCCCCACATCATCAAGTAAGAAACAAACCTTCAATGAAGAATTGAGCTTAATAGTGAAGAACTTCAACAAATTCTACAAGAGTAGAAGCAAAGAAACAAGCTCTAAGTCAAGGTCCTACAATGACAAAAGATCTTCTAGTCGAGAGCGCAATTGCTACAATTGTGGGAGACCGGACACTATTCCAATGAGTGTACGGCACCCTACAAAAGAAGAGAAGATTCTCCCAAGAGAAGAAGTAGAAGAGAAGAATCACCTCCAAGAGAGAGTAGGAGTAGAGATGATAGTTATGAAAAAAGACCCTCACGGAGAAGCAAGGATTAGTAATGGAAGGACAAGTCTTCATAGAGCTACACAAAACTAAGACCTCAAGCTCATGTTGGTGAATGGGTATCCGCCCGACTCCGACCATCACTCCGAGAGAAGCTGTCACTCCGACTCCAAGTACACTCAAGATGAAGGTGTTGCGGTCTAGCACTTGTGTCAACCAACTCCTCGACATATTTGAATCACCAAATGAAGGAACTGGTAGATGCTTCATGTCCAAAGGTCCTAAGGTAACACACCCCGAGTATGTTGATTTTTATGTTGATGAAGATGACTTGCTAGGTGATGATGATTTACTTGTTGACAACTCTAGTGATGAATACTATGATGAAACGTCAATTGATCATGCTAATCAAGATGAAACGAATGACAATGATAAGGAGAAAAATGAGCGTCTAACTAAAGAACTAAACACTCTTAAGTTAGCTCATGAAACTATCTTTGAAGATCATCGAGAACTTTTAAGGGCTCATGAGAAGTTACGCTTTGGAAAGCTCAATCTTGAGCAAGAGCATGAGTTATTAAAGGCAATCAATGATGATCTTCGTAAGAAAAGTTATTCTTACATTGCCAAGCGTTTACTCTTATCTACTTACATGCCTCAAGTCAAGTCTAGTAACAAGAACAAGAAAGATTCTTCCTCTAGTAGTAACAATAATAATGCTAAATCCAATATTGTTGCTTCTAGTAGTTCTCTTGATTCCACTAATGATCCTCTTAGCCAAGTTACACTTGAGCAAGAAAACAGCTTATTGAAGGGAATTATAGAGAAAGGTGTATACAAGAGTCTTGCCGGGAGTAAGCAATTTGAGGAAATTGTACGCAGGCAAGGAAGGCACCGGAAGAATCAAGGTGTTGGTTTTGAATGAAAGTTCAATGCCAATGGAGTTGAGTGGGAAGAAGATCAATACCCCAAGACGAAGTTTGTTCCTCAACAAGAGAAGTATGATCCTACTTCCTTCAGGGGAACACAAGCACAAGATGATCTTCCACCACAAGACCACAAGAACAAAGGCAAGGACAAGCTTCAAGAGGAGATTGATGCATTTGAAGAAGCACCTAAGGCCTTTGTCAAGTGGGTTCCCAAGACTACGTCAAGTTCTACTTCATCAAGTACAACTACTACACCAAGGATTCCCATCAAGTCGATGTGGATCCCGAAGAAGAAGAACTAGAGAGTTCTTCAGGGTGACTCCGCCAACGTTTTTCACTCATATCATTATGGCAAGGACAAGTGCAATCAACTTCCATATCTTGCACTAGTTCAAGGAGTCACAAACCCTCATGTTGGTAAGGCAAGGGACAAGGTAACCTAATGTTTTCATGGACATCATTTTGTGTGTGCATCACTCTATGTCTATGGATATCCTTGTTCGTTCCTTGTGGGACTAACCCATGTAGGTATTGAAAGTGCAACTCACTCCAAAGGATTGCTCCAAATGATCTACATCAACATCGAGCATCCTCATCTTCAACACCTACATGAAGTCATCATCGACAAAACCCAAGGTTAGTTTATCCCTCTAAGGGGGGATCTCACATCTAGGGGGAGCTTAACTCTAAAAATTGAGTCAAAGCAACTCTAATGATGTGAACACATAAATGCTTTATGTAAAAGTGGAAACCCCACTTGAGCTTAAACGATGAGTATGACTGATGACCAAATGTTCTCATTTGACTCCTAAGTCAATATACTCATATATAGATGACCTAGTTATCGCAATTGTTTGATAGATGCTAGAATTGGTTGTGCATGCTTTGTCACATATTTCATTTGTCATCTTATTGTGTGAGCATGTTGGTTGCATATTTACTCATTCGAGGACATCCACTTGTTGTTTTGATTTTTTGGCTTTTCTTTCTTTGGCCAAGTGGATGGACAAGAATGCCTAAGAACCTTCTCTAGCTATCTATGCTTTTCTCGTCTCAAACTCTATTCATGCTACATCACAAAATTTGATCAAGTCAGATTCAAACCACTCTGTGTGAGGAGCACTCGGAGTCCCCGATTCGTCATAGACTTAAACTTCCAAAACTTCTTTGTGATTTTCGGTCTGACCGATTCCTCCATTTCGTTCATACCGAGATTACTAAGTCGATCTAGGTTTTCATCTCAGTGCAACAGATTTTTACTTTTCTGTCACACCGAGTTGCAATAACTGTTCTTAGTTTTGCATCTCGGTGCCACCAAGTTGTACCACTCGGTCACACCGACAGGGTCGGGCTATATATATCGCACTGGCAAAATTTGGAAAACTTTCTCCGAATCCTCTCGCCCACGCATAGCTCGCTCTGCCAACTTGGTCTACGGATCGTCGACTTCGTCGCCAACTGCCCCCTGTCGCTGGTCTCCGCCGCCGTCAACGGAATTCTCCTCCGCCGTTGCCAGTAGCGAGTTCCCACCGAACTAGGGTATGAACTCGATCACAGTGCTTTCCTCGTCCGATTCTCAGCACATTGTGTTCATTATGCATCTTGCCACGATTGAAACACTCCTATCCAGTCAAATCAATCCTTAGAATAGTTGCGTTTCGAAAATTTAGGCTTAGGTTTCGCGAAACCATCTCGAGACCCACCGAGTTGAAAAACTTCGGTCCCACCGATTGGCTAATGCCATTGCACTAGTAAGTCTCGGCCGACCGAGAATTGCTAATCGGTGTGACCGATTTCCGAACCTTGTGAAACCCTAGCAGTCTCGGTGCCACCGAACTGTGACTCGGTCTGACCGAGTTCACTAGTTTAGGTTCCAAAACTGCTTCGGTATCACCGAGTTTAAAAATCGGTAGATCCGAAATGTTCTCAGTGGGAAACTAAAACTAAGTTTTTTGAATCATTATTTTGCAAAAATCTCTGCATTTTGTGATGCTCATCCACTCTACCTCATCTATAACTATTCACAAGGTCAGCAGTCAGTTGAACAGCATGTCAGACCAAAGTGATAGTCAGAACAAATCTGAAGAGCAGATCCAATTGAGCGAGGGCACTAGTCCCTCAAGCAGCTCAGATGAGGGGAGCAGAAGCACTCCGAGCAATTTTCCCAAGGCTGCCACGAGGTCAAGAAAGAAGAAGACCTCAGAGTCTGAGGATGAGGATTACGTGGCAGTTGAGGATGAGGCAAGCTCCAAGAAGAAAGTGCTCAAGAGGGAGTTCAGCTCATCTCAGAGTGAAGCCCGGCTTGAAAATCAAAAGGCCAAAGCAGGTAGACAACCAATGTCCAAAGCCGTAGTGTCTACTCAAGCTCCTTCGGAATCTCAACCCAAAGAGCCTGTTGCTACAGAGGGAAAGAAAAGGAAAGAAAGGGTCAAGAAGACCATGGCAAGAGTGACTGCGAAGCCTTCCATGATGGAAGAGGAAGAAGAAGAAGAGGTTGCAGAACCAGCACCCAAGGCACAAAAGTTGATGGGTGATGCTATCAAATCAGGGGCTGCAACTTCCAAGCCCAAAGATGCCCCTAAGCCCAAGAATGCACCCAAGAGGAATACCGGAGCATACCAAGAAATTAAAAGAACAAGGCCCCAATGCATGAGGTTGAAGTCAAGAAGATGACCAAGGGCAGGTCCTAAGGAAGCTCAAACCCAAGATCCCAGACCACAATGATGCTCATCATGTGGCTGAAAACATGAAGATCAGGAGAGATAATGGGTTGAGGCTATGGAGAGAGTCAGATCCATATGCCACGAGGAGAAGGACTGTTGTGGACTACAGGTTCCACACCAAGGAGCAGCAGGACTTTTATGAGACTATCTTGCTGGATAAGAAGCCCATAGTTTGCGATATGAGATGGGTCAACTGGACCTACATGAAGGAGAACGCAGAACACTACCACGAGTATATGACAGCTTGAGTGCTTGTGGAGTTGCTGATTTTGTTGGGCAGAAGCTCACCAACTGGAACAATGAACTTATCATGCAATTCTACTCCACAGCACATTTCTATCCAGATGGCAGGATAGTGTGGATGTCAGAAGGAACCAGATATCAGTCTACCATAGAGGAATGGGCAAGTTTGATTAATGCCCGAAAGGAAAGTGAGGATGACCTGGACATTTATGGTAAGAAGAAAATAGATCATAACTCAATGTCACACATGTACAAGGAGATCCCAGATGATGCACTTGAGACCTTCAAGTTTGGATCAGTCCATTTTCTGATGTCAGGGCTGCCTACGATCAACTGGATCTTAAGGCATACTCTATTGCCCAAATCAGGTGACCATAACATGATTAGAGGACACGCAATCAATTTGCTTCATGTTTTTGATGTGCCTCAGAAATTCAAGGTCATGAGCCTCATAGTCGAGACAATAAGAGGACAGCAGCAGATCAGAAGAGGAGTTGTGGTTATGCCCCACAGATTCAGGAGTTGATAAACTCAAAGATGGGCACAGGAAAGTATCTTTTGGATAAGGAACACATGGTTCTCTATCCTGAATTTGAGGACAATTGAGTTGTCATGACCGAGAATGAACCATCATCAGTGCAAGCTCAGGAGAGAAAGGAGAAGGCAAGGCAAGAGAAAGCTGCAAAGATGCCAACTCAAGCGAGGCATCGACTACTTTACGAAGAACAAGCGAGGAGCAGCTTGGTTATTTAATAGCATCAACTCTACGGATTGAGAAGGGGTTGGCCACCTAATTCAAAACCAGGAGAGCACGGAGAGAATCATGGAACAAAAATTCTATGATCTTGATGTCAAAGTGACTGAGATTGATCGGTTGTGGAAGCGATTACAAGATGATATGCATGAGAGGAAGGGCAAGGCGACAAGCGATGCATTTTCCAGAGTGCCTAGAGCTCAGAGGTCACTGCAGTGCCAACTCCAGACACGAGCCACTTCTTCAGCTCCGGCTACAGCTCCGCTCAACCAGCTCCAGCTCCAACTTCTTCAGCTCCTACCACGTCTCTCGATCGTTCATCCTTGGAGTCCTGTCTACACCACCACCAGAAGACCAAGCCTGAGAGACGACATAGTTCTATGCATTTTCTAGGAACTTTTTGGTAACTTGTTGCCAAAGGGGGAGATAAATGTATAGATCATAGGCTTCGAGAGAGAGAGATTTGCTTTTGTTCTCTCTTGTCTTCTTGGTTGAACTTTTTTTTGCGTTTGATTGCTTGAGATACTATGCATTACCCGTGAGACATTGATGATCATGTGCTTGATCATAAGCTACACTTATGCCTTTTATGATATTATCTTATTTATCCTTATATGATCATTCACTGTGCTTGGTGCTGAGTGCATGTATTCAATCGTTATTATTTTGAGCGCTCCACCAAGATGTATGTGACATGGAAGAGTAACCCATGAGCCTAATTTCTTGTGCATTTGCAGTCCAAAGCAAATCTCAAGATATGCACGAATTTAGGGGGAGCTCTTTTTTATCACATACTTCTCAAAGCGACGATGTTTCTCAATCTTATTATCATTTGTCGAAGCTTTGATCTATATGTTGTCATCAATTACCAAAAAGGGGGAGATTGAAAGTGCAACTATCCGTAGGTGGTTTTGGTAATTCATAACAACATATAGCTCATTGAGCTAATATATTCCAAGATAAATAATTCAGGAAAGCTCAATGAATGGCATGGCATGGATGATGAAAGTGGATCCCTCAAAATATTAAGGACAAAGGATTGGCTCAAGCTCAAAAGCTCAAGACTCTACATTTTACATTTTAGTGATCCAAGATCACATTGAGTCTATAGGAAAAGCCAATACTATCAAGAAGGGATGAGGTGTTGTTTAATGAGCCTTTTGCTCCATGTGCTTGGTGATATGCTCCAAAACCCTCCACTACTTTCTCACATCCACATATGACCTAAACCCAAAGTCAAACTCGGCCCTACCGATTCTTTCTATCCGGCGCCACCGAGTTCAGATGTCATAGCCACTGCCACAAACCCTAGGCAAATCGGTTTCATCTATAGGGATCTCGGTATCACCGAGATGGGATTGTAATCTCTCTATTTCCCCTTCATAACTTTTCGGTCTCACCGAAAGAGCGAATCGGTCCCACCGAGATTACAATGTAAACTCTCTGTTTCCCTTTTGTAACTTTTCGGTCTCACCGAAAGAGCAAATCGGTCCCACCGAGTTTACCTGACCAACTCTCTGGTTAGCTAATTACCAAATTCGGTCTCACCGAGTTTGTGTAATCGGTCTCACCGAGATTACGTTATGCCCTAACCCTAACCATATCAGTCCTATCGAGATGCATGTCAGTCCCACCGAAAATCCTAACGGTCACTAGGTTTACTAAATCGGTCCGACCGAGTTTGATAATTCGGTCTCACCGAGTTTGGTAAATTGTGTGTAATGGTTAGATTTTGTGTGGAGGCTATATATACCCCTCCACCTCCTCTTCATTCGTGGAGAGAGCCATCAGAACAAACCTACACTTCCAACTTACCAGTTCAGAGAGAGAACCACCTACTCATGTGTTGAGGCCAAGATATTCCATTCCAACCATATGAATCTTGATCTCTAGCCTTCCCCAAGTTGCTTTCCACTCAAATCTTCTTTCCACCAAATCAAAATCCTGTGAGAGAGAGTTGAGTGTTGGGGAGACTATCATTTGAAGCACAAGAGCAAGGAGTTCATCATCAACACACCATTTGTTACTTCTTGGAGAGTGGTGTCTCCTAGATTGGCTAGGTGTCACTTGGGAGCCTCCGACAAGATTGTAGAGTTGAACCAAGGAGTTTGTAAGGTCAAGGAGATCGCCTACTTCGTGAAGATCTACCGCTAGTGAGGCAAGTCCTTCGTGGGCGACGGCCATGGTGGGATAGACAAGGTTGCTTCTTCGTGGACCCTTCGTGGGTGGAGCCCTCCGTGGACTCACGCAACCGTTACCCTACGTGGGTTGAAGTCTCCATCAACGTGGATGTACGATAGCACCACCTATCGGAACCACGACAAAAACATCCGTGTCTCCAATTGCGTTTGAATCCTCCAAACCCTTCCCTTTACATTCTTGCAAGTTGCATGTTTTATTTTCCGCTGCCAATATACTCTTTGCATGCTTGCTTGAATTGTGTGAAGATTTCTTGACTTGTTCAAAGATAGCTAAAATCTGCCAAAGTCTAAAATTGGGAAAAGGTTGGGTTTTTATTGGTCAAGTAGTCTAATCACCCCCCCCCCTCTAGACATACTTCAAGGTCCTACAGGCCCCCCCTTCCTTCCTCCCTCCTTCCTCTTCCTTCCCTCTCCCTCTCCAAATAGGAAAGGGAGTAGGATTCCCCCCTAGGGCACGCCTCCTCCCCTTGGCCGGCCCCCTCCTCCACTCCTTTATATACGGGGGAGGGGGCACCCCATAGACACAACAATTGATCATTGATCTCTTAGCCGTGTGCGGTGCCCCCCTCCACCATAGTCCTCCTCGATAATATCGTAGATGTGCTTAGGCGAAGCCCTGCGGCGGTAGAACATCATCATCGTCACCACGTCGTCATGCTGACGAAACTCTCCCTCGACACTCGGCTGGATCGGAGTTCAAGGGACGTCATCGAGCTGAAGGTGTGCAAGAACTTGGAGGTGCCGTGCTTTCGGTGCTTGATCAGTCGGGCCATGAAGACGTACGACTACATCAACCGCGTTGTGCTAACGCTTCCGCTGACGGTCTACGAGGGTACGTAGACAACACTCTCCCCTCTTGTTGCTATGCATCACCATGATCTTGTGTGTGCGTAGGAAATTTTTTGAAATTACTACGTTCCCCAATAGTGACATCCGAGCCTAGGTTTTATGCGTTGATGCTATATGCACGAGTAGAACACAAGTGAGTTGTGGGCGATACAAGTCATACTGCTTACCAGCATGTCATACTTTGGTTCGGCGGTATTGTTGGATGAAGCGGCCCGGACAGACATTACGCGTACGCTTACGCGAGACTGGTTCTACCGACGTGCTTTGCACACAGGTGGCTGGCGGGTGTCAGTTTCTCCAACTTTAGTTGAACCGAGTGTGGCTACGCCCGGTCCTTGAGAAGGTTAAAACAGCACTAACTTGACAAACTATCGTTATGGTTTTGATGCGTAGGTAAGAATGGTTCTTGCTTAGCCCGTAGCAGCCACGTAAAACTTGCAACAACAAAGTAGAGGACGTCTGAGTTGTTTTTGCAGGGCATCTTGTGATGTGATATGGTCAAGACGTGATGCTATATTTTATTGTATGAGATGATCATGTTTTGTAATCGAGTTATCGGCAACTGGCAGGAGCCATATGGTTGTCACTTTATTGTATGCAATGCAATCGCCCTGTATTTGCTTTGCTTTATCACTAAGCGGTAGCGATAGTTGTAGAAGCAATAGTTGGTGAGACGACAACGATGCTACGATGGAGATCAAGGTGTCGCGCCGGTGACGATGGTGATCATGACGGTGCTTCGAAGATGGAGATCACAAGCACAAGATGATGATGGCCATATCATATCACTTATATTGATTGCATGTGATGTTTATCTTTTATGCATCTTATCTTGCTTTGATTGTGGTAGCATTATAAGATGATCTCTCACTAAATGTCAAGATAAAAGTGTTCTCCCTGAGTATGCACCGTTGCCAAAGTTCGTCGTGCCCAGACACCACGTGATGATCAGGTGTGATAAGCTCTACGTCCAACTACAACGGGTGCAAGCTAGTTTTGCACACGCGGAATACTCAGGTTAAACTTGACGAGCCTAGAATATGCAGATATGGCCTCGGAACACTAAGACCGAAAGGTCGAGCGTGAATCATATAGTAGATATGATCAACATAGTGATGTTCACCATTGAAAACTACTCCATTTCACGTGATGATCGGTTATGGTTTAGTTGATTTGGATCACGTGATCATTTAGATGATTAGAGGGATGTCTATCTAAGTGGGAGTTCTTAAGTAATATGATTAATTGAACTTAAATTTATCATGAACTTAGTACACGATAGTATTTTGCTTGTCTATGTTTGTTGTAGATAGATGGCTCGTCTTTGTTGTTCCGTTGAATTTTAACGCGTTCCTTGAGAAAGCAAAGTTGAAAGATGATGGTAGCAATTACACGGACTGGGTCCATAACTTGAGGATTATCCTCATTGTGCATGTAAGAATTACGTCTGGAAGCACCGCTAGGTGCCAAACCCTTTGCAAGAGCAACACCGGATGTTATGAACGTATGGCGAGCAAAGTGATGATGACTACTCGATAGTTCGGTGTGCCATGCTTTACGGCTTAGAACCGGGACTTCAACGACGTTTTGAGCGTCATGGAGCATATGAGATGTTCCAGGAGTTGAAGTTAATATTTCAAGCAAATGCCGGATTGAGATATATGAAGTCTCCAATAAGTTCTATAGCTGCAAGATGGAGGAGAATAGTTACATCGGTGAGCATATACTCGTAATGTCCGGGTATAACAATCACTTGATTCAACTGAGAGTTAATCTTCCGGTGATAGCGTCATTGACAGAATTCTTCAATCACTGCCACCAAGCTACAAGAGCTTCGTGATGAACTATAATATGCAAGGGATGGATAAGACAATTCCCGAGCTCTTCGCAATACTAAAGGCTGCGGAGGTAGAAATCAAGAAGGAGCATCAAGTGTTGATGGTCAATAAGACCACCAGTTTCAAGAAAAAGGGCAAAGGGAAAAAGAAGGGAACTTCAAGAAGAACAGCAAACAACTTGCTGCTCAAGAGAAGAAACCCAAGTCTGGACCTAAGCACGAGATCGAGTGCTTCTCACGCAAGCGTGATTGGTCACTGGAAGTGGAACTGCCCCAAGTATTTGGCGGATAAGAAGGAGGGCAAGGTGAACAAAGTTATATGTGATATACATGTTATTGATGTGTACCTTACCAGAGCTCGCAGTATCACCTGGGTATTTGATGGTGGTTCTATTGCTAATATTTGCAACTCGAAACAGGGACTACGAATTAAGCGGACATTGGCTAAGACGAGGTGACGATGCGCGTGGGAAATGGTTCCAAAGTCGATGTGATCGCCATTGGCACGCTACCTCTACATCTACCTTCGGGGTTATTTTTAGACCTAAATAATTGTTACTTGGTGCCAGCGTTGAGCATGAACATTATATCTGGATCTTGTTTGATGGTGACGGATATTCATTTAAATCAGAGAATAATGGTTGTTCTATTTATACGAGTAATATCTTTTATGGTCATGCACCCTTGAAGAGTGGTCTATTTTTGATGAATCTCGATAGTAGTGATACACATATTCATAATGTTGAAGACAAAAGATGTAGAGTTGATAATGATAATGCAACTTATTTGTGGCACTGCCGTTTAGGTCATATTGGTGTAAAGCGCATGAAGAAACTCCATACTGATGGACTTTTTGAATCACTTGATTATGAATCAGTTGGTACTTGCGAACCATGCCTCATGGGCAAGATGACTAAAACGCCGTTCTTCGGAACTATGGAGAGAGCAACTGATTTGTTGGAAATCATACATACTGATGTATGTGGTCCAATGAATATTGAGGCTCGCGGCGGGTATCGTTATTTTCTCACCTTCACAGATGATTTAAGCAGATGTGGGTATATCTACTTAATGAAACATAAGTCTGAAACATTTGAAAAGTTCAAAGAATTTTAGAGTGAAGTTGAAAATCATCGTAACAAGAAAATAAAGTTCCAACGATCTGATCGTGAAGGAGAATATTTGAGTTACGAGTTTGGTTTGCATTTGAAGCAATGCTGAATAGTTTCGCAACTCAGGCCACCCAGAACACCACAGCGTAATGGTGTGTCCGAACATCGTAATCGTACTTTACTAGATATGGTGCGATCTATGATGTCTCTTACTGATTTACCGCTATCATTTTGGGGTTATGCTTTAGAGACAGCCGCATTCACGTTAAATAGGGCACCATCAAAATCTGTTGAGACGACACCTTATGAACTGTGGTTTGGCAAGAAACCAAAGTTGTCGTTTCTTAAAGTTTGGGGCTGCGATGCTTATGTGAAAAAGCTTCAACCTGATAAGCTCGAACCCAAATCGGAGAAATGTGTCTTCATAGGATATCCAAAGGAAACTGTTGGGTACACCTTCTATCACAGATCCGAAGGCAAGACATTTGTTGCCAAGAATGGATCCTTTCTAGAGAAGGAGTTTCTCTCGAAAGAAGTGAGTGGGAGGAAAGTAGAACTTGATGAGGTAACTGTACCTGCTCCTTTATTGGAAAATAGTTCATCACAGAAACCGGTTCATGTGACGACTACACCAATAAGTGAGGAAACTAATGATGTAGATCATGAAACTTCAGATCAAGTTACTACAGAACCTCGTAGGTCAACCAGAGTAAGATCCGCACCGGAGTGGTACGGTAATCCTATTCTGGAGGTCATGTTACTTTACTATGGCGAACCTACGAACTATGAGGAAGCGAGGATGAGCCCAGATTCCGCAAAATGGCTTGAGGCCATGAAATCTGAGATGGGATCCATGTATGAGAACAAAGTGTGGACTTTGGTTGACTTGCCCGATGATCGGCAAGCCATCGAGAATAAATGGATCTTCAAGAAGAAGACTGACGCTGATGGTAATGTTACTGTCTACAAAGCTCGACTTGTTGTGAAAGGTTTTCGACAAGTTCAAGGGGTTGACTACGATGAGACTTTCTCACCCATAGCGATGCTTAAGTCTATCCGAATCATGTTAGCAGTTGCCGCATTTTATGATTATGAAATTTGGCAAATGGACGTCAAAACTGCATTCCTGTGAATTTGAGTCAGACTCAATGCCCGTCCACTGCGGAAGATAGAGAGAAAATGAAAGAAGTTCCCTATGCTTCAGCCATAGGCTCTATCATCTATGATGTGTACCAGACCTGATGTGTGCCTTGCTATTAGTTTAAAGGTGGAGGTACCAAAGTAATCCATGAGTGGATCACTGGACAGCGGTCAAGAACATCCTGAAATACCTGAAAAGGACTAAGGATATGTTTCTCGTTTATGGAGGTGACAAAGAGCTAGTCGTAAATGGTTACGTCGATGCAAGCTTTCACACTAATCTGGACGATTCTAAATCACAAACCGGATATGTGTTTATATTAAACGGTGGAGCTGTAAGTTGGTGCAGTTCTATACAAAGCGTCGTAGCAGGATCTACATGTGAAGCGGAGTACATAGCTGCTTCGGAAGCAGCAAATGAAGGAGTCTGGATGAAGGAGTTCATATCTGATCTAGGTGTCATACCTAGTGCATCGGGTCCAATGAAAATCTTTTGTGACAATACTGGTGCAATTGCCTTGGCAAAGGAATCCAGATTTCACAAGAGAACCAAGCACGTCAAGAGACGCTTCAACTCCATCCGCGACCAAGTCCAGGTGGGAGACATAGAGATTTGCAAGATACATACGGATCTGAATGTTGCAGACCCGTTGACTAAGCCTCTTCCACGAGCAAAACATGATCAGCACCAAGGCTCCATGGGTGTTAGAATCATTCTTGTGTAATCTAGATTATTGACTCTAGTGCAAGTGGGAGACTCAAGGAAATATGCCCTAGAGGCAATAATAAAGTTATTATTTATTTCCTCATATCATGATAAATGTTTATTATTCATGCTAGAATTGTATTACAGGAAACATAATACATGTGTGAATACATAGACAAACAAAGTGTCACTAGTATGCCTCTACTTGACTAGCTCGTGAATCAAAGATGGTTAAGTTTCCTAACCATAGACATGAGTTGTCATTTGATTAACAGGATCACATCGTTAGGAGAATGATGTGATTGACTTGACCCATTAAGTTAGCTTAGCACTTGATCGTTTAGTATGTTGCTATTGCTTTCTTCATGACTTATACATGTTCCTATGACTATGAGATTATGTAACTCCCGCTTACCGGAGGAACACTTTGTGTGCTACCAGACATCACAACGTAACTGGGTGATTATAAAGGTGCTCTGGTGTGTCTCCGAATGTACTTGTTGAGTTGACGTATTTCGAGATTAGGATTTGTCACTCCAATTGTCGCAGAGGTATCTCTGTGCCCTCTCGGTAATGCACATCATTATAAGCCTTGCAAGCAATGTAGCTAATGACTTAGTTACGGGATGATGCATTACGTAACGAGTAAAGAGACTTGCCGGTAACGAGATTGAAGTAGGTATTGAGATACGGACGATCGAATATCGGGCAAATAACATACCGATGACAAAGGGAACAACGTATGTTGTTATGCGGTTTGACCGATAAAGATCTTCGTAGAATATTTAGGAGCCAATATGAGCATCCAGGTTCCACTATTGGTTATTGACCGGAGACGTGTCTCGGTCATGTCTACATAGTTCTTGAACTCGTAGGGTCCGCACGCTTAAAGTTAGATGACAATTATATTATGAGTTTATGTGTTTTGATGTACCGAAGGTTGTTCGGAGTCCCGGATGTGATCACGGACATGGCGAGGAGTCTCGAAATGGTCGAGACATGAAAACTGATATATTGGACGACTATATTTGGACACCGGAAAGGTTCCGGGTGAGATTGGGACAATATTAGAGCTCCGGGAGGTTATCGGAACCCCCCGGGGGGTATATGGGCCTTAATGGGCCTTAGTGGAAAGGAGGGGAAAGGAGCAAGGGAGGGGGCGCCCCCCCCCCCAAGCCCAATCCGAATTGGGAGGGGGCCGGCCCCCCTTTCCTTCCTCCCTCCTTCCTCTTCCTTCCTCTCCCTCTCCACTGAGGAATGGGAGGAGTCCTACTCCCGGTGGGAGTAGGACTCCCCCCCTAAGGCGCGCCTCCTCCCCTTGGCTGGCCCCCTCCTCCACTCCTTTATATACGGGGGAGGGGGAACCCCATAGACACAACAATTGATCATTGACCTCTTAGCCGTGTGCGGTGCCCCCCTCCACCATAGTCCTCCTCAATAATATCGTAGCTGTGCTTAGGCGAAGCCCTGCGGCGGTAGAACATCATCATCGTCACCATGTCGTCAACTCTCCCTCGACACTCGGCTGGATCGGAGTTCAAGGGACATCATCGAGCTGAAGGTGTGCAAGAACTCGGAGGTGCCGTGCTTTCGGTGCTTGATCAGTCGGGCCGTGAAGACATACGACTACATCAAGCGCGTTGTGCTAACGCTTCCGCTTACGGTCTACGAGGGTACGTAGACAACACTCTCCCCTCTCGTTGCTATGCATCACCATGATCTTGCATGTGCGTAGGAAATTTTTTTAAATTACTACGTTCCCCAACAAATGTTACTGTCTACAAAGCTCGACTTGTTGCGAAAGGTTTTCGACAAGTTCAAGGGGTCGACTACGATGAGACTTTCTCACACATAGCGATGGTTAAGTCTATCCGAATCATGTTAGCAATTGCCGCATTTTATGATTATGAAATTTGGCAAATGGACGTCAAAACTGCATTCTTGAATGGATTTCTGGAAGAAGAGTTGTATATGATGCACCCAGAAGGTTTTGTCGATCCAATAGGTGCTAACAAAGTGTGCAAGCTCCAACGATCCATTTATGGACTGGTGCAAGCCTCTCGGAGTTGGAATAAATGCTTTGATAGTGTGATCAAAGCATATGGTTTTATCTGAGACTTTTGGAGAAGCCTGTATTTACAAGAAAGTGAGTGGGAGCTCTGTAGCATTTCTAATATTATATGTGGATGACATATTATTGATTGGAAATGATATAGAATTTCTGGATAGCATAAAAGGATACTTGAATAAAAGTTTTTCAATGAAAGACCTCGGTGAAGCTGCTTATATATTGGGCATCAAGATCTATAGAGATAGATCAAGACGCTTAATTGGAGTTTCACAAAGTACATACCTTGATAAAGTTTTGAAAAAGTTCAAATTGGATCAAGCAAAGAAAGGGTTCTTGCCTGTAATACAAGGTGTGAAGTTGAGTCGGACTCAATGCCCGACCACTGCAGAAGATAGAGAGAAAATGAAAGATGTTCCCTATGCTTCAACCATAGGCTCTATCATGTATGAAATGTTGTGTACCAGACCTGATGTGTGCCTTGCTATTAGTTTAGCAGGGAGGTACCAAAGTAATCCAGGAGTGGATCACTGGACAGCGGTCAAGAACATCCTGAAGTACCTGAAAAGGACTAAGGATATGTTTCTCGTTTATGGAGGTGACAAAGAGCTAGTCGTAAATGGTTACGTCGATGCAAGCTTTCACACTAATCCGGACGATTCTAAATCACAAACCGGATACGTGTTTATATTAAACGGTGGAGCTGTAAGTTGGTGCAGTTCTATACAAAGCGTCGTAGCAGGATCTACATGTGAAACGGAGTACATAGCTGCTTCGGAAGCAGCAAATGAAGGAGTCTGGATGAAGGAGTTCATATCTGATCTAGGTGTCATACCTAGTGCATCGGGTCCAATGAAAATCTTTTGTGACAATACTGGTGCAATTGCCTTGGCAAAGGAATACAGATTTCACAAGAGAACCAAGCACATCAAGAGACGCTTCCAGGTGGGAGATATAGAGATTTGCAAGATACATACGGATCTGAATGTTGCAGACCCGTTGACTAAGCCTCTTCCACGAGCAAAACATGATCAGCACCAAGGCTCCATGGGTGTTAGAATCATTCTTGTGTAATCTAGATTATTGACTCTAGTGCAAGTGGGAGACTGAAGGAAATATGCCCTAGAGGCAATAATAAAGTTATTATTTATTTCCTCATATCATGATAAATGTTTATTATTCATGCTAGAATTGTATTAACCGGAAACATAATACATCTGTGAATACATAGACAAACATAGTGTCACTAGTATGCCTCTACTTGACTAGCTCATTGATCAAAGATGGTTGAGTTTCCTAACCATAGATATGAGTTATCATTTGATCAATGGGATCACATCATTAGAAGAATGATGTGATTGACTTGACCCATTCCGTTAGCTTAGCACTTGATCGTTTAGTATGTTGCTATTGCTTTGTTCATGACTTATACATGTTCCTATGACTATGAGATTATGTAACTCCCGCCATCGGAGGAACACTTTGTGTGCTACCAAACTTCACAATGTAACCGGGTGATTATAAAGGTGCTCTACAGGTGTCTCCGAAGGTACTTGTTGAGTTGACGTATTTCGAGATTAGGATTTATCACTCTGATTGTCGGAGAGGTATCTCTGGGCCCTCTCGGTAATGCACATCACTATTAGCCTTGCAACCAATGTAGCTAATGAGTTAGTTGCGGGATGATGCATTGAGTAAAGAGACTTGCCGGTAACGAGATTGAAGTAGGTATTGAGATACCGACGATCGAATCTCGGGCAAGTGACATACCGATGACAAAGGGAACAACGTATGTTGTTATGCGGTTTGACCGATAAAGATCTTCGTAGAATATGTAGGAGCCAATATGAGAATCCAGGTTCCGCTATTGGTTATTGACCGTAGACGTGTCTAGGTCATGTCTACATAGTTCTCGAACCCGTAGGGTCCGCACGCTTAAAGTTCGATGACGATCGGTATTATGAGTTTTGTGTTTTGATGTACCGAAGGTAGTTCGGAGTCCCGGATATGATCACGTACATGACGAGGAGTCTCGAAATGATCGAGACATGAAAATTGATATATTGGACGACTATGTTCGGACACCGGAATTGTTTCGGGGAGTTTCGGACATATACCGTAGTACCGGGGGGTTACCGGAACCCCCCGGGGAGCTTAATGGGCCAAGATGGGCCTTAGTGGAGAAGAGGAGGGGCGGCTGGGGCTAGCCGCGCGCCTCCTCCCCCTCTAGTCTGAATTGGACAAGGAGGGGGTGGCGCCCCCTTTCCTTCCTCCTCTCTCCTTCCCTTCCTTTCCCTCTCCAACTCCAACTAGGAAAAGAGGGAGTCCTACTCCCGGTGGGAGTAGGACTCCTCCCTGGCGCGCCCTCCTCCTGGCCGGCCGCCCCCTCCCCCTGGTCCTTTATATACGGGGGCAGGGGGCACCTCTAGACACAATGATTGGTCTCTTGATCTCTTAGCTGTGTGCGGTGCCCCCCTCCACCATATTCCACCTCTGTAATATCGTAGCGGTGCTTAGGTGAAGCCCTGCGTCGGTAGCATCATCGACACCGTCATCACGTCGTCGTGCTGACAGAACTCTCGCACAAAGCTCTACTGGATCGGAGTTCGTGGGACGTCATCGAGATGAACGTGTGCTGAACTCGGAGGTGCCGTACGTTCGGTATTTGGTCAGTCGGATCGTGAAGACGTACGACTACATCAACCGCGTTGTGCTAACGCTTCCGGTTTCGGTCTATGAGGATACGTGGACAACACTCTCTCCTCTCGTTGTTATGCATCACCATGATCTTGCGTGTGCTTAGGAATTTTTTTGAAGTTACTACGTTCCCCAACACCCATGGTAGGACCACTTCTGAAGATGATCCTGAACAATAATTACTGAGAAGGCACACCATAGTCAAATGGCACAATGGCGGGTGTAAGCTGGGAATAGAATACAAATGTTGGGAATGATTCAAGTAACTGGGGAAAACTCAACATTAGAGAGTGATTCCGCTGTTTGAATGGTTATAGCATAATCGAGGAAACCGAGAGCACAAGGACCCTTATGGAACAACTTCTAGAATAAGTTGCACAAAATCCTCATGGAGAAGATGGTCAAATAGCTCAATCAAGATACTACAATGATAGATCTTCCGGCTAGGTGTGCCGGCCAGAACATCAACCTTGTCGGGACCTACATCATAGCTCTTGAAAAAGTTCCAACCATCATATCTGCCTGAGATTCAGATCTGGTTGGTAATAGGATATTTCAGATAGCATGTCTGCAAAGAAAGTTTGCAACACAAATCAACGAGATGATGTTGCAAGATTCTCGGGAAATGAACTATGATAGAAATGAGCTGGCTCTGCTACACACATGTGAACACGCTGTCCTAGACAAGCATGACCACATAGTAGTCTTATAATAAAACACTACCGAGTTTAGGTGGGGAACCATCATCGAGGATATCGAAGTCCTTGTGCACTTATCGATGAACTTCTTATCCTTGAACAAGTCAATCAGTGGCTTGGTGTGCTAGGAAACACATATGGAATGGAGGCGGCCAACCTATCAAACCATAGAGTACTTCGCACATATGCATGACTAACTTGGGACGATTCCAGAGGAAGCAAAAAGAATCTTTCTCAAACTTACGGCAGCAACTTGCATCAAATGCACATGAATCAGAGGAAGTCACTTCTTTCATCCACCATATGCTTCATGAACGGATGAGCTCAACAACAAGTCATCAAGATTCCCATGAAGATGGAATTCCACAACTATATGAACAAGGTGATAGCATTGGTCACACCCAAAAGATATAACGGTGTATGCTCGAGGAAACAACCACGAGTAAGACAACATTACGAGTATCATTGGTTACGATTTGATTTGATGATAGCCCATACCCAAATCAAAGATTGGATAAGATGATAGGTCCATTAACTGATCACGAGGGTCAATCGATGAAAATACCACCTTTCTTCAACACACATACAAGATATCCCTTAAAATGAACTAAGTTGGACAAGATTTTATCTTCCAACTCTCCAAGTTGTTGTTTAGCTCAACCAACTAGTTCAGGGTACCCAACACAGAATCTTGGAAAATGGGTGGTTTAGAGGAAAACCAACTCGATCATGAACTCAACATAATGGTCAGGGGACAGCCTGGTAATACTTCCGAGAAGATATTCGGAAAATCATGAACCACCAATATGTTACTAAGCTCGAGAACAATCTTGCTTTCGGGGCAAGACGATATGATCAAATAAGCAAGGGTTGACGCAATCCTAACTCATTGATCGAAGAGTGCTCTAAAAATAAGAACTAGGTAGCACCATCAGTGCTAGGATGGTGATTCAATAACCAACACGCTAAGGATGAAATTATTGTCCTTTAACTACCAAGCAATGGAGTTGCTAGGAGTATTGATTTCACGCATCACAATTCACTTGTTGGCAATCCGGTTACCACAACACGCGGACCGAGGAATGAGTAATGATGGCGAGAAGTATCACTGTACCTAGGATTCATAAGAGGTGTTGCAATTCTCATGATATTCCTGACAAAAAGGGGGTAATACTCCAGGGTAGAATAGAACAAAAGCTGGGATGGCATTTTGATCTACACAATACAACTGCTTTGACCCAATCCTAGATATGGATAAGGTACTGAAGTTTGTTTCTCCTGGTCATTCCGAAATAAAATGGCTTGACGGACCACAAGAATAATAGGCATCGATGAACACGAATGCACGACTACTCCTGACTGTCAACTAACAGATGGAGGTCAAAGTACAACTAAGAAAACAACTCAAATGAACATATGATTTTCTGAGTTGTGGATGCATAGATTAATATGTTGAACCAAGTTCAACAGGTTTCTTCTGGATAATCCATGCGGAGAGGTAGGACTGGCAGAGTCATAATATAGAATGGGGAAACTCATCGAGAGCACTCTTATTGTGATCTTTTGGTTCCAGAATTCTGCCATAAGTAGTTCATGGTATTTGAAAGAAGGAAATAGCACGAACCTCGAGGACTATCGCAAAGGTTACTAATATCCTAAATAAACTAGCAAACACTATCAACATGAAGTAAGTAGGGTGAATCTCGGGTTCAGAAACCCAGGAGTAGAATGTCTACTACTAAGTGGCATCACGGGATGCTTTCGAGAATGATGGCCAGAATCATCACACTGTGAACACAAAACATGGATGTATTACTAGGTGGTTCTCTAAGACACCTAGGGTCATAATAATAGCTCCAACATATATGTCGAGGTAATGGAGTACCTCAACTCAGCAATTAGTGTGGTTAATCTGGCCCAAGGAAATATCGAGAACGGAAAGAAGGGGAGTTGGAAATGCATCGGATTATATAGAAACCTGGAATGACCCGGATAGCATAACGGCTGTAAATGCCCAAAAATATTTGAGACATTCTGCAAAATGGTGGCATAACCACTTAACATTGCATTATCAAGGTTCTAAGGCCAGCTATGAACACACGGAAGTAGTAGAGACTGAACTAAGGCTGGAATCCATCAATCCTATAAATCTACGAATGAGTAATACGTGATCCTAATAGAAAGAAGAGAAAGCCTAGTTTCTTAACCCCGTAGGAAAGATAGTATGACTCGGATCAGAAGGGCATAAGGTATAAGGAGTAAAAAGAGCCTTGCGTTCCCTTCCACAATCAATTCCCTTATATATCTAAAGAATTTCTAGACTCAACTTCGACCAGTTTGGCTTGGTAATACTACAGGCAGTCAGGCTCTGATACCAAAGCTGTCAGGACCCCGATCCTAAGTCACACCAATCTAGCATGTAACACATCATATCACTTTGCGGCCTCACGCACGGTATTCCCACGGGTGCCACCTTACCCGCCCGGGACTGTTTGTGCCTTTTGGCTCACGATATATGACAAAGGCCGCTAGCATCCATATGACAAAGAACCCGGGCCGACATGACTAGTCGTAAACCCAAGGTGGCGCTAACTTACAGGGACATGCATACATGATCCAGCAACGAACGTCGATCAACAACGTATGAACCCAAGTCGTAGCAAGCTACAAGGACTTAAAGGAACAACGTGTGACATTTCCCCGAAGGGACAGACATAGGAACAAAGAAGGATACATGCCGGCCAGCTAGCCAAAGTGTTCCGGAGCAGTAGCAAGCTACCATGGCTCAGTGGAAGCACTAGGAGACATTTCCCGGTAAGAGAGGCTACCAATAATAAACAAGTAGGTTGTCGGATCCCACACATACCAAGCATTTCAAATATACACACAATATGCTCGATATGTGCAAATAAAACATGGCATCACAACAAAACTCTACAACTCAAAGTATTTATTCATTAGACTCCGAGGAGTCAAGTATTACAAACATGGGTCTGATGACCCAACATACAGAGCATACAAGCAACAGAAGCATAACATGTCTGAGTACAGACAACTACAAATGAAAAAGGCTGAGAAGCCTGACTATCTACAAGACCCTCCCTAGGGTACAAGATCATAGTTGAGGTAACAAGCTAAACGTCAAAGTCCACGCGGAAATACTAGTGAGACTGAAGTCTCTCTGCAAAAACATAAATAAAGAAAACGTGAGTACAAACGTGAGTACATAAGCATCAGTATTAACAAAGGGGTGGTGGAGTTTAACTGCAGCAAACCAGCTTTGACTCAGTGGCTATCCTGTACTATGACTGCTGGTAACTCTTTTGAGGTGGCGCACACGAGTCCACATATTCACCATATCAATACACCACTATGGATCCTCTCCCGTCTCCGTACGAGAACGCCATCCATAGCACTCACGCTTATCTTCCGCATTTTAGAGTATCCAATTTCACTTGTCTATGAACTGTATAAGCAACCCAGTAGTCCTTTACCGCGGACGCGGCTATTCGAATAGATCATGTTAACCCTGCAGGGGTGTACTTCTTCACACACGCTCTCGCCACTTACCGCCATGTACACATCATGTATCTCGGCAACCTTCAAGCAGAAGCCTGGCGAGGGTGTCGGCCATGACCCGACTAACCATTCAAGTCTCTAGTCCAGGTTTATCGCCTATTCGGGTCCCATCTGCTAGAAGATCTGGCCGGGGTGTCGCTCACGGCCCCAAACGATGTGAGCAGGGTTCCCAAGCCCACCAAACAGGCGACGCTTGGTACACCGTGCCATTGCACCTAGTCTGTCACAAGCCCACATGTAGCGGTGCCACTTGGTAGACTACTACCACTACCTACAAACACCAGAATCTATTTGCAACTCCTGGACACAGATCGGGTTGATTAATAAGTCGAGAGGGGTGGAGTTACCGGAACCCAATGCGTGGTAGCAACTGTCTTGGATCACAGACATAGAACTCGGTTCCTGAGGAGGGTTCCAATGAGACAACCCACCATGTACTCCTACATGGCCTCTCACTGCTACCTTTACCAAATCGTGTTCACACCCTTGGCTCTCAACAGTAGGACATGTTCACAACTTTCCAATTCATCCCCGATGAGTCAGACCTGACTCAACTCTAAGCAATAGCAGGCATGACAAACAAGCAGGAATGAGTAGGTACAACATGGCTCAAACAAATCCTACTCATGCTAGTGGGTTTCATTTATTTACTATGGCAATGACAGGTCATGCAGAGGAAAGGGGTTCAACTACCACAGCATGTAACAGTTGAATCGTTGTTGCCCTAATGCAGTAAAAGAGAGTAGGAGCGAGATAGTGGGATTGTATCGAAATGAACAAGGGGGTTTTGCTTGCCTGGCACTTCTGAAGATAGTAATAGCTCTTCGTCGGTACCATCGATATCATCATTGGAACAACGTCTACTCAGAGGGGACAAACACCGGCAACAGAGAAAGAACACAATTAATGCAATGCAACAATATGTTGCATGATCATGACATGGAAATATGATGTGATTTGTCATAATGCAGCTAGCAACAATTTAAATGGATTTGGTTTGAACACAAGATTCAAATTCAAACTCCATGTGTGGTTATTTAAATGTCATTAATTTGGTTTGTCCTAAACAGTACCATGAGTTGTTCTAACATGCATGAAAATGGTACAGATGGATAGATTGGATTTTTCTGATCATTTTTCATATATAAATTATTTCATTTCGAGTTATGATTTATTTTCTATGAATTTTTTAAGTTTTGGGCATTTTTTGGAATTTTCTGTATCTATCTATCTATCTATCTATCTATCTATCTATTATATCTATCTATCTATCTATCTATCTTCTATCTATCTATTATATTATTAAAACGATAGAATACGAACGGCTAAGATTCAGTATTATAAAGTTCAGATATTGAACGGTTAACTTTGGACACGGCTGAATCCCATGTATCCAGATAGGAGTCCTAACAAAATCAACTACCATTTAATTAGTAAGGAAGACCTATGCAGACACGTCTCTTCAGAAAAAGAGAAAAAAAATACACGAACTAGATGGCACGTACGTGGTGGAGTTAGTAACGAAGACGTATGCCCACACGTCTCTTATAACAAAAAAAATGATGCGAACTGGATGGCACGTGCGTGGTGGAGGAACCATAACGTGCTCATGAACTCGAACCAGCCATCTCCTTGAAGCTAGCAACTGAAGCCTGAGATTTCAAAATTTAAATATAGTGTCATGTAAACATATGCACTTATAAATAGACGATCTTTGTTGCAAAGCTAATTTCTTGTGTGGTCACTAAAGTTTTCACAGTGCATCAACGCCCACGGTGACTACAGCGTGAGGACGTGCAGGACTTGAATGCGTCAATATAGATGAGGAACAGATTTGGCTTCGAGCAAAAGAACCTGTCATATCCCAATTGAATAGAGGCTTCCCTTCCATCTCTAAGAATATAATCCGATCAGGGAGTCTCACCACCGAAAACAGCAGGCTGTAGCAAAGTTATGAGTATGGCAGACGGAGCAAAAGCAGCCATCCAATGGCCGGCGTGGACGCAGGCGCCAAAGAAACGGCTGCGGCGGCAAAGGTGACGCTGATGATTAGGTAATATAAACCTACAGTTATCTCATTGAACCTATCAATTGAAGCCTGGGATGTCAAAATTGAAATAATGACATGTAAACCGATGCATTTACAAACAAATCAATTTGTTTGGAAAGCTAATTTATGTCATTATGTGTGGTCGCTAAGGTCTGCACCTAGCATTGTCACCCACCGTGAATACAGCATGAGGATGTAACATGCCACCTGGCACAAGCGTTTCCACGTTATGTCACAACAGTCAGCCTCACGTCACAATTGGGTGTGCGCATGTCCATCGGACCATGCTGCCTGATATACTTATCTATAAATGCACGTAAAAAAGATATTACTTCCGTTGGTGATACATCCCTTCATAGGTTGATAGATAATACAGTTTGATTTAGCCGATGAAGTGAGCATCAAATAAAAAATAAAAAACATCATTTACGCTTTCAGTTTGGTTCGAATATAATTTCATATAAAATAACAAGGACGATAAAAATAAACTATCACAAATATTAAGAGAGATAAATTGTTAGATACCTTTTTTTAATAATACTACCTGGCAATAGTTATGTAGCCTCGGATGTCAGGGCATATAGAGTAACTTTTGATGTCATGGGCATCTGGAAGCATATGCGGAACATTTGGGAGGCCTTCTATTGTATGATCGTGAAATTGCGGATGAAACACATCCAGCGGTGAGGCAAGAAGGGAAGAGAACACAGAGTTTAGATCTATGATTTGTAGCCACTAAACTCCAACAATTCAATATTTAAATCATAACTTGATCAAATCAACAGTTAAACATGTAGTCATCACTTGACCACAGCAACAATATATTAGGCAAATAAACG
Organism: Aegilops bicornis; assembly: GCA_021605145.1. Taxonomy (NCBI): domain Eukaryota; kingdom Viridiplantae; phylum Streptophyta; class Magnoliopsida; order Poales; family Poaceae; genus Aegilops; species Aegilops bicornis. The sequence goes on along the minus strand of CM038671.1, from coordinate 830,808,780 downwards.
TCATGTTCTTCCACATAGCTAAATTATTTAAACTGTTACCTTTTTGTCAAACATAAAAACTAATGGACAAGATCTAAAAATATATACATATGTCTAATTTTTTCGCCATAATCCTTCATATGCAAATGAATTTATTCTGAAAGAAGTATGAATCATGACTAAATATAGCAATGTGGAATACTATATGGGAATTGCGGCTGTAAGTCCTAGACAATTACTATTTTAGTTCGCATTATCATGTTGAAATGTATATTTTTATCAACATATATTATTACGTCGGTTGGAAGCGACAAAAAAATGTTCATTTGGGAAAATCAAAGATAACCATTCCAAATATTATTAGCAGCAGTAACACATTTTCCTTCACTGGAATTCTATAGGATGGCATTTTTCGACAACTTCTCAAATAAACAAAACTAACCATGAGCTCAATCTTATGAAAAAATATTATAAAATTAGTAATTCATGTGTTTTACCCATGTCCATGTAAATTTACATCCATGTGTTCATGACAGTTTGATGTCTAGCATAGTAAGTTTATTCGAACGGAGAACAATTTTGATACGATAAAAAATAACCGAACTATGTCAACAGTGAGTGAGAGAAAATATTATATAAATTTTCAGTTAGTATATATATGTTACATGGTTTAGATGTCCAAACTATATATGGTGGAAATTAAAAAGTTAGTATGCATGGAAATATTTCGAGGCGTGACATTGCACAAAAAAAAGCACAACTACACATGGCCAATATGTAGGTACGAGCTAGACATTAATGTTTAAATTTAGTTTCTGACGAAAAGATATACACCAAAAAATTATTGGAAAAATGCACGTCAAATCTAAAAAAGTACAAAGCTTTATGGTTTAAATGTTTACAATATGAACAACTAACACAGTAATATACAAATCTAGCCGCGCAAATGCGCGGGTGTCCCCACTAGTTATGTTTAATACAGAAAACTATTAATTGCGCTAGCAAGGCATCAGCAGGTCAACCCGGGATGACCAGGGTCAAACCTGACCAGTGGGGCCCACTGGTCAGTGACACACTAGTTAAGCCCGGTCAAATCCAACGTTTACTGGGTTTGTCCCTGACGTAGGGCCTGCTGTTAGTGGTAGTGAGATGGCTAATGGTGGGGGGTTAGTCCTAATGACCGCGCCACGTCATCATCACCGGAGGTTAACTGACGACAACCACAGCCAACGTCGGAGGCACGCCAGAATCGCGGCTCCAGCGTCCATTCGACGCGCGGATGGGTGCTAAGGGTAGCTAGCTCTCGCGTGCATCCAATGGAACATGTGGGAGGTCGTGGGGTGGCAGGAGGCGACGACGGCGCCAAGGTCAGCAGCGGCCGGAGCTCGGGCTTGCGCAGGCGAGGCTGTGGCTTGCTGGCAAGTGAGATAAGTAGTACCGGAGCATCGGGGGGAAGCTCCAGAAGCTCGCGCACATGCTTGGTTTGGTCCGGGGAGGACTGCAGCGGCGACACGACGGCAATGGCGGACAGCGGCGCTCGGTCAAGGTGGGGAAGCTAGCTAGGGGAAGAAAACGATGGGGATTCCAGGGGTAATGGAGAGTGGCTCACGGTGGGGCAAGCAGAGGCGGCGGCGAGGTCGGGGACGCGTTGGTTGCCGCGAATCAACGACGGCGATCCACGGCGGCCGAGGATTTTCGTGCTGAATTTTTTGATATATTATACGTTTTTTTCCGACATCGTATGCAAAAGTTATAGCCGTTTTACATTTTCCCTACACTTTTTGCAAAACATGTCCAAATTTAAGTTTTCAAATTTTCCTAACTAGTAGATGTAGTAATATAACTACCTCTCGAAAGATTTTATTTTCTGAAGTTTTTATCATTTTCTTTTGGTTTTTCAAAACTGAAATGGCGATACACCGGGGTAGAGTTTGAAAATTGCCCTATAGTGCCGGGTTTGTGTCTTCAACCGACTATAGGTTAAGACTCTGTAGTGCCGGTTGGTGACGCAAGCGGTACTAATGGTTTGATTCTTAGTACCGGTTTGTGTCACAAACCGTCACTAAAGGGGCTCGTGGGGCCCCGCCCGACGCCAGCTGCCACCATCTTTAGTACCGGTTCGTGGCACGAACCGGGTACTAAAGGTTCATTACTTAACCGGCACTAATGCATAGCCATTCGAACCGGCACTATTGATCACATTAGTGCCGGTTTTTTTACAAACCGGCACTAATGTGCTTCACGTTTGACCCTTTTTCTACTAGTGTACAGTAGGTTAATTAGGTGATGTTAAATGAATAACCTAAATGAATGAAATTAGTAGTTAACTGGAATTTTTTTCCTTTCATCATTATAGAGCACTAAAGTTAACTGAATTTTTTTCTATTAGTAGTTAAATGAATTTTCTTCTACACTTTGTCTTTGAATTAGCTTGTGAAATTTGGACATGTGGTTGCTCGTGTATATTTGGACATGTGTTGCGGTGTAGAAGAGGGATATTTGAACACTGTTTCCAGGGAATGATGCTGAGTGGCCTATATTTTGCCGGAATGTTGATTCATTTCTGTTCCGGCAAATTTCAGGTTCTCGGTTTGTCCACTTTTTAGCAAACGTCATGCCGAAATTTTCCGTGAATTTCGGCAGGACTTGTGCTACAAACTAGGACATATCGAGTGCATGGGATTTACCGCACCAGGAAGGAGTCAACATTCCTAAGAAACAATAGGCCTTTTTATGTCATTATTCATTTTATTAGGTCTAGATTTAATTATAGGAAACATGGCTAGCAACGATGAAGGACATGGTTCTGGTGATTGCGACGACGTCTACCGGGCGGCAGACGAATTTTTTAGCCTTACCGACGATCAATCGATGTTGTTGCTGGGCCCACCAGTGGCATCGGGGACTGAGAACGATACGCAGACCGGTGCTGAGACTGAGACCGGCGCTGAGACTGAGACCGGTGCTGCCTCGGGGAGCGGAGCCGGTGTAGAACCGAAAGCAAAGAGGCAACGGCTTCCTAACAAACTCAGGACTACTAGACTGGTGGTCACGGAGGTGGACGACGGAATTTTTGAGCCAAAGGTGCCCGAGGAAGCGCGTCGATGCTACGGCAATCAAATAGGCTGCATCGTACGGACAACCGCCACCATCAACGATGAGAAACTACAGAAGATAGAAAATATGAGGAGCTCCCTCCTAAAGAAGTTTCACCAGATATTCTTGTTCCCGGCCGGAATGAGAAGGATTATGAAGATCCGGACAAGGACCCGCAATGAAGAAGATAAACAAACACGCCATGACCAAGTTTAGCGACGCTGGCGCTGGAAAACTTCGAAAGTGAAAGCAAGGATCATCGACAAGAAGGAACCCTACTCCGAGATTGTAAAGGATAATCCGACAATCACGGAAGAGCAGTTTCAAATATTCAAGGAGGCTTGCGAGGCCGAAGCTGCCAAAAAAAGTCTAAGTACATGAAGGGGTTTCAAGAGAGGAACATTGGGAGCCACCACCTCGGAAGCCGTGGTTACAGCGGAAAGAGGTCCAAATGGGCCAAGGAGGACGCGAAAGCCACGAGTCTGGGCATCCTGCACTTTGGCGGATTTCACCGCCCCGCAGGAGCGTGACGCCCCGAGGGCCCGCACCGTTGGGACCCGTGAAGAAGGTTTACGAGACAACACCGGTCATTACGGAGTTCATGAGACTGTTGGTAATTTTAGTTTCTCATCAATTCGACTGCCCACGTTAGTCATATTTGTAAACGATCCTTGTGCCTTTTGCAGAGAGAGCAGCACCGGATTGCGGCCGAAAGCGACTCGCCGTCTGAGGCATTGGCAAGGCCCAACTGGACACTCCATTCAACCGGGCGTTGAACATATTGAAACGACAACCGGTGGATACTCGACCATCGTATGGACGCGTGCACGGTGTCGGAGACGGCGCCACGTGGAAGAAGTACTACCGTGAGACCACGGAGGAGAGAAAGGAAAGACGGAGGTTAACTGAAGAAAACATCGACAAGAAGGTTGAGATTGCGGTTCAGAAGAAAGCATCTTAGACAGTCGCAACAGCGGTAGCTGCCGCAAAACAGGTAGTTGCAGATTTGTCTACTTCCTTAGTTCCGGCCGTTTTCACTTGGACAAGGCAAAATCCAGAAAAAATGCAGAGGAATTTCCCCTTGCTGACTTCTTGGGAGCACCTGCTCCGCACTGCTCCCCGTGACTGCTCCCGCACCGGACGTGTTTCGGCGGTGCTTCGTCTTTGGCTGAGCTCGACGCCCTCACGGTATCTGTCACACCGCCCCTTCAATATAAATGTATAATCTCCCGTTTTCGTTGCCTTTTCAGATGTCTCACGTCACAGACTTTTCTTTGCAGGTCGACGAAACCCTGCGGCACCATATTGTACACCATCGGTGACCGTAAGGTGGATGTGGGGAAGGCGGCGATAATGGAGCCGAAGGAACCATTGTTCCACAGCCGCCGATCCCCGAACATCTTCAAGGTTTCCGTGGCGATGTCGAACCGGGCCACGAGAATTTGCCTCCTCCAATACTACCGGTGGATGACGAGGAGACACCGCGCGGCTTGGTGATTGTTCCAATGGGTGGGTCTGTTGTTGAAAGAGTTCGCTTCGTCTCGAGGCGGTCGGGAGCACACCCACGAGCACGCAGCCTCAGCAAGGTATGAACATAAACACCCCACCTACCCAATTAGCGTCGGGTGTCGGGTTGGGTGATAGCGGACGGGGTAAGGAGGAGGCTCCATTAGTCGCTGATGATGTCGCCATGGATGAGGATGAGGACGACGGTGGCGCTGAACAGTATGTCTATACTGGCGCCTCCTCAGGGTTTGAGCGTCATGAGTCGGTGCCTGAATTGCCGTCTCAACGTATTATGGATGACCTTCCAGTAGTAAAGAAGTCTAGGAAGAGAGCGAGGAAAGGCAAAAAAGCCGATTCTATGATCCAGCCGCCTCAGCAGCCTCGGCTTTAGGACTGCATGTATATCCCCGATGCGGATAAATGGCATATCCTCGGTCAACTAATCCTACCTGCAACAGCGCTTAGGGTCGGCTTGGCGATCTAAGGAGACTTCATGACGATGTGCTGCGGGTAGAGAAAGGCCTCATCGCCGAAGATCCAGGATACCCACTCTACGTGGTTAGCGTTCCGCGGCAAATGTCGTGACGTCGACAGCTTCCCATGGATAAGTTCTTCCTCTGATTTGATTACATATTCAACATGTTTCACGTGAAGAAGCTGGATTTTACGTTTGTCCGCCTTTATGCCTTCCACATGAACTACATCATCGAGGTTGAGCAGATATCTCATATCTGTGTCGCTGACCCGTACTACATGCACGAGGGCTTCTTGGGAGTTTGCACAGAGCACCGTGTATACGCAAGGGAATACATCGTCAATTTCATGCTTGCCAATAAGGACAAGGAGGCGATTCTCATGCCTTATCATCCTGTGTAAGTCATCCGCGCTGCTATCCTTCCTTTGATTTCAATCATTCATTTGCATGGTGGAGGCTAATTCATTTGAGGTGTACTTATTTTATGCAATGGCGGGCGCCGTCCTCATCATCCTATACCCCGATTCTCCCACGCTCTTTACTTGGACTCGTCAAGAACATTCACAAAAGGATTACACCCACATCAAGGATGTTCTCGGCAGTGCTATGTTTTACTACCAAGCAAGGGGTGGAGAGGTCAGGACAAGAAGAGAAGGGCGGCAGTGGTCGCCTTCATCCATAGGACCGACTTCGCTGCATCCAAAGAACCGAACGATTCTCTTAATGATGGATTCTATGTCCTACACCACATGCCGGAGTACAGACGGGATCACCGTAACCTTCGCATGTCACCTAGATCCGCGATGCCCATATTACGCAATGGGCAAAGAACGAGGAGATATCGAGGATCATCGACTTCGAGCCGAAGTTCTATCACATCCAGCGAACTTGCCCAAATCATCATGAAGGAGATCGAAAAAAACAGGGATGTTCTACGAAGAAGGACAAATGTGGCGGAAAGACGCCGAACACGTGTAGCCGCTCAGCGTCTCGACACAAGCCTTTCACTAGGCTCGGGGACTATCTCCCTGACATGGATGGATGGAACGACATGTTGGAGTGATTGTCGATATATGACAATGTGTCCTTTTAGTCCATACTTTCTGTATGACAAAACTTTGAGTTATGCATGGTGAAACTTTATTTGTGATGTAATTAAACCGTCCTCCTCCTCGACTAGCGAAAATCACTCTACTTAGGGCATTTTGGGGTACGATGAACTTTGTTATTTATGCTTATGATATGTTGTTTCTACTTTTGCCAAGTCTATCTCTTTCTGTTACTCAACTATATATGTTGCATATCATCGACTCATGTGACGATGCAGGTGCATAGATCATCGATGGTGAATAATTGCTACGCTAGGAGTATATATACGACAAGTGGCCGGAGTGTCGTGCCCAGTGTACTGGTTTCCGGTTTACGAGCGTGCAGTAGTTAGTTTAGGTTCACGCTAATGCGAGAGAGGGATACGAACTCATGTACTCAAAGTGAATGCTCTTCTCGCGTATATCATTGTTTCGATGGATGACGATGTATTTGCAAGTAATCGAGACTTGTATCGCTATTTTCGAGATGATGACGAGAGACCACTTTGTGTTGGATGATGATTATGATGATGACATGATTTGATGAGACTAATTGTATGTATATGCTATGATTACATTTGTATGTGTATGATATGCTAAAGATTATTGTATAAAGCCTATTCAAATACAAAACAAAAACAAAAACAAATATGCAGGGAAAAAACTAATAAAACTAGTAGTAGCGACGGGGGGAAATTTAGCAAGATCACCGCCTTACCAAGAGCGCTTCCCAAAGAAACAGCGCTGCATATAATATCAGCAGCCCTTTTCTAAAGAGCGCTAAAGCTATTCATGTATAGCAAGATGGCGTGGGACAAGAGCCGCTACTGCTATCGTTAGTCAGAAGCGCCTTATTAGTAGCGCCGGTCCTCAAGGCCATCGAGAGGCCCAAAACCAGCTACCGCTGCTAGGCTTTTCCCACAGTAGTGTTAGCTCTCAACGAGGGACATGTTCACAACTTTCCAATTCATCCCCGGTGAGTCAGACCTGACTCAACTCTAAGCAGTAGCAGGCATGAAAAACAAGCAGGAATGTGTAGGCACAACATGGCTCAAAAAAATCCTACTCGTGCTAGTGGGTTTCATCTATTTACTATGGCAATGACAGGTCATGCAGAGGAAAGGGGTTCAACTACCGCAGCATGTAACAGTTGAATTGTTGTTGTCCTAATGCAGTAAAAGAGAGCAGGAGCGAGAGAGTGGGATTGTATCGGAATGAAAAAGGGGGGTTTGCTTGTCTGGCACTTCTGAAGATATTAATAGCTCTTCATCGGTGTCATCGATATCATCGTCGGAACAACGTCTACTCAGAGGGGACAAACACCGGCAACAGAGAAATAACAATATTAATGCAATGCAACAATATGATGCATGATCATGACATGGCAATATGATGTGATTTGTCCTAATGCAGTTAGCAACAATTTAAATGGAGTTGGTTTGAACACAAGATTCAAATTCAAACTCCATATGTGGTTATTTAAATGTCATTAATTTGGTTTGTCCTAAACAGTAGCCAAAAGTTGTTCTAACATGCATGAAAATGGTACAGATGGATAGATTGGACTTTTTGATCATTTTTCATACATAAATTATTTCATTTGGAGTTACGGTTATTTTCTATGAATTTTTTTAGTTTTGGGCATTTTCTGGAATTTTCTGGATTATCCAGAAAACTATTAATTGCACCAGCATGAGAGCAGCATGACATCAGCAGGTCAACCAAAGATGACCAGGGTCAAACCTGACCAGTGGGGCCCACTGGTCAGTGATACACTGGTTAAGCCCGGTCAAATCCAGCGCTGACTGGGTTTGACCCTGACATAGAACCCGCTGTCAGTGGCAGTGAGGTGGCTAATGATGGGGGGTTAGTCCTAATGACCGTGCCACATCATCATTGCCGGAGGTTAACCGACGACGACCACAGCCGATGGCGGAGGCACGCCAGAATTGTGGCTCCAGTGTCCATTCGACGCGCGGATGGGTGCTAAGGGTAGCTAGCTCCCACGTGTCGTTATTCTATGCACTGATTGCAATGCCTTTCGTCTTTTTAGATGGCACTAATTGCTACAAAGACTACGATGATTGAAGCACTATTTGATTCCCGTCTAAAATTTCATTCGTCTACACACTGATTGAAGTGTTTTCGATCACATATATTTTCTCCCTAGAATTCAGATGTACTTGCATTATTAGTTTGTACCGGCATAGGCGCCGGCGGGGCCGCTCCTTTCCCCTCCTCCCGGATCTCCTAGCCGGTGCGGGGCGGTTGGCCGCCGGAGGCGCTGGGCTACGGCAGGGCTCAGCGGCGTGACGGCGGGCACGCGAGGGGGTGGTGGCGACATTTTTATAGGCTCCGATGAAAAATATAAGAGCAACTCCTACGCAGCGACCTATTTCGTCCGCGCGCGTCCGTTTGGGTCGGCGCAGACAGAAAAGTCGGCTCAACTCGCCGACCCAAACGAACGCGCGTCCGCTTTTCATCTGCTTCCTGACTCATTCCCGGCCCATTTTTCAGCCACATTTGTGTCGGCGCGGACACAAGGCGGACGCGCGCGACGTGCGCCAACTACTCCACCTGGCAAGCCTCGCGCCCCACCGCAAGACTGCTGCCACGCCCAAGCCAAAGAAGAAGCTGACGCCCGAGCAGCGCGCAAGGGAATCGGCGAAGAGAATGGGCCGGAGGCACGCGGTGGACGTAAGGGACGAAGACATCGCGGCGGCCGCCATCGCCGCCGCCGCGCAGCAGGAGGCCACCAACGCCCGCGTCGCGGCAGCAACGAGAGAGGCGTTGATGTTTCTAGGGTTCAACCCTGTCCAGCACGGCCTTGTCAACACTGCCGTCACCGCGGCCAGCACCGGCTCATCTGCTTTTCCTCGGATGGTGTTGCCCGAGTCGCCCCACGCGTCGGCGACGCAGCCGATACCCGGCTTCCACGTCTACCCGCAAGGCTCCCGACTTCGGGGAATGCTCGCTCGAGGTGAACGTGGTGGTGCCTTCCACGCCCGTGCCTTCCATGCCGGTGGCTCGTCATCCGGAGGGGGGGAGGAAACGCGCGCGGCCCATGCCAGCCGACGTGAACTTCGGGCAATGGCATGCCTGCTGGCATGGTCCATGGCCGCGGGCATTTTTCAAAATTTGCATACGGACATGAAAATGGGTCGTTGCCATTGGGCAAATTGCCGACCCAAATCTTAAAAAAGGCGGCCACCGAGCGGACGGCCGACACAAACGGACAAAAGGCGGACTAAATTAACATCCGTTTGGGTCGGCGTGTTGGAGTTGTTCTAGTGGCATGAAAATAACCATGAACAGACGATATTTTAGACGGGAAATATACATGATCCAAAACACTGCAATCAGTGTGCAGATAGACGAAATTTTAGACGGGAATCAAATAGTGCTTCAGTCATCATAGTCTTGTAGGAATTAGTGCCATCTAAAAAGACAAAAGGCATTGCAATTAGTGCATACCACAGCAGCGGCCAAGGCCGCCTCATACGTTGGCGGCATGGCCCACAAGGCTAGCACAGTTCCATCACAGGATGGCCGCGCCTGCCAATTCCTATTACACGCCGGTGGCCGCCTGCCAGTCTGGCGACAGGTGCTGCCGCCTACAGCCGTGGCGGCAGGTGCCACGCGTCGGCTGCCGCACCTGCCGCCACGACTGGGGGTCTTTTTTGCCAATTTAATCTATGGCCCTGTTTGGATCATGGGGTTAGAGCTAGTTTGGGTTAGTTGGGGGCTCAAATAACCCAAAAGTATCCAAACAGGGAGGGTTAGAGTGGGTTAGTTTCATCTAACCCAACTATCCCGATGGAGAGGTGCTTATTTGGGTTAGAGTGGGTTAGAAAATAACTCTAACTCTAACTGTGTTAGAGTATCCAAACAGGGCCTATATGTAGTCATTTTTGTCAATTCATCCCGGCAAGTGGTCTTTTTAACAAAAAATCGCTCTCATGTGCATCCAATGGAACATGTGGGAGGTCGTGGGGTGGCCAGAGGCGAAGGCAGCGCCAAGGTCAGCGGCGGCCGGAGCTTGGGCTTGCGTGGGCGAGGTTGTGGCTTGCTGGCAAGAGAGAGAAGTAGCACCGGAGCATCGGGGGGAAGCTCGAGAAGCTCGCGCACAAGCTTGGTTTGGTCTAGGGAGGACTGCAGCGGCGGCACGACGGCAATGGCGGACAGCGGCGCTCGGTCAAGGTGGGGAAGCTAGCTAGGGGAATAAAACGACGGGGATTCCAGGGGGTAATGGAGAGTGGCTCACGGCCGGTGGGGCAAGCAGAGGCGACGGTGAGGTCCGGGACGCTATGGTTGCCGCGAATTGACGACGGCGATCCACGGTGGCCGACGATGAAGACGACGATAGTGGCGAGGTTGTAGGGTGCCCGAGGATGCGTGGCTCGCCGAGGATGATGCAGACGACAAGGCGGAGCCGATGGGCACGACAGTTTCTCGAGGGACGGGCGGTGAGCGCGGCGGCAGTGTGCGGCGGTGACGGACGCGTTCGGGTCCGAGGTGCGGAGCAAGAGGGAGGGCAGAGGGGAAGGGGATGAGCACAAGCGGGAGTGAGAGGGGCCTAGGGGGTGCGTGGCATCCGTAGCGGCATCGGGGAGGCAGCAGGCAGGCAAGAGGTGGCATCACAGACAAGAGGCCATGGGCACACGCCCATGTCCTCCTGGCGAGAGGAGAGGGATGACTGGCAGCTGGGCTGCACAGCACTGGGCCGGCCAGTGGGTTGCGGTAAATGCCAGGTAAACTCTTTCTCTCTCTTTTCTTTTCTTTTTCTATTTTTGTTATTTTGTTTTGATTTAGCTCAAAGACCAAGCCATTTTAAAAAAAATTGTAAATTTTTATGTGAGCTCAGAAACTAGTCCAGGGTCACATGCAACTTATAAAAACATTTGAACTTTATTTCTTATATAACAGAAATAAATCCAACTCAAATATGTCATTGATTTAATTCAAAGGCCCAAAATAAATATCCCTGAGACTCCAAAAATATTGGTTTGAATTTTACCTCTTGCCAATATTTTCACAGAGTAACAGGAACATTTTCTTAGACTCATTTGATGAGATTTAAATGTTGGTTATTTTTGAACTGAATTCTGAGGGTTTCAAATAACCTCAATTCGACTTTTCAGAATTTAGTCATGATGCAAGATGCATTCAAATGCAACTAATACAGGCAAAGTGTAGGGCTGTGACAACTCACCCCCACTAAACAAGAATCTCGTCCCGAGATTCAAGACGTGAGGTAAGAAGACAGAGGGGACACAAAGCTAACACAATCTTCATGATCCAGTTGTCCTTCTCAAAGATGTTGATTCATTGCATCATGTTGATCTTGACGTCTTTGCTTTTGAGGTCCTCACCAAAACACTATGACCAAAGGAACGGGAAACTCTACAAGAAATGATCTTCTTGAGATCAGGCAACTCGAGATGAACTCATGGAGTGAGACGTAAGCCATACATGATGAGGGGTGGTTGATAACAGCTGACGAAGGTTCAAATCGGTTGGCAACAATTCCACGCTTAAGTAAGATGGTATATGGTATCAAAGTAGCGAGGAGACGATTGCCATGATTCCATAAGGGGGCACCTTACGTAAGGTGACTGACAGAGCTATTCCCTCAAGTGGAAAAAGAATTACTTTTGATACAAGGATCATTGAAACCCTTCATACCAGCTTGAGGCAATTCACAATTGATCGTCTGAAGAAGTCCAAAAGGATGGCATACTCAGACTAGAATGGATGATGGGGACTACCATGTTGAAGACAACGCAATGGATGGTTTTTGCTTATCATCGGAAATGGAGGGACCTTGAAGGAAATATGCCCTAGAGGCAATAATAAAGTTATTATTTATTTCCTCATATCATGATAAATGTTTATTATTCATGCTAGAATTGTATTACCCAGAAACATAATACATGTGCGAATACATAGACAAACATAGTGTCACTAGTATGCCTCTACTTGACTAGCTCGTGAATCAAAGATGGTTAAGTTTCCTAACCATAGACATGAGTTGTCATTTGATTAACGGGATCACATCATTAGGAGAATTATGTGATTGTCTTGACCCATTCCGTTAGCTTAGCACTTGATCGTTTAGTATGTTGTTATTGCTTTCTTCATGACTTATACATGTTCCTATGACTATGAGATTATGTAACTCCGCCACCGGAGGAACACTTTGTGTGCTACCAAACGTCACAACGAATCGGGTGATTATAAAGGTGCTCTACAGGTGTCTCCAAAGGTACTTGTTGAGTTGACGTATTTCGAGATTAGGATTTGTCACTCCGATTGTCGGAGAGGTATCTCTGGGCCCTCTCGGTAATGCACATCATTATAAGCCTTGCAAGCAATGTAGCTAATGAGTTAGTTACGGGATGATGCATTACGTAACGAGTAAAGAGAATTTCCGGTAACGAGATTGAACTAGGTATTGAGATACCGACGATCGAATCTCGGGCAAGTAGCATACCGATGACAAAGGGAACAACATATGTTGTTATGCGGTTTGACCGATAAAGATCTTCGTAGAATATGTAGGAACCAATATGAGCATCCAGGTTCCGCTATTGGTTATTGACCGGAGACGTGTCTCGGTCATGTCTACATAGTTCTCGAACCTGTAGGGTTCGCACGCTTAAAGTTAGATGACAGTTATATTATGAGTTAATGTGTTTTGATGTACCGAAGGTTGTTCGGAGTACGGGATGTGATCACGGACATGAGGAGGAGTGTTGAAATGGTCGAGACATGAGGATCGATATATTGGACGACTATATTTGGACACCGAAAAGGTTCCGGGTGAGATCGGGACAATACCGGAGCTCCGGGAGGTTATCGAAACCCCCCGGGAGGTATATGGGCCTTAATGGGCCTTAGTGGAAAGGAGGGGAAGGAGCAAGGGAGGGGGCGCCCCCCCCCCCAGCCCAGTCCGAAATGGGAGGGGGGTGAAAGTGCAACTATCCCTAGGTGGTTTTGGTAATTCATAACAACATATAGCTCATTGAGCTAATACTATTCCAAGATAAATAATTCAGGAAAGCTCAATGAATGGCATGGCATGGATGATGAAAGTGGATCCCTCAAAATACTAAGGACAAAGGATTGGCTCAAGCTCAAAAGCTCAAGACTCGACATTTTACATTTTAGTGATCCAAGATCACATTGAGTCTATAGGAAAAGCCAATACTATCAAGAAGGGATGAGGTGTTGTTTAATGAGCCTTTTGCTCCATCTGCTTGGTGATATGCTCCAAAACCCTCCACTACTTTCTCACATCCACATATGACCTAAACCCAAAGTCAAACTCGGCCCTACCGATTCTTTCTATCCGGCGCCACCGAGTTCAGATGTCATAGCCACCGCCACAAACCCTAGGCAAATCGGTTTCACCGATAGGGATCTCGGTCTCACCAAGATGGGATTGTAATCTCTCCGCTTCCCCTTCAGAACTTTTCGGTCTCACCGAAGAGCGAATCGGTCCCACCGAGATTACAATGTAAACTCTCTGCTTCCCTTTTGTAACTTTTCGGTCTCACCGAAAGAGCAAATCGGGTCCCACCGAGTTTACTCGACCAACTCTCTGGTTAGCTAATTACCAAATTCGGTCTCACCGAAGTTTGTGTAATCGGTCTCACCGAGATTACGTTATGCCCTAACCCTAACCATATCGGTCCTACCGAGATGCATGTCGATCCCCACCGAAAATCCTAACGGTCACGAGGTTTACTAAATCGGTCCGACCGAGTTTCATAATTCGGTCCCACCGAGTTTGGTAAATTGTGTGTAACGGTTAGATTTTGTGTGGAGGCTATATATACCCCTCCACCTCCTCTTCATTCGTGGAGAGAGCCATCGAACAAACCTACACTTCCAACTTACCAGCCTGAGAGAGAACCACCTACTCATGTGTTGAGGCCAAGATATTCCATTCCAACCATATGAATCTTGATCTCTAGCCTTCCCCAAGTTGCTTTCCACTCAAATATTCTTTCCACCAAATAAAATCCTGTGAGAGAGAGTTGAGTGTTGGGGAGACTATCATTTGAAGCACAAGAGCAAGGAGTTCATCATCAACACACCATTTGTTACTTCTTGGAGAGTGGTGTCTCCTAGATTGGCTAGGTGTCACTTGGGAGCCTCCGACAAGATTGTGGAGTTGAACCAAGGAGTTTGTAAGGGCAAGGAGATCGCCTACTTCGTGAAGATCTACCGCTAGTGAGGCAAGTCCTTCATGGGCGACGGCCATGGTGGGATAGACAAGGTTGCTTCTTCGTGGACCTTTCGTGGGTGGAGCCCTCCGTGGACTCACAAGAACTGCTACCCTCACGTGGGTTGAAGTCTCCATCAACGTGGATGTATGATAGCACCACCTATCGGAACCACGACAAAAACATCCGTGTCTCCAATTGCGTTTGAATCCTCCAAACCCTTCCCTTTACATTCTTGCAAGTTGCATGCTTTATTTTCCGCTGCCAATATACTCTTTGCATGCTTGCTTGAATTGTGTGAAGATTGCTTGACTTGTTCAAAGATAGCTAAAATCTGCCAAAGTCTAAAATTGGGAAAAGGTTAGGTTTTTACTGGTCAAGTAGTCTAAACACCCCCCCTCTAGACATACTTCAAGGTCCTAGAAGTGGTATCAGAGCATTGATCTCCATTTGCTTTGATTTCTATAGCTTTTGGTGGTCACAGCCTTGGTTTCACAACCTAGGAGAGTATGGCGTCTAGCGAGGGAAATTATCACCGTAGAGGTCCTTACTTTGATGGCACTAATTTTGCTAGTTGGAAGCATAAGATGAAAATGCATATTCTCGGACATAACCCCGTCGTTTGGGCTATTGTTTGTATTGGCTTGCAAGGTGAATTCTTTGATGGGAGAGAACCGAACCGTGAAGCTAGTGCGGAAGAGTTGAAGATGTTGCAATACACCACTCAAGCTTGTGGCATCCTCTTCAATGGATTGTGCCCCGAAGAGTTCAACAAAAGCATACGTCTTGAGAATGCAAAGGAAATTTGGGATACTTTGATTGTTATGCACAAAGGTACCGGATCCATCAAGGAATCCAAGTTGGATGTGCTCCAAAGTCAGCTTGACAAGTTCAAAATGAAGGATGGTGAAGGTGTCACTGAAATGTACTCTAGGCTTGCTCTTATCACAAATGAGATTGCCGCTTAGGAAGTGAAGAGATGACCGATAGATTCATCATCAAGAAGATCCTAAGAGCATTGGATGGAAAATATTATACCGTGTGCACATTGATCCAAATGATGCCCAATTACAAAGATCTCAAGCCTACGGAAGTCATTGGAAGAATTGTTGCTCATGAGATGTCACTCAAGGATAAGGAGGAACTTCACAACAAGTCGAGTGGTGCTTACAAAGCCTCATGTGAAGCCCCCACATCATCAAGTAAGAAACAAACCTTCAATGAAGAATTGAGCTTAATGGTGAAGAACTTCAACAAATTCTACAAGAGTAGAAGCAAAGAAAGAAGCTCTAAGTCAAGGTCCTACAATGACAAAAGATCTTCTAGTCGAGAGCTTAATTGCTACAATTGTGGGAGACCGGACACTATTCCAAAGGAGTGTACGGCACCCTACAAAAGAAGAGAAGATTCTCCCAAGAGAAGAAGTAGAAGAGAAGAATCACCACCAAGAGAGAGAAGGAGTAGAGATGATCGTTATGAACGAAGACCCTCACGGAGAAGCAAGGATTCGGAAAGGAAGGACAAGTCATCAAAGAGCTACACAAAACAAAGACATCAAGCTCATGTTGGTGAATGGGTATCCGGCTCCGACTCCGACCATCACTCCGAGAGAAGCTGTCACTCCGACTCCAAGTACACTCAAGATGAAGGTGTTGCCGGTCTAGCACTTGTGTCAACCAACTCCTACGACATATTTGAATCACCAAATGAAGGAACTGGTAGATGCTTCATGTCCAAAGGTCCTAAGGTAACACACCCCGAGTATGTTGATTTTTATGTTGATGAAGATGACTTGCTAGGTGATGATGATTTACTTGTTGACAACTCTAGTGATGAATACTATGATGAAACGTCAAGTAATCATGCTAATCAAGCTGAAACGAATGACAATGATAAGGAGAAAATTGAGCGTCTAACTAAAGAACTAAACACTCTTAAGTTAGCTCATGAAACTATCTTTGAAGATCATCGAGAACTTTTAAGGGCTCATGAGAAGTTACGCTTTGAAAAGCTCAATCTTGAGCAAGAGCATGAGTTATTAAAGGCAGTCAATGATGATCTTCGTAAGAAAAGTTATTCTTACATTGCCAAGCGTTTACTCTTATCTACTTACATGCCTCAAGTCAAGTCTAGTAACAAGAACAAGAAAGATTCTTCCTCTAGGAGTAACAATAATAATGCTAAATCCAATATTGTTGCTTCTAGTAGTTCTCTTGATTCCACTAATGATCCTCTTAGCCAAGTTACACTTGAGCAAGAAAACAGCTTATTGAAGGGAATTATAGAGAAAGGTGTATACAAGAGTCTTGCCGAGTAAGCAATTTGAGGAAATTGTACGCAGCAAGGAAGGCACCGGAAGAATCAAGGTGTTGGTTTTGAATGAAAGTTCAATGCCAATGGAGTTGAGTGGGAAGAAGATCAATACCCCAAGACGAAGTTTGTTCCTCAACAAGAGAAGTATGATCCTACTTCCTTCAAGGGAACACAAGCACAAGATGATCTTCCACCACAAGACCACAAGAACAAAGGCAAGGACAAGCTTCAAGAGGAGATTGATGCATTTGAAGAAGCACCTAAGGCCTTGGTCAAGTGGGTTCCCAAGACTACGTCAAGTTCTACTTCATCAAGTACAACTACTACACCAAGGATTCCCATCAAGTCGATGTGGATCCCGAGGAAGAAGAACTAGAGAGTTCTTGAGGGTGACTCCGCCAACGTTTTCACTCATATCATTATGGCAAGGACAAGTGCAATCAACTTCCATATCTTGCACTAGTTCAAGGAGTCACAAACCCTCATGTTGGTAAGGCAAGGGACAAGGTAACCTAATGTTTTCATGGACATCATTTTGTGTGTGCATCACTCTATGTCTATGGATATCCTTGTTCGTTCCTTGTGGGACTAACCCATGTAGGTATTGAAAGTGCAACTCACTCCAAAGGATTGCTCCAAATGATCTACATCAACATCGAGCATCCACATCTTCAACACCTACATGAAGTCATCATCGACAAAACCCAAGGTTAGTTTATCCCTCTAAGGGGGGATCTCACATCTAGGGGGAGCTTAACTCTAAAAATTGAGTCAAAGCAACTCTAATGATGTGAACACATAAATGCTTAATGTAAAAGTGGAAACCCCACTTGAGCTTAAACGATGAGTATGACCGATGACCAAATGTTCTCATTTGACTCCTAAGTCAATATACGCATATATAGATGACCTAGTTATCGCCAATTGTTTGATAGATTCTAGAATTGGTTGTGCATGCTTTGTCACATATTTCATTTGTCATCTTATTGTGTGAGCATGTTGGTTGCATATTTACTCATTCGAGGACATCCACTTGTTGTTTTGATTGTTTGGCTTTTCTTTCTTTGGCCAAGTGGATGGACAAGAATGCCTAAGAACCTTCTCTAGCTATCTATGCTTTTCTCGTCTCAAACTCTATTCATGCTACATCACAAAATTTGATCAAGTCAGATTCGAACCACTCTGTGTGAGGAGCACTCGGAGTCCCCGATTCGTCATAGACTTAAACTTCCAAAACTTCTTTGTGATTTTCGGTCTGACCGGTTCCTCCATTTCGCTCATACCGAGATTACTAGGTCGATCTAGGTTTTCATCTCAGTGCAACCGATTTATACTTTTCTGTCACACCGAGTTGCAATAACTGTTCTTAGTTTTGCATCTCGGTACCACCGAGTTGTACCACTCGGTCACACCGACAGGGTCGGGCTATATATATCGCACGGGCAAAATTTGGAAAACTTTCTCCAAATCCTCTCGCCCGCGCATAGCTCGCTCTGCCAACTTGGTCTACGGATCGTCGACTTCGTCGCCAGCTGCCCCCTGTCACTGGTCTCCGCCGCCGTCAACGGAATTCTCCTCCGCCGTTGCCGCCGTAGCGAGTTCCCGCCGAACTAGGGTATGAACTCGATCACAGTGCTTTCCTCGTCCGATTCTCAAAGACATTGTGTTCATTATGCATCTTGCCACGATTGAAACACTCCTATCCAGTCAAATCAATCCTTAGAATAGTTGCGATTCGAAAATTTAGGCTTAGGTTTCACGAAACCATCTCGCACTCCACCGAAGTTGAAAAACTCGGTCCCACCGATTTGGCTAATGCCATTGCACTAGTAAGTCTCGGTCCGACCGAGAATTGCTATCGGTGTGACCGATTTCGAACCTTAGAAACCCTAGCAGTCTCGGTGCCACCAAACTGTGACTCGGTTTGACCGAGTTCACTAGTTTAGGTTCCAAAACTGCTTCGGTATCACCGAGTTTAAAAATCGGTAGATCCGAAATGTTCTCAGTGGGAAACTAAAACTAAGTTTTTTGAATCATTCTTTTGCAAAAATCTCTGCATTTTGTGATGCTCATCCACTCTACCTCATCTATAACTATTCGCTGTGGTCAGATCGGTTGAACGGCATGTCGGACCAAAGTGATAGCCGTAACAAATCAAGAGCAGATCCAATTGAGCGAGGGCACTAGTCCCTCAAGCAGCTCAGATGAGGGGAGCAGAAGCACTCCGAGTAATTTGCCCAAGGCTTCCACAAGGTCAAGAAAGAAGAAGACCTCAGAGTCTGAGGATGAGGATTACGTGGCAGTTGAGGATGAGGCAAGCTCCAAGAAGAAAGTGCTCAAGAGGGAGTTCAGCTCATCTGTAGTGAAGCCTGGCTTGAAAATCAAAAGGCCAGCAGGTAGACAACCAATGTCCAAAGCCAGAGTGTCTACTCAAGCTCCTTCGGAATCTCAACCCAAAGAGCCTGTTGCTACAGAGGGAAAGAAAAGGAAAGAAAGGGTCAAGAAGACCATGGCAAGAGTGACTGGGAAGCCTTCCATGATGGAAGAGGAAGAAGAAGAAGAGGTTGCAGAACCAGCACCCAAGGCACAAAAGTTGATGGGTGATGTTATCAAATCAGGGGCTGCAACTTCCAAGCCCAAAGATGCCCCTAAGCCCAAGAATGCACCCAAGAGGAATACCAGGAGCATACCAGCAGCCGAAAAGAACAAGGCCCCAATGCATGAGGTTGAAGCTGAAGAAGATGAAGAAGGGCAGGTCCTAAGGAAGCTCAAACCCAAGATCCTGGACCACAATGATGCTCATCCTGTGGCTGAAAACATGAAGATCAGGAGAGATAATGGGTTGAGGCTATGGAGAGAGTCGATCCATATGCCACGAGGAGAAGGACTGTTGTGGACTACAGGTGTTCCACACCAAGGAGCAGCAGGACTTTTATGAGACTATCTTGCTGGATAAGAAGCCCATAGTTTGCGATATGAGATGGGTCAACTTGACCTACATGAAGGAGAACGCAGAACACTACCCTGGAGTATATGACAGCTTCAGTGCTTGTGGAGTTGCTGATTTTGTTGGGAAAAAGCTCACCAACTGGAACAATGAACTTATCATGCAATTCTACTCCACAGCACATTTCTATCCAGATGGCAGGATAGTGTGGATGTCAGAAGGAACCAGATATCAGTCTACCATAGAGGAATGGGCAAGTTTGATTAATGCCCCAAAGGAAAGTGAGGATGACCTGGACATTTATGGTAAGAAGAAAATGGATCATAACTCAATGTCACACATGTACAAGGAGATCCCAGATGATGCACTTGAGACCTTCAAGTTTGGATCAGTCCATTTTCTCATGTCAGGGCTGCCTACGATCAACTGGATCTTAAGGCATACTCTATTGCCCAAATCAGGTGACCATAACATGATTAGAGGACACGCAATCAATTTGCTTCATGTTTTTGATGTGCCTCAGAAATTCAAGGTCATGAGCCTCATAGTCGAGACAATAAGAGGACAGCAGCAGATCAGAAGAGGAGTTGTGGTTATGCCCCATGATTCGTGGAGTTGATAAACTCAAAGATGGGCACAGGAAAGTATCTTTTGGATAAGGAACACATGGTTCTCTATACTGAATTTGAGGACAATTGAGTTGTCATGACCGAGAATGAACCATCATCAGTGCAAGCTCAGGAGAGAAAGGAGAAGGCAAGGCAAGAGAAAGCTGCAAAGATGCCAACTCAAGCAGAGGCATCTGACTACTTTTCTCAAGAACAAGCAGGAGCAGCTTGGTTACTTAATAGCATCAACTCTACGGATTGAGAAGGGGTTGGCCACCCTAACTCAAAACCAGGAGAGCCTGGAGAGAATCATGGAACAAAAATTCTATGATCTTGATGTCAAAGTGACTGAGATTCAGTCAGCTATGGAGCAGTTACAAGATGATATGCATGAGAGGAAGGGCAAGACGACAACTGATGCATTTTCCAGAGTGCCTAGAGCTCAGAGGTCAGCTGCAGTGCCAACTCCAGACACCAGAGCCACTTCTTCAGCTCAAGCTACAGCTTCGGCTCAACCAGCTCCAGCTCCAACTTCTTCAGCTCCTACCACGTCTACTGATGCGTTCATCCTTGGAGTCCTGTCTACACCACCACCGTAAGACCAAGCACGAGAGACGACATAGTTCTATGCATTTTCTAGGAACTTTTGGTAACTTGTTGCCAAAGGGGAGATAAATGTATAGATCATAGGCTTCAGAGAGAGAGATTTGCTTTTGTTCTCTCTTGTCTTCTTGGTTGAACTTTTTTTATGCTTGATTGCTTGAGATACTATGCATTACCCGTGAGACATTGATGATCATGTGCTTGATCATAAGCTACACTTATGCCTTTTATGATATTATCTTATTTATCCTTATATGATCATTCACTGTGCTTGGTGCTGAGTGCATGTATTCAATCGTTATTATTTTGAGCGCTCCACCAAGATGTATGTGACACGGAAGAGTAACCCATGAGCCTAATTTCTTGTGCATTTGCAGTCCAAAGCAAATCTCAAGATATGCACGAATTTAGGGGGAGCTCTTGTTTATCACATACTTCTCAAAGCAACGATGTTTCTCAATCTTATTATCATTTGTCGAAGCTTTGATCTATATGTTGTCATCAATTACCAAAAAGGGGGAGATTGAAAGTGCAACTATCCCTAGGTGGTTTTGGTAATTCATAACAACATATAGCTCATTGAGCTAATACTATTCCAAGATAAATAATTCAGGAAAGCTCAATGAATGGCATGGCATGGATGATGAAAGTGGATCCTCAAAATATTAAGGACAAAGGATTGGCTCAAGCTCAAAAGCTCAAGACTCTACATTTTACATTTTAGTGATCCAAGATCACATTGAGTCTATAGGAAAAGCCAATACTATCAAGAAGGGATGAGGTGTTGTTTAATGAGCCTTTTGCTCCATGTGCTTGGTGATATGCTCCAAAACCCTCCACTACTTTCTCACATCCACATATGACCTAAACCCAAAGTCAAACTCGGCCCTACCGATTCTTTCTATCCGGCGCCACCGAAGTTCGGATGTCATAGCCACTGCCACAAATCCTAGGCAAATCAGTTTCACCGATAGGGATCTCGGTCTCACCGAGATGGGATTGTAATCTCTCTGTTTCCCCTTTGTAACTTTTTCGTCTCACCGAAAGAGCGAATCGGTCCCATCGAGATTACAATGTAAACTCTCTGTTTCCCTTTTGTAACTTTTCGGTCTCACCGAAAGAGCAAATCGGTCCCACCGAGTTTACCTGACCAACTCTCTGGTTAGCTAATTACCAAATTCGGTCTCACCGAGTTTGTGTAATCGGTCTCGCTGAGATTACGTTATGCCCTAACCCTAACCATATCAGTCCTACCGAGATGCATGTCAGTCCCACCGAAAATCCTAATGGTCACTAGGTTTACTAAATCGGTCCGACCGAGTTTGATAATTCGGTCTCACCGAGTTTGGTAAATTGTGTGTAATGGTTAGATTTTGTGTGGAGGCTATATATACCCCTCCACCTCCTCTTCATTCGTGGAGAGAGCCATCGTAACAAACCTACACTTCCAACTTACCAGCCTGAGAGAGAACCACCTATTCATGTGTTGAGGCCAAGATATTCCATTCCAACCATATGAATCTTGATCTCTAGCCTTCCCCCAGTTGCTTTCCACTCAAATCTTCTTTCCACCAAATCAAAATCCTGTGAGAGAGAGTTGAGTGTTGGGGAGACTATCATTTGAAGCACAAGAGCAAGGAGTTCATCATCAACACACCATTTGTTACTTCTTGGAGAGTGGTGTCTCTTAGATTGGCTAGGTGTCACTTGGGAGCCTCCGACAAGATTGTAGAGTTGAACCAAGGAGTTTGTAAGGGCAAGGAGATCGCCTACTTCGTGAAGATCTACCGCTAGTGAGGCAAGTCCTTCGTGGGCGACGGCCATGGTGGGATAGACAAGGTTGCTTCTTCGTGGACCCTTCGTGGGTGGAGCCCTCCGTGGACTCGCGCAACTGTTACCCTACGTGGGTTGAAGTCTCCATCAACGTGGATGTACGATAGCACCACCTATCGGAACCACGACAAAAACATCCGTGTCTCCAATTGCGTTTGAATCCTCCAAACCCTTCCCTTTACATTCTTGCAAGTTGCATGCTTTATTTTCCGCTGCCAATATACTATTTGCATGCTTGCTTGAATTGTGTGAAGATTTCTTGACTTGTTCAAAGATAGCTAAAATCTGCCAAAGTCTAAAATTGGGAAAAGGTTGGGTTTTTATTGGTCAAGTAGTCTAATCACCCCCCCCCCCTCTAGACATACTTCAAGGTCCTACGGGCCCCCCCCCCCCTTCCTTCCTCCCTCCTTCCTCTTCCTTCCCTCTCCCTCTCCAAATAGGAAAGGGAGTAGGATTCCTCCCCTAGGGCACGCCTCCTCCCCTTGGTCGGCCCCCTCCTCCACTCCTTTATATACGGGGGAGGGTGGCACCCCATAGACACAACAATTGATCATTGATCTCTTAGCCGTGTGCGGTGCCCCCCTCCACCATAGTCCTCCACGATAATATCGTAGGTGTGCTTAGGCGAAGCCCTGCGGCGGTAGAACGTCATCATCGTCACCACGTCGTCATGCTGACGAAACTCTCCCTCGACACTCGGCTGGATCGGACTTCAAGGGACGTCATCGAGCTGAAGGTGTGCAAGAACTTGGAGGTGACGTGCTTTCGGTGCTTGATCAGTCGGGCCATGAAGACGTACGACTACATCAACCGCGTTGTGCTAACGCTTCCGCTGACGGTCTACGAGGGTACGTAGACAACACTCTCCCCTCTCGTTGCTATGCATCACCATGATCTTGTGTGTGCGTAGGAAATTTTTTGAAATTACTACGTTCCCCAACAGTGACATCCGAGCCTAGGTTTTATGCGTTGATGTTATATGCACGAGTAGAACACAAGTGAGTTGTGGGCGATACAAGTCATACCGCTTACCAAAGATGTCATACTTTGGTTCGGGCGGTATTGTTGGATGAAGCGGCCCGGACAGACATTACGCCAGACGCTTACGCCGAGACTGGTTCTACCGACGCGTGCTTTGCACATGTGTGGCTGGCGGTGTCGCTTTCTCCAACTTTAGTTGAACTGAGTGTACGCCCGGTCCTTGAGAAGGTTAAAACAGCACTAACTTGACAAACTATCATTATGGTTTTGATGCGTAGGTAAGAATGGTTCTTGCTCAGCCCGTAGCAGCCACGTAAAACTTGCAACAACAAAGTAGAGGACGTCTAACTTATTTTTGCAGGGCATCTTGTGATGTGATATGGTCAAGACGTGATGCTATATTTTATTGTATGAGATGATCATGTTTTGTAATCGAGTTATCGGCAACTGGCAGGAGCCATATGGTTGTCGCTTTATTGTATGCAATGCAATCGCTCAGATTTGCTTTTACTTTATCACTAAGCGGTAGCGATAGTTGTAGAAGCAATAGTTGGCGAGACGACAACGATGCTACGATGGAGATCAAGGTGTCGCTACCGGTGACGATGGTGATCATGATTGCTTGAAGATGGAGATCACAAGCACAAGATGATGATGGCCATATCATATCACTTATATTGATTGCATGTGATGTTTATCTTTTATGCATCTTATCTTGCTTTGATTGACGGTAGCATTATAAGATGATCTCTCACTAAATTTCAAGATAAAAGTGTTCTCCCGAGTATGCACCGTTGCCAAAGTTCGTCGTGCCCGGACACCACGTGATGATCAGGTGTGATAAGCTCTCACGTCCATCTACAACGGGTGCAAGCTAGTTTTGCACACGCAGAATACTCGTGTTAAACTTGACGAGCCTAGAATATGCAGATATGGCCTCTAACACCGAGACCGAAGGTCGAGCGTGAATCATATAGTAGATATGATCAACATAGTGATGTTCACCATTGAAAACTACTCCATTTCACGTGATGATCGGTTATGGTTTAGTTGATTTGGATCACGTGATCATTTAGATGATTAGAGGGATGTCTATCTAAGTGGGAGTTCTTAAGTAATATGATTAATTGAACTTAAATTTATCATGAACTTAGTACCTGATAGTATTTTGCTTGTCTATGTTTGTTGTAGATAGATGGCTCGTCTTTGTTGTTCCATTGAATTTTAACGCCTCCTTGAGAAAGCAAAGTTGAAAGATGATGGTAGCAATTACACGGACTGGGTCCATAACTTGAGGATTATCCTCATTGTGCACGTAAGAATTACGCCCCGAAGCACCGCTTAGGTGCCAAACCTGGTGCAGAGCAACACCAGATGTTATGAACGTCTGGCGAGCAAAAGCGATGACTACTCGATAGTTCAAGGTGCCATGCTTTACGGCTTAGAACCGGGACTTCAACGACGCTTTTGAACGTCATGGAGCGTATGAGATGTTCCAGGAGTTGAAGTTAATATTTCAAGCAAATGCCCGGATTGAGATATATGAAGTCTCCAATAAGTTCTACAGCTGCAAGATGGAGGAGAATAGTTCACAAGTGAGCATATACTCGTAATGTCCGGGTATAACAATCACTTGATTCAACCGGGAGTTAATCTTCCGGATGATAGCGTCATTGATGTAATTCTTCAATCATCGCCACCAAGCTACAAGAGCTTCGTGATGAACTATAATATGCAAGGGATGGATAAGACAATTCCCGAGCTCTTCGCAATGCTAAAGGCTGCGGAGGTAGAAATCAAGAAGGAGCATCAAGTGTTGATGGTCAATAAGACCACCAGTTTCAAGAAAAAGGGCAAAGGGAAAAAGAAGGGGAACTTCAAGAAGAACAGCAAACAACTTCCTGCTCAAGAGAAGAAACCCAAGTCTGGACCTAAGCCTAAGACTGAGTGCTTCTACTGCAAGCGGTGGTCCTTTGGAAGTGGAACTGCCCCAAGTATTTGGCGGATAAGAAGGATGGCAAGGTGAACAAAGGTATATGTGATATACATGTTATTGATGTGTACCTTACGAGCTCGCAGATCACCGGGTATTTGATAGTGGTTCTATTGCTAATATTTGCAACTCAAAGCAGGTGGACTACTAATTAAGCGGACATTGGCTAAGACGAGGTGACGATGCGCTGGGAAATGGTTCCAAAGTCGATGTGATCGCCATTGGCACGCTACCTCTACATCTACCTTCGGGGTTATTTTTAGACCTAAATAATTGTTACTTGGTGCCAGCGTTGAGCATGAACATTATATCTGGATCTTGTTTGATGGAGACGGATATTCATTTAAATCAGAGAATAATGGTTGTTCTATTTATACGAGTAATATCTTTTATGGTCATGCACCCTTTAAGAGTGGTCTATTTTTGATGAATCTCGATAGTAGTGATACACATATTCATAATGTTGAAGACAAAAGATGCAGAGTTGATAATGATAATGCAACTTATTTGTGGCACTGCCGTTTAGGTCATATTGGTGTAAAGCGCATGAAGAATCTCCATACTGATGGACTTTTTGAATCACTTGATTATGAATCAGTTGGTACTTGCAAACCATGCCTCATGGGCAAGATGACTAAAACGTCGTTCTTCGGAACTATGGAGAGAGCAACTGATTTGTTGGAAATCATACATACTGATGTATGTGGTCCAATGAATATTGAGGCTCGCGGCGGGTATCGTTATTTTCTCACCTTCATAGATGATTTAAGCAGATGTGGGTATATCTACTTAATGAAACATAAGTCTGAAACATTTGAAAAGTTCAAAGAATTTTAGAGTGAAGTTGAAAATCATCGTAACAAGAAAATAAAGTTCCAACGATCTGATCGTGAAGGAGAATATTCGAGTTACGAGTTTGGTTTGCATTTGAAGCAATGCGGAATAGTTTCGCAACTCACGCCACCCAGAACACCACAGGGTAATGGTGTGTCCGAACATCGTAATCGTACTTTACTAGATATGGTGCGATCTATGATGTCTCTTACTGATTTACCGCTATCGTTTTGGGGTTATGCTTTAGAGACAGCCGCATTCACGTTAAATAGGGCACCATCAAAATCTGTTGAGACGACACCTTATGAACTGTGGTTTGGCAAGAAACCAAAGTTGTCATTTCTTAAAGTTTGGGGCTGCGATGCTTATGTGAAAAAGCTTCAACCTAATAAGCTCGAACCCAAATCGGAGAAATGTGTCTTCATAGGATACCCAAAGGAAACTGTTGGGTACACCTTCTATCACAGATCCGAAGGCAAGACATTTGTTGCCAAGAATGGATCCTTTCTAGAGAAGGAGTTTCTCTCGAAAGAAGTGAGTGGGAGGAAAGTAGAACTTGATGAGGTAACTGTACCTGCTCCTTTATTGGAAAATAGTTCATCATAGAAACCGGTTCATGTGACGACTACACCAATAAGTGAGGAAACTAATGATGTAGATCATGAAACTTCATATCAAGTTACTACAGAACCTCGTAGGTCAACCAGAGTAAGATCCGCACCGGAGTGGTACGGTAATCCTATTCTGGAGGTCATGTTACTTTACCATGGCGAACCTACGAACTATGAGGAAGCGAGGATGAGCCCAGATTCCGCAAAATGGCTTGAGGCCATGAAATCTGAGATGGGATCCATGTATGAGAACAAAGTGTGGACTTTGGTTGACTTGCCTGATGATCAGCAAGCCATAGAGAATAAATAGATCTTCAAGAAGAAGATTGACGCTGACGGTAATGTTACTGTCTACAAAGCTCGACTTGTTACGAAAGGTTTTCGAAAAGTTCAAGGGGTTGACTACGATGAGACTTTCTCACCCATAGCGATGCTTAAGTCTATCCGAATCATGTTAGCAATTGCCGCATTTTATGATTATGAAATTTGGCAAATGGACGTCAAAACTGCATTCCTGTGAATTTGAGTCAGACTCAATGCCCGCCCACTGTAGAAGATAGAGAGAAAATGAAAGAAGTTCCCTATGCTTCAGCCATAGGCTCTATCATGTATGATGTGTACCAGACCTGATGTGTGCCTTGCTATTAGTTTAGCAGGGAGGTACCAAAGTAATCCATGAGTGGATCACTGGACAGCGGTCAAGAACATCCTGAAATACCTGAAAAGGACTAAGGATATGGTTCTCGTTTATGGAGGTGACAAAGAGCTAGTCGTAAATGGTTACGTCGATGCAAGCTTTCACACTAATCCGGACGATTCTAAATCACAAACCGGATACGTGTTTATATTAAACGGTGGAGCTGTAAGTTGGTGCAGTTCTATACAAAGCGTCAGAAAGGTGATCTACATGTGAAGCGGAGTACATAGCTGCTTGAAGCAGCAAATGAAGGAGTGCGGATGAAGGAGTTCATATCTGATCTAGGTGTCATACCTAGTGCATCGGGTCCAATGAAAATCTTTTGTGACAATACTGGTGCAATTGCCTTGGCAAAAGAATCCAGATTTCACAAGAGAACCAAGCACGTCAAGAGACGCTTCAACTCCATCCGGGAACAAGTCCAGGTGGGAGACATAGAGATTTGCAAGATACATACGGATCTGAATGTTGCAGACCGTTGACTAAGCCTCTTCCACGAGCAAAACATGATCAGCACCAAGGCTCCATGGGTGTTAGAATCATTACTGTGTAATCTAGATTATTGACTCTAGTGCAAGTGGGAGACTGAAGGAAATATGCCCTAGAGGCAATAATAAAGTTATTATTTATTTCCTCATATTGATAAATGTTTATTATTCATGCTAGAATTGTATTACCCGAAAACATAATACATGTGTGAATACATAGACAAACATAGTGTCACTAGTATGCCTCTACTTGACTAGCTCGTGAATCAAAGATGGTTAAGTTTCCTAACCATAGACATGATTTCTCATTTGATTAACAGGATCACATCGTTAGGAGAATGATGTGATTGACTTGACCCATTCCGTTAGCTTAGCACTTGATCGTTTAGTATGTTGCTATTGCTTTCTTCATGACTTATACATGTTCCTATGACTATGAGATTATGTAACTCCCGCTTACCGGAGGAACACTTTGTGTGCTACCAAACATCACAACGTAACTGGGTGATTATAAAGGTGCTCTACAGGTGTCTCCGAATGTACTTGTTGAGTTGACGTATTTCAAGATTAGGATTTGTCACTCCAATTGTCGCAGAGGTATCTCTGTGCCCTCTCGGTAATGCACATCATTATAAGCCTTGCAAGCAATGTAGCTAATGACTTAGTTATGGGATGATGCATTACGTAATGAGTAAAGAGACTTGCCGGTAACAAGATTGAACTAGGTATTGAGATACCGACGATCGAATATCGGGCAAGTAACATACCGATGACAAAGGGAACAACGTATGTTGTTATGCGGTTTGACCGATAAAGATCTTCGTAGAATATGTAGGAGCCAATATGAGCATCCAGGTTACACTATTGGTTATTGACCGGAGACGTGTCTCGGTCATGTCTACATAGTTCTCGAACTCGTAGGGTCCGCACGCTTAAAGTTAGATGACAATTATATTATGAGTTTATGTGTTTTGATGTACCGAAGGTTGTTCGGAGTCCCGGATGTGATCACGGACATGGCAAAGAGTCTCGAAATGGTCGAGACATGAAGATTGATATATTGGACGACTATATTTGGACACCGGAAAGGTTCCGGGTGAGATTGGGACAATACCAGAGCTCTGGGAGGTTATCGGAACCCCCCGGGGGGTATATGGGCCTTAATGGGCCTTAGTGGAAAGGAGGAAAGGAGCAAGGAGGGGCGCCTCCCCCAAGCCCAATCCGAATTGGGAGGGGGCCGCCCCTTCCTTCCTCCTCCTCCTTCCTCTTCCTTCCCTCTCCCTCTCCAAATAGGAAAGGGAGGAGCCCTACTCCCGGTGGGAGTAGGACTCCCCCCCTAGGGCGCGCCTCCTCCCCTTGGCTGGCCCCCTCCTCCACTCCTTTATATACGGGGGAGGGGGCACCCCATAGACACAACAATTGATCATTGACCTCTTAGCCGTGTGCGGTGCCCCCCTCCACCATAGTCCTCCTCAATAATATCGTAGCTGTGCTTAGGCGAAGCCCTGCGGCGGTAGAACATCATCATCGTCACCATGTCGTCAACTCTCCCTCGACACTCGGCTAGATTGGAGTTCAAGGGACGTCATCGAGCTGAAGGTGTGCAAGAACTCGGAGGTGCCGTGCTTTCGGTGCTTGATCAGTCGGGCCGTGAAGACATACGACTACATCAACCGCGTTGTGCTAACGCTTCCGCTTACGGTCTACGAGGGTACGTAGACAACACTCTCCCCTCTCGTTGCTATGCATCACCATGATCTTGCATGTGCGTAGGAAATTTTTTGAAATTACTACGTTCCCCAACAAATGTTACTGTCTACAAAGCTCGACTTGTTGCGAAAGGTTTTTGACAAGTTCAAGGGGTCGACTACGATGAGACTTTCTCACACAGAGCGATGATTAAGTCTATCCGAATCATGTTAGCAATTGCCGCATTTTATGATTATGAAATTTGGCAAATGGACGTCAAAACTGCATTCTTGAATGGATTTCTGGAAGAAGAGTTGTATATGATGCACCCAGAAGGTTTTGTCGATCCAAAAGGTGCTAACAAAGTGTGCAAGCTCCAGCGATCCATTTATGGACTGGTGCAAGCCTCTCGGAGTTGGAATAAATGCTTTGATAGTGTGATCAAAGCATATGGTTTTATACAGACTTTTGGAGAAGCCTGTATTTACAAGAAAGTGAGTGGGAGCTCTGTAGCATTTCTAATATTATATGTGGACGACATATTATTGATTGGAAATGATATAGAATTTCTGGATAGCATAAAAGGATACTTGAATAAAAGTTTTTCAATGAAAGACCTCGGTGAAGCTGCTTATATATTGGGCATCAAGATCTATAGAGATAGATCAAGACGCTTAATTGGAGTTTCACAAAGTACATACATTGATAAAGTTTTGAAAAAGTTCAAATTGGATCAAGCAAAGAAAGGGTTCTTGCCTGTAATACAAGGTGTGAAGTTGAGTCGGACTCAATGCCCGACCACTGCAGAAGATAGAGAGAAAATGAAAGATGTTCCCTATGCTTCAACCATAGGCTCTATCATGTATGCAATGCTGTGTACCAGACCTGATGTGTGCCTTGCTATTAGTATAGCAGGGAGGTACCAAAGTAATCCAGGAGTGGATCACTGGACAGCGGTCAAGAACATCCTGAAGTACCTGAAAAGGACTAAGGATATGTTTCTCGTTTATGGACGTGACAAAGAGCTAGTCGTAAATGGTTATGTCGATGCAATCTTTGACACTGATCCGTACGATTCTAAATCGCAAACTGGATACGTGTTTATATTGAACAGTGGAGCTGCCAGCTGGTGCGGTTCTAAACAAAGCGTTGTGGCGGGATCTACGTGTGAAGCGGAGTACATAGCTGCTTCGGAAGCAGCAAATGAAGGAGTCCGGATGAAGGAGTTCATATCCGATCTAGGTGTCATACCTAGTGCATCGGGTCCAATGAAAATCTTTTGTGACAATACTGGTGCAATTGCCTTGGCAAAGGAATCCAGATTTCACAAGAGAACCAAGCACATCAAGAGACGCTTCCAGGTGGGAGATATAGAGATTTGCAAGATACATACGGATCTGAATGTTGCAGACCCGTTGACTAAGCCTCTTCCACGAGCAAAACATTACCAGCACCAAAGCTCCATGGGTGTTAGAATCATTATTGTGTAATCTAGATTATTGACTCTAGTGCAAGTGGGAGACTGAAGGAAATATGCCCTAGAGGCAATAATAAAGTTATTATTTATTTCCTCATATCATGATAAATGTTTATTATTCATGCTAGAATTGTATTAACCGGAAACATAATACATGTGTGAATACATAGACAAACATAGTGTCACTAGTATGCCTCTACTTGACTAGCTCATTGATCAAAGATGGTTGAGTTTCCTAACCATAGATATGAGTTATCATTTGATCAATGGGATCACATCATTAGAAGAATGATGTGATTGACTTGACCCATTCCGTTAGCTTAGCACTTGATCGCTTAGTATGTTGCTATTGCTTTCTTCATGACTTATACATGTTCCTATGACTATGAGATTATGTAAATCCCGCCACCGGAGGAACACTTTGTGTGCTACCAAACGTCACAACGAATCGGGTGATTATAAAGGTGCTCTACAGGTGTCTCCGAAGGTACTTGTTGAGTTGACGTATTTCGAGATTAGGATTTATCACTCCGATTGTCGGAGAGGTATCTCTGGGCCCTCTCGGTAATGCACATCACTATTAGCCTTGCAAGCAATGTAGCTAATGAGTTAGTTGCGAGATGATGCATTGAGTAAAGAGACTTGCCGGTAACGAGATTGAACTAGGTATTGAGATACCGACGATCGAATCTCGGGCAAGTGACGTACCGATGACAAAGGGAACAACGTATGTTGTTATGCGGTTTGACCGATAAAGATCTTCGTAGAATATGTAGGAGCCAATATGAGCATCCAGGTTCCGCTATTGGTTATTGACCGTAGACGTGTCTAGGTCATGTCTACATAGTTCTCGAACCCGTAGGGTCCGCACGCTTAAAGTTCGATGACGATCGGTATTATGAGTTTTGTGTTTTGATGTACCGAAGGTAGTTCGAAGTCCCGGATATGATCACGGACATGAAGAGGAGTCTCTAAATGATCGAGACATGAAAATTGATATATTGGACGACTATGTTCGGACACCGGAATTGTTTCGGGGAGTTTCGGACATATACCGGAGTACCGGGGGGTTACCGGAACCCCTCGGGGAGCTTAATGGGCCAAGATGGGCCTTAGTGGAGAAGAGGAGGGGTGGCTGGGGCTAGCCGCGCGCCCCCTCCCCCTCTAGTCCGAATTGGACAAGGAGGGGGCGGCGCCCCCTTTCCTTCCTCCTCTCTCCTTCCCTTTCTTTCCCCCTCCTACTCCAACTAGGAAAAGAGGGAGTCCTACTCCCGGTGGGAGTCGGACTCTCCTCCTGGCGCCCTCCTCCGGCCGCCGCCGCCTCCCTTGGTCCTTTATATACGGGGCAGGGGCACCTCTAGACACAATGATTGGTCTCTTGATCTCTTAGCTGTGCGGTGCCCCTCCACCATATTCCACCTCTGTAATATCGTAGCGGTGCTTAGGTGAAGCCCTGCGTCGGTAGCATCATCGACACCGTCATCACGTCGTCGTGCTGACAGAAATCTCGCACAAAGCTCTACTGGATCGGAGTTCGTGGGACATCATCGAGCTGAACGTGTGCTGAACTCGGAGGTGCCGTACGTTCGGTATTTGGTCAGTCGGATCGTGAAGACGTACGACTACATCAATTGCGTTGTGCTAACGCTTCCGCTTTCGGTCTATGAGGGTACGTGGACAACACTCTCTCCTCTCATTGTTATGCATCACCATGATCTTGCGTGTGCTTAGGAAATTTTTTGAAGTTACTACGTTCCCCAACACCCATGGTAGGACCACTTCTGAAGATGATCCTGAACAATAATTACTGAGAAGGCACACCATAGTCAAATGGCACAATGGCGGGTGTAAGCTGGGAATAAAATACAAATGTTGGGAATGATTCAAGTAACTGGGGAAAACTCAACATTAGAGAGTGATTCCGCTGTTTGAATGGTTATAGCATAATCGAGGAAACCGAGAGCACAAGGACCCTTATGGAACAACTTCTAGAATAAGTTGCACAAAATCCTCATGGAGAAGATGGTCAAATAGCTCAATCAAGATACTACAATGATAGATCTTCCGGCTAGGTGTGCTGGCCAGAACATCAACCTTGTCGGGACCTACATCATAGCTCTTGAAAAAGTTCCAACCATCATATCTGCTTGAGATTCAGATCTGGTTGGTAACAGGATATTTCAGACAGCATGTCTGCAAAGAAAGTTTGCAACACAAATCAACGAGATGACGTTGCAAGATTCTCGGGAAATGAACTATGATAGAAATGAGCTGGCTCTGCTAAACATATGTGAACACGCTGTCCTAGACAAGCATGACCACATAGTAGTCTTATAATAAAACACTACCGAGTTTAGGTGGGGAACCATCATCGAGGATATCGAAGTCCTTGTGCACTTATCGATGAACTTCTTATCCTTGAACAAGTCAATCAGTGGCTTGGTGTGCTAGGAAACACATATGGAATGGAGGCGGCCAACCTATCAAACCATAGAGTACTTCGCACATATGCATGACTAACTTGGGACGATTCCAGAGGAAGCAAAAAGAATCTTTCTCAAACTTACGGCAGCAACTTGCATCAAATGCACATGAATCAGAGGAAGTCACTTCTTTCATCCACCATATGCTTCATGAACGGAACATGAAGATAATGCTTATAGAAGTTTCAACACTAGCTGGATGTTTGACATGAATCATGGAGAGGATAAAATGTCGCTGATGAGCTCAACAACAAGTCATCAAGATTCCCATGAAGATGGAATTCCACAACTATGTGAACAAGGTGATAGCATTGGTCACACCCAAAAGATATAACGGTGTATGCTCGAGGAAACAACCACGAGTAAGACAACATTACGAGTATCATTGGTTCTGATTTGATTTGATGATAGCCCATACCCAAATCAAAGATTGGATAAGATGATAGGTCCATTAACTGATCACGAGGGTCAATCGATGAAAATACCACCTTTCTTCAACACACATACAAGATATCCCTTAAAATGAACTAAGTTGGACAAGATTTTATCTTCCAACTCTCCAAGTTGTTGTTTAGCTCAACCAACTAGTTCAGGGTACCCAACACAGAATCTTGGAAAATGGGTGGTTTAGAGGAAAACCAACTCGATCACAAACTCAACATAATGGTCAGGGGACAGCCTGGTAATACTTCCGAGAAGATATTTGGAAAATCATGAACCACCAATATGTTACTAAGCTCAAGAACAATCTTGCTTTCGGGGCAAGACGATATGATCAAATAAGCAAGGGTTGACGCAATCCTAACTCATTGATCGAAGAGTGCTCTAAAAATAAGAACTAGGTAGCACCATCGATTGCTAGGATGGTGATTCAATAACCAACACGCTAAGGATGAAATTATTGTCCTTTAACTACCAAGCAATGGAGTTGCTAGGAGTATTGATTTCACGCATCACAATTCACTTGTTGGCAATCCGGTTACCACAACACGCGGACCGAGGAATGAGTAATGATGGCGAGAAGTATCACTGTACCAAGGATTCATAAGAGGTGGTGCAATTCTCATGATATTCCTGACAAAAAGGGGGTAATACTCCAGGGTAGAATAGAACAAAAGCTGGGATGGCATTTTGATCTACACAATACAACTGCTTTGACCCAATCCTAGATATGGATAAGGTACTGAAGTTTGTTTCTCCTGGTCATTCCGAAATAAAATGGCTTGACGGACCACAAGAATAATAGGCATCGATGAACACGAATGCACGACTACTCCTGACTATCAACTAACGGATGGAGGTCAAAGTACAACTAAGAAAACAACTCAAATGAACATATGATTTTCTGAGTTGTGGATGCATAGATTAATATGTTGAACCAAGTTCAACAGGTTTCTTCTGGATAATCCATGCGGAGAGGTAGGACTGGCAGAGTCATAATATAGAATGGGGAAACTCATCGAGAGCACTCTTATTGTGATCTTTTGGTTCCAGAATTCTGCCATAAGTAGTTCATGGTATTTGAAAGAAGGAAATAGCACGAACCTCGAGGACTATCGCAAAGGTTACTAATATCCTAAATAAACTAGCAAACACTATCAACATGAAGTAAGTAGGGTGAATCTCGGTTCGAAACCCAGAGTAGAATGTCTACTACTAAGTGGCATCACGGGATGCTTTCGAGAATGATGGCGTAATCATCACATCGTGAACACAAAACATGGATGTATTACTAGGTGGTTCTCTAAGACACCTAGGGTCATAATAATAGCTCCAACATATATGTCGAGGTAATGGAGTACCTCAACTCAGCAATTAGTGTGGTTAATCTGGCCCAAGGAAATATCGAGAACGGAAAGAAGGGGAGTTGGAAATGCATCGGATTATATAGAAACCTGGAATGACCCGGATAGCATAACGGCTGTAAATGCCCAAAAAGATTTGAGACATTCTGCAAAATGGTGGCATAACCACTTAACATTGCATTATCAAGGTTCTAAGGCCAGCTATGAACACACGGAAGTAGTAGAGACTGAACTGAGGCTGGAATCCATCAATCCTATAAATCTACGAATGAGTAATATGTGATCCTAATAGAAAGAAGAGAAAGCCTAGTTTCTTAACCCCGTAGGAAATATAGTATGACTCGGATCAGAAGGGCATAAGGTATAAGGAGTAAAAAGAGCCTTGCGTTCCCTTCCACAATCAATTCCCTTATATATCTAAAGAATTTCTAGACTCAACTTCGACCAGTTTGGCTTGGTAATACTACAGCAATCGGGCTCGATACCAAAGCTGTCAGGACCACGATCCTAAGTCACACCGACCTAGCATGTAACACATCATATCACTTTGCGGCCTCACGCACGGTATTCCCACTGGTGCCACCTTACCTGGACCGGGACCGTTTGTGCCTTTTGGCTCACGTATATGACAGTGCCGCTAGCATCCATATGACAAAGAACCCGGGCCGACATGACTAGTCGTAAACCCAAGGTGGCGCTAACTTACAGGGACATGCATACATGATCCAGCAACGAACGTCGATCAACAACGTATGAACCCAAGTCGTAGCAAGCTACAAGGACTTAAAGGAACAACGTGTGACATTTCCCGAAGGACGTATACAGGAACAAAGAAGGATACATGCCGGCCAGCTAGCCAAAGTGTTCCGGAGCAGTAGCAAGCTACCATGGCTCAGTGGAAGCACTAGGAGACATTTCCCGGTAAGAGAGGCTACCAATAATAAACAAGTAGGTTGTCGGATCCCCCACATACCAAGCATTTCAAATATACACACAATATGCTCGATATGTGCAAATAAAACATGGCATCACAACAAAACTCTACAACTCAAAGTATTTATTCATTAGACTCCGAGGAGTCAAGTATTACAAACATGGGTCTGATGACCCAACATACAGAGCATACAAGCAATGAAGCATAACATGTCCGAAAGTCTGCATAACTACAAATGAAAAAGGCCGAGAAGCGACTATCTACAAGACCCTCCCTAGGGTACAAGATCATAGTTGAGGTAACAAGCTAAACGTCAAAGTCCACGCGGAAATACTAGTGAGACTGAAGTCTCTCTGCAAAAACATAAATAAAGAAAACGTGAGTACAAATGTACCCAGCAAGACTTACATCAGATCTAGCTACATAAGCATCAGTATTAACAAAGGGGTGGTGGAGTTTAACTGCAGCAAACCAGTTTTGACTCAGTGGCTATCCTGTACTATGACTGCTGGTAACTCTTTTGAGGTGGCGCACACGAGTCCACATATTCACCATATCAATACACCACTATGGATCCTCTCCCGTCTCCCTACGAGAACGCCATCCATAGCACTCACGCTTATCTTCCGCATTTTAGAGTATCCAATTTCACTTGTCTATGAACTGTATAAGCAACCCAGTAGTCCTTTACCGCGGACGCGACTATTCGAATAGATCATGTTAACCCTGCAGGGGTGTACTTCTTCACACACGCTCTCGCCACTTACCGCCATGTACACGTCATGTATCTCGGCAACCTTCAAGCAGAAGCCTGGCGAGGGTGTCGGCCATGACCCGACTAACCATTCAAGTCTCTAGTCCAGGTTTATCGCCTATTCAGGTCCCATCTGCTAGAAGATCTGGCCGGGGTGTCGCTCACGGCCCCAAACAATGTGAGCAGGGTTCCCAAGCCCACCAAACGGGCGACGCTTGGTACACCGTGCCATTGCACCTAGTCTGTCCCAAGCCCACATGTACCGGTGCCACTTGGTAGACTACTACCACTACCTACAAACACCAGAATCTATTTGCAACTCCTAGACAGAGATCGGGTTGATTAATAAGTCGAGAGGGGTGGAGTTACCGGAACCCAATGTGTGGTAGCAACTTTCTTGAATCACAGACATAGAACTCGGTTCCTGAGGACGGTTTCAATGAGACAACCCACCATGTACTCCTACATGGCCTCTCACTGCTACCTTTACCAAATCGTGTTCACACCCTTGGCTCTCAACAGTAGGACATGTTCACAACTTTCCAATTCATCCCCGATGAGTCAGACCTGACTCAACTCTAAGCAATAGCAGGCATGACAAACAAGCAGGAATGAGTAGGCACAACATGGCTCAAACAAATCCTGCTCATGCTAGTGGGTTTCATTTATTTACTATGGCAATGACAGGTCATGCAGAGGAAAGGGGTTCAACTACCGCAGCATGTAACAGTTGAATCGTTGTTGTCCTAATGCAGTAAAAGAGAGTAGGAGCGAGATAGTGGGATTGTATCGAAATGAACAAGGGGCTTTTGCTTACCTGGCACTTCTGAAGATAGTAATAGCTCTTCATCGGTACCATCGATATCATCATTGGAACAACGTCTACTCAGAGGGGACAAACACCGGCAACAGAGAAAGAACACAATTAATGCAATGCAACAATATGTTGCATGATCATGACATGGCAATATGATGTGATTTGTCCTAATGCAGCTAGCAACAATTTAAATGGATTTGGTTTGAACACAAGATTCAAATTCAAACTCCATGTGTGGTTATTTAAATGTCATTAATTTGGTTTGTCCTAAACAGTACCATAAGTTGTTCTAATATGCATGAAAATGGTACATATGGATAGATTGGATTTTTCTGATCATTTTTCATATATAAATTATTTCATTTCGAGTTATGATTTATTTTCTATGAATTTTTTAAGTTTTGGGCATTTTTTGGAATTTTCTGTATTATGTTTAATACAGAAAACTGTTAATTGCCCTAGCAAGACATCAGCAGGTCAACCCGGGATGACCAGGGTCAAACCTGACCAGTGGGGGCCACTGGTCAGTGACACGCTAGTTAAGCCCGGTCAAATCCAACGCCATCGGGTTTGTCCTCGACGTAGGGCCTGGCCGTTAGTGGTAGTGAGATGGCTAATGGTGGGGGTTAGTCCTAATGACCGCGCCACGTCATCATCACCGGAGGTTAATCGACGACAACCACAGCCCAACGCCGGAGGCACGCTGTAATCGCGGCTCCAGCGTCCATTCGGCCAGCGGATGGGTGCTAAGGGTAGCTAGCTCTCGCGTGCATCCAATGGAACATGTGGGAGGTCGTGGGGTGGCAGGAGGCGACGGCGGCGCCAAGGTCAGCAGTGGCCGGAGCTCGGGCTTGCGCGGGCGAGGCTGTGGCTTGCTGGCAAGTGAGATAAGTAGCACCGAAGCATCGGGGGGAAGCTCCAGAAGCTCGCGCACATGCTTGGTTTGGTCCGGGGAGGACTGCAGCGGCGACACGACGGCAATGGCGGACAGCGGCGCTCGGTCAAGGTGGGGAAGCTAGCTAGGGGAAGAAAACGACGGGGATTCCAAGGGGTAATGGAGAGTGGCTCACGGTGGGGCAAGCAGAGGCGGCGGCGAGGTCGGGGACGCGTTGGTTGCCGCGAATCAACGACGGCGATCCACGGCGGCCGAGGATGAAGACGACGATGGTGGCGAGGTTGTAGGGCGCCCGAGGATGCGTGGCTCGTCGGGGATGATGCAGACGACGAGGCGGAGCCGATGGGCACGGTGGTTGCTCGAGGGACGGGCGGTGAGCGTGGTGGCAGTGTGCGGCGACGACGGACGCGTTTAGGTCTGAGGTGCGGAGCGAGAGGGAGGGCAACAGGGAAGGGGATGAGCACGGGAGGGAGTGAGAGGGGCCTAGGGGGTGCGTAGCATCCATAGCTGCGTCGGGGAGGCAGCAGGTAGGCAGGAGGTGGGGCTGCGCGTGCGTGCGCGCCGCGGGCACACGCCCCTGTCCTCCTGGCGAGAGGAGAGGGATGACTGGCAGCTGGGCTGCACAGCACTGGGCCAGCCAGTGGGCTACGGTAAATGCCAGGTAAACTCTTGCTCTCCCTTTTCTTTTCTTTTTCTATTTTTGTTATTTTGTTTTGATTTAGCTCAAAGACCAAACCATTTTTAAACTTTCTGTAAATTTTTATGTGAGATCAGAAACTAGTCCAAGGTCACATGCAACTTACAAAAATATTTGAACTTTATTTCTTATATAACAAAAATAAATCCAACTCAAATATGTCAATGATTTAATTCAAAGGCCAAAAATAAATATCCCTGAGACTCCAAAAATATTGATTTGAATTTTACCTCTTGCCAATATTTTCACAGAGTAACAGGAACATTTTCTTGGACTCATTTAATGTTTAAATGTTGATTATTTTTGAACTAAATTATGAGGGTTTCAACTAACCTCACTTCGACTTTTCAGAATTTAGTCATGATGCAAGATGCACTCAAATGCAACTAATACATTAAAAGTCTAGGGCTGTGACACTAAAGGACAAGGAGTTACAACGACCTGATCAGCTTGTGCATGCAAAC
The DNA here is from genome assembly GCA_021605145.1 of Aegilops bicornis. Taxonomy (NCBI): domain Eukaryota; kingdom Viridiplantae; phylum Streptophyta; class Magnoliopsida; order Poales; family Poaceae; genus Aegilops; species Aegilops bicornis. The sequence goes on along the minus strand of CM038671.1, from coordinate 830,768,482 downwards.
GGCTGCCGCATGCTTGTTAGCTTGTAGCCTTGCGACTCCTGGCTGCTAGGATCTGTAGTATAGTTATCAACTCATCTCTTGTATCCCTGGCCGCATAGAACCGATCAGTGAACCACTGCTCCAATGATCGGTCGTCGTAGTGTTGTACGACTATATGTTGTGTGTAGGATCATTGACACAATCAATCTGGCTAGCTAGCTAGTTTGCCGCGTACGGCTATCTCAAGAATCCATTAATGCCTCTGCACATTTTGTGGACAACTTTTGGACCATTTTCACGTCCAGTCATGACATCGCTCAATTGGTTGCTAGCAACAATGGTAAGGAGAAGGTGAGCGGAGTTCTAGCGGATTATGCACCGTTAAAAGATCATGTGGGGTGGACTCCTTCCCCTAATGATCATATCAAGATCAATGTTGACGTCAGTTTTGTGGAGAGTACTAATGCAGCCGGTGTGGGGGTCGTAGCTCGTAATTCATCTGGAGAAATTATTGTTTTCTTCGTGGGACTTTATTGATCGGTGTACCAATGTGAATGAAGCTGAGCTCCACGTCTACCTCGCGGGACTTTATATAGGTATCAGCCTTCACCAATCTATTATTTTAGAGACTGATTGTGCTTTCGTACATTTGTTTCTTGCAAAGAGAAGCTTGACAGGTTCTTTCTGGCTGATCTGATGAATGAGGCTCTGAGTATATCTAGGATGATCCAAAATTTTAATCTTGCAACGATAAGTCGGATTGACAATGGGGTGGCACATGAAATTGCAACTTAGCTTTAGTCCTAGGTCTGATGGGATTCTTTTTAATTCTGTTTCACCATGTGTGGTGTATGCTGTGATGAATGATTGTAACAACTTTTCTTTGGCTTAATTAATATGTGGGGTGTTTTTCAAAAAAAAATCAACTTCCCATTCTAATCGATCTACAGCTTCTTGCATTAGCACAATAGGCAACAGATTAAATAGATCAACGGCGGAGTCATCAAGTGGAAGTGGAGGCCGGTGGTAGGAATGGCAGAGTAGTCGATGTAGAAGAGCACGTATTTTTCTTCCCAGGGTGGCTGCAGAGAAGACGGGGCAACGGAGAATAAATGACGGCTGGAAGAAGTCGAGCAAGCGTTTCTCAGTTTACGAACCTCTTTTTCAAATACCGCAAAAAAAAACCACAGTATCAAATATACTACGGTTTATAAAATTGAAGTATTAATTAATGCCAAACACGTCAAAGTATTTAAAACCAGTGTTTTTTCTCAAAACCATGGTATCTTTGTAAAACTTCAAAAATACTGAGCTGCCAAACGCAGCCTATCTGTAGACAAAAGTAAGAAAAAAAGAAGAAAAAAAAAAGCAAGAGGAACGAACAAAACTAACGTTGTTGAAACTAATCGGCCGCCCACTACAGCTCGCTAGGGCCGAGCGCTCCCTCTTTATCGGAGACAGTAGCTCGGCCAGCCATCTGCTCATCACGCCGACGTGATGCACATGTTTTCTTTTCTATTTACAATTTGAAAAAATACATGTATTTCAAAAATAAATATATTGAAAAATTTAACAATGTTGTTCAACCTTTTCAGAAATGTTTGTACGTGACGTTTAAAGATTATCCACGTGTTTCAAAAAATGTTTCTGTCATTTTCCAACATGGTAATACATGTAAAAAATCATGTGATTCAGGAAAATGTTTCATACCCTCGAAAAATGTACGTTACATTTAAAAAATGTTGACACGTTTCAAATAATGTTTGTGAAAATTTTCAAAAAAATATACAATGTACAAAAATCAGTGTAATTCAAAAAATACTATTTTGTGCCATTTAAAAAAATGTATGTGATATTTGGAAAATGTCCTGGCGTTTAAAAAATTGTTCATTACACTTATCTTAAAATGTTTATACAATGTCAAAAAATATTCTCGTAGTTAAAAAATGCTAACACATATTAAATTATATTTCAAACATGTTTTGAAAAATGTTCTACATATATCAAAAAAAGGTTGTGCATGTAATATAACAAAAAATGTTCAATGTGCATTGGAAAAAGCCTTCATTTATTTGAAAAGAAGGAAAAAAACGAAATGGAAAAAAGAAAAGGCCAAAAATCCAAAGAAAACAAGTAAAGAACAGAAAAAAAGAAATAATTATGAGAAAACTAAAAACAAAAAACCAAGTAGAAAAAGGAAAACCAAAAAGGCCAACAAAAATGGAAAGCCGGAGCAAAAGCACCCAAAACAATTTTAAAAACTAGCACGAAAAAAAAGGATTGTGCTACCTGTGCATACATGAAACCGCTTGCTGGGCTGGCCAGTTTTGTGGGATCGCTGAGGCGCGGCGTAGTTCTGCCTCACAGTAAGCGATAAATAGCCTTGGCGTCACGTAGCAAACTAATTTTTGTGAATATGCAAAAGCATAGCGTATGGCATTGATAGAAGATATATATTGTAGCAAGTACAAAGGGCATTGCACGAGCACGAACGCCAGGGCAGGTGTGAGTGGGAATGCGAACAACGCTTATGAAAAGGGGATGCGCAATCCCAAAAGTACAAACTACTATGTCTTTGGGATCAATTGTCCTAGTGTCGTGGCTCGATCGTGATCCCACGAACGAGTGTCGTCTTTGATGATGTTGGTGAGACGTTGCACGTATCGTCTGTCGCTGTTGAAAACGCAGCCATTGCAACGTTTCCAAATCCACCAGGAGGTGAGGATGGTGATAGAAGCCGCAACATAAAGAGGTGGGGGCATCGCCTCGCAGCAAGCTCCCACAAAGGCAGTGGCAGTACATTTAGAACCCATTTTGTCAGTCTCGTATCACTTGGCACCTGTTTTAAGTTGGTAATCACAGAAATAATTTTTGATCTATTACTGAATGAAATATACTTTTGTGTGTGAAAATACAAAGGAACTATTAGAGACAAGACAAGTTGGGAACACCCTGGGAGTTTATACAGCCTGATACCGTGAGCGCATACTGCTTGATACTACCGTGATACGCTGAACATTGCCACTGGGTTCATTCGGCGGGATCGGATTCTTCTGCTAAAATCCGAAGAGCACAAAATGTTCCGGACCGTGCCATCCTCCAGCGCTTCTGCTGGCTGGGCAATGTCCCCCGGTCCACACCCTCTTGCATTTGTGCTCGGCGCGCGAGGAGGAGACAGGCGCCGAGGCAGGCGGGCTATGATGATGACGGGCAAGACACGAGCCGGACCGTACCGTACGGCCGGCATCTATCTCTCGCCCGACGAGAGGAAACAAGAAGGCTCGCCCTGCTGCCACACGACGCAGGCGGGCAGGCAGAGGCCAGAAGAAAGAAACGGAAGCTTGGCCGAGAGCAGCAGCAGCAGCAGCACTAGCCTCCTGTGTGGGCAGTGTGTGTGTGGGCGCCGCGGTAGCATCAGGCCCATTCTCCGACCCGGGCAGCAGCAGGGCGACGACACAGGTGTCAACCAGGGCTGGCTGGGCCACTGGCGCCCCTGGGACGACATCCCCAGCCTTTTCTCGGAAAATCCACGATCCGCATCTCTCGCCTCCATCTCTCCTCGCGCGTGCTGCCGGGCCGAGCCGAGCCGAGCCGAGCGAGCAGGCGTCGGATCGGCTGCGGCTCACCTGCAGACCCGCAATTTCCAACTCAAAAAAAAAAAGGTTCAAAAAGTAATCCCGGTTTGATCCTCCGGTGCGGGTTACTAAAACGTGTCCGTTTTTTTCTTCTTTCGGCGGGAGCGGCACGAGTTACGTGAGAGGGCAGGCGCGAGGCGTCACGGTGTCTATGATTTTGTGTACTGCCACGTGCTCTATAAAAGGCCGTCTCGATATTTTGCGACGGTCGGTGCGTGCCTGTTTTCAAATGCTTGTATGGACCCAAATAACCCCTGTATCGGTAGTGGATTATTACGGTAAAAATCCTCTAACGGAAGTTGTGCTCCCATAAGATTGTACTGTCAAAGTGTTCATCTTGACCGCGCTCATTCTGAATGACTGTAGCTGTAGAGGATTGATACTCCCTCCTTCCATCTATATAGGGCCTAATGCGTTTTTTAAAACCACCTTGACTATTGACAAGATTAATAGTACATGACATGTATAATGTGAAAATTATATCGTTGAAATCTCCTTTCACAGACGAATTTAACGGCGTGCTTTGTGTAAGTTGCATGTCATATATTATTGCTCTAATATTTGATCAAAGTTAGCCTCGAAAAATGCATTAGGCCCTATATATATGGAAGGAGGGAGTAGGCAAATCCCTATCTACTGGTACAGGAGAGGGACGAGTTGGCAGAGAAGCCCATCGGGTGGAGTTGGGGTGCGGCTGGGGTTAGAGATGGGTTTAGGGTTTGGGGTAGCGGCGGCCGGGTGGATGGCAGAAGTAGCGGTAGCGGCGAGTAGAGCGGGTAGGAGTGGTGTGGCACGAGGTGCGTGGTAGGCGGAAGGAGCAGAGGCAAGACGAGGGCGGGTTAGACAGCGGCACGACCTGTAAAGAGGGCATGTTGTGGGTGGCGGGGCTACGCGTCTAGCCTGGATCCGCTGAAGCAACTCGAGTCGCTGCTCCGGTGCGAGTAAGGCGTAGATGGTGATGCGACGCCTCGGCATGGCTAGCGGCGGACGGATTGGAATGTGACAGTGTAGGGGAGGAGGTGAGGACAGAAATGGGGATGGGCTAGGGTTGGGATGTCGCCGCCAGCATAAATAGTCGGACTTGGTCCTCTGGCGGTGTGCCAGAGGGGCGTCGGGCGGCTCCATGAATGCCCTCAGCGAAAAACAGACAAGACGCCGTCATTAATGGCTTTCCGCATGGGTCTGTGTGGTCAGTTCGATGCGGTGGTGGTGTTCGGGCTCGTCCGGACATGCCATATCCAACCTACATATGAGTGGGATATGTGGATTGCCGGAGATCCTAGCCATTTTAAGCGGATATGGAGCGTCCGGTTGTAGATTCTCTAACTACTAAGCGAGCTTAGGTGATTGTTCCTCGCTCAACAAAATATTTTTCAATATTTATTTATTTAAATTACACATTTTTTATGCGGTAAAAATGACACATATAATTACTAGGTATTTTATAAAAACTTTAATTTGGCTGCAAAAAATAGTAGCATTGACACGTGACAGGAAAAAAAATCAGCCTGCAAAAAGGGCCACAGATTTTTTGAATATGGGTACACGCATACCTTTTATGAACAGTAAAATCTGAAAATTTTAGTAAAACAAAAGAACAATTTGGAAACTTCTTCATAATAAATCAGATCGAGTGTTCTGCTCTTGATTTTTTGTGGGAAAAAATTCTAATCTATTCATCATCCATGGACTCGTGGGTGAAGTTTCGCTAAGAAATCACATCAGTAATATTCTGGCAAAAAGGACAAAGTCTGTGCTACAAAAGAAACCAGGTTTAAAAGATTACAGTATCAGTTTTCTTTCGTCATGAATATCACGGATATCATTCTTCGCGAAACTCCACATGTGAGTGGAAAAATTGATTATGTTTGCTAACCAAAAAAATTAGAATTATTTGATTTTTTTTCTATTTTTTAGATTTTACTAGTGATAAGAAGTGGGAGTGTATCATGTTCACCCTCTTTTTTGGCGGGAATGCCATTCTACGGTTCTGACTCGCCATTCTTGTGTTTTTCGTGTTAACCTTAAACTACCATTTTGTTCCTTAAAAATTAACCGATGAGATCAGCTGGCACCCGCCGGTTAATTCCGTCGTCAGGGCCGAGGCGAGGCGAGCCAGACGCCTGCTCCACTGGCGTCGGCGGCAGGGTTTAGTTATTGCGGTCGCCGTCAGGACGCGGGGCGGGGTAAAAACAAGAGAAGGACAAAGGAAGCAGCGACGCGTCCGGTCCCCTCTGCGGCCTGCCCGCGCGGGGCTCGAGGCCGCCCCGACCCACCCAACGCGCCACGCATTCCTCTCCTCGGAAACCGCACGCTGCGCCGATCGGTTCGATCCGAACCCAGCGATTTCACAGCAGGCTGGGTCGGGTCGGTCGACTCCTCGCTCTCGCTGCGCCTGCGCCTCTCTGCGTGCGCACTGCGCTCCCGTGGTCGCTGCTGCGCCGAAAGCTGAAGCCCGCGTGGGACCCGCACCCGTGGGGCTGGCTCGTCCTGGCCCTTTTTGTACAGGCGTAGAAGAAGATGCCAAGGCGCGGGCGGGGGAGATAACGGTGTCTGCATGTTCTGGACACAACTAGCAGCAGGAATTTGTAGGACTATACTCCGACCATTAGCCTAATTATCAGGACCCTGTATGTTACTTTCTCCGATTCATAGTATAGAAACGTTTTTGACCGATTTTTATATGGGTCTGTTTAGGACACATATAGATGTGACATAGTTATGTTACATCTAACCTGATGTCCATTTGTTCGTGGTTTATTTTATTTTTGTCCCAGCTTTTTTTTTTGTTTCTTCTTGTTGTATTATTTGTGGGAGTTTAGATGTGGCATCCTTAAAAACATCTAGATGTAGATTAAACAAACTGTTTTTATATTACAGGATGGGAGGACTATATATACTTTCTTCGTTTATAAAAGTAAGCTTTTTAATAAAGGACTACATACCGAGCAAAATAACCCTAAACTATAATCCTCCCTTCGTTTATAAAAGTAAGCTTTTTAATAAAAGACTACATACCGAGCAAAACAACCCTAAACTATAATCCTCCCTTGAGAGTAGTTGGTAGGGCCAGAGGGGAGCTCCCGCTATGGCGGGCATATAGGCGAGAAGTCCCAAGGCCCTTTGGCGGGAGGAGCGGACGCAAGTGTGTTGCCCTGGTGTAGTTCAACTTTGTAATATACTCCTTTCGTTTCCAAATATAAGTATTTTTAGATATTTTAATATCATGTACATATATATGTATATAGACATAGTTTAGAGTTTATATTCACTCGTTTTGCTTTGTATGTGGTCTATATAGAAATCTCTAATAGAAACGGAGGGAGTATCTCAGTAACATATCTCTCTTAATATTAATACAAAGACGCGCAAGTCTCATGTGTGTTCTGGGAAGAAAATGTTTATCCGTTTATGTTGTCAACATATCGAAATCGGCAAAGATCATCCCCTCGGCACGATCCATTCTCATGAATCCGCATACACAGTTAAATCATGCACTACTATTCCTCCATGTGTCTGCCATAGTGGCCTCGGCGGGTCCATTGCAAGGAAGCGGAGGAGGATCCGATGTCATGCCATGCAAGGTTTCAGTGGAGGAAGGACGATACGATCCACCAAATAATTGCCTCTGCCCAACATCCGCTCGTATGCAGTGCAGTGTCACACACTGCTTCCTACCAGTGCCCTTTTCTCTTGCACAGAGTCCTTTTTGTCGTCGTCAACTTCTTCTCCTTCTTCAAAAGAAAAAAAAGAGAGAGAGTCCCTTTTGTCTATCACGTCATATCATATCAGTCCTCTCGGAGAGGCAGGCATACGGCTCAAAATACTGGTAAAATTACAAGGGGGACCACCAAATTCGAAAAAAAGAGAGGAGGAGAACCTCAAAAAAGGTAGCAAGAATATGACATTTTCGACCGAAACCAAATTAGTATTCAGGCCACGTACGTACCCTGCAGTTCTGCAACCCATGAAGTGCTGAGAGGAATCTTGCGTGCTCATCCATGGCTAATCCCAAGTCCAAGCTCTGACGTGGCGCTGGCACGCCGGCCTGACCTGCACTATCTCATCCACCGCCTGCATGGAAGCCAGCGATGACCTTGAGACGCCCAGAGGCGCTGCATGCACACATATCGAGCAGCCTTTAATCTCATGCGGCCACTTGCCCGGCCGACGTGCTTAATAAATTGACCTCCTCTGCACGTCTGAGCCAGTTCATCTCCAGGAATCCATTCGGCGAAGCTCATCTCATCTGAATGCGCCGGCTGCAGATCCATCGTCCACCAACGCCAATCATGAACGCCCAGTGAAAAAACACAGACGCCCTAGGCCACGGATTAACAAAGTTGACTTGCGCGGTTCTGACGGGTCAGGTCGATGCAGACACTGTTCACAGCGTTGTATTTTACTGTGGCAATGCAGGAACGTGGTCCGAGATAATTACTGTATCAGGACGGGCCTGCGACACTGATCGGGCCCGCCTTTCCCCCGGCGCAGTGGATCAGAGGGTTAGGGCCCAATGAGCTGCGGAATGATGATGGGATTAGCCCGGGCAGAAAGGCTGGTGCTCAGCGTCGCAGCGAGCCTGCGTTGTGCTGCCACCCCATGTGCACTAGTACTACTGTTGTCTTTTTTCTGAGATCATAAAATCGACTAGCGGATCTACGGGGACAGCAGCCGAGGAAGAAGATGAAGCTGCACGGCGACGGGTGGGTGTGGGATGGAGATGGAGGGGCCGGGGAGCGGGGGCGGGAATGGTGGCGACAGGCCGGGCTAAATTCACGGAGGCTGGTGCGGCGGGGCCGGCCGGTCTGCACCGCCTCCAATAATTTCCTCCCGTCCAAAAAGCGCACGCTGCATGCATGGAAAAGGAGCACGAACGGGAAAATGCAACGCGCCTTCCATTTCCTCTTTGGCATACTACTATACTTCACTTTCTTCTATTTCAGTGTAAAAAACACTCTTACATTATGTGACCAAGGAAGTAATTTTTTTTACAGAAGCATTTTTTTTGGAAATGGAAGTAATTTTTTTTTACAGAAGCATGGCACCATACGCTACGTACTGCCCATCTCTCTCTCACACACACGCACAGCACGTACGTATCGCTTAGCAAAACCTACCAGAAAGGATATTCCAGTGTGCCCAGCTCCGGTGGCTGAACCTAGATCGAGCACGCCGTCCGGCCATCCGTCCGTCGTAGTACAAGCTACAAGCTATGGCTTGCTAGACACGGGACCTCGAGGCAACTTGCGGCCGGCTGGACAGTGAGTGCACCGGCCGCGGGCCTGTCGCTGCGGCCTTGTCACGTAGCGTATTACCAACAACGATGCTTTACTGTTGCTGCGGCAGCTCCTGTAGCGAGAAACCGGCCGCATCTATTGCCTCGTACCACCGGCCACCGGCGCACTGTGCCGCACTGTGCCGTCCTCCCGCGGCGTAGCGCTGACGCTCCTCCTCCTCCTCCTCCTCCTCCGCATGCAGCTCATCATCGTGGGCGGATTGCTAAATCACATCGTAAATTGCACGATATTATGGTAGGGACAGATCATGCTATGCGTACGTGTCCATGCATGTGTCCTGCTCACATCACGTGTAGATCGAGTAGTACGTACGTACATACGTGTGTGCTGCGTTGCTGTGGTGTGCGGCGAGGACCGTTTAGTTTCGTATGCGTCCGGCCGGTCTTCTTCTCCGGGACGGAGGAGGGACACGTCGCGAGGGCCGTTAGGCGGGGCAGTTATTGCACGCCGCGCGCGCGCAGCTAGCGTCCAAAAAGACCCGAGGAGCGGTCCCGACAGCGTGCAGCTACCGCGCCGGACGCTCCAATAATTTCCTCTTCCTCTCGTAGGGTACGTATGGTGGGTGCTGCGCTGCGGCGCCGCTACGCGCCATGTACGCCTCTCGCGTCCCATAAATGGCATCGTCTCCTTGCAACGAGCTTGCAGTTTGCGGCCCAGAGGATGCACGGCCGGTAGGAGTAACTAGCCAACTACTAGGTCGTTTGTTTGATCACTGTCTCGTCCATCCGTATCAACCATAAATGAGAATTAAGAGGACCGCCTATGCATTAGTACTCCCTCTGTTTTTATTTAGACTGGTCACAATGGGCAGGAACATAAGCTAGTACTCCATAGTGGGTAAGAACATGTATGTAGTGTCATGCAACGATGTATTTATTAGGTCATAGACTCATTGTTTCTTGAAGTGTGTGATGTTCCGTAACTTAGGGTCTATTTAGTTCCAAATAAGTCACCAACTTATAAGTCGAAAAGTGAAAAAGTGACTTATTTTGCCAAACGTACCCGACTTATAAGTCACCCCAACTTATAAGTCATAAGTTGCTCCACCCCAACTTTAAACTTATAAGTCACCCTCTTTTGCGTGGGTCCCACCATCTTTACATAAAAAAACAAGGTGAGAAGTTGTGGTCAGGTGACTTATAAGTCAGGTGACAACCAAACGGGCGTGACTTATAAGTCACTGGTTTTAAGTCACCTGACTTATAAGTCAGGTGACTTATTGGAACCAAACAGACCCTTAGGCTACTATCAATGCAAAGGTGCTTACATGAGGTGCTAAGTGTATTAAATATCTTAGCAACTAGTCTTCCCAATGCATAGTTGCTTAGCTTTTGTAGCTAAGCTCCTCTCATTGAATTGTTTAATAATTAAACTCCTACGTCTATTGGTTGGTAGTTATTTTGCATAGGTCCACGTGCTTAGCAGTACTGTTTCCTCTTGGGGTCACCATAATGTTCTCTCTCCTCTTTAATTTCTTTGCCACATCACATTTCTGCCTATGTGGCATCCTTAGCACCTGTACACCATGGAGCATTGGGAGGGGCCTTAGCTAGTTACTACAAGCAGCTCTCTCTTCATTAAATATGTGCCACATAAGCAAAGTTGCATTGAAGTGTGTGATGTTACTCCTAAGTTCCTGCCCATTGTGACCAGCCTTACTCTTTATATTAGCTTTGGTCGAAGTCAAGCTTTGTAAACTTTGACATATACAATAACAATTCAAAAACATGAGATTTATTATTGAATACACTTTCCCATCATATAGATTTACTATTGTAAATGTTCATATTTTTTTCTATAAACTTGGTCAAACTTTATAAAGTTTGACTTCAGTCATATCTAATATGCAGGGTAAACAAAAACGGAGGGAGTACTAGGTAACTACAAAATGTTCCAGTTCTACTAGTCAATTGAAAAAAAAATAGGGAAGGCTCCATGACGTTGGATCCAAAACAGGCGGCCCGATCGTCATACTTCCTCGGAGGATGCCCCATTTATCTTCCTGCTGATGTCCACGCGCACCCGCCTCTGCCACCCGCGACATGTGGCGCTGGCACCTCTACTGCTCCTCGACATCTCGTCCTGCTCAAGTTGCCCAACCCGTGTTCTCAAGCACCAACAACTATCCACCCCCTTCCACCTAAACAACTAGGCCTTCGACTTGCACTCGCCATGGAGGACCCAGAAACCTTCTTGCACTCGAGGTTGAGCTTTTCTCCCTACATAAATCTATTGAGGCTTCCAAAATTTCCAGTTGCCTAAGGATTAGCATATATGGAACTTAAAATGGGCCATATAGTAATGCGAGTCTGAAATGAGTTTAAATGACTAGTTTGTCTTAATTCGACAACATATGGACACCATTCATCAACTCTTGTCATGATTCTTAAGTAAGAGTGCAATTCTTAGCGAATGATCAACTCTCTCTCTCTCTCTCTCTCTCTCTCTCTCTCTCCCTCTCTCTCTCTCTCCCTCTCTCTCTCTCTCTCCTCCTTGTTTCTCTACCACATGATCTATTATCAGACGTGGTAGAATTGATAGTCGACCGAAATATCACATCCCACAAACATAGCATCGCTGTCTTTTTTCTAGTGCAAGTGCCTTGTAATATTACACATTAAATCTGTTTTTCTAACATAATGCATAGTCAAATTATGTACTTGTGAGCGCGTGGAACATGTGGTTAGCAAAATCAGTGTTCACAAATTAGATATTACCACCGTCCCAAAAGACTTGTCTTAAATTTATCTATATTTGATGTATCTAACCGTAAAATTTGTCTAGATACATCCATATCCAGGACAAATGCAAGATAAGTTTTTTAAGACGGAGAGTACCTGTATGAAAACTCATGAAAAAGTTAGTACTACATTCCAATAATAACCGTGGACAATAGAAAAATAGTTTCCTGAAACAGTACTCCCTCCGTTCTTATTTACTCCTCGTATTAGGTTTGGTCAAAGTCAAGCTTTATAAATTTTAACAAAGTTTATAGACAAAAATATTAACATATACAATAACAAATCAATGCCAGTAGATTTATTATTGAATGTACTTCCACTTCACATAGATTTGCTATGAAAAATATATATATTCTTTTCTATAAACTGGGTCAAATTCTAATAAGTTTGACTTCACTCAACTATAATATGCGGAGTAAGTAAAAGCGGAGGGAGTACAAAATCGTTTTGATCACCTAACATTTCTGCCGAGGGTTTTAAGTTGAATTACGGTGGCAGCACGGTTTTCTTTTTAACGTGGGAAGCATGTGCGTGTTAATTTGTTAAATCTGCGCCATGGCAAGCATATGCCGGACGGCGGGAGAATATTTTAGGCTCCGATCCCTGCACGCAGAGAACACCCGGGGAGCCGCGCTGCACGCCGATCATTCGTCGCCGCTCACACACCCGATTCCACTTTATCTCCACGGAGCAAAAGGACGGAATGCTCGTTTAGTTTACGTAACCGGCGCGTGCTCGATCTGACGACGGCGACGGGGAATCTCACTCGGACAATCGTCTTTTCCCCGCCGCAGGAGCAGCCGCGGATGCTTCCTCCGCGCCGTAAACCAGCGGCGTTTCCGGGCCCCCTTTTCGCCAGTTTAACGTGCAAACCTGGCCCAAAGCGTGCACGAGACATGACAGCGGGGCCCTGGCACCACCGCACACGACATCGACACGACACAAGAGCTGAGCTAGGATGGAAGTATCGGGCCGGGATCGGGCTGCTCGCTCGCAAGCAGCAAAAGCTGTGGTGTCTCGTTAGCTCTCGCATCGCAGGGACCAGCTGCCCCGCTGCATCAACTGATCGAAAAGCTCTCGGCGTCACGTCGGGTCCCCGGCGTAGGCCCATCCACGTCGCCGGCCGGCCTCCACCGGTTCCTTCGGGCATGTATGACAGCCGTAGCAGCCGCTAGCTCAAGTCTTAGCCTCATTTGGTTTAGAGGAATCTTGTAGGAATTTCATAGGCTGGTATTGTTTGAATCTATAGTTAGAGTTAGTTTAGGTTAGTTTCGACCCAACTAACCCAAAAGTATCCAAACAGGAGGGTTAGTTTGGGTTAGATGCATCTAACTCATTTAAAAAAATCTAACCCATCAAAGAGATGCTTATTTGGCTTAGTTTTTCTCGAAAGCACTAAAAATACATTTTTTTTCTCTGGCTCTCCCTGCAGCAGATCCCTCCCCACTTCCTTGAAGCTTCTCGTCCTCTTCCTCCCTCCCTCCCTCAAGCACCGCCCGTGAAGGCGCCTCGCCGTATCTGCGTTCCCGTCCGCCGCCGGTAAGCAGCCCCGTCCTATCCTCCCGTTCCAACCCCCTCGTCTCCCGCTCCGCTCACTTGATGGCGATCCTTAGCTCCTTGCGCGGCCCGTCCCCGTCGGCCTCGGCCAGCGCGGCTCCTTGCGCAGGGACGGTGGATTCGGCCGGCGGGCTGCGCGAGAGGCCAGCACGGCTCCTTTGCCATGGCGTCCCCGTCTGCCTCGGCCTGTGTAGCTCTTAGCCAGGGCTCGCTCCGCCAAATCCGGCAGGAAATAGGGTCCAAAGTAGTTGAATGATTGAGAAAGAGCATTTATTTGTCACTCTAACTCTGTCATCCAAACACCCCTTTGGTTAGAGTTAGTTCAAGGTTGATTCAGGGTTAGAATCTAACTCTAACCTCTAACTCAGTTAGAGTATCCAAACAGGACCGATAAGATTTCTATAGAAAAAATTCCTTTAGAGCCCTTTGGTTTGTAGGAATGGAATCCTATTCCTATGGAGGAATTCTTCCTATCCTCCACATTTCATAGGAAAATAAATATTAGCCTAGACTCAATGAAAAAAATCCTATGATGTGAATCAAAGGGCATCTCCTTTCCTATTCCTACTCATAGGATTTGAGATACATGTCATCTCATTTCCTATAACTTCCCTATTCCTACGATTTTCCTACCCTATGAACCAAAGGAGGCCTTACTCATATGAGGCTGTTTTAGCAAATGTAGCCACTAAATCAACGTCTATAATTTGTTTGGTTGCCCGTATTTAGTTCTTACGCGTTAAGGGATAGCTTAGTACATGGTGTTTGGTTGCCTGCATTGTCTGAACTCAACATACGCACGTTGTTTGGTTGCACGCAACGTCTGTTGTCTGATAACCTCTCCGGCGCGGTGGGGAGTTTACCAGCACACAACGGCGTCAGTAAGATCACACACAACCGAACATAGTAGTAAACAGTTATAAATATTGTGCCACACATAAGCAGACCAGTTCAAACATAGTACTAAGCAGTTCGATATTAAACTAAAGCAACTGGAGCATACGATGGGCTGTCCTAGGCGTTCATGGCAAAGGCGTTTTCATGCCTCCCGCACCTGGTCACCACTTCAATACCATCGTCATTGAAGGCGATGACCTTCAGCATGTCGGGAGTCAACAACTTGATGGTCACCATGAAGCCTATCTTGATCTGATGGACGGCAATGAAGGTGGCCCAACCTGATTGAGGGTGACCCTGCCGTTCAACAGCAGGACAGTGACCCTCCAGGAGAAGCCGATGTCCGTCTTTCTGCTTGAACTCCTACGGCACAGACGGGAACTGCTTCATGAAGTCCAGCGGCATAGGTATGGCCACGAGCTGGGGGACCGTGATCACCTTGCAGAAGGTTGTTGGCCCTCCCACCTCATGGTAGTGATCGTAATTCCACCACTTGCCGCTGGGGGGCTCCTCAAGCACGTCATCGTCCGTGCCAGGGCTCTGAACGGGCATCACCTCTGAGGGCGGCACCATATCCTTGCCTTTTTCATGCTCCTTTGATGCCACCACCTCCTTTCTCTTGTTCTACGTGTCGATCTGCATTTTGAAGAGGTTCAAAGGTTGTGTCACGATCTGTATTATGAGCCTTGCAACATCACCATTAAAAGCTTTGCTCGTGTGCCCCTTTAATTACCCACCGTGACGGTCACCGCTTACCCACCACCTCTCTGTCTCTCACTCTTCCTCCAACCCAACGGCATGAACTCCAACAAGTCAAACTTCAGCAGCGTGGAAGATCTGCACAAAGAGTCAGACGCTGTGGTGAAGAAGGCGACGCGGGAGGAGTAGAAGACACTGATTCCTGACCCAGCAAAGGGCGCTATGTCAGTCGACATACTTCGGTAGGCCATGAATCAGGCTGACTCTGGCGACGCTGGACAGAGGGCAAAGTGGGCCAAGTACAGACAATACCGGCGTCCTCATGACCATCGTGTACTTCACCACAAATAGTATGGCTATGGAGGTGGAAGAAGATGCGGTGGTGATGATTGTGAGGGCGCCGAAGCATGCCCATCGAGATGGACTCCGGCGAGGAAGAAGAGAAGGTGGTGCAGGTCCAGGAGAAGACCAAGACCAAGGCCACCCGCTGCTCCAATCGCCTCTAGGGTCCCCGAGGCTAAGATCTGTGCGTACTATGTAAGATGAACCCTAATCCCCGTTCCTATTGTACTCAATCTGGATCGGGAATCTCATATCTACTGGACAATGTTACGATCACTCCTACGGTGTTTACCCCGATTGCCCGTTCACCTAACACAGATCGAATCTAAACTCGAATTGAATGCGAATTTTGAAGTGCTGTTGTGGATGCCGATGAAGGTGGCCGAAAGTCAACTTGTTGTTCTCCGATCTGTTGCACACTGCCGCCGCTGCCGTCGGTCAGAGTGGGGAGAGGGGAGAGGGGAGAGAGAGCGGCGAGGGAAGGTGAGGATAATAACTGCTGGCGCTTCGGGAAGCAACGCGGCTTCTAGAGGGTGGCTCCTCGCGTGCAGCCCCCACCGTCCACGCGGCTCGCACGGGCCTGCCTCATGAGAAACTGCCGATTCGGGCGTGTCTCGCGAGACATGCCTAGAGGTGCTTTAAAGTTCGTGCCATATATGCCCAATACTGTAGGCTGACAATCAATCAGCCCGTTTCTTCCCGCGCAGACCAGTCCTTCACGTTTCGCAGGAGCCCGATGCGGCCGCCATCTAACTTTGGCACAGGCTTTTACAGCGGCGACAATGTGCGTGCATGCATGCGGCGCTCCAAACAGTTGTGTTTCGGCAGCAGCTACGTAGGAGTATCTTCCTTGGTTGGCATGCATGTTTATTGCTTGGCTGCTTGCTTTGCTTTAGCGTGTCAAAATACCCCGAGCCCGCCCGACTGTATTTTGCTCTTTTGGTCGATCGGCCGGGGGCGGGCCGGGACCGGGACGCTTTCTTTCGTCCGTTCGCGTCCAAAGTAGCGGCGCCGTTCGTTCAATCATGCGAGCCGGGGACGGTCGGGCAGCGCGGCGGGCACATGCAGCGCCGTCCGTCGCCTTTGCGGCCACATTTTACACGCTCGTTCACACTGTCGTAGTACTACAGTAGTATACGTAATCCATGCAACCAGCCGGGCGGGGCGTCCACTTGTTTGGTTTCGCCGTTTCGGTCTCGTGCCTGTCTCGAGAATTCTGCGGAACGGAGGGAGGAGGACCACGCTCTGGTTTTCCAAATGAGACCACCGCGCGCGTTGACACTTCCCTATCACAGCAAGATATCCATGGGGCCGGCCAGCTAAGCTCTCGCAGGTCCAAACGAGGAACTAGTGTAGTAGATCTTCGTCTTTGTCACCGTCCCATACACGGGTCAGCAACAAAAGGCAGATTTTTATTTCTTTTGCTAAAAAACAAACGCCTTCTTAATTTTTTTTCCTTTTCTGGAAGAAACACTGCACAAACACACACGCGTTCACTCAAAATTAATATTTTATACTTTATCCGTCCAAAATTTTGTTCTTAGATTTGTCTAGACACGGATGTATCTAGTCGCGTTTTAGTGTTAGATACATCTGTACCCACACAAATCTAAGACAAGAATTTTGGCACGAAGTTAATATATTTTTAGAAACACAAAGCAAACCAGACCTTAACGTACATGCACGCACACTCACTCACTTCAAGGAACACACAAACATCGCCGGAAAGCCTGAGATAAGTGCAGAAAAATGCGAGTACGCGTGCAAAGTTCAGGATTTGAATCTAGTTGGGCTGGTTCCATCAGAAGGAAGGAACCCAACCATCTGGGTTGTTCACTTCACCAAAACAAATATTGTCTTCTATACATACAAAGAAAAATAAAACAATGTTCCATATAATGCATGTTGTCTTACTATGATATGGCATGTTCTTTTTCGCTTCCTTGGAAGCTTCAGCTTCGAGGTCATGCATACTTGAAGCCGAAAAAGAATTAAAAACTTCAGGGCTTCTCTGGACAACATGGCCAACTCGAAATTATAGGTTTTTTCTTTGGGTGCGAATCAACACTTGTATTATAGTATCACTCAACACATTAACAGTTACTCCCTCTGTAAACTAATATAAGAGTGTTTAGATCACTACTTAAGGGAGTACAATGTATGCGGCATAAGTTGTCAACATTCTCGGACCCAGAGCTAAGCCAAGTTGTAGTACAAACCTAGGTTCTACCAAAGTTTGCCATATAATGGAAAAGCCTCATTCAAGCGAACATGAAGTTTCTGCACCTAAGCTCATATGCACCTTCGTGAACAGTAAAACTAAAAAAATAGCAAAAAAAATCTGATTTTTTTAAACAAACATTGACGAATTCTTAACATGCGTGCAAAATTTCAAGAAGAAAGAACATTCCAAAAATGCTGCCGTAAAAAAACAAAATTGATGCTCCGAGAAAGAGACTTTCGGGGGCGTTAATTTTGTATTTCTATGGGAGCATTTTTGGAATGTTGTTTCTTTATGGATTTTTGCACGCATGCTCAGAATTCGTGAAAGTTTGTCTCCAAGAAATTTCTGTTTTTTTTGTTTTTTTTATTTTACTATTCATGAGGGTGCATATGAGCTTGGGTGTAGAAGGGTATTTTCGCATTCAAGCGGCTTTCCGGATCAGTTCCTAACAACATTGCACACTTGTACTTCAATTCATAATTAGAAGAAAAACACCGACCTTCTCAATAGCCCCTAGACCCGACCCGAGTCTCTTCGACGAATGAAGTACAACTAATACATGAAGTGGCACCAGCCTATCTTCTTGTAGCAATGGAGTAATCATTGATGACCCGGTCCGATCGGAGCCTCTTCGACAAATGGAGCCCTCTCCTCCAGTGGCGGAGCTAGATGGATTTTGCTGGAGGGGCCAATGGCAAAATACAAGTGTTTGGAGGGGCCAAAAGCTAAAAAAGTCTTCATCCAAGTCCTCCTATTTTTTTTCCTTCACAAGTTGGTCCAAAGCTTGGGGGGGGCACAGCCACCCCAGCACAACACATAGCTCCGCCGTTGCTCTCCTCATGCAATGAATATTTTACGCCCCTGAAATTATACAACACATGTAGTCAACGTTTTCATATTTCCAAAGCAAGGTCCTTATGAATGAGATGTAATAAACAGCAAAAAAAAGAGATGTAAGAAATGATAAAGGAGTGAGTCCACATTTAATTTCACTATAATAACAAAGAATATTGGTTTCTGTTTAGAAGATTGGTAGAATATTTTTTCAGTACCATGCCAACGCCCAAGAGTTCACATTGTTGTATCTAAAATAAATACATATGGATCTAAAAAAACCGACATCCACAAAACTCCTCCATAATCCATAAAAAACTGTGTATGGAGGGCGGGCTCCATGGAGCCCATTTATCAGAATATGCATATACATGTACACCAAGTATGTGTGAGTTTCTAAACGAATATATTACTTTCAGACCTAGCATAAAAAAGACAAATATATGTATATAAAAGGGGCTCTATTTTGCTTTTGCTGGGCCGAGAATTTTGTTGTGTACTTACAAATCACTAGTACATCTTTAACGAATTTTTACAGATCCAAAGTGAACACACTCAAGTTTTCACAGTTTATTTTAATCTATTTTTCAAAAACTTTTTTAATACTCCATATATAACTCATGCAATGATCGGAATAAACCTTAGCCTCAAACTGAACAACCTTGGTTTCCACTACGGGATTAATTAATGCGTGAATATGGGAGCGGTGGCAGCGCGCAGTGAAAAGAGTCTGTTCTTCTCCGGCCAATCATCAATCACGCCGCTGTGAAGAACAGTTGCTCCTACTGGTGACGCACTGGTGGCCAGCAAACCCAGACCGCCAATGACGCGCTGAACAGAGAGGCTCGAGCAGTGCAGGCGTTAACTCCGGACGCCGTCCCTTCCCCGGCGAGCGGCGCCGTAGCCGCGCCACGTCCGACCAAAATTTGCTGTAGAAGAGGAGAATGGGATCGTTGTCAAGTTGGAATTGGAAACGGAGCGGGTCTGGTTTCGTCACGCCATGCAGGCACGGACCGGATCCTGTGAGCACGCGAGGCGAGCATGTGCCGGCCGGCGTACCTGCCTGCCAACCGACGTCGTTCGTTAGCCATCGGAGCAGATGCTGCTAGTGCTAGTACGTGATACGTGCTCCGGCAATTAACGCGGCTGCCTGGCCGCAGCAGGCGCGGCAGAAGGGGGCAGGGGAAGCGAAGAAGCTGGTCAGTGCGTGGGAAGCCGGGAGAAAAGAAGAAGACAGAGAAGCGGCCGGCCGGCCGGCCAAAGATGGATGGATAGATAGCGAGTGATCATCGTCGATCCAGAAGCGAAGAAGATCTCCGTCCCTCCGTCCCACAGGAATTTTCAGACTTGAAAATCCCTGTGCCCCCCTCCATCACCCGCAAAAGCCAACCTTGGCTTCAATAGACATTGCAAAAGTACCAGAAAATTACCAAGGAAAACAAAATAAAGGTGCCATGAAAAGGCAGGGGGGAAGAGAGAGAGCGGAGATGGGCTAGCAGCAGCAGCGGCTAGATTGATGGGCCCTGTCAGGCAGGTACTATATAGGCAGCTAGAGCTAGAGGCAGTAGATGTAGAGTGGTAGAGTGAGCTCGGTGCTTGGAGGAGTTGGAGATAGCGAGGGCGAGAGGGAGAGGGAGAGGGAGGGGTCGTGGCCGGCCGGCGCGCGCTACTAGTAATTGGGGCGATAGAGACGCCGCAGCCTAGCTAGTGCACTCGCTATCCATCCGTCCGTCCGTCCGTCCGTCTGCGACTCTCTTTCGAGGAGGAGAAGAGAAGAGAAGAAGCTCCCACCACAGCCTCAGCAGCCTCAGCCTCCGCTGCTGCTGCGTCAGAGAGAGAGAGAGAGAGAGAGAGAGAGAGAGAGAGAGAGAGAGAGAGAGAGAGAGTCGTAGCATCAGCGCTAGTGGAGGATTTTTATTCCCCCGGATCGGCGGCGTGGGATCCGCTCAGCAGCCACTACGGGTAGCAGCAGCAGTAGCTTCTAGGCGGCGGGCGGCGGATTCGGAGGGGCGGCGGTATCTTTAATCCCGATCCCCGCCGCGGAATTCGCTGGGCATAAGTGTGGCTTCGGGCCGGCGCTTCCCGTCCGACACCGGCGCCTTCGCGGACTGGGTCGCCTCCTCCGCCGCCGCCGCGGGGGGCGGCAGGGGGGACGACCTCTCGCTCGGCTTCAATGCCGGCGCCGCGGCCGCGGCCGCCTCCGGCGCCGCGCTGGGGGCCGGGCTCTGGGGCCCGGCGTCGGCGTCCTCGGCCTCGTCCCCCGCCTCGCGCCAGGCGGCGGTGAACTACGGCATGGCGGCCGGCGACGTGGGGATGGTGGTGGTCGCCCCTGCGGCCTCGTTCCACCACACGCACCACCATCACCACCACCACGACGCGGCCGCCGCCGCCGCCGCCTCCGACGCCATCTTCCCGCTGCTCTCCGCCGGCCCCTGCGTGCTGGACCCCGAGGCGGCCAAGGCGGCCGCCGCCAGCGGCGGCATCCAGTTCTGGCAGTCCGCGCAGCATCATCAGCAGCAGCACTCGCCGTCGGCGGCGGGCGGCGGTGGCGGCGGCAACCCTAACCCTAGCCTCGGCGCCTTCTATCTCAAGAAGCCCGTCCCGATGCTCGACCCCGGCGGCGACGGCTCCTCCGGGTCGGGCACCACCACCTGCCAGGACTGCGGCAACCAGGCCAAGAAGGACTGCACCCACAGCCGGTGCCGCACCTGCTGCAAGAGCCGCGGCTTCGACTGCTCCACCCACGTCAAGAGCACCTGGGTCCCCGCCGCCCGCCGCCGCGAGCGCCAGCACCTCGGCGGCTCCTCCTCGTCCCCCGCCACCGCCGCCGGATCGAAGAAGCCTCGCCTCCTCTCCTCCCAGCAGCCCACCACATCGCACACCTCCACCTCCAACGCCACCACGCCGCGCAGCTACGACACCACCTCCAGCCATCAAGGTATGTATTCTAACCACGCCGCCCACCACGGCCACGCGTGGTGTAATTCGGGACAGTTCGCTCAGCATCTACTCTGTGTGTGTGCTGCAGACGCGTCGTTCAGGGGGAACCTGCCGCGGCAGGTGCGGGCGCCGGCGGTGTTCAGGTGCGTGCGCGTGACGTCCGTCGACGACGGCGAGGACGAGTACGCGTACCAGGCCACGGTGACCATCAACGGCCACGTCTTCAAGGGCTTCCTCTACGACCAGGGCGTCGACGACGGCCGCGCCAGCAATGACATCGACTCGAGCACCGGCGGCGCCGTGCCCAACATGTCCGAGCTCCACCTCGGCGGCGGCGGCGGCAATGCCGTGAGGGGAGGCGGGGGGTCCTCCTCGATGGCGCCCTCCGACATGTACGGCGGCGGCGGCGCCGGAGGAGCAGGCGGAGGGGGAGGAGGCCAGCAGCACATACTTGGCGGCGGGTCCAGCTATGGCAACACCATGAACTGAGCCGAGCTGCTAGAAGAGTAAGGTCACATAGTAGATCATTACTACAGTACCATTCTTTCCTTTCTTCTCTTCATTGCTAGTAAGTAGTACAAACCTGTCAACCCTCTCATGGCCGGGGTGCAATGCAATGCATGGTGTTCGCCATTGATTTGTTCATGCTGTATGACATCAAGTGTTAATCGTTCTTAGCCTAGTCCACTCCAGTCCTCCTAGTAGCACCAGTTGCTTAGTTTTCTAGCAGTACTAATGTACTCTTAGAGAAGAATAATTGTCAATTATTAATGTTAAACAAGATAATGAAGATCAAATCAACACTAGTACTTTGCACAATGAATTGATCAGGTTATTGCCTGCTGGTTATGTCCAATTGGTTTCTTCTTGTCTCATGCCTTGCTTATGTTCCCAATGCCTGCCTTTCCATATATGGGGATGTGTTCAGGGGTGCAAACCATGTAGGCCGTGGGTGCCATTTCGAGCAGGCTGGGATCCAGAGGCGTGCACTGTTCAGGCTTCTCTCCTGCTGATAGATAGATTATGATGATAGGCTGAGCAGAAAAGTTTGACTCTTGCAACACTCACTTGCTTGGCTTTCACTCCTTTGCGTGGCCGATTTGGCATCCAATGCTTGCCATGCCTATCTTGTTTATCTCACTCACTCATCGGAGCACCCCTTTTCCCTGTTTGTTTTCCCCATCTTTTTCTACGGGTAGGTAGGATTGAAGGAATGGGAGGCATATGGATGCATTCTTGGCATTGGCTTTGTGCTTTGTAGATGGAGCATCTTCTAATTGCATTGGAACTTGTGTCCTAGAGAGAGGCCAGTGTGTAATGCTGCATGTGATGAGGGAATTCTTGTGCTTATTATACACCATCTTATCTAACACTCATACTACTCCCTCCGTTCCTAAATATAAGTCTTTGGAGAGATTTCACTATGGACCACGTACGGAGCAAAATGAGTGAATCTGCATACAAAATGCATCTATATACATCCGTATGTGGTCCATAGTGAAATACCTACAAAGACTTATATTTAGGAACGGAGGGAGTACATGTTAAACTATGTTACTAGCATCTTCATCTTTTGATAATTGGCATGCATGTTGATGCTGTAGAAGAGGCTAGAGGAGATGCATGAGGAGGAGAGGAGGCAGGATCATGGTTGCTTCCTGTGCTGTGCTCCATCCTCCTATCCTAGCAGCCATGGTTTTTTGTGCTAGCCCCCATATTGATTCCCCGTGCCGGATTGACAAGATGTAAAAGGAAAGGAAAGAAAGGCGTGTGAAAAGCAAACCCATGCATTCCTGATTTGACACGGCTCACTGCCTGGGTGCAGCCTTCTTTCTCCTTTGCTTGTTGGGTGAAAATCTTGGTCGGCTACACTATAGCCTGCTTGCTTAAGCTGCTGTTGCAAGTTACCCAGCCGCATCATGCACATGGGCAGGCCATTCATGCATGGCTCATCAGCCATGATGAAGTATATGTTAATTTTTTTGGGATTGGCGTTAGTCGCTGGGCTATCTTTTCATCATCAAAGCTGCTATTATCTCATGTGCCCGATCATGGCGTCCGTCCATGTCGCCATGTCGACTGTTGCCATCCTTTGGGGAGCACGGTTACTGTTCAGCTATCTTCTTTATTTCATCAGCTTGTAGATGGTAGACTTTGGGGGCTTCGTAGGCCTTGACTCTCTCCTTGAATCGCGCTGCTGCTTGACTAATCGAACACCTGCTGCTGCTACTGTTGGACAAGGTTTCCTTCCTTTCTTCCTGATGTTTCTGTTTCCATTTAACTAGTCATACTAGATAAGGGGCTGTTATTTAGTCGCCCTTGGACTTAATTTGTTCTATATGAAAGAATTTAACACCAGAATTTTGTCATTGCACCTGGGCATATAATTGTGTTGTGTTCAGAGACGTGTGTCACTTGACAAACTGGGTCAACAGTGACAGACTGTTGAGGCATATAATTTGCACAATAAATTGGCTTGATATGTGGATATTTATTTATATCCGTGAAGGCACGATCATCACATGTTTGTTTATCAATGCTACTAACTTCTGTCACGTCCCTTTTCTTTGGACAAAAATTTCAACGGATCTAGTAATGTGGACATGTGCTGCTTGTATTCTTGTGACGATGGTGATCTAATTGACTAGCCCAACTCTCATGTGGTGACATTTGTTAATCCCCAGCTAGTGTGCCTGAAAAACTATTGTTTGTCCTGTTAAGTTTATGGCATCAACTCGGTATTGTGATTAATGACTTGCCAAGAAACAAATGATTGTTCACCGATTACTGATACTAGATGAAAAGGATTTATCGGTTGAAGCAACTTTTGTACTCACTGATTAAAATATTGGGATTGCTAGCTTGCTATGTAAGCCATGCACTTGGGAAGCCTAGGTGTGATTAGGATTTTGATTGCCTATAGCTTTTATGCTATGTTTGTTTATAACCTGGGTGTGACCTAATATATTGTAAATCTGCTAACTTGTCATTTAATTTATGTCCAACTCAAGTAGGGTTTTGTTCATAAGTGGTATTTCTTTTGTGTGTGTGTGTGAACATTCACCCTGTCATTTTTTCTTATCATAATCATATTTACCATGGTGGTCGACAATACATTTCTACTGTCTTTGTTCCCTTTTGAAGTTCATCGATTCAAATTTGCAAGAGATATCTGATGTGGAAGGTAGATATATTGATATCATTTCTGTGTTAGTATACTAGCTATGGTTTGTTTTATTGACGTTATTGACCACATCTCTTACAAATTTTCCTTGAGATGGTACAGAAATGTGGATCTGAACATGTGACATTTGCTCATTATTGTGTTGCAAGGGACACTGATGATTAGGTTTCCATACAGCGCAGGTATATTTACGTTCTTTACATTTTGCGACGCTGATATCTGTAGTCCCAAAACGTTTATATAGCCAATTGTTGCTACTTCTGAGAAATTTTGTTTTTTGATGGGTTGTATCCATAACTACGTATTGACACCTTATATTTGCATGGTTCTTTCTATATAAGATAATGGCTATGTCATTTTATGGCATATACTCCTCTGTAGTTCGTTAGTATCTTTGCCATTTCCACATTCTTCAATGCTGTATATTTTCTTGACACACACATGATGTTTGTGCTAGAAATTGAGCCCCTTGTCTTGTTTGGAATATGCCGGAGTTGCTTTCGAACGCGCCGAACGCACTGCTTTGTAAATAGTACTCCTGCTTGAGATGCACTAGATGTACATTTTAATCCGAACATTCTGATGCTTGGAGTACGCAGTTGGACTGATTATGCTGACGCATAAAGTAAAGCGCAATCACTCCCTGAATTCATGCGATTCTGGGTACAGGTAGTGTGTTTGTGACATGATCTAGCAATGATTCCGGAGGCCACTCGCGCGGTGCCGTAACTGTTGTGTTGGTTAAAGATCCACCATATATGCTTCCTGAAATGATGGGCAGTCCGGCCAGGCCGAGTGCCTGGGTTTTTAAGGAACCAGCCGAATAATCCTGGTACAAATCCACGCTCTGTCTTTTCTTCTTTTGCCCCCGTTGTGCTGCTCTTGTTGTTCGTGCCGTGGCTTTGCTGCACGCTGCGAATAGCCCGGCCCTGTCTGGTACGAACGGCGGAGCCAAAAAGCTGTCCTGATGATCATCACAATGAGATAGAAATTGCCCTTTAAATGAGGGGTGTCGTGTTAGGCCATGCCTATTGTCTCCAGTGCTAGGGAACGGATGACCATCATCAATCTATAAGCCTTGCACTATGGATCTTAACCTACTTGTGACGCAGTGTCCTATGGAGAGATCACGATTGTGGCTCTCAATCTCTAGTGAGCCAAGCTACAGGCTACTTTTGGGGCTCATTTAGTCCCTAAACTACCGGACGCGGATTTGGTGAACATGGGTGCGCGCACACTTTTTATGAATAGTAAATTCAAAAAAATGCTAGGAAAAATAAAAAAAATCTGAATTTATTTTTTTAATATACATAGTCAACCGGTATACTCGCATATGTATTTTTATAAAGAAATCACATCCGTAGTAATCTTGGCAAAAATGACAAAATCGAAGCTAATCAAAGCTATATTAAAAACACTGTTTAATAAATAGTATGGTCGCATTTGTATTTTCTTCATTAAGAATACTATGGGTGTCAATACATCATGAAACTTCACACGTGAGTAGAATGATCGACTAAGGTTCATAGTGTGAAATTTCAGAAAATTTTATTTTTTTCTAGTATTTTTTTATGAATTTACTATTCACGTGGGTGCGCGCGCACCCATGTTCACCTTTGTATTTTCGTAAACTATCATAAGATTAACTTTCATAAGAGCGAACATTCTTGTTTTGCGCAAGCCACATATTATGTGAACTTGGACATACCACTTTTGGGTTTGAGTTGGGGACTTCCGTTTTTGATACGCCGTGGAGGTACAAGAAACGATGACCTATCATCAGATTCATTTTCATGGATTGAGCACTAAGTTCTATCCCCATAGTGACAATCCTAGGCCCCTGTGGTGAATGAGGTTAGGGTTCTGGCTAGTTCGGCGGCAATCCACATGTTGAAATATTGGTTCAACTTTCCCATCCGCACATCTTTCTAGGTCCAATCCATCTTGGTCTTTAGCTTAGTTTTGTGTTAAGTTGAAACTGAAACCTACCTACACAATGTTTCTTCTGCATTATTGTTTGAGAGCCTGACAACCCTCTCATTAAGCTTCTCGACCCCTTTCCCAATCCCACACATCCACCATCCAAACCCTTCGCATTAGGCTGGCATGCGATGATAGTACACTGTTGCCAAGCTAGAAGGAGTTTGGCGGCAGAAGACTAGAGGAGATGTGGGTGCCATGGGAGGTGGTGAACTGAGTTGGCAAGGTCGGGGGTTCTACTCGAAGAAGATGGACGGAGTAAAGAAGAAACTGCAAGGGGGTCAGGGTTGAGCTCTTCACTTACCCAAAAAAATGAAAAAGAGTGGATTAGCTTCTCAATCCCATAAAAGGGATGGAGGGCAAGAACTTTAATGATGGCCCATGGATGTTATAGAGCAAGAATTAAAGGCGGTCTTTTACAAGCTATTGATGAGAGGCACAACCATTCTCATAGATGATGAGGAAAACGAGACAAGTGATGATGAGGAAGTACTAGTGAGGTTGAGGAGCAGTAAGGAAGTGAGAAGGAATGTTTAGTTTACTTTACTTACGAACATCCGCCACGCTTTTGCTATGCCTACCCATGGCATCATGACCACAATACACATGACATATAGATCGACTAAAAGGATGGGGGAACTCGATCCATTGGTTAAGTCTAAATAAGTGCATCTTCATCCCCTAGGTGGATTTTGGTGATCAATGACATCATAGCTCAAGGACTAATGGACATTCAAGTTTCTTTTTGTTATGTCCAAGAAGAAGCAACTAGGAAGATGGTTGGTGATCCCTATATATATCAACATGGACAAGTGTTGGCCAAATTAAGGACTTAATTATATATATTTTTGATCCAAGACCACATTGAGTTCATATGTATGCCAATACTATGAAAGGAGGATCTAGGATGTGGTGGAAAGCTTCTTGCTCGTATGTGCTTTGAGTCACAACTTTTAGAACTTGTGTTGAGTTCATAGGGCATTCTACCCTAACATCATGCCAAACCTTTGATATCTCTTCACCTCCTTGATACCACTCCAATCATTACCCTACCTATCCAATCAAGCTCATCCTATGAGAGTTTGAGTGTGGAAGAGTATCTTTTGAAGCAGAAGAGCAAGAGATCCATCAGCAAGTGATGCTTTCTGGTAGTATGATCACTCAAGGTAGTCGGGCTCACAACTCCAGGATTCTGTTGCAACAAGCAAGTTTTCACTTGGTGAGAAACCGATACGTCTCCAATGTATCTATAATTTTTTGTTGTTCCATGCTATTATAGTATCAATCTTGGATGTTTTATATACAATCAAGCAACAATATATCATTTT
Source organism: Aegilops bicornis (assembly GCA_021605145.1). NCBI lineage: Eukaryota > Viridiplantae > Streptophyta > Magnoliopsida > Poales > Poaceae > Aegilops > Aegilops bicornis. The sequence continues at coordinate 830,740,842 of CM038671.1, read as the reverse complement.
TTGGGACTAACCTATTCACTTAGTGCCCAGTGCCAGTTGCTGTTTTTTTGGCTTGTTTTTGGTTTTGTAGAATATTAGTACCAAATGAAGTTCAAATGCCACGAAACTTTTTGGTGATTTTTTCTGGATATAAGAGACCCTTGAAGCTTCGGGAGGGGACGAGAAGATGGAGTAGTGGCCCACGAGGCACCAGGGCGTGCCCCAGGCCCACGTGGCTCCGTTTGACCTAACTCATGAAACCAACAAAGGAGTCCACGAAATACTTTTTCCGCGGCCATAAGTTCCTGTTCCCGAGAGATCCCATCCGGGGGCCTTTTTCGGCACTCTACCGGAGGGAGATTCGATCACAAAGGGGCTCTACATCATCCTTGCTGCCCTTCCGATGATGCGTGAGTAGCTAACATAGACCTATATATGGGTCCATAGTTAGTAGCTAGATGGCTCCTTCTCTCTTGATGTTCTTCAATACAATGTTCTCCTTGATGTTCTTCGAGTTCTATTCGATGTAATCACTTTTTGCGGTGTGTTTGTTCAGATCTGATGAATTGTGAGTTTATGATCAGATCTCCATGAATATTATTTGAGTTTTCTCCAAACTCTTTTATGCATGATTAATATAGCTTCTTATTTATTCTCCGATCTATTGGTTTGGTTTGGCCAACTAGATTGATTTATCTTGCCATGGGAAGACGTTCTTTGTAATGGGTTCGATCTTACGGTGATCAATCCCAGTGACAGAAGGGGACATGACACGTACGTATCGTTGCTATTAAGGGTAAAAATATGAAGTTTATTCATGCGTGAGTTTATCTTGTCTACATCATGTCATCTTGCTTAAGGCATTACTCCGTTCATTATGAACTTAATACTCTAGATGCATGCCGGATAGCGGTCGATGTGTGGAGTAATAGTAGTAGTTGCAGAATCGTTTCGGTCTATTTGTCTCGGACGTGATGCCTAGGTATGATCATTGCCTTGTATATCATCATAATTATTTGCTTTTCTATCAATTGCCCAACATTAATTTGTTTACCCACCATATGCTATTTTCTCGAGAGAAGCCTCTAGTGAAAACTATGGCCCCCCGGGTCTATCTTTTATCATATATTAAAACCAAAAATACCTTGCTGCGTTTTTACTTTATTTACTTTATTTACTTTATTTTATATTTTAGTTCGATCTATCTATCAAACCCCATACAATTTAATCTTGCTCGTAACCGTCAAGGGATTGACAACCCCTTGTTCACATTGGGTTGCAAGGATTTGTTGTTTGTGTCCAGGTGCTGTTTACATAGTGTTGCTTGGTTCTCCTACTGGATTGATAACCTTGCTTCATAACCGAGGGAAATACTTATCTCTACTGCACTGCATCATCATCTCCTATTCGGGGAAATCTCAACGCAGTTCGCAAGTAGCAGGAAGAATTTCCGGCGCCGTTGCGGGGGAGACATCATCAATATCTATCAAGTACCTACACATAAATTTTCATCTCCTTACATTTACTTTATTTCCTTTGCCTCTCATTTTCATATCCCCCATATCTAAAAAGTTTTTACAAAAAAATTTATAAAATATTTTCCGTTTGCCTTTTTCTTGTTTGCTTGTTTGCTTGCTTATTATCTTGTTTGCGTAGTCACGATGTCTCAAGAAAATACAAAATTGTGTGATTTTTCCAATACTATTAATAATGATTTTATTAGTACTCCGATTTATCCTCCCGCCACTAGTGCAGAGTCTTATGATATTAATGCCGCTTTGTTGAATCTTGTTATGAAAGAACAATTTTCTGGTAGTCCTAATAAGGATGTCGCGTCCCATCTAAATACTTTCGTAGAATTGTGTGATATGCAAAAGAAAACGGATGTGGACTACGATGTTGTGAAATTAAAATTATTCTCATTCTCCTTGCGGGATCGTGCAAAATTTTGGTTTTCATTTTTGCCACCAAAATAGTATTGATTCTTGGGATAAGTGAAAAGATGCTTTTATTACTAAGTATTTTCCTCCCACGAAAATTATTTCCCTTAGAAATCAAATTATGAACTTCAAGCAACTTGAACATGAGCATGTTGCCCAATCTTGGGAAATGATGAAATTAATGATAAGAAATTGCCCTACACATGGTTTAAATTTGTGGATGATCATACATTTTTTTATGCGGGATTAAATTTTGTCTCTAGAAATCTTTTAGATTCCGCCATGGGTGGTACTTTTATGGAAATTACATTGGGAGAGACTACTAAATTTCATGATAATATTATGGCAAATTATTCACAATGGCATACTGAAAGAGCTCCTACTAGTAAAAAAGTGAATTCAGTTGAAGAAACTAGCACTTTGAGTGAAAAAGCCGATGCACTTATGAAACCGGATGCTAGTAAAAATGCTCCTATTCATCCTAATAATGTGCCTTTGTTTACCTTGATTAAAGAAAATAATGATCCTATAGATGTGAATTTTGTATCGCGAAATGATTTTAAATCCTAGGTCGTTCCCTGAAAATTCCTCTAATAATTATGCAATTCCTATGGTAATTCTTATTATAATAATAAGATGCCCTCGATAACATCAAATAATGCTCAAAAAGTTTTCAACACTACGATAGAGGAAAAATTGAACAAACTTGATGACATGTCTAGGAGCATTGATAGAATTATTCATGATGTGGAAACTCTTAAGGGTAAAATTCTGCCACCCAAGATTGATACTAATGAGTCAGTTAAATCTTTATATCTCTCCATGGATGAGAGCAAGAAAAGAACCGCTATGCTAAGAGCTAAACGAGAATTTTTAGAGAAAGTGTTTCCGCCCGATATTTTTCGTAGTAATGATGAAGATGTTAAAATGATTGGTGTTTCTTCTATTGAATCCTTGTTTAGTAGTGTTAAAATTGATGAAAAGGGGACTAAAGAAGAGTCAACTTTAGCTAGAAGGCCTCCCCATAATATGGAGGGTGAAAGCCTTGATGAATTTTTTTTATAAAAGTGGGTTTGGAGAGGTAATAACTTTAACTAGTGATGTGCCCACTCTCTTGAATTACAAAGACTTCAATTATGATAGTTTCTCTTTGATTGAATGCATTTATTTGTTACAATCCATGTAAAATTCACCCAACGCTTATGAGCAAAACAAGGCTTTTACTAAACATATTGTAGAAGCGATGATGAAAGCCTTAAAAGAAAAGTTGGAACTAGAGATTTCAATTCCTAGAAAATTATATGATGAGTGGGAACCTACCATTAAAATTAAGATTAAAAATTATGAGTGCAATGCTCTATGGAATATAGGAACGAGGATTACTTGGTATAGTGATCAAGAGTTGCTTCAAATGGATACCGACAAGTCTCGCCTCTGGTTTTGTTATATCATGAAGCAAAGTGAATTGTGTGCGGGAACGATAAGTTCACTCGATAATAATTCGTGTGGGTGTACGGATCAATATGGATGTCCATGTTCCGCTATTGATCACTGACCGGAATGGTCCTGGGTCATGTCTGCACTTTACTGAACCTATGGGGTCACACACTTAAGGTTCGCCAATTTGTTGAGTACTAGAAGTGTTAGGAGCTTGGGAAAATTCATGGAAAAAGTTTGAGAAATATCTAAAGAGAACCAAACCTAGGTGCGGCTGACCTAGGAGAAGGCAACCCTTCGTCAGAGGCTGCCCACCCCTCCCATGCGCCTATACATAGAGAGGGTCAGCCCCACTCCAAACACATATCTTTCTGTGCGGAGGCTACCCCATCTCTCTCTCATGGAAATAGTTCCACCATCAGGCTGCACCACTTCCACCAATTGTTCTCCGGCACAGTTTTGATTTGGACGGCGAAGCCCTGATAAATTTGTGTTTTCGTAGAGAGATCGTGCTTTTGATCTTTGTTTGAGGGATAATATTCCTACGGTTGGGAGGTTGTAACTCCTAGCTGCGAGAACCTGCACCAAATAATATTTTGCTGCACTCTTGTTGGTAAAGATATGTATCCAATCTCATACGCATCTTCATAGTGATCTTTGGAGTTTGATTCGTATGACGATTTTATTTGGTTTCTACTATGTTTCCCAACAATATAGGCACTACATCCATAAATCAATAAATACCACCTGCATATCCAGGTATTAAGTAATAAAATAGTGTATTTCCTTGGGCAAGATGATACACTGTTGATATACATGATTTTATTAGATACCTCATGAAACCATTTATCCTTAGTGGCAATAAGACAATACAAGCCTTTTTTTCCACTTTCATCGTCATCGTTATGGTTTTGTCACATGTATGTCCTAGTGTAAGGACTTAGTCGTGAAGCCACCGCGACTGGTTAGCTGAAAGGGGTTAAAGCAGACAAGGGACGCAGAGAGTTTTATACTGGTTCGGTCCCTTGCGGTGAAGGTAAAGGCCTAATCTAGTTGTTGTGGAATTGCTAGGGTTTCGATGACCAGGGAGCGAATCCGCTATGCCTGGCTCTCGAGTTGTTGTTTGTTGTCCCTAAACCGCCGCTGGGTCGTCCCTTTATATACACAGGTTGACGCCCGGCGGTTTACATAATCCTGAGGCCGGCTCATCAACGTGCCCGACTCGGTTTCTACCTTTCTTATCTTACAACACAAGTTACATATGATATGGCGGTTTATGTCTACAGACCATAACCCGCCTCTGGGCCCTGGGCCTTCGTAAAGCGCCATACTCCTTTTCTTCATGGGCTTCAAATATAAATAACTCATTTTGGGGGTAACTCGGCCTCTCCTGGCCGGTTTATACCCAGTAGTAATATCCCCAAAATTAGGCCCCGATTTGAACTGGTTCATGTCAATCTTCAACACTTGGGAAAAATTCTTCCTTCATCACCTTCACATAAATCTTGTAAACCGCCATGACGTCATCTTCCAGGATCATGATAAACCTCCACGACGTCACCTGTTATTAAAGATTGCATATAGCTCACCTTCATTAATGAGCCTCCGACAATCGAGGCGACAACTCTGTCACATATCCAACTTTTGGGCTCCTCGATTTTCGCTTCTGTCACTTATCCCTTTGCCTTTATAAATAGGACCAGGGGGTCCTTTCCATTTTCCCTCGTGCCTCTTTGCTTCTTCTTCCTCCTCGAGCCGACCTAACCCTCACGCGCGGCCGCCATTGTCAAGCTCCGCCCTCGACCTCAACTCCGGCCGCTGCATCAACCTGAACGCACCAGAGAAATGCGGCGCTCCTCCGCTGCTCCATCAGCATCAGTAAGTTTTCCTTTCCCTTGCTCTAGATCTATCATTAGGGTTTCGGTGTTCCTCGAGGCTTGAAACTGTTCTTCCCTGTTCTTCTTCATAGCGTAAATGATGACCTCAGATCTGCCACTTTCTTACACAGTTGTAGTTATAATCCCCTTTTTCATCCTTAGATCATCTGCTTTGTGTAGAAAAAACTCATCTGGATCTGTTAAACTTCTTAAGCACCTGCGCTTTAGGTCGGAATATATTTTGATTTACCAACACGCTGCAGATCTGAAATTACCATGTCAATCTATGAAACTTGTTTTTCCCTCACTTAGGCATCTTAGACCTGAACCTTCTATACCAAAGTAAGCGTTTTAATTTTTTAGAAAAATGATGATCCAGTAGGTACCATTAGTCCCCTGTTAAACCGCCAAGCCGTTTTATCTTTGTACCTTCTGCAATGTCTAACTCCGGTTTAACAATGTGTATATACCTCTGTCTTCTTCTGATCTTCTATCGCTTTATACTTGTCCATTATAAATCTTAAACCGGCAATAACCATGTTTCAGCTTTCCATTGAAATGGCCAAACAAGTTTACGAGTGCAACTGGGTTCCTTCTCGGGTTACTGAAGAACAACTAGATAGATGTGTCACAACCGTCGCTTTAGCAAAGAAAGAAGTCATCCACTGGAGGGCCCCTGGTCCGGAAAATCATCCTGAACCCAATGACAGAGAAGTAGTCGTGTTTGCTGACCATCTGGGTCGAGGCTTTAGCCCTCCCGGTTCAAAAATTTTCCGGGATGTGCTTGCCAGCTTCCAACTCCACCCTCAAGATATTGGACCAAACTATGTGTCCAATATTTGCAATTTCCAAGTATTATGTGAGGTCTATCTTCAAGAGGAGCCCACAGTTGAACTGTTCAGAGACTTTTTCTACTTGAACCGCCGTACTGAGTTTACAGATGGGCCCAATACTGAACTTGGTGGAATGGCAATTCAGAAGAGGAAAGATGTCAGCTTCCCTCACGCCAAGCTTCATAGTCACCCCAAGGACTGGAATCAAACTTGGTTTTATTGCCGAGACACGTCTCCAACTGATGAGAATCCTCCGCCGGTTACCGCCCTCACCGCTTAGCAACACTCATCCATTTCCTCGTAGGCTGATCGCCAATGAACGGTCCAACTTTGCACCACAACTGTCAAAGCTCAGAGCCTTTATGGCAAACGGTTTAACAAGTGTTGACTTTGTTCGCTGCTGGATATCTTGGAGCGTTCTTCCTTTAAGCCGGCGCCCCGGTTTAATGTGTGAGTACACAGGGGATTTAAAAGACCCTCAACGACATATCGACATTCAGCTAACAGAAGCTGAAGTTACTGAGGCTGTCAAGAAAATATTGAATGAACCGGAAGCTGTCTGTAGCCAGACCGGGTTGAGTCCTTTCTGCGTTTCCAATAAACCGCCCACTGTAAGAATCACAACTTTTTTGTTTTAGCTTGCTCCTTTTTAAATACTCTCTCAAAATTTTGTCCATCTTTGATAGGGCGATGATCCGTTCTGGAAGAAGAAACCGCAGGATAAACCAGCCAAGACACCTCGCCCCAAGACCAAGGTTATTAAAAAACCTGCCAAGAAGAGGACCACTGAGTCTTCTGAACCAAATGCTGTTGCTGAGTTGGCTAATCCGAACTCTGAGGTAGAACTTGACTCTCTTGGTTCATTTTTCATACACCTCATTGACAATGACTATTATCAGGACGACCTCATTGGCCCAACCATATCCAGCCCCCAAGTTGCAAACGGCCAAGTGATTGGAATCATCCTCAATTCTTGGGCCGGAACATGAGCTCGGCGTGAAAATTTCTGACAACCGTCGCAGTTTTTCACCAAGTCCTCCGCATCCGCATGAGCCGTCAGCCAATAGAAGCCATGACGAAAGGCTTTAGCCACCAGGGACTTTGAACCGGTGTGATGACCACAATCCCCTTCGTGGATCTCACGCAGAATCTCGCGGCCTTCTTCTGGAGACACGCAACGCTGAAACGCCTCTGTCACACTGCAATGATGTAATTCTTCATTGATAATAGTCATGGACTTGGACCGCCGGATTATCTGCCTGGCCAAAGTTTCATCCTCCGGTAACTCACCCCGGTTCATATATGCCAAATACGGGACCGTCCAATTTGGGATGATATGAAGTGCTGCCACCAATTGAGCCTCCGGATCAGGAACAGCCAGATCCTCCTCTGTGGGGAGTTTAACCGACGGATTATGCAGCACATCCAGAAAGACGTTGGGTGGAACCGGTTTACGCTGGGAACCCAAACGGCTTAAAGCGTCCGCCGCTTCATTCTTCCGCCGTCCACATGATCAACTCCGATAGCCTTTGAAGTGACTCGCACAAAGATCCACCTCTCGACGATATGCTGCCATGAGCGAATCCTTGGAATCCCAAGTACCAGACACTTGTTGAGCCACTAGGTCCGAGTCACCGAAGCACTTAACCCGACTCAAATTCATGTCCTTAGCTATCCGAAGACCATGGAGTAAAGCCTCATATTTAGCTGCATTGTTAGTGCAAGGGAACATTAAACGGAGAACATAACAAAACTTATCACCTCGTGGGAAAGTTAACACGACTCCAGCCCCCGAGCCCTCCAATTGCCTGGACCCATCAAAATGAATAGTCCAATAAGTATGATCCGGCTTCTCTTATGGCGCCTATAATTCTGTCCAGTCATTGATGAAATCCACAAGCGCCTGAGATTTGATCGCCGTCCGGGGCATATATTTTAACCCGTGAGGCCCAAGCTCAATAGCCCACTTGGCAACCCGGCCAGTTGCTTCCCTGTTCTGGATTATATCCCCTAAAGGAGCAGAACTGACCACAATGATGGGATGGCCCTGGAAATATTACTTAAGCTTCCGGCTCGCCATGAAAACTCCGTACACCAGCTTCTGCCAATGTGGGTACCTTTGTTTGGACTCAATAAGTACTTCACTGATATAACAAACCGGCCGTTAACCAGATACTCCTTTCCGGCCTCCTTGCGCTCCACCACAATAGCCACCCTAACAGCCCGGCATTAGCAGCCACATATAACAACAAGGGCTTTTTGTCAACAGGAGCAGCAAGGACCAGCGGCTCGGCCAGCTACCGCTTTAAGTCCTCAAACGCTTCACTGGCGGCGTCACTCCAGACGAAGTCATCCGTCTTCTTCATCATCTGATATAAAGGGATTGCCTTCTCCCCGAGGCGACTAATAAACCGGCTCAAGGCTGCAATCCGGCCTGCCAGGCGTTGAACATCATTGATACACTTCGGTTTAGCCAAAGAAGTTATAGCCTTGATTTTCTCCGGATTAGCTTCAATCCCCCTGTTAGACACCAGAAAGCCCAAGAGTTTGCCTGCTGGTACACCAAAAACACACTTAGTCAGATTAAGCATCATTTTATAAACCCGGAGGTTATCGAAGGTCTCCTTCAAGTCATCTATCAATGTCTCCTCCTTCCTGGATTTCACCACAATATCATCCACATAAGCATGAACATTGCGGCTGATCTGATTATGAAGACAATTCTGCACACAACGCTAATAAGTCGCCTGGGCACTCTAGATCCCAAAAGGCATAGACCCATAGCAAAAGGCTCCAAAGGGAGTTATAAAATCTGTCTTCTCCTGGTCCTTAACTGCCATTTTAATCTGATGGTAACCAGAGTATGCATCCAGAAAGCTCAAACGCTCACAACCCGCCGTAGCATCAATGATCTGATCAATATGAGGTAGAGCAAAAGGATCTGCTGGACAAGCCTTGTTCAAATCTGTGTATTCCACACACATACGCCAAGTGCCATTCTTCTTAAGTACCAGCACCGGATTAGCCAACCACTCAGGATGACATACTTCGACGATAAACCCAGCCGCTAAGAGCCTGGCTACCTCCTTACCAATAGCCTTGCGCCTTTCTTCATTGAAGCGGCCGAGAAACTGCTTGACCGGTTTAAACTTGGGATCAACATTAAGAGTGTGCTCAGCGAGTTCCCTCGGTACACCTGGCATGTCGGAGGGTTTCCATGCAAAGATGTCCCGGTTCTCATGGATGAAATCGATGAGCGCGCATTCCTATTTCAGATCCAAGTTAGCGCTGATGCTAAACTGCTGCGATGAATCGCCAGGAAAAAAATCGACCAGCTTATTCTCATCAGTTGATTTAAACTTCAAGGCCGGATCACGCTCTGTAGTTGGTTTCTTCAAAGAAGTCATATCTATCGGATCAACATTGTCTTTGTAGAACTTTAACTCCTCTGTCGCACAAACGGACTCAGCATATGCCGCATCACCTTCTTCACATTCTAAAGCGATCTTGCGGCTCCCATATACTGTGATGGTCCCATTATGGCCCAGCATCTTGAGCTGTAGATAAACATAACTGGGTCTTGCCATGAACTTGGCATAAGCCGGCCGTCCAAACAGGGCATGATATGGGCTCTTGATCTTTACTACTTCAAAAGTCAATGTTTCTGATATCGAGTCATGCTCATCTCCAAAAGCCACCTCCAGAGCTATCTTACCAACTAGATACGCTGATTTACCCGGTACCACACCATGAAAAATGGTGTTTGACAGTTTAAGATTTTTATCTGTTAACCCCATGCGACGGAAGGTTTCATAATAAAGGATATTGATACTACTCCCTCCATCCATGAGTACCTTGGTGAACTTATATCCTCCAACCTGTGGTGCCACCACCAATGCCAGCTGCCCCGGATTATCAACCCGAGGGGGATGATCCTCTCGACTCCAAACAATGGGCTGTTCAGACCAGCGCAAGTAACGGGGCACCGCCGGTTCAACGGAGTTCACTGCCCTTTTATGAAGCTTATGATAGCGCTTGCACAGGCTTGTGGTGAAGACATGGTACTGCCCACTATTCAACTGCTTCGGGTTGCTCTGGTAACCCGACTACTGCTGTTGCTGCTGACTCCCCTGGTGATTATAACCACCTTGGTTGCCCTGATTGCCTTGATTGCCATGTCCGCTCTAATTACCGTGAAAACCTGAACCGGAACTGCCTCCACCGTAACCCGGCCCATGAGATCCGGGGCCCGAACCGCCGCCCGGTCCATGATCATACCGAAAAAAATCTGAATTTTTGAACTCGCACATAATATAACAATCCTTCCAGAGGTGCGTGGCCGGCTTATCCCGCGACCCGTGCTTTGGGCAAGGCTGGTTTAACAGGTGAGACAGGCGCTCCGGATTGGGACTTGGTCCTCCGCCACGCGGGGGCGGTTTACCCTTACGACGGTGGCCATTATCCTGCGCGTTGGTGTTAGCCACAAAATCTAAACTGTTATCCGCTTTACGCGTACCGCTATTTCCATGACCCGCCGGGTTATGCTGCTGCCCTTTGGTGCTGCCGCTCTTTTTTCCCTTCCCTGTCTTGTCGTCGTCAGACTCGGGGTCCTTGGTGCTATCAGAGTCGGCATACTTCACCAGAGCTGCCATAAGTGTTCCCATGTCATTGCAATGACGTTTGAGCCGTCCCAACTTCATCTTCAGAGGTGCAAACTGACAATTGCCTTCCAACGTTAAAACTTCTCTATCAACGTTGATGAGGTCTAATGAATGCAAAACCTCCGAAACCCGGCGCTAAGTCCACAATTGACATGGGCTGCTTGCATGTATCCTTGAAATTCTGGATAAACCGGGCCCTTAACTCGGCCCATGACCCAATGGAGTTAGCTGGCAGGTTTTTCAACCATGTGCGAGCTGTTCCCTCCAACATCATGGTGAAGTATTTAGCACACGCCACATCATCCACATCCAGCATCTCCATTGCCATCTCATAGCTTTCAACCCACGACTCGGGGGATAAATCAGCAGTGTAATTCGGCACCTTACGTGGGCCCTTGAAATCCTTGGGCAGCCGTACATTGTGCAGCGCTGGGACGCGGCATGGTATCCCCAAAGAACTGGAGGTAACCCCTGGTTCCACCGAAGTTGTTGGATGAACCGGAGTAAGCTGGCGGGCTTCATGCCGCGCCGCTAACTCGGCCTCTCGACGAGCCCTAGCACGATCCACCACATCCTGAGCATCACCACCGCCACCCGCCGTGTTATGGCCACGGGGTGGATTACGGTTTTGCGCACTGCTCGACACGGCCGGTTCATCCATATGCCTGCTATAACTCCGGCTCGGGTGGGGAGTGGAATGAATCCTTTCGCGGCTGTATGAATAAGCCTACTGCTGAGTCAAGGCTGTCTGAAGGAGCTCCCTAGCCCTTCGTGTCTAGACCACCACTGGGGACTCGCCTTCGATCAGGAGAGCTGCCAATCGTGAAGCGGCGGCAACAATGTTATCCAACGGGTTAGAGTAATGACCCGGTGGTGTTGGGACATGCTGTAATATGACGTTGTTCTGACGGGGCGGATCTATTGGACGTGGCTGAACCGGCGCCCCCGTTCCAGGTGCTTCCACCCGGTTTACCACTGGCGGATTACTGGCTCCTGCTCCTGGGGTGTCAAAGAAATTCCTGGCCTCATACACCGGAGGTAGGTGAGACCGGTACCTTCTCCTCATGACATCGTTTGACGCGCTCTGATCCAACATAATCCGGTAAGCCTGTGCCTCCAACTCGGCCCGTTCTGCAGCCATCCTGGTATCCTCGGCTGCTAGGTCCGCCTTGGCCTGAGTTATTTGATCCTTTACCTTCGCGATCTCCGCGTTATAATCATCCTGGTTCGCCGGGTTAACTTCCGTCAGCAGTACTGCCAGAGCGTCAAATAAGTCAGATAAAACCTGAGCCGGCGGTCGGTCGCACAGGGCCTCCTGCCCCGGCTGCTGTCGCCGCTACTGATCCAGAAACCATCGCCGCTGTGGTCGAAGAGTGGTGCGCTGGCTGTGTACCGGCCATGAAGATCGCAACCCGGCTTGGCGGATCAAAGGGGTCCGGAATACTGTCGCCATCGGAACAGCCCCCAATCCGGCCATCTTACAACTGGTACAATGACTCGGTCTCTCCGGTCGATGACTCGTCATCCGAGTAAACGATGGTCTCACCACCAGATGCCGATCTAACCTCAAATTCCGCTACGTGGATGACTCCCACGAAGGCACGCTTCATGGCAGGCTGAAACCGGGCGGATCTCGCACGCTGAGCTGTTTCGACGAGGTCGGTGCAGATGTCCGGCTCAGGGCCCGGTTCGCCGATCTTGCCAATGAAAACGTGAATGCCGCCGAAGGGGACCCGGTACCCGTACTCAATTGAGCCGGTCTCGGGGCCCCAGCCTGTGTCTTTGATGTAGAGCTTGCCGCAACGACTCTTAGTCATCCGGCCCACAGCGTATCCCTTGAGCCCTTCGAAGCTGCCCTCTAAGAACTCGAAACCATCGTGCGATAGCCCCACGGTGGGCGCCAACTGTCATGGTTTTGTCACGGCAGATGTCCTACTAAAAGGACTTTGTCGTGGAGCCATCGCGACTGGTTATCTTAAAGGGGTTAAAGCGGACAAAGGACGCAGAGAGTTTTGTACTGGTTCGGCCCCTTGCGGTGAAGGTAAAGGCCTAATCCAGTTGTTGTGGAATTGCTAGGGTTTCGATGACTAGGGAGCGAATCCGCTATGCCTGGCTCTCGATTTGTTGTTTGTTGTCCCTAAACCGCTGCCGGGTCGTGCCTTTATATACACAGGTTGACGCCCGACGGTTTACAGAATCCCGAGGCTGACCTAGGAGAAGGCAACCCTTCGTCAGAGGCTGCCCACCCCTCCCATGCGCCTATACATAGAGAGGGTCAGCCCCACTCCAAACACATATCTTTCTGTGCGGAGGCTACCCCATCTCTCTCTCATGGAAAAAGTTCCACCATCAACTGCACCACTTCCACCAATTGTTCTCCGCACAGCTTTTGATTTGGACGGCTAAGCCTCTGCTAAAATTGTGTTTTCGTAGAGAGATCGTGCTTTTGATCTTTGTTTGAGGGATAATATTCCTACGGTTGGGAGGTTGTAACTCCTAGCTGCGAGAACCTTCACCAAATAATATTTTGCTGCACTCTTGTTGGTAAAGATATGTATCCAATCTCATACGCATCTTCATAGTGATCTTTGGAGTTTGATTCGTATGACGATTTTATTTGGTTTCTACTATGTTTCCCAACAATATAGGCACTACATCCATAAATCAATAAATACCACCTGCATATCCAGGTATTAAGTAATAAAATAGTGTATTTCCTTGGGCAAGATGATACACTGTTGATATACATGATTTTATTAGATACCTCATGAAACCATTTATCCTTAGTGGCAATAAGACAATACAAGCCTTTTTTCCACTTACTGTCACTGTCATGGTTTTGTCACGACAGATGTCCTAGTGTAAGGACTTAGTCGTGAAGCCACCGCGACTGGTTAGCTGAAAGGGGTTAAAGCAGACAAGGGACGCAGAGAGTTTTATACTGGTTCGGTCCCTTGCGGTGAAGGTAAAGGCCTAATCTAGTTGTTGTGGAATTGCTAGGGTTTCGATGACCAGGGAGCGAATCCGCTATGCCTGGCTCTCGAGTTGTTGTTTGTTGTCCCTAAACCGCCGCCGGGTCGTCCCTTTATATACACAGGTTGACGCCCGGCGGTTTACATAATCCTGAGGCCGGCTCATCAACGTGCCCGACTCGGTTTCTACCTTTCTTATCTTACAACACAAGTTACATATGATATGGCGTTTTATGTCTACATGCCATAACCCGCCTCTGGGCCCTGGGCCTTCGTAAAGCGCCATACTCCTTTTCTTCATGGGCTTCAAATATAAATAACTCATTTTGGGGGTAACCTGGCCTCTCCTGGCCGGTTTATACCCAGTAGTAATATCCCCAACAGTCACCATGATACTTTTCTTGGAAGTTTAAACACAACTAATGCACACTGCTCCCTCTACCGAGTACCCATCTAAACTAGCCGAGAGAACAAAATTAATCAGAAAAATATAAATCTACAACCCAAACATAATCATTAACACAATCTGAAGATAAAGAAATAATTCATCATATGATCAACAATACTGCTAAGAATACATCAGATGGGGCACAATCAAGATAGGCAGAGCATCTGGCCATTGTATTGAAAATTGGAGGATATAGTATATCTTGGGTACTTCAATGAACCCATAGTCCTTTGGGTGCACTACTTATAGCTCATCTTGCACATAAATTGATGTTGATGAAAAAGGTGATGAATTCTCTCTCCAGCAGCGTACCAGAACCTGGCGTAAAAATAATTGACGGTGAATTCTCACTCTAGCAGCGTACCAGATGAGATCGCTTTAGATCATGAATTGATGGTGGCGTAAAAATAATTTTAAATATGGCGAAGTTTTTTGTGGTATATATAAGCCAAGGGCGCCTTTCGTAGAGCTAGCGGAGCCCTGGTGTGCCCATGAAGGTGCAATTCTATACTTAAGTGGGTTTTGGTATATATGATATATAACTTCATTACTAACCTTGTGGTTAAGTTTATACATGGTGGTTTAGACCAACAGTAGGAAGCAAAGATGGATATTGGTTTTCAATTTGGTTTATCATGTGTTCATTGAAATTTCAGATGTTCAAGGTGCATTTTTACAGGTTTTGACGACATGGTCAAGGTGAATCTTATAGGTTTGTGCTACAAAATCATTTTAATTTTCCTTGTAAGTGTCATATGTGTTTACGATTACCAAAATAGCACGTCTACTTATTACATACAATAATTTGTGAGAGGTAAAGAAATGGCTAGTGAAACACTACGTGAACTTTGCAAATTCATCACGCCCCAACATGATAGCGTATATGGATTCAACGTCTATGTCAATATGATACACATATCGTAACCACCCCACCTCAGTCATGTATATTCCACCACCGGTTTTGATGGTGTAGTGAACTATTGCTGGATCGTCGTAGTCCTCGGTTGGTATGTCCTATATGATAGTGCCACTCTGCTTGATCCGGAACCTGTTGCCGAGAAGTCTTTGTATGACCTATGCATCATGTAATAAGAGTTATCAAAATCAGAGCATGTAATCCTTGGTTGCAATCCATGTTCAATGTAAAATTTCTCTTGTTGATGATGTTTTTCTTCTGTTCCCAAATTTCTTTTGTTGCATCAAGTCAGATCATGGTGTCTTCAGTTTGGAGCCCACATCAAACTTTTACTAAATCGATGACTTTTTAGCTCAAGTTCGTCGGTGATGCTTCCTGGCCTGTGATGGCGGCTTAAAGCTACGTCGGTATTTTCCCAAAGAGGAAGGGATGATGCAGCACAACGGCGGTAGGTAATTTCCCTCAGTGATGAAACCAAGGTTATCGAACCAGTAGGAGAACCATGAAACACTATGTAAACATCACCTGCACACAAATAACAAATACTCACAACCCGACGTGTAAAAGGGGTTGTCAATCCCTTTCGGGTAACAGCGCCAGAAATTGGCAAAAGGACGTGAGAGAGTAGTAAATATTGATAGATTGAACGCAAAATAAAATAAAGTCCATCAAGGTAGTTTTGTATTTTTGATTTAATAGATCTGAAAATAAAAGGCAAATAAAATAGATCGCAAAGGCAAAAAATATGAGAAAGAGACCTGGGGGCCGTATGTTTCACTAGTGGCTTCTCTTGAGAAAATAGCAAATGGTCGGTGAACAAATTACTGTTGGGAAATTGATAGAACTTCAAATAATCATGACGATATCCAATCAATGATCATTATATAGGCATCACGTCCAAGATTAGTAGACCGACTCCTCCCTGCATCTACTACTATTACTCCACACATCAACCGCTATCCAAAGATGCATCTAGTGTATTAAGTTCATGGAGAAACGGAGTAATGCAATAAGAACGATGACATGATGTAGACAAGATCTATTTATGTAGAAATAGACCCCATCGCTTTTATCCTTAGTAGTAACGATACATACATGTCGGTTCCCCTTACATCATCGGGATCAAGCATCATAAGATCGAACCCACTGCAAAGCACCTCTTCCCATTGCAAGATAAATAGATCAAGTTGGCCAAACAAAACCCAAATATCGGAGAAGAAATACGAGGCTATAAGCAATCATGCATATAAGAGATCAAAGAAGACTCAAATAAATTTCATGGATAAAAAGATAGATCTGATCATAAACTCAAAGTTCATCCGATCCCAACAAACACACCGCAAAATAGTTACATCATATGGATCTCCAAGAGACCATTGTATAGAGAATCAAACGATAGAGAGAAAGCCATCTAGCTACTACCTACAGACCCGTAGGTCTCCAAAGAACTACTCACGCATCATCGGAGAGGCACCAATGGAAGTGGTGAACCCCTCCGTGATGGTGTCTAGACTGGATCTGGTGGTTCTGGACTCTGCGGCGGCTGGAATTTATTTTCGCCGACTCCCCTAGGGTTTCTGGAATATTGGGGTATTTATAGAGCAAAGAGGCGGTCCGGGGGGCACCCGAGGTGGGCACAACCCACCAGGGCGCGCCTGGGCCTCCATGCACGCCCTGGTGGGTTGTGCTCCCCTCGAAGCACCCTCAGGCGCTTCTCCGGCCCACTGGATGTCTTCTGGTCCAAAAAAATCTCCAAAAAGTTTCGCTGCGTTTGGACTCCGTTTGGTATTGATTTCCTGCGATGTAAAAAACATGCAGAAAACAATAACTGGCACTTGGCACTATGTCAATAGTTTAGTACCAAAAATGATATAAAATGACTATAAAATGATTATAAAACATCCAAGAATGATAATATAAGAACATGGAACAATAAAAAATTATAGATACGTTGGAGACGTATCAGCATCCCTAAGCGTAATTCCTGCTCGTCCTCGAGTAGGTAAATGATAAAAACAGAATTTTTGATGTGGAATGCTGCCTAACATGTCATCTCATATTCTTTTGTTTATAGCATGGACATTTGAATTTTTATATGATTCAGAGCAATAGTCTAGTTTTGTCATGACGAATTAAATACTCAAGCATATCAACAAGCAACCATGTCTTTCAGAATATCAATGTTAAAATAAGTTATCCCTAGCTCATCATGCTCAATCATTGATCCATTTATGAAACACACTCGCATATTGGCTACACCCAATACTCAAGTATGATCATAGTGCCTCCTAGTTGGTGCTTTTATAAGAGAAGATGGAGACTCAAATTGAAAATAAAATTGCATAAAGTAAAAGAACGTCCCTTCACAGAGGGAAGTAGGGATTTGTAGAGGTGCCAGAGCTCAAAGCGAAAAACTTAGAGATAAAAACATTTTAGGAGGTGTGCCTTTCCCACCAACGAAAACGACTTAGAGTTCCCAACACTTTCCATGCTGGATATATCATAGGCGGTTCCCAAACAGAAAATAAAGTTTATTCCTTTTTCCACCATACTTCCACTTTCCATGGCTAGCCGTATCCACGGTTGCCTTCCATACCAACACTTTCCAAGGAATTTATTATTTGACAACATAAACTAAATTCATTTTTTATTTCGGGACTGGGCATCCCTAATACCTTTGCCTTACTCTCGTGCAATGACAAGTGAATAAACACTCATCGTGATAATAACACATCTAGTATGGAAAATATTAGCCACCCCTCACCGCCTCACGAGCGGTACGAACACACAAAAGAGAAGTTTATTTTGAAAATTAGAGATGGCACATACAAATTTGCTTAGAACGACAAAAGAATACCGCATATAGGTAGATATAGTGGACTCATGTGGCAAAACTGGTTTAAAGGTTTTTGGATGCACAAGTAGAGATAATACTTAGTGCAAAATGAAGGCTAGCAAAAGATTGAGAAGCGACCAACCAAGAAATGAATAATCTCATAGGCGAGCATTAAGCATAATTAACACCGAATAATGCACCACAAGTAGTATATAATTTCATTGCATGACTATTGACCTTCGTGCTTGCATAGGGAATCACAAACCTTAACACCAATATTCTTACTAAAGTACAATTACTCATCAACATGACTCACATATCACATCATCATATCACAAAACTATTACAAGGAATCAAGTTTACTTTGTCCAATGATCTTCATGAAAGCTTTTATTATATCCTTCTATCACTTTGGGACTAATTTTCATGTGTTGCTTTTGATAAGCTCAAACGAATATAAGTGATGATCATGAGAATAATATTTCTTTCTCTCAAATTAATTTAAGTGAAGCAAGAGAGAATTTCTTAAAAAAATTACTAACTCTCAAATAAATATAAGTGAAGCAAGAGAGCATTTCTTCAAATATAACTAAGAACACCGTGCTAAAAAAGATATAAGTGAAGCACTAGAGCAAATCCATAGCTCATAAATATTTAAGTGAAGCATAGAGAGTAATTCTAAGAAGTCATGGCATAATTTTGGTCTCTCAAATAGGTGTGTCCAGCAACGATTCATGACTTAGAACACAAAGCAAAAAAGCAAAGACTCAAATCATACAAGATGCTCGAAGTAAAACTCATAGTATGTGACGAATAAAAATATAGCTTCGAGTAAAATACCGATGATCGCTAGAAGAAAGAGGGGATGCCACTCGGGGTATCCCCAAGCTTAGTTGCTTGCTTCTCTTTGGATAATATCTTGTGATGCCATGGGAATCCCCAAGCTTAGGCTCTTCTTACTCCTTATTCCTTCATCCATCGTAACATCACCCAAAACTTGAAAACTTCAATCACACAAAACTTAACAAAACCTTCGTGAGATCCGTTAGTATAAGAGAACAAATCACTACTATAAGTACTGTATCAAACCAATTCATATTTTATTCTTGCATTATATCTACTAAATTCCAACTTTTCTATGGCAAAAACTCATCAAAACAAGCACACAATGCAAAGAATACAGAATCTGTCGAAAAAAGAACAATATGTAGCAATCTGGATAACTCGAATACTTCTGTAACTCCAAAAATTCTGAACAATTACGACGTCCTGGTAAATTTTTATATCAATCTTGTGTAAAAAGTTTAGAGTAAAATCACGTTTCTGTGATTTTTGAAAATTGTTTTTCTGAACACAAAATTTTCTGCTCTTCAACAAGATCAAATCAACTATCTCACAAGAAGATCCTAAAGGCTTTGCTTGGCACAAAGACTAAAAAAAACACAATCATAACAGTAGAATAATTGTGCAAACACTCAAGAACAGAAAGGAAAAAAGCAAAAATAAATTTTATTCATTGGGTTGCCTCCCAACAAGCGCTATAGTTTTACGCCCCTAGCTAGGCATAAAGCAAGGATCTAATGTTATCTTTGTTTCGAGATCCAAAAGATGGCCTCATGATTGTTTCATATGGAGGCCTAATTCTTGTTCTAGGGAAGTGTTCCATACCCTTCCTTAGTGGAAATTGAAACTTAATATTGCCTTCTTTCATATCAATCACGACACCGATAGTGCGTAAAAACGGCCTACCAAGAATAATTGGACAAGACGGATTGCAATCAATATCAAGGACAATAAAATATATGGCACAACTATTTTGCTCAATCAAAGTAGACAAAGGCATATCATCAAAATCAATACGAGCACTTTTACTAGCAACCAATTTCATAAGAGCATCAACTTTTTCACTCAAAGAAGAAATTTCTTCAACCGAAATAACTTTTTTACTAGTAGGAGCTTTTCGGTATACCATTGTGAATAATTTTCCATAATATTATCAAGCAAGTTGGTGGCTTCACCCAAAGTAATTTCCATAAAAGTACCACCCGCGGCGGAATCTAAAAGATCACGAGAAACAAAATTCAACCCCGCATAAATTTTTTGTAGGATCATCCAAAGATTTTACCCATGAGTTGGGCAATTCCTTAGAATCATTTTCATCCTTTCCCAAGATTTTGCAACATGCTCATGCTCAAGTTGCTTGAAATTCATGATCTGGGTTCTAAGGGAAATAATTTTTGCGTGCGGAAAATACTTAGTGATTAAAACATCTTTGCACTTATTCCAAGAATCGATACTATTGTGAGGCAAAGAAGAAAACCACATTTTTGCAGAATCAAGCAAGGAAATCGGAAATAATTTCATCTGCACAACATCATTGTCCACATCTTTTTTATTTTTCATATCGCATAATTCCACGAAGGTATTAAGATGGGATGCGGCATCCACATTAGGAGTACCGGAAAATTGATCTTTCATGACGAGATTCAACAAAGCAGTATTAATATCACAAGACTCCGCACTAGTGGAGGGAGCAGCAACCGGAGTACCAATAAAATCATTGTTGTTGGTATTTGAGAAATCACACAACTTGGTGTTCCCTTGAGTCATTGTGACTACGCAACAAGATTACACTCAAAAACAAATTCGACAAGAAAACAACAAACGAAAAGGAGGGCGAATAAAATGGCAAACTTTTGTGAAGTGGGGGAGAGGAAAACGAGCGGGAAATGGGAAATAATGTATATTGCGAGGATATGAGATTTTTGATTAGGAACCTGGTATATGTTGAAGATCCTCCCCGGCAACAGCGCCATAAATTCCTTTTGATGGCGGCTTGAAGCTACGTCGGTATTTCCCCAAAGAGGAAGGGATGATGTAGCACAGCGGCGGTAGGTATTTCACTCAGTGATGAAACCAAGTTTATCGAAGTATTAGGAGAACCAAGCAACACTACGTAAACAACACCTGCACACAAATAACAAATGCTCGCAACCCGTCGTGTAAATGGGGTTGTCAATCCCTTTCGGGTAACGGCGTCAGAAATTGGCAAATGGACGTGAGAGAGTAGTAAATATTGATAAATCGAATGCCAAATAAAATAAAGTGCAGGTAGGTATTTTTGTATTTTTGGTTTAATAGATCTGAAAATAAAAGGCAAATAAAATATATCACAAAGGCAAATAATATGAGAAAGAGACCCGGGGGCCCTAGGTTTCACTAGTGGCTTCTCTCGAGAAAATAGCAAACGGTGGGTGAACAAATTATTGTTGGGCAATTGATAGAAATTCAATAATAATGACGATATCCAGGCAATATTCATTATATAGGCATCACGTCAAAGATTAGTAGGCCGACTCCTGCCTGCATCTACTACTATTACTCCACACATCGACCGCTATCCAGCATGCATCTAGTGTATTAAGTTCATGGAGAAACGGAGTAATGCAATAAGAATGATGACCTGATGTAGACAAGATCTATTTATGTAGAAATAGACCCCATCGTTTTATCCTTTGTAGTAACGATACATACGTGTCGGTTCCCTTTCTGTCACTGGGATCAAGCACTGTAAGATCGAACCCACTACAAAGCACCTCTTCCCATTGCAATATAAATAGATCAAGTTGGCCAAACAAAAGCCAAATATCAAAGAAGAAATACGAGGCTATAAGCAATCATGCATATAAGAGATCAAAGAAGACTCAAATAACTTTCATGGATAAAAAGATAGATCTGATCATAAACTCAAAGTTCATCCGATCCCAACAAACACACCGCAAAAAGTGTTACATCATATGGATCTCCAAGATACCATTGTATTGATAATCAAACAAGAGAGAGGAAGCCATCTAGCTACTAACTACGGACCCGTAGGTCTACAAAGAACTACTCACGCATCATCGGAGAGGCACCAATGGAAGTGGGGAACCCCTCCGTGATGGTGTCTAGTTGGATTTGGTGGTTCTGGACTCTGCGGCGCTGGAATTGATTTTCGTCAACTCCCCTAGGGTTTCTGGAATATTGGGGTATTTATAGAGCAAAGAGGCGGTGCGGGGGGGGGGGGGGGACCGAGGTGGGCACAACCCACCAGGGCGCGCCTGGGCCTCCAGGCGCGCCCTGGTGGGTTGTGGTCCCCTCGGAGCACCCCCAGGTGCTTCTCTGGCCCACTGGATGTCTTTTGGTCCAAATAAAATCTCCAAAAAGTTTCGCTGCGTTTGGTCTCCGTTTGGTATTGATTTCCTGCAATGGAAAAAACATGCAGAAAACAATAACTGGCACTTGGCACTATGTCAATAGGTTAGTACCAAAAAATGATATACAATGACTATTATAAAACTTCCAAGAATGATCATATAACAGCATGGAACAATAAAAAATTATAGATACATTGGAGACGTATCAGCCTGCTTCAGTTTTGACCTGCCTTTAGACAGAGACTGGCTTATTTACAGTCCTCATTCGGATTTTTAAGTGGGGGGGGGGGGGGGCTTTCTCGTCTTGCTCTAAAAGTAGAGCGAGAAGAGAAAGCCCTCCCCCTAAACATTCGAAGGAGGGTCGTGAATAAGCCCATATTCGTCTGTAGACAACTCCAAACGTAAAGCATGGCACTAAGCATCACCGACGAGCTCTAACTAATTATAAGTCATCGGTTTGGTATAAACTGTCGAGATCCTCTGTTTGAAGATGCGCGTCGTGATCCCATATGTCAAGATGTGCAACCCAAAAAATGATTTACAGTCCACATGAAGTACAAAGTTCATTAGCTGCAAAAGCTATAGCCATATGCACTCTTCTACAAAAGTTAGTATGTTTTGTACCATATCTTAACTAGATAGAAAATAACTAGATGTATAGCACCCAATTGGACTAGGACCATAACATGAAACATTATCCAAGTACTAGAAACATAATGTATAGAGAGGTAAGGCACATGAAAATGGACAAACTAATCCATATGGCAATCCCGACTATAACATAGATACAATAGCATGCCTTAGTAGTACCAATACATTAACCCGTTATACTACACAACCATTTACCGTTAAATGGTTATACTACCCAAGCATTTACCATAATATGTTGGAACTCAGCTTAATCTAGACACTAACAGAGCTAATATTTGATTATGCTACAATTAGAGTTGCAATACTACTACTACAAAACCAAGAGCATCCTTAGAGCGTAGCTAACCAAATTGCCATGATATGTCTCCAATGTATCTATAATTTTTGATTGTTCCATGCTATTATATATATTATCCATCTTGGATGTTTTATATGCATTATTATGCTTTTTTATATCAATTTTTGGGACTAACCTATTAACTTAGTGCTAAGTGACAGTTGCTGTTTTTTTCCTTGTTTTTGTCTTTTTCAAAAAATCAAATACCAAACAGAGTCCAAACGGAATGAAACTTTTTGAGGATTTTTCTTGGCCCAGAAGACAACCAGAAAGCTTCGGGAGGGGGTCTGAGGGGCCACCAGTTGGCGATAAGCTCGGAGGGCGCGCCCCCTAGGCTAGTGGCCCCCCTGATGCTCCTCTAACCCTTACCTTTGCTCTATAAATACCCAAATATTTCCCATATACCTGGAGCACACCAAAAATACTTTTCCACCGCCGCAAATTACCATCCTCATGAGATCCCACCTGGAGACCTTTTTTGATACTCTGCCGGAGGGGGATTCGATCACGGAGGGCCTCTACATCAACCTTGCTGCCCTTCCAATGATGTGTGAGTAGTTTAACATAGACCTACAAGTCCATAGCTAGTATCTAGATATCTTCTTCTCTCTCTCTTTGATCTTCAATACAATGTTCTCCTCGATGTTCTTGGAGATCTATTTGATGTAATCTTCTTTTGCGGTGCATTTGTTGAGATCCGATGAATTGTGGATTTATGATCAGATTATCTATGAATTTTATTTGAGTCTTCTCTGAACTCTTTTATGCATGATTAAGATAGCTTTGTATTTCCCTCCAATCTATTGATTCGGTTTGGCCTACTAGATTGATTTTTCTTGCCATGGGAGAGGTGCTTTGTAATGGGTTCAATCTTGCGGTGCTCATGCCTAGTGACAGAAGGGGACATGACAAGTATTTGTATTGTTTCCATTAAGGATAAAAAGGTGTGATTTATTCTATTGTTTGGATCTATCCCTATACATCGTGTCATCTTGGTTAAGGCGTTACTCCGTTCTTGTTAACTTAATACACTAGATGCAAGCTGGATAGCAGTCAATGTGTGGACTAATAGTAGTAGATGCAGGCAGGAGTCAGTCTACTTGTCATGGACGTGATGCCTATATTCATGATCATTGCCTTAAATATCGTCACAACTTTGCGCTTTTCTATCAATTGCTCAACAGTAATTTGTTTACCTACCGTATCCGTTCTTTCAAGAGAAAAGCCTCTAGTGAAAACTATGGCCCTGGGTCTATCTTTTATCATATTATTTTCAGATCTACAAAACCAAAATTCCAAAAATACCTTTCTGCAATTCATTTACTTTTACTTTATTTTGCACTTCTATTCATCTTTTATACCTATCTCATCAGATCTCATCCTTGCAATTAACCGTGAAGGGATTGCCAACCCCTTTATCGCGTTGGGTGCAAGTATTTATTTGTTTGTGTAGGTGCAACCATTGGTGACTTGTGTGTTCCTCCTACTGGATTGATACCTTGGTTCTCAAACTAAGGGAAACACTTATCTCTACTTTTCTACATCACCCTTTCTTCTTCAAGGGAAAACCAATGCAAGCTCAAGAAGTAGCAGGAAGAGTTTCTGGCGCCGTTGCCGAGGAGGATCTACACCAAGCCTACCAAGTACCCATCATAAACTCTCATCTCTTGCATTTACATTATTCGCCATTTGCCTCTTGTTTTCCTCTCCCCCACTTCTAAAATGTTTTTAGAAAAACACAAAAATATTTGCCTTCTTTCCGTTTGTCCTTCGTTTGCTTTTTGTTAGCTTGTGTGCTAGATTTCTTGTTTTGTCATCATGTCTCAATTTAAAAATCTTGAGATTTACCATATAAAGTTGGAAGAGATTGAAAATAATGCAAAAAGCTTCATGTCTTTGTAATTTGAGCACAATAGTTTCTTTAGTAACGAAATTAAGGAACAATCTACTATGATTGTGTATATCAATAAAGAGCTTCATGATGTCAATAAGTAAGTTATTAGTCTTAAATATCAACTCATTCATATTGAGAGTTTAGTAGGTCAAATTTCCGATAAACAAACTACGTTAATAAATAGGATGGCTGTTAAACCTGAATCTTTGAATCATGATGAAGATCTTAAAGTGATTGGTGTGACTCCTATTGAATATTTGTTTGCTAATATAAAACTCGATAAAGAAGGGACTAGAGATGAGTTAACTTTAGTTAGAAAGCATCCCAATAATTTGGAGGGTGAAGATCTTAATTAAAAAATTGATAAAAGTGGGTTTGGCGAGGTTAAAACTTTAACTAGTGATGAGCCCACTCTTCCGGATTTCAAGGATTTTAATTATGAAAATTGTTCTTTGATTGATTGCATGTCCTTGTTACAATATACGCTTAATTACCTCATGCTTATAGTCATAAAGCTTTTACTAAACATATCGTTGATGCTATGATGAAGTCTTTTGAAGAAAAACTTGACTTCGAAGTTTCAATCCCTAGAAAGTTTTATGATGAATAGGAACCTACTATTAAGATTAAGATTAAATATTATGAGTGCAATGCTTTGCGTGATTTGGGTGCTAGTGTTTGCACTATTCTAGAAACTTTATGTGATGTGCTAGGTTTCCATCAACTTGATGCTTGTTATTTAAATTTGCACTTAGCGGATTCCACTATTAAGAAACCTATGGGAAGAATTAATGATGTTCTTATTGTTGCAAGTAGGAATTATGTGCCCGTAGATTTTATTGTTCTTGACATATATTGCAATCCTACATACCCTATTATTCTTGGTAGACCTTTCCTTAGAACGATTAGTTCAATTATTGATATGAAAGAAGGAAACATTAGATTTCAACTTCTGTTAAGGAAGGGCATGGAACACTTTCCAAAAAAGAAAATTAAGTTGCCATATGAATCTCTTATAAGGGCCACTAATGGATTGAATACCAAAGATGACGATACCTAGATCTATGCAATATGCCTAGCTAGGGGCGTAAAACAATAACGCTTATTGGGAGGCAACCCAATTTTATTTTGTGTTTTTGTTTTTGCTTCTGTTTTTCAATAAATTTGCAATTATACTTCTGTTATGATTGTGTTTTGGTGTTTTAATTAGTATTTGAGCCAAGTAAGACCTTTGGGATGATTTGGGTGATAGTTGATTTAATTTTGCTGAAAAACAAAAACTTTTGCGTCCAATATCAGAATTGTTAAAATTCACTGGAGCATGATAAAACTCTGAATTTTTTACACAAGATTTATATACAAATTGCCTAAGGTTAAATAATTTCTAATACTTTTTGGAGTTACATAAGTTTGGCTAAACTCCAGATTACTACAAACTATTCTGTTTTTGACAGATTCTGTTTTCATTGTGTTGTTTGCTTATTTTAATGAATCTATGGGTAGTATCTGGGGGTATGAACCATGCTAAAGTTAGGATACAGTATATATAATGCATAAATTAGAATGAGTTTAAAAAAGTACCAAAAGGTGGTGATTTGATTTGTTCCACTAATGGATCTCCAGAGTTTTCCATTGAGTTTTGTGTTGTGAATTTTTGATGTTTTGGGTGAAGTTTCGGTGGACTATGGAATAAGGAGTGGCAAGATCCTAAGCTTGGGGATGCCCATGGCACCCCAAGGTAATATTCAAGGACAACCAAGCATCTAAGCTTGGGGATGCCCCAGATGGCATCCCCTCTTTTGTCTATGATCCATCGGTAAATCACTTGAGGCTATATTTTTATTCACTACATGATATGTGTTTTGCTTGGAGAGTCTTGTATTATATGAGTCTTTACTGTATTTGCCTTTTAGTTTGCCACAATCATCCTTGCTGTACACACTTTTTGAAAGGGACACACATTAATTGTGAATTTATTAGAATACTCTATGTGCTTCACTTATATTTTTTGAGCTAGGTAGTTGCTCTAGTGCTTCACTTATATCTTTTAGAGCACGACAGCGGTTATATTTTGAAGAAATTGATGAACTCTCATGCTTCACTTATATTATTTTGAGAGTCTTATAAATAGTATGGAAATTTACTTAGGTTATGAATTCAGTCCTAATATGATGGGTATTCAAGATGGATATAATAAAAACTTTCGTGAAGATCATTGAATATATGAGAAATTTGATTCCTTGCATAAATTTTGAGATATGAAGATGGTGATATTAGAGTCATGCTAGTGAGTAATTGTGGTCTAGTAAGAATATTTGTGTTAAGGTTTGTGATTCCCGAAGCATGCACATATGGTCTCTTGTTATGCGAGTTGTCTTCCTTACGAGTGGCGGTCGAGGATAAGCTCTGGTCTTTTCCTACCAATCTATCCCCTAGGAGCATGCATAGTAGTACTATGCTTCGAGGGCTAATAAACTTTTGCAATTAGTGTGTGAGTTCTTTATGACTAGTGTTGAGTCCTTGGATTATACACACTTTCACCCTTCCGCATTTTGCTAGCCTCTTCGGTACCGTGCATTGCCCTTACTCAGCTTGAGTTGTGGTGCAAAGTTCGACGGTGCATCCAAACCCCGTGATATGATACGCTCTTTCACACATAAGGCACCTTGTATATTCCTCAAAACAGCCACCATACCTGCCTATTATGGAATTTCCATAGCCATTCCGAGATATATTGAAATGCAACTTCCACCGTTTTGTTTTGTTATGACACATACCATCATTGTCATATTGCTTTGCATGATCATATGATTGACATAGTATTATTGGCTTGGCCACCGTTCATATTTTTTATACATGTCACACTAGATCATTGTACAACCCGATACACCTCCGGAGTCATTTATATAGAGTCATATTTTTGTTCAAGTATCGAGTTGTAATTCTTGTGTTGTAAGTAAATAAAAAGTGTGATCGATGATCATCATTATTAGAGCATTGTCCCATGTGAGGAAAGGATGTTGGAGACTATGATTCCCCCACAAGTGGGGATGAGACTCCGGACATACATAAGAAAGAGGCCAAAGAGCCCAAAACAAAAAAAAGAGAAAAAAATGAGAGAAAAAGAGAGAATGGACAATGTTACTTTCCTTTTCCGCACTTGTTCTTCATGATAGAGAGTCTCCTATTTTGTCACTTTCATATATTACTAGTGGGATTTTATCATTATAGAACTTGGCTTGTGTATTCCAATGATGGGCTTCCTCAATGCCCTATGTCTTCGTGAGCAAGCAAGTTGGATGCACACCCACTTAGTTTTCTTTTGAGCTTTCCTACACTTATAGCTCTAGTGCATCCGTTGCATGGCAATCCCTACTCCTTGAATTGACATCAATTGATGGGCATCTCCATAGCCCGTTGATTAGCCTCGTTGGTGTGAGACTTTCTCCTTTTTTGTCTTCTCCACACAACCTCCAACATCATATTCTATTCCACCCATAGTGCTACATCCATGGCTCACGCTCATGTATTGCGTGAGAGTTAAAAAAGCTGAAGCGCGTTAAAAAGTATGAACCAATTGCTTGGCTTGTCATCAGGGTTGTGCATGATAAATACTTTGTGTTAAGAAGATAGAGCATGACAAGATTATATCATTTTGTAGAGATAACTTTCTTTAGCCATGATATTTTGAGAAGACATGATTGCTTTTTAGTATGCTTGAAGTATTATTATTCTTATGTCAATATTAAACTTTTGTTTTGAATCTTATGGATCTGAATATTCATGCCACATTAAGAAAGATTACATGATAAACATGTTAGGTAGCATTCCACGTCAAATATTCTGTTTTTATCATTTACCTACTCAAGGACGAGTAGGAATTAAGCTTGGGGATGTTTGATACGTTTTTGATGCGGCTTGAAGCTACGCCGGTATTTCGCCAAAGAGGAAGGGATGATGCAGCACATCAGCGGTAGGTATTTCACTCAGTGATGAGACCAAGGTTATCGAACTAGTAGGAGAACCAAGCAACACAACATAAACAACACCTGCACACAAATAACAACTACTCGCAACCCGATGTCATCTTACTTAAGGCGTTACTCCGTTCTTGTTAACTTAATACACTAGATGCATGATGAATAGCGGTCGATGTGTGGAGTAATAGTAGCAGATGCAGGCAGGAGTCGGTGTACTTGTCACGGACGTGATGCCTATATTCATGATCATTGCCTTAGAGATCAACATAACTTTGTGCTTTTCTATCAATTACTCAACAGTAATTTGTTTACCAATCGTATGCGTTCTTTCAAGAGAGAAGCCCCTAGTGAAAACTATGGCCCCCAGGTCTATATTTTAGCATATTATTTTCAGATCTACAAAACCGAAAATCCAAAAATTCCTTGTTGTAATTTATTTACTTTTACTTTATTTTCCACTTTTATTTATTTTTAATACCTATCTCTATCAGATCTCATCCTTGCAAGTAACCGTGAAGGGATGGACAACCCCTTTATCGCGTTGGGTGCAAGTATTTGTTTGTTTGTGTTGGTGCAACCATTGGTGACTTGTGTGTTCCTCCTACTGGATTGATACCTTGGTTCTCAAACTGAGAGAAATACTTGTCTCTACTTTGCTGCATCACCCTTTCCTCTTCAAGGAAAAAACCAACGCAAGCTCAAGAAGTAGCATGCCACCATGAGAAGTTACTATAGCTAACAAAATTGTCTATATATAGACAATTATGAAGCCAAATTGACACCACCAGAGGACATTTCCCTGAGCATGGCCTTGTCGTGGCTTGATGGCCATGACGAGAGAGGGGAGGCGCATCGCTCTAAAAGTTTTACCTGATGCAGCTGCCGTCGTCGATCCACATGGATCTCGGTGGGGGAGTATGTGTACGCCGAGGTGGAGGAGGGGGACACCGGGTGGAGGGCGGCTCCTGGTGGTGATGGCGATTCTTAGTGCTTTAGGGAATTTTAATATAAGCAACTGAGATATAAAAAATATTAAGTTTTGAAAGTATTTCTTTGACACTAAAATCATCACAGACTATGCACATGCCTAATGACGGCCAAATACATCGCTAAAATCAGGGCAGAACATCACCAAAGTTGCAAAGGGCGCTGCCCTAGGAGAACATCACGTGGTGACAGTTTTCCGTCACAAAAAATGATCTTAGGCGAAGTTTCTTTTCCGTCCCAAAGAAATTCGTCACAAAATAGCACACATTTTGTCGCGTTGGGACTTCAAGAAGAATTTTCAAGGATGACATAGACATTAACATGTTATTTCTATCAATCAAGCTACCAACTTCCTCTATAGAGTTTTCCTTTTTGGTTGTGGAAGCTCTTTCCGTATGCTGTTGGGCATATTTTCCATCATGTTGTCCAATAATTTCTTGACACTTTTTTGAGTCATGCATGTTCATAAAAGTTCTACCTAGAACTGAGCCTAAAAATTCCTTACATAACATTTTTGGTCTAGCCTAAAAAGTGTGAAGCATTACCAATTACCTACTGCATGAGATGGACAATTTCTAAGCATACTTAAAAAAATATCATGATTGAGATAAGTGTTTATAGCCATTTTTGGAAAATTCATGATAAGATTACTAAATTGTATTATCTTTGTAGGAGCATAATACTTTCCAAAAATAGATTTGCACTTATTCCATGAATGTATGCTAATTTGAAGTAAATATAGTGACCATTCTTTTGCTCTAGCTCTTAGTGAGAACAAAAATAATTTTAGTTTGACATAATCAGCTTGTCCATCTCTATAGTTTTGCATGTCACAAACTTCAATGAACTTGTGTAAATGAGAATCAATATCTTCGTTAAAATTTAAAAGCGTGAGAGAAGTAATCTTTCATTACCAAGTTAAGCAAAGCAGGGCTAATTTGAAAGGAACCAACCTTAATAGTGGGTGTGCTAAAATCAGCATTATTTGTGGTAGAGAAGGCACACAACTTAGGGCTCCTGTGATTTGAAGGAATGCCATAGGATTTTTGAAGAGTTAGAATTCCACTAGTGCGGAAAAGGCTAGTTATGGAGTGGCAAAATAGGCCTTGCTGGTGTGGGAGGCCGACACCACCCATATGGCGCCATTGTCAAAAAATAGTAGTGTCGTTGGAGCCCACTTCACCAGTATTTTAGATATTGATGGTGTTCCACGTGTCCAACACCACCACTAATATTCATCAGTAGTGACATGCCATGTTGGTGCCATGCCAGCAATTTGATTTTCAGATTTGAAATAAAATCTGTACAACAAGCAATATCCCAACCAAAATGACAACATAACCAAATTTATGAACATTAATTAAATCAGATCTTGACAGTACTAAATAGAGGCAGATAACAACATTTAAGTTCAACAATGTACTAATTAACATAGTTGAACAAAGTACTAAAAAGAGGCAAGTAACACACAAGTTCAACTAAATAGAAGTGGTAAAACATGATCTTCCATGCATGCCTATACTAACAAGACTCTTCGGCAGGTGGACTCAGGGCTATAGTCTGGAGTAAGTGAACCATCACTGCCAGCAGGCCTGTAATAGACCATGATCTCGTCACGATCATACTCGACGTAGAATGTGCCTCTCTCCCCAGCTTCCATCGCATAAGCAGTTGCAAGGGCTATCCAACCAGGGCAACTGAAATAAGAGAGATTTGGCTCATTGGTGACAAGACAATTGAAGTGTTGGTCCATCAACATCTTCATGAGGGTGCACTGGAATGTGATGGTTGCATCAAGCGAAACTCGAAATCTCTCTAAGAAGTCATGCCTTGCCCCGCAAGGTATGACCTGAGCAAAATTAAATGAAAGAACTAGTTAGACAATTCTAGGCACAACCACAAATGAAACTCAATCATAACATGTTGAACTCAAACATACCATCCTAGTGAGGAAGTCAGTCGAAAGATCTATGAAGAACTTCCTGTCCTTCTGGCATCTCACTGCACCACAGGTCTCACACGGGGCATCCATTTACTGTTTTCATCATGTCGACCAAAGTAAACATACATCATTAAACTAAATGACTGACATAGATAACACATTCATCAGATATTTTACACATATACCTAGCTAGATTCATCAGATATTTTACACATACTAGTAATTAAGCAGTTCTACAAACATGCATATATAATTCAAACATAAAACCTGGATAAAGTTAAACAGTTCATACGAACTAGCGCTACCCATATAGCAAGATACTAGTGCCCGGAGGGCGCGACCTCGTGGTCGTCCCTATTGGACCTACGCCCCCTCCTGACCCCTCTCGATCTCATCCCAGTCTATGGGATTCTCCTCCACTTCCTTCTTGGCTTCACACTGAAGGAAAATCATCTTATTGATGTCCATGAGTTTCTCATCTGCCGCAAGCTGCCTCACCATGGGGCCGAAGAACTGCATCTCAAGCTGGAGGTTCTCTTTATCCTCATCCTTCGTGCATATCCTCATGCCCTTGAGCGTGAGGAACGCCGTGTACTCACGATACTCAGGGAATTTCAGAATCGCCCCTTTATGATAGAACTCAACTTCCTTGGAATCATAGGCGCGCGCCGCTAACTCCGGGGTGTGCCGCTGGCCAAGCTCATGGACAACATTGTCCTTCGTAATGGTCGCATAGTATTTATTTCCCTTTCGCCGCATACCACAAAACTTGGGAGCCATATGTGACGGTGCATAAATACTTAACAAATTAGTAAAACAAATCCTCATGACCTTGTCTATAAATTGGACATATTGATGAGTAGCAGCAAAACCTACAATCTGCAATGTACAACTACAAAATTGTACAACTACGCAATTATACAAACTACACTAAATGTACAACTACAACTACACTATACTACACTAAAAATTCTACACTAAAGTCCACAACTACACTACACTAAAATTCTACACTAAAAAAATCTTACTCTACACTAAATTCTATACTTAAGTTTACAACTACAACTTTCTAAAATTCTACGCTAAATTCTTAAACTACACTAAAATCATAGACTAAATTCTACACTAAAATTTAAAACTACAACTACACTAAAAATGTATTAAAATCTTACACTAAAATTTACTATTACAACTACACTTCAAATTCTACAATATAAATCTTACACTACACTATATACATATAACTAACTGGGTGTGTCGGCGATGGCGATGGCGACGGCGGCAGAGACGGCCATAAGGGGGGGGGGGTGTTGCAGAGGGAGGCGTAGTCGGCGGTGGTGGAGGCAGCGACGGAGACGACGACGAAGACAATGTGCCGGGGGCGTTGGTGGCAACGTGGGGTGTGGGATGAATGGATGGGTGGGAATGGGGGATGGGGCAGTTGGGGTAAGTGGTTATTGAGGGGCCAGCCAAGTAGTTGCTGGCGTGGGCCGACATGGTCCACGCCATTGCTATTTTTATGTTTATCTTTTTGAGTTTATTTTTTGTATAGCTTGTTTTATATTGGTATAGATGATTAGTTTATTATTTTATTATTTCATGTAAATATACGTACTAAAATAGTTCAAGACCAAATAATTAAAACAACATTGATCTCATTAATTTGGCCTGAATACGTAATAGTTGAAGGATGATAAACAATAACAACTATAACTTCTACCATTACTCGATCTAGACTAAGAACATCAACAATGTAAAGAATCCCATGAGAAGAAATGCTGCCACCGATCGAGCTGGGAGAACGAGCCCAATCAGAAACCATCTAAAAGAGCATATCAAAGCATCACATCATTCTTGACTTCCATCTCATCTATCTGTTGTCTTAGTGGTCTAATGGAGTACTCGAGCAACTCGCTTACGTACTTTTGCACGAGATCGACCCATAGCAAAACTTTGTCCCTGTTGTCCGCTGTCTATGGATCACAATATATATACACGTAATCATGTGAGTGACACTCGAGTTGAATTGTGCAAATTTGTTGAAATAGACCGAGAGGTATTTTCTGTCTGAGAGTGCAACTAATCCCCGGGTGGTTTTGGTAATTCATAACAACATATAGATCATTGAACTAATATCCATTCAAGTCTAATATTTCAGAAAGTTGAATGAATAGCATGGCATGGACTAGAGATGTGGACCCCTCAAAATGCTAAGGACACATATTGGCAAATGCTCAAGACTCTTCATTTCTATTTTAGTGATCCAAGATCACATTGAGTCCATAGGAAAGCCAATACTATTAAAAGGGGATGAGGTGTTGCTTAATGGCTTGCTTGCTCAAATGCTTAGTGATATTGCTCCAAATCCCTCAACCACTTTCTCATTCCAAATATGTCAAAACACTAAACTCCAACTCGGCCTCACCGATTCTTTCTATCCGGCGCCACCGAGTTCATATGACATATCCACTGCCAGAAACCCTAACAGTTTGGTCACACCGATAAGGATCTCGGTCTCACCGAGATGGCCTTGCCAACACTCTGTGACTTGTTGCATTTATTTCGGTCTCACCCGAGTTATGCAATCGGTCTCACCGAGTTGGCTTGACATTCTCTCTGTTGCCTTATTGCTTCAGTTCGGTCTCACCGAGTTGATGCAATCGGTGCCACCGAGTTTATCTTTGCCCTAAGCCCTAGCACTTCAGTCCCACCAAGTTGTTCCAGTTGGTCCCACCGATATTCCTAACGTCCACACTTTGAACTAACTCAGTCTCACGATGTTCTTCTATTCGGTCTCACCGAGTTGGGTCAAATGTGTGTAACGGTTGGATTTAGTGTGGAGGCTATAAGTACCCCTCCACCCCCTTCTCCAGATGAGAGAGAGCCATCAGAACGTGACTACACTTCCAGCATACATTTTCTGAGAGAAAAACACCTACTCATGTGTTGAGATGAAGATATACCAATCCTACCACAAGAATCTTGATTTCTAGCCTTCCCCAAGTTACTTTACACTCAAATCATCTTTCCACCATATCTAAATCTGTGAGAGATAGTTGAGTGTCGGGGAGACTATCATTTGAAGAACAATAGCAAGGAGTTCATCATCAACACACCATCTGTCGTAGTTTTGTCACGGCAGATGTCCTAGTGAAAGGACTTAGTCGTGGAGCCATCGCGACGGGTTAGCTTAAAGGGGTTAAAGCGGACAAAGGACGCAGAGAGTTTATACTGGTTCGGCCCCTTGAGGTGAAGGTAAAGGCCTAATCTAGTTGTTGTGGAATTGCTAGGGTTTCGATGACCAGGGAGCGAATCCGCTATGCCTGGTTCTCGAGTTGTTGTTTGTTGTCCCTAAACCGCCGCCGGGTCGTCCCTTTATATACACAGGTTGACCCCCGTTGGTTTACAGAATCCCGAGGCTGGCTCATAAACGTGTCCGGCCCGGTTTCTACTCTTTCCCATCTTACAACACAAGTTTACATATCAATGGCGGTTTATGTCTACAGGCCTTAATCCGTCCCTGGGCCCTAGGCCGTCGTAAAGCGCCACACTCCTTGTCTTCATGGGCTTCAAATATAATATAAATAATTCATTATGGGGATAACCCGACCTCTCCTGGCCGGTTTATACCCAGTAGTAATATCCCCAACATTAGGCCCCAGATTGATTTGAACCTATTCGTGTCAATCCTCAACACTTAGGAAAATTCCTCCTTCAGCACCTTCACGTAAATCTTGTAAACCGCCATGACGTCATCTTCCAGGATCATAATAAATCTCCATGACATCACCTATTATTAAGAATTGTTCGAATCTCACCTCCATTAATGAGCCTCCGACAATCGAGGCGACATCTCTGTCATATATCCAATTTTTGGGCTCCTCGATTCTCGCGCATGTCACTTATCCGTGCACCTTATAAATAAGGCCAAGGGTCATTTTCACTTTTCCCCTTCGTGCCCCTTCACATCGTCCTCTTACTCGTGCCGACCGAATGTTCGAGCTCCGCCGCCGCCGTCGACCTTCGCTTCTGCCCCAACGACGGCCGCTGCATCACGCTGATCGAACCAGAGAGCCGCGGGGCCTCTCCGCTGTTCCTGTGACACTGGTAAGTATTCTCTCCTTCCACCGTAGATCTTGTCATTAGGGTTTGTGTTCATCGGAGTTCATCGAAGTTCTAGAGCTGTTCTTCCCTGTTCTTCTCACTAGCGCAAATGGCAAGTTAGATCTGATATTTTCCTGTGCCTTCATAGCTATAGTTCCTTTTTTCCTCATTATAGCATCCCCTTCATATAGAAAAACTCATCTGAACCTGTTGAACTGTTTAAGCACCTGCAATTTAGGTCTGAATATATTCTAGTTTTCTGTCGCACCGCAGATCTGAAATTATCATATCAATCTGTGAAACCTGTTTTCCATCACTTAGTCATCTCAAATCTGTACCTTCCACACCAATATAGGCGGTTTAACTTTTAGAAAATGATAATCCGGCAGGTACCATTAGTCCCTTCTTAAACCGCCAAGCCGCTTTATCTTTATAGCCCTGCCAAAATTAGACTCCAGTTTAACATTGTCAGACTCTATCTTAACAATGTGCATATGCCTCTGTTTCTGCTTCTGATATTGCATCGCTTTATGCTTGTCCGTCATAAATCTTAAACCGGCATTGATCTTTTTCCAGCTTTTCGTTGAAATGGCCAAAAAAAATTATGCTTGTAACTGGATCCCTTCCTGAGTTACGGAAGAGCAATTAGAGGGCTGTGTCGCAACCGACGCTTTAGCAAAGAAAGAAGTTATCCACTGGAGGGTTCCTGGTTCAAAATCCTCCCGAGCCCAAGGATGGAGAAGTAGTCGTGTTTGTTGACCACCTGAGCCGAGGGTTCAGCCCTCCCGGATCAAAATTCTTCCGAGATGTACTTGCTAGCTTCCAACTCCATCCTCAAGACATCGACCCTAACTCTGTGTCCAATGTTTGCAATTTCCAAGTATTTTGCGAGGCTTATCTTCAAGAGGAGACCACAGCTGAACTGTTTAGGGATTTCTTCTATTTGAACCGCCGCACAGAGTTTACAGACGGACCCAACACTGAACTTGGTGGAATGGCTATTCAAAAGAGGAAAGATGTCAGCTTCCCTCACGCCAAGCTTCATAGTCACCCCAAGGACTGGAATCAGACTTGGTTTTATTGCAAAGATACGTCTCCAACTGATGAGAATCCCCTGCCAGGTTACCGCCCTCACCGGCTTAGCAACACACATCCCTTTCCTCAGAGGCTGACTGCAAAAGAACGGTCCAACTACGCACCACAACTCTCAAAGCTCCGAGCCTTTATGGCGAATGGTTCGACAGGCGTTGACTTTGTTTGTTGCTGGATAACCTGGAGCATTCTGCCTCTAAGCCGGCGCCCCGGTTTAATGTGTGATTATACAGGGGACTTAAAAGATCCTCAACACCATATCAATATTCAGCTAAGAGAGGCTGAAGTTACTGAAGCTGTCAAGAAGATACTGAATGAACCGGAAGCTGTTTGCAGCAGGACGGGGCTAAGTCCTTTCTGCACTTCTAATAAACCGCCAGCTGTAAGAATCATATATATTTTTGTTTTTAACTTAATACTTTAAATACTCTCTCAAAATTTTGTCCATCTTTGACAGGGCGATGATCCGTTCTGGAAGAAGAAACCACAGGACAAACCGGCCAAGACACCTCGCCCCAAGACCAAGGTTACTAAAAAACCTGCCAAGAAGAAAACCACTTAGTCTTCTGAACCAAATGCTGATGATGATCTGGATAATCCAGGTTTAGAGGTAGAACTTTACTCTCTTGGTTCGTTTTTCATACACCTCATTGACAATGACTATTATCAGGACGACGCTGAAGGCAGCCAAGCTGAGGATGCATAGGTAATTATCCTTTCCTCCGATTCAGATCCTCTGCCAACACAGAAAATCCGTCAAGCAAACCGGAAAGTAAGATTTTCTCACCCCCTAGCTCACTTGGACCCACACTTTATTTTGACGAAGCAGCAACACGAAGCTCGCCGCACAACCCGTCACAGCGGCCAGGTAGTTACCTCCGACGGTTTACCGAACATTCCAGCCCAGAAACGTCGATCAGAGGTCTCTTATATTCCTGATACTTCTTGCCCCAAGGCGGGTTGTTTTCGACAGCCTCTTAATCCGTCTGATTCAAATATCAGGGCACACCTCATTCATCTTCCGGCGAGTCAACGGCCACACAACTTCCACCCTCCAAGACAGTTCCTGGGTGAGTTATGCTTTAAGTTTATCCTTTATATATTATTTTTGCCTGATTTACTGATCTTTATGTTTGCTTCCAGCGCCAAGCCTAGACCCAGCAAGAATACCTGGTTAAATAAACCGGCTGACGACAATATAGTTGTTGAACCGGAAAAAAACTCCAGATCCAGAAGATACAAATGCTGACGCCATGCTTAATGAACCGCCACCAAAAGATTATGACTTTGTTGTTGAACAAGTGGAAGTTGACCCAACAGGCCAATCTAATAAACCAACCAGCCCGGTCCGAGCCACTGACAAACCATCAAGCCCAGTCCGCGCTGCTGATAAACCGTCAAGTCGTGTGAAGGCTGCTGATGATAAAGAGGATGACATTATGATTACTGGCTTCGGCCACACCGCTCCTGGCAATCCTATCGCTTTATCCAAGCATAGCGCCAAGGATGAACTTTCTGCTATGGGCAAAGGAAAGTGGAACGCAGATTTGTCAACCTACGCCCATCTCAACGCTCAAGACATTCACTCTGGCTTCTTGAACCGTCTGTACACAAGCCGCGACTATGAAACCGGCTTAGTAAACTTGATGAAAGAGCGATATGAGGTAATTACTTCTTAACTCTGCATAACTGTTTCTTTATGTCCAAATATCAACTCCAGTAGCCCCCAAGGATAGTACTTGTATTGTGCTTGGGACTTGTAAAAATTTCTGAGAACAAACAAATATGCATTAGCCCCCAAGTATCAAGTGCATAACTTGTTATGTGCTTGGTACTTCAAATGTGTGCTGCCAACTCATGATATGTCTGTCTCTTATAGGCTGAACTGACAAAAAGGAAGCCCAAACCGCTGACCTTCAAGAGAACATCAAGTCCCAGCAAGCAGAAACCTCCAAAGCCAAGGATGAGCTGACCAGTGCCTTAGCAGCCATGGAGAAACTGAAGGAAAATTTCAAGAATGAGCGGGCGGATTGGGTCATAGAGAAAACCTCTTTGCAAAAGAGAGCTGAGGATGCAGAGGCAGCCCTTAAACCGGGGGCAGAAGAGCTGACTGGTTTAAAGCAGCAGATCAATGCTATGACCACTGCTGTATTTGGTAAGTCTCCTCGCTTTAAGTTTTCAACATATCATCCCATACATTGCCGGTTTACTGATGTTTGTAATGATGCAGGGACTCGCATTACCCACCTAGGTTCTGACATGCAAAAGAAATTGAAGGCTGCCTATACTCTTATAGAGAAATTATATACCGGCGCACAACGGATCATCTGCAATGCTTGTCACAACAAACCGCCCCCAACCTTAATCAAGGAAACCATAGAAAGGTTACCAATGCTGCCTGCCAGGGTTGAAGAGCTGAAAAGATCCGCTGCAAGGGCAGATGCTCTGACTGCGCTAACCCGGGCTAAAGCATGGGTTCCTGATCTTGATCCGGTTGATGTGGGTAAAGGCTATCCGAGTTTAAAGGAAGACGGATCAGAATTTGGCAATGATGACCTCCGAGCCATAAACAGGGAAGTACGTTCACTAGCTTGCCAATTGGCTGAAGAAGCTGACCTTTCACATTACCAGGCGAGTTACGACGTCAACAACAAACGGGTCGCTGCACCAACTCCTAAGGCTCAAAATCTTATCCCGCCAATTCGTAAGAACACCTATGCCCCTGACGTTGAACCGTCCACACTTATAAGCGATGAAGCTGTATTCCAAGCCCTAACTGGGATCGATTGGGCAACCATTGACTTCCAGCCACTGGGTAGAGAGGAGGGGGATGAACCAGCGCAAGATGATCCGCAGCCGTCAAGTCAGCCTGGTGACGAGTCATGATTCAGAGGCCCGTTTAGCCTTCTGTATATTGCAACTTTGCTGAAAACAATTATTCTTTTAGGCATTAAAGCGCCTTGTAATAGGCTAATTCAAACACTTGGTCTGCTATGCCATCTTGCATATTTATTGTGCCTGACACTTGTTAATCCGCCACGCTTAAGATATATTACTTTCATAATCCGTAGCAGTTTATTCAAGTTGTTCCTGCACACAAGAAATTGAAAGCATCCTGGCAGTTTACCGCCGGACGGGTCATGATGCCCAAATATATAGCCGAAGTTTATAACCAAGGCTGTATTTGAAAATAATCAAATATGAAAATAGATGATACCTGTGACATTGAATCACACCGTTGATTGACCAACTTTTTTGTATAGTAAGGGTGATAACCCCAAGCTTGAGTACTGATAACTCCTTTCATATTTTGCCGGTTTATGATAAAACCGTACCGGGCTGTAATAAACACCGGATTATCCATATGTAACACAGGCGACTTATAGTCGAAACTAGACCGGGTTAATAAACGCCGGATTATAACTGATCAAGTACTGACAACTTGTAGTTGAAAGCCGAGCCAGGTCAATAAACGCTGGTTTATCAAAAAATATTATAAATCTCAAAAAAGAACTTGGCAAATAAAATCATAAAAGAAACATGCAAGGCTTTTCACGGGCTGCCAGGCCCCAAATCGAGGCTTTTCATGGGCTGTCAAGCCACTGAGTTAAACCATTTCACAAAGCCTTCTAAGATGGACCTCAATCTTTAACCAATCGTCGTTTTAAGTTTGACAAGTTCAGGGTCTATGAGATTGACTTGTCAAACGTTCGGCGGGTCATACCAGGTTTACCTGGACGGAGTGGCTTACTTAAAAAGGTAGGATAACCTGGGGTTTTAGGTGCGTACACCTGGCTTCCAAGCCTGGCTTGATAGCCTATTACAAGTGTAGACTCTTTGTTTGTTGCGAAGCAAAGAGTCCCCAAGCAATATTTTGAGTTGTGCTCAGTGGGTGCCCATGTTTGAGTTGTTTGCAACACTCTCTTTGCCCCTAAGTAATTTTCCTGGTGGCCTTACACCGATCAAGAGGTGTAGCTATGGTTCGATCTCGAGCAAGCCCCCAAGTGATTTCTCTGGTGGCCTTATGCCTATCAAGAGGTGTAGCAATGGTTCGAATACGACCAAGCCCCCAAGTGATTTTTATATATGGCTTTATAAGTCGGATCGATGGATAAACCAGACTCCGCTTTATAAGCAGAAGCCCCCATGTGACCACACATGATATAAGAAAAACAACAGATACCCCGCTTTAGCAGAGGCTCCGGTTTATTATATTGATCATAATATATACATTGTCATAACTATGTACATAAGAAGAGGCTGTAGCTCAAGTATAGTAAGGCCGAAGATGAGCGATATTCCACGGCCGGTGGGTCTCCTCCTCCGATTTACGCGAGTCTTTGTGCTCTCGAACATCGATAAGGTAGTATGATCCGTTATGCAGATTCTTGCTGACCACAAAAGGCCCTTCCCAAGGCGGGGATAACTTGTGCATATCAGTCTGATCCTGGATGAGTCGG
The DNA here is from genome assembly GCA_021605145.1 of Aegilops bicornis. NCBI lineage: Eukaryota > Viridiplantae > Streptophyta > Magnoliopsida > Poales > Poaceae > Aegilops > Aegilops bicornis. Next base: position 830,699,300 of record CM038671.1, on the reverse strand, counting down.
AGCACCAGATCGCCTTCTTGAAAAGTTCTGGTTCTAACCCGACGGTTGTGATAGCGCCGTAGATCTTGCTGGTAAATCATCGAACGGGCTGCTGCAATGTCACGCTCCTCATCTAACATGTCAAGTGCTTCTTATCGTGCCTTCTCACTGTCAGCTTCGACATAAGCCGCCACACGAGGCGAGTCATGAGGATGTCACTAGGGAGAACCACCTCTGCTCCATAAACGATGAAAAAAGGCGTGTAACCCCTAGATCTATTGGGTGTGGTATTGATGCTCCATAACACAGAAGGTAACTCCTCCACCCAACAACCCGACGTCTGTTGCAAAGGGACCATGAGCCGGGGCTTTATGCCTCTCAAGATCTCTTGATTGGCTCTCTCTGCTTGACCATTAGATTGGGGGTGAGCCACTGATGGTACGTCAAGCCTGATGTGCTCACGTTGACAGAACTCTTTCATGGCACCCTTGGACAGATTAGTGCCATTATCAGCTATGATGATGTGTGGAAAACCAAACCGGAAAATCACCTTCTTGATGAATTGAATCGCCGTGGCTGCATCACACTTACTGACTGGCTCTGCTTCCACCCACTTAGTGAACTTGTCAACTGCCACCAACAGGTGGGTCTTCTTATCCTTGGATCTCTTAAAGGGCCCGACCATATCCAGCCCCCAAGTTGAAAACGGCCAAGTAATTGGAATCATCCTCAGTTCTTGAGCCGGAACATGAGCTCGGCGTGAAAATTTCTAACAGCCATCACATTTTTTGACCAAGTCTTCAGCATCAGCATGAGCCGTCAACCAATAAAAACCATGACGAAAAGCCTAGGCTACCAGGGACTTTGAATCGGCATGGTGTCCACAATCTCCTTCGTGAATCTCATGCAAAATCTCACGGCCTTCTTCAGGAGACACGCAACGCTGAAACGCCCCTGTCACACTGCAACGATGTAACTCTCCATTGACAATAGTCATGGACTTTGACCGCCGGATTATCTGCCTGGCCAAAGTTTCATCCTCCGGTAACTCGCCCCGGTTCATATACGCCAAATATGGGACCGTCCAATCTGGGATGATATGAAGAGCCGCCACCAACTGAGCCTCCGGATCAGGAACAGCTACATCCTCCTCTGTGGGGAGCTTGACCGACGGATTATGTGGCACATTCAGAAAGACGTTGGGTGGAACCGGTTTACGTTGGGAACCCAAACGACTTAAAGCGTCCGCCGCTTCGTTCTTTCGCTAGTCCACATGGTCAACCTGATAACCTTTGAAATGACCTGCAACAATATCCACCTCTCGACGATATGCTGCCATGAGCGGGTCCTTGGAAACCCAAGTACTAGACACTTGTTGAGCCACCAGGTCTGAGTCACCGAAGCACTTAACCCGGCTTAAATTCATCTCCTTATCCATCCGAAGACCGTGGAGTAAAGCCTCATATTCAGCTGCATTGGTTATAACCCACAAGTATAGGAGATCGCAACAGTTTTCGAGGGTAGAATATTCAACCCAAATTTATTGATTCGACACAAGGGGAGCCAAAGAATATTCTCAAGTATTAGCAGCTGAGTTGTCAATTCAACCACACCTGGATAACTTAGTATCTGCAGCAAAGTATTTAGTAGTAAAGTAATATGGAAGTAACGGTAATGATAGCAAAAGTAATATTTTTGGGTTTTGTAGTGATTGTAACAATAGCAACGGAAAAGTAAATAAGCGGAGAACAATATGTGAAAAGCTCGTAGGCATTGGATCGGTGATGGAGAATTATGTCGGATGCAGTTCATCATGTAAAAGTCATAACATAGGGTGACACAAAACTAGCTCCAATTCATCAATGTAATGTAGGCATGTATTCCGAATATAGTCATACGTGCTTATGGAAAAGAACTTGCATGACATATTTTGTCCTACCCTCCCGTGGCAGCGGGGTCCTAATGGAAACTAAGGGATATTAAGGCCTCCTTTTAATAGAGTACCGGAACAAAGCATTAACACATAGTGAATACATGAACTCCTCAAACTATGGTCATCACCCGGAGTGGTCCCGATTATTGTCACTACGGGTTGCCGGATCATAACACATAGTAGGTGACTACAGACTTGCAAGATAGGATCAAGAACTCACATATATTCATGAAAACATACTAGGTTCAGATCTGAAATCATGACACTCGGGCCCTAATGACAAGCACTAAGCATAGCAAAGTCATAGCAACATCAATCTCAGAACATAGTGGATACTAGGGATCAAACCCCAAAAAACTAACTCGATTACGTGATAGATCTCATCCAACCCATCACCGTCCAGCAAGCCTACGATGGAATTACTCACGAGCATCATGAAATTGGTGATGGAGGATGGTTGATGATGATGACGACGACGGATACCCCTCTTCGGAGCCCCGAACGGACTCCAGATCCCGAGAGGTTTTAGGGCTTGGTAGCGGCTCCATATCGTAAAACGCGACGAATCCTTCTCTCTGATTTTTTCTCCCCAAAAGTGAATATATGGAGTTGGAGTTGAGGTCGGTGGAGCGTCAGGGGGCCCACGAGGAAGGGGGGCGCGCCCCCCACCCTCGTGTGGACAGTGTGGGCCCCGACGTGGATTCTTCTTCCAGTATTTTTAATATTTTCCAAAAATAAGTTCCGTGGAGTTTCAGGTCATTCCGAGAACTTTTGTTTCTGCACATAAATAACACCATGGAAAGTCTACTGAAAACAGCGTCAGTCCGGGTTAGTTCCATTCAAATCATGCAAGTTAGAGTCCAAAACAAGGGCAAAGTGTTTGGAAAAGTAGATCTGACGGAGACGTATCAACTCCCCAAGCTTAAACCTTTGCTTGTCCTCAAGCAATTCAGTTGATAAACTGAAAGTGATAAAGAAAACTTTTACAAACTCTGTTTGCTCTTGTTGTTGTAAATATGTAAAGCCAGCATTCAAGTTTTCAGCAAAGATTATGACTAACCACATTCACAATAACTCTTAGGTCTCATGTTTACTCATATCAATGGCATAATCAACTAGCGAGCCATAATAATAAATCTTGGATGACAACACTTTCTCAAAACAATCATGATATGATATAATAGGATGGTATCTCGCTAGCCCTTTCTGAGATCGCTAAACATAAATGCAGAGAACCTTTAAAGATCAAGGACTGACTAGACATTGTAATTCATGGTAAAAGAGATCCAGTCATAGTCATACCCAATATAAATTAATAGTAATGAATGCAAATGACAGCAGTGCTCTCCAGCTAGTGTTTTTTAATAAGAAGGTGGTGACTCAGCATAAAAGTAAATAGATAGACCCTTCGCAGAGGGAAGCAGGGATTTGTAGAGGTGCCAGAGCTCGGTTTCGAAACAGAGATAAATAATACTTTGAGCGGCATACTTTCATTGTCAACATAACAACCAAGAGATGGCGTTATCTTCCATGCTACACACATTATAGGCGGTTCCCAAACAGAATGGTAAAGTTTATACTCCCCCTCCACCAACAAGCATCAATCCATGGCTTGCTCGAAACAACGAGTGCCTCCAACTAACAACAGTCTCGGGGGATTTTTGTTTGCAATTATTTTGATTTGATTTGCATAAAGCATGGGACTGGGCATCCCGGTGACCAGCCATTTTCTCGTGAGTGAGGAGCAGAGTCCACTCCTCTTGAGAATAACCCGCCTAGCATGGAAGATACGGACAGCCCTAGTTGATACATTAGCTATTCGAGCATACAAAACAGAATTTCATTTGAAGGTTTAGAGTTTGTCACATACAAATTTACTTGGAACGGCAGGTAGATACCGCATATAGGAAGGTATAGTGGACTCATATGGAATAACTTTGGGGTTTAAGGAATTGGATGCACAAGCAGTATTCCCGCTTAGTACAAGTGAAGGCTAGCAAAAGACTTGGAAGCGACAAACTAGAGAGCGACAACAGTCATGAACATGCATTAAAATTAATAAACATTGAGTGCAAGCATGAGTAGGATATAATCCACCATGAACATAAATATCGTGAAGGCTATGTTGATTTGTTTCAACTACATGTGTGAACATGTGCCAAGTCGAGTCACTTAAATCATTCAAAAGAGGATACCACCCTACTATTCCACATCACAACCATTTTAATAGCATGTTGGCATGCAAGGTAAACCATTATAACTCATAGCTAATCAAGCATGGCATGAGCAACTATGATCTCTGATTGTCATTGCAAACATGTTTATTCATAATAGGCTGAATCAGGAATGATGAACTAATCATATTTACAAAAACAAGAGAGGTCGAGTTCATACCAGCTTTTCTCATCTCAATAAGTCCACCATATATCGTCATAATTGCCTTTCACTTGCACGACCGAACGGAGTGAATAATAACAAGAGTGCACGTGCATTGGACTAAGCTAGAATCTGCGAGCATTCAATAAACAGGAGAAGACAAGGCAATATGGGCTCGTTTTTAAATCAAGAATAATGCATATAAGAGCCACTTCAACAGTTTAATCATGGTCTTCTCCTATCGACCCCCAAAGAAAAGAAATAAAACTATTTACACGGGAAAGCTCCCAACAAGCAAAAAGAAGAATAGGAAATATTTTTGGGTTTTCTTTTTAATTATTACTACTATAGCAAGAAAAGTAAACTAACTAAAAAAACTACACTAATTTTTTTGTTTTTCTTAAGGTTTTTCAAACACACAAGAAGAAAGCAAGAAAAATAAAATAAACTAGCATGGATATTATAGTGAAAGAAAATGAGCACCGACATCTAGCAATGAGTGTGTGTGAACATAAATGTAATGTCGGTGGGAAATACGTACTCCCCCAAGCTTAGGCTTTTGGCCTAAGTTGGTTTATTGCCACGGATGGCCTGGGGGATATCCATAGTTTTAGCCGGGGTCGTACAGAGATGCAGCGGCTATTGCTTCCTGAGCTGCAGCGTGGCGGCGAGCTGCCTCCGGCCTCCTCTCGTACTCATCTGCCTCCTTTCTGGTAATAACATATCTTCCTTTTGCCTGATAATCAAAGAAGGCAGGAGCAGAGAAATGTCTGGACAGCACGACGTCATCAAAGATTAGCGATCATCGAGAGGTGATTCATTCCTCTCAACAAACTGGTGGTGAACCATAGCATTGAAGTCTAAATAAGTAGGAGGCAATTCAATATCATCATCACGTATGGTTACACCAAGAAAATCAGCTAAGCGGGTTGCATAAATTCCACCAGAGAAATCTCCATTAAATCTATTGTGATGCAACCTACGCGCAACAATGGCTCCCAAATTATAAGATTTGTCTCCTAACACAGCACTCCTAAGAATACTGAGGTCACAACACTCCTAAGAATACTGAGGTCAGGGACACACATATGACATGCTTCATCTTTACCATTTATGCACCTACCTATGAAGAGAGCAAAATAATGTATAGCAGGAAAATGAATGCTCCCGATGGTAGCTTGTGCTATATCTCTAGATTCCCCCACAGTTATACCAGCAAGAAAATTTCTAAATTCAGATTTGCGGGGTTCACTAGCACTACCCCAATGTGGAAGTTTGCAAGCAGTAGTAAAATCCTCTAAGTCCATCGTATAAGATTTTTCATAAAGATCAAACAGGACAGTTGGAGAATTGCGTGAAGATGAAAATTCAAACCTCCTCACAAAGGAACTAGTGAGATAGTGGTACTGGCGGCACTTTTCTTCCTCGAAGCTTACAAGATCAGCGTTACACAAATATGCGTTAAATTCTTCCTTGATTCCTTTCGATCCATAAAGTTTTCTGAAGGCCATTCACAAGGCCGCACTGGAGCGTCCCTTGGTGGCTCATTGTCAGCATCACGCATTGCAAGCCTGGTCCTTGCTTCCTTGAAGAACCACCTTGGTACATTTTCCTAAGCATATTTCATCCTCTGGAAAATTTCTGAAATTTTTAGTAACTTCAAATAAAAGTGAACCAAACTCAACAAAATTGATAGCAACTACTCCTACAAGTGCCTAGAGCCTATATCATGCATTAGAACTACTTGGAACCATATAAATTTGACATGCAAGCTCAAGAACATGGTCACCTAGGCAACACAAATTTGCAATGAATAAAGCACTAGAACAAAAACTAATTGGACCAATGGAGGAGTCACATACCAAGGAACAATCCCTCAAGTAGTTTTGTGAGAGGTGCTTTGAGCAAGGAGATCGAAAATCGCAGCAAAATGAGCTAGAACTCGTGCTTGAGCTGGATGGTGATTTTTTTGGGAGGAAGAAGAAGTGTGTCGGTGCAGGAATAAGTGGAGGGGAGCCACCATGGGCCCATGAGGCAGGGGGCACGCCCGGTAGGGGTGGGTGCGCCCTGGACCCTCGTGGCCAGGTGCTTGCTCCCCCTGCTGTGTTCTTAGTGCCAGATATTCTCAAATATTCCAGAAAAAATCATATTTCATTTTCAGGGCATTTGGAGAACTTTTATTTTTCGGGGTATTTTTATATTGCACGTATAAATCAGAAAACAGACAGAAAAATACTATTTTTACTTTATTTCAACTAAATAACAGAAAGTAGAAAGAGGGTACAGAAGGTTACGCCTTCTAGTTTCAACCATCTCATGCTCATCAAAAGGAATCCATTAACAAGGTTGATCAAGTCTTGTCAACAAACTCATTCCGAATAACATGGAACCGGAGAAATTTCGAATGACATTGTGTTACCTCAACGGGGATATGCACATCCCCAATAATAAGAATATCATATTTCTTTTTGGCAGTAGGAAGAGGAAATTCAAAACCTCCAAAAATAATCGATGAAATTTTTTCAATGGAATTGATACTATGGACTTGAGGTTGTTTCCTCGGAAAGTGTACCGTATGCTCATTACCATTAACATGAAAAGTGACATTGCCTTTGTTGCAATCAATAACAGCCCCTGCAGTATTCAAAAAAGGTCTTCCAAGAATAATAGACATACTATCGTCCTCGGGAATACCAAGAATAACAAAGTCCGTTAAAATAGTAACGTTTGCAACCACAATAGGCACATCCTCACAAATACCGACAGGTATAGCAGTTGATTTATCAGCCATTTGCAAAGTTATTTCAGTAGGTGTCAACTTATTCAAATCAAGTCTACGATATAAAGAGAGAGGCATAACACTAACACCGGCTCCAAGATCACATAAGGCAATTCTAACATAGTTTCTTTTAATGGAGCATGGTATAGTAGGTACTCCTAGATCTCCAAGTTTCTTTGGTATTCCACCCTTAAAAGTATAATTAGCAAGCATGGTGGAAATCTCAGCTTCCGGTATCTTTCTTTTATTAGTGAAAATTTCTTTCATATACTTAGCATAATGATTCATTTTGAGCATATTAGTTAATCGCATACGCAAAAAGATAGGTCTAATCATTTCAGCAAAGCGCTCAAAATCCTCATCATCCTTTTCCTTGGATGATTTGGGAGGAAAAGGCATGGGTTTCTGAACCCATGGTTCTCTTTCTTTACCATGTTTCCTAGCAACAAAGTCTCTTACCATAACGTTGATTCTTTGATTGTGGGTTATCAAGATCAACAAAGAGTTCAATTTCTACATCATTATCATTACTAGGTTGAGCATCATCATGAACATCATCATTAATATTATCACTAGATTCATGTTCATTACCGGATTGTGTTTCAGCATCAGAAATAGATATATCATTTGGATTCTCAGGTGGTTCAGCAACAGGTTCACTAGAAGCATGCAAAGTCCTATCATTTTTCTTTTTATTCTTTTTAGAAAGACTAGGTGCATCAATATTATTTCTCTGAGAATCTTGTTCAATTCTCTTAGGGAGGCCTTCAGGATACAAAGGTTCCTGAGTTATCTTACCAGTTCTAGTAGCCACTCTAACAACATAGTCATTATTCTTACTATTTAATTCATTGATCAAATCATTTTGAGCTTTAAGTACTTGCTCTACTTGCGTGGTGACCATAGAAGCATGTTTACTAATGAGTTTAAGTTCACTTTTAACTCTAGACATATAATCACCCAAGTGTTCAAGCGTATCGGAATTGTATTTCAATTGTCTACCAAAATAAGCATTGGAGTTTTCTTGTTTGACAATAAAATTATCAAACTCTTCTAAGCATTGTCTAGCAGACTTATAGTGAGGAATATCACCTTCATCAAATCTATAGAGAGAATTTACCTTTACTACCTGTGTCGGGTTATCAAGACCATGAGTTTCTTCAATAGGTGCTGGTTTAAGAGCATATGTTTCTTCAACAGGTGGTAAATTAAGGCCATGTATTTCTTCAATAGGAGGTAAATTCTTAACATCTTCAACTTTAATACCTTTTTCTTTCATAGATTTCTTTGCCTCTTGCATATCTTCAGGACTGGGAAATAGAACACCTCTCTTCTTCGGAGTTGGTTTAGGAATAGGCTCAGGAGCTGGCTCAGGAAGTGTCCATTTATTTTCATTTGTCAACATATTATTTAATAGAATTTCAGCTTCATCCGGTGTTCTTTCCCGAAAACAGAACCAACACAACTATACAGGTAATCTCTGGAAGCATCGGTTAGTCCATTATAAAAGATATCATGTATTTCATTTTTCTTAAGAGGATGATCAGGCAAAGCATTAAATCGGAGAAGCCTCCCCCAAGCTTGTGGGAGACTCTCTTTTTCAATTTGCACAAAATTATATATATCCCTCAAAGCAGTTTGTTTCTTATGAGCAGGGAAATATTTAGCAAAGAAGTAATAAATCATATCCTGGGGACTACGCACACAACCAGGATCAAGAGAATTAAACCATATCTTAGCATCACCCTTTAATGAGAACGGAAATATTTGAAGGATATAGGTAGCGAGATTTCTCATCATTAGTGAACAGGGTGGCTATATCATTTAATTTAGTAAGATGTGTCACAACAGTTTCAGATTCATAGCCATGAAAAGGATCAGATTCAACCAAAGTAATTACATAAGGATCAACAGAGAATTCATAATCCTTATCAGTAACACCGATAGGTGAAGTAGAAAAAGCAGGGTCAGGTTTCATTCTAGCATTAAGAGATTGCTGCTTCCATTTAGCTAATAACCTCTTGAGCTCGTATCTATCTTTGCAATCTAAAATAGCTATAGCCGCTTCTTTTTCAAAAACATAACCCTCAGGAACAACAAGCGATTCATATTTATTAGGGGGGGAGTCTTCATCATCACTTTCATCAATGTTATCAGTTTCAATAATTTCATTCTCTCTAACCCTAGCAAGTTGTTCATCAAGAAATTCACCAAGTGGCACAGTAGTGTCAAGCATAGAAGTAGTTTCATCATAAGTATCATGCATAGAAGAAGTGGCATCATCAATAACATGCGACATATCAGAACGAATAGCAGAAGCAGGTTTAGGTGTCGCAAGCTTACTCAAAACAGAAGGTGAATCAAGTGCAGAGCTAGATGGCAGTTCCTTACCTTCCCTCGTAGTTGAGGGATAAATTTTTATTTTCGCGTCTTTCAAGTTCTTCATAGCAACTAGCAGATATAAATCCAAAGTGACTCAAGGAATAGAGCTATGCTCCCCGGAACGACGCCAGAAAATAGTCTTGATAACCCACAAGTATAGGGGATCGCAACAGCTTTCGAGGGTAGAGTATTCAACCCAAATTTATTGATTCGACACAAGGGGAGCCAAAGAATATTCTCAAGTATTAGCAGCTGAGTTGTCAATTCAACCACACCTAGATAACTTAGTATCTGCAGCAAAGTATTTAGTAGCAAAGTAATATGGAAGTAACGGTAACGATAGCAAAACTAATATTTTTGGGTTTTGTAGTGATTGTAACAATAGCAACGGAAAAGTAAATAAGTGGATAACAATATGTGAAAAGCTCGTAGGCATTGGATCGGTGATGGAGGATTATGTCGGATGCGGTTCATCATGTAACAGTCATAACATAGGGTGACACAGAACTAGCTCAAATTCATCAACATAATGTAGGCATGTATTCTGAATATAGTTATACGTGCTTATGGAAAAGAACTTGCATGACATATTTTGTCCCACCCTCCCGTGGCAGCGGGGTCCTAATGGAAACTAAGGGATATTAAGGCCTCCTTTTAATAGAGTACCGGAACAAAGCGTTAACACATAGTGAATACATGAACTCCTCAAACTATGGTCATCACCGGGAGCGGTCCCGATTATTGTCACTTCAGGGTTGCCGGAGCATAACACATAGTAGGTGACTATAGACTTGCAAGATAGGATCAACAACTCACATATATTCATGAAAACATAATAGGTTCAGATCTGAAATCATGGCACTCGGGCCCTAGTGACAAGCATTAAGCATAGCAAAGTCATAGCAACATCAATCTCAGAACATAGTGGATACTAGGGATCAAATCCTAACAAAACTAACTCGATTACATGATAGATCTCATCCAACCCATCACCGTCCAGCAAGCCTACGATGGAATTACTCCCGCACGGCGGTGAGCATCATGAAATTGGTGATGGAGGATGGTTGATGATGACGACGGCGACGGATTCCCCTCTCCGGAGCCCCGAACGGACTCCAGACCAGCCCTCCCGAGAGGTTTTAGGGCTTGGCAGCGGCTCCGTATCGTAAAACGCGATGAATCCTTCTCTCTGATTTTGTTCTCCCCGAAAGTGAATATTTGGAGTTGGAGTTGAGGTCGGTGGAGCGTCAGGGGGCTCACGAAGCAGGGGGTGCGCGGGCAGGCGCGCCCCCACCCTGGTGGACAAGGTGTGGGCCCCCTGACATGGATTTTTCTTCCAGTATTTTTAATGTTTTCCAAAAAGATGTTCCGTGGAGTTTCAGGTCATTCCGAGAACTTTTGTTTCTGCACATAAAAACACCATGGAAAGTCTGCTGAAAACAACGTCAGTTCGGGTTAGTTCCATTCAAATCATGCAAGTTAGAGTCCAAAACAAGGTCAAAAGTGTTTGAAAAAGTAGATACGACAGAGACGTATCATTTGTTAGTGCAAGGGAACATTAAACGAAGAACATAACAAAACTTATCACCTCATGGGGAAGTTAATACGAGTCCAGCCCCCGAGCCCTCCAATTGCCTGGACCCATCAAAATGAATAGTCCAATAAGTATGATCCGGCTTCTCCTCTGGCGCTTGTAACTCTGTCCAGTCATTGATGAAATCCACAAGTGCCTGAGATTTGATCGCCGTCCGGGGCATATATTTTAACCCATGAGGCCCAAGTTCAATAGCCCACTTGGCAACCCGGCGATTGCTTCCTGCTCGGATTATATCCCCCAAAGGAGCAGAACTGACCACAGTGATGGGATGACCCTGGAAATATTGCTTAAGCTTCCGGCTCGCCATGAAAACTCCATACACTAGCTTCTGCTAATGTGGATACCTCTTCTTGGACTCAATAAGTACCTCACTGATATAATAAATCGGTCGTTGAACCGGATACTCCTTTCCGGACTCCTTGCGCTCCACCACAATAGCCACGCTAACAGCCCGGGCATTAGCCGCCACATGTAACAACAAGGGTTCTTTATCAACGGGAGCAGCAAGGACAGGCGGTTCGGCTAGCTGCCGCTTTAGGTCCTCAAACGCTTCATTGGCAGCATCACTCCAGACGAAGTCATCTGTCTTCTTCAGCATCTTATATAAAGGGATAGCCTTCTCCCCAATGCGACTGATAAACCGGCTTAAAGCGGCAATCCAGCCTGCCAAGCGTTGAACATCATTGACACACTTCGGTTTAGCCAGTGAAGTAATAGCCTTGATCTTCTCCGGATTAGCTTGAATGCCCCTGTTAGACACCAGAAAACCCAAGAGCTTGCCCGCCGGTACAGCAAAAACACACTTGGCCGGATTAAGCATCATCTTATAAACTCGGAGGTTATCAAAAGTCTCCTTCAAGTCATTTATCAGTGTCTCCTCCTTTCTTGATTTCACCACAATATCATCTACATAAGCATGAACATTGCGGCTGATCTAATTATGAAGACAATTCTGCACGCAGCGCTGATAAGTTGCCTGGGCACTCTTGAGCCAAAAAGGCATAGACACATTGCAGAAGGCTCAAAAGGGAGTTATGAAAGTTGTCTTCTCCTGGTCCTTAACTGCCATTTTGATCTGATGGTAACCAGAATATGCATCCAGGAAACTCAAACGCTCATAACCCGCTGTAGCATCAATAATTTGATCAATACGAGGGAGGGCAAAAGGGTCCGCTGTTCAAGCCTTGTTCAAATCTGTGTAGTCCACACACATGCGCCAGGTGCCGTTCTTCTTAAGTACTAGCACCGGATTAGCCAACCACTCAGGATGAAACATTTCAATGATAAACCCAGCCGCCAAGAGCCTGGCTACCTCCTCGCCAATGGCCTTGCGTCTTTCTTCATTGAACCGGCGAAGAAACTACCGGTTTGAACTTAGGATCGACATTAAGAGTGTGCTCAGCGAGTTCCCTCGGTACACCTGGCATGTCAGAAGGTTTCCACGCAAAGATGTCCCGGTTCTCACGGATGAACTCGATGAGCGCGCTTTCCTATTTTGGATCCAAGTTAACGCTGATGCTAAACTACTTGGATGAATCGCCAGGAACAAAATCAACTAGCTTAGTCTCATCAGCCGATTTAAACTTCAAGGCCGGATCATGCTCTGTAGTTGGCCTTTTCAAAGAAGTCATGTCTGCCGGATTAACATTGTCCTTGTAGAACTTCAACTCCTCTGCTGCACAAACCGACTCAGCATAAGCCGCATCACCTTCTTCACATTCCAAATCAATCTTACGGCTCCCATGTACCGTGATGGTCCCCTTATGACCCGGCATCTTGAGCTGCAGATAAACATAACAGGGTCTTGCCATGAACTTGGCATAAGCCGGCCGACGAAACAGGGCATGATATGGGCTCTTGATCTTCACCACTTCAAAGGTCAACGTTTCTGATCTTGAGTCATGCTCATCTCCAAAAGCCACCTCCAGAGCTATCTTACCAACTGGATACGCCGATTTACCAGGCAACACATCGTGAAAAATGGTGTTTGACGGTTTAAGATTTTTATCTGTTAACCCCATGCGACGAAAGGTTTCATAATAAAGGATATTGATACTACTCCCTCCATCCATGAGTACCTTGGTGAACTTATATCCGCCAACCTGAAGCCCCACCATTAATGCCAGACGACCCGGATTATCAACCCAGGGTGGATGATCCTCTCGACTCCACACGATGGGCTGTTCAGACCAGCAAAAGTAACGGGGCACCGCCGGTTCAACGGAGTTTACTACCCTTTTGTGAAGCTTCTGATCGCATTTGCACAGGCTCGTGGTGAAGACATGGTACTGCCCACTGTTCAATTGCTTCGGGTTGCTCTGGTAACCCGACTGTTGCTGTTGCTGCTGATTCCCCTGATGATTATAACCACCTTGGTTGCCCTGACTGTCTTCATTGCCATGCCCGCTTTGATTACCTTGAAATCCTGAACCGGAACTGCCACCACCATAACCCCGGCCCCTGAGATCCGGGGCCTGAACCGCCGGCCGGTCCATGATCATACCGGAAAAAATCTGAATTTTTGAACTCCCGCATAATAAAACAATCCTTCCAGAGGTGCGTGGCTGGCTTTTCCCGCAACCCATGTTTCGGGCAAGGCTTATTTAACAGGTAAGACAGGCGATCCAGATTGGGACTTGGTCCTCCACCACGCGGGGGCGGTTTACCCTTACGATGCTGACCATTATACGCTTTACGCTTACCGCTATTTCCATGACCTGCCGGGTTATGCTGCTGCCCTTTGGTGTTGCCACTCTTCTTTCCCTTTCCTGTCTTGTCATCGTCAGACTCGGGGTCCTTCATATTATCAGAGTCGGCATACTTCACCAGAGCTGCCATAAGCGTCCCCATGTCATTGCAGTGACGTTTGAGCTCTCCCAATTTTAACTTCAGAGGTGCAAACCGGCAATTGCCTTCCAACGTTAAAACTGTTGTATCAGCGTTGATGGAGTACGATGAATGCAAAATTTATGAAACCCGACGCACCCAATGGGTCATTGATTCTCCTTCCTCCTGGACACAGGCAGCTAAGTCCACAATTGACATGGGTTACTTGCACGTGTCTTTAAAATTCTGAATAAACTGAGCCCTTAACTCGGCCCATGACCCAATGGAGTTAGCTGGTAAGTTTTTCAACCAAGTGCGAGTTGTTCCCTCCAACATCATGGTGAAATATTTAGCACATGCCGCATCATCCACATCCAACATCTCCATTGCAATCTCATAGCTTTCGACCCATGACTTAGGGGATAAATCGGTAGTGTAATTCGGCACTTTACATGGACCCTTGAAGTCCTTGGGCAGCCGTACATTACGTAGCGCCGGGACGAGACACGGCACCCCCAAAGAACTGGAGGTTACCCCTGGTTCCACCGAAGTTGTTGGACGAACCGGAGTAAGCTGACGGGCCGCATTCTGCGCCGCTAACCTGGCCTCTCGACGTGCCCTAGCACGATCCACCACATCCTGAGCATCAACACCGCCACCCGTCGGGTTATGGCCACCAGGCGGATTACGATTCCGCGCACTGCTCGACACGGCCGGTTCATCCATATGCCTGCTGTAACTCCGTCTTGGGCGGGGAGTGGAATGAATCCTCTCGCGGCTGTATGAATAAGCCTGCTGCTGAGTTAAGGCTGTCTGAAGGAGATTTCTAGCCCGTCGTGTCTCGACCGCTACTGGGGACTCGCCTTCGATCGGGAGAGCTGCCAATCGTGAAGCGGCGGCAACGATGTTATCCAATGGGTTAGAGTAATGACCCGGCGGTGTTGGGATGTGCTGCGGTAGGACATTGTTCTGACGAGGCGGATCCGACGGGCACGGCTGAACCGGCGCCCCCGTTCCAGGTGCCTCCACCCGGTTTACCACTGGCTGACTACTGGTTCCTGCTCCCGGGGTATTAAAGAGATTCCTGGCCTCATAAACCGGAGGCAGGTGAGACCGGTACCTTCTCCTCATGACATCGTTTGACGCGCTCTGATCCAACATAAGCCGGTAAGCCTGTGCCTCCAACTCGGCCCGCTCTGCGGCCATCCTGGTATCCTCGGCTGCCAGGTCTGCCTTGGCCTGAGTTATCTGATCCTTCACTTTCACGATTTCCGCGTTATGCTCATCCTGATTCGCTAGGTTAACTTCCGCCAGCAGCACTGTTAAAGCGTCAAATAAATCAGATAAAACCTGAGCCGGCAGTCGCGCGGGGCCTCCTGCCCATTGCCGTCGCCGCCGATCCGGAAACCATTGCGGCTGCGATCGAGTCTTTGCGCGAGCTATGTACCAGCCATGAAGATCGCAACCCGGCTCGGTGGATCGGAGGGGTCCAGAATACTGTCGCCATCGGAGCAGCCCCCAAACCGGCCATCTTGCAACTGGTACAATGACTCGGTCTCTCTAGTAGATGACTCGTCATCAGAGTAAATGACGGTTTCACCACCAGATGCCGATCTATCCTCAGATTCCGCCCCGTGGATGACTCCCACGAAGCCACGCTTCATGGCGGGTTGAGCCCGGGTAGGTCTCATACACTGAGCCGTTTCAACGATGTCGGTGCAGATGTCCGGCTTAGGGCCCGGCTCGCCAATCTTGCCAATGAAAATGTGAATCACTACAAAAAAAATACACTTTCGTGATGATACGTGTTTGTCACAGTAGGTCGCGTTTTTTTTCATGCATGTACATCCATGACGATTTTATGACAGAATCAAGATAGTCATACCTGTGATTTCGTAGAAGTGTTCCATGACATTACCAAAATTATCATCACAGAAGTGTCCACTTCCATGACGATAAATCGCGCGTCCGCGAAGTGCTTTCGTCAAGGGTGACCAACACGTGGCATCCTTTATGGAACGCCGTTAAGCTATCGGGTCGGGTTTTGGATCCGATAACCCGTTAACAACCCTGACCAATGGGGATTTTCCACGTGTAAAATCATCATTGGCTGGAGGAAACACGTGTCGGCTCATCGTTGGGACAGATGTCATCCACTCATTGGACAGAAGGCGCCTATGATACGTCGACACGTGTACGGCCCAACAGAGGCCCATTCACGTGAAAAGGCCGACCCAGTAAAAATTAGCAGGCCAGCCCATATAAGGCCTACTTGTGTCAGGTCCATTTAAGCCCACGGCCCATACGAGATGTGCCAATTTGGCCCGTCAACGGCGATTTGACACCATTGCAGCCCATCGTCAGTTCGAGCCCGTTAACAGCCCGCTATATATTTGGGCTCAATATCGGCCCGATGAGATTTTGGCCTGTTAACGACCCATTTAATGTATGGGCCAATTTTCAGGATGTACATCTTTTGGCCTTTTAGCGACCCATTTAAATGTTGGGCTAGTTTACGGCCCGGTGTGTCTTTCAGCCTGTTGACGGCCCAAAAATTGATGGGCCATTTGTTGTCGGACCTGAGTTTCGGCCTTTTAGCGGCCCATTTAAGTGTTGGGCCAATTTTACGGCCCGTGTCACTTTTCACTGTTGACGGCCCATAAATCAGTTGGGCCATTTGTAGTCGGACCTGAGTTTTGGCCTTTTAGCGACCCATTTAAGTGTTGGGCCAATTCCAGGACCTGTTGGCCTTTCGACCTGTTAACGGACAATAAATGAGTTGGGCCATTGGTAGTCGGACCTTAGTTTTGGCCTTTTATCGGCCCATGCCCTTCATTGTCCAATACCAGCCCGGTTTCTTTTCCGCTCGCTAAAGGCCCACAACACGCTTGGGCCATTTACAATACGACCGACTTTCGGCCTCTTAGCGGCCCATGGTCTTCATGGTCCAAAGACAAGCCCATTGTCTCTTTGGGCCTGCTAAAGGCTCATCAGAGATAGTTGGGCCATATGTAGCCCAAACTTAGTAATGTACCGTTAACGGCCCGTGAAATAAACTGGGGCCACCTGTTGCCGCTTCGATGTCGGCTGTTAACGACCGGAGGTAAGAGGGCGACCATTAACTTTCGGTTTAGTAACGGCCCATTAACTTAATGGGCCCACTAAAGTTCGTACATGTCTTTAGGCCAAATTAGATAATTTGAGCCCATTACGACGGAAAGCAATTATGCAGGACCAAAACAGATCACGCAAAGGTACGGCTTACAGGGAATAACGTTGCACATCAAGCATACACAACAGGAAAATACATCCACTGTGCAATCAAAGAATGAACCCAGTGCAAATAAATGAGAATAACCTAACCATCAACAACGTCACAATCTGCAACCTCAAGAGATGACGCCCATAAGCATGTGGGCAAGTTCTTTCTGCTTTGCTACACTGTCTCTGAAAACATTGATCAGTTGTTGTGTCGCACGACTCTGCACCTCTGATTCATCCACCATTTCCTCATTGCTTCAGCCATTAATTGGTTCACAAACATACCTTTATTCCGTTGCATTCGAGATAGAGGATACTGAACAGATTCCGATGGTGATTTTGGCAGGCTTGCATTATTGATAGTGGAGGGTGTCTCGACCACTGCATCATAACATAAATTAGGACGGGAACCAAACAGATTAATCATGAGTTATTGCCATATTAACTGGCCTAGATTTACTGGAAAGAAACAATGGGGTTGCCTTCTTGCTGTTTTGAGTTTGTCTTCTTATCTTCAAAGACCTGCACAAAATTAACACACTAGCATTGCTATCATTGGCCAAGTCGGATAATAGGAAAGCAACATTGACACAACAAACGTTTGGGCAACTAGCCTACACCAAATTAACACAATATGGCACAGCTATCATCAGCCTGTAAGGTAGTGCAAAGCAACATTGACACAATGAATGAATGGGCAACCAGAGAAGCACTACAATTTAGTAATGTGCGTGATATGAGATAGTACATTCATGCAGCTCAGTATGCAAAACTACCAGGCAGTTTTCCTTACAAAAATCAACCTTGGCCTGCCTCCTCTCTTCCAGCACTAGGCCCATGAGGCCCAATAACTTCCCGGGGGGGGTTCCGGTAACCCTCGGTACTCCGAAACTTATCCGAAACGAACCAAACCATTCCGGTGTCCGAATGTAGCCTTCCAATATATGAATCTTTATGTCTCGACCATTTCGATACTCCTCGTCATGTCCGTGATCGCATCTGGGATTCCGAACAACCTTCGGTACATCAGATCACATAAACTCATAATACCAATCATCATCGAACGTTAAGCTTGTGGACCCTACGGGTTCGAGAACTATGTAGACATGACCGAGACACATCTCCGGTCAATAACCAATAGCGAAACCTGGATGCTCATATTGGTTCCTACATATTCTACGAAGATCTCTATCGGTCAAACCGCATAACAACATACATTGTTCCCTTTGTCATCGGTATGTTACTTGCCCGAGATTCGATCGTCGGTATCACCATACCTAGGTCAATCCCGTTACCGGCAAGTCTCTTTACTCGTTCTGTAATACATCATCCCGCAACTAACTCATTAGTCACATTGCTTGCAAGGCTTATTGTGATGTGCATTACCGAGAGGGCCCAGAGATACCTCTCCGACAATCAGAGTGACAAATCCTAATCTCGATCTACGGCAACTCAACAAACACCATCGGAGACACCTATAGAGCATCTTTATAATCACCCAGTTACGTTGTGACGTTTGATAGCACACTAAGTGTTCCTCCGATATTCGGGAGTTGCATAATCTCATAGTCAGAGGAACATGTATAAGTCATGATGAAAGCAATAGCAACAAACTAAACGATCATAGTGCTAAGCTAACGGATGGGTCTTGTCCATCACATCATTCTCTAATTAATGATGTGATTCCTATCATCAAATGACAACACATGTCTATGGCTAGGAAACATAACCATCTTTGATAAACAAGCTAGTCAACTACAGGCATACTAGGGACACTTTGTTTGTCTATGTATTCACACATGTACTAGGTTTCCGGTTAATACAATTCTAACATGAATAATAAAAATGTATCATGATACAAGGAAATGTAAATAACAACTTTATTATTGCCTCTAGGCACATTTCCTTCAGTCTCCCACTTGCACTAGAGTCAATAATCTAGATTACATAGTAATGATTCTAACACCCATGGAGTCTTGGTGCTGATCATGTTTTGCTCGTCAGTGAGGCTTAGTCAACGGGTCTGCAACATTCAGATCTGTATGTATCTTGCAAATCTCTATGTCCCCTTCCAACACTTGATGACGGATGGAATTGAAGCGTCTCTTGATGTGCTTGGTCTTCTTGTGTAATCTGGATTCCTTTGCCAAGGCAATTGCACCAGTATTATCACAAAAGATTTTCATTGGACCCGATGCACTAGGTATGACACCTAGATCGGATATGAACTCCTTCATCCAGACTCCTTCATTTGCTACTTCCGAAGCAGCTATGTACTCCGCTTCACACGTAGATACCGCCATGACGCTCTGTTTGGAACTGCACCAACTGACAGCTCCACCATTCAATATAAATACGTATCCGGTTTGAGACTTAGAGTCATCCGGATCAGTGTCAAAGCTTGCATCGACGTAAGCATTTACAACGAGCTCAATGTCAACTCCATAAACGTGAAACATATCCTTAGTCCTTTTCAGGTATTTTAGGATGTTCTTGACCGCTGTCCAATGATCCACTCCTGGATTACTTTGGTACCTCCCTACTATACTTATAGCAAGGCACACATCAGATCTGGTACACAGCATTGCATACATGATAGAACCTATGGCTGAGGCATAGGGAATGACTTTCATTTTCTCTTTATCTTCTGTAGTGGTTGGGCATTGAGTCTCACTCGACTTCATACCTTGTAATACAAGCAAGAACCCTTTCTTTGACTGATCCATTTTGAACTTCTTCAAAATCTTATCAAGGTATGTTCTTTGTGAAAGTCCAATTAAGCATCTTGATCTATCTCTATAGATCTTGATGCCCAATATGTAAGCAGCTTCATCGAGGTCTTTCATAGAAAAACTCTTATTCAAGTATCCTTTTATGCTATCCAGCAATTCTATATCATTTCCTATCAGCAATATGTCATCCACATATATATTAGAAATGCTACAGAGCTCCCACTCACTTTCTTGTAATTACAGGCTTCTCCAAAAGTCTGTATAAAACCATATGCTTTGATCACACTATCAAAACATTTATTCCAACTCCGAGAGTCTTGCACCAGTCCATAAATGGATCGCTGGAGCTTGCACACTTTGTTAGCACCCTTTGGATCGACAAAACCTTCTGGTTGCATCATATACAACTCTTCTTCCAGAAATCCATTCAGGAATGCAGTTTTAACATCCATTTGCCAAATTTCATAATCATAAAATGCGGCAATTGCTAATATGATTCGGACAGACTTAAGCATCGCTATGGGTGAGAAAGTCTCATCGTAGTCAACTCCTTGAACTTGTCGAAAACCTTTCGCAACAAGTCGAGCTTTGTAGACAAAGAATATTACCTTCAAAGATCAGTCTTCTTCTTGAAGATACATTTATTCTCTATGGCTTGCCGATCATCGGGCAAGTCAACCAAAGTCCATACTTTGTTCTCATACATGGATCCCATCTCAGATTTCATGGCCTCAAGCCATTTTGCGGAATCTGAGATCATCATCGCTTCCTCATAGTTCGTAGGTTCGTCATGGTCAAGTAACATGACGTCTAGAACCGGATTGCCGTAACACTCTGGTGCAGATCTTACTCTGGTTGACCTACGAGGTTCGGTAGTAACTTGATCAGAAGCTTCATGATCATCATCATTAGCTTCCTCACTAATTGGTGTAGGAATCATTGGAACTGATTTCTGTGATGAACTACTTTCCAATGAGGAAGCAGGTACAATTACCTCATCAAGTTCTACTTTCCTCCCACTCACTTCTTTCGAGAGAAACTCCTTCTCTAGAAAGGATCCATTCTTACCAACGAAAATCTTGCCTTCGGATTTGTGATAGAAGGTGTACCCAACAGATTCCTTTGGGTATCCTATGAAGACACATTTCTCCAATTTGGGTTCGAGCTTATCAGGTTGAAGCTTTTTCACATAAGCATTGAAGCGCCAAACTTTAAGAAACGACAACTTGGGTTTCTTGCCAAACCACAATTCATACGGTGTCGTCTCAACGGATTTAGATGGTGCCCTATTTAACGTGAATGCAGCCGTCTCTAAAGCATAACCCCAAAATGATAGCGGTAAATCAAGAAGAGACATCATAGATCGCACCATATCTAATAAAGTGCGATTCTGACGCTCGTACACACCATTACGTTGTGGTGTTCCGGGTGGCGTGAGTTGCGAAACTATTCCGCATTGTTTCAAATGAAGACCAAACTCGTAACTCAAATATTCACCTCCACGATCTAATCGTATAAACTTTATTTTCTTGTTACGATGATTTTCCACTTCACTCTGAATTATGTGAACTTTTCAAATGTTTCATACTTATGTTTCATCAAGTAGATATACCCATATCTGCTCAAATCATCTGTGAAGGTTAGAAAATAACGATACCTACCGCGAGCCTCAACACTCATTGGACCGCATACATCAGTATGTATCATTTCCAACAAGTCTGTAGCTCGCTCCATTGTTCCGGAGAACGGAGTATTAGTCATCTTGTCCATGAGGCATGGTTCGCAAGCATCAAGTGATTCCAAAAGTCCATCAGCATGGAGTTTCTTCATGCGTTTTACACCAATATGAGCTAAACGGCAGTTCCACAAATAAGTTGCACTATCATTATTAAACTTATATCTTTTCGCTTCAACACTATGAATATGTGTATCACTACTAATGAGATTCAATAAAAATAGACCACTCATCAAGGGTGCATGACCATAAAAGATATTACTCAGACAAATAGAATAACCATTATTCTCTGATTTAAATGAATAACCGTCTCGCATCAAACAAGATCCAGATATAATGTTCATGCTTAATGTTGGCACCAAATAACAATTATTCAGGTATAAAACTAAACCCGAAGGTAGATGTAGAGGTAGTGTGCCGACGGTGATCACATCGACTTTGGAACCATTTCCCACGCAAATCGTCACCTCGTCCTTAGCCAATCTTCGCTTAATTCGTAACCCCTTTTTCGAGTTGCAAATATGAGCAACAGAACCAGTATCAAATACCCAGGCACTACTGCGAGCATTAGTAAGGTACACATCAATAACATGTATATCAAATATACCTTTCACTTTGCCATCCTTCTTATCCGCCAATTACTTGGGGCAGTCCCGCTTCCAAAGGACCAGTCCCTTTGCAGTAGAAGCACTGAGTCTCAGGCTTAGGTCCAGACTTGGGTTTCTTCACTTGAGCAGCAACTTGCTTGCCGTTCTTCCTGAAGTTCCCCTTCTTCCCTTTAACCTTTTTCTTGAAACTAGTGGTCTTGTTGACCATCAACACTTGATGCTCCTTCTTGATTTCTACCTCCACAGCCTTTAGCATTGCGAAGAGCTCGGGAATCGTCTTATCCATCCCTTGCATATTATAGTTCATCATGAAGCTTTTGTAGCTTGGTGGCAATGATTGAAGAACTCTGTCAATGACACTATCAACCGGAAGATTAACTCCCAGTTGAGTCAAGTGATTATGATACCCAGACATTTTGAGTATATGTTCACTGACAGAACTATTCTCCTCCATTTTGCAGCTGTAGAACCTATTGGAGACTTCATATCTCTCAATATGGGCATTTGCTTGAAATATTAACTTCAACTCCTGGAACATCTCATATGCTCCATGATGTTCAAAATGTTGTCGTCCCGGTTCCAAGCCGTAAAGCATGGCACACTGAACTATCGAGTAGTCATCAGCTTTGCTCTGCCAGGCATTCACAACGTCCGGCTTTGCTCCTGCAACGGGTCTTGCACCTAGCAGTGCTTCCAGGACGTAATTCTTCTGTGCAGCAATGAGGATAATCCTCAAGTTACAGACCCAATACGTGTAGTTGCTACCATCATCTTTCAACTTAGCTTTCTCTAGGAACGCATTAAAATACAACGAAACAGTAGCATGAGCCATTTATCTACAACAACATAGACATGCAAAATACTATCAGGTACTAAGTTCATGATAAATTAAATTTCAATTAATCATATTACTTAAGAACTCCCACTTAGATAGACATCCCTCTAATCATCTAAGTGATCACGTGATCCATATCAACTAAACCATGTCCGATCATCACGTGAGATGGAGTAGTTTTCAATGGTGAACATCACTACGTTGATCATATCTACTATATGATTCACGCTTGACCTTTCGGTCTCAGTCCTCCGAGGCCATATCTGCATATGCTAGGCTCGTCAAGTTTGACCCGAGTATTCTGCGTGTGTAAAACTGGCTTGCACCTGTTGTATGTGAACGTAGAGCTTATCACACCCGATCATCACGTGGTGTCTCGGCACGATGAACTATCGCAACGGTGCATACTCAGGGAGAACACTTGTACCTTGAAATTTAGTGAGAGATCATCTTATAATGCTACCGTCGTACTAAGCAAAATAAGATGCATAAAGGATAAACATCACATGCAATCAATATAAGTGATATGATATCGCCATCATCATCTTGTGCCTTTGATCTCCATCTCCAAAGCACCGTCATGATCACCATCGTCACCGGCTTGACACCTTGATCTCCATCGAAGCATCGTTGTCGTCTCGCCAACTATTGCTTCTATGACTATCACTACCGCTTAGTGATAAAGTAAAGCAATTACATGGCGATTGCATTTCATACATTAAAGCGACAACCATATGGCTCCTACCAGTTGCCGATAACTGTTACAAAACATGATCATCTCATAAAACAAATTATATATCATCATGTCTTGACCATATCACATCACAGCAAGCCCTGCAAAAACAAGTTAGACGTCCTCTACTTTGTTGTTGCAAGTTTTACATGGCTGCTACGGGCTTAGCAAGAACCGTTCTTACCTACGCATCAAAACCACAACGATTTTTTGTCAAGTATGATGTTTTAACCTTCAACAAGGATCGGGCGTAGTCACAATCGATTCAACTAAAGTTGGAGAAATAGACACCCACTAGCCACCTGTGTGCGAAGCACAGCGGTAGAACCAGTCTCATGAACACGGTCATGTAATGTCAGTCTGGGCCGATTCATCCAACAATACCGCCGAATCAAAGTATGACATGCTAGTAAGCAGTATGACTATTATCGCCCACAACAATTTGTGTTCTACTCATGCATATAACATCTACGCATAGACCTAGCTCGGATGCCACTGTTGGGGAACGTGGTATTTTAAAAAATCCTACGATCACGCAAGATCTATCTAGAAGAAGCATAGCAACGAGCGGGGAGAGTGTGTCCACGTACCCTCGTAGACCGAAAGCGGAAGCGTTAAGTAACGCGGTTGATGTAGTCGAACGTCTTCGCAATCCAACCGATCAAGTAGAGAACGCACGACGCCTCCGCGATCTGCACACGTTCAGCTCGGTGACGTCCCTCGAACTCTAGATCCAGCTGAGGCTGAGGGAGAGTTCTGTCAGCACGACGGCATGGTGACGGTGATGATGAAGTTACCGGCGCAGGGCTTCGCCTAAGCACTATAACGATATGACCGAGGTGTAAAACTATGGAGGGGGGCACGCACACAGCTAAAGATCAACTTTTGTGTCTACGGGGTGCCCCCCTCCCCCCTATATAAAGGAGGGGAGGAGGAGGAGGGCCGGCCACAAGGGGCGCGCCCAGGGGGGGATTCCTACTCCTAGTAGGAGTAGGTTTCCCCCTTTCCTAGTCCAAGTAGGAGAAGAAGGAAGGAGAGGAAGAAGAGAAGTAAAGTGGGGGCCGGCCCCCCTAGCCCTAGTCCAATTCAGTTTGGGCTAGGGGGCGCGCCCACACCTTGCCGGCCTCCTCTCTTCCACCACTAGGCCCAGGAGGCTCAATAACTTCCCGGGGGGGGGGGGTTCCGGTAACTCCCGGTACTCCGAAATGACCCGAACCATTCCGGTGTTCGAATGTAGCCTTCCAATATATGAATCTTTATGTCTCGGCCATTTTGAGACTCCTCGTCATGTCTGTGATCTCATCCGGGACTCCGAACAACCTTCGGTACATCAAATCACATAAACTCATAATACCAATCATCATCGAACGTTAAGCGTGCGGACCCTACGGGTTCGAGAACTATGTAGACATGACCGAGACACATCTTCGGTCAATAACCAATAGCGGAACCTGGATGCTCATATTGGTTCCTACATATCCTACGAAGATCTTTATCGGTTAGACCGCATAACAACATACGTTGTTCCCTTTGTCATCGGTATGTTACTTGCCCGAGATTCGATCGTCGGTATCACCATACCTAGTTCAATCTCCTTACCGGCAAGTCTCTTCACTCGTTCCGTAATGCATCATCCCGAAACTAACTCATTAGTCACATTGCTTGCAAGGCTTATTGTGATGTGCATTACCGAGAGGGCCCAGAGATACCTCTCCGACAATCGGAGTGACAAATCCTAATCTCGATCTACGCCAACTCAACAAACACCATCGGAGACACCTTTAGAGCATCTTTATAATCACCCGATTACGCCAGGACGCTTTGATAGCACACTAAGTGTTCCTCCGGTACTGGAGTTGCATAATCTCATAGTCGAGGAACATGTATAAGTCATGATGAAAGCAATAGCAACAAACTAAACTATCATAGTGCTAAGCTAACGGATGGGTCTTGTCCATCACATCATTCTCTAATGATGTGATCTCGTTCATCAAATGACAACACATGTCTATGGCTAGGAAACATAACCATCTTTGATAAACAAGCTAGTCAAGTAGAGGCATACTAGGGACACTCTGTTTGTCTATGTATTCACACATGTACTAAGTTTCCGGTTAATACAATTCTAGCATGAATAATAAACATTTATCATGATATAAGGAAATGTAAATAACAACTTTATTATTGCCTCTAGGGCACATTTCCTTCAGTCTCTTGGGCAGAACAGAGAAAGCAAGTTTTCGTGGAAGGTTGGTTCATGGAGGAAGAAGGTGCATGTTCACATACATGAGAAGAAAAAGGAATTCACTAGCCCAGTCTAATCAAAATAAGGTATCAAAGGACACAAAGAATGGAAACAAGCTAGAATTTGAAGATTTTGAGCACGAAGAACAACCAAGGAGTATATCTATGTTCAACAAATGTTTGTTGGTAATGCAAGATTTTAAACCAAATAAAACCTTTGGAAATGGTGACCAACATGGAAGTAATTGTTGAACATATTTAGCCCAGTGGATATCCGAAGGATATTGCAAATTCCGATTCACTTCAATCCTTCGATGATATCATAGCATGGCATCCAAATAAAACATGATTTTTTTAGTATGAAGTGCTTATCATATGAAGTGGATACATACTTTTTGGGTGCATGCAAACATGATAGAGCGACCTATTGGATCTACCCCTATGGCAGTTTGGAATACTCTTTGGAAACTTCAAGTTCAACGAAAAGTTCAGATTTTTGGATGATGAAGTTTGTGTGGGATTGTCTCTCTACGAGCTATCTTACCTAACGGGCATATTGGCTCAATGGTGTTTGTCCTATTTTTCATCAGGGTGTGGAGGACATATAGCACCTACTCGTGTGCTCACATGCGCGAGACCTATGGACTTGCCTTGGGGTGATCCAGATTGTTGACAAAGCTCTTCCCTTGGATAGATTGGGTTTTGCAATCTTCGAATACATCCTCTCACTTCCGGATGAACATATGGCTATACATCTAAGGTTGAATTTCAAGCAAGTCATAGCAGTAGGAGGATGGTACTTGTGGTGGTTCCGAAGACAAATTGTTCACATTTAGTTGGTCCCACCAGCATGGAGATGGTCACTCTCGTTTTTGTCAATTGCAAGAAATCATCAGAGCTCATCATCTCAGTCACCAAGTATGCCTAAAGCATGGTGGAGTAAGACAAACTCTCGCTTTACTAAATTGAATGTTGATGCATCATTTTTTCCATATGAGGGAGTAGGAGCTACCACAGCTATACTCCGGGATGAGAGAGGCAATTTTCTGGCAGCCTAGTGTAAATTTATTTTGTTTGCAACAAATGCGATCAACACAGAAGCAACAACTATGGGAGATGGGCTTGCTCTTGCTAATTCTCTTGGATTCAATCGAGTAAAGGCAGAATCATACTCCTACAAATTATTAACTTTTGCACTGGATAAACTAGATGGTGAGATTCGGTGACGACAATCTTCACAGAGTGCGTGGATATCAGTGATTGGGATGGTCATTCATAAGCATTGTTCTCGTTCATGTAACCAAGCGGCTCATGTGCTAGCCAACTTTAGTTTTTGTAGTAAGTCTTCTTTCAGTTGGTTCGATGAGCCTACTGATTGTCTGGTCAGTAAGCTTGTAGACGATGTAAACATGTTTGGACATTAAAGCTAGCCATGACAACCTTCCCCCACAGAAAAAATATTTTTGTTGTGTTTTGGACAAAATTTACTTTTCTATTATCACAGTGCTTGCTTTTATCATGGTTATCCATAATTATTTATATTTCAAAACTTCCATCAATGTTCCGCATACACTTGGGCAATAAAAATCTCCCTTTTAAAAAGGAGCCCTAAACTATGACAGTTCTAACCCATCTCCAGTTCATGTAAGGACATATCATAGCTTTCAACCTTTTGAAAAAACAAAATGGAAAAAATATAGTTGTTGGAGGCAGAGTATAGAAAATAGTGTGCTTTTTTATGCTGGAATATTTTTTATATTTAAAGCAAACTTACAATTAAGCTATACTTGTAAAAGAAAACTTGACTTGAAAACTTGTTGACAAGATTTCATACTTCAAAAGAAACGAATCAGGAGTTAAATGCATATATGATAGTTTGAGAGAGTCAAGTGACATAAAAATAGTCGAAGTGAAAAAGTGAGTCCACCCAGTAGTGTAGAAGAAACATGGTTAGAGTAAAAAAATACATCAAATTTTCAAGACATAGATTTCAATGTGCTTCGTGACAGCGACAATGATGTTATTTTTGCAGCTTGCCATGTGCTCATGTGCTCTTCTTCTGCAACGATGCACTGGAGGCGGAAATTCTATCAATGCGAGAGGGAATGGCCTTGGCAATACAACGCTCTAATCTCCCTATTTTGGTGCAGTCCGACTCGGTGGGCGCTCTCTCTTTGCTGTCAAATTCATCCCTCATTAAATCATCTTATGGTCACTTGTTACAACAGATTAAATTGCTCATGTTGGAGCCAGAGTTTGTTCCAGTTAGGATAGCCCGGTCAAAAATAGGGTTTCTAACTGTCTTACTAATTATTCCCGCACAGCTCGCAATAGCACTTGTTGGTTGCTGCGGGGGCCACCTTTTATTCTAGATCTTGTACTATAACTCAATTGCTTTGAAATACACTCTTTTACACCCGCAGAAAAAAAAAAGAATTCAATGTGTTTGTACATATTAAATTTAAGGGAGAAATTATTTGATATTTGAGCTGATGTGAACAAAATAAAATGACATAATACAAAATAAATAGCATTACGTACATCATGAAATATATTTGTATGTTGTATTGATATATTTTTCTATAAACTTGATCAAACTTTTCAAAGTTTGATTCAAAATACTTATGCACATTATAATTGGAATGAAGGGAGTAGTAAAAATTATTGCAGAACAACGTGACAACTAATAATTAATCATGCTCAGAGAGCCCGGTATACAATAGACACCTTGTTTTCGTTTATGCTCGACGCAGTGTTTCCAGCCCTCTACTACGAATGTGAACAGGGACCCATTTTTCTTACGCGTCATGCTTTTAAGCCAATAGTGACATGAAAGCATCTACAGCCGGGCTCCTCAAATGCTGCATATACGTGACTCTTGTCAGTGACCGGTCACAAAATCACAACCAAGTCAGACTCCTGAAACCAGCCCTATACGTCAGGGCTGACCTTCACCTTTCATATCGAATCCATGTCTAAGGCGGATATGTGGAGGTCCGGACGCGTCTGTCACATCAGACTGGTGGGCAAGACACACGTCAAAACCCATCGGTCCAGTGAGGACGCATTCATGTCGCTGCTCCGGCACACCGCCTGAGGGGCCAAATCCGGCTCTTTAAGTTGGACAGCGAGCATCAACCCTAGTCACTTTTCATTTCCACCTTCTCCCTCTCGTCCACGCCGCCACTCCCAAGCTCTGAGCTCGCTGTCCACTCCAATTCGCTTCGAGGATGCCTCCGCGGGCAGCCATGATCCGCCAGCGGATCGTCGCGTACAAGAGGCTCATTGCGCAGTGCCAAGTGAAGATCCTTGCGGAGATCGAGGCACAACGCGTTGCTTGCTTCGTCATCGGCTTGCCTTCGGACTCTCTGGAGCAGGACGGGGCGGAGCAAGAGGAGGTTGAGCAGGGGATGCCAGCCGTGGAAGGACGCGGGATGAGGAGGAGGTGGGCGCCGAGGCGGATCCGGTGCTTCCTACGGCCGGATTCACCATATACGACGCGCTGGCTGTATTTGAGGTAGCCCAAGCGGCGGAGGCGGTGGAGTACCCTTGAGTCCATCCCGTCGGATCTCGAGGTTAAGGCAAACTACCGCTACCTCCACAAAGCGGACGCGGAGCTGGAGGAAGTCTTCATGAACATGGAGTTCGATGAGGAGCTGGAGATGTGAGCCGTGGCCAACCACCGGGAGGACGGACCGGCTGTCCAACACAGCCAGTAATATGTAGTACTCCCTCCGTCCCAATATAAGTCTCTTAACTTTGTACTAATAACTTTATTATAAAATTATACTAAGGTTGAGACACTTATTTCGAAAGAGAGAGAGTACTATGTACCTTATTTTACGTTCCATGGTGTATAGTATGAAGAACGAAGAGATTTGAGGTTTATGGTTGCCGTGGACGAAAAATAAGTGGTGGCCGGACCCCATCCGCGAACGCCATCTACTAGCTAGGAGCATAGGTCAGTACGAGCTGTGGAAACCCTAGGGCGGTAGGTGCGAGCTTTTGCAAGACAAAGTTGCGTGATTGCTTGCTCGTGCGCCGGACGGACACGGGTGGGGTCTCGTCGTCCTTTTGCTGCCCACGTTCGATCGTCTCCGCTCGAGGGTCCCGTGATCCCAGCGTGAGCCCGTGGCCCGACGGGCTGGTCCCGGGTCCTCGAGAACGTCCGTTTCGTGACGCCGCCGGCGAGCCAGCCACCCTGCAGGATGCAGCGCCATGCCGTCCGAGGATGGGTGGGGTGTAGTTTGGTTTTGCATTAGTTTATTCTTTTCAGGAGACAGCACTGGTGCCGGTGTCCGGTTTGGAAGATGGAATGGAACCTCGTCCTGTGGGGTGGCCGGTGCAATGCGTGGCAACTTTCCATGATTGCAGCCGAGAACCTTCGTGTGTTGCCTGTTGGCGCCTGCGCCTCCAGGCTCACCACAGAATGTCTAATCATTGGGCACACCTCTGTATTCCGCACATCTATGCGTATCTGCATATTACTGATGCGCTGTGCACACCAATTCTGTTAGATGAAACACCTGGCATCATTGCAGTTAAAGCATGTACACTTTGTTGTTATTTTAGAAGTGTCGCGTAAGATGTTGGATAATGTTAGATGGCAACTGTGAATGTTTTTATGGCAATTTATATTATCGTCACGATGGTGATTTTATTTTGTAAGCACGGGAATTTTCTGGCGAAAAACAAAATTGAAGGGGAGTTGCCATTCTTGCTAACTAAATTTGTCATTCTCGGCCAACACAACTTGCCATCAAAATCATTTGCAGTTGTCATCCCCCAGTTGCCATTCTTGCTAACTAAATTTTTCATTCTCGGCCAACACAACTTGCCATCAAAATCATTTGCAATTGTCATCCCCCAGCGAATGTTCACTAATTATGAGGCTCCTAATGTTTAGGTGGAGGAAAGAGAAACAAAAAAAAATACTTGCCTTTACTTTTAGTTAAGAGATGACCACTTAGCAGTAATATTTGTCACCCCCATATTTAGGCATATATGGTTACTACAGATAAAACTAAAAGATTATCCATTGTACATCATGCTTTCATTGACATCTCAGAATAACATGGCAGATTTCAGTTGAGATTGTTGTATCAACCAATGTAATGCCCCTATGGATCATGTTAAGAAAAAATACAAAGATGTGAGAAACCAACACTGAGAGAGAAACAATCAACATCTACAACAAGCTCAAAGAAACTCTTTTTGTCCAAAGGATAGACACCGTAAAGGTTTCCTTACGCTAAAAATCAACCGTGTTACATAGTTATGTCACCCATGAGTTTAATGTGCCTGACCTTTCCAACAACTTTCTTTTGTTATTTTGAGAATCAGTTGGAGCGGCCGATCAGGGGCCGACCCGGCTATATGTTGCTTACCACAACCCCAAAGTAGCTCTAGCCTCGAGCATTGCCCTTTCGTCCCTATTACTAGCCCGGTCCAAGTACCTTTCTGCAAGTTAAATTTCAATTTTCTTCTCTTTTTTCATTTGTTCATCTTTTTTCTCAGTTGTTCATATATTTGAAAATTGTTAAATAAATTTACTTATTTATACATATATATATATATATATATATATATATATATATATATATATACCAAAACCATAAATTTATTTAATAATTTTAAAAAATGGCTTTTAAAATGTTACCATGGTGTAAATAATTGTTAGAGTAGTTTAAAATAACAATAGTAGCATTCAAAGAAAATGTAACATTTAAAACAATTCATGTATTACAAAGAAATGAACATGACATTTAAAAAAATATGGATGCAAATAGAAACTTTGTAATTCAAAAAAAGCATACCATTAAAAAAGTACGTCGCATTTCAAAACAATCATGTATTTCAAAAATATGTACATAATTTTTTTAGCAAACTTTTATAACAAATGTAAAAAAAATGTATGCATAGTTTATAACATATTTAGGAATGTAATTAAAAGGCTTATAACACATAATCGAAAAACGTTTAAAACATATATTTGAGAAAATGTATATCCTATGATTGAAAAATATTAATGTGTATAAAAACATTTTAAATATATAGGAAAAATGTTACAACATGCGTTGAATAAAGGTAAACATGTATTGCACAAAATAAAGTAAAAAAAACTAAATAAAGACCCAAGAAAAATTGAAGAAAACAATTGTGAACCAAAGAAAACTGATGAATAACATGAAACCAATACAGAAAAACAGAAGAAAAAAAATGCACAAACGCTTCTAAGACCTAACTGAACCGGTCCATACAAGCTTACAAAGACCCCTCTACTAGGCCGGCACACTAAGGTGAGCCACAGCGTAGCGCCGGTGGCGAGTCTATTGTTAAAATTAGTACGATTGAGAAATATATTCCGAGAGTAGGGGTACCAGCTTGCCACTCGGAAAACTTGGCCGACGGCAAAATCAAACCCAATTGTGTTGCCCCAAACAAGCCTTCGGTAGGGTTGGTGAAATTTAATATCAGGCAGGAGCGCTCGGGTGCTCCTATTGGGTGTTTCGGGCGGCAGAGAAGCTCCCTGGCGCCCACGCACGAAATCTGGTGGGTCGGTCCATGTAAAGCGAGATTCAATCGCATTTTACACCCTCTCGGTTCGCTCGATCTCTTTTGAAAAAAAGTACGGAAAAAGATCATACAAAATTAAAAAAAATCCAGGATTTAAAATGTTAGGGATTTAAAAAATGTTCAAGATTTTGAAAAAAAGTTTATCAAAAATGAAAAAAAATTGTCGGCTTCAAAGGATTTTATATAAAGTTCGTCGAATTTGAAAAAAAGTTCATCAATATTGAAGAAACTTCATCAAATTTGAAAACAAGATCGTCATATTTCAAAAAAAAGTTCATAGATTTTGAAAAAAAGTTCATTGAATTTGAAAATTGTTCATCAAATTAAAAAAAGTTCATAATATTTTAAAACGCTTATAAAATTTCAAAAAATACGGTGGTTGAATAAAAACTCATTTAAGAAAAATTCATCAATTTTGAAAAAATTTCATTAAAAGTGGAAAAAGTTCATCGAATATAAATAAATCATCGAATTTCAAAAAAGTTCATCGATTTGAAGAAAAAGTTCATTGATTTGAAGAAAAACTTCACATATTTGCAAACAATTCATCGAACCAGGAAGAACAAAAGACAAAAAAGGAAAAAAAAAGGAAGAATGAAAGAACAAAAGGGTGTTAACATACCAGATCCCGCTCCGTGGCATGGTGGTTACAACATCGATGAGGTCCCGTTGCTCGTTCGATTCACAACCAGCGCATTGTGTGCCAGATTAAAGAGACAGAATACAAGCTACATGGGCCGGCCCAACACAGGGGCGCCTCACGCGCCAATTTGCAAAATACTCCCTCCGTTCCTACATATTTGTCATTCTAGAAATTTCAACAAATGACTACATACGAAGCAAAACGAGTGAATCTACACACTAAAATATGTTTATATACACCCGTATGCGGTACTCCATTTGTAATCTCTAAAATGACAAATATTTAGGAACTGAAGGAGTATACAGTAATGGACACCTGAAGCGTCAAATAGGAATTGCCAGAGCGCCCATGTATCGCGGAACCTTCTATTTATCGTTGTACGGGCTAATGAACAAGCCAGCGAGCACCCTTTTTTCATTATTTTTCTTTTTCATTTCCATCAGATGTTTTTGTTATTCTTCTTTAATATAATTTCAAAAAAAATAATTTTCAAAACAAAAGTTCAAGAAATCATAAAATATTCATAGATTAAAGAATGATGGTGATTTAAAAAGATGTTCCTATATTCAAAAATTGTTCAGGAGTTTCAGAAAAATGCTTCTCAAGTTCTCAAAAAATATTCGTAATTTAATAAAAAAATGTTAACTAATTTTTTTTTCATATTTTCAGAAAATATTAGAGAATTTGAAAACAAATGTTCGTGCATTCAGAAAATACTAATTATTTTGAAACTATGTTCACAAAGTCATAAAATGTTCGCAAACTAAAAATCTATACCGAAATATTGAAAAAAGTTCATTTCTTCAGAACTGTTCGCCGATCCAGAAAAATGTTCATGAGTTTCATAAACTGCACAAAATTTTCAAAAAATCCAAAGGTTGTGAAGATAATGATCAGGAAATTGAAATATGTTCATGACTTCATAAACAATTGACGAATTTGAAACATCTTCATGCCAAAGCATTTCAATCAATAATTTAAAACATGTTCACAAATTTGAAAATTGTTCACAAAATAATGAAATAAAAAGTGAAATTAAATAAAAATACAAATAAAGAAATAGATGAGAAAATTGAAATAGAAAGAACAAAAGAAAATGAAAAAGGTGAAAAGACAAAATATAAAAACGAGAAAGAAAAAAGAAAAACCGGAAACAACCTATGTTGGGCCGGTCTCAACGCCGGTTCCTCATCTGGCGCCCGAAGGCGATGCACTGGGCCAGCCCAGGAACACGCAGCCGTGCATCGATTTTGAAAAAGAGGTCATCGATTTTGAAAAGCTCATTCGGTTTTGAAAAGGAGTTCATCGATTTCGAAAAACGTTCATCAGTTTTGAAAAAGAGTTCATCGATTTGAAAAAAGTTCATCGATTTTGAAAAAAAGCTCATCGCGGAAAAAAGTTTATCGATTTTGAAAGAAGTTCACGAATTTGTAAAAAGTTCACGGATTTTCTAAAAAATCCACCGGAAGTTAGTGGATATTGAAAAAAGTTCATCAAATTCGAAAGAAGTTCACGAATTTGTAAAAAGTTCACGGATTTCCTAGAAAAAGTTCACGAATAAAAGCCGGCCAAAAGACTGAAAGTAAAAAAAAGAGTAAAAACCAGCCAAAGGAAACTTAAAGAAAAATAAAAACTAGTGATCTTTTTGAGGTTGCAAGTTGATGCACAAACAAAAAGCGGTAAAAAAGAGAATGTAGGCATGAGTTATGAGGTGAACTAGCTGGTTATCGTGTTTAAGAGTTGAACATGAGGTGCAGCGATCGAATCCCATGTAAGCACGTTTTTTGCCGTTTGAATAACGTAAAAAAAAGAGCAGGGTGTGCGCCGGTTTACTGGGATAGAAGAAACGGCGGGCGCTTAAGGCGCCATAGCTGCGCGGCAGAAGGACGTGTCTTCAAGCGTTTTTCCTTCAAGAATTGCGCCATGAATTGCATGTTCGTATCTTCAAGGGTTTTTCCTTTCTTTGGAACGTTATAGGTGTATGCTTTTTCTATATTATATTCTTAGCTTTATTTATATTTCGGAATACATATATAAAATAATTACTTGAGTTATATTTTTAAACGGTTTTGTCACACATTTAGAAAACGTTCATGCAATGTAAGGTATTTGTTCGTGCAATTTTTTGAAAATGTGCATAATATTCTAAAATAATGGTCGTGATATTAAAAAAATGTTCATGTGTTTCAAAACTACGTTCATGATCTTTATTTGAAATGATTATACAATATGAATAAATGTTGTATAATTTTAAGAAAATATTTCGTACTATGTTAAAATTCATGAAACTTAAAAAAATGTACACGCGTTTCAAAAATATGTTTGTGACTTTAAAACTATATATGTACAATATACAATTGCTAAATTTCTAAAAATGATTCTAACGATTCAAAAATGTTAATGCCATTTAAAGAAATTTTTCTAACACTTCATGAATGTTTTCATTTTTTCTAAAAAATGCTCATGGTATTAATTAAAATGTTCATTGTGTCTTAGATGAAATGTTCACTGTATATCGAAAATGTTCAATTGTTGTTTGAGGAATGTTCAACGTCTAATTCAGAAAAATGTTCAACATGTTTCTGTAAAATGTTCAACCTGTAGACGTAAAATGCTTAATGTGTATTTCAAAAAAGATGAAAAGTAGTTAAAAAAAAGAACGAATAAAAAATGAGATGAAATAAAGATGATGGAACCAACAAAGAAAAAAAAGATAAAGAGAAGATTAAAAAAAACACACGGAAGCTTCTAAAATCGGTCTTTATCGGTCTATAGAACCTTCCCAAAACCACTCTTGAATGGTGTAATCGGGGTTATCTATTGAGACCACATCTGGTTCTTCCTGGGATCCTCGGCAGTAACTTTCCACGAGATAACCATCCACGCCCAATCTGGAGGCCCTAGCATGCCGGGAAGCTCAAGGCCTAGCCAATGATTTGCTAATGTGTTGAGTACTCTGGTCTATCACAGAGCAGAGGACAAAGTGATGAGAGGCTAGGGGCCCGTAGGTCACTTGTCAAGGATTTCACCGGCTTCGGTCACCTCCAGTCGTCATGCTACGAGGGAAGGGGGGCTTGCATCTTCGTAGCAATTTCAAAGTTTATTAGCGTGGTCTTTTTGGTCCTCATCGGCCATGTCTGGGCACATGATATGATACTATCAAATATGAAGGTACTATGGTTCCTCTCATGCTATAGTGAAGTCCTATCAGACGGCGCCAGCCAGAGGGCATGTGTTTGTGTATCTGCAGGTGTGATGTGTCCATCACCGACCTTACGGGTTTAGGTCTACATCCTTGCAGATTCGCTCATCTGCTATTTTTTTTTTTGAACAAGAAGGGCCAAGAAGGCCCGAGAAATTGCATTAAGTAAACTACGTCGGTACAGTGCAGATTACAACAGGACCCAGAGAAACTAAGAAATTACATGCTGGTCCCTGAGTAATGCAAGAAGGACCCTGAACAGAGTAAGAAAAATGCAATCGAGTCCCTGACAACTCCTGAATGGATTGAGCCTTGCCGTCGCCGGGGAAGAGACCACTTGGGACGCCAAGACCTTCACAGCTTCGCCGCCGGCAACCCATGCCGGGAAAGCAAACCATGAACTCCCAACAGGAACATAACTGCCTCCCCTCTTGCACATAGCTGGGGGGAATATGAGTAGCCGCCCTTCGGCCAGAAGAAACGATGATAGAGCGAAGATGATCGGCTGCCGACCGCCTCCGCGGTAGCTGTTGCCTCGCTACAGACGCCATCATTAATGAGCTCGAACCCAAAAAGCATAGTCCAAAACTCTGGATCTGCTAATTGTATGTTAGTATTTTCGGTTGCTTTGTTGATGGGATCCATTGTGACTCTCTGATGTTCTATTGAAACTCTTATGGTTCAACAACTTGTACTTATCCCCGGCCCAAGTATGTTCAATGTTTTCTGTCTTCCATCCTTTCCGATGGGCGACTTAATTCATGCAGGTGTATGAGTGGCAGTGTCGTTGCTCCGATGAGATTGCAATCTCTTTTACGGAAGCCTTGGACTTATTTCATGTTGCAAATATTTATACGATGAAAAAGATGATTCTGAGAAATTTTATTGTAATTGTTAGTTTTTTGCAGGCAATTTTTTTGTATTACTCGAGTGACAACTGTACAATCTAGCTTAGACAATTCCATAACTTCTGGTAGGCCGAAGCCTAGCTAGACTACAGTTCTACTCTCGGAACTAGCATACTTAGCTAAAAATTCACTAACTTTACGAGAACTTCCCTCCCAACTTTGGCCAAGTGGCATCACCCATTGGACTAGTCTTTTCAGGAGTTGAGCTTGAAGATTTTGGAATTTCCCTTTATACATACACTCATACGGAGTTGGCAACCCCAAATATTTCTCTTCAAAACCCCCATTAGGAATCATTAGTACATCTCTCAACTCCTCTTGTTCATTCAAAGAGCACGCATCGCCAAACATTATGGAGCATTTATTATAATTCAAAGATTGTCCCCTAGGCAAAGCATATAAATCCAAGCATGACTTCACCCTCTCAGCTTGATCATAAGAGGCCTTGAAGAACAAAAGAGTGTCATCCGCAAATAAAAGATGTGATATACCAGGAGCTCTTCGACAAATTTTAATTGGCATAATATTCTCTACTACCACCATGTTCCTCGGAATTGCAGAAAGACCATCAACAACAAACAAGAATAAGAATGGGGAGAGGGGATCACCTTGTTGTAGCCCACGCGACGTTGTAAATCAATCCAAGGGGGTACCATTTGATTGGACAGTGTACCGCACCAAGATACAGGTCATAATCCAGTCAACCCATCGATGTGCAAACACCCAACTTTTGCATCACTTGCCTCAAGAAGTTCCAAACAACCCTGTCATACGCTTTTGATAGGTCCAGCTTATAACCACATAAAAAATTGTGGGATATTTTTCCTGCTTAATGTAATGGATACATTCAAAGGCTATCAAAGCATTATCAGTTATCATTCTCCCTGGACTAAAAGCACTTTGTTCAGGTGAAATAATATCATCCAGAAGAGGCAGTAGTCTATTCACAAGGCATTTGAAGACAACCTTGTATATCATATTGCAGATGCTAATAGGACGAAAGTCAGACACCCTTTTGGGTTTTGCAACTTTCGGTATAAGCACAATGGATGTTTCATTCACTCCATCTGGCATAACATTTGCCCTAAAAAATACTTTGACAGCCTTGACGATATTTTCCTTCAAACTATCCCAATTCCGTTTAAAGAGTCTTGCCTGGAAACAGTTGGGTCCGAGTGCCTTCAAGCGACCATTTTGAAAAAGAGCATCTGAAATTTCCTTGTCAGAGAACTCACTACATAATTTTACATTATCATCATCATCAGAAATTACTGATTGAAATAAATCCAGAACAGGAGAGGGGTCAAGGTTAGGGTCCTCTGTAAAAATAGACTGAAAGTAAGAGGAGACTAAGTCACCCATAGCCTTGTGATCTGTAATGGTATTTCCCTCATCATCATGAAGTTCTTTAATTTTATTCTTGCGTGCTCGCCATACCGCCTTGCTCTGAAAAAAATATCGTATTTCCTTCCTTCAACCACGTGATTCGAGAGCGCTGGAGCCAATTCATCTCCTCCTTATATAACGGGTCATATAGTTTATATGTCACTTCTCTAATTTCTTGTCATTCATGTTCATGAACTCTTCCAAACGAGACCGAGTCTTATTGATCTCTCTCAGCAACTCCAAATGCCGCCCACGCTTTATTGATTAGATCTGGAAGGCTAGGATCCCTTTCCCAAAAGATTTCATATGGCCCCCTTTAGCTTTTGGCACCTGCGGGTCGACTGCTCCCCACAGCAACAATGGCACATGATCTGAACTTGGGGAAGCTAGGTGTTGTGCTGTATGATAGGCATATAAATTCCTCCATGAGTTTGACGCCACCCCTGGGTCCAACCGAACACTCATATTTGCCGAGCCCGCACGCATATTATCATAGGTGTACGGGACACCCACGAAGCCAAGGTCAACAAGGTCACATGACATAAGGGTATCCCTAAAAGCTACCATTTGCGGATCCAGTCGGGGTGTAACTGAAAGATGTTCAAACCCCCACACTGCTTCATTGAAATCTTCAATGACTAACCATGGAAGATCTGAAACTGCTTTGAGGCCTTGTAATTTTTCCACACATAAGGTGTCGATTTTCTACTCTCGGCTCGCCATAGACACCCGTTAATCTCCATTAAACACCATCTGGCTGAGTTCTAACAGCAGCATCAATGTAAATTGTGACTTGGCATGATTCATGCCAATACAAAGCCGGCCCACCACTCATTCTATTACTATCCACACCTTCGAAACTCATGAGACCAAGATGTCTCCTAATTCTCTTCATCCGACTCGCTTTTTGTTTAGTATCACAAAGAAAAACAAAACTGGGGTTATACGACTGCACCCTGGTTGCAAGATCTCGAACTTCCCAGGTTCCTCCCTCCCCCACCCACCACCCACCACCACCACCCCCCCCCCCACCCCCGCCCTAAGTTCGAACTTAGGGTTATTGTTAGTTATAAGAGTTATCTTGTAGTTTCTTGCATCTATGATCTCAATTATTGTATTGGTAAATTTCTAAAGTTTGAATAAAATTAGGGAAACACTCACCGTCGATGGGTTGAAAAGAGACTTTGCCTCCGCCGCCTTCGTTGCACAACACGTGTCAATGTAGGCCCCATGCACGTCTCCACCTCCCATGATTTTTGAAACAACACCCAACTGCATCGTCTTCTTCCCCACGACTCTCATCTTTCCTGCTGCAGATCAGGCGAGGCGTTGGAAGTCGGCCGCCGCCGACGCCGCTCACATCGGACAGCTGGCCGCCTCGCCGCTCGCATCTCTCCTGCCCCACATCTAGATCAGGATTGCCGAGCCACCCCCCGACGTTGGCGATTTTGCCTGAGATCTTCGCGGCCTGGTCGTCGCTCCAGCGGCGCGCGGCCTCTCCGTCAACGGTGTCGGTGCCAAGGGAGCCCTCCGTCCCAGCCCCGCGCGGCGTGTTTACAGGCTTTACAACATTATCAATGTTTCTGAAGGCTCTTGTTGCAATAGTCAACGATGTTTCTGAAACGAAGTTCTTGTTGCAAAGAGGGAGCATACGCGAAGATGCTTTGCAATGACACCAATGTTTCTAAGACAAAGCTTTTGTTGCAACAGTCATGGATATGTTCCTGAAACAAGCCCGCGATAGTCACCTTTTTTTTCTGAAACCATACTACTGTTGCAAAGAGAGATCATACGCTAAGCAACCTAAGCACCCCTAAGATCAGATGGCTCGCGAGGCAGCGGATCTTTTAAAAAGATCCATCAGCCAATGCGTAGCCCACCCCATAAGATCTTTTAAAAAGATCCATCAGCCAATGCATAGCCCACCCCACGGGAGGATCTTCTAAAAAGATCCATCAGCCAATGCGTAGCCCACCCCACAAAATTACGGGTCATTTTCCAAAAAAAAAGGCCAATCTGCCGAGTGCTCATCGTTTCACTGTTCAATGGTAGTGAAGGAAAATCAGGTTGTCGCGACACAAGATCAACGCCCGCACAGCTGAATCTGGTGAATGCCTCTGTCCATGAACAAAGGAACATTGACCATGAAAGCCAAATTTTCTCCCTCTCTAACCTTCGGCCGCCATTTGATGACCCTATAAAAATCCCGTTGAATGCCACTGTTAATTAATGAAGGTCACTGAAGTTATCTACAGAAAAAATTACTTCGAATAGGCCCATCGGCGGAGTGAACCCAGTTGCGATGCAGCTGACTGGGCAACTTCAGCTAGTACTTCAGATAAACCTCGCTAGAAAATAAGTAGTTCAGATAAATATACTATCCCTCCGTTCAGTTTGTAAGACCTTTTAGACATTTAAGACAGCACCTAAAACAGTTCAATTTCATCTGTCCTAAACAACTTAGGAAAGTGAACAGTTCAATTGCAGCTGTCCTAACGACTTACAAAAGTGAACAGAGGGAGTACTTAAAACAGGACATTCAACCCGGACAACTTGCGCACCAATGAAAACCATCCAGGGACGATCACGACAACCACCAGTCCAGTAGACCGTCAAAAATGTGCAAACTAGGGACCAAGCACTGACAACACCATCGCAAGTCATCAGTAAGCAAAGTATATTCACAATAAGACTCCGTTCCCCCATTTCATTTTCATTTTGGGTAGATGGATGTAACAACCTACCAGAATTGCCACATTGCCAGGAAAATTAGCACAGCAAGCAATTTTTGTGCCCCCTAATACGACACGAGTACATGACCTTTTTGAATTAAACAACTATCAGTGTGGGATAAACCGACCGACCGACCACATCGCTGCATCTGGAGCAGACTGGGTAGCAGCTCCGATGACCGACCTAACGAGTGACTCGAAGCTAAATTACTGTACAACGCGACAAAGTTGCCAGGATACAAGGCCCGGTTTCCTCTTCTTCGCACCGGGAGAATTATTGGAGAAGCTCCCAGGGGCTGCAGCGTCCCCCGAAGCACCGTTATCTACAGAGGCTGATGGATCACCCGATCACAGGAGGACCAACCTCAAGTGACGCTGGAGGACCAACCTCCAGTGATTCCGGTGGTGCTTCAGGTGGCGCTTCGGGAGTTTTCCCGCGGCCCAGCCTCTGCAGGAGCTTGAGATGCTTCTCTGCAGCCGCCTTGTCAGCAGCCTCCCGCTTCTGAGCCCTTCTAGCCCGCCGTCCTGCGACATCCTTGGACACTGAACCTGATCCTGAACCTGATGCTGATCCCTCTTTCTTCTTGGGAGTCCTGGATGGAACAGCATCAACAACAGGAGGGATCACTACTGGCCTGGCCTCCCTCCTGCCCCCTCTGACGCACCGTTGTCACCCCACCTCCTGTTACCAATTCGAATGCTCGGTGACCTGCTTATGTATTCCTCATAAAGGTCATCCTCATCGCCATCATCATATTGGTAACTGCGGTAAATGTCTTCTTCCTCCTGAGCCTCCTCGTGAGCCTCTACGACCAGAGGCTTAAACCAAGTGGCTCTCAGAAGAAGACAAACGCTCTCATCGAACATGTAGTCATGAAGGCTGAAGAAAAGAAACAACCATCAAGCCAAAAGTATAACTGAAATAACTGTGCCGGCCACATACTAAAGAAACAACAAAGGGGTTACCAGCCATCAAGAGAGCGGTGCACACTGAGGAACTCAAACGGTTGCTTGCATTGGGGGCAAACTGGTGTCTGCTTGTAGGATGCCCACCTCAGAATGCAAGTGACGCTGCATAATATGTATCGACGTTAATGTCTATTGCCCAAAAAAAGTGA
Organism: Aegilops bicornis; assembly: GCA_021605145.1. NCBI lineage: Eukaryota > Viridiplantae > Streptophyta > Magnoliopsida > Poales > Poaceae > Aegilops > Aegilops bicornis. The sequence goes on along the minus strand of CM038671.1, from coordinate 830,656,715 downwards.
TTTACTAACTAACCAAAGTTTCCCACATAAAGTGCTAAGCAAATAACAATAACATAAGTGGTTCTTCAGGTCAATGTCAATGCATACATATAGAAATCTCCATATCTCACAAGAAGAGAATCGTTTTAGGATATAGTATCAGGGATGTTGACAACTAAACAACTCTTGAATATGGAACGTGGTTGGTTGGAAGGAAATAGACAACCAACTACACATGAAAACCAAGATGATGAGGAACATATTATACTACATTACCAACTACCCGAAGCCTACAAATTAGAACCGGTTCGCCACTGATCACATTCATAAATACCGTCAACAACCCTGGAATATGAAACATGGTTATCGGGACACAAATAAGGAGCTGCACATGGAAACCAAGATGGGTAACATGCTAGAATCCATACCAAGCACCCAAAGCCTACAAATTAGGCTCAGTTCATAATGAGAAGACCTTTAATAGGGTGGGTGGGCTGGCAATGCTAAATACAGCTTTTAGCAGCAAAAATAAAATAGCACTCTCCCCAAATTTTAGCGGATAAGGGCAAAAGTGTACTGGAGTGCATAAATTAGTGCTTGTGATTCATGGGCATGGCATCGGTTGATACAGATTAGTACGAATCTAATGGGGAATATTCGATCGAAATTACAAAAATCTCTATCAAACACATCACTAAAGTGTTCAAATCATCTACGAGGCAAACGCAGGGAACGGCAATCTACCACACGAATCGGATATCCAGTGTGAGATGAGGGGCGGGGAGGGAGAAATCAGGGAGAGAGAGAGGGGGTCGAACCAGTAGGCGTGGTCGCAGCCCTTGACGAGCGCCGTCTCCTGGAGCGGGATCCTGTCGAGGCAGATGGCGCACACCCCGCAGCCCCCCGCCGCCCGGTCGCCGCCGACCCCGCCGCCCACGGCCGCCGCCTGCCACGAACAAACAAGCCAAACCAGATCAGATCAGATCGCCGGATACCCACCGACGGAGGAGCAGATTCGATCCGGGAGATGAGCGAGCACCCACCTTGTCGTTGAGGGAGATTGGGGCCGGGAGGGAGGCGGCGGAGGAACCGGCGGCGGCGGCGGCGGCCATGTCGGTCGGCGGTCGGGGGCCCGGCGAGGTAGGGTTCCTTTCCCCTGTGTGGATGGTTTGATTTGGTTCGGTGGGGGGGGGGGGGGGGGGGGGGGTGGGGCGGGGAAAGGGGGGCCGTCGCGAGGACGCGGGGTGGGGAGGGGATCGGTGGGGGGAGAATAGATGCCCTCCGTTTATTCGCTCGGCATGACAGCGGCTTGGGCGCCACGCTTGCTGGCTTCCGCGGTGGTCAATGAACGAACGCGCGGACGGGAGCGAATGGGCGGAGCCCATGAGACCGGGCTGACAAGAGAGGTGGCCGGCCATGTGTCGTTGGGCTGACAAGAGGTGGGCATGCACGGGCTCTCGTTCCGCCACGCAGACGAGCAAGATTCTTCTGGGGCTCTCGGCCTACACGAGTTCCGGCCCGGCACGGCGATCTTCTTCTTCGCATGCCATGACGTACGTACATCTAACTCAATCTGGCCCTTCCTTCGCGGAGGCGTTCGGGTGCGTCCCTAGATACTGATCGGTCATCTTTTTCATAGTCAGGTCCCTATTTTTTCCTATGCATCCGGTCACATGCATGTGGCCGGTGAATACGAAGTGAGAGAAAGAAGAGTAAGAATAAACAAAGAGATCGAAAAGGTGGTCGATGTTGGGCCAAATGATATGCGGCGGGCGCATGACCACTGGTCGGACACGTCTGGTCGTAACTCATACTTATCCCATACATGAGGCCAATATGAGAAGTGCCGGACAGTCCAAATATTTAAGCAGGCTTTGAAGGGTTCGGTTGGGTCAACTTTTTTCTTCTCTCTCCTATTCGGTTTGTGGTCCTGCGTTCGCTCGATCAATTTGAGGAGTACAGCTGTAGATGCTCTAAGCCCCACGCTCACCAGCCACTATCTAGAAGTCACCCACTATCGAAAACAAAATCAACCGCTATCGAAAAGGCTAAGCAAATCTTAGAGCATTTCCAGCCGTTGGCCCCCCAGGAGGCGCCTAAAATCACCGTCCGGGGGTGAGCCGGTATAAAACCCCGGCTCGGGCGAGTTATTGCAGATTCTTGGCCCTAGAGCCGCCCTGTGCCGTCCAAATTGTTTTACAAAGAAAAAAAAGCGTTTGGCGAGTTTGTTTAAAATACGGCTAAATTCTTCCAAACTTTCGCGAGTTCATGCATATTTAAAATATTTTACATAAAAGAAAAAAAAACGCTACTAGGCCCGATGTAGCCTCGTCGCTCCTCGCCGCCCGCCGCCCTTGAAGCTCTATATGCCGAGGCGGCTGTAGAACTGCGTGTAGTCGCCGCCGCCGTCCATCGCTGCTGCCGTCAGAGAATCGCGTAGTCGCCGCCGTCATCGTTGCCGTCGCTGCCGCTGCCCTCTCGCCGCACTCTCCCTGTGTTGGCGCGGGTTGACGATCCACCGCCTTTCCTCGTCGCATGCGGCAGAGGAGCGGATGCGCGCGATCTCAAGGCCGCACCGCTTCCGTGGCGGTGGTGGCACCGGGACCGGGCGCCGATCCTCCACACCTGGCACCCACATGTCCAGCGGGACCGGGTACTCGGCCTCAAAGAGGAGCCGAGCTTCGTCCTCGTGAAGGTGACGGCGACCGAAGCCGTTCGCGGCCGTGCCGTCGCCTGGGAAACGCTCGGCCATGGCTATGGAGACGGCGAGGGGAGAGGGAGGAACGGGCGAGGAGCGGCGATGCACTGTTTGTGCGTTCACCGGCGCGCTGGGGCGTCTTATATAGGCGGAGGCGCCGCGCCGTCGCCTGGGAAACGCTCGGCCATGGCTATGGAGACGGCGAGGGGAGAGGGAGGAACGGGCGAGGAGCGCGGCGTAATCTGCTCTGTGCGTTCACCGACGCCTGGGCGTCTTATATAGGCGGAGGCGCCATACAGACGCGTGGCCGCCAGGCGTATCTGCGTGGCGGCCGAGGGACGCGCGTCGTCTGTTCTTCACTGCGCCGCCCGTGAGGCATCAATGGAGCCTGACCGGCACGGCAGCGCGCGGCAGCTTTGGCACTGATTCGTCACGGGAACCGAGGCGATGAGGATGACGAAGCGGCGAGAAAAGAGCCGAGTCGCCGTCAAGGAGGGCCCGCCGGTTTTCGCGCCAAAAACATTTTGGCCGGCGCCACCAAGCGCCCCCCGGTGCGCCGGCTTCGGCCTGAGTCCGCTGGCGCCAAATTTGGTCCGAGCCGGTGAAAAATGGACGTTTGGGAACGCGACTGGGCCATTTTTTCGGCACCGGCGCGAAAAAGTCATCTGGGGAGGCCATTCTGGGGGCGCGGCTGGAGATGCTCTTAGATTCATGCTCTTAGTCCAAATTGAACTTTGACTTCAAAATCCAGGAAGCTCGCACCCTATACTCTCCAATGCCGGAATATCCCAGTCAGTTTATGCTAAATGCTCGTTCGGCACAGCAGAAAAAGGACGATAGCTAGAGGATCACACGTTATCCTCAGTGACTACTTGGGCCCATGTGTCATATTTTCCTCTTCTTTTTTTTCTTAAATATGCACAAGTGTACATATCATTCATTAAAGAAGGAAGGGAAGAGAACCCCAAATCCACCTTATAAGCTTATTTACATACGGACTTCGTCCGACACCACCTCACAATACACCAAACTACTCGCTAGTACCCCACGCTTCCTGCTCTACTTCGAACCCTACATTGTTACCTTTGAACAATCCCGTCTTCGCCTATAATCTACCTTCCTCCTGTATGCGTTGTATGGTTCGTGTTATCGACGGCCTCTCCCTATTAAAGATCACGTCATTCTGCTGTTTTCAGATCATCCACATCTCAAGAAGGCATTTTGCGTTGTGCGCACGCCCGCTGTCTGAGTTTCCGTCTTGCCTTATCGACCATAGTTCTAGCGGTTCATTTTGCCTCGGCTCGATGTCCACCCTCTCCGTAAGCCGGCCCATTGTCGACCAAATCCGCCTCGCGAATACACACTCCATCAACAAGTGCTGCCAGACCATTTTCCTTCTCTTTTTCTCGGTTTCTATTTCCTCCACCAGATTCTGATGGCCGACGTTGTGCTCTCATCTTTTTTTCCCTGCCTCATGGATCAGGTTTTTGCATTGCTCGAGCTCCAACCGAAATGCCTTGGAGAATAGGTTGTCGTACAGTGGTAATCCAGTGATGCGAGAAGTTTTTTATCTCGAACGGGGTCCAGGGCGGACAATTTGTTGCCGCTGAGGTCCAATGTCTTGAGATGTGTGAGATTCGCGAAGAACTGTGTAGCTTGCCATCAAGATTGTCTACGTAAGTCAGGAATATCAAGAGTTTGTCAAGATAGTTGGTGCAAGAGGGATTTTGGGTCGGTGAGGTTGTTGGCGTTGAGGCCAAGCGCACACATCACCGAGCAGTTGAAAGAGACGGTTTTGGATGTCTCCCTTCAGCGTGTTGTTGGAGTGGCAGAGGAGCTGTGGGATCCCGAGGTCGTCAAGCTTTGAGGGAACACCGTTGGTGAAGTTTTTTTTTAGAACGAAGCCCACATAAGACAGAATCCAACAAGTTCAACACAACAGCAAAAAGTAAAACGGCCGCAGCCAAGGTGCGTTACATGCTACCGGCCGAAGCCTGCGAGGGAATGAGCGATGTAGCAGCAACGTGCAAGTAGCCGGTCCAAAAGGTCACAACCCACGGCAAGCTAGTGGCGGGCACCAATCTGGATCAACCGAATCCGCTCCATAGCCTCCGTCATCGGATACGCATCACGCCGTTTCCCCAACGGCGTCCATGTCTGAAGGAACAAGTGGCATTTGAAGATAATGCCAGCCGGGTGAGAAGGAAATTTGTGCTCAGTAGTCATCTTATTGCGTGTAGTCCAGATGGCCCATAGCAAAGCTCCCACATGAAAGGATCGATATAGTTGACTAGAGGTGGGGGGGGGGGGGTGAATAGGCAACTAACAATTTTAAGCTTTTCTTTACCAATATAAACTTTGCAATAATAAAGTGTGTATAGATGTGCAACTAGGTGGACAACCTATATGATGCAACAACACACGCTTACATGAGCAAGCAAGGATAGGAACACAAATAAGCTTGCACAAGTAAAGGGATAAGATAACCAAGAGTGGAGCCGGTGGAGACGAGGATGTGTTATCAAGTTCCTTCCTTTTGAGGGGAAGTACGTCTCCGTTAGAGCGGTGTGGAGGCACAATGCTCCCCAAGAAGCCACTAGGGCCATCGTAATCTCCTCACGCCCTCGCACAATGCAAGAGTCGTGATTCCACTATTGGTGCCCTTGAAGGCGGCGACCGAACCTTTACAAACAAGGTTGGGGCAATCTCCACAACTTAATTGGAGGCTCCCAACAACACCACGTAAGCTTCACCACAATGGAATATGGCTCCACGGTGACCTCAACCGTCTAGGATGCTCAAACACCCAAGAGTAACAAGATCCGCAAGGGATAAGTGGGGGAAATCAAATATCTTGTGGTGGAAGTGTAGATCGGGCCCTTGTCACCCAATCCCGAGCAAATCAACAAGTTTGATTGGCTAGGGAGAGAGATTGGGCCAAAATGGAGCTTGGAGCAACAATGGAGCTTCGAGAGAGAAGAGGTGGTCAATTAGAGGTTGAAGAAGCCCCTTATATAGTCGTGGAAAAATCCAACCGTTATCCACTTAGTCAGCTCGCGAAGCGCGGTACTACCGCTCGGTATGCGGTATTATCACAGGCTGCAGTACTACCGTGGTGGACCACGCAGTACTACAGCAGCAAAGACAGCGGAACTAGCGACTAGGGCAGATACTACCGCTCGCGCGGTACTACCGCTCCCCCTTACGGTACTACCGCAAGGCAGGGGAGTCATGACCTGAGAAGGGCGCGGACGAAATAAATTACATCCGTGCCAACTTCCGCTGAAACCGCGGTAGTGCGAAAATCCGACGCGGTACTACCGCTCCTCAGGAGCGGTACTACCGTAGCGCGTGCCTACTACCGTGATTCTACGGTACTTGGTAGAGCGCCACGCATTACTACGGCTCGGGAGCAAGATACTACCGTGGGCCTCAAGGTACTACCGCTACCGGACGAGCGGTACTACCTTAAGCGAGCGCGGATGTAAAAATTACATCCGCCCCTACTACCAAGACCGGAGCGGCACTAGGCACAGGATCCGCGGTACTACCGCTCACGGGAGCGGTACTACCGTGGCACCAGCGGTACTACAGCGTGTACCTGCGGTACTATCGCAAGTCTGATGGCAAATGTCGATTTCCGCACAACCAAGATAACGAAGGGAAGCTCCAAAGTGCAGGAAAGGAGGGACAAGTGTGCGTGTTGATTCCGCCTAACCTTTCCGACTCGGACCCTCTCTTAATAGTACGGCTCTCCTACGACTCAAATCCACCACAAGGAAACGTCGGGCTACGCCGTCTTCAATAGTCTCCGAGGGGCACCGAATCGTCTCGAGCCTAGAGATGAACCATCTGAATCGTCATCAATCACCAAAACACTTACGGGATAAATATGCCCTTACAATCTCCCCCTTTTTGGTGGATTGATGACAATACGGGATTTGCACAAGGATACAATAATATAGAGCAAGAGCAAACCCCTCATCTCCAAAATATAGACGGGCTCCCCCTAGATGTGTGCACTCCGGATGAATTCTTTGGACTGCATAGCACACGATCTAGGATCACCACTCCCCCTATATTTTAGAGACAAAGGTCCGAAGAATAACATCTAAACAACATATAGCACGATATAACATAAGCTTGCTAAGATAGATAGAGTGCATATGTCTTACACCATAAGAAGGAAAAGCAACTAAAACGAGGTTCAAACGATTCAAACAAGGTTCAACCGGAAACGCAATAAACACACCAAACACGAACACAAGACTCGCAAATCCCTACGCTCTCTCCCCCTTTGGCATCGAGACGCCAAAAAGGCAGAGAGGACACCTACACACAAGTGGTGGCTCAGGTAGAGGGAACTCGTCCCAACCCTCTCCGTCAGACTCCTCAGCAGCAGGGATGGACTCCTCGACGTCCTCCTCAGAATCAGTCCACGTGTAGCCTTGCTTCGCCATCCACTCGGCCTCTGGGGTGATGTGCTCCTCGATCCTCAGACACATCCTCACCATAGAGCTTCAAGATCTTCCGGTCCCGGCGACGACTCTCCTTGGATGCCACATGAGTCTTGTACTGCCCCTTGGCTTGCATGCAGAAAAGAGTCTTCATCTTATCCTTCAGCTTCGTGGCCCAAGAAGGCATAGAGGAGCTCTGTGAAGGCCTAGCGGCATGGCCTTCATCAACATGCTCGGCGCCAAACATCCTCCTCTCCAACAGCAGCCCTAGGCTGCAGACGCCTCAGACGAGTAGTAGTGTTGGCCCAGTTGGGTTTAACACGCAGACAGATGGGGTCATGGCGAATCCGGTCGAGCAAGGAACTCCTCACTGTGGAACATCTTGTCCCAAGTCCCCGAGATCGGGAGAAAGCAGATATGGACCGTATATAGGCACCTTGCGGTTGAACACGGCAAATCAAAGCTCACACCACATGATGTGTGAGATATCAAGTGGCTGAGTCTCGAGACACACGAGCCTCCTCGCAGATGAGCATCATATCCACAATATAGGCATGAAACTTTTCATTGTCAGCAATGCGGGTGAACTAGGATTTGCGGAAGATGCGTTACATGATATCCAAAAAGGAGTTGAGCACCAAACCTATCTTGCCACTTGGAAGTGTCTTCTCAACATAGAACTGTGCAATCCTGTCCTTGTTGGCAGAGTCAGGGTTGGCATGGGGACGAACAACCACGGGGGAGTCAAGCCCGTCATCAGGAACTAGGAGCAGATCCATGAACTCCTTCCAGGTAGCGATCGACTTACGGCCATTTGTCATCCAGTCATTCTCCTTTCCTCATTGGGGTGAAAGTAGATGAAGCAAAGAACTGACCAATGAGCTCAGGATCATAGTCAAGGTGAAAGGAGATGATATGCTCAATGCCAAACTGCTCCACCAAGTCCAGAGCCTCTCCAAAGTAGGCACGGTACTTCTCCTTCCTCAAGTGATGCATGTCAATCCACTTCACATCCACATAGGTATTCTCGCTTGTTCTTAATGACGCCCAGATAGATGTTGGTTTGATGCTTGTTCGAGAACAGCTCACAGCCCTGGCCGAGAGCGAGGGTTCACGTACGGATCCATGTTCCGGAGGCGGACGTAGTCAGAATGGGGCATCTCATCCATGCTCCTGGAGGGCTCCTTGACCTTAGAGGCAGTTGTCTTGACATGGCGCTTGGGAGCAGAAGAGGAGCCCTCTGGTGCATCACCGGGGTTGCGCAGACGCTTGGAGCCGGTGTCACGGCTGGGATTGGACCGGCGAGAGCCACCACCTGAACCACACACGCAAAGCACCAACAACGCAAGAAGATCAATGCAAAGGCCATGAAAAAGCACACGGAAAACATAGGAGACATATGAGAAAGTTGGCATGCGATAGGTGAGAGGCACGGGAGGACGGCCCTTTGCTGCCGTATTAAAGCGAGTAATCTTGCTCCAACGCTGTAGTACTGCGTCTTGGTCACGCAGTACCGTGGCTGGAAGCGGAAGTAAAGCTGTAGTGCCGCATAGGGCGCGGTAGTACCGCACCGAGTGATAGTACCGTCGTGCGTCTAGTACCGCCCGTAGGGCGGTAATGCAGCGCAGCCGAATCAACTATCGATTTGAATCGAGAAAGAACCCATGAAACAAAGGCGGTGCTACAGTGATCAGATCTAGCGCATGACAGCAATACACATAGAAATCCTATGCAATACTACACTCCTTCATCCTATTCTTGCAGAGATTAGGCCTAGCAATCTCAAGAACACACAAGCCTCCCCAAAACCTAGAAACGCCAAACACCAACAACAAGGAGAGGGAATTGGGGAAAAACCTGGGTCCATAGCAAGAGCACGCGGTGGAGAACGATCCCACCGGTCGGAATCACGGGAGGGCAGCCGGTGAAGGAGATCCGGCGAGAGACGCCGGCTCCGTTCTTGAGCAAGGGAGAGAAGGAGGCGATGTGGGGAGAAGGTAGCGAATGGGTATGGGGAGTTAGAACTCCCCTTGCCCGTCCTTAACCCTCGCCATGAACCGTCATGTAGTACCGCGTATCATCGCGGTAGTACCGCTCGGGCGGAAGTTCCGCACCGAGGCGGTAGTACCGCTCGACCGGGCGGCAGTAAAAAATTACTGTCGTGAGGTTGCGGTAGTACCGTGCTCCCGCAAGCGGTAGTACCGTGGCTGGCTGCGGTAGTACCGCAGCTGGCCGCGGTAGTACCGTGAATCTCAAGTCACCGCATGATTCAAAAACGAAAAAGGGCCTTTGCAATGAATTTTTTTTCACACACAAGAAACCACAAACTCAACCACAAACTAGAGGCAAAAGACAACAAGAAACCACCACACGACAAGGCCTCTCAAGGAGAGAGGGCGGTGGCGAAAGCCACCTATGTTTGAGTAGGATGGTATGGCACATGAAGAATTATCCTTGGGCCCATGACCAAAACTCGTCTTTGAAACACAAGTACCATCGTAAATGGCTAATGTGAAAGAGGTGATCGATTTATGCATAATGGGGGAGAGTTCATTGAGAGAACAATACTCCCCCTATGTCCATGCCTACACCTAAACTAGACAGCAAGTTGAGTGTGGTGGGGAGTGCACGGGCTCAAGTCACATTGCTCAAATCAATGATATTTAGCTCATGCCTTAACTCGCGAAATCTTGCTTTGTTGCGAATGATGTTCCCATGAGCATCTTGCTTGTTCTTGAAAATCCACTTGGTTCCAATGACGTTGTGGTTCTCCGATGGCCTTGGCACCAATCTCCACACCTTGTTGTACTCAAAGTTGTTGAGTTCTTCATGCATGGCATTGAGCCAATCCGAGTCTTCGAGCGCCTCATAGACCTTTTGAGGTTCAACACAAGAGACAAACACGTGATGTTCACAATAGTTTGCCAATTGTCTACGAGTGCTTACCCCTTTTCTTAGGCTTCCAACCACATTCTCCATGAGATGGCCTTTGGTAGTGAGTTTGGAAGCAATCTTGGCACGACGCTCTAAATCCTCCTCGGAAGTGCGATGAGGAGAGGTCACTTGATCATCTTGAGCGCCGTCTTGAGCATGACCTTCATCTTGAGCATGCTCGGGGAAGAGAACTTCGACCTTGGGCATCATTTAAGGTGATATCATCATCTTGAGCACGATCTTGCCCTTGGTCTTGTTCTTGAGGTTGAGGGCCTTCACTTTGTTCTTCGGAAGCGTGTGGGCTTTGGGTTGGTGATGGCTCCACTTGAGTGGAGCATTGTCCTTCTCCTTCGTCCACAAGGGGTTCCTCAATGGGTAGGATAAAGCCAACTCCCATTCTTCTTATGGCTTGGGGAGGAATTTCATCACCTACATCACAAGTGCCACTTTGCTCCACTTGGGAGCCGTTATTCTCATCAAACTCCACGTTACACGTCTCCTCAATAAGTCCCGTGGATTTATTGAGGACACGATAAGCATGAGAGTTTGTAGCATAACCAACAAATATGCCCTCATGAGCTCTAGCTTCAAATTTAGACAAGCGAACACCTTTCTTGAGAATGAAACACTTACACGAACACGGAAGTACTTGAGGTTGGGCTTGTTGCGGTGAGTATCTCATAAGGAGTCTTGTTCAAGCCTTTGCGGAGATAAAGCCGATTGGATGCATGACAAGCGGTGTTGATGGCTTCGCCCAAAAGTTGTATGGAGACTTGAACTCCGCCATCATGGTCCTTGCCGCATCCATCAACGTCCGGTTCTTTCTCTCCGCCACACCATTTTGTTGAGGGGTATATGGTGCGAATATTGATGCTTGATTCCCTCATCACTAAGAAACTCATCCAAGGTGTAGTTCTTGAACTTGGTGCCGTTGTCACTTCTTATAGTCAAGATCTTTGCATTATGTTGACGTTGAGCTTCATTTGCAAAGTCGATGACGGTTTGTTGGGTCTCACTCTTCCTCTTGAAGAAATATACCCAAGTGTATCTCGAATAGTCATCCACGATCACCAAGCAATACTTTCTTCCTCCAAGACTATCAAATGATGGTGGCCCAAAGAGATCCATGTGAAGAAGCTCCAAGGGTCTCTTTGAGTATATGATAGTCGTGGGAGGGTGAGCCTTCTCATGAAGCTTTCCTTCAATACAAGCACGGCAAGCACGGTCTTTGGCAAAACTAACATTTGTTAGTCCACGGACATGGTCCCCCTTGAGAAGACTTTGCAAAGATCTCATATTGACATGGGCTAAACGGCGATGCCAAAGCCATCCCACGTCAACTTTAGCCATTAGGCATGTCGCGGTCTTAGTGGGTCGCTTCGAAAAGTTAATCACATAGAGACCGTTTTCGACATGCCCAACAAAGGCTACTTTAAGAGTCTTGCTCCACAAGAGGGCCACGGTATCAATGTCAAAGAAGGTAGCATAACCCATGACTGCAAGTTGACGAACGGAAAGCAAATTGTATGCAAGGGACTCAACAAGCATGACTTTCTCGATCGTAAGATCATGAGAAATGACAACCTTGCCGAGACCCAATACCTTAGAATGTGATGCATCACCCCACTCGACATCGATGGGCATAGATGGAATCTCTTGCACGTCCACCACCATGTCCTTGCTCCCGGTCATGTGATTTGTTGCTCCACTATCGAGCAACCATGATCCCCCACCGGAAGCAAACCCCTACAAGAGATCAATGCTTGGTTTTAGGTACCCATTTGGTAATGGGTCCTTTGATGTTAGTAACGAGGGTCTTAGGAACCCAAATAGACCATTCAATGTACTCATAAGAAGAACCAACAAATTTAGCATAAACATGCCCATCACTAGCACGGCACAACACATAAGAGGGGTTAAAGTCACGGCTATGTTCATGGGGATGACGTTGTCCTTCTTGACATTGCCACCCTTTGCATGGTTCTTCTTCTTCTTGGAAGCACCCTCTCCCTCCCTCACAAAAGTTTGCTTGAGAGGGGAGGTTGCTTGGTCTTGTCATTCTTCTTCTTGCTCTTGGGCTTGGGCGAACCCAATCCCTCCTTGGCCACAACTTACTTTTGATTACTCAAAAGGTCGTTAAGGTTCTTCTCACCTTGAATGCATGTGACAAGGCCCTTTTCAAGTTGCTCCTTCAACTTAGCATTCTCCTCAACAAGATGCACATGCTCACAACAAGGGTTAGTAGCATTTGCATTATCAATCAATATCATATGAGGAAAGGTGGCTTTCTCCTTGGTTAGCTTCACTTGGAGTTGATCATGAGACTCTTTGATACTAGCATGAGCACCCTTCAAGACTTTCTGAGCCTTGTCGAGAGTGTCAAAGTCCTCGTTGAGTCTAGCAAGATCAACTCCAAGCTTTGCCTTCTCGGAACTAAGCACACAAGACACAACAAGAGCATGATCAAGGTCTTTCTTTAATTTAGCGTGATCATCATTGTGTGACTCCTCAAGAGCCAAACGAAGACCACGCTCTTCCTCAAGAGCATTGGAAAGATCCGAAATCTCATCGGCATAGTCACGACTATGCCCTTCCATCTTAGAAATGGTTTCTTCATGAGTCTCGATCATGACATTGGCTTCACCAAGTTGTTCCAAGAGAGCAAGTGCATCTTGGATTTCCATTTGAGTTTACTCATAAAGATCTCAAATTCATTTTCCTCTACACTAGTCCCCTCATGTTCATCAATGCAATCCGTCAAACAAGAATGATTGATGATGGTAGTTTTGATGTTGGGGGTTACCTTGTTGGTGGCTTTAGCCATGAGGCACTTGGCGGTGATGCTTTCATTGGGTGAACCAAGAGAGACACCGAGGAGTCATTGCAATGGCCACGGAGGCCATGGCAACCGATTCACCATCCTCCTCATCATCATCATCCTCATTGTACTCTTCTTGAACCACCAAAGCTTTGTGAGGAGTCTTCTTTGGGAAGTTGCTCTTGTTGGGAAAAGACTTGGCCTTGTCCTTACGGATGAGCTTGCCACCATTGTCTTCCCTCTTCTCATATGGACACTCCGCAACAAAGTGACTCACATTTCCACAATTGAAACACGTCCTCACTCGTTGCTTGCCCTTAGAGCCACTTGAATTGCTCTTGTTGAAGTTGGGCCTTGAGTTCTTCTTGCTCCAAAATTGTCTTGAAGCAAGGGCCATGTGTTCATGATAATCATACTTAGTATCTTCGAGGTTGCTCTCTTCTTCTTCCTCCTCTCCATCTTCTTCGACACAAATCTTGGCCTTCAAAGCGAGGTTGGGCTTCTTTGCTCTTTGAGAGCGAAGCACCGCATTGTCGGGCGGTCTTGTCCAATATGCTCATAGCCACAAACTCATCCAACACATCACTTGAGGACAAGGTGTGGAAGTCCGATTCGTTGACGGATGACGGAGGACATGGCTTTGTGGTAGGGCATCATTGCCTTGAGAAATTTGCGCTTGATCCAGTTGTCATCTGTGTCCTTACTTCCATGATCCCGGAGGGAGACGGCAAGCTTGGTTACTCTCCGATAAAGCTCACGAGGTTCTTCTTCTTCCTTCATTGCGAACTCATCGGCTTCATCTTGGACCACTTCATAATTGGAACGTTGAATGCTTGCGCTTCCTCGATACATGGAAACCACCTTGAGCCAAGCATCTTTGGCGGGTGTAAGGCGGAGATGAGGGAGGTCTTGGGAAGGATTGCTTCTTGGATGATGAAGAGAGCATTCTCATTGAATTGATGGTCCACGACCTCTCTAGGAGAAAAATTGCTCGGATCATGCGGATAGAAACCTTCTTCAATGATTCTCCAAAGGTTAGTGTTCACATGATTTAAATGACGCTTAAAACGATAAACCCAAGAATCAAAATCCTCCTTTTTATCAATCTTAGGTGGTGGACCGGCATGATTCAAATGAGTGGAAGGAATCGGTCCACCGAAACAGGAGGTTGCACATGGGCGAAGATGCCGGTGCCATTCTTACCACTAGACGAGGGGCTTTCGACTAGTAGCTTCCCCTTATCGGAGTTAGCATCCGCTCCCGTGTTGGCGGGATCACCCACTTTCACGGGTGCGGTGGAAAGTTTAAGCCCTTCTAGGAATTCCTTAAACATGTCCTTGACCTCGCCGTCATGGAGTTTTTCAATGTGTCCAACGCCACATTGAATTCCTCACGAGAGATCGACGATTCCCATCTCCGTAGTTGATGTCGGATTCAAGACCGGAGTGCTCCCCACATCATCTACGACGTCAACTATACTCTACGGACGGTAAAGTCCTTAAAAGAGACGAGGCTCGATACCAATTGAAAGGATCGATATGGTTGACTAGAGGGGGTGAATAGGCAACTAACAATTTTAAGCTTGTCTTTACCAATATAAACTTTGCAATAATAAAGGTTGTCTAGATGTGCAACTAGGTGGACAACCTATATGATGCAACAACACACTTACCACGAGCAAGCAAGGATAGGAACACAAATAAGCTTGCACAAGTAAAGGGATAAGATAACCAAGAGTGGAGCCGGTGGAGACGAGGATGTGTTACGAAGTTCCTTCCTTTTGAGGAAATACGTCTCCGTTAGAGCGGTGTGGAGGCGCAATGCTCCCCAAGAAGCCACTAGGGCCACCGTAATCTCCTCACGCCCTCGACAATGCAAGAGCCGTGATTCCACTATTGGTGCCCTTGAAGGCGGCGATCAACCTTTTCAAACAAGGTTGGGGCAATCTCCACAACTTAATTGGAGGCTCCCAACAACACCACGAAGCTTCACCACAATGGAATATGGCTCCATGGTGACCTCAACCGTCTAGGATGCTCAAACACCCAAGAGTAACAAGATCCGCAAGGGATAAGTGGGGAATCAAATATCTGGTGGTGGATGTGTAGATCGGGCCCTTGTCACCCAATCCCGAGCTAATCAACAAGTTTGATTGGCTAGGGTGAGAGATCGGGCCAAAATGGAGCTTGGAGCAACAATGGAGCTTCGAGAGAGAAGTGTTGTTCAACTAGAGGTTGAAGAAGCCCCTTATATAGTCGTGGAAAAATCCAACCGTTATCCACTTAGTCATTTCATGGGCCGGTACTACCGCTCGGTGGGCGGTACTACCTTGAGACGGTACTACCGTGGAGGACCACGGTACTACCGCGGCAGCAGCACAGGCCGGAACTAGCCTGACTAGGGGCAGTACTACCGCTCGCGCGGTACTACCGCTCCCCATTACGGTACTACCGCAAGGCAGGGGAGTCACGACACGAGAAGGGCGCAGACGAAATAAATTACATCCGTGCCAACTTCCGCTGAAAGCTGCGGTAGTCACGAAAATCCGGCGGTACTACCGCTCCTCAGAGCGGTACTACCAGTGGCTGCGTGCCTACTACCGTGATTCTACGGTACTTGGTAGAGCGCCACGGTACTACGGCTCAGGGGAGCAGTACTACCGTGGGCCCCCGCGGTACTACCGCGCTGGACGAGCGGTACTACCGTGGCGGGCGCGGATGTAAAAAATTACATCCGCCCCTACTACCGCACCGGAGCGGCACTAGGCCTGGGAGCCGCGGTACTACCGCTCCTGGGGAGCGGTACTACCGTGGCACCCCGCGGTACTACCGCGTGTACCTGCGGTACTACCGCAAGTACAGTGGCAAATGTCAGATTTCCGCACAACCAAGATAACGAAGGGAAGCTCCAAAGTGCAGGGAAAGGAGGGACAAGTGTACGTGTTGATTCCGCCCTAACCTTTCCGACGCGGACCCCCTCTTAATAGTACGGCTCTCCTACGACTCAAATCCACCAAAAGGAAACGTAGGACGACGCCGTCTTCAATAGTCTCCGAGGGGCACCGAATCGTCTCGAGCCTAGAGATGAACCATCTGAGGAACTCAAAGCATATGATTAGTCCGCAAAAGTATCGTCATCAATCACCAAAACACTTACGGGATAAATATGCCCTTACACCACACATCTCCATAAAACACGGCCGAAACCGCCCCTATGAGCGATAAGAATAGCGCGAAGGTCCAAAGCCGAGCGAGGATTCCAGCTCTTGTCGAACGCCTCCCTAACCGCACTCCAAGCAAAGCGTGCGAGGTAACAGTTGAAAAAGATGTGGTTGGCATCTTCATGGTGTCCACATAGTACGCAAGAGCCATCGGAAGGCCCGTTCCTACGCACGATATTATTGGAGGAGGGAAGGCGATCACGAAACATCTGCCACAAGAAAATTTTGATCTTCAAGGGGATAGATGCTTTCCATAGCCCCCTAGCTATGTCCAGGGTCGGCCCCTCGGTCAGTTTGTTGTACAAGGATTAGATGGTAAATTTCCCCGAGCGCGAGAGAGCCCAGGAGACCGAGTCGGCCTCAGGGCGAAGGACCGCTCCCACTAGAGCAGCTACGAGCCCGTCCCAACAGGCTCGTTCGTTATCGAGGAGGGGTCTTTTGAAGGATACCGCGGGCGGGTTGGTGCGCAGCGCGTCAGCCACTAGGATATCAACGTTAGTGGCTAACCGATAGGCAATGGAGTGGCTTTTCCACAAGGGTTCCGTGCCAAACCAATGGTCCAGCCAAAATCGCGTTGAGGACCCATTGTTGACGCAAAACTTGGCTCCTAATGTGAATGCAGGCATAACTTTCTGGATCCCATTCCAAAAAGTGGAGCCCTTAGCTTTGGAGGTGAGAAAATTCCCATCTGGGAAGTATTTGGAGCGAAGAATATCCGCCCAGAGCCCCTGCTCGTTTTGGGAGAGTTTCCAAATCCACTTGGTTAGGAGAGCGACATTCATGAGTTTGGAGTTAAGAATACCAAGTCCTCCGAATTTCTTAGGGCGGCAGAGCGCGGCCCATTTGATCAGGTGGTACTTCTTTTTGATCCCAGTTCCTTCCCAAAAGAACTTGGATCGGGACGTATCAAGCTTGGCATGAACCCCATCAGCCAGCAAGAACCTGACCATCGTGAACAGAGGAAGGGAAGAGAGGCTGGAGTTAGTCAGGATCAGGCTGGCCGCCGAGGAAAGGAACCGACCGCGCCAGGGGCTAACCCTGTTTGCCACCTTGCCGTACAAGGGCTCCCATTCCAGAATAGAGATGTGTTTATCCGAGATAGGCAGGCCCAAGTACTTAATTGGAAAGCTCCCTAGCTTGCAATTAAGCAGGTTGGCGACTCGAGTAGCGAGCAGAGGGTCCATCCCAATGGCTATTACCTCGCTCTTAAGGAAATTGATCTTAAGGCCGGAAATGATTTCGAAAGCAAGGAGGATGAGTTGATCGAGGCTACGCTATGATCGGCAGGCTCAAAGAGCAACAAGGTGTCGTCCGCATATTGAAGGTGCGTGAGTCCATCCGGAATAAGGTGAGAGACCACCCCGCGGATGTGACCGGCGTCCTTAGACTTATGCACCATGGCTGATAGGGCGTCCGCAACAAAGTTAAAGATCAGAGGCGAGGAGGGATCCCCTTGCCTGAGGCCTCGTTTGTTGCGGAAGAAGTTCCCAACCTCTCCGTTGATCGACACAGCAGTCTGGCCTCCCGAGACCATGTGCATGATGCGGTGAACAAAGCCTGACTCGAATCCCTTCCGAGTCAGCACCTCGCGGATGAACTCCCAGTTCATGCGATCGTATGCTTTCTCAAAGTCGAGCTTGAGGAGCACGACCGGTTTCCCAGTGCGTTTAAGCTCGTGGACGGTCTCCTGCAACACTATCGGCCCTTCGAGAATGTTGTGACCTTTGAGAAAACCAGACTGGCTACGGTTGATAACACGCTGCGCTACCGGGGAAAGTCTGGTCGCATAAGCCTTTGAGCAGATCTTGAAAGGCACGTTAATAAGAGTAATAGGACGATACTGCTTGATAGTGTCGGCCCCTTTGACTTTGGGAATGAGGCTGATAACTCCATAGTTAAGGCGCGAAACGTCTATCGTACCTAACGGAAAACCATTAATAATCCCGTAGAAGAGGTAAACACAAGCCAGAAAACGGCGGGAAAACGCGACCGGGCAGCCGTTCGGGCCAGGCGCAGTGTCAATCTTCATTTCTCCCACAGCTTCGTCGATCTCCTCCGTGGAAAAGGTCAAAGCCAAGAAGTCGTTTTCGGCTTGAGACATGCGGCCATCTTCCCCCCAGAAGTCCGCCCGAAGCTGTAAGGCCTTCTCCTCGGCTGTTCCCAACAAGTTGAGGAAGAAGTCGTAGATGTGTGCCGCGATGTCAGCCTGACTCACCAACAGCCCTTGATCAAATTGAAGTCTCCAAATCGAGCACTTCCGTTTAAGGACGTTGGCAAAGGCGTGGAAATATCTCGTATTCGCATCGCCCTTGGTGATCCACCTGACGCCGCCCCGGCGACGCCAGTATTCCTCCTCCTCCCTAAGAATGGCAAGCACCTGGTTCTCAAGTGCGTAACGATTGGCCCATTCAACTTCCAGGAAGGGTCTGGAATCAGCTTGCGCGTCTAGGGCTTTAATTTAAGCAATGATAGCTTCCCTACCGCGCTTTGCTTCGCTCCCGTGGTTTGCACCCCACCCACGGAGGAAACCCCGAAGGGCACCAGCCGCCGAGATCCAAGTGTCCAGGGGACCCCTGGAGCAGCCGACGCAGCTCTTGCACGCTCCCAGCTCGCAATGAGCAAGGGACCGAAGCCTTCGACCTCAAACCACCCTGTTTCAAAGAAGAAACGAGGGCTGCGCTTGATCCGGTCCTCCCCAGAGGCCAGGATCAGCGGCACATGATCCGACCCAATACGCGTTTCAGCTACCAGCGTACACATGGGAAATAGCACTTCCCGGTCGGAGGTCACAAAGACACGATCTAGGACACTGCGCACAGGCGAAAGTTGCTTGTTGGTCCACGTATATCTAGCGCCAGTCCTAGCGATCTCTCGCAGGGCACATGTCGCGATCGTATTATTGAACAAGTTCACTCTAGGCCAGTCAATGTTGGGGTTGTTCTTATCCGCTCCCGAACGAATAAGGTTAAAATCACCCCCAAGGACGATGGGGACATTGGCGGCTTGCTTGGCCCCAACCAAGCTTTGAATTTCACCCAAGAAATCAGCCGCCCTAGAATGATCGGCCGGACCGCAGACGCAAACTATCACCCAGGAAACAAGCAATCCTGTCTTTAATCGTAACTGAAATGAAAAACAAACCCACATCCCAGCTTACAACACCGCATACATCACTGTTACATCCCAGAAGAAGACCGCCAGAGTGGCCCACAGAAGGCACCAGCCCCAAACAAAACGATGAAGGGGGTCGTAGGCTGCCAAATCTCTATACATAAAATCGGCTTTAATCGATTCCTAAAGCGCAACCACGTCAATACGCTCCCGGGCAATGTATTCTTTGAGCTGGGTACGACGACCAGAGTGGCCGCAGCCCCGAATGTTCCAAAAAGGTAGCGCATCTATATAATTCGATTGTGAAGGCGCACCCCTCTGGATGTCACCGGTTTTGCCACACATTTTTTAGCCGGGGCACGGCTTGTCGAGGGGGTAGCCTCCACCTCCCTGGTTTCAGCATTCCCACTCACCACCACAACAGACCCAACAGGGTCAGAAACGACCAGCGCCGTGGCGGAGGCCTCCCTGGCCTTTGCCAACGCGGCAGCTTCGGCCAAAGCCGCTTGGGCATCTTCGCGAGCGCGAATCAACAACACTAACTCACCGCTCTCCGCACCTACTTTAAAACCGTTGTCATCTAGAATCGAGGCAAGTTCCGGATCCGTAAAGGCATTCAGAGTATTAAAGGAGGGGGGATTACCTGAAGTTTCGAGATTCTTCTCCACAAGGCGCAGCTGCGCACTCTCCATGGAAGATAGCTCACCCAACTGTGCCTTGGTCCGGGCACTTGGCGCGCGCTGGGACACTGGAGAAGCGCGAGAGCGCCGAGCCTTGGCCGAAACGCCCGCGGAGCCCAGAGCCGCCTACAGGTCGACGCACGCCGGCGCAATAGGCGAAGGAAGGGAGAGCACATCGGCGTTGGCCGAAGGCTTGCGACCAGCCGTCTTCTTGGGAGCACGATCGAACCCCAAGGCCGCTGGGCGCTTGACAACGGGGTTTGCATGGATGGTTCGTTGAGCACCACACCCGTGTTAGAGCCCAGCTGGCTGGGGGAGGGCGGGGCACCCGAAAGCATGGATCCAGCACCAGCCAGCTCCTTAGAACCAGAATGGTCAAAAGCCCTCAACACCGCGCGCGCCGGAGGCGGACTGCTCCCAGCCGTGTCCGCAACCGCAAGAGCTCCCGGTGCCACCACTTCTTTGTCCTCATCGAGCGCGAGAGATGTGAGGCCCAACTTTTCCCAAGTATCTGTGTCAATCGACGTGTCCGGCATGTTGTCCTCATCTCCTCTTCACGGCAGGCCATCTCCACATCTTGCTGGTGGCTGCCAATGGCGGTACCCGGCCCTCCCTGAGCCACAATCGAGCCCTGCAGCAGACCAGACGCACCCGCGGGCCCCGAACCCGGCTGGCCCTGATTGACGCTAGGGCGGGGAGGGGCCTTGTCAGAGCCAGTCGCCACTGGTCTCGTTCGGCATAAGATCGAGGACCCGGGGTGTGGAGATGTTGTGAGGACTTATGTGCGCCAGTGAGCAAGCCCTGGAGTTGTTCCTCAACTAACTGGTCGGATGTGAGGTGGCCCGCGCCGCATGCAACACATGTCTAGTACTCGAGTTGCAATGCCACGGCGCGAGGCCACAAACGTCGGGAAACGTATGGAGCGACTCGGCCGCAACACCCTTCTTCAAGGACCACAATGCCTCAAGGTACATCGCGCTGAGGCATCTGCCATTCTGACGGTGGTCGGCGCCACCACGAGCAATGCCGCCACCAGGACAACGTGAACGGGGCAGTAGCAGTGAAGTGTGAATGCTTCTGCAAGGCACCATCTCAGCGGGTTCTTTAGCCGAAAAAGGGTTTTCTTCCACTTTGTATACAAAGCAACCAACCAAACCATACATGGATAGGTGATGGGCGGAAGCAGCACAGTCACGCCCAAAAGAAATGACAGAGAAAAAACAAAATAAACAAATGCCGACAACGGCGGATCAACAAAAACGAAGAAGCCTCGCGAACGCTGCGCCCACCGGGATCTTCCACCAGGCTCCAAGACTCCGAAGCGCCGGCACCTATCAACACCTCCAAGAAGGATTGCGACGATGACGACGCTGCTGCCAAGGGTTTTCCCCCGCTTTATATACAAAGCAACCAACCAAACCATACATGGATAGGTGCTGGGGCGAAAACAGCACAGTCACGCCCAAAAGAAACGACAGAGAAAGAACAAAAGAAACAAATGCCGACAATGGCGGATCAACAAAAATGAAGAAGCCTCGCGAATGCTGCGCCCACCGGGATCTTCCACTAGGCTCCAATACTCCGAAGCGCCGTCATCTATCAACACTTTCAAGAAGGATCGCGACGATGATGATGCTGCTGCCAAGGGTTTCCCCCGGTACACGACGAGGCGAGAGGAAGGGTAGCCCCCGACGCCCTCCCACAGGCGCCACCACGCCGGTGTCGGCCACGCCGACAGGGGTTTCCCCTGATCCCAACCCGCACCTCGGGCACTCCGGATCCATCCACCACACCACCCTGCGCCAACGCGGTCATGAGGCCCCCACGCCGTCTCACCACGGCACCGCGAAGTGTGGACAGCTGTAGGACCTTGAAGTATGTCTAGAGGGGGGTGATTAGACTACTTGACCAATAAAAACTTAACCTTTTCCCAATTTTAGACTTTGGCAGATTTTAGCTATTTTAGAACAAGTCAAGCAATCTTCACACAATTCAAGCAACCATGCAAAGAGTATATAGGCAGCGGAAAATAAAGCATGCAACTTGCAAGAATATAAGGGGAAGGGTTTGGAGGATTCAAACGCAATTGGAGACACGGATGTTTTTGTCGTGGTTCCGATAGGTGGTGCCATTCATTGAGCTTTCTTGAAATGTTTATCTTGGAATAGTATTAGCTCAATGAGCTATATGTTGTTATGAATTACCAAAACTACCTAGGGATAGTTGCACTTTCAATCTCCCCCTTTTTGGTAACTGATGACAACATATAGATCAAAGCTTCGACAAATGATAATAAAATTAAAAACATCGTCGCTTTGAGAAGTATGTGATAAGTAAGAGCTCTCCCTAAATTTGTGCATATCTTAAGATTTGCTTTGGACTGCAAATGCACAATAAACTAGGCTCATGGGTTACTCCCCATGTCACATACATCTTGGTGGAGCGCTCAAAATAATAATGATTGAATACATGCACTCATCACCAAGAACAGTGAATGATCATATAAGGATAGATAAGATAATATCATAAAAGGCATAAGTGTAGCTTATGATCAAACACATGATCATCAATGTCTCACAGGTAATGCATAGTATCTCAAGCAATCAAACGCAAAAAAAAAAGTTCAACCAAGAAGACAAGAGAGAACAAAAGCAAATCTCTCTCTCTCTCTCGAAGCCTATGATCTATACATTTTTCTCCCCCTTTGGCAACAAGTTACTAAAAAGTTCCTAGAAAATGCATAGTACTATGTCGTCTCTCAGGCTTGGTCTTCTGTTGGTGGTGTAGACAGGACTCCAAGGATGAACGCATCAGTAGACGTGGTAGGAGCTGAAGAAGTTGGTGCTGGAGCTGGTTGAGCTGGAGCTGTAGCTGGAGCTGAAGTAGTTGCTCTGGTGTCTGGAGTTGGTACTGCTGCTGACCTCTGAGCTTTAGGCACTCTGGCAAATGCATCAGTTGTCGTCTTGCCCTTCCTCTCCTGCATATCATCTTGTAACTGCTCCACTGCTGACTGAATCTCAGTCACTTTGACATCAAGATCATAGAATTTTTGTTCCATGATTCTCTCCAGGCTCTTCTGGTTTTGAGTTAGGGTGGTCAACCCCTTCTTAATCTGCAGAGATGACGCTATTAAGTAACCAAGCTGCTCATGCTTGCTCTTCAGAAAGTAGTCAGATGCCTCTGCTTGAGTTGGCATCTTTGCAGCTTTCTCTTGCCTTGCCTTCTCCTTTCTCTCCTGAGCTTGCACTGATAATGGTTCATTCTCTGTCATGACAACACGATTGTCCTCAAAATCAGGATAGAGAACCATGTGTTCCTTATCCAAGAGATACTTTCATGTGCCCATCTTCGAGTTTATCAACTCCTGAATCTGTGGGGCATATCCACAACTCCTCTTCTGATCTGCTGTTGTCCTCTTAATTGTCTCGACTATGAGGCTCATGACCTTGAATTTCTGAGTCACATCAAAAACATGAAGCAAATTGATTGCATGCCCTCTGATCATGTTATGGTCACCTGATTTGGGCAATAGAGTATGCCTTAAGATCCAGTTGATCGTAGGCAGCCCTGACAGCAGAAAATGGATTGATCCAAACTTGAAGGTCTCAATTGCATCATTTGGGATCTCCTTGTACATGTGTGCCATTGAGTTATGATCCATTTTCTTCTTACCATAAATGTCCAGGTCATCCTCACTTTCCTTTGGGGCATTGATCAATCTTGCCCATTCCTCTATGGTAGACTGATATCTGGTTCCTTCTGACATCCACACTATCCTGCCATCTGGATAGAAATGTGCTGTGGAGTAGAATTGCATGATAAGTTCATCGTTCCAGTTGGTGAGCTTTTGCCCATCAAATTCAGCAACTCCACACGCACTGAAGCTGTCATATACTCCTGGGTAGTGTTCCGCGTTCTCCTTCATGTAGGTCCAGTTGACCCATCTCATATCGCAAACTATGGGCTTCTTATCCAGCAAGACAGTCTCATAAAAGTCCTGCTGCTCCTTGGTGTGGAACCTGTAATCCACAAAGAGTCCTTCTCCTCGTGGCATATGGATATGTCTCTCTCCATAGCCTCAACCCATTATCTCTCCCGATCTTCATGTTTTCAGCCACAGGATGAGCATCATTGTGATGCAGGATCTTGGGTTTGAGCTTCCTTAGGACCTGCCCTTCTTCATCTTCTTGACTTCAACCTCGGGCAATGGGGCCTTATTCTTTTCTCTTTGGTATGCTCTGGTATTCCTCTTGGGTGCATTCTTGGGCTTGGAGGCAGCTTTGGGCTTGGAAGTTGCAGCCTGACTTGATAGCATCACCCATCGCCTTTTGTGCCTTGGGTGCAGGCTGCAACCTCTTCTTCTTCTTCCTCTTCCATCATGGAAGGCTTCCCAATCACTCTTGCCATGGTCTTCTTGACCCTTTCTTTCCTTTTCTTTCCCTCTGCAGCAACGGGCTCTTTGGGTTGAGATTCCAAAGGAGCTTGAGTAGACACTCTGGCTTTGGACATAGGTTGTCTGTTGGGGAACGTTGCAGAAAATTAAAATTTTCCTACGGTTTCACCAAGATCTATCTATGAGTTCATCTAAGCAACGAGTCAAGAGAAAGAGTTTGCATCTACATACCACTTGTAGATCGAGTGCAGGCGTTCGAGGGAGTGGTGATGATGAAGACGTTCCCAACGTGACTCGATCACCGATGACCAAGTCTTGAGCAGCGGCACCTCCGCGTTCAACACACGTGCGGGACGATGGCGTCTCCTCCGTCTTGATCCAGCAAGGATGAAGGAGAGGTTGAGGAAGACAACTCCAATGGCAGCACGACGCCGTGGTGCGGTTGGCACGGTAGTTCTCGGCAGGCTTCGCCAAGCTTCGCGTGGAGAAAGAGAGGTGTTGGGGAGGGAGGGGCTGCGCCTTCAATGGTGTGTGCAGCCCTCCCCCACCCTCTATTTATAGGAGGAAGGGAGGGGCGGCCCCTCTAGATGGCATCTAGAGGGGGCGGCGGCCAAGGGAGGAGGAAAGGGTGGCTTGCCCCCAAGCCGTGGGGCGCCTTTGCCCCTTTAGGGTTTCCTCCCCAAGCCCTAGCCAAGCATGGGCCTAGGTGGGAGGTGCGCCCAGCCCACCAGGGCTGGCTCCCTCACCCACTTAGCCCATGTGGCCCCAGGGGTGGCCCCTCCGGTGGACCTCCGGAACCCTCCTGGTGGCCCCGGTACATTACCGGTATACCCCCGAAACTTTCCGGAGTCCGTTTAACCACTTTCCATATATAAATCTTTACCTCTGGACCATTCCGGAACTCCTCGTGACGTCCGGGATCTCATCCGGGACTCCGAACAACATTCGGTAATCACATACTTGTCTTCCTATTAACCCTAGCGACACCGAACCTTAAGTGAGTAGACCCTACCGGTTCGGGAGACATCTTGAGACATGACCGAGACGCTCTCCGGTCAATAACCAACAGCGGGATCTGGATACCCATGTTGGTTCCCACACGCTCCTCGATGTTGTCATCGGATGAACCACGATGTCGAGGGTTCAATCAACCCGTATGCTATTCCCTTTGTCGACGGTATGTTACTTGCCCGAGACTTCGATCGTCGGTATCCCAATACCTCGTTTAGTCTCGTTACCGGCAAGTCACTTTACTGCATGCGTAATGCATGATCCCGTGACCCGGACACTTGGTCACTTTGAGCTCATTATGATGATGCACTACCGAGTGGGCCCGGTGATACCTCTCCGTCATACGGAGTGACAAATCCCTGTCTCGATCCGTGTCAACCCAACAGACACTTTCGGAGATACCTGTAATGCACCTTTATAGTCACCCGATTACGTTGTGACGTTTGGTACACCCAAGGCATTCCTACGGTATCCGGAGTTACACGATCTCACGGTCTAAGGAAGAGATACTTGACATTGGAAAAGCTCTAGCAAAACGAACTACATGATCTTTGTGCTATGCTTAGGATTGGGTCTTGTCCATCACGTCATTCTCCTAATGGCGTGATCCCGTTGTCAATGACATCGATGTCCATAGTCGAGGAAACCATGACTATCCGTCGACCAACGAGCTAGTCAACTAGAGGCTCACTAGGGACGTATTGTGGTCTATGTATTCACACGTGTATTACGATTTCCGGATAATACAGTTATAGCATGAATAAAGACAATTATCATGAACAAGGAAATATAATAATAATGCTTTTATTATTGCCTCTAGGGCATATTTCCAACAGTCTCCCTGCTGGCCTTTTGATTCTCAATCCAGGCTTCACTGCAGATGAACTGATCTCCCTCTTGAGCACTTTCTTCTTGGAGCTTGCCTCATCCTCAACTGCCACGTAATCCTCATCCTCAGACTCTGAGGTTTTCTTCTTTCTTGACCTTGTGGCCTTGGGCAAATTGCTCGGAGTGCTTCTGCTCCCCTCATCTGAGCTGCTTGAGGGACTAGTGCCCTCGCTCAATTGGATCTGCTCTTCAGATTTGTTCTGGCTATCACTCTGGTCTGACATGCTGTCCAACTGACTGCTGACCCTGTGAATAGGTATAGATGAGGTAGAGTGGATGAGCATCACAAAATGCAGAGATTTTTGCAAAAGAACGATTCAAAAAAACTTAGTTTTAGTTTCCCACTGAAAGCATTTCGGGTCTACCGATTTTCAAACTCGGTGATACCGAAGCAGTTTTGGAACCTAAACTAGTGAACTCGGTCAGACCGAGTCACAGTTCGGTGGCACCGAGACTGCTAGGGTTTCACAAAGTTCAGAAATCGGTCACACTGATTTGTAATTCTCGGTCAGACCGAGACTTGTAAGTGCAATGGCATCAGCCAAATCGGTGGGACCAAGTTTTTCAACTCGGTGGGTCCGAGATGGTTTCGGCGGAAACCTAACCCTAAATTTTTGAATCGCAACTATTCTAAGGATTGATTTGACTGATAGGAGTGTTTCAATCGTGGCAAGATGCATAATGAACACAATGTGCTGAGAATCGGACGAGGAAAGCACTGTGATCGAGTCCATACCCTAGTTCGGCGGGAACTCGCTACGGCAGCAACGGCGGAGGAGAATTCCGTTGACGGCGGCAGAGACTAGCGACTGGAGGCGGCTGGCGACGAAGTCGACGATCCATAGACCACGTTGGCAGAGCGAGCTATCTTGTGGTAGCGAGGATTCGGAGAAAGTTTTCCAAATTTTGCCCGTGCGATATATATAGCCCGACCCTGTCGGTGTGACCCAGTGGTACAACTCGGTGGCACCGAGATGCAAAACTATGAACATTTATTGCAACTCGGTGTGACCGAAAAGTACAAATCGGTTGCACCAAGATGAAAACCTAGATCGACTTAGTAATCTCGGTATGACCGAAATGGAGGAATCGGTCAGACCAAAAATCACAAAGAAGTTTTGGAAGTTTAAGTCTATGACGAATCGGGGACTCCGAGTGCTCCTCACACAGAGTGGTTCGAATATGACTTGATCAAATTTTGTGATGTAGCATTAATAGAATTTGAGACAAGAAAAGCATAGATAGCTAGAGAAGGTTCTTAGGCATTATTGTCCATCCACTTGGCCAAAGAAAGAAAAGCCAAACAATCAAAACAACAAGTGGATGTCCTCGAATGAGTAAATATGCAACCAACATGCTCACACAATAAGATGACAAATGAAATATGTGACAAAGCACGCACAACCAATTCTAGCATCTATCAAACAATTGGCGATGACTAGGTCATCTATATATGAGTATATTGACTTAGGAGTCAAATGAGAACATTTGATCATAGGTCATACTCATCGTTTAAGCTCAAGTGGGGTTACCACTTTTACATAAAGCATTTATGTGTTCACATCATTAGAGTTGCTTTGACTCAATTCTTAGAGTTAAGCTCCCCTAGATGTGAGATCCCCCTTAGAGGGATAAACTAACCTTGGGTTTTGTCGATGATGACTTCATGTAGGTGTTGAAGATGTGGATGCTCAATGTTGATGTAGATCGTTTGGAGCAATCCTTTGGAGTGAGTTGCACTTTCAATACCTACATGGGTTAGTCCCACAAGGAACAAACAAGGATATCCATAGACATAGAGTGATGCACACACAAAATGATGTCCATGAAAACATTAGATTACCTTTTCCCTTGCCTTACCAACATGAGGGTTTGTGACTCCTTGAACTAGTGCAAGATATGGAAGTTGATTGCACTTGTCCTTGCCATAATGATATGAGTGAAGAATGTTGGCGGAGTCACCCTAAAGAACTCTCTAGTTCTTCTTCTTCGGGATCCACATCAGCTTGATGGGAATCCTTGGTGTAGTAGTTGTACTTGATGACGTAGAACTTGATGTAGTCTTGGGAACCCACTTGACCAAGGCCTTAGGTGCTTCTTCAAATGCATCAATCTCCTCTTGAAGCTTGTCCTTGCCTTTGTTCTTGTGGTCGTGTGGTGGAAGATCATCTTGAGCTTGTGTTCCCTTGAAGGAAGTAGGATCATACTTCTCTTGTTGAGGAACAAACTTCGTCTTGGGGTGTTGATCTTCTTCCCACTCAACTCCATTGGCATTGAACTTTCGCTCAAAACCAACACCTTGATTCTTCCGGTGCCTTCCTTGCTTGCGTACAATTTCCTCAAATTGCTTACTCCGGCAAGGCTCTTGTATACACCTTTCTCTATAATTCCCTTCAATAAGTTGTTTTCTTGCTCAAGTGTAACTTGGCTAAGAGAATCATTAGTGGAATCAAGAGAACTACTAGAAGCAACAATATTGGATTTAGCATTGTTATTGTTACTACTAGAAGAAGAATCTTTCTTGTTCTTGTTACTAGACTTGACTTGAGGCATGTAAGTAGATAAGAGTAAACGCTTGGCAATGTAAGAAGAACTTTTCTTACGAAGATCATCATTGATTGCCTTTAAGAACTCATGCTCTTGCTCAAGATTGAGCTTTTCAAAGCGTAACTTCTCATGAGCCCTTAAAAGTTCTCGATGATCTTCAAAGATAGTTTCATGAGCTAACTTAAGAGTGTTTAGTTCTTTAGTTAGACGCTCAATTTTCTCCTTATCATTGTCATTCATTTCAACTTGATTAGCATGATTAATTGACGTTTCATCATAGTATTCATCACTAGAGTTGTCAACAAGTAAATCATCATCACCTAGCAAGTCATCTTCATCAACATCAAAATCAACATACTCGGGTGTGTTACCTTAGGACCTTTGGCCATGAAGCATCTACCAATTCCTTCATTTGGTGATTCAAATATGTCGTAGGAGTTGGTTGACACAAGTGCTAGACCGGCAACACCTTCATCTTGAGTGTATTCGAGTCGGAGTGATAGCTTCTCTCGGAGTGATGGTCGGAGTCGGAGCCGGATACCCATTCACCAACATGAGCTTGATGCCTTCGTTTTGTGTAGCTCTTTGATGACTTGTCCTTCCTTTCTGAATCCTTGCTTCTCCGTGAGGGTCTTCGTTCATAACGATCATCTCTACTCCTTCTCTCTCTTGGTGGTGATTCTTCTCTTCTACTTCTTCTCTTGGGAGAATCTTCTCTTCTATTGTAGGGTGTCGTACACTCATTGGAATAGTGTCCGGGTCTCCCACAATTGTAGCAATTGCGCTCTCGACTAGAAGATCTTTTGTCATTGTAGGACCTTGACTTAGAGCTTCTTTCTTTGCTTCTACTCTTGTAGAATTTGTTGAAGTTCTTCACCATTAAGCTCAATTCTTCATTGAAGGTTTGTTTCTTACTTGATGATGTGGGGCTTCACATGAGGCTTTGTAAGCACCACTCGACTTGTTGTGAAGTTCCTCCTTATCCTTGAGTGACATCTCATGAGCAACAATTCTTCCAATGACTTCCGTAGGCTTGAGATCTTTGTAATTGGGAATCATTTGGATCAATGTGCACACGGTATCATATTTTCCATCCAATGCTCTTAGGATCTTCTTGATGATGAATCTATCGGTCATCTCTTCACTTCCTAAGCCGGCAATCTCATTTGTGATGAGAGCAAGCCTAGAGTACATTTCAGCGACACCTTCACCATCCTTCATTTTAAACTTGTCAAGCTGACTTTGGAGCACATCCAACTTGGATTCCTTGACGGAGTCGGTACCTTCGTGCATATCAATCAAAGTATCCCAAATTTCCTTTGCATTCTCAAGACGACTGATTTTGTTGAACTCCTCGGGGCATAATCCATTGAAGAGGATATCACAAGCTTGAGCGTTGTACTGCAACATCTTCAGCTCATCCGCACTAGCTTCACGGTTCGGTTCTCTCCCATCAAAGAATTCACCTTGCAAGCCAATGCACACAATAGCCCAAACGGCGGGGTTATGTCCGAGAATATGCATTTTCATCTTATGCTTCCAACTAGCAAAATTAGTGCCATCAAAGTAAGGACCTCTACGGTGATAATTTCCCTCGCTAGACGCCATACTCTCCTAGGTTGTGAAACCAAGGCTATGACCACCAAAAGCTATGGAAATCAAAGCAAATGGAGACCAAAGCTCTGATACCACTTGTAGGACCTTGTAGTATGTCTAGAGGGGGGTGATTAGACTACTTGACCAATAAAAACTTAACCTTTTCCCAATTTTAGACTTTGGCAGATTCTAGCTATTTTAGAACAAGTCAAGCAATCTTCACACAATTCAAGCAAGCATGCAAAGAGTATATAGGCAGCGGAAAATAAAGCATGCAACTTGCAAGAATATAAGGGGAAGGGTTTGGAGGATTCAAACGCAATTGGATACACGGATGTTTTTGTCGTGGTTCCGATAGGTGGTGCTATCGTACATCCACGTTGATGGAGACTTCAACCCACAGGGGAGTAGCAGTTGCGCGAGTCCACGGAGGGCTCCACCCACGAAGGGTCCACAAAGAAGCAACCTTGTCTATCCCACCATGGCCGTCGCCCACGAAAGACTTGCCTCACTAGCGGTAGATCTTCATGAAGTAGGCGATCTCTTTGCCCTTACAAACTCCTTGGTTCAACTCCACAATCTTGTCGGGGGCTCCCAAGTGACACCTAGCCAATCTAGGAGACACCACTCTCCAAGAAGTAACAAATGGTGTATTGATGATGAACTCCTTGCTCTTGTGCTTCAAATGATAGTCTGCCCAACACTCAACTCTCTCTCATAGGAATGGATTTGGTGGAAAGAAGATTTGAGTGGAAAGCAACTTGGGGAAGGCTAGAGATCAAGATTCATATGGTTGGAATGGAATATCTTGGCCTCAACACATGAGTAGGTGGTTCTCTCTCGAACTGGTAAGTTGGAAGTGTAGGTTTGTTACGATGGCTCTCTCCACGAATGAAGAGGAGGTGGAGCGGTATATATAGCCTCCACACAAAAACTAACCGTTACACACAATTTACCAAACTCGGTGGGACCGAATCAACAAACTCGGTCGGACCGATTTAGTAAACCTAGTGACCGTTAGATTTTGATTGGGGATCGACATGCATCTCGGTAGGACCGATATGGTTAGGGTTAGGGCATAACGTAATCTCGGTGAGACCGATTACACAAACTCGGTGAGACCGAAGTTGGTAATTAGCTAACCCGGAGAGTTGGTCGAATGGCTTCGGTGGGACCGATTTGCTCTTCGGTGAGACCGAAAAGTTACAAAAGGAAACAGAGAGTTTACGTTGTAATCTCGGTGGGACCGATCGCTCACTTGGTTAGACCGAAGCGTTACGAAGGGAAACAGAGAGATTACAATCCCATCTCGGTGAGACCGAGATCCCTATCGGTGAAACCGATTTGCCTAGGGTTTGTGGCGGTGGCTATGACATCTGAACTCGGTGGCGCGGATAGAAAGAATCGGTAGGGCCGAGTTTGACTTTGGGTTTAGGTCATATGTGGATGTGAGAAAGTAGTGGAGGGTTTTGGAGCATATCACTAAGCACATGAAGCAAAAAGGCTCATTAAGCAACACCTCATCCCATCTTGATAGTATTGGCTTTTCCTATGGACTCAATGTGATCTTGGATCATTAAAATGTAAAATATAGAGTCTTGAGATTTTGAGCTTGAGCCAATCCTTTGTCCTTAATATTTTGAGGGATCCACTTTCATCATCCATGCCATGCCATTCATTGAGCTTTCCTGAAATGTTTATCTTGGAATAGTATTAGCTCAATGAGCTATATGTTGTTATGAATTACCAAAACCACCTAGGGATAGTTGCACTTTCAATAGCGCGGTGAAGAATCAGAGCCGGGACTAGGGCATCAGCACCGTCGGCATGCGGGAGGGCCCCACCTCCACCGTCAGCGACGGTAACCGTCCGGATGCAATAGCAGGAGCACACCAGGTCCGTGGGCCCACAGACCCGACCGAGCCCTCGTGGGCCCATAAAGCTCCTGCCTTCGCGCTGCTGCCGGCATGCCATCGGGGCCGACGCCCCATATCCGAGCCGCTCCTCCTCCTCACCGCGCCGCAGATAACGAGGCCACGCCGAGGGGCCGGCCCGCCGGGCCCAGATCTGGGCCGGGCGCGACGTCGCCACCCAAAGACACCACCACGCCGCTTCCGCCGCCAAGGAGCAGCACTGCCACCACGCCCCGCCGACGGCCACCCCGCCGGGTCATCGACCGCTGCCAAGCCGAAGCGACATCGCCGCCGCCGCCTGCCGAGGACGGGAGAGGAGACCCTGCCGCCGCCGGCACTCCCGGGGCCGGAGCCGGGGGCGCCCACCGGCGATGGCAGGGGAGAAGATGAGGGGGCCGATCGAGAGCAGAGGCGTGAGGGCCGCCCCAGCTGCCTCCCGGGGAGGCGGCGCGAGGGCGGAAGAAGGGGCGGGGGAGGAAGGGCGGGGGAAGGGGGGCAGATCCGGGCCACGCGCTGGCGAGGACGGCCGGATCCCCCCGGAGACGGGCAGGGGAAGGAGGCAGCGGCGAGGGTTTCGGGGCCGGAGCGGGTCGCACTCAGCGGGTTCTTTTAAGCAGCGTAGGGTCATCCTGTTGATATCGGGTCAAATCACGCCGGAGCAACCATTCAACCACGGTGAAGATACCAGCCTAACCCCAAATCTTGCAAGCACGACGCGGGGAAAGACAGAGGAGAAGTTTAAGGAGGAGCACCACGTCCACGACCACGATACGATGAGAGCTACTACCTTCGTTCTGGTTTATTGATTTTTATTGTATTCCGTGTCAAATTTTGACCGTAAATTTAACTAATAAAATGTTTATGCATGTCATAAAAAATTATATCATTGAAAACTATATTCAAATACCAATCCAACGATATATTTTTTACTGACATGCATTAACATTTTATCAGTTAGATCTTTGATCAAAATTTAATATAAAGTACAAAGTGGGATCAATAAACCAGGACGAAGGTAGTAGATCTGTTGAAAGAGAAAGACAAAAAAAAAAAATGAATATAATATGTGGGCCCGTGTGGTTAGTGAGTGTAATGTGGGCTCTACTCGGGATCATCTTTTCCCGGGGGCGTCCAAAAAGAATTTAACAAAAAATAGTCGGTATAGATCAAGATTAGAGAGTACGTGGTGCCGGTTTCATGGATTTTGAGGTCAAAGTTCGTTTTAGGCTTAGAACAAGTGTGTAAATTTACGGAAATGTTAACGCCCACACGTGTGGGCGTTTGTATCTCGCCCACACGCGTGGATCCGCGTCCGTTCGTGAGCGCACGAATCTTGGCATGTTTCTAGTATCACGTAGGACTGGTTTGGTGTGTGGGCGTTCATCCGGTCGCCCACACAGCCGTTTCACCACACAGGAGGTGCTGGTGTGTGCGCGTTCAGCAGTTCGCCCACACGCCATTTTGCACGCACACACAAGGACTAGTGTGTGGGCATTTGCCATCTCACCCACACGCCCGTCTCCTCTCCCACACCCAAGCTGCTAGTTGCCATGTGTTTTGCAGTGAACATGGCAACTGCCCCTAGTGTGCTTTATAAGCAGGTGGCAACTCTCTCTTTATCCGAGTTGCCATGTTTTGCAGGGTACACGGCAACTGCCTAGTGTGTACATAAGCAGATGGCAACTCTCTTTTACCGAATTGTCATGTGTTTTTGCATGGTACATGGCATCGCCTAACGCACGTTACATGGCAACTGCCCTAACGTGCGTACATGGCAAATCGCAAGCAGATGGCAACTCTTCCTTTTACATGGCAACTGTCCTAGCATGCTTGTGAGCACATGGCAACTCTCTCAAGCGCCTAGTGTTAGTATGTGGCAACTCCTAAAGTTATGAAATCATGACAACTACATTAGATCAGACCATACATGGCAGCTGCGGTTGAGCAACCATGGCAACCGCGGTTGTGCGACATGGCAACCGTAGTTCGTGACATGGCAAGCTGCAGTTAAACGAACATGGACGAGTGCGGACCATGGCAATGGCGGCGGTGACCGAAATCCGCAGCGTGGCGTGCGGAACCAGGAGGTACGAGGCCTGACATACGGGCGTGTGGGCGTTATCAACTTCACCCACACGCACGCGTGTGAGAGGGATCGGGAGGGAAAAAGAGATGTGTGGGCATTACTTGTTTTGTCCACACGTAGGTGTGTGGGCTGTTCCTTTTATACACCACACAAAATGTGTGGACGGACTCCCTAACGGCCACACGTGTGGCATTTATCGACGTCCTAAATTGAAGTATACATATGACTTTTTCTTCAAGTATTCACTCCCTTTTTTCTCGGCGGCTAGGATAAAACTCTCTCTCCGGCGAGGCCTTGGATTCGCCTCCCTCTGCCTACCACTCCGGCGGTCGCTCTGACTAGTAGTTTAGGTTAGGGTTTGTAGTTCTCGTAGTTGCGACACTCGGGCGACGACGCTTCTTCTTCGAGTTTGGCTTTCGGGTTTCGATTTATGCTCGAGTTCATCCATCTGGACGGAGTTCTGACGTAGATTTTTGTCACCTCCTTGAAGCGGTGAGGTTAGGATTTCTCATCGTCCAAGCGGATGATGAGATTTTTGCCAGTTGCTTCAGATATATTCAATGGTTCAAAGGGGGCGATTGCGACTTCAGGACGCTGGTCCTTAGGGGTATGTGCATGAAGATT
Source organism: Aegilops bicornis (assembly GCA_021605145.1). NCBI lineage: Eukaryota > Viridiplantae > Streptophyta > Magnoliopsida > Poales > Poaceae > Aegilops > Aegilops bicornis. The sequence continues at coordinate 830,621,760 of CM038671.1, read as the reverse complement.
TTCTGACAGGCATCACAAGGTCAACCCAACTCCGGTAGAGGAGCGGTGACAACAATACTTCAACGGCTTATTCTGACTACAATAGTGGCTGTTCGGTAGTCTAAAGTCCTTGATGTAATTTTTATTATGTTTTAAGGTGTTTTTGTTAGAACTTATATACTAATAAATGTGGATCTTTTTTTCAAGTTTACCCGAGACTTTTCTCGCCACCACCGCTCACATGGGAGGCGTCGTTTCAGCATCGTTCGGCAGCGACGCAGCGTACGCACGTAGTACGGGGGTACGCCGGCGATGGATAAGGACGATGTCCGGCCGCGCCGCAAGTCGCGCCAAAATTGTGTTGGTTCCATCTTCCATGGATCCCCGCGCCACGCAACGCAACGCACGCCTGACGTGCCGCCACGCGCCCAAAGCCTCCGCATCCTACGGCCGATGCTCGACCAGGAACGGACCGTGCACATGCATGCGCGCTGGCAGGCCACCATCGGTCCTGTGCGCCCTGTCCGCCAAAATGCCGATTTTCTCCGCACGCCCATGCATGGCGCCGAGAAGCGATGATGACATCTCTCTGCCCGACGCTCTCGATGGCCACGTACGGCCCACGGGCTCTTTCTTTCCTCTTGGAGCTTTCTCCCGCCGGAGAATCTATGGAGACGCACGATGGAGTTACCGTGCTCGTGCATGCATGCATGCATGCATTTTCAGAGGAGCTCTCGGCAGTACCCTGCGTGCGTGCTGGGCGAATCAGTGGGTCTGTGCGGGTGAGTTTTGCCGGAGACTAGTCGACGTCGACCGGGGCGGTCCCTGCGCAGAAGCCGACACTGCAAGGCGTTGCGTCCGGTAACAGGATTCGCCGTCCGTGTACGATCGGTCACGGGGCACTGACGCGCGGCACCGCGATCGAGCAACCCCGGACGGGCCATGAGTTTTATCCATGAAAACCACATGCACATGCATGGTCTTCCATTTGTTGCCGAGCGCCTGTGCATGACCCCTGGCCCTGGCTTCCTCCCGTCTATAAAGGCCAGGCCCTCCGTTGTTCATCGGCACTCCACACTGCCACAGATCAACAATCTAGCAGTTTGCAGTCGAGTTGTGAGCGAGCCACGTAGCTAGCTACCTAGATTGCCAGAGCTAGATTGTCAGCTAATAGAACCATGACGTCGCGCCACCGCCGGCAGCCGTCGCGCGCGCTCCCTCTCGACTTCGACGCGGTCGACGTCGGCGGCGAAGAGCCCAAGGCAGCCGCATCCAAGGCCGCGGCGCCGACGCATGGCCCCGCTGGCGGCGGGAGCGATGCTGCCAAAGCAGGGCAGGTAGGCGAAGGCCAGGGCAAGAAGCTGCCTCCGGCCACCGGCGGCGGCCGCACGCCGAAGGCAGAGGGGGGCGGGAAGGGGCAGTGCGACGGCAACAGTAGCGGCTAGGCAGTGCCGGCACATTGCACGCGGCAGCTAGCCCGTGCTCTGTCTTTTGCCCGATCTCCACCTCTCGGTCCAGTTTCCAAATCAAATATGTTTGGGAGTCCAGCATGTGATCCCTAGCTACCACTCGGTTTATCTATGTTCGAGGAGAGCTCCCGTCCACTGTACCTCTACTGGCTAATCTGTATTAAGTGTAATACGAACGTGCTAGTACTTTGTACTATCATGCAAAGATTGTACTGTAAGCAAGAAGTCCTCCGTGCCGTGTTGTGCCTCTTATCAACCACTAAATAAGACCCGGAGTTCTTCCGCAGGCTGTGCTGTGAGCTTTGCACGGCCTATGACTTTGTACAGATCAGATCTTGAACTTGCATGCAAGATGAACGTGGGTGGACAGGGACGGACACACATTATCGCTTTCGTCGAGACAGCGCGCATGCGTCTCTGCAACGCGGGCTGCCCAATCGTAAGCCACCATCACCCCAGGTGCATGCCATCGCATGGTAACCCTGACGCAGACGTGGACGAGCAACAGTACGGATAAATCTGTCGTGTTCCAAGGGACTACAAGAGAGGCAACTTAACCGGGGAGGCCTTGCGATCTGGTGCGTTGCGGCCGCTAGGGACGGCGGTGGCGTGACCGGATCGGTTCACGGCGGCGCGGCTGGATTGATCGCTGGTCAGCCGTCGGCACGGTGATGGATGCGACTCGTCGGCAGCTGGGCAGATCCGCGGGATTCTACCCTTGTCTGGCCTTTGACAGCGCGGGCAACTACGGGGAAAACCCTAGATCTTCTTGGGATCGAGCGATGGCGGCGCTTTTGCGTCGTAGTCCCTTTTTAGGGCATTGTTTTGGAGTTTGCTCCGGTTGAAGGGACCAGCGACGTCGGCGACGCACGTCTGGTGGAGCAACTGGCGATGAAAATCGCGCTGACTATGGTCATGGTGGACGATGGCGGCGTCTTAGATGTCGTTCCCTTGTCGAGGCGTCGTCGTTGCAGTCTGCGTCATCAGGCTCGGGATGCTCCGGGGGAAACCCTAGATCTGGGTCTTCCGGATCAGACGATGATGGTGTTTTATCGCCTTCCCTCCTGGGGGCATCGTTTTGGAGTAAGTGCTGGCTGGGGGGATGATGGAGTGGTGCTTCATCTCACACATCGATGGCGGCGGATATCGGCGGCATGATGGCGTGGAGGCTCGGCGTCCGATGCACGGAGATGGACTCGTGCAGAGTAGGTTCTTGTCTGGCGTCATGGTGGCGTCGATGGCGGAGTGGCAGACAAGGTAGAAGCCTCAATATGATCTCAAGACGGACTGTGAAAGATGGCGGCGACGACACGAGTCGCGTCGACCCGATTGTGCCTGGACCGGTATGTGGCTCGGTGGGGCTTAGAATATGTTTGACTTCCCGATGTTAGGCTTAGGTGAGTGGTTTAGGTAGTGGCCCAGCTAGCACCCCTTCATCATTTCGAATAGGAGTAGCGGCATGTGTTGCCAAGATGGTGGATTCAGACACATTGTTGTAATATTTTATAAGGTCCTCGAGAATAATCAATAAAGTGGCCGTATGCATCTTCCATATACAGAGGCCGGGGGTCATCCTCCTTTTCTAAAAAAAACCCGGGGAGATCTCGACAAATCGGATGTAAAAACGATTATGGAGTTGAAATCAAAGGTACTTCGTAGCTTAACAAGCTCTGAAATATGTCGTAGTGCTCATTATATTGTCCACGGATCAAGGAGCCACACGGCCCTGCGAAGTTCCAGGGTACTGGTAGGAGATCCTCAGGGCTGCTCGTGCCGCTGTGAAGGGCGTGCCCTCGCCCATCTCCCGCTGAACGTCCGCCATGTGAAGATTAATCACTCTCTTCTTCTTCCTACAAATTTCAGGAGTAGCATGCGTATGAATAGGAAACTAACAATTAGTACTATGAAATAGTGTGAAAATCATCAGTATTTATTTTGATTTTAGTTCGTACATCTGTGGATTCATCGCCGTCAGATCCCTGGCCCTGATCGTACGAGCATTGCCCTGTAGGTCCTCTACCAGGGGTGGTCTCGGGGAATGGATTATCCACCTCCATCGATCCGGAGTTGAACTGTATTCAATATCAACCGTTACTGCATCGGACATGTAATCACTGTGAATGTAAGTAAATTAGTATGAGATTCACCTGACGTTCTGGCTGTGAACCGCCGAACTGAGAGCGCTGCAAGGGAGTGCTGGCTGGCACACGCAATAGCACTGAGTCCTGGCGCGTCCCGGTCTGTCACGGTTCACAACAAAACATATTACACACACACGCACGCACGCATAGTACCAAGTGTTAGATACGATGAATTTGCAAATATACCTCATGATCCATTGAAGTGGTGAGGCTTGGACGCGCCCTGCCTGGTAGTGCCGACCATACAATGCCATTAATTCGAGCGCAACTGCAGAGCTCAATAAACTCCTTGACACGTTCATAAATTCGTATTAATATTGCATTTTCGCTATGTGGTAGAGGGGGTACCATCCGAAGGCCTTCCAACACAATCTCAAGGAGCCCCCGCATGTCTGTAATCTGCGTGAAGCCGACATTGTTATGTCAACAAATTGTTGGTGAAAATTGCAAGATGATCAGAAATGGTAGTACCATGGCATCATGGCGGGCTATGTCACTATCCGTCCATCTCTCCGTTGAGGGCACCACGGCCCTCTGCTGAATGACAAGAGGCTGAGAAGGATCACCTCCTTCGTCGTCGTCGTCGCTATCATCTGATGATCCATTGGCATGATCACCATAATCTAGCTCGTCTGAAGGTACCTCCACGGGTTCGTTATGGTCAACGACCACCGACGGATATGGTCCAGGATTCACGGTTGGAACAACCGCACCTTCTTCACGCACATGATTGCCCCCCATCGGCGCCACTGATTGGGTGTGAGCGCCTCCAGTGGTAGTTAACTGGAGCACACCAGCATCAACAAACCGCACATAAACCATTGGCCGTCCATACATAGAGTTACCAGGTGCGGTTGCAAACCTCATGTAACTACCCCAAGATAGGTCGCCGTTCACCAGCCTCAAGCCCCAACGGGCAGGTGTCCCATCAACCCTACCTACGACGACGAAAGCTTTGACAACCATATTCTTTCCAACCGTCTCAGGACCAAACTCGGCTTGGATGCACCTTTTAACGTCCATGAACCCTCTTTTGACCATGTCTTTCACAAAAACTCTCTTGCTTGTGCACCTTGAGACATCAAGCCCAGAAGGGCCGTCGCGTATGTCACCATAAAACATTAAGAAATTTTCCATTGCACCTACCCAGCACCATATTTAGCATACAAAGTTAGAAGAAAATAGGCTAACTCCTTAACAGCCCAAATCATTGATCTAATTAGAAAATAGTAGTAAAATCTAAATAGAACAGTTTGCACAGAAAACACTATTACTCTACTTGTTAACATTTGCCTAAATTAATAAATTACTCCTACTACAACACATGGCATACAAGATAACAGTGTCTACAAACCTGGACATGTCAAATAAACAGCGGCCCCTAAACAACACATAATTAGCTAATTAGTCCTAATCGCAAAACCATACAACATCTCACATGCGGGAAACAAAAAACGCATTTGAAAGATTTCAACTACTTCATGTCAAGATTCCAACTCTATCTGGTCCAAACGTCCAAAAAAAAAAACTCTTATCTGGTCCAAAACTTCTTGGGAAAACACTACTTAAAGAGCTGTCAAATAAACAGCGCCCCGTGAACAACACATAATTAACTAATTAATCCTAATCGAAAAACTAAACAACATCTCACATGCCAAAAAAAAAAAGAACGCATCTGAAAAGTTAACGTTAATCTATGATATCTTCAACTACTTTATGTCAAGATATACCAACTCTAAATGGTCCAGAACTTCTTGGGAAAACACTAGTTAATGAGGTAATACGACATTACAAGTTAATGAAACAACTGAACTACAGCATGAATGCAAAAAAAAAAAGAGAAGAAAAAACAGTGTGTTTCATAGGTCTCAACTTGATCTACAACTTCTTCAATAACTTCAACCAAAAAATCCAACCCCAAATGCTCCAAAATATCTCCAAAGCGGCAATCTACTACCTAAAACAGTATTACCAGGACATTTAATCGAAATCACGACATATAGCATGGATGCAGAAATAATACCAGGCATATTGTAGCTCTCGTCTTGATCTATCTTTTATTCAACTGCTACAACTCCTGAATCGGCCTCTAAATACCAAAAATCGAGCTCAAAAACTGCGAAGTACTGTTCTTCTACTTCTTCTCCCGGAGGCGGAGAGAGGGAGAAGAGAGAGGCACAGCGGACAAGAGGGGAAGAGAGAGGCACCGTCCCCGCTCTCTCGTTGTCACCCTTTAAAGAGGCACCTTCCACCGGCTGATGGCCTATGCCCTGCCGCCACTACCAATGGCGGCAGGTGCCAGCAGACCTCAGGGCCTTGGGAAGTGGGAACACATCGCTAGCTGCAGCTCAGACCAGTGCAAAACTCGTAACAGATCCAGCAACAAAGTGTGTACATGGATTCGCACCACAGATTTGTTCGTGTGGGTATCCCATGAATCTGAAACTGATCAAGAACCTGATGATGAAACGAGATCAAGACGAAGCTCGCCGGCTTGTTGATGAAGTGGATGTCCAGGAACACCCGGACCGGTCAGATGTGGTACGCCGACCGCTTGCCGCCAGACTTCCCTCAGGGGCTCGCCATGGCGCCGGCCCTGTCCGCCCACACATTCGGCGGCCGCGACCCCGAGTCCGACGCATTCTTCAGAGTGCCTGCACATACAGTAGATTTCACTTCAGAAGCGGAAACGTGGTGGGTTTCAGTCTTTCAGACTCTTTTCAGCAAGCAAAAAAACTCCTGTCGAAGGGTTGCGTCCAGCGCGTTCTTGAGAGGGCCTGCATTGCACACAGATAGATTTCACTTCAGAATCGATAACCTGGTGCGTCTCAGCAAGCAGAAAACACCCGAGACCCGGCAACAGTTGCGCTCGATCGTTACCGGTGCAGGGAGCTACTACAGTCATCTGCCGTGTACCTTGAATGGAGCAGATGTACTTGGGCGAGGTGAAGAGGAAGGAGTTTGACACCCCTACCCGGTGCCCGAACGCCTCGACGGCGTCCAGGAAGGCGTGGCCGCCGGTGATCTCGTGGTCCGTGTTCGAGCAGCGGCAGGTCCTGAGATGTGGCGTGGTCTCTGCAGCCCCAGGATGGGCGTCTCGCGCCGCTTCGGGAGTTTCAAAGTTATTAACATGGGAGTAAAGCACATCCCTGGATACGAATCGCCGCCAAAGTTTTTGTTACACGTGGTCAGTGGCGGAGCTTGAAAGGAAAAATTGAACGGGCCAGACTAAAGAAAAACACAATTTTTTTTTCAAATTCGCCATCATGAGGGCATGTTAAAAGACTGGGCTAGTAGATATACTCTCCCTATGTGCCGGAATACTTATAGTTGGGGGAACTTGTACTAGTTTCCGCCAACTACAAATATATCCGTACATAGAGAGTATATAATATGTACAACACGCGTAATAAAGTACTTCCTCCGTCTCATAATGTAAGACGTTTTTTGACACTAGTGTAGTGTTAAAATACGTCCTACATTATGGGACGGAGGGAGTACAATTCAACCATCAAGCACTATTAAGTTATTTGCAAGAAGCTTGGAACATAAGCCACTTAACAACCGCAATTTACACTTTCAGCCGCAAATGGTTTCTTGTCACTTGCCGAAAAAAAGGCTTTCGCCCCGCTTTATATATAAAGCATCAAACCACAAGCATCCAGTACGAACACACGCCACGCTACCGCAACACACGCACACATCCAGGACAGGATACATAGGCGCTGAGCGCAGCAACACCACCCCTAGCACTACGGCCCCGAAGAGGTGAGACTACATATGACGAACCATGCGCTCCAAGACGGCGCCTTCAAGAAGGATACGACATTTGGGCGCCGCCACCGCCCGATCCCAAGGATCGAAGTTTCCCCGAAGCCGCATGACGGCAATGAGAGTCGCGACGACGCCTTCAAGAAGGGAACGATCTTCGCCGCGCGGTCCGTCCGAAGATAGAGCGGTTTTCACCTCGACCAACCATCACCGCCACCGAACGCCACACCGGCAACCACGCCGCCCACGACCATGGTGACCGGCAGCACCAAGGCACGGGCTCGCCCAAGAGCACCGCGCAACCACCACCAGGGGCCGCCCGACATCCAAGACCTCGACACCACCTCACCCGAGACCCGCCGCACCCCAACGAAAGAGACGAGCGGAAAGGTCTCACCTTTCACGCCCCAGGGCCACCCCCAACGTTGAGACCCAATAGGTCGGCGGAATCGGCATCCACCGACCCGTCCTGCGCCCCTAAGCGAAACGAGCTCGGTCCTGCGATGGCGAGAGGGGGACGAGGTCGGTCTCTGCCGCACTGCGGCGCAGACGAGCTCGGTCCTGCTGCATCGTGCACGAGACGAGCTCGGTCCTGCGGCACCGGGCGCGAGACGAGCGATGGACCGCAACCGGAGAGGACCAGCCCCTTGATGGGAGAAGCGCTTGGGCGACGAGGAGATGGGGTGAAGGTCGAGACGGCCCGACCACCGGCGAGCCGACGCCGGGGAAGCCGGCCGCTGCCCTTCACAACTACAATATTCTCTGTGTGGCATGGTTGTTTCAGTAAGTAAGGCATGGCCACTAGTGACTGCATTGTTGTGTGGTGAGCATGGTCCAGATCCTATGTGGGTCAAGAATGCACAATGTTTTCGATGAACCCTCTTCCAACTGTCAAATCCATATACCGTGAAGACATGAGAACCACCTCGCTTATTCTTTTGTTATTGGAGACAAAACAATATTAGACAATACGCACAATTTTTGTCCTCTAAATACTTTATACATGATGGAAAATCACCAAACCAACTATACTGGAAGCGGCGCTGATGCCCTGGTTCACCTTAAGGGCAATACATGGTCTTCCTCAACTTACTTATGTCATCTCTTTTCCTTCTAAAAGCCAAATCGATTCTTCTCTTAGTCTGATTTTCCTTGCCCATGACTACCTATGTTGAAATTTGCATAAGATCAGATCATCAGTCTTTATTTATAACTAGCAAGACAGATCACTGGATGTATGGAGGCCTATTGCTTATCAAATATAGAGTTTGGGGGAAGATTTATACCTGCTAGCTACCTGGGGCTGTGTGCCCGTGTGTGAAGTGTGATGCGGCAGGGGGCTAATTCATGTGTTCGCCAACACAGAACATGGAAGGGGATCTAGCTCAGGTCATGCGCCAACCATTTAGTTGGAGGAGATCAGCCAGCCGCAAGATTAGATGGCCGGCAGCACGCACGGCATTGGTAGGTGGACGATGAGCGGCGGGAGGGAATAGGGCAGGGGAGAGACGGCGGGCAGCGCTCTGGTGGACGGTGCTCCCTCCCAGTCCACGGCGGTCAGCGTCCGCGGCGTGGCTACATGCTGAGACGAGAGGAAATTGGGAATTGGGGAAGGTGCGTGACTGCCTACGCGTGCGTGAGACGAGAGGATGGGACGGGGATGATGTGTCGTGCGTGGGCTGGGCTAAGACGACATGTAGGTCAAAAAATTTGGCCAAATTCCTGGGCGGGCCATGGCCCGGGTCGGCCCCTACAGAGCTCCGCCCCTGCACGTCGTTGTCTCGGCTCTCCTCCTCTTGCTCCTCCAACGGCTTTGTCGGAAGAAAGAGAAGTTGGGACCTGTTCATCTTATTTTTTTCACGATGAGAGCATCTCCGGCCGTTGAGCCTCCCAGAAGGCATATTTTTCGCCGCTTGGGGGGCTGCCGGTGATAATTTTGGCCCTAGGGGCGAAAATTTTCCACTGGTTGCCGCTCCCACGAGCAGCGCTGGGCTCCCACGGAGGCAGCAGCATTTCATCGAGCATCTTGACCGCACGCCGTCCGGCGAACTGCTGCTCGCCGCCTCGGCAACGCCCGTCGCCGGGCTGCACTGAGACGGAGGCGCCAGACGCCTTGATGGCCAGCAGGCGTAGTAGGCGGGCGTAGTAGACGCGTCCCGCCGGCGCCGCGCCGTCCAGGCCACGGCTGCACCCTACCTCATCATGGCGTCCTCCACTGTCTCCTGCTCCTTCCCGACGACGGCGTCGTCGAGGCACCGCGCGAGGACGATGGCGTGAGCAACGAGGAGGAGGAGGTTGCTGGTCGCTTGCCTTGTAGACCGGGCCGAAGCCGCCGCGGCCGAGCAGGTTGCCATCGAAGAAGCCGGCGGTGGAGGCCTCCAGCACCGGCAGGTCGATGAAGAGCGTCCACTGGTCGTCCTCCTCCTTGTTGCTCTCCCGATGACGAGGGCGAGGACGACCGAGCCCACAGCCGCGCCCGTCCGCCCAGGCAGCGCCGTGCCCGCCCGCCCACACGCCATGGCCACACGCAGCGAGCTCCGGCCCGGCCACGCCACGCCACACGCCGACGGATGAGCTGCCGGCTCCGGACAAGGCGAAAGGTGCACGTAGGGCGGCCTGCGGCGCAGCACGGGCGGCAAGAGACGGCGAGCGGCGCGGTTGGTGGAAGAAAAGACGAGGAGAGAGAGAGAGAGCTCTGTTGGGGAACGCAGTAATTTCAAAAAATTTCCTACGCACACGCAAGATCACGGTGATGCATAGCAACGAGAGGGGAGAGTGTTGTCTCACGCCCTCGTGAGACCAAAGCGGAAGCGATCACAACGTAGAGGAAGTAGTCAGACGTTCTCCTCGCGATCCAACCGATCCAGCGCCCGTTACTCCGGCGCCTCCGAGTTCTTGGCACACGTTCAGCTCGGTGGCGCTCCTCGGGCTCCGATCCGCAAAGCTCCGGAGAGAGAGTTCCACAAGACGACGGCGTGGTGGCGATCTTGATGTTCTACCGACGCAGGCTTCGCCTAAGCACCGCCACGATATGACCGAGGTGGAATATGGTGGAGGGGCACCGACACGGCTAAGGAACGATCTCAAGGATCAACTTGTGTGTTCTAGGGTGCCCCCCCCTCAGATATAAAGGAGCAAGGGGAGGGCCGGCCGCCCTAGGAGGCACGCCAAGGAGGGGGGAGTCCTCCTCCTAGTGGGAGTAGGACTCCCTTTCCTAGTCCAACTAGGAAGGAGGAAGGGAAAGGAAAGAGAGGGAGAGGAGAGGAAAGGGGGCCGCGCCTCCTTGTCCAGTCGGACTCCCCATGGGGGCGCGCCACCTCCTGGTGCGTCCCTCTCTCTCCCCTTTGGCCCAATAAGGCCCATTACTTCCCGGGGTTCCGGTAACCCTCGGCACTCGGTTTTCTCCGAAACTTCCGAACCTTTCCGTGTCCGAATATAGCCGTCAATATATCAATCTTTATGTCTCGATCATTTCGAGACTCCTCGTCATGTCCGTGATCACATCCGGGACTCGAACTCCTTCCGTACATCAAAATACACAAAACTCATAATATAACCGTCATCGAAACCTTAAGCGTATGGACCCTACGGTTCGAGAACAATGTAGACATGACCGAGATACGTCTCCGGTCAATAACCAATAGCGGGACCTGGATGCCCATATTGGCTCCTACATATTCTACGAAGATCTTTATCGGTCAGACCGCATAACAACATCGTTGTTCCCTTTGTCATCGGTATGTTACTTGCCCGAGATTCGATCGTCGGTATCCAATACCTAGTTCAATCTCACATCTTGGCAAGTCTCTTTACTCGTTCCGTAATACATCATCTCACAGCTAACTCATTAGTTGTAATGCTTGCAAGGCTTAGTGATGTGTATTACCGAGAGGGCCCAATGATACCTCTCCGACAATCGGAGTGACAAATCCTAATCTCGAAATCGCCAACCCAACATACGCCTTTGGAGACACTGTAGTACTCCTTTATAATCACCCGATTCACGTTGTGACGTTTGGTAGTACCCAAAGTGTTCCTCCGGTAGAACGGAGTTGCATATTCTCATAGTTATAGGAACATGCATAAGTCATGGATAAAAGCAATAGCAACATACTAAGCGATCGGGTGCTAAGCTAATGGAATGGGTCATGTCAATCAGATCATTCAACCAATGATGTGACCTTGTTAATCAAATGACAACTCCTTTGTCTATGGTTAGGAAACATAACCATCTTTGATTAGCAAGCTAGTCTAGTAGAGGCATACTAGTGACACTCTGTTTGTCTATGTATTCACACATGTATTATGTTTCCGGTTAATACAATTCTAGCATGAACAATAAACATTTATCATGAAATAAGGAAATAAATAATAACTTTATTATTGCCTCTAGGGCATATTTCCTTGAGTCTCCCACTTGCACTAGAGTCAATAATCTAGATTACATAGTAATGATTCTAACACCCATGGAGTCTTGGTGCTGATCATGTTTTGCTCGTGGAAGAGGCTTAGTCAACGGGTTGCGCTACATTCAGATCCGTATGTATCTTGCAAATCTCTATGTCTCCCACCGGACTAAGTCCGGATGGAATTGAAGCGTCTCTTGATGTGTTTGGTTCTCTTGTGAAATCTGGATTCCTTTGCTAAAGCAATTGCTCGATATTGTCACAAAAGATTTTCATTGGACCCGATGCACTAGGTATGACACCTAGATCGGATATGAACTCCTTCATCCCGACTCCTTCATTAGCTGCTTCCGAAGCGGCTATGTATTCCGCTTCTCATGTAGATCCCTTCTGACGCTTTGTTTAGAACTGCACCAACCGACAGCTCCTCCGTTTAGTGTAAATACGTATCCGGTTTGCGATTTAGAATCGTCCGGATCGGTGTCAAAGCTTGCATCAACGTAACTGCCACGATGAGCTCTTTGTCACCTCCATATACGAGAAACATATCCTTAGTCCTTTTCAGGTATTTCAGGATGTTTTTGACCGCTGTCCAGTGATCCACTCCTGGATTACTTTGGTACCTCCTGCTAAGCTTATAGCAAGGCACACATCAGGTCAGTACACAGCATTGCATACATGATAGAGCCTATGGCTGAGGCATAGGGAACATCTTTCATTTTCTCTCTATCTTCTGCGGTGGTCGGGCATTGAGTCTTACTCAACTTCACACCTTGTAACACGAGGCAAGAACCCTTTTTTGCTTGATCCATTTTGAACTTCTTCAAAATTTTGTCAAGGTATGTGCTTTGTGAAAGTCCAATTAAGCGTCTTGATCTATCTCTATAGATTTTGATGCCCAATATGTAAGCAGCTTCACCGAGGTCCTTCATCGAAAAACTCTTATTCAAGTATCCCTTTATGCTATCCAGAAATTCTATATCATTTCCGATTAGTAATATGTCATCTACATATAATATCAGAAATGCTCTGAGCTCCCACTCACTTTCTTGTAAATACAGGCTTCTCCAAAAGTGCATATAAACCCAAATGCTTTGATCACACTATCAAAGCGTTTATTCCAACTCGAGATGCTTGCACCAGTCCATAAATGGATCGCTGGAGCTTGCACACTTTGTTAGCTCCCTTTGGATCGATAAAACCTTCTGGTTGCATCATATACAACTCTTCTTCCGTAAATCCATTCAGAATGCGGTCTTTACATCCATTTGCCAAATTTCATAATCATAAAATGCGGCAATTGCTAACATGATTCGGACAGACTTAAGCATCGCTACGGGTGAGAAGGTCTCATCGTAGTCAATCCCTTGAACTTGTCGAAAACCCTTTGCGACAAGTCGAGCTTTGTAGATGTAATATTACCGTCGTCGGTCTTCTTCTTGAAGATCCACTTGTTTTCTATTGCTTGCCGACCCTCGGGCAAGTCAACCAAAGTCCACACTTTGTTTTCATACATGGATCCCATCTCAGATTTCATGGCCTCAAGCCATTTTATGGAATCTGGGCTCACCATCGCTTCTTCATAGTTCGTAGGTTCATCATAATCTAGTAGCATGACTTCCGAACAGGATTACCGTACCACTCAGTGCGGATCTTACTCTGGTTGATCTACGAGGTTCAGAGTAACTTGATCTGAAGTTTCATGATCAACATCATCAACTTCCTCACTATTTGGTGTAGATGTCGCGAAACCGGTTTACGTGATAAACTACTTTCAAATAAGGGAGAAGGTACAGATTACCTCATCAAGTTCTACTTTCCTCCCACTCACTTCTTTCGAGAGAAACTCCTTCTCTAGAAAGGATCCATTCTTAGCAACAAATGTCTTGCCTTGGATCTATGATAGAAGGTGTACCCAACTCTCCTTTGGGTATCCTATGAAGACACATTTCTCCGATTTAGGTTCGAGCTTATCAGGTTGAAGCTTTTTCACATAAGCATCGCATCCCCAAACTTTAAGAAAGCGACAACTTTGGTTTCTTGCTAAACCATAGTTCATAAGGTGTCGTCTCAACGGATTTTGACGGTGTTCTATTCAGCGTGAATGCGGCCGTCTCAAGAGCATAACCCCAAAACGATAGCGGTAAATCTGTAAGAGACATCATAGATCGCACCATATCTAGTAAAGTGCGATTATGACGTTCGGACACACCATTGCGCTGTGGTGTTCCGGGTGGCGTGAGTTGCGAAACTATTCCGCATTGTTTCAAATGTAGACCAAACTCGTAACTCAAATATTCGCCTCCACGATCAGATCGTAGAAACTTTATTTTCTTATTACGATGATTTTCAACTTCACTCTGAAATTCTTTGAACTTTTCAAATGTTTCAGACTTATGTTTCATTAAGTAGATATACCCATATCTGCTTAAATCATCTGTGAAGGTGAGAAAATAACGATATCCGCCACGAGCCTCAACATTTATTGGACCACATACATCTGTATGTACGATTTCCAACAAATCTGTTGCTCTCTCCATAGTACTGGAGAACGGGGTTTTAGTCATCTTGCCCATGAGGCACGGTTCGCAAGTGCCAAGTGATTCATAATCAAGTGACTCCAAAAGTCCATCAAGATGGAGTTTCTTCATGCGCTTTATACCGATATGACCTAAACGGCGGTGCCACAAATAAGTCGCACTATCATTATCAACTCTGCATCTTTTGGTTTCAACATTATGAATATGTGTATCACTACTATCGAGATTCATTAAAATAGACCACTCTTCAAGGGTGCATGACCATAAAAGATATTATTCATATAAATAGAACAACCATTATTCTCTGATTTAAATGAATAACCGTCTCGCATCAAACAAGATCCAGATATAATGTTCATGCTCAACGCTGGCACCAAATAATAATTATTTAGGTCTAAAACTAATCCCTAAGGTAGATGTAGAGGTAGCGTGCCGACCGCGATCACATCGACTTTGGAACAATTTCCCACGCGCATCGTCACCTCGTCCTTTGCCAGTGTTCGCTTAATCCGTAGTCCCTGTTTGAGTTGCAAATATTAGCAATGAACCAGTATCAAATACCAGGTGCTACTGCGAGCTCTAGTAAGGTACACATCAATAACATGTATATCACATATACCTTTGTTCACCTTGCCATCCTTCTTATCCGCCAAATACTTGGGGCAGTTCCGCTTCAAAGGTGACCAGTCTGCCTTGCGGTAGAAGCACTTCGATTTCAGGTTTAGGTCCAGACTTGGGTTTCTTCTCTGAGCAGCAACTTGTTTGCTGTTCTTCTTGAAGTTCCCCTTCTTCTTCCCTTTGCCTTTCTTCTTGAAACTAGTGGTCTTATTGACCATCAACACTTGATGCTCCTTCTTGATTTCTACCTCCGCAGCCTTTAGCATTGCGAAGAGCTCATGCATAGTCTTTACTAACCCTTGCATATTATAGTTCATCACGAAGCCTTTGTAGCTTGGTGGCGTTGATTGAAGAATTCTGTCAATGACACAATCATCCGGAAGATCAACTCCCAGTTTAGTCAAGTGATTGTAATAACCCGGACATTACGAGTATGTGCTCACCGATGCACCCATTCTCCTCCATCTTGCAGCTATAGAACTTATTGGAGACTTCATATCTCTCAATCCGGGCATTCTGTTGAAATATCAACTTCAACTCCTGGAACATCTCATATGCTCCATGACGTTCAAAACGTCGTTGAAGACCCGGTTCTAAGCCGTAAAGCATGGCACACTGAACTATAGAGTAGTCATCACTTTGCTCGCCAGACGTTCTTAACGTTGTCGATTGCATCAAGAAGGCCTGGCACCTAGCGGTGCATCCAGGCGTAACTCTTACGTGCAGCAATGAGGATAATCCTCGAGTTACGGACCCAGTCCGTGTAATTGCTACCATCATCTTTCAACTTTGCTTTCTCAAGGAACGCATTAAAATTCAACGGAACAACAAAGACGAGCCATCTATCTATAAACAAACATAGACAAGCAAGATACTATCGGTACTAAGTTCATGATAAATTTAAGTTCAATTAATCATATTACTTAAGAACTCCCACTTAGACAGACATCTCTCTAGTCATCTAAGTGATCACGTGATCCAAATCAACTAAACCATAACCGATCATCACGTGAGATGGAGTAGTTTTCAATGGTGAACATCTTATGTTGATCATATCTACTATATGATTCACGCTCGACCTTTCGGTCTCCGTGTTCCGAGGCCATATCTGCATATGCTAGGCTCGTCAAGTATAACCTGAGTATTCTGCGTGTGCAAAACTGGCTTGCACCCGTTGTAGATGGACGTAGAGCTTATCACACCCGATCATCACGTGGTGTCTCGGCACGACGAACTTTGGCAACGGTGCATACTCGTGGAGAACACTACTTGATAATTTTAGTGAGAGATCATCTTAAAATGCTACCGTCAATCAAAGCAAAATAAGATGCATAAAGGATAAACATCACATGCAATCAATATAAGTGATATGATATGGCCATCATCATCTTGTGCTTGTGATCTCCATCTCCGAAGCACCGTCGTGATCACCATCGTCACCGGGCGCGACACCTTGATCTCCATCGTAGCATCGTTGTCGTTTACGGCATCTATTGCTTCTCGACTATCGCTACCGCTTAGTGATAAAGTAAAGCAATTATGTATGCGTTGCATTTCATACAATAAAGCGACAACCATATGGCTCCAGCCGATTGCCGATAACTTCGGTTACAAAACATGATCATCTCATACAATAAAATATAGCATCACGTCTTGACCATATCACATCACAACATGCCCTGCAAAAACAAGTTAGACGTCCTCTACTTTGTTGTTGCAAATTTTACGTGGCTGCTACGGGCTTAAGCAAGAACCAATCTCACCTACGCATCAAGACCACAACGATACTTCGTCAAATAGACTCCGTTTTAACCTTCTCAAGGACCGGGCGTAGCCACAATCGGTTCAACTAAAGTGAGAGAGACAGACACCCGCCAGCCACCTTTAAGCACGAGTGCTCGTAACGGTGAAACCAGTCTCGCGTAAGCGTCTGGCGTAATGTCGGTCTGGGCCGCTTCATCTCACAATACCGCTGAACCAAAGTATGACATGCTGGTAGGCAGTATGACTTGTATCGCCCACAACTCACTTGTGTTCTACTCGTGCAAAACATCAAACCATAAAACCTAGGCTCGGATGCCACTTTGTTGGGGAACGCAGTAATTTCAAAAATTTCCCTACGCACGCAAGATCACGGTGATGCATAGCAACGAGAGGGGAGAGTGTTGTCTACGTACCCTCAGAGACCAAAGCGGAAGCGATCACAACGTAGAGTAACTAGACGTAAGTTCTCCTCGCGATCCAACCTCACCCAGCGCCGTTAATCCGGCGCCTCCGAGTTCTGGGCACACGATCAGCTCGGTGGCGCTCCTCAGGCTCCGATCCAGCAAAGCTCCGGGAGAGAGAGTTCCACAAGACGACGGGCAGGAGCGATCTTGATGTTCTACCGACGCAGGGCTTCGCCTAAGCACCGCTACGATATGACCGAGGTGGAATATGGTGGAGGGGCACCAGACACGGCTAAGGAACGATCTCAAGGATCAACTTGTGTGTTCTAGGGTGCCCCCCGCCCCGTATATAAAGGAGCAAGGGGAGGGCCGGCCGGCCCTAGGAGGCACGCCAAGGAGGGGGAGTCCTCCTCCTAGTGGGAGTAGGACTCCCTTTCCTAGTCCAACTAGGAAGGAGGAAGGGGAAAGGAAAGAGAGGAGAGGGAGAGGGAAGGGGGCCGCGCCCTCCTTGTCCAATTCGGACTCCCCATGGGGGCGCGCGCCACCTCCTGGTGCGTCCCTCTCTCCCCTTTGGCCCAATAAGGCCCATTACTTCCCGGGGTTCGGTAACCCCTCCGGCACTCCAGTTTTCTCCGGAAACTTCCGGAACCTTTCCGGTGTCCGAATATAGCCGTCCAATATATCAATCTTTATGTCTCGATCATTTCGAGACTCCTCGTCATGTCCGTGATCACATCCGGGACTCCGAACTCCTTCCGTACATCAAAATACACAAAACTCATAATATAACCGTCATCGAAACCTTAAGCGTGCGGACCCTACGGTTCGAGAACAATGTAGACATGACCGAGATACGTCTCCGGTCAATAACCAATAGCGGGACCTGGATGCCCATATTGGCTCCTACATATTCTACGAAGATCTTTATCGGTCAGACCGCATAACAACATACGTTGTTCCCTTTGTCATCGGTATGTTACTTGCCCGAGATTCGATCGTCGGTATCCAATACCTAGTTCAATCTCAATTCTTGGCAAGTCTCTTTACTCGTTCCGTAATACATCATCTCACAGCTAACTCATTAGTTGTAATGCTTGCAAGGCTTAGTGATGTGTATTACCGAGAGGGCCCAGAGATACCTCTCCGACAATCGGAGTGACAAATCCTAATCTCGAAATACGCCAACCCAACATCTGCCTTTGGAGACACCTGTAGTACTCCTTTATAATCACCCGATTCACGTTGTGACGTTTGGTAGTACCAAAGTGTTCCTCCGTAAACGGGAGTTGCATATTCTCATAGTTATAGGAACATGCATAAGTCATGGATAAAAGCAATAGCAACATACTAAACGATCGGGTGCTAAGCTAATGGAATGGGTCATGTCAATCAGATCATTCAACCAATGATGTGACCTTGTTAATCAAATGACAACTCCTTTGTCTATGGTTAGGAAACATAACCATCTTTGATTAGCAAGCTAGTCTAGTAGAGGCATACTAGTGACACTCTGTTTGTCTATGTATTCACACATGTATTATGTTTCCGGTTAATACAATTCTAGCATGAACAATAAACATTTATCATGAAATAAGGAAATAAATAATAACTTTATTATTGCCTCTAGGGCATATTTCCTTCAAGCTCGTGGGTGTGTCAGGTGAAAAGTGAGAGGAGAGAGGCTGCATGTGGGCCTTTGCATGCATAAACACATTGCCAGAGCATCTGGGTTTGGGGTGAGACTGCCGGCGCTAAACTTTGACGAACCCGGCGAAAAATGTGATCCTGGGGACGTGACTGGAGACTTTTTTCGCTGCCGGCGATGAAAAAGTGACCGTGGGGGGCTTCCTAGGGGGCCGGCTGGAGTTGCTCTGAGGTCAATGAGGTGGTGGCAATGATTTTTTTTTCCGAAACGGAGGCAAAAGTTTTGCCTCATCGATTAATTAAGAAGAAGAGAATTGCCCAGTTAATTAATGAAAAACCGGGCGAAAACCAATACAAATTGAGCAATGACGAACTACT
Source organism: Aegilops bicornis (assembly GCA_021605145.1). NCBI lineage: Eukaryota > Viridiplantae > Streptophyta > Magnoliopsida > Poales > Poaceae > Aegilops > Aegilops bicornis. The sequence goes on along the minus strand of CM038671.1, from coordinate 830,602,646 downwards.
CACATGGCAAGAAACCCACAACCGCACGGGCGACAACCGCTAGACTCTTCGAAACAAAAAATCCACAAACCCCAATATTGCTCCTACGCCAAGTGAACCCCGACAAGAACACCTCGACACAAGACTTCACGCACCTCCCAACCCACAACGGCAACCCAATCCAAGAGGATGGGCCGAGAGACCGAAGATCATCCATCAAGCAGCAAGAGACGCCTTGCCTATGGCGCCACTCTTGCCTTTGCCTACCTTCTTTTGTTTGCCTTTTATTGGCGTTCCTGTCAGGAGGCAAGCGATTGACCTGCCCAAACCGGGTCTAGCAACCTCCACACTGGCAAGCAAGTCACAAAGTTCTTTCGCGAAGAGAGCATTTGAATTTGGAGTAGGTGCCAACACACTTGGCTCAATGGACATGCCACTCACATGCATCACTTGATCGATGGTCGCAGTAGGGAAGGGCATCAACATCTAAAACTCCGTGCTCCTTGACGCCTGAGGTAAGCTAGTCGACACCGACACCCAACGGACTTAGGCGGCGAGAGATTGCAACATCGAAATCAACACACTCCTCGGCATCCATTATCTTGCTAGACTCTGTGGATGATGCTGGCGGTAAAGCAACAATTGAGATCTCGGGCAGGTCTACCTTCAGGTGTTCGACGGATAAAGGCAGAACCGGGCCCCCACACAGTTCCCGAAGCTCAGGCATGATCTGCAGTACCGGAGTCACAACCACATCATTGTCCAATCCCTCAGAGGCTGACGACGGTGATCTGGCTCTAGCACGAGGGGAGAAACAACCATGAAGCTCAGCTCCCTTCTCGATCTCGAAGCTGTCACCAGGCACAACCAAAGGGCGCGACACATGAGCACTCTGCAACACAGGCAACGCCAGGGAGAGCTCATGCAGTGCTGGGTGGTGGCAATGATGACGTGTTAGAATAAGGCCTCTTACTATCTCGATGATGTTCACACTGGGGGAGCTTAGTGAGGGCAAAACCAGGCCGTGGCCCGCCCAGCTCCTGAGAAAAATAATAATTTTTGTGCATGTAACAACCCAATCCATCCGGTAGCAGACCAAACCAAGCATCACATGTCTCCTTCGCATCCATCATTAGGCACCGCCGACTATCCTTGCATCCATCTAGAGCCCAGCACTGCCTCACATCCAGGTCTGAGCTTTCTGCCCCGATTCAACGCTGAGCCAAGCTATGGCAACTACCCGGAACACCGGAGAGGAGGAGGAGAGATCCACTAGCCAGGCAGCCCGCAGCACTGAAGGCGACCCATCCCCATGATGCCGCCACGTGGCCATGCCCCAGGTGGCAACCAGCGATGAGCTACCCAGGCAACAAGCACAAGACCGCAAAACATATCATCTTGATACCACTTTCCCTAAATAGACTTGGACTATATCGCTGTAGAAATCTGAAATTTCACTGACTAATGTCTGCTTGATTGTATGGTTTAGAATTATTATTTTTTTGTCCCGCCCAACTAATTTGTTGTAGCTCCGCCACTGGATGTTCAATCCGGCATCAACAAAGGGTCAATGAGAGTTGTAGGTAACGGAGCTAAATCCAGCAAATCTCGGGGTAGGGATTCTGATCTAAGTGCTTAGGCATGAGGGACAAGAAAACAAGGTTTTACCTAGGTTCGAGCTCTTTGAGGAGATAATACTCTATGTTCTATTTGTGTTTATTGTGTTCGATCTCTTCATTTGTTCTGACTTTTGAAGCACCTGGCTGACGTAAGAATAGGTCGTCGCTTCCTCGCCTTGTTTTTCTCTCTCTTCACATTCCACCCCTTTTCATAGATTTACTTCCAATTTTATTTGTCCGGCATCACACGTCTTTTTTTTAATAAAATGCATACTAATCCTTTTTCTGCTTGGCGAATTGGAAACGTAGTAACATCATTGATTTATTTCCAATTGTATTTACCCAACATCGCATCTCCCATCAAGTCACTTCCCCAACCAATGATTTATTTCTAAACTTATTACCCCGACATCATCTCTCTTTCCGTCAATAATATAAGAATTAATTCTTTTTTGTTTGGCAGATTGGAAACGTAGTACTCCCACTACTTAATTCCAAATTTTTTTGTCCAAAGTGTGTCTGGGTGATAGTGGAAGGGGGATTTTGACCAAATGAACCACTGACATATGTGGACTGGGGAAGCAGAGACAGTGGGTGGAAGGGGGAGACACAATTATTGTCTTTCTTTTATGAAAAAGACACAATTATTGTCAATCACTAAAATAAAATATATATCCCCCGTTGCACCGCCTGGGCAATTAACCAGTTCAATATAAAGCACAGATTCGTGTGGAAACTGTTTTTTATGCCCACTAGTATACCGCACTTCCTTTGGTCTCCATTGCCCACATGCTTAGGGAATGTTGTCAGCTATCCACATGGCTTATATTGATGAGTGATTCACTCATCAATATTACTACTCCCTCCGTCTAGGTGTGTAAGTCATCTTACGTTGCGCACCGTGACCAAGGTGGAGGGGAAAACGAGAGAACTTAATGTATTTTTACTAATTAATAACAATGCATGCAACGAACTAACCAATGCATGTCGTGTTTGGTAGTCTCAAATCATTTAAAGCATGCATGACCCACATCTCTTATTGGTTGATATGTCATGAAACAAGAAACGAGATGAGAGTTAATGTACCGCGCCTAAGTGTTTTGGGATTATTTGGTTTTCATAAGATGACTTACACACCTAGACGGAGGGAGTATAAAGTTTGGTTGAAGTGTTCGGTGACTGGGGGTGGAGAAATAGAGAACTCTCTTTATAGTGGGGTTGTAGGGCGTGGTGTTTGAAAAGCACTGAATTTAGTATGTACATACAAAATGTTATTATGTACTTCCTCTGTAAATTAATATAAAAACATTTAGATCATTAAAATAGTGTTCTAAACGCTCTTATAATCACTAAAATAGTGATCTAAACGCTCTTATATTAGTTTACAGAGGGGATACCAAATTGTCATGGGATTAATTGGTGGAACAAATTGCTGGTGAGGAAACCAAAAGAACGGAGCTGAAGTTATGCCCAAGACTATTGCGATGCATCACAACCGAGGTGTTTCAGGCGGTGCAAGGATGGATCTTGTGGATTTTCAGACTGACTAGCTGATAGGACCACTAGAGTTTTTGTTGCGTGAAATCTTTGTGGAGTGAGGACATCTCGATGATTCTCCATTTTGTGTTGTATTTTTTTTCAAGAAACTTTTAATCTATTCATTTTCAATCATGGCAGTACAACAAACACCAGAAAAAAACCAGAAGAGCGCTAAAGACGCGTCGCCATCATCTCCCCTCCTTCATCGGAGCTAGGCAAAACATGTGGTAGTAGACAGTCAGGAAGTCATCGGGCTAAGGCCCTATAGGACTAGCACACATGAATGGTGACCGTCACCTATGAAGAGTAGCATAGATCGGAAGGATCCAACCTGAAGACACACGAACATAGACGGATGGCGAACAGATTCGAGCAGATCCGCCAAAGATAGATCCGCCAAGACACATCTCCACACACCCACCGACGGTGCTAGACGTACCACCGGGGAGGGGACTAGGCGGGAATAACCTTATTCCATCTTCAGGGAGCCGCCGCCGTCTCACCTTCCCGAGCAGGACACAAACCCTAACAAAACTCAAAGTAGCATCTAAAAATGGAGCCCTCCCACCGACAAGGGCTGGGATCCACCGCGCCTTCATGGCCCTAATACCACCGGAGACAAGGCGGTCTGGCGGCAGCGCCTGCGGGAGATGGAGAAACCCAAGATTGGGAGAGGCGGCGACGATGAGTTTCCTTCTTTTTCTATATCTTGCTTCTCTACCAAAACCGAGTTCTCGCCCTTTGCACTCAAAATGGCGCTCTCCTGTTTTATAAAATTCCAAAGGGTGGGGTGTGAGTGATTTCTAAACCAGTCAAGCCATGAATCACTTTTTTTACGAAGGATAGAAAATCAATGCTAAAAATCTTTCGACTTAAAAATAAAAACTCAGTAATTGACTTATTTTTTTTGCGGGGTAAAGGGAGATTCTATTACTTAAGGAGGCAAATCAGCCAAAACAAGTTTTACAATGTCACTCAAACCTGAGCCCAACCATACTGCAGTACGAGGGGTGCTCCTCCCATATGCAGCTAGTGCATGGCTGACTTTATTTTGCAAACGACTAATAGCAGTAACAGAAATCTCCCTAGGGTCATCAACAACCATCCTCTTGATCTCTTCCACCATCACACGGACCCTCGAGCGATCGATCGTCCTGGTGTTCAACAACATGACAGCTTAGGCGCAGTCCATCTCGATCACAATGGGCAACTCGATACGGTGTAGTGCGAGCTCGAGTCCCTCCTTGCAGGCCGCTAATTCAGCTTCCAGACTATTATCACATGTGCGTATTTCTCTACATGCGGTGAAGATAATTTCCCCTTGCTCTGTATGTAGCACCATCCCTCCACCCGCAGCTCCAGTGGCGGGTATATGGCTTCCATCGATGTTTAGTTTTGTCCAACCGGCCGGTGGTAAAACCCAACGCTGCTCATACTTCTTCTCTGTGTCATGGTAGCTAGCCGGGGCACCTAGCTGAATGACCATTTTACCTTTTTCCATATCACCTTTGGGCCATTCTTGAATACACAACAGTGAGTTGATGTATCCATGAAGGAACCTGCCACTGGTGGAAAAAGGCCTTTGGTCGCGGTTCGCAACTGCCATTAGTCGCGGTTGGGCAACCGCGACCAAATAAGCGCGACTAATGCCCCCCACCTTTAGTCGCGGCTGCTTAAGAACCGCGACTAACGGCCCGTCCCACGTGGGCGCCAGGCGGTTGTCAAGCGGAGGACCTTTAGTCGCGGTTCTTCGGCCAACCGCGACTAAAGGCCGCCACAGGTTTAGGGTTTTAGCCCCCCTAAACCTGTTTTCTGTTTAATTTGTATTGTTTTATTTCTTTTGTGCTTTATTTTAATTTTGAAGGAGTTTCATATATTCTACGGTACTACATACATGCATATGAATGTACAATTTCAAATAAATTTGAAATTAGAACCAAAAGAATTCAAGAGGAATATACAATATATATTCAATATCATCGGATGACCATATACAATTTTGAACAAGTTCCCATACATGATTTAATGCATATAAAGTTCTACGTCCTCGTAATAGTGTTCTCCTTTAGGATGGAGGACTTCCTGCTGAACCAGCCAGCTAGTTCCTCTTGAAGTGGTCGGAAGCGAGCTTACGGACTAAGCATCATCCGGAGGTTATTCCTCCGAGCATTGGTATCACTCGGAACCCGCTCAGAGGTGTATCTCGGATCATCTCCTGAACATAGTATCCACATAGATTGGTCTCCGGTGGCTGAATATCTGAGCATTCTTAGGCTTTGACCTTTTGAATTCTAGCTCTTTTTGAATTCACCGACCTTTGTATCTACGAACCGTCTCCAAACCCTACGAGGCAAAGAAAATTAAATGAACAAGAGAGTTATTAGTTACTTGATATTAGGAAATGAACGAAATAGGCCGATCGATATAGGCGCAAATGAATGAAAATAATTACTTCTGCAGCATTCTTCTCATGCCGCCCCAAAGCTTTGGATCCATATTCAGAGAGTCGTGGGCGAGACATTACGAGGTGTTAACTTTAATTACTAGCAGAATCCGGTGGAACCTGCGGACACGATACATGCACAGTCGTCATGCATAACTCATCGATTAGCCGCCACATACCATGCATGGAGTAAACAAAAGAGAATGTGCTCAAGACGAAACACTCACCCAAAATGGTAAGGAAATAGAATATCACTTTTGAGTTCCTGCTTTGTAAGAAACTGCCACAGGTCTGCCTCCACGTCGGCGGGGTGACGCTCCAACACATGTCAATTAACGATGTGTGGGTCAATGAACCCAACATCATGGATGTTCCTTACTCTGCATTCCTTAATCTTCATTCTGCATGTATAATAGCGGACACAACAATATAGTTAGGACATATATATAGTGCAGGCAATATGAACGAGATGGGGTAGAAATTAATAAATCACTTACGAGCGTAGCAACCGATGATAGATTTGTCGAGCTCGCGCAGATTGAAAAGCTGGAACAATTCACTCAGTTCAATTTGTACATAGTAATGTTTGAAGTGATGCTCATGTCTAACTTCCGCATAAATATATTTTTTGGCGTTTTTATTTTTTATGTAACCCTTGTACCATTTCAGCAGACCTTTCATTTGTGGAGGTAGATCCTTTTTCCTGCGCAGGCTCGACGAGAGGCCCATTCTTGACATATGTAATTACTACCTCCTTCACTGGCGCCTCATCAAGGCCTAACAGTTCACGAAGAGTAATACCTAAGTTGGCCGCTTGTTCTCGCTTTTCGTTCTGATCAATCTCTGTCTGCGCAGCTTGTATGATCTCGGGGCATCCGGACGGAAGGCTTCCACTATAAGCGGGGCAATCGATTGTTTACTTTGTTCCCGAGCTGGGCAACTTGTTTCCGCTTATTTTACTTTCGGCCTTCTCCCGCTCTTTGTTCTCCTTGAACATGAGTGCCTGCTGTGAAGTTCACGTGCATAGTCGTTAGGCAGATTCTTGGCGGCTTGGGACGGTGTGCTCAAAATGACTTAGCCCACTTCTTTTGCTCATCGAAAATCTTGGCTTGGGCTCGGGCTCTCTTTTCTTCTTGCAGTCCGCCTTCCATTTCTCCAAATCAGCAGCCGGCAGCGTCGACTTCCTCGGCACTACGTTCCCAAGGCCTTGTGGGGAGAGGCTTGATGATGGCTCCGGTACCTTTGTGGTCTTAGGTACATAAGGGTCCGGGTTAATAATCCAGGACTATACGCTTCTTTGCCGGGAGGTGGATTGGGCGGCGTCGATCACCCGCGGACGAGGCTGAGGCGGCGGCTGATCACCCGGGACGTTGTGGGCTAGGCGGCGTCGGTGGCGTGGCGGAGGTGTAGGTGAACCGCCACCACCACCACCACCACCACCACCGCCACCGCCACCGGCACCACCGTAGGGGTGGACTTGTTGTCCTTGGCGCCTCGCTGGAAACTTGATAAACTTCTTTTGCCATAGAATGAAATGGCGCTTGACATCTCAAGTCTTTTCTCCCTTGGTGTAGCAATGTCAATCTCCAAGTCCTCAAACCCTTGGACTATGTCCTCCACCGTGACACGAGCATAGCCATCTTGAATGGGGTTGTTGTGGTGGAGTGCTCGAATAAACATGGTAAAGCACTGCCGATGGCTACCTTCATGGACATGTTCCCGATAGGATAATACAGATGACATTCTTTCATCTCCTTTATATCGTCCACGGGGTAGCGAGGAGGCTCCGGTGCAGTAATTTCGACCACCGGAGGCTCCGGTGCAGTAATTTCGACCACCGGAGGCTCCGGTGCAGTAATTTCGATCGTCGGTGCATACGCACCAGCCGGTGGGGCCTCCGTGGAAGCCACGCTGCTTCTCCGCTTGGCTTCCGAGATCCGCTGGATGATCTTCATCTTGCACCCGAGCTGCATCTCTTTCGGCTACTAGTACACTCATGGTTTTCTTCATCACATCCATTTCCGATGCCAACCGCGCCACAACATCTGATTCCCGATCCATCTTTCTCTTACGGCTTCAGAATCAGACGGGTCATCGTTAGGGGAACCCTATTTTCCACGGAATGTGCCCCATGCCTCGTACACGTCCTCCGTGTTCGTGGATTCCCGAGGGCTTTGTCGGTAGCGTCGTTCTCTCTGTTGAACTTGATCTTCCCTGTTGAGCATCCTTCATTGCGTCAATAAGGGCTTGGGTGGGTTTAATTAATTTGCCCGGTAAACACACTCCCCTGTCTCCGGGTTCAGCGTTCCCCATGCCCGTACCACCAGCTTTTGGCCCTTGGGTCCCATCCCTCCGTGCACTGGGCCGGATTCCTCGCGCCCTCATTTCGTTCTCCATCTTCTCCAACCTAGGCACCCAAATGCGATACCCTCCTGGCCCCATAACATGATTGTACTCCTTCTTAGCCGCATTTTCCTTATTTTTTACGATATTAGAAAGAACTGCTCCGATTTCTTTTGCTTAACAAATTCTGGCCAATCATGAGTCAGTTTCTTATATTGTCCTTTGACATCCGAGTCTTGTTACGCTTGACAAAGTCATGGGCTAGATTTTGCTTGAATTTCCGGAATGCGTCGGCCATCTTATGAAGAAGCGAACTGTTTGACTAGCCTCCTCCTCTCCTTGTTTTCCTCAATCTTGTTACCCTCCTCATCGAATTTGTTGTATTCGGAGGTAGAACGAAATGTTCCATAAGCTTCTTGAAGCAATCTTTTTTGTTCTCTTATCGACAAAAGTGAAACCATCAATTCGTGCCTTCTTTGGCTCATTCCACTCCTGGGCGGTGATGGAGCGTTGTCTCTAACAATGGCTCCGCATTGGCTGACAAACTTGGTGGCGTTCTTGCGGGGCTCCAGTGACCTGCGGTTGCCTGTCGACAACCTCGATGGTGCATGTTTCTCCTTGTTTCATCGTCTTGGTTGCGCCACGCTTTGACGACGTACTCGATTGTTTGACGATCCGCCGAGGGCTAAAATAAGAAAGAGAGTCGGCGGCGTTAGTACACACATATTTATTCAAATCAGTTAGTTTGTATCACGGAGGCTCAATGTATATATATACCTCGGCGGAGGTGGTTGCTACTTCCATTTGAAGATAAATGCGTTTATCGACGTTTGTTAACATCATCTTCTTGTGGCGCCCTTCATCTTCACCGATATCATCTTCTTCTTCTCCGGTCGGCACATATAGAATATCGCCGTTTATGATGCCGAACATATGTGCTTCACCGTCCGGATCATAGTTGTCCATAATCGGGTCAGCTCTATCGTCCGCCATTATGTCAGTCCTGAAAACATGTAGTAAAACAAATTAATTAAGTGAAGAAGGCGGTGGCGGTGGCGGTGGCGAAAGGCGGTGGCAAAAGGAGGCGAGGAAGGGGTGGGAGAGGTGTCGCGGTAGAGCGCGAGGCAGGCGGCGAGCAGCAGGCGTCACGGAGAGGGAGGCGAGGACAACACACACGGAGAGGGAGGCGAGGACAACAGACAACCACGTCTTCCACGAATGTCATTTTGTGAAGAAACTTTGCAAGCAATTAAACATTTGTCAATGTTTGGTAAAAAAATACAATTTGTTTTGGTTTTCAATTTGGAATGTTATACATTAGATCATCATGCATATCATATTTTCTCGCATTTTCCGATCCTAGGAAATTTCACGCAACTCAAGGACCCTCGGAGAAAGTTGGAAGTTTCATTATTTTCATATTTGGGATTTCTCAAACTTTGGAAATAGGATCATTGGATTTATTTAAAATTATCTTCATAAAGTTTTCCTATAAAAATCTCAAGAGAGGGAATAATATGACTTTCCCAACATTTAGGAAAAGCGAAGATATTATAAATAAATCAAATTTGGTTTCGAAAGATTTATTTTGCTTAGGCAAAATGAGCATTTAAGATTTTTATGCATGTTGCAGTTTTTAAAAGTTCATTTTGTTCGACTCATTTTAGGAGTCGGGGAAAATTTGTTTTATTTAAATCGGAGTTCGTTTGATATTTTATTTATTTCGTTTTGTTTTAATTTAAAAAACGAAGCGCTGCCTCGACCGACGAGGCCCAGCTGCCCAGCCAGCCAGTGCCCGGCGCCCGCCTCCCTCTCCTCACAAGACGCCGCCGCCCGAGTCCCGCTGGGACGACTCCGCCGCCGCCGAGTCCGGCCATGGGCGGGCGAAGCAGGCTGGCTGTGGGCGAGGAGGCCGGTCGGGCGGCGTTGAGGGCGGGCGAGCGAGGTGGCAGATCGAGGCCGGCCGGGCTGTAGGGCGAGGGCGAAGCGACGGGCGGGCGGCCGAGGGCGAGGGGCGACGGCGGCGCGCCGAGGCGAGGGCGACGGGCGGCGTCGAGGGCGGGCAGAGACGAACAAAGTAGAATCGAATCGGAGAAGACGAGAATCAGACCTTGTATTTATAGCCCCTTAGTCGCGGTTGGCGGCGAGACCATGACTAAAGGTACCCTTTAGTCGCGGGTCTGCCCAACCGTGACTAAAGGGTTTTTGGCGAGTTTTTATGCGTTCCCGCCCCTTTAGTCGCGGTTGGCGAGACCCACGACTAAAGGTACCCTTTAGTCGCTGGGTCGCCTGCCAAACCGCGACTAAAGGGTTTTTAGCGGGTTTTATGCGTTCCAGCGCCCCACCTTTAGTCGCGGTTGGTGCAGCCAACCGGGACTAAAACACGCAGTTTAGGGTTTTAGCCCCCCAAACCTGTTTTCTGTTTAATTTGTATTGTTTTCTTTTTAATTTGTATTGTTTTCTGTTTAATTTGTATTGTTTTATTTCTTTTGTGCTTTATTTTAATTTTGAAGGAGTTTCACATATTCTACGGTACTACATACATGCATATGAATGTACAATTTCAAACAAATTTGAAATTAGAACCAAAAAGAATTCAAGAGGAATATACAATATATAGTTTCCATACATAATTTAATGCATATAAAGTTCTACGTCCTTTGTATCTACGAACCGTCTCCAAACCCTACGAGGCAAATACAAATAATATGTCAAAAATAAAACTAATTCAATTCAATATGTTAAAAATACAAATAATATATCAAAAATTCAGAAAAATAGAACTAATTCATTTCAAAATTCTAAAATACAAATAATATATCAAAAATTCAGAGAAGTTCTTCGGCCGCCTCTGTCTTCCCACAAGTTCTTCGGCCAGTCTTCCCTTGATTCTTTCCCGCCTATGTCTTCCCGCCATTTCTTCACGCCTCTATCTTGGCAGATCGATGCTCCTTTTATAGGCACGGCGCCGCTTACGCTTTGTCTTGTTCCTCCGAGGCGTAAATGCGCTACCCAGCGTCTGTCTAACCTTTAGTCCCGGTTGCACCAACCAGCGGGACTAAAGGTTAGATGACCAACTCTGATTCCTCTTCTTCCCGCCATTTCTTCCCTGTCTTCCCGCCTCTTTCTTCCCGCCACTTTCTTCCCGCCTCCTGTCTTCCCGCTCCCATTTTTCCCGCCATTTCTCACTACATATATGTAGCCCGGCTTGGCCAGCATTATCACATCTCTACAATCTCTCATCACTCTCTCATGGCTTCCACCGCACCCTCTAACCTACCGGCAGGTGGAGGAGCTTTCGCCTCGAACTACCCTTGTCCACCGGGCTACCGCGTCCCCACCATTTTGGAGCCTAAGCGCCCGTGGCGTGCAGTCCCTCCGTCCCTCGAGTGCTGCACAGGCGGCCATCACGAACCACTACTACCTCGACCTCACGCCGGAGCAGCGGATGAATCCCGGCGGCATCCCGATAACCAGCATACTTGGGACGCCTTCTTCATCAATCGGCGTGAGAGGCGCCGCCAGGTATGAGGAGGACGGTGCGCCTCTGGGAACTTCCACGAGGCGGCCGTCGGCTATGGTGGTATGGCGGACTCTGCAGAGCGTCATGGACTACATCACGGCGGCGATATCCTCACCGCGCTACCCTCGATTCGAGCCACGGCGCCGCCTCGACGACGACGACAAAGAAGGACGTATTTACGACGGGCGGCAACTTAGAAGGCGCATTTACCAAAGACAACGACGACGGCGGCTATGAAGACTACGGTATGCATATTATACGCCTAGGCAGGAGTATGACTAAATCACTCCAAATTTCATGTATCATCGGTGGTATCTCGAATCATTGAAAATGGACACCAAACACATCACGGGTAATATAATTCACATGATCCATTCAACAAAGTTTGGTACAATAAATTATTACACATCATTTTTCTTCCCTTGTGTCCCTCGCTTGCTTACGATTGTGCCGTATCCATGGAGCATCCTCATCATTTAACTTAATGCTTGGGTCGGTGTTCACTTTGAAGGGCGGAATTTCAGCAAACATATTATAATCTTCGACATATACATCTTGTCCTCCACTCCCACGATGTTTCTTTTCCTGAAAAGAACAATGTGGCGCTTTGGATCATCGCATGATGTCTTGATCGTTTCTTATCTTTCCGTTTCCTCGGTTTGCTACTCATGTCCTTCACATAGAAAACCTGAGCGACATCTTTCGCTAGGACGAATGGTTCGTCAAGGTAACCAAGATTGTTGAAATCCACCATTGTCATTCCGTATTGCTGGTCCACCTTTACCCCACCTCCTGTTAGCTTGAACCATTTGCACGGAACAAAGGGACCTTAAAGGAGGGTCCATAGTCAAGTTCCCATGTCTCCTCTATGTAACCATAATATGTGACCTCTTGCCCATTCTCGGTTGCGCATCAAAGCGGACACCACTGTTTTGGTTGGTGCTCTTTTTATCTTGGGCGATCGTGTAAAATGTATTCCCATTTATCTCGTACCCTTGGAAAGTCGTTATAGTCGAAGATGGTGTCTTGGCCAACATGTACAGCTGATCTACAACATCATTGTCATTCATTAAATGTTTTCTCAACCAACTGCCGAAAGTCTCCATGTGGGCCTTCCTAATCCAGGATTGAGGCTTCCCGGGTTGTCGAACGTAAAATATTCTTGTGTTTCTCAAAATGCGGAGCCACCAAGCTGGAATTGGTCGATCTGATTGTGGTGTGCTTGATCAGAGAATGGCCGTCCATACATATCGTTAATTTCATTCCGATCGTGCCTTTTCCACTTAGTCTCCCCTCGTGTAGCGATCAAGGAAGACCAATCGGCTTAAGGTCGAACAAAGTCAACACAAAACTCAATTACCTCCTCATTTCCATAGCCCTTGGCGATGCTTCCTTCTGGCCTAGCACGGTTACTTAACATATTTCTTTAATACTCCCATGAACCTCTCAAGGGGAACATATTGTGTAGAAATACAGGACCGAGAACGAAAATCTCTTCGACTAGGTGAACCAGGAGGTGCGTCATAATATTGAAGAAGGATGGCGGAACACCAACTCGAAATCGACAAGACATTGGATCACATCGCTCAGAACCGTGGTAGAACTTCCGGATTGATTACCTTACGAGAGATTGCATTGAGGAATGCACATAGCTTCACAATGGCTACTCGAACATTTTCCGGCAGGAGCCCCTCAAAGCAATCGGAAGCAATTGCGTCATAATCACGTGGCGGTCGTGAGACTTCAGGTTTTGGAACTTTTTCTCCGCCATGTTTATTATTCCCTTTATATTGACGAGAATCCAGACGGGACCTTCATACGCTCGGGCATTCAAAAAGATGACCTTCTCTTCTTTGGTCGGTCGTAGTCGGCACGACCTTGAAACCATTCCGGATGCCGGTCATCGTGGTCTTTCAAACGTTGCTTTGGTCCTGCCGTGCTTCCTTTGTATCATTTGTCTTCCCATACACGCCCAAGAAGCTTAGGAGGTTCACGCAAATATTCTTCGTAACATGCATCACGTCGATTGCAGAGCGGACATCTAGGACTTTCCAATATTCTAGCTCCAAGAATATAGATTTCTTTTTCCACATGGCTGCGTGCCCGTCAGCTCCCTTCGAACTGATTGTCCGCCAGACCCTTTCCAAAGATGACTTTCAAATCCTTGACCATATCAAATACCTCGGCACCGGTCGTTCCGCAGCTTCGGCCGGTGATCTGCCTTGCCGTTGTAATGCTTGCCTTTCTTTCTTCGGATGAATTTTGGAAGAAATCGACGATGCCCAAGGTACACGTTCTTCTTACAATTTGGCAAATGTACACTTTCAGTCTCATGTAAGTAGTGCGTGCATGCATTGTATCCCTTATTTGACAGTCCCGAAAGGTTACTAAGAGCAGGCCAATCGTTGATGGTTACGAAAAGCAACGTCAGAGGTCAAATTCCTCTTGTTTGTGCTCATCCCACACACGGACACCACCCCACAGCTGTAAAAGTTCATCAACTAATGGCCTTAGGTACACATCGATGTCGTTGCCGGGTTGCCGGACCTTGGATGAGCACGGCATCATAATGAACTTCCGCTTCATGCACAACCAAGGAGGAAGGTTGTAGATGCATAGAGTCACGGGCAGTGCTATGGCTGGAGCTCTGCTCGCCAAAAGGATTCATGCCATCCGTGCTTAGAGCAAATCTTATGTTCCTTGCGTCGGCTGCAAAATCTTTGAACCATCCGTCGATCTTTCTCCATTGCGTTCCATCTGCGGTGTGTCTCAACTCCCCGTCCGACTTACGGTCCTCTTTGTGCCATCGCAACAACTTGGCATGCTCTTTGTTCTGAACAGACGTTTCAACCGTGGTATTATAGGAGCATACCACATCACCTTGGCGGAACCCTCTTCCCGGTTTACGGCCCTCAACATCGTCACCAGGTCATCGCCTCACGATCTTATAACGCAATGCGGTGCATACCGGGCATTCATTCAAATTCTCGTATTCACCATGGTAGAGGATGCGATCGTTGATGCATGCATGTATCTTGAACCTCTAAACCTAGAGGGCGAACAACCTTCTTTGCTTCAGATGCGTCTTTGGCGGGCAACTCGTTATCCTTTGGAAACATATTCTTCAACATTTTCGGCAAGTTTTCAAATGCCGAGTCAGCTACACCGCCTCGCCTTCCATTTCAGCAAATCCAGTGTGCAGCCCAGCTTTTTGAGACCATCATCGCATCCGGGTACAGCGCCTTTACTGTGATCCTCTAACATGCGATCCAAATTCTCCCTCTCCTTTTCCGGTTCGCGGCGTCTCCGTGCATCGGCAATGGTCCGACCAAGATCATCAACGGATCATCACGTGCCTCTTCTTCACCTTCCCTTCACCTTGACATCCTCCATGAAAGTATCACGAAATGAGCAAGATAGCTTTCATCGATGAAATCATCCCCTTCTTCATCTACTTCCATTATAACCCCTCTTTCTCCATGCTTGGTCCAACAATTATAGCTTGGCATGAAACCCTTCTGAAGCAGATGCATGTGAACAACTCTTGAGGAAAAGAGTAACCCTTCTCATTCTTACAGATAACACATGGACAGATAACAAAACCCCCCCGCTTGTTCGCATTAGCCACTACGAGGAAATCTTTCAAACCCGTAGTGAACTCGCCGGAGAGTCGGTTACCGTACATCCATTGCCGATTCATCTGCATTATTATAATATAAAATATATAATTAACCATCATGCATTTGTTAAACTAACTAGCTACAAACAATATAAATTAAACAATGAACTACACACATGCATATTTTATCAATGACACATCAAAGGTTCATCAAGTTGCTAATCATGATCGAGGAGTGTGGCTCCAACACTTCATGTCATGTTTGTTTCATGCTCTTGGGGCATTTCATCAAACACCTTATGTGCATAAGAGGAACCAAAAGCAAACCTACACCCACTTGTGAAGAGAATGGCTTCAAATGGCTAAGTGTTGGCTGCTTTGGATGGGTATATATAGGGAGGGCTTTAGTTGCGGTTGGCACGGCAAACCGTGACTAAAGGTGCTCGAAAACCTTTAGTCGCGGTTGTCCGGCAAACCGCGACTAAAGACCTCACGTCTTGCTGGCCACAGCGCCACAGGGGAGCCTTTGGTCGCAGTTCACCTCGAATCATGACTAAAGGTCCCATTAGTCGCGGTTCCTACAGCTTCGCGACTTATGGGGCTGGACGGAAGCCTGTTTTTCCACCAGTGTGCAGGACGCCTCAGTAATTGACTTAGACACCTAAATATATACTTGCCCACATGCAAGCACGGAGGAGATACACAATAGGATTTGATTATACATGTAAGGAGTATAAGGAAAAAAATAGATCACAATACTTTTGCATGAGAAATTTTGACTAGATGTACATTTGGGCAATACAAGCCTAATGCCTGACAACATCTGACAATTAAAAATTAATAAGACAACATGGCATATGAACAAATGATGAATCGTAACTAATCTAGCCGCACCAAACACATGGGTTTATACAAAGTCTAAAAATAGATATTAAAATGAAATTAAAAAAATACCTGTATATTCTAAGAAAAGTGCCAATACAAATCCAGGATGCGCGGACAATAGTGTTTATAGGTGAACTAGGGTCATTATTAAAACTCAACAAAGTTTGGGATACACATACAAATGATATCCGGTAATAACCCTAGCCACAGGCGGTGGCGACCGACTGGCAGTGACACAACTGCCTTAACTAGAGCAAGGGCCTCATAATTGCATTCCCTATGCTCAAACTTAAAAGAACTTCTGAAAAATCCCTATGACTATGTTTGATTTTAGCAAAATATCAAAATATTAATGTCAAAATAGGCTTTTCAAACACCAAAAAGTAAAAATAGAATGTTTATACATGAGAATTACAACCCATAACTAAAAATAGGAAGCAAAATAATTGATTTTCAGCCGACGAATAACATATGTAATGTAACATGCCTAGATGTTCAACACTTATGGGTATTTAGATATGTAAAAGGTGGATGGACCGAAACTAATTCATCTAAAAATGCCTAAATAAATCAAGAAATAAACGCAAAGCAAAAAAGAAGAAATAAAAGTCAACATAAATGTCAAAATGGGCTTTTCAAACACCAAAAAAATAGACAACCAAATTAATAAAAATATAAGATTTGTACATCAGAATTACAATAGATAACTAAAATAGGTAGCAAAATAACAATTTGATTTTCAGTTGGCGAATGACCTATGTGAATGTAACATGCCTAGATGTTCAGAACTTATGGGTTGTTTATGTTTAGACATGAAAGAAATGCATGGTAAATCAGGAAATAAATGAAACGCAAAAATGAACAAGTTAAAATGGTAAGTCGGGAATACACAGAAAAGTAAGTTAGAATGAAGATGAATGTGAAAATGGGCTTTTGCTAACGCCAACAAGTACAAAAAAAAAACATCGCCCACCTTGGGGCTCGAACCCAAGACCACAAGGTTAAGAGCCTTGCGCTCTACCAACTGAGCTAGACGGGCAATTTGATAAACTTTCCAAATTTAAGTTTCTTGGCTGCGTCTTCTCAAGTGATGCGAAAATAAATTAGTACATGCGAAGTTTACCGTAGGCAAGGTTTTTGAGCAGACAACCGAAAAGTTCCACAGGAAATTAAGCTTAATTCTCTGCATGTCATTGGGTGATTGACTGATTGTTCCTATTTGCTATGTTGGGCATGTCTACAGCGCCGGAGGGCAGTCGGTGGCTGCTTTGAGCAAGGTGCAAAGATTCTTCCGGGCAATATGTTCTGAACATGATGTGCTTATGTGTGAAGGGCATGGCTGAAGATGCTCTAAGACGCCATCTCGATTGCATCACTACATGGAAAAACATATCCAAATGGCACTACATATAAAATGAACATGGCAATGCATTAACAAATGAACACCCAATTATCAGTTAGACTGGAAAATAATCACTCCTAGTCCCCTGATTTATAATTTGGGTCTTCAATCTGCCAACAGCAGGATGTGATCACTACTTACAACTTGCAGCTAACAACATGCCATCTTTGGAGAAGTGCAAGGTATCACCACTCAATGGAACGGGAACTCCCTTGAGCTCGCCGCCCGCCACTTGGCACACCGGTGCCTTTCCCTGGGACGCCTTCGCAGGAAACCCCTTCCTTGCCTTTGACGCACTCGGTGCCGAATAGGCCTGCTGGGTACGAGCCATGCAAGTTGATGTAGGAAAACATAGCGTCTGCACAGTTGGTGCTCTGGTTGTTGATATAGACGGCAAATGTGCATGCAAATTCCTTGAAAGCATCACAGCATTCCTTAGGAGGATACCGTGGCGCTTTGCACCTGCTTGTGATGATTGTATAGTTCTGGGACTCAAAGCTCATAGGGCAGCCTGATCAGCATGGACAAGAATAAACGGAAGCATATCAGATGAAGGTACTGGTAGTCCTGAACATGGTGAGAAGTACTATGTCTCCATTTTTCAATGCAAGGATGGAAATCTTGGTTTCCAGTAATGTATAGGAATTTGAATTCTAGAGTTCCAACTTTTAATAGGACAGTTGGTAATTTCCATTGGTAGTTTATATGGTCAAAACTCTGTTTTTATAAGTCAAGAAACTCCACATCAGCCTCTTCAACCCTAAGCGCATACGAGCACAATCAAGAGAGTTCTATTCAGTTAACAAGCATGTGGATTCAGACATTCAAGTATCTTCAGCGTCTGCACCATCAAATCCGCCCCAAGTCTGTTAACACAGAGCATCTCTTCCAACCAGATCGTCTGTAATTCTGTATCACTAAAGCCAGACCAAATCCCTCCACTAGTTATACCCTCCACCCATGGTCGCATCCCACCTATCCGGAAACTGTCATGGAGTTCAACTTAGCAAGAGGAAGAAACGAAACTACGTACCATTATTGGTCTGCATCAAGCTCCTCCCAGTAGATCCGGTGCTGGCCTGGAATACGCTGTCTGCTCAAGCACCAAGAAAACAGAACAAACCCATCACAGCTCGCTCAAAGAAGCAAAATACTAGTGCGCAGTAGTTGGGAGCACCGGAGCACGCACGGACCAGACATTAAGGGCGGCGCGGAGGCGGAGGCGAGTCCGGCCAGGACGGCGGCGGGGAAGAGGAAGATGACCCGACGGGTCAGCGCCATCGCTCGCTGGCTGGTGGAGCTGTTTCAGCGGGTGGTTTTTGGGCGAGCACCACGAAGATGGCTTGGCACTCTGTTCGTTAGTGGGCGTGGTGCGGATATTGGGACCTATGGTCTCCGCTAGCACTTCAAAGGCGACGACGACCTCCATGACTTGACAGCGCAATACGTTATGTCGAGTCTAATTCTTTCCACCCAACATGATCTCACGGAACAATTTTGACCGCCCATACTCTGCATTTTGGTGATGTAAATTTTTAAGGCGAGACTTGCTTCGGTACACCCCCCGCTTAACGTATAAGGGCATTTTGGGCATACGGTGCTTAACGTATCCCGCGCCGTATGCGGCGTACCCATACAGGTAGAGCCGAGCGCACGGCTCGAGCCGTCTGGCTCGCAACTACCCTCTCGCCGTCGCGCGAAAAAAAAACCCACGACCTGCGCCGATCAGCGGCCCATTCCAACGTCGCCCGCCCGCCGATCGCCGCCCTTACCCACCGATAGCCGCTTTTCCCGCCGATCTAGACGTGATCACGCTGCCAATTCCAACGTCCTCCCGTTCGGCCGATCGCCGCCTTCTCCCCGTCTTCACCCGGGATCTGGCCGGCGCGGACAGATCTTCGAGTCGCCCGCCGTACGTGATGTCGCCTCCGTGCAGGTTGGCGCGGTGACGTGGCCTACGTGGACGCCGTCGCCGCCCGCAACTCCGTGATCAACCTCTCCGGCAACGTCCTCGCCGTCCGCAGCCACGCCAGGCGGGCCGAAGTGCACGTGCATGCCATGTAAGCCTTCTAGTTCGTCAAAAAATTGAATCTGTAAATAATTATGTGCAATATCTTGTTAGATAAGAATTTCTCAGTAGTACATTTAATTTGTTTTAAAATTGATAGATCAAATTTTATTATAATATTGCAGTGTAGGTTGAGAGATCATATAATGGATAAAGAAACTGGATTTACGGATCTGTTTTTGGACACGAGTGAGTGGGATGGTAGCGATAGTGTTGATCGTACAAATGGTAATGATAGTAAAGATGATGATGATGGCAGCGACAATGAATCCTGGTCGTCGTACGATAATTTACCTGAGGAGGATTTTGATAAGGAGGAGGAGGGTGCTTGTAGTGAAAACGTAAGTGTCTTGTACATTCTTTTTGTCGGATGAAGAACCATATGGTACTTACACGTGCATATGATTTTTTAATGTGCAGGAGGATATTGACGTTCACAACGAGGAAAATAATGGTGTTGAATCTTTCGGGGATAACATAAGCCAGGTTCGGTCCACAATTTAAGATGTCATTGAATAATAAATAGTTGGTAATGGCAACTTACACTTGCTTACATGGAATATTGTAGGCTAACTTTGATGGTTGGAGTGGTGAAGATGGAGATGAGCATGAGGATGGAGCTAATATGGACATTGAGGAAGCTGAAATCCAGCAACGTGCGCTGGAGACACAGTTGAAGGTTATGGGTATGACATTTGCATCACAATGGGAGGCTCACATGTTCTATAATAACTACGCCAAAGACCGTGGATTCAGTATCGAAAAGATAAGGTGAAACGAGGAAAAGGACTTTCAACCACTGTTCGGTATAGGAGATACGTTTGCTCGAGGGCAGGAAAGCGTCATGATAAATTTTTAAACCGGAGGGCGTACCCATGAGCTAAGACCAGAGACTCGTTCGAGTGTGGCGCACATTTTGTCGTGAAGTTGGACAAAGGACGTGGAGTTTGGTTCGTGGCAGCTTTATGGATGATCACAACCATTTGTTGGCTAGACCAGATGAGGTGGTATTTCTGCGGTCACATCGAGTGATGGGAGATCACCAGATAGCTGAGATATTGGCGATGGAAGGAGCTGGGATCGAGAAAGCATATCATTGTTGACAACTTCATTAGCAGGTATGGCTCATTATGATAAGTGTGGGTTTCTGAGACGAGACGTGTACAACCTATGTTGCCGAGAAAAAATGAAGTTGATTGCGAAGGGTGATGCTAACACGGCAATTGGGATTATGAGGAGCAGAAAAGAGAAGGATCCAGAGTTTTTCTTTGAGTACGTGCTCGATAAGGAGGGTCGTTTGAAGAGCATGTTCAGTGCGATGCACGATCATGGGCGGGACTATAAAGCTGTATGGAGATGTCACGGTGTTCGACAGCACATATAAGATGAACAGATACGGTATGCCGTTCATCCCCTTTGTTGGTGTAAACAATCACCGTTGCACCACAGTTTTTGGTTGTGCCATTGTGTCCGATGAGACCGAAGCGACATATGTGTGGCTGCTCCAGACATTCCTGAAGGCCAATTGTCAGAAAAAGCCAAGGTCAATCATCACAGATGGAGACGCTGCAATGATACGAGCTGTTCGGTTGGTTTTGGTTGATGTGTTGCACCGTCTCTGCTCATGGCACGTGGAAAAAACATGCGAAGCACCTTAATTACAAATCGCTAAGTGAGTTCAGGGCACTGTTGTACTACTCCACCTCACCAGCCAACTTTGAGGCGAGATGGCACGCTTTCGTTCAGTAAATGGAAGACTGATAAAACAGAAGAGTGGTTGAGTAGGATGTACAGGAAGAGGACTCTGTGGGCAGCATCATATCTGTCGGATGGTTTTTTCTCGGGTATGCGCAGTAATCAGAGGAGTGAAAGTCTTAACTCTTGTCTTCACCTGCACTTGGACGGCGGTTTGACTATTGTTGACCTAGTTGTGCATTATGAGAATTGCATAGTCCGACTACGTGAGAACGAGGCGCATGATGACTGTGTTTCAAATCAGTCATTGCCACCATCGATCCATGAATATAAGGATATTGAGAAGCATGCCGCCAAAGTATTCACTCATTCCAATTTTATTCAACAAGATCTGAAGAAGATGGGAGAGCTTGAGATTTTTGAGACGCTAGTGGGAGTTGACTGCCACACCTTCATCGTGACATGGAGGAATAACCGGAAATTTCAGTTCAGCGTGAATTATCGAGCTGAAAACTACGAGAATATGATAGAATGCAGTTGTGGGCGAATGCTTCGGAAAGGATTGCCTTGCAAACACATTCTGTATGTGTTGGTGCATCTAAAATATCTAAAATACCTAAGTGTTGCATCCTTAAGAGGATGTCGAAAGTTGCGAGAGGTGGGCTGCCTGCACAGCGAAAGAGTGACTTGTTTGGCTGGGGTTGGACAGGGCAGAGCAGCGTGCTCGCTATAGTCAACTCAGATAACAGGAGCTGAAGCTTTTCATGTTGCTTCAAATGATCCATTTGTCTATGATGAGTTGATGCAGTGTCTGCAGAACATAATAGCGAAGAAAAAGGTCCCTGATGATGATGCCGTTGGTAGTACAAGAAATGTGCATGAGGAGCCACGTCAGCGGGAACAACATGTTGATGTCATAGGTGATCCCGTGAAAGTTTCCACGAAGGGCGCCTAAACAGAGCAAGACAGTATGGCAAAGAAAGATCCAAATGTTACAAAAATGGAAGACCAATATCATTTTCTGAGAAAAACCCGGTCCTCTTTGTGGCATTTGTAAGAGAGAGGGCCATAGACGGCAAGCGTGCCCTGAGAATGAAAAGTAAGTTTTCCATAATTTTAATTATTTTCTGGTTCTCTCTTCACAATTGTCCGATGAGTTCTTTACAATTTGTTATGTAGGAACCGGGCATAAATATGAAGTATTCATAATCAATTGAAGCCAGTGGCAATTTTAATTTATTTGTTTAAGAATAAGATATATGGCACTTTGAGTTTATTCTCTAAACCACCTTGTTCGATGAAAGTCATTACCACTTTCAGTTTATTTGTTTAAGAATAATAGAGATGGCACTTTGAGATAATATTTATGCCACCTTGTTCAATGTTATGAGACATGCGATTTATATTTTTATGTGTGAAACATCTTATATTTGTATGAATGTGTTACTGGTGTCATGGCTTAGTCAAGTTATGGACATTTTTAAATTTTAATGAATGTATGTGACCATTTAAAAAAAAAACCCAGCCGTGGCCGGTTGCGCGCACAGACAGTAGACTACAACACCTTCTGGCCACGAGCGTGGAGGCCACGCCGCACAGCAGGGCATTCATTAATATTCTGTTGCGAGCTTGTGAGAAGGCGAAGACGCGGGTCGGCGCGTCTCTCCGCGGGCGAGGTGGCGCATGAATAGGATCGGCCCGACGCCAACGACGTCGTTTATGGGCCGACAGATCGCCATATTCCCTCGGGATCGTTGCATGTGCCCGCTGGGGCGGGACGAGACGGGCTGGCGCTTTGTCGGTCGGCCGGGTGCTGCGCCAGCAGACCAGCGTGGCGCTGCCAATGGCGCCAACCCGCACTAGCTGGAGTGCGCGGCTCAAGAACTGCCTCGGGCGGGCGCCCACCGTGACAGCCTGGAATATTCGTCGAGATCCAGCCGCTGCTGCCAGTAATCGACATGGGATATTGTGCAGGTTTTATCCTCACCGCACCAACTCAGGACGGCGGGCATATTTTTTAATAAAAAATGACCGCCGCGAGTAGGAACAAAAACAACACTACATTTAGGGGCAAATTTCTACAGCAAAGTGTGGCGGCTAAAACAAGCGCCACACCTTAGGCACAGCACACCTTTGGCGTGGCTAGCTAAGTCATGAACCAAATATGTCCGTAATATGGCAGAGGCAAACTGATACATTTTAGGACAGAAAATATTATTTGCCCACGCATTTAAATGTGTAGTGTCTCACGAAAGCAATAAATAAAACGTGGAAAATTGTCGAAATCTATCCCAGTGCCATGTCGCATTACAATCGATCAAAGTATCCAAGAACGGTAGGGAAACCTTCTACGGGACAAAAACCCTACCAATGCTAATAACTACTCCTTCTCCATGATTTTAACAATTTTCATCTTCACTTTGTCTAATCTGTTGACCTCGGAAAAAATGATTTCCGCGACAATACGTGGCCTTGACTCATTAATCTCTTGCTGGTCAAATTCATGTGTCCAGCGATCTCCAATCCAGTATTTTATACACCACATCACAAAAAGTCCACAAGACACTCTGCAATAAACATGTGTGATCAGCTTAGGATATAGCATGCTGTGCGGCATCATGTACTCATTTAACTTACCCATCTTGTTGTGCCGGCATTTTATACTCATTAATTGGCCACGATGAGACATCTGGAAATTTTTTTGATTCAATAATAGAGTTGGCCTCCATAACATCCTTAGATATTTCAGATCTCTGAAAGAAAGTAACAAACCAGAATTTAACGTATGCCTCAATAATTTTCTGAATGCGAGTGTAAAAATTTTAGCGTACCAGGGTGCCAATCATAATTATAATTCTTTGGCTAATTGCGCCTTTAGAATTTGAGTCAAGAACTTGAAACTCCTCCTTGACGGTGTGCATCACTATGGTTATCCAATGATTATCATTAACGTGCATAGGAAAATACGCCTATATAGTAATCAAATGATGTTAGCGCAATTAAATAGCAATGAATAACAAAAACAAATAAATATGAAAGAAATACCTTGTCCCGCCTGAAATACTCATCCATTACTCTTGCGGCGACTTTTGCTTTCTTTGTAACTTGTTCTGATTCTAAATCATTAATTGACTTGGTCTTTCCCTAGCCCTACTCAACATAAATTTTGGGAACCACGTTGTTGATATGAAACGGTCAGAGAAATCACGGTGTTGTAGGTGTTTACAATATGCATTGATTATCTGCATACATAAACAAAAATTCTATCAACTTGTGAAGTTGAAATGAGAGTCTTGTTAAAACCAAAGTCATACTTACAGCGCCATTCAACCATTTAAACTTCAGGACATCGTGAAGCATAGCTGGCGTGCATATGTCCCCATCTGGTGGCGTGCATATCGACCACGGTTCGGTGTGCATGCTTCTTAGTCGATGCGAGAGTCTCAACAAAAACTCTGGCTGCCTCTATGTGATCCGAGTCATATTAAGAGTACTTGCCAGAATTGAAGATGGTGACGATGCAAACAGATCTAAAACAATGCAGCTACAGTT
This sequence comes from Aegilops bicornis, assembly GCA_021605145.1. Taxonomy (NCBI): domain Eukaryota; kingdom Viridiplantae; phylum Streptophyta; class Magnoliopsida; order Poales; family Poaceae; genus Aegilops; species Aegilops bicornis. Next base: position 830,577,979 of record CM038671.1, on the reverse strand, counting down.
GTTAAAAATAATAAAAATTTACGTAAAGCATGAATGAATTATAAAGTAATACTTGACTTACTTTTTTTAACACGTTTCTTGCGGGTAATGAGAAGGTCGACGGGATTGACAATATTTCGACGGATTTCGCTTATGCGTTTACCTTCATTGTCCTGACTGCCTTCACCATTACCTATGTTGCTCTTTGCCGGAAACTCTCAGACATGTCTTCAGACTTTGTTGGTGACAAACCACCCATAGACTCATCAAAAATATCAGCATTCTGCGGGTTCGGGACATAGGCGGAAACTCTTTTGTACGTACAGTTGATGGCGAACATGGGGATTTTTCATTATCGTGTATAATGAAAGGATCAGTAAGCGTCACCTTTACCCGGTGTCGCCATCGGAGCACCCGTGTCATCAACAGGCACGTCCGTATCATTGAAACACGTGAAAGATGTTACTAGCTCCACGTCGGTAGGTGAATCAATATCTGGCCAATATTTTGATGACTTGTACTGGCCATTCTCCATCCCAACTCCTTGACGTACATTAACAAATTCATCATTGTTGTCCCTCTTATTGGGTTTGTACAGCACACCTTCCGTGTTCAACTTTTCCATTACCATCTACAAACACAAATGAAACACGATCAGCATTTGAACAACTAACATGTTTAATATAACTTCTACATTACCTGTGCACATCTTTCGGGTATATTGAGAACCTCCTTGTGAAGCAGCTTTATGTATGTCATCACACGGTCCATACTGTTAGTCGTGTTCGATGAAACCCCGGCGTGCTTGGCTTTCTACTCCTGCCACCACCTTTCCGTTTAGGTTTCTTCTTTTCTTCATCTGGGACAGTCCCTTCACGTGCTACCTTAGCACGTCTGTACTCTTGGCTAACGCAATTTTCAAGCTGTACAACAAAAAAATAAATAAATAAAATAACAACTATAGTTAATTACTATTTGCAACCAATAAGGACTATACTTATTGACTTACATTGCCGGTGCCACGCCCGTGCATGTTGTCATAGTCGTCTCTCTTTTTCCCTTCCGTTTCTGGCCAGTTAACCATTAGTGGGTATTCACGAGACAAAGGATCAAATGTATCCACACCAATTGGCTCAACTTTTTCCCAGTATATATACTACATGATAGTAAACACAACAAGTCGGACACATAGATCACATAAAAAATATATGTACATACAACTATTACAAATTTCTTGTACCTGAAGAAGAGACAAGTTCCTGATAGGCCACTTGAATTTTTCAAGATCTTCGACCGATTTTTTAATAGCATCCATGCACACCCTCAACGTAAAATCGTTCCAATTGTATGACTTGATAGCGTTCACGTCCTCCACCATTTTGTAATAACGATAAGGAACAAACTTGGTGGATTGTGGTGCTAAGACTGTACCCATAAGAACCAGTACGACCCTTCTCACAAAATCATCATCATATGACCGAGTGTGAACAATATTTTTTATCAACTCATCGATGAGGATTAGGCCTGTTCTTTTGTCTAGAAACCGATTCGGAACAATTTTTTTGGCATCTAGTTGTACTGTTGCTATCATGCTACTGACATCATCACCCTCGTTACGTAGCCCGAATATGTCGTAAACATCTTCATTAAGCACACTGATGCCGTCTGTATTTGGTCGAATAATAAATCGCTTTCTAGTACTATCATATGTTGTAATCATAAATTCCAATAAATTTTTCCTCATTTTCACGGAAGGAATTCTCAACATACAGTCCAAACTTGTGCCACGTAGCATCATGCGCTGTCTGGGTGTGAATTTTTCCACCAATTCACACCACTTCTCAACCGAGCAGTACACATCTCCCAATTCTTGCATTCTAAATAAGATGCCAGTTATCTAACTAGTTAGGAGATTCAAATAAAATTACATATGGTTTAATACCATACCTTCCGGCGTCTAGACAAGCACCGCAGCCCCCGTTGCCAAACCCCACCCGGTGTGGGTTAGCCGTGGCAACCGCCGCCCTCTGCCCACACGAGCGCTGGCCGACGGCCCGTCCTAGGGTTTAGGGTGCGGCGAATTTGCCGAGACGGCACGGCCGGGCCTGAGATCCAAGTCACGCAGCAGATGGCCGCCCGTCAGCCGGCGAGGAAGGGAGTTTGGGCCACGGCGGTGCGACCGTCGGATCGGGACGGGTGAGGATGCGCGCGTGGAGGCGGCGTGGGTAGGCGGTCTTGGGGCGAGGTAATGGCGGCTTGGTTTCCATGCCATGCACGCACGTCACGGGTGTCATCGACGTGGTCACGCCATAGTGGGCCACTTGGCCCGTCCGTGAAACTACCGCCGGCTGGCCCACGATGCATTTATTAAAAACATGCACTGTAGTTTAATACCACATCGCTAAGCCGGCGCGCCGTTGACTCCTTTATATAGTTTTCTTTCAGTCAATGCACAAACATCTCAGTTCGTGGGACTCTATTTGGAGGATATGCAGGATCGATGTGAGTCTTCACCGCTCGAGCTTGTGAAAGTTCACATGGATCATGCATATTCTTCAAAAGAGAGCCATTATCTTCGATGTTTTTAACCTCAGATATTATTCATGCATTTTTAATGCAACCATTTCAAAAAGTTCACATGGACCGTATGAATTTCCTATGATTTTCTTCGTGAATCGCACGAAAACACCGACCGGGCGTGACGCTTAACGTGCGTATGGTGTCCGAATTCGTTCAACTTTTGCGTGGGGCCCTAAGGTGGGCTTGCCCACTGCCTCCCAAACTTGGGTTACGTTCGTGCATGCCACCTCGTACCACCAACACAACCGCATCGATCGATATGGCCCATGTCAGTCTGCATTCTCTTTTCGACTCAGCGGTGGACCCCAAACTTTTGGACACGCACCCATCGCCAGGTCCATCATGCGTGCAAGTTTTCATAATTTTCCGGCACCGTATGAATTTCCTATGATTTTCTTCGTGAATCGCACCGAAAACACTCACGGGCGTGACGCAACGCGTGCGTATGGTGTCCGAATTCGTTCAACTTTTGCGTGGGGCCCTAAGGTGGGCTTGCCCATTGCCTCCCAAACTTGGGTTACGTTGCGTGCATGCCACCTCGTACCACCAACACAACCGCAGCGATCCGATATGGCCCATGTCACCAGTGCTGCGTTCTCTTCCGACTCAGCCGGTGGACCCCAAACTTTTGGACACGCACCCATCGCCAGGTCCATCATGCGTGCAAGTTTTCATAATTTTCGGCACCGTATGAATTTCCTATGATTTTCTTCGTGAATCGCACCGAAAACACCGACCGGGCGTGGCGCATAGCGTGCGTATGGTGTCCGAATTCGTTCAACTTTTGCGTGGGGCCCTAAGGTGGGCTTGCCCACCGCCTCCCAAACTTGGGTTACGTTCGTGCATGCCACCTCGTACCACCAACACAACCGACCGATCCGATATGGCCCATGTCGGCCGGGTATTGCGTTCTCTCAGCGGTGGACCCCAAACTTTTGGACACGCACCCATCGCCAGTCCATCATGCGTGCAAGTTTTCATAATTTTCCGGCACCGTATGAATTTCCTATGATTTTCTTCGTGAATCGCACCGAAAACACTCACCGGGCGTGACGCAGCGTGCGTATGGTGTCGAATTCGTTCAACTTTTGCGTGGGGCCCTAAGGTGGGCTTGCCGCTGCCTCCCAAACTTGGGTTACGTTCGTGCATGCCACCTCGTACCACCAACACAACCGCACCGATCCGATATGGCCCATGTCGGCGGTGCATCGCGTTCTCTTTTCGACTCAGCCGGTGGACCCCAAACTTTTGGACACGCACCCATCGCCAGTCCATCATGCGTGCAAGTTTTCATAATTTTCCGGCACCGTATGAATTTCCTATGATTTTCTTCGTGAATCGCACCGAAAACACCGACCGGGCGTGACGCAACGCGTGCGTATGGTGTCCGAATTCGTTCAACTTTGCGTGGGGCCCTAAGGTGGGCTTGCCCTTTGCATCCCAAACTTGGGTTACGTTTACGTGCATGCCACCTCGTACCACCAACACAACCGCAGCGATCGATCGATATGGCCCATGTCGGCCAGTCTGCGTTCTCTTTTCGACTCAGCCGGTGGACCCCAAACTTTTGGACACGCACCCATCGCCAGGTCCATCATGCGTGCAAGTTTTCATAATTTTCCGCACCGTATGAATTTCCTATGATTTTCTTCGTGAATCGCACCGAAAACACTCACGGGCGTGGCGCAACGTGCGTATGGTGTCCGAATTCGTTCAACTTTTGCGTGGGGCCCTAAGGTGGGCTTGCCCACTGCCTCCCAAACTTGGGTTACGTTTACGTGCATGCCACCTCGTACCACCAACACAACCGCACCTTGATCGATATGGCCCATGTCGGTAGTCTGCGTTCTCTTTTCGACTCAGCGGTGGACCCCAAACTTTTGGACACGCACCCATCGCCAGTCCATCATGCGTGCAAGTTTTCATAATTTTCGGCACCGTATGAATTTCCTATGTTTTTCTTCGTGAATCGCACCGAAAACACTTGACCGGACGTGACGCGACGTCGTATGGTGTCCGAATTCGTTCAACTTTTGCGTGGGGCCCTAAGATGGGCATGCCCACTGCCTACCAAACTTGGGTTACGTTTCGTGCATGCCACCTCGTACCACCAACACAACCGTGACCGATCCGATATGAAGAACTTCGGTATTGTTTTACTAATTAATTATAATGAACTCATTATTATTATTCATTATAAAGTATAATGAATAACTCATAATTATTATTCATTATAAAGTAGAATATCTGACCATAAAATTCATTATAAATTATAATAAATAACTCAAAATTTTATGCGTGTTTTTTTACTATATGATTTACAATATTTTATTCGGTGAAAACACCACATACCACACCCCGGACGTGACGCAACATGTTTCTCGTAACGTTGAAATGCATGTTTCCGTTTATTTTTGGAAGTTGCACGACTAACATCAAATTAAACAAGCGGTTTTTAAAAAGCGTGCGGAGGGACAAAATGAAAAAATAAGATAGCTAGTTAATAAAGTGATTTGACTTTACATAGCTGCCGGGCAGCAGCCGCCCGGCAGGTATGTAACGTCAAATCTCTTTAGTATTAGCTATTTTATATCTAAGAAAGAGCATGAACGGCTATATAAGCCGGTCGTGGCGTCCTCGGCAGCGAGGTGGGACTAAAAAGCGCCCTCCCACCTCCCCCGCGCCCGTGATTCATGGAAGGCAAAAAATTAGTGATGCAAAAAAACAGCCTAGCGTGGTTGCAGGCCGCAACTGTGCGTGTCGGTCCGGCCCGATCAAGCCGGACGGCGAAAGGCGGCCTTCGGCCCACTCGGCACTGCAACACGGTCAATCGAGGCGATGGCGGGGCCAGGCGGGAATCGAGAGGAGTTCGAAAGGGAGGTGGGAGGCAGGTATATAAAGGCGGTCGTGGCGTCGTGGTGGCGAGGTGGGACTAAACTTTAGTCCTCACCCCGCCGACCCTGGCCCCGCAGACCGCACAAGACACTTAATGGGCGGCCCAGGGCGCCATCGCGCACACTTACAGTACTAAACTTTGCATGTATTTTAAATATTGTTTAGACATTAATTAACATTACATAAATATTAAAAATGTAATTACTAATTGACACAAATAACTGATTAAAATATTCATTACAAAAAAACTCATTATCAATTAATTATCAAAAACTCATTATTGTTTTACCTTTTACTTATAAAATACTCATTACTTTTTCATATAAATTTAAGTAAACAACTCATTATTATTATAATTACTATAGTTAACAATTCTATATTACGTATGAATTTTTATTAATTATAGAATTTCTTTATACTATAAGCCACATAAATAATTAAAAAACTTAATAATATATTTTTTAAAACAAAACAAAAGTCTTGATCTGTCTTGACGGCCCAACGCCTTGGCGCTGACAGCGCCTCTGGGCGGCCCATTAAGTGTCTTGTAGCGGTCTTGAGGCAGGTCGGCGGGGTGAGGACTAACGTTTAGTCCCACCTCGCCACTTGAACGCCGCCGCCACCGGCTTATATACCAAGCTCCGACCACCTATTCGAACTCCCGATTCCCGCCCGCCCGCCTTTATCCCGTTGGCCTGTCTGCAGGCCGTGTCAGGCCGAAGTGACCCTTCGCCACCGGCTTGATCGGGACGGACCGATTAAGCGCAGTTGCGGCGATGCAAGCACAGGTGGACTTTTTTTGCATCACTATTTTTTTGCCTTCAATAATTTTTTTATAGTGTTCCACCATCATCACTAGGATGCATGCCACGTTTTAAATATTTTTATCGCTTTATGAATATTTTTGGTGTTCAAATCGTTCAATTCTTAGATTGAATGTCAGGGTGACCATACCAACTAATTTTTTTTCGTCATCCTTGAAATTAACTCAAATTTTTTCCATACTGTTCCACCACCATCAGTACCATGCATGACAAGTTTTCTGGGTTTTTTTACTTTATGAATTTTCTATAATTTTTTACTTTATGAATTTTCTATAATTTTCTTGCAAAAGTTGAGGTCACTCCGAATATGTCGAAAAATTGGCCTCCTACTCCCCAGAACGTTCGGGCAGGACCGAAGGCCCCGTCTGATAGCAGTTTTTTTCCGACAGCCTTCAAATGTACCCACATTTTGTTATAGTGTTCCACCATCAGCAGTAGGATGCATGCCATGGTTTAAATATTTTTATCGCTTCAAGATTTTTTTATAATTTTTATGTTTTTGCTGTGCATGCATGACCCATGCATGCGTTTTGCGACTGATTTTTCTACAATTTGTGTGTCGAGTATCGTCTCGTACCGTTCAAATTCATGTTTCCGTTTATTTTTTCAAGTTGCATGACTAACATCAAATTAAACATCCGGAATTTTTTTAGATAAACCATTCGGAGTTCATTCATAATTCAAAATATTTTACATAACCCTAAACATAACCGAGCACTTCTATTACATAACTTAGACCGAAATTTAAATAAAACTAAGCTACTCGTCGTCGCTGCCGCCGGTGAGGTCGACGACCGGCGCCATACTGACTGCCTCTCCCTCGCCGCCGTCGCCGCCATTCTCGTCGTCGTCGTCGTCGCTGCTAAAATCCACTGATTGTCTTCCGCTTTCTGCTCCTGCACCGCCGCTATGGCCGCCACCGCTCTCGTTCCTCACGAGTGGCGCCGCGCCGCCGCCTCCTCTGCCGGCAAGACGGCGCCGCCAAGTAGCCGGCGTGTCGTCGAGTCTCCGTCTTCGCGGCGGCTGGCGCCGGCGGATGTCGACCGACACCGGCCTTGGCGCTATCTTGTGCGAAGCGATGGGGCCTGGAGGTGGGCAGCGGCGGCGGCAGCGGGAAGTGCAACCTCGCCGGTAATGTCCCCGACGATCGTCCGGCCCGCGTCCACTGAGCAGCAAGGGCGATGTCGAAGTTCTTCCAGCGCGGAACCCACGCTGGGCCCTCCGGTTGTACCGGCCGCCCGGGAACTTCATGAGCTGCTCCCTCGTCGGCGGCGGTCCCATGGTGGATGCTGCTCGCTTCGATCCGCCATATGGCCCCGGCACCTTCGCGGCCGGCTTTCACCAACACGCCAGACCGGGCCATTAGCTCCGTGTCGTCGGCGATGGTGAGGCTCAATGACGACGCCGGTCGACCGCGGCGCCCTCGTCGAGTCATTGGAAGACATTGCGGCGAGAGAGGGAGATGGGCGAGAGAGGAAGAGAGATGGGCGGGCGAGGAAATGGCACGGCATGGCGCGCTTTTTATAGAAGGCGGGAGGAGGTGGGCGGGCGAGCCGTCGGTGGCGCTACCGAGGGAGAGGCGGCCGGGCGGCACGCGCGACAGCCGCGCGGTGAAGAGCGGCGCGGGCGTAGGCGGCGTGAGAAGCAGCGGGCGCTGGCAAAGGCGGCGTGAGAAGGCGCGGGCGGCAGTAGGCGGCGTGAGAAGGCGCGTACGACGCGTCGGTGGCGTCTGGCGGCGGGCGGGCGGTCGACGCATGGCGGCAACCGACCGGTCGCGTTTACCGCCGCCCGAGGCGGAAGTGGCGGCGGCGCCCGGTCGCCGCACGCCGGCAGCGAGGGCTCATGAGCGGCGCCGCATGCACGCCGCCATTACTGCAATGCTGATTATCACATGGCAATCTGACGCCGCGCCACGTCCACGTCGCCCACGGTCAACGCCGACTTAAAAAACACGCCATCGGGGTCCCAACTGCTCGGCTCGGCTCGCTCGCCAAGCCGCTCGGCTCGTCCGCAGCCGCAAGATACACAGGTAGCTGGGGCAATATTTTTTACATAAGACGATCGTGCCCCTGGCAGCGAAGGGGTATGGGTGAATCTCAGCCCTTGATGTGTTTAAGGGGGGTGTACCGAAGCAGAAGTGTTTTAAGGCACGTGTGAGTGGCGCGCGGCCATGGCACATCATCAATCTTGTAGGTAGGGCGATAGTTTTTGCCAGGAAGATGGCTTTGAATTGATTTATGTATTTATTTTGTAATAATGCAATAAAGATGGCTGTATGCACCGCATGATGCAAAGACCGGGGTAATCCTCTTTTTTGATTTTTTTATAAGTTTTGTGGTTTCAATTTCTGAACAAGTTTACCTCAGCGTGCTATTGCTCCATTAAGATTGTTTAGTTTTGTTCAGCTGGAGACTTCGAACCTTTGTATGACTGGTTGAAGTCATACAAAGATAGAAAAGTGGTACAAAGACGCAATTGTCGTACAACCTGAGCCTAGCTTGTGGTTGTTTAAATTTGAAGTATTGGGCATGAGATCTTGGAAAACTGATTTCTCGAGATTTTTTTTAGGAAAACCAACTTTGTGAGTTTTCTTGTTACCATAAGTTTATACAATACCTTGTTTAGATGGAAAAAACGATAGGAAACCACGTTTGCACCTTCCACAGGGCACATGCCATTGTTGTCAACCCCATTCACACTGCTACAAAACGCCGATCGTTTGACGCATGTGCTTCACCTGACCCAATGCAAGAGCACCCTGGAATCATAAAAAAGACGAACGACACGATCCCCCCATCAACATCTTGTATATCGCTGCACCGAACTAGCCCAATCGGATCCAACGTGAACAGGGGCGCCACTAGCCTTGGATATCGCCAACAACTTCATTCCTTTTCGAAGTTTAGGTGGCGTCACCACTGCTCTTGGCGTTGTGAGCCTCTAAGTGCTTCGGCGGGGACTTTCTTTTCTTCTTTCTTCTTATAATCTTTCGGATGTGTGCATTTTTGATGTCTCTTTAGACATTATATTGTTGCAGAGGCCGGGTATAATTGATATCATCTTGGTATTAATATACTCCCTTTATCGGAAAAAGGGCACATGCCATGACTCTCGCCCGACTCATCGCCTCATGCATGCTTTCCCGCCCCCTTTCTCTTCGGCTAGCTGGCTCAGGGTGTTGCCTTGTGAAGACAAGATTGTAGTATGCATACACGAGTACGACGGACCATAGTTGGAGCACAACATTGGCTTCCATATCGATGCTGGCCACAAGGAGCATGGAGCATAGGCCATGGTGCTGGCCTCCTTGGAGCCTTGCGAGGGCCGGACACGATGCCCACACAACAGGCGGAAGCAGCAGCGGTAGCAACACAGGTGCACAGTGAGGCGAAGGTGGGGCCGACCGCTACAAAGCTGGGCATGGTGCACCAAAATTGACGAAGTTAAAATGAACACGAAAATGACTTTTGTTAAGGCGAAGTGCAAAAAAAAGAATACATCGCCCACCTTGGGGCTCGAACCCAAGACCACAAGGTTAAGAGCCTTGCGCTCTACCGACTGAGCTAGACGGGCAATTTGCTTAATTTTCCAAATTTTATTTCCTCAACGTGTTTTCTCAAGTGATGTGAACATAAAGTAGTGCGCGTAAGCTTAACGTAGGCATGATTTTTGAGGAGACGACCGAAAAGTTCCACAGGAAATTAAGCTAGTTCCCTGCATGTGATTCGGAGGGCAAGTGGTGGCTGCTATGAGCAAGGTGCAGAGATTCTTCAGGCCAATGTTCTGAACATGATGTGCTTATGTGTGAAGGACTGAAGAGCACGGCTGAAGATGCTCTAAAACACCACCTCGGTTGCAGTACTGCCTGGAAAATCATATCGAAAAGGCACCATACATATACATATAAATACATGAACATGGCAATGCAGTAACAAATGAACACACAATTTATCAGTTAGACTGGAAAATAATTGATTGATATTTGATTCCCTGATTTACAATTTGGGTGTGCACTCTGCCAATAGCAGGATGTGATCATCCATATAATGTTGAATCTTAAGATGTCATGTAGTTCGGTAACAAATTGGCACATTATAGCAATGGGAGAGAGTGTCAAGGAGAGGCAAATGAATCCTAAGCCTTACAACTTATAACTGACAACACACCATCTTTGTTGAAGTCCAAGGAATCGCCACTCAAGATAACAACATTGCTCCTAGTCCACACAAGAGCACAACCAAAGGACGCGAAATCCCTCGAACTTGTCGCCTGCCACTGGGCACGCCGGTGTCTACCGCTGGGATGCCTTCACAAGAAACCCCTTCTTTTCCTTTTAGGCACTCGTCGCCGAATAAGCCTGCTGGGTAGCCAAGGAAGTTGATGTAGCTGAACATTGTGTCTGCACAGTTAGTGCTCTGGTTGTTGATATACGCGGCAAATGGGCATGCAAATTCCTTGAAAGCATCACAACATTCGGTAGGAGGGTATTGTGGCCCTTTGCACTTGTTTGTGAGGATGGTGTAGTTCTGGGTCTCGAAGGCCATAGGGCAGTCTGGTAAGCATGGACAAAAATAAACGGAAGCGTATCAGATGAAGGTACTAGTCCTGAACGTGGTGAGAAGTACGGTCTCTTCTTTTCTATGCAAGGATGGAAATCTTGGTTTCTAGTAATGTATGGGAATTTGAATTCTAGAGTCCCAACTTTTACTACTAGGATAGTTGGTAGTTTCCGATCAAACTCTGTTTTTATAAGTCCAGAAACTCCACATCAGCCGCTCAACTCTAAGCGCATATGAGCACAATCAATGGAGCTATATTCAGTTAACAAGCATCTGGATTCAGTATCTGTACCATCAAATCCGCACCAAGTCAGTTAACAGAGACAGAGTATCTCTTCCAAGATCTTCTCTAGTTCTCTATCATTAAAACCAGACCAAATCCTTCCATCCATTGTCGCACCTATCCCAAAACTTAGCAAGAGGAAGAAAGTAAACCACGTACCATTCTTGGTCTGCAGCAAGCTCCTCCCAGTAGATCCGGTGCTGGCCTGGAATAAGCTGTCTGCTCAAGCACAAAGAAAACAGAACAAACCCATCACAGTTCGCTCCAAGAAGCAAAATACAAGTGGTGCGGAGTAGTTGGGAGCACCGGAACACGCACGGACCAGATAGGAAGGGCGACGCGGAGGCGGAGGCGAGTCCGGCCAGGACGGCGGCGGGGAAGAGGAAGATGAACAGCCGGGTCAGCGCCATCGCTGGGGCCTCTTCAGCAGGTGGTTCCGTTCTTGGGCGAGCACCACGGGTCCACGGTCAACTTGCGCAGGCTGCCCTGGACGCGAAGATGGCTCGGCACTCTGTTCTCTAGTGGACTAGTGTGTGGTGCGTATACGGGAACCTCTGGTCTACGCTAGCACTTCAAAGGCGACGGGTCGACGACGACCGCCACTGGCTCGGCAACTTCCTCACGCCTATACGGTCAATAGAAAGGTGGGGAAGCTTTCCCCTGTCACTCTCTTTTAGAGAACAAGCACTATAGTGTTATGTAAAAGATTTTTCTGCGAGAAATTATGTAAAAGAAATAAGACTGTAGTGCTCAATATAAACTTCCATGATTTAATTGTAACAAAATAAATAACGACAGTATGAAAAATAAAGCTAGTGCAAATACTAATGGGTTGAGCATCTGTAGCTGATTAAAAAAAAATACAGTTTTCCTATAAGTGCTATAAGTGGTTATGACTTATAAGGGCTCTTCCAATAAATTAATTGAGCTTCACAATTGTATTTCGTGTAGCATATCACCAATAAAATTATCCCAAATATCCAACCTAACAAATGGGCCACACTTGTTAGTGAGCCATTTTTATTTTTCCTTCTCGCGTCTCTCACCTGCACCTCTCTCTAGCTCGTAGCACCCCCGCACGTGACGCCACTCTCAGCACATGTCATCGTTGGTTGAACAATCTGCAAGCCGCTCGAAGCTCGCCTGAGCTCGTCGGCTGGTCGCAACATTCGTTGCCGTCGCATCACGCGGGTGCAATACCACATCACGCGGGTGAAGCTTTCTGTGTCGTCAGTTCAAACGTTTTCTCTTGCTACTTGAAGCTTTTTCGGTCGACGGTTGCAACTTTGTAGGTTTTGAATGGTCGGTTGAAGCTTTGGCTACCGCCGGCTGAAACTTTTTCTGTTGATGCTTGCAGCTTCACCAACACCGGTCGCAACACTAGTACATGGTGGTTCCAACATCGCCTCTGCCGATTGCGCGCCATCTCTCGCCACTGGTCACGACACCAAGAGCCTTCAGAATCAGCATACCAAGTCTCCAGTATTAGCAAGTCACATCTACGATTCCAACATCACCTCTGTCGGTTCCAGCATGCGGCAGCCACAGTTGCAGCATGCGATCACCACCGTCGCCACCATTCCAACACCCAGCCATTCACGTTGCAGCATGTGGTGGGCATGAACATAGCATCCCGGATGTTGTTGAAGCTCATGTGTGACAAAGGTGAGGGTAGTGGAGAACGATGAGCGTGCAGATTTGAGAGGAAGAGGAAGAAGGAGGGACTGGTTTTGGCAGTCTTCTCCGCCCGTGGTGGTTGGTTTGCAGTAACTTTGCTGCCCCCCTGCACCTAATGGGTCATGGTGGTGAGGGAAGAGAAGGTGAGTTGTGGCAGAGTTCGAGCATGGGAGTGGTTGCAGCAACAATGAGCAGCACATCGTAGAGGTAGAAGAAAGGGGTGGTGGCTTATGGATAGAAAATGAGAGGTGGAGAAGGATTCTCGAGAAGAGGATAAGATAGGATGGGGAGCACATGATGTCGTAGGATCGAACGTCGCTCGTGCAACCGATGTGAGCTGACATTGGTTGCCCGATTAGGAAGACTTACCCAAAAAACTTGGTCCAAATGTTTTTTAACAGGGATACCCGAATGCTTTGGATCCCAATAGGATCGCGGGCTCTCTAGCTTGGATTTTAGTATCCCGATGAACAGTGGTGGAGCTACAGAACCAAAGCTGGGTTGGCAGGTACAAAGGAATGCCTACTTCTTCTTTTTCTGATGGCCCAATTTACTCGTAATACTACACCATGTTTTCTATGAGCTGGCTGGCCGTGGCCCATTTTTTAACATGTAGCTCTGCTGGTGTGCCAGAGAATTTATGGCAAATACTCCATACAAGTGCTTCTTACAGCCAAGAGAAGGTTTTGTTGGCAAGGTGGTTCCACACGGAGATTGACTTTCAAAGCACGAAGGGTTCACAAAACACATGACGGGGTAAGGGGAAGTCTAACCCTTCCCCCAAAAAGATTTAGCTCAGCCTTTTTAATCCTTTACCTAAAAGATTGAACTCCTCAAAATTTTGAAAAGAAGTTACCCTCATTGTTCACCCGAAGTAATTTTTTCCATATCTTCCGCTCGCCCGCCAGCGAAGATAACGAGGGGCGAGGGAGAGGCCGGTGGGTCGGTATAGGGACACAAAGCCGGCGGCCGCTAGCGGAGTAGGTCAAAACCTAAGGGCATGTACAATGGTGCTATCTTAGGAGTGCCACGTAGGATAAATGATGAGGTGGAGGAGAGAAAACTCATAAGAAAAGGCTTGCCTTCTCTTATTTAAGATAAGACAAGAGATGATCTCTTAAAGACAATTTGTCTCACCATGTTTTAAGGAATGACTAGTTATTGAAGATAAGGCTAAGATATAACCTATTGTAGACATAATTTTTTATCATCTCTAAATTACATGCAAGACTTAAAATAAGACTGTCTTATCAATCATTGTACATGCCCTAATCGTGAGGATAAATTTCGCCACGCTGCATATCCAACAGTATGAAGCTGATTTTGATGAAGCGGAGCAGTCACAAACAAGCCGTAAACCAGCCATTGACCCGCTCGGGAACCAATTAGCCTGTCTGGGCCAGCCTGGAGATGGGTTGAGTCGGGCCTTTGTGTTGGCATCCACTTGGTCATGGGCCTGAAGATATTGGATCAGCTACACAGCGTTCTCCCCAGCCGCCCACGTCTCGTTAGGTTTCCCGTGCCTTCAACTAAAAAAACTCCGATCCCCACCGCCGCCGCCGCCGCCATTCCCCGTCTCCCTCCGCCGCTGGAGCCACCACCCTCCTCCTCCACCGGCTCTTCCCCGCACAACTCCTCCCTCGACCGTCTCTGTGTCGACTTGGACCGAAGCCACCGCCGGATCTGCTCCCTGCCGCCGCCGCCGGCCCATAGAGGATCCCGTCCTCGTCCGGCCAGCAGGCGGCGATGGCAGCGAGGGCCCTCGGGCTCGCCGGCCGAGCACTCATGCGACCGCTCGCCTCACCAGGCGCCCCGCGCCTGCTGTCAACCGACAAGGTACGTTTACCAGCTCCCCGGTCTATCTGATCGACATTGCTCCCTTCCATTGCATTTCCAGCTAATTAGACCCACCTAGCTCGCAATACGTTTGTAGAGTGGATCTCATGAACTGAAACAGATAGATAAATTCAGGAGCTAGGCCTCTCAACTCGAGTGGCACAATACTCGGTGCCAATTCAACCAGTGGTGTAATTTCATTTCATGGGGATTAGAAGAAGATAAGAAGAAAACAGAGGAGTTCTTGTAATCATTTCTTTGTTTCTTTGCTACTGTACTTACACCTCCTTTGCCATTTCCAGCTAACCCAGCAAATTAACCGAGTCCGGTGCCTGTTCGTGACCGCAAATGCTTGCTACTATGACCTTAAATCTTATTAGCTGATACATTGCCATACGTACACACACTTTTTCTGCATTTTTTCCAAGTTTTGCGGAGACATCGACAGAGTGGTCCACCTTGTTATCCGGTGCTTGATACAATTTGAATCTCGATTTGTGCTTTTGCAGGGCCCACTGCAGGGCCTCACGAACGCCGGTGATCCGATGAGCCGCCTCATCATGCAAGCACGGAACCAGACTGACGGCGGTTTTCCCCGTCACTTTGCTGAGAACGGATTCGCAGCCGGTGGTGGCAGGATGGGTGTAAACGGATTTACAGCTGCTGATGGCAGGATGGGGGGAAATGGATTCACAGCCGGTGATGGCAGGATGGGTGGATTCACAGCCGTTGGTGGCAGGATTGGTGGAACCGGATTCACAGCCGGTGGTGGCAGGTCGGGCCGGTTTAACATGGAAATGCTGCGGCCAGCAGGGGCTCCGCGAGTAAAGAGGGACGTTCTCCACGTCACGCTCAAGGGGAAGAAGACCTTTGTGACTGTGACGGACGTCAAGGGGAACAGGAAGGCAGGGGCTTCCGCTGGCTGTTTGGAGGATCGAAAGGGGCGGTCTCGTCTTGCTCGGTATGCTGGTGAAGCAACAGGGGAACACATGGGGCGAGTTGCCAGCAAGATTGGCCTCAAGTCGGTCGTTGTGAAGGTGAAAGGATACTCCTTTTCAGGAAGAAGAAGAAGGTGATCATGGGCTTTGCGGATGGTTTCCGTGGCGAAAGAGTGAGGACCCGTCTCCTATCATGTATGTCCACGACGTGACCCAGCTCGCGCATAATGGATGCCGGCTGCCCAAAAGGTAAGGAAGTAAGACTGATAATAGCCCCCAGCAAGAAGTGTTCAGATCAATATCCTGCCTCCAAGGAGAAGCAAAGAACGATATGTATGTATCGACTGGTTTCGTAATAATATCATCAGCCTGGAAGTATTTATGAATACTTATTAGACACTCTTAGATTGGCTTTTGTAAGTCAAAACCATTTTGTCATTTCCTGTAATGTTGCTGAGGTGATGGATTTGTTTTGATATGACATGGTTGCATGCAGTTCCCTCTCCTTTTGTGGATTTCCTATATAATGACAGCACTGCGAGTGTGCGTGCTGAGATGCTACTAATTTCTTGATTTGCAAGAAGTGAAAAAGTATGAAGTTGCAAGTAATTTAGACTGGTTTCGCACTAAAATAATGTTCTGTTTTAATGGTTGGCTCTGTCCCCTCATTTTTCTTTTTTTTTATCCGGTGAGAAAACATCCTGAGATTTCATAAAAATAAATCATCGTCTGTGATTCTTTTAATTTTAAGCAAGGCAAAATTCAACTGTTTAGGCCAAAATATGCAGAACTCCCTTCATGTTCCCTCTTCCCCTCTGACTCCAACTTCTCTGTTGAAGCATTGAGTGGTCACAGGGGTGGATCTCCTGTGCAGTTAATTAGAAGGTTGGAATTAGTGGGTGATTATTTAGAACTTAAGTAGAATCTCTGGTGTAGTTAGAAGGAGTGGCTTCTCTGCTCTTATTTTATCTGCATTAGTTGGAAGAATGTAGTATTGCAAAGGAACTTTTAACTAGAAATCTTGCTGCAAGACTAGTTGCAGCAAGGAAAACACTGAATCTTGACAGCATCATACACAGACCATGCATGGAATGAGATGAATGATTCCATGATTTCATTAATGGCAGTGTACCACATATATATCACTTGAAATCGCTACCAACTGGTTATGTTCATAATAGCAAAGCCAAAAAAGAAGAAATCATAGTTAGCCCAGATTACAACCAAAATGCAGACAACACTGAATTTTGGTGCACATACTACTGCATGTAATCATTCGCCTTGTACATGAATGCTTCCCTTCTGAGTATTATCATAGATCTTCGTAAAGCTCCCGATCGACACTTTTTCCACCATGCCCATATCCATCAATCGTCGGCATATATAAATAGCATCTCCAGCCCCAGCATTGTAAGTACTTCACAAGATGGTGACGATACGATGGAACTCCTCACTGCCAAGGATTTGCTCTGCAAACATCCTATTCTGATCGACGTGGTAATGACCCCCCTCGATACTACCACCCTTACTGACTGAATAGATATCATCGGTGTGAGGAGTGTGGGCATACGCCACTAGATCTACCTCCATACTTGATGTACAGTAGCATTTCCAAGGATGTAGAGCGGGCCAGCTCGGCTAGCCCTAATACATCAGACCAAAGGGATATATGCTTCTGCAAATCTTACATACAAGGGTGCTTGCCAAGCTCTTATGAATCAGCAGGATGTAGATCCCTCCATAGCCAAGCAGAACTCTGTTCTATATATTCTTGATTTCTATGATGGGCCTCAAGTTTGTGCTTCTTCTTGTTCGTGCTATATGATCTGGCAAGTCTTGGATGATTTGGTTTCTCGGGGAGGAGCATGTAGCAGCCAGTTGTTGCTTTCAATGGTGGTGACAACATCTTCAGTTTGGGCTGTGGCAACTTCAACTTTGCAAGCTTCTTCTCCATCTCTTTCCAATTACAGATTGCTGTTGGCTGTTCATGTTTTACATTCAAAGTTCTTTACGGTCATGTAGCTCACCAGGTTGTTGCTCTGTACAACCTGTCTCTACCACTCTTTCTTCAGCTCTTAGATCATCTCCAGCCGTTGGCCCCCCCAGACGGCTCGAAAAATGGACGCCTGGGGGCGAACCGCCGCAAAAATCGGCCTGGGGGCGATTTGGTTCCGAGCCGCCGCCCCCAGGGTCGGCCCCAGGCGGCTGTTTTTAAATTTTTTGAACATTTATTTGTCTAAAATTCGGCGAAAGGGACAAATATTCAGCGAAACATTACATTATCTCGACGAAGTGAAATAGTTTTTTATATAGATAAAATACTTAAAAACAAACAAACAAGCCGCGACTACATACCAAAAAACGCGCTGAGAGAGGCGAGGTCACCGTCGTCGCCGCCGCCGTCGTCGTCCTTCACCTCCTTCACGCGGACGCCACTGCTGGACCCCTGCCCAGGGTCGCCCTGGCAGACCGGCGGAGGCGGCGCGTCGTCGCCGTTGTCGTCGTCGAGGACGACGACACCTTCCTTATCACGGCCACGACGCCGAGCGGCGAACTGCTCAAAGGCGCAGCGCTGGCGCTCCAGCTCTGTGCACGCCCAGTCTTCGCGCGCCCACTTCAAGGCTGCCGCGTCGTCGAGCCCTGGCTCCACCTTCACGTCGGCGAGCCCTGGCTCCGTCTTCACGACGGTGAGGCCCGGCTCCGTCTTCGACATGACGAAGCGGGAAGGAGCCGAGGAGGAGGCGCGCCTGCCCTCGTTGATGACGATGCTGGCGCTGCGGGTGCGCCGGCCGAGTGGCGTCTCCGCGGTCTTCGCAGGCTCGGCCTTGACGCCGAGCAACACGGACGAGCCGGAGGAGCGGGAGGAGGAAGAAGAGGAGCCGCCCGGCACGGCATCCATTGGCCGCCGCCCTCGAGGTGCTCAAGGACGGCGTGAAGAGTGCGGCCGTGGCGCCCCACCACAGGCGCCAGCCCTTGCTATTCTTTGACCCCGGACACCCTGTTGGTGGAGGCCAGCCGCCGCGCCTGCCGGTGCTAGAAGTACGCCGCCCAAGCCTCGTGGTTGCCGGCGGCGTACTGCGGGAGGCCCCACTGCTCCTCCGTCAGCGACGCCCGCACGCGGGCGACCTTGTCGATGAAGTAGTCGGGGCGCATGTTGTCATCGGGCAGCGGGGGGATGGGGTCACCACCGGCGCTGAGCTTCCACCGCCCCGACACGCGCATGTCCGGCGACGCCGGCGCGTTGGCCTCGAACAGAAGGTACGCCTCCCACTTGTGCAGTGAGCGGCGGCCGAAGCCATTGGCCGCCGCCCCATCGTCGGGGAACCTCTCGCCCATCGTCGCGGCTGGGAAATAAGAGAGGGGAGGAGCGTCGGCGGCTTGGAGAGAGCTCGGTGGCGTGGAGAGAGATAGGCGCTTGTGGGTGGGGTGCGGCCTCAGGCGAGGGGGAGGCGCTTATATAGCGGCCGGGAGGGTGGGCGCCATGTGTACGCGTGGCGGGAGGTGGTGCGCCGCCGCGCCCGCACCGCCCGTGAGGAATCAATGGAAGGCTGGCTGGCGGGGCAGCCTTGGCATTGATTCCTCGTGGGAAACCGAGGCGATGAGGACGACTAGGCACGTGGGTCGCTGACTCGGCGGGCCCGCCATTCTTTCGCGCCAAAATCAATTGCCCCGGCGCCCCCGCGCGACTGGACCATTTTTTGGGCGCCGACGGCAAAAAATCGGCTAGGGGCGCCTGGAGATGCTCGGCGCGGCTGGAGATGCAGCATCTCCAGCAACGCCGGCGCCCAAAAAACGTCCCAGTCGCGGCCCCAAGACCCAGTTTTTTGCCGGTTTGGGACGAAACTGGCGCTGGCGGACCCAGGCCAAACCCGGCACGCTGGGGGTGCCGGGGAAAGCGATTTTTGGTGCGAACGGGGATGGGCCTGCCTAGTCAGCGAGACGCCGCTTCATCGTCCTCATCGCCTCGGTTCCCGCAGGAATCAATGCTAAGGCTGCGGCGCTGCGCGCCAGTCAGCCTCCATTGATGCCTCACGGGCGGCGCAGTGAAAGTACCACCGATGCACGTCCCGCCCGCTCCCGCCACGCGTCGCCCGACATGCAAGCTCACCGCCCCCGCTTCAGCTACAAAAGCCTGTCTCCCCGCCAGTGGACGCCACAATCAGCAAAGTTCGTCTTCCCTTCCCTTCTCAGAGAGAAACTCTCCCCCCTCTTCCACGCCGACGAGCAATGGCTGAGAGGTACCCTGGTGACTCCACGGCGAACGGCTTCGGCCGACGCCATCTCCACGAGGACGAGGCGCGCCTCCTCGACGAGGCCGACTATCCGGCGCCCAGGACATGCGGGTGCCTGGCTCGTGGAAGCTCAGCGTCGGCGGCATCCTGGTACCGCCGGTGCCCGAAGGGGCTGCACGGCGGGCTAAGATCGCCCGCATCCGCTCGTCGCTGCCGGGGGAGCAGCGAAACGAGCCGACGTACACCGTCAACAGCCACACACTATGGACGATGTTCTTCGAGCGTCGCCACGCGGAGTAGATCGCCTCCACCAACGGCACCATCCCCCGCGGCCGCCTCAACGCTGACGGGCGGCAGGAGTGGTGGGGCATGCCGGGCCGCACCCTCGAGGCCGTCCTCAACCACATCGAGGCCGGCAACATGCCGCGCCTCGAGTACCCGCTGCGCCCGTCGTTCTCACGCCGCCGTGGCAGCTCCTGGACACCGCGGCGAATGGAGCCGGGGACGTCCTCCTCGTTGGGCTCCGGCTTGCTCTCCTCCGGCTCGCTGGCTCTCCGCCCCGTCAAGGCGGAGCCGGAGGAGGAGACGTGGCTATGTCGCCGCACCCGCAGCGGCGCCCTCATCATCAACGAGGGCGCCCGCCCCTCCCCGCGCTCTCTCCGCCTGGTCCAGCCGAAGATCGAGCCGGGGCTGCTCCCCGTGAAGCCGGAGCACCCGGAGATGGCCGCCGACGATGAGGCCGCCCTCAAGTGGGCGAGGGATTTACTATGTCCGCGAAAGGTGTGCTCGCCAGTACCGGACATACGCTGAGCCGGCGCGCCAAAGCGCGCGCCCGGACGCGAGAGGGCGGGCGCTGCTGCCCGGACAGCGACGAGGAGGACGAGGACGATCCGTCCAACCCCGCGCGGGTCGGCGACCTTGGCCAGGGTTCCAGCAGGGACGGCGGCGGCTCCGGCGGGGCGCAGATGATGGCGGTGACGGCGACTACACCCGTTTCTACAAGCTCCTCGGCATGTAGAAGGCGGGAGGGGGCGCGGCATAGCAATAGTTTGCATGTTTAGGCGTAGTTTAGGCATAATTTGCATGTTTGTACAAATTTCTATGAAATGTCGCCGAGTTTGTGTCAGGTCGCCGAGTTTGCACAAATTTGCATGAAAATTTGCCGAGTTTGTGCGATTCTGGCGGGCGGCCTTGGGGCGACTACTGGGACCGCAATCGCCCCCAACGCGCCAACAAAAGCCGGTTCTCCTCCAGGCGGCTCTTTTTCGGCGTTCTGGGGGGCCGAACGGCTGGAGATGCTCTTAGGCATTGGCTGTGCTCTTCTCTTCTTACTTGCTTCTTTAGGCCATTGTAATACATGCTGTACTTTGCATTTGAGCTGAATGAAATTGGCACCGGTTGGTGCCTTCCCTTGTTAAAAAAAAAGGTTAACAACTAGAATAGTAACAGCCAAACTTTGTCTGCATAAAGCCTAGCTTAGATCTAATCATAATAAATAAATAAATAAACAGAGAATATAAGCTAGCTGTAAAAACATCACAGGAGGGCCGCATTCTTGAAGGCGTTGCTATTGAAGATTTTTGTCCTCCATGTGATGTCAATGGTTGATGCGGATATGGTCTTACTTGTAGTTTGGCAATTGCAGATCTGATCGCTTTGGGTTTTTTTTCCACGCCTACGCATAGCTTTTGGTCTTGTGACCTTACTAGTTGTTGGTGTGTTTTTATGTGAGCGTGTGTTAGGTTGACTGTGTGCATTCTAGTTATGCAAAGGCCGGTTGTGTGCTCATATTATATCCTCTCGATTCTTCATTTGAGCCAACAAAATCCACCCTTTGTCAGAAAAAAATTCCATAGGTTTGGCTCCAGTCGCCTGACCTTCGAAGCGACCTCACATATGACAATGTAGAGGTCGGTGGGGGAGGATGGAATTTCCAGGTGAGTGGTGCTCAGCAACGGACGTGATGCTGGTGTGGCGCTAGCATGCCTAACATGAATATAACTCAAAACTGTAACAAAATAGACTCTAAGACCTCTGTTCAAGAATTCATCCGATTAACCAGTTAACTTGCCGATTAATCCCTACTCATAGGGTCACCGAGTAGCCGATAAACCGAAAAATCGTCTAATTAATTGGTTAAATGGCCGATTAACTTGTCGATTAGCCGATTAATTCCCTACTCTCTAGCCAACCGAGCAGCTACCAGTTAACGATTTCCTCAAGAATGCCTAAGACTAAGACTATCAACTCAATATGATTATGCAGATGTAAACTCAATGATGCAATGCACTGAAAAGAAAAATTGTGACGCCTCATAGTGGCTTGGAAAGTGAAGATCTAACTTTACATTTTTGTTGGCTTTTTCTTGGGCTCAAGGTATGACAAATATATGCAACCTAGACCATGGAAAACTAGAAAGTCTCCCCGTGATGAGTTTGCAGCAGAGTCGTTGCCGTGGATGAGCCTGAGCGCGAACGCCTGCAGGGAAAGAAGGATCTTCCTCAGCAGCTCCCCGGTCTCCGGGTCGACGAGGCTGCCGTGGTCGTCGAACTTGCCCTGCGGATGGTGCGCAGAGACGAACCCCTCCGGCTTGTTGATGAAGTGGATGTCGAGGAAGACCCCGACCTGCCGGATGTGGTACGCCGACCTCTTGCCGCCGGACTTCCCCGACGCGCTCATTATGGCGCCGGCCCTGTCCGCCCACAGGTTCGGTGGCCGCGACCCCCAGTCCAGCGCGTTCTTCAGAGGGCCTGCACAAACAGTAGACTTTTCACTTCAGAATCGGGAACGTTGTGGGTTTCAGACCTTTTCAGCAAGCAAAAAACTCCTGACGAAGCTACGGTTTTGCGTGAAAGAACAGAGCCGTGTACCTGAGATGGAGTAGTTGTACTCGGGGGAGGCGAAGAGGAAGCAGTCGGCGCCGCGGACCCTGTCCCGGAACACCTCGACGGCGGCCGGGAAGGCGTTGCCGTCGACGTTCTCGAGGTCGGTGTTGAGGAGCGGCAGGTCGGAGATGTCGACCTTGTCGATCTGCAACCCCGGGATGGACTCCTCGCACATCTTGGCGGCTTGCATACACAGCGACACGGAACGAACGCCTCACTCTCAGAGTTACCACGGTTGAGATGCGTACGCCAGCTGATAGGCTAGCAGGTGGTGGCGTTAGCTAGCTTACCGGCGCGGATGAGGCCGGTGTTGGCCGAGGCCCGGCGGAGGGAGCCGGAGATCGCCGCCACCGTCAAGACGGTCTTCGCCCGCTTCACCGTGGCCACCTCCGCCGACGAGCCGTCCATCCGTGCAGGGCTAGTTTCCTGATTCTCGCTGAATTGGAGCGTGGGTCGAGCAGTTCGGCTTATGGCCAGAAACCGAGGTGGAATGAAATGCGTACGCAGCTGTCTTGACCGAGCTGGAAAATGGCGATAGCGAGGTGTGTGGACAAATGTATGGCGCGAATATTTTGGCACGTCATTACCAGCTTTGAATTGGGATTTTTTCTACCTTTGAAGGTGAATTGGAAGAGTCGATGCTTTCTAGTGTGTGGCGTGTGGGCCATCCAAACGATCGTCTCTTTCCTCGTCCTATTGCTAGGATAATTTTCTTTCTCGTAGTGTCAGAATATGAAATCACTAATTGAAGGGTACCCTTTACAAATGTTACTCCATCTTTCAAGGTTACGACAAGTGTTGCAACCTGAAATATTTTTCTTCGTAAATATATTTATTTAAAACATTTTATCTCTTAATTTATGCATCTAAACGCGAACCGTTTTCACCATTGATTCTCGCGTCGAGATCTTCAAAACTAAATCCCATATTAATAGATTTTATGAACTTTTTTCATGAAAAAAACCAAGCTGAAAGCACTTTTTTTGTACTTCTAGATGTGCCTCTCACCGAAGCAAACATGTGCCTCCACGAGAAACAAATCTATGCCTCTCGTGGAAGCAAATATGTGCCTCTCATGAAAACAAAAAAAACATGCTCTTTTGCCATTTTAAAAAAATATATTTTTCTCCAAAACCTAGGGAAAACCAAGGAAAAAACAAAAACCAAAAAAATCTAGAACCCAAAAACACGTATAGAAAAATAAAAAATCAAAGGGAGCACCACTAGTGCAGAATCGGGCTTTAGTCCTGGTTTGTAAGGACCTTGAGTCTCGGTTGTGTAACCGGGACTAAAGGGAGGGATAGTCCCCACCCTTTAGTGCCGGTTCAACAAGACCAAGGACCAAAGGCTCACCACGTGGCACGAGCCCGCGCCGGGGGCTGGGGGGCCTTTATTTTAGAAAAAAATTGATTTATTTTGAATTGTTTTCCCGATTTTCAAATTTTTGAATTATTTGATAATTTAATCTCTAATCACCCTAATCACTGCTGATGTGTGGAGCACTCATTCCAAATCATCTAACTTCCCGGCCGGTCACCCATCCCTCTCACTACTCCAAATGAGCACGCTTAACTTTCAAGTTCTATTCCCCCTAGTTTCAAAGTCTGCACTTGTTGTTTTCCTGACAATATTAAGCTGCCAATCCTATTAACCCTTAGGAGTTTAGCTTGAGCATGAAGTCACACGTTTCACCGTTTGAATTTGAAACCATTATTTAAAAAATAATTAACACTACTATTTCTTGAATAAGTAGTTTGACCATAGTTTGACCAAAATTAAAAAAAACTGAAATTTGAGCATAACTTTCTTTCCTTTCAGAATTTGAGGATACTAAAAATTGGCAAAATGGCCTACGGCGGTCGAAATCGGGACCGGCTTTTCGTGCTGAACATTTTGATATATTATACTTTTTTTTCGACATCGTATGCAAAAGTTATGGTCGTTTTACTTTTCCATAACACTTTCTTGCAAAACATGTTGAAATTTATGTTTTTAAATTTCCCTAACTATTAGATGTAGTAACATAACTACATCTCGAAGTTTTTATCATTTTCTTTTATTTTTTTCAAAACTGAAAAGATTTTCAAAATTTTGAATTATTTGACAATTTAATCTCTAATCACCCTAATCATTGCTGATGTGTGGAGCACTCATTCCAAATCATCTAACTTCCCGGCCGATCACCCATCCCTCTCACTACTCCAGCCTGAGCACGCTTAACTTTCAAGTTCTATTCCCCCTAGTTTCAAAGTCTGCACTTGTTGTTTTCCTGACAATAGTAAGCTGCCAATCCTATTAACCCTTAGGAGTTTAGCTTGAGCATGAAGTCACACGTTTCACCGTTTGAATTTGAAACCATTATTTAAAAAAATATTAACACTACTATTTCTTGAATAAGTAGTTTGACCATAGTTTGACCAAAGTTTGACCAAAATTAAAAAAAACTGAAATTTGGGCATAACTTTCTTTCCTTTCAGAATTTGAGGATACTAAAAATTGGCAAAACGGCCTACGGCAGTCGAAATCGGAACCGGCTTTTCGTGCTGAACATTTTGATATATTATACTTTTTTTGACATCGTATGCAAAAGTTATGGTCGTTTTACTTTTCCATAACACTTTCTTGCAAAACATGTTGAAATTTATGTTTTTAAATTTCCCTAACTATTAGATGTAGTAACATAACTACATCTCGAAGTTTTTATCATTTTCTTTTATTTTTTTCAAAACTGAAAAGATTTTCAAATTTTTGAATTATTTGACAATTTAATCTCTAATCACCCTAATCACTGCTGATGTGTGGAGCACTCATTCCAAATCATCTAACTTCCCGGCCGGTCACCCATCCCTCTCACTACTCCAGTCTGAGCACGCTTAACTTTCAAGTTCTATTCCCCCTAGTTTCAAAGTCTGCACTTGTTGTTTTCCTAACAATAGTAAGCTGCCAATCGTATTAACCCTTAGGAGTTTAGCTTGAGCATGAAGTCACACGTGTCACCGTTTGAATTTGAAACCATTATTTAAAAAAAATATTAACACTAATATTTCTTGAATAAGTAGTTTGACCATAGTTTGACCAAAGTTTGACCAAAATTAAAAAAACTGAAATTTGAGCATAACTTTCTTTCCTTTCAGAATTTCTTTTCTCTTTTTAGCTATTATCAAATTCGTGAACCTTTTTCAAAAATCCATGAGCCCTTTTCAATTTTTCTTTTCCTTTTCCAAATTTAGTGAACATTTTTCAGAAAAACATGAACAATTCTCTTTTGCCAACTTTCCTGAACTTTTCTAAAAAAGATTGAAATTTCAAACTTTTTCAAATGTTTATGTTTTTTAAATTCAAGGAGCTTTTTCCATTTCACTGAACTTATTCCAAATTACAAAACATTTCCAAGCCGAATTTTTTTCAAATCCATGACTATTTTCAAAATTGAAGCATTTTTTTCAAATCCATGAACCTTTTACTTCAAAATCAATCAACTTTTTTCGAACTATGAAACCTTTTTAAAAATTGTGAACTTTGTTTTTCGAATAGAAGAACCTTTTTTAAAAATCGATGAAATTTTTAAAAATCAGCAAAAAAAATCAAATTCTTACCTTTTCCCAAATTCATGAACTTTTCTCAAATTCGAGGCCTTTTTCATTTCTGTTAACTTTTTTACAATATTCTATTATCAATATTTTTAAGAAATCGGTTTGAAATTTATATATTTTTAAATAATTTATATTGGGTAATTAATGTTTGTTAACTAAAGGAAGTGTCAAATAGCACCGGTTTTCCTGTGTGTGGTCAACCAAATGAGCTTGACTTACTTGTTATTAGCTACATCCATCAACGGTCTCTTGTGTATTTCAAATCCCACTTCTCCCATTATAACGAGAGGAGCATCCTCTTTAAAAAAGTAGCGTTTGATGTGTTTAAGCGCGCTCGCTATTTCTCGCATTAAGCGAGACCGTAGGAACTCTCGTTGCGATCTTCAACAGTAACGAGCC
The DNA here is from genome assembly GCA_021605145.1 of Aegilops bicornis. Classification (NCBI taxonomy): domain Eukaryota; kingdom Viridiplantae; phylum Streptophyta; class Magnoliopsida; order Poales; family Poaceae; genus Aegilops; species Aegilops bicornis. Next base: position 830,551,299 of record CM038671.1, on the reverse strand, counting down.
AGCCCACTAACGCACACATCAAAAAATAAATAGTTAAAAAGGAACGCCGCAGGGTGGGGTGAGTTGGAACGGGCGGCTTTAGTGCCGGTAGTCAATTCTGGCACCCACACGCCCGCAAACTAGGCTGGCCTAGGTCGTCTCTTCCCCTTTTTCCTGTCGCATCGTTCGCTCGATCTCAGTCGACCGGCTGACAATTGGCCAGTTGAACGGTCAACCATCAAAAAAATCTAGGAAAAAATGAAAAACAATACATGGATTCAAAAAATGTTCATGAAAATTGAAAAAATTCCCATAAACTTAAATTCAAAAATTTGAAAAGAGGTTCATCATTTTTTTAAGTTCATCAACTTTCAAAAAGAGTTCATCAATTTTGAAAAATATTCATCAAATTTGAAAAAAAATCCGACACGACTTCTTCTAACGCTAGAAGACCACAGGAAGAAACCCGGGACAATCGATTTCGAAAAAAGTTGATCAAACTTGGAAAAAAATCACATAATTTAAAAAGTTCATCATTTTTGGGAAATATATCATCGAGTTTGAAAAAAAGTTCATTGAGTTTGAAAAAAATCATCAAATCTGAAAAAAGTTTATCGATTTTGAGAAAAGTTCATTGAATTTTGAAAAAAGTTCATTGAATTTGAAAAGAAAACATCTATTTTGACAAAAGTTCAGTGAATTTGAAAAAAGTTCATCGAACATGAAAGAAAGTTAATGCATTTAAGTAAAGAAAAAAAGGAAAATAAGAAAAAAATTAAAAAGGGAAAAGAAAAAAAATAAGAAGAAGAGAAAACCACCCAGGAACTGACCAGCGAACCGGTCAAAACTGGTTTGGGATGCGTCTGGAAGCTTCCCAAAACTGGGCTCTCGCAACGTGTTGAAAAAATAAAAGAAGGGAAAGAAGTCTTTATGCACGAGGTGTTGGTTGTCCTGGTGATCAGAATGTTGATCTCTCGATCGATGTCGAGTTTGAACCCTCGGTTGCGCGCACCCTTTTTTTGGCTCCAGTATGCAGAGGAAAAAATGAACCAAGCCGGCCCAGTGTGGCGTGGGGGTATGCGCCTGTTTGCGCAAACTGAAGAAACTGGTGCAACGGGCACCGTTTCGGATTTGCCGTTCGAACCGTGGTCTCCTAGATAGGCTAAACCCGTGCTAGCCACCAGGCTAGCGGTGGAATTCTGGTCAATAAGTAGGGCAGAATGTAGTTGAGGCAAAATGAACCAGGGTTCCGCTAGTTTTAGTTTTTGTTTGTTTCCTTTTTCTTCTACGCTTTTTCTTTTCTTTTTTCATTTGTTGCTTCAATTTTATTTTTCATTTTCTTTTTTATTTTGGTTATTTTGATTTTGTCTCATTTTTAGGTTTTCTAATACACATTTAATATATTTTTAATAGAAATAAGCATTTTTAATACATAGCCAAAAAAACTAAATAGACATTTTTTACATTTTTCTAATGCTTGATTAACATTTTGAAAATACAACATTTAACCTTTTTTGTGTACATGGTCAACATTTTTCCTATACACACTTAGTTTATTTCAAATGCTTGATTAAAAAATTTCAAATAAAAGATTACATTTTTCTAATACATGTTAACATTTTTTCTATGAACATTTAACATCTTTCAAATGTTTTATCAGCATTTTTCAAATGCAATATTAACATTTTTTTGAATGCATGGTCAACACTTTTTCGATGCACATTTTACATTTTCCAAATGCTTGGTTAACATTTTGAATACATGTTCAACATTTTAAAAAATGCTTGATTCATATTTGCATATATATGACCAGAATATTTCATCAATTTTTAATAAATGGTCAAAACTTGATTAATTTTTTTCTATACGCGTTCAACGTCTTTCCAAACTTGATTAAAAAATAAAATAATTATTTAGCATATTTTAAATACATCATCAAGTTTTTTCACACCCATTGTATATTTTTGGTATACATTTTTTCTATACACATTTAGCATTCTTCAAGATGAATGATTATCATTTTTCAAAACATTATGAAAAGTATATTTTGTAATATATACGTGTAGAATGTTTGAAAGTGCAAAGGAAAGTAAAGAAAAAATCAAGAAAACCAAACAAAAGGTTAAACAAACAAAAGAAGAAGAGGAAGTGGCCTCGCGTGAGCTGTGCTGGCCAGTTTAGGCCGCTGCCTTCAACTAGAGCTGACTTTGTCTCGCTTGTAGTGAGACATGGGCGCGCCCGTGTTTGACAACAGGTTGCTGGGACCGATCGTATTTGCTGGGCCGGCTTAGAAGCGCGGCGCGTGAGGACCAGGCGCAGTGATACGTCTCCAACGTATCTATAATTTTTGATTGCTCCATGCTATATTATCTATTTTTTAGACTATATTGGGCTTTATTTTTCACTTTTATATTACTTTGTGGGACTAACCTATTAAACGGAGGCCCAGCCCAGAATTGCTGTTTTTTTGCCTATTTCAGTGTTTCAAAGAAACGGAATATCAAACGGAGTCCAAACGTAATGTAATCTTCAGGAACGTGATTTTCTCATTAGATAAGATCCAGGAGACTTGGACCCTCGGTCAAGAAAGGAGGGAGGCAGCCACGAGGGTGGAGGGCGCCCCCCCTAGGGCGCGCCCCCTTTGCCTCGTGGGCCCTCCGAAGCTCCACCGACGTACTCCTTCCTCCTATATATACCTACGTACCCCCAACAGATCAGATACGGAGCCAAAAACCTAATTCCACCACCGCAACTTTCTGTATCCACGAGATCCCATCTCGGGCCTGTTCGAGTTCACGGAAGGGGAACCCACCACGGAGGGCTTCTACATCATCACAACCTCTCCGATGAAGTGTGAGTAGATTACTTCAGACCTTCGGGTCCATAGTTAGTAGCTAGATGGCTTCTTCTCTCTTTTTGTATCTGAATACAACGTTCTCCCCCTCTCTCGTGGAGATCTATTCGATGTAATCTTCTTTTTGCGGTGTGTTTGTTGAGACCGATGAATTGTGGGTTTATGATCAAGATTATCTATGAGCAATATTTGAATCTTCTCTGAATTCTTTTATGTATGATTGGTTATCTTTGCAAGTCTCTTGAATTATCCGTTTGGTTTGGCCAACTAGATTGGTAGTTCTTGCAATGGGAGAAGTGCTTAGCTTTGGGTTCAATCTTGCGGTGTCCTTTTGCAAAGTGATGAAGGGCAGCAAGGCACGATTGTATTGTTGTCATCGAGGATAACAAGATGGGGTTTTATCACATTGCATGAATTTATCCCTCTACATCATGTCATCTTGCTTAAAGGCGTTACTCTGTTTTCATTAACTTAATACTCTAGATGCATCTTTGGATAGCGGTCGATGAGTGGAGTAATAATAGTAGATGCAGGCAGGAGTCAGTCTACTTGTCTCGGACGTGATGCCTATATACATGATCATACCTAGATACTCTCATAACTATGCTCAATTCTGTCAATTGCTCAACAGTAATTCATTCACCCACCTTAGAATACTTATGCTCTTAAGAGAAGCCATTAGTGAAATCTATGGCCCCCGGGTCTATTCTCATCATATTAATCTTCCTACGCTTTATTATTGCTTTGCTTTTTTACTTTGCCTTTTATTTTACTTTGCATCTTTATACCAAAAATATTATCTATCATCTCTATCAGATCTCACTCTCGTAAGTGACCGTGAAGGGATTGACAACCCCTATTCGCGTTGGTTGCGAGGAGTTATTTGCTTTGTGTAGGTACGAGGGACTTGCGCGTGGCCTCCTATTGGATTGATACCTTGGTTCTCAAAAACTGAGGGAAATACTTACGCTACTCTGCTGCATCATCCTCTCCTCTTCGGGGAAAACCAACGCAAGCTCAAGACGTAGCAAGAAGGATTTCTGGCGCCTTTGCCGGGGAGGTCTACGCAAAAGTCAACATACCAAGTACCCATAACAATCCCTTATCTCTCGCATTACATTATTTGCCATTTGCCTCTCGTTTTCCTCTCCCCCACTTCACCCTTGCCGTTTTATTCGCCCTCTCTTTTCCGTTCGTCTTTTCCTTTGCCTTGATGTCTTACTTGGCTCGTTTGCTTGTTTGGTTGAAATAGTTGAGTATTTATTCCTAAACAGAGAAGCTAATATCTATGGATCCTCATCCGCTTGCCAATATTTTTAAGGGATCCAATTATGATGAACCAATTCCTAGTGATTTGGATGCACTAGATTATCTTTATAAGGTTTTTCCTGAAATCCATAAATCTGAAAATTGTGATGAAGTGCTTTATGAAGTGATTCACGATAGATCTTTGAATAAAAAGCATGATTGCAATGATTTTATTATAAATTCTATTGATGTAAATTATGCTAATAATATGCAAAACCCTAAGCTTGGGGATGCTAGTTTTGCTATGTCCAATAGTCATGATTGGGGAGATTCTTCTTATGATCTTGAAAATTTATTTAAGCCCCATGATGAATATAAGATTGATAATAGTGTTTGCAATAATATTAAAAGTGGGTTTGGAATAGTGTCAACTTTAGATCCCACATATTTGGATAAGATTCAATCTTATGAAATTTTTGATAAAAGTGGGCTTGGAGAAATCATGACTTTAGTTAATGATAATGCCACTATTTTGGAAGAGTGTCAACTTCGCATGCATGTGGATCGTGTTGAGAATATGTTATGTGGTAGCTATATTGTTGAATTTTCTTATGATCCTACATGTAATTATTATGAGAGAGGAAAATACGGTTATAGAAATTTTCATGTTACTAAATTACCTCTCGTTATGTTGAGATTGTTATTGTTCCTTTCCGCTTCCTTGCATATGCTAGTTTTTGCTTGATATGATAATTTGTTTTTCTATAAGATGCGTATGCATAGGAAGTATGTTAGACTTAGATGTGTTTGTCACGTGTTTTATGATGCTCTCTTTGTGCTTCAGTTCTTGTCTTTCATGTGAGCATCATTAAAATTATCAATGCCTAGATAAAAGGCTTTAAAGAAAAGCGCTTGTTGGGAGAAAACCCAATATTTTTCCTTGCTGTTATTCAATAAATAATCCATATACCTTCTTTTTAGATGTGGTTTTATGTTTTAATTAGTGTTTGTGCCAAGTTAAACCTATAGGATCTTCTTGGATGATAGTTATTTGATCTTGCTGTAATTTCCAGAAACTTTCGGTTCACGAAAACAATTGTTAAAAATCACCAGAACGTGATAAAATAGTGATTACAATTGCTGCTGATCAATAAACAAATTTCCTAGGTCGTCCTATTTTGTCTTAATTTTTGGAGTTCCAGAAGTTTGCATTAGTTACATATTACTACAGACTATTCTGTTTTTGACAGATTCTGTTTTTCGTGTGTTGTTTGCTTATTTTGATGAATCTATGGCTAGTAAAATAGTTTATAATCCATAGAGAAGTTTGAATACAGTAGGTTTAACACCAAAACAAATAAATAATGAGTTCAGTACAGTACCTTGTAGTGGTCTTTTGTTTTCTTTCGCTAACGAAGCTTACGAGATTTCTGTTGAGTTTTGTGTTGTGAAGTTTTCAAGTTTTGGGTGAAATCTTTTGATGGATTATGGAACAAGGAGTGGCAAGAGCCTAAGCTTGGGGATACCCATGGCACCCCCAAGATAATCCAAGGACACCAAAAGTCAAAGCTTGGGGATGCCCTGAAGGCATCCCTCTTTAAATCCACTTCCATCGGTAACTTTACTTGGAGCTATATTTTTATTCACTACATGATATGTGTTTTGCTTGGAGCGTCCTGTATTATGTGAGTCTTTGCTTGTTAGTTTACCACAATCATCCTTGCTGTACACACCTTTTGAGAGAGCCATAAATGAATTGGAATTTGTTAGAATACTCTATGTGCTTCACTTATATCTTTTGAGCTTTATAGTTTTGCTCTATGTGCTTCACTTATATCTTTTGAGCTTTATATTTTTGCTCTAGTACTTCACTTATATCTTTTAGAGCACGGTGGTGGATTTGTTTTAAAGAAACTATTGATCTCTCATGCTTCACTTAGATTATTTTGAGAGTCTTAAATAGCATGGAAAGAAATTTTCTTAAAATAAATAATATGTTGGTATTCAAGATTTGTAAAACTTTCTTTTGAGTGTGTTGAATACTAAGAAAAGTTTGATGCTTGATAATTGTTTTGAGATATGAAGGTAGTAATATTAGAGTCATGCTAGTTGAGTAGTTGTGAATTTGAGAAATACCTGTGTTAAAGTTTGTGATTCCCGTAGCATGCACGTATGGTGAACCGTTATGTCATGAAGTCGGAGCATGATTTATTTATTGATTGTCTTCCTTATGAGTGGCGGTCGGGGACGAGGGATGATCTTTTCCTACCAATCTATCCTCCTAGGAGCATGTGCGTAATACTTTGCTTTGATAACTTGTAGATTTTTGCAATAAGTATATGAGTTCTTTATGACTAATGTTGAGTCCATGGATTATACACATTTTTCTCACCCTTCCACCATTGCTAGCCTCTCTAATACCGCGCATTTTTCGCCGGTATCTTACACCCACCATAAACCTTCCTCAAAACAGCCACCATACCTACCTATCATGGCATTTCCGTAGCCATTCCGAGATATATTGCCATGTAACTTTCACCGTTCCGTTTATTATGGCACGCTCCATCATTGTCATATTGTTTAGCATGATCATTTAGTTGACATCGTATTTGTGGCAAAGCCACCGTTCATAATTGTTTCATACATGTCACTTATGAATCATTGCATATCCTGGTACACCGCCAGAGGCATTCACATAGAGTCATATTTTGTTCTAAGTATCGAGTTGTAATCATTGAGTTGTAAGAAAAATAAAAGTGTGATGATCATCATTTTTAGAGCATTGTCCCAAGTGAGGAAAGGATGATGAAGACTATGATTCCCCCATAAGTCGGGATGAGACTCCGGACGAAAAAGAAGAAAAGAAAAGAAAAGAGGCCATAAAAAAAGGAGAAAAGGCCCAAATAAAAAAATGAGAGAAAAAGAGAGAAGGGACAATGTTACTATCCTTTTACCACACTTGTGCTTCAAAGTAGCACCATGATCTTCATGATAGAGAGTCTCTCATTTTGTCACTTTCGTATACTAGTGGGAATTTTTCATTTTAGAACTTGGCTTGTATATTCCAATGATGGGCTTCCTCAAATTGCCCTAGGTCTCGTGAGAAAGCGAGTTGGATGCACACCTACTTAGTTTCATTTGTTGAGCTTTCATATACTTATAGCTCTAGTGCATCCGTTGCATGGCAATCGCTACTCACACACATTGATATCTATTGATGGGCATCTCCATAGCCCGTTGATGCGCCTAGTTGATGTGAGACTATCTTCCCTCTTTTTGTCTTCTCCACAACCACCATTCTATTCCACATATAGTGCTATATCCATGGCTCACGCTCATGTATTGCGTGAAGATTGAAAAGTTTTGAGAATGTCAAAAGTATGAAACAATTGCTTGGCTTGTCATCGAGGTTGTGCATGATTTAAATACTTTGTGTGGTGAAGATAGAGCATAGCCAGACTATATGATTTTGTAGGAATAACTTTCTTTGGCCATGTTATTTCAAGAAGACATAATTGCTTTGTTAGTATGCTTGAAGTATTATTATTTTTATGTCAATATTAAACCTTTGTCTTGAATCTTTCGAATCTGAATATTCGAATCTGAAATTATGCCAAGTAGCACTCCGCATCAAAAATTCTCTTTTTATCATTTACCTACTCGAGGACGAGCAGGAATTAAGCTTGGGGATGCCTGATACGCCTCCAACGTATCTGTAATTTTTGATTGCTCCATGCTATATTATCCATTGTTTTGGACTATATTGGGCTTTATTTTCCACTTTTATATTACTTTTGGGACTAACCTATTAACCGGAGGCCTAGCCCATATTTGCCTGTTTTTTTTTTGCCTATTTTAGTGTTTCGAAGAAACGGAATATCAAATGGAGTCCAAACGGAATGAAATCTTCGGGAACGTGATTTTCTCATCAGATAAGATCCAGGAGACGTGGACCCTCGGTCAAGAAAGGAGGGAGGCGGCCACGAGGGTGGAGGGCGCCCCGCCTGCCCCCTCAAGCTCCACCGACGTACTCCTTCCTCCTATATATACCTACGTACCCCAACAGATCAGATATGGAGCCAAAAACCTAATTCCACCGCCGCAACTTTCAGTATCCACGAGATCCCATCTTGGGGCACATTCCAGCTCCGCCGGAAGGGGAATCCACCACGGAGGGCTTCTACATCATCATAGCCTCTCCGATGAAGTGTGAGTAGTTTACTTCAGTCCTTTGGGTCTATAGTTAGTAGCTAGATGGCTTCTTCTCCCTTTTTGGATCTCAATACAATGTTCTCCCCCTCTCTCGTGGAGATCTATTCGATGTAATCTTCTTATTGCGGTGTGTTTGTTGAGATCGATGAATTGTGGGTTTATGGTCAAGATTATCTACGAGCAATATTTGAATCTTCTCTGAATTCTTTTATGTATGATTGGTTATCTTTGCAAGTCTCTTCGAATTATCCATTTGGTTTGGCCAACTAGATTGGTAGTTCTTGCAATGGGAGAAGTGCTTAGCTTTGGATTCAATCTTGCGGTGTCCTTTCCCAGTGTTAGTAAGGGCAGCAAGGCACGTATTGTATTGTTGTCATCGAGGATAACAAGATGGGGTTTTTATCATATTGCATGAATTTATCCCTCTACATCATGTCACCTTGCTTAAGGCGTTACTCTGTTTTCATTAACTTAATACTCTAGATGCATCTTTGGATAGCGGTCGATGAGTGGAGTAATAGTAGTAGATGCAGGCAGGAGTCGGTCTACTTGTCTCAGACGTGATGCCTATATACATGATCATACCTAGATACTCTCATAACTATGCTCAATTACATCCAATTGCTCAACAGTAATTCATTCACCCACCGTAGAATACTTATGCTCTTGAGAGAAGCCACTAGTGAAATCTATGGCCCCCGGGTCTATTCTCATCATATTAATCTTCCTACGCTTTATTATTGCTTTGCTTTTTTACTTTGCCTTTTATTTTACTTTGCATCTTTATACCAAAAATATTATCTATCATCTCTATCAGATCTCACTCTCGTAAGTGTGAAGGGATTGACAACCCCTATTCGCGTTGGTTGCGAGGAGTTATTTGCTTTGTGTAGGCACGAGGGACTTGCGCGTGGCCTCCTACTGGATTGAAACCTTGGTTCTCAAAAACTGAGGGAAATACTTACGCTACTCTGCTGCATCATCCTCTCCTCTTCGGGGAAAACCAACACAAGCTCAAGACGTAGCACGCAGCAACTGGGCAAGCTGGTACTCAAGACGAAAACTGATACATGAAGGAGAGGATCAGGGCCCATATGATACTCACATATTTTTCCTATGGTTCATCTCGGAGTTGGAGCAGTTGTTGGTTCCAACGCAGCCTGCCAGTGCGGCCAAGTCTACATGCAATCAGGAACAATGACGGTGGATTCCACCGCCCGAGGGGTGCGTAAAGATAAACATGGACGCGATAGTATCAGAGGAGAAATTTGTGGGCGAAGTGGCGGCATTCTGTCGAGATAGGGATGGATCCTACTTAGGGGCGCCGGTACTTGTCATTCAAGGTCTGACGGATCCTGCTTCACTCGAAACCCTCACTTGCAGGGAGGTTTTATCTTTAGCTCAAGACTTAAGTATGCAACATCTTCAAATCACGTCTAATTGCAAATAGGTTGTAAATCATATTCGGCAGGGCATCGGAGGGAACCATGGAAGTATCATTAGAGATATCCTAGAAATAGTTAAAGTTTTCAATTTGTGTAACTTTACTTTTGAACCTTGAGTTTCCAATTTTGAAACTCATAGACTCGCTAGGTCAGGCGTTACTCTTTCCCAAGGGCGACACATGTGGTTGGGCACTCCCAGTGACCCCATTGCTTTTCTTGTAAACATTATTATCAATATAAACCCTAGATTTTGTTGCTACATGAAGTAATTGGCGTTGTATAGGAGCATATCCTATTTGGCGCTTCAGGCGCCAAATATTTGTATAAGCCGTCCATGAGGGGCCGGGTTATGCAAAGAGAGATCTATCAGAAGAAGCCCAAGACCAAGCATGAAGATGGTGGTTCAATAAAGGTCTAAAGCCCACGGGCGACTTAAGGCCCGTCGTAGTAAACTGCCATAATGGCATAACGTGTATCATAAGGTAGATTTAACTAGTCACCGAGCCGGACACTGTTTATGAGCCGGCCAGGACTCTGTAAGCCGCAGGGCGTCAACCCGTGTATATAAGGGGCGACCGCTTGGCGGCTTAGGGCAAGAAACAACTCATCGAGAACCAGGCATAGCGTATCTCGCTCCCTGGTCATCGAAACATCAAGCAATACCAACCCAACTAGACGTAGGCCTTACCTTCACCGTAAGGGGCCGAACTAGTGTAAATCTCTCGTGTCATTTGTCCCGATTAACCCCTTTAAGCTTCCTAGTTGCGATGGCTCCACGACGAAGTCCTTGCAGGAGGACATCTGCCGTGACAATCCCACGATAGTTGGCGCCCACCATGGGGCCAGCGCATGGTGGATTTGAGTTCTTGAAGGGCAACTTCGAAGGGCTCAAGGGATACGTGATGGGCGGATGACCAAGAGTCGTCGGAAAGATCTACATCGACGACGAAGGCTGGGGCCCCGACGCCGGCTCAATTGAGTACGGTGCGGGTCCCCTTTGGCGGAATCCACGTCTTCATCGGCCGGATTGGTGAGCCGGGCCCTGAGCCGGACTGCTGCACCGACCTCGTCGAAACGGCTCAGCGTGCGAGACCCGCCCGAGATCAACCCGTCGTGAAGCATGCCTTCGTGGGTTGCATCCACGGAGGAGAACTTTCTGAAGGATCTATAGATGGTGGTGAGATGGTCGTCCTCTCCGACGGTGATTCGTACGCCGGTTCAACATATTTGTTGTATCTGTCACAGGATGGCAGGCTTAGGGGCTGTTCCGACGGCTCTAGTATTCCAGACCCCTATGAGCCGCCAAGCTGGGCAGGAGTCTTCATGGCTGGTACTCAACCCTGTCAAAACTCAGCATTGCGGCAGCAATAACGTCCGGGTCGAGGGCGGCCGGGCGGGGAGGCCTGTCGCCCGCCGGCTCAGTCCGATGGATCTCATGGATAAGCTGACGGCCCTATTAACCACCACAGTCATCCCTGCGAATCAAGATGAGCATAACGTGGAGGTGGAACGGGTGCATGAGGAGATAGCTCGGACCAAGGAGGCCTTGGCAGCTGAGGACACCAGGTTAGCCAGAGAACGGGCAGCTTTGGATGCACGGGCACAACAGCTTCTGATCGAAGCCTTCCGACCACGATGAGCCTGAACGCATCTAACGAGGTGATGAGGAGGAGGCATCAGAAAACCCAATCCCGTTTACCTCCGGTTTATGATCCTCGGAATCTTTTCGCTACACCCGGAGCCGGCCCAAGTAACCCACCAGATGCAAATCAGTTTATGACAGCCGGAACAGGAGGACCGGCTCAGCCTCGGGAGATGGCACCTCCTCATGGGAACATGGCACCGCCCTGTTACGTGCCGATACCGCCACGTCACTTTTCCAACCCCATGGAGAACTTGATCACAGCATCAGCACGTTTGGCGGCTCTCCCGGTGGACGTTGACGATCCAACAGCAGTGGAGACCCGAAGGATCAGAGACCTCATCCAGACAGCCTTGGCTCAGCAAGAGACTTATTCCTACAGCCGGGACAGGATTCATTGAACTCCTCCGCCTTGGTTAGCTCCGGCTCGTCCAAACCGGAGTCTGAGTTACAGCAGGCACATGGAGTCAGAAGCTTTGTCAAGCAAGCCCAACGCCGTAACCCGCCCGGTGGTTATAACCCGATGCAGGACCGAATACGTCAGGAGGACGAGCGGGTGGCTTAGCTAGCGGCTGAACAAACGGCTCATCAGGACTTTCCAGATTATCCGACGACTTCCGTTGAGGCGGGAGTGGCTACCAGAACCGGTGGTGTTCCTTGTTTAGTGCCGGCTCTACGTAATGTACGTTTACCCAAGGACTTCAAGGGACCTCGGAAGGTGCCAAATTACACGGCCGACTTACAGCCCGGAGCGTGGATCGAAAGTTATGAGATGGCCATGGAGCTGTTGGAGGTCAGCGATGCAGCAATGGCTAAGTACTTCACCATGATGTTAGATGGAACGGCCCGGTCTTGGTTAAAGGGCTTGCCACCCAATTCCATTAGTTCATGGGCAGAGCTAAAGGCCCGTTTCATCCAGAACTTCAAAGACACTTGCAAGCAATCTATGTCAATTGTGGACTTGACAAATTGTAAGCAGGAGGAGGGTGAATCCACGACTCATTGGGTATGCCGGGTCAAGGAGATAATACATTCGTCTGACAAGATGGATGCCGGCTCTACAATCCTCATTTTGGAGAAGAACTGCCGCTTCGAGCCGTTGAGACAGAAACTGGGGCACCTTAAGCGTGATTGCAATGATATGGGTACGCTGATGGCAGCTTTAGTCAAATACGCCGACTCTGATAGTACCAAGGATCCCGCGTCGATGAGGAAAAGACAGGAAGGGAAAGAAGAACGGCAATGGAAAGGGTCAGCAGCATAACCCGATGAATTAAGGAGGCAATAAGCGCAAAATTTGAGGGTAACCAGGAGTTTGTAGCCAACCCCATGCAGTGGTAACAATCGAGAGGCGTAAGGGCAAACCGCCCCCTCGATCTGGCGGGTCAGGCCCATCTCTTGAGTAGCTACTCAATGAGCCTTGCCCGAGACACGACACCCGGGAACGACCCGCCACCCACTTATGGAAAGATTGCGCGATCATGGAGGCTTTTAAGAATTCCAACACATTTGATGGCAATCACGGGTCGGGCGGCGGCTCAGGAGCCGCCGGCTTTCATGGCCCGGGCGGCGGTTCAAGTTCCGGCTTTCAGGGACATCAAGGCGGCTATAATCAACAACAGTCTGGTCAAGGGGGACAGCAGCAACAGCAGTCGGGTTATCAACGCCACCCGAAGCAGCTGAACAGTGGGCAGTGTCACGTGTTCACCACTAACTTGTGCAAACGTGAACAGAAGGTTCATAAGAGGGCCGTGAATTCTGTTGAGCCGGCGGTTCCCCGTTATTTGAGGTGGTCAGAACAGCCCATTGTATGGAGCAGGGAAGATCACCCCCTCCGGGTTGATAATCCGGGTCAGTTAGCCTTGGTGGTAGCACCTCAGGTTGGTGGATATAAATTCACTAAGGTACTCATGGACGGAGGTAGCAGCATCAATATCCTCTATTATTAGACCTTTCGCCGCATGGGATTGACTGATAAGGATTTGAAGACGTCCAACACTGTTTTTCATGGAGTGGTGCCTGGTAAGTCGGCTTACCCAGTTGGCAAGATTGAACTGGAAGTGGCTTTTGGAGATGATATGATTCTAGAGCTGAGAAATTAACTTTTGAGGTGGTCAAAATCAAGAGTCCATATCATGCTCTATTTGGTCGGCCGGCTTATGCCAAGTTCATGGCACGGCCGTGTTATGTTTATCTGCAGCTTAAGATGCCGGGTCACAAGGGCACCATCACCGTGCATGGAATTTGAAAGGTAGCCCTGGAATGTGAGGAGGGCGACGCGGCTTATGCTGAGTCTGTTTGTGCAACAGAGGAGCTGAAGTTTTATTAAGACAATGTTGACCCGGCGGATATGACCTCTCTAAAGAAGCCAACCACCGAGCATGACTCGGCGATGAAGTTTAAGTTGGCTGCTGAGACCAAGCTTGTTGATTTCACTCCAGGCGATTTATCTAAACAGTTCAGTATCAGTGCCAATTTGGATCCTAAATAGGAAAGCGCGCTCATCGAGTTCATCCGTGAGAACCGGGACATCTTCGCATGGAAACCTTCTGACATGCCGGGTGTACCGAGAGAACTCGCTGAGCACACTCTCAATATTGATCCGAAGTATAAGCCGGTCAGGCAGTTTCTTCGACGGTTCAACGAAGAGAGGCGGAAAGCTATTGGAGAGGAAGTCGCCCGACTCTTAGCGGCTGGATTTATTGTTGAAGTTTTTCACCCGGAGTGGTTGGCTAACCCGGCGCTCGTGGTCAAGAAGAATGGCACCTGGCAGATGTGTGTGGATTACACGGACTTAAATAAGGCTTGTCCGGCTGATCCCTTTGCTCTCCCCCGTATTGATCAAATCATTGATGCTACGGCGGGTTGCGAGCGTTTGAGCTTTTTGGATGCTTACTCTGGTTATCATCAGATCAAAATGGCAGTTAAGGACCAGGAGAAGACGGCTTTCATCACTCCGTTTGGAGGCTTCTGCTATGTATCTATGCCATTTGGGCTCAAGAGTGCTCAGGCGACTTACCAGCGATGTGTACAGAACTGGGCGCAATGTTCACGCTTATGTGGATGACATCATGGTGAAGTACAGAGAGAAGGAAACCTTGATATCTGATTTGAAAGAGACCTTTGATAATCTCCGGGTTTATAAGATGATGCTTAACCCGACCAAGTGTGTATTTGGTGTACCAGCAGGCAAGCTTTTGGGTTTTCTGGTCTCAAACAGAGGCATTGAAGCTAATCCGCAGAAGATCAAGGTAATTACTTCTTTGGCTAAACCGGCGTGCATCAATGATGTTCAACGACTGGCGGGTCGTATTGCTGCTTTAAGCCAGTTCATAAGCCGGTTAGGTGAGAAGGCCCTACCGCTGTATCAGATGATGAAGAAAACGAACACTTTTATGCGGGTGATACCGCTAATACTGCCTTTGAAGATTTAAAGAGACAGTTATACGAACCACGGTCCTTGCGGCTCCCATTGATAAAGAGCCGTTCTTTGTTATATGTGGCTGCTAACTCACGAGCCGTCAGTGTTGCCATCGTGGTGGAGCGTAAGGAGGCTGGCAAGGAGCATCCGGTACAACAGCCAGTTTACTACATCAGTGAGGTGCTCATTGAGTCTAAGCAAAGGTATCCGCATTGGCAGGAACTTGTTTACGGAATGTTTATGGCAAGCCGGAATCTGAAGCAGTACTTCCAAGGTCATCCTATAACTGTGGTAATTTCTGCCCCCTTGGGGGACATCATCCAGAACAGGGAAGCCACAGGACGAGTCGCCAAGTGGGCCATTGAGCTTGGGCCTCATGGTTTGAAGTACATGCACGTAACGCTATTAAGTCTCAAGCCTTGGTGGACTTTATCAATGATTGGACAGAGTTACAGGCACCTGAGGAGAAGCCACATAACACATATTGGACTATCCACTTTGATGGGTCCAGGCAGTTGGAAGTCTCGGGGGCTGGAGTCATTTTAACTCCCCCCCGAGGTGACAAATTTTGTTATGTGCTCCGGCTTATGTTTCCTTGTACTAACAATGCAGCTGAGTATGAGGCCTTACTCCATGGTCTCAGGATGGCCAAAGAGATGAATTTGAGCCGGGTAAGGTGTTTGGGTGACTCAGATCTTGTGGCTCAACAGGTATCAGGCAAATGGGACTCTAAGGATCCCTCAATGGCAGCTTATCGTCGTGAAACTAATGCTGTGGCTGGGCACTTCAAAGGTTATCAAGTAGAGCACATTGATCGAAGGAAGAACGAGGCGGCTGATGCTTTAAGCCGGCTGGGATCTCAGCGAAAGCCGGTGCCACCTAACACCTTCCTTGATGTTTTACATAATCCTTCTGTCAAGGTACCAACAGAGGAGGACCTAGCAGTGCCAGACCCGGAGGCACAGCTGGTAGCAGCCCTTCGTGTTATCCCGGATTCGACAGTGCCATATTTGGCTTACATGACCCGGGGAGAGTTTCTTGAGGATGAGACCTTGGCGAGACAAATCATCCAGCGGTCCAAATCCATGACAATTGTTCATGGCGAGTTACATCATCGCAGTGTCACTGGAGCTTTTCAACGTTGTGTATCGCCTGCGGAGGGTCAGGAGATACTTCGTGAGATCCATGAAGGGGACTGTGGTCATCACGCCGGCTCAAAATCTCTTGTGGCCAAGGCTTTCCGTCATGGCTTTTATTGGCTAACGGCTCATCTTGTCACGGAGGATCTGGTCAAGAAATGTGACGGATGTCAAAAATTCTCACGACGAGCTCATGTGCCGGCTCAAGAGTTGAGGATGATTCCAATTACTTGGCCGTTCGCTGTCTGGGGGCTTGACATGGTTGGACCTTTCAAGAGGTCTAAAGACAAAAAGACACACCTCCTGGTGGCAGTGGATAAATTCACAAAGTGGGTTGAGGCAGAGCCGGTCAGTAAGTGTGATGCAGCCATGGCGGTTCAGTTCATGAAAAAGGTGATTTTTTCATTTTGGTTTTCCACACAACATTATAACTTATAATGGCACTAATCTCTCCAAGGGTGCCATGGAAGAGTTCTGTCAACGAGAACATATCCGGCTTGATGTTTCGGCTGTTGCTCATCCTCAATCCAATGGTCAAGCAGAAAGAGCTAATCAGGAGATCTTGAAGGGTATTAAACCCCGGCTCTTGGTCCCCTTACAGCGAACGCCGGGTTGTTGGGTGGAGGAGTTACCCTCTGTGCTTTGGAGTATCAATACTACACCTAACAGATCTACGGATTACACACCTTTCTTCATGGTGTACGGAGCAGAGGCGGTCCTGCCAAGTGACATCCGGCATGACTCACCCCGCGTGGCGGCTTACGTTGAGGCTGATAACAAAAAAGCTCGTCAGGATGCACTTGATTTATTGGATGAGGAGCAAGACTTGGCAATAGCCCGCTCGGCGATTTACCAGGAAGACCTGCGCCGCTATCACATCCGCCGGGTTCGAAGCAGAACCTTTCAGGAAGGCGACTTAGTGCTCCGGCTCATCCAGGATCAGTCTGATATGCACAAGCTGTCCCCTCCTTGGGAAGGACCCTTTGTGGCCAGCAATAATCTAAACAACGGGTCATACTACCTCATCGATGTTCGAGAGCACAAAGACTCACGTAAGTCGGAGGAGGAGACCCGCCGGCCATGGAATATCGCTCATCTTCGGCATTATTATACTTGAGCCACTGACTCTCAGGATGTATATATTTTGAAGATGTATATATTATATAAAGCAATAAAGCAGGACCTCTGTCCTTTTCACCCTCAAAGGTTTATATGTCTTCTTTATCAGGTGGTGGAAACAACCAACAAGGAGCGGATCATATCTGAATCCGGCTTTCCCTTTGGTCCGTCTTATGATCATATCTGAATCCGGCTTTCCCTTTGGTCCGGCTTATGATCATATCTGAATCTAGCCATGATCACTTGGGGGCTTCCTGTTCAAAGATAGGTCGTATTCGAACCAAAGATAACATAGCTGTCGATACCGCTTGATCGGCATCTTGCCAAACCCACTTGGGGGCTTCTTGATCATATTTGAATCATAGCTTAACCCTTTGGGTCCGGCGTGGATCGTATTGAATCAACGTCATTAAACAACTCTTATGGTCACTTGGGGCTTCTGTTCAAACATAGGTCATATTCGAACCAAAGAGAACATAGCTGTCGATACCCACTTGATCGGCATCGCCAAAGCCACTGGGGCTATATGATCGTATCCGAATCTTAGCTTAACCCCTTTGGAGCGGTTTCTTGATCGTATTGAATCGAAGCCTTTGAATATTGTTTATTATCTATTATACTTCATAAGCATAATTACTTGACTATCTTGAGATCTTCTTGAAAGCATTGTGAGATGGTTTTTGTTCTTCCGGCTTAATATTGATTACCCCAGGTTGTTAAGTGTCACATGAATATTATATATTCCAACTTTCAGGAGTTAAATTTACCCGCATGGGTGGGGTCATATAAGCCGGCGAGATTACCAAAAGGATCACAGGACAAGGCAAGCAATTTTTTGCTTAACATAAAGGAAATAGAAGATCCATATAAGCTGGAAGGATATAGCGATGGCGGCTTAAGAAAGTATTGAGTGCCATAAGCATGCGCAAAGGCATGGCAAAAGTCGAGAGGTTTTTTCTACCCTATTACAAGACTCCCCGAGTCTGAATAATGAAGCATTGTTTTCACAAAGACATAAACATAAGACGCCTGGCGGTTCACTCCATTGGTTGGCTTGAAGAATCCGGGTTATCCTTCTCCGCCTCTCCGTCGGCTGCCTTGTCCTGGAAGGTGGACGATGCCCAGTCAATGCCACTCAAAGCTTCAAACTCAGCTTCGTCATCTATTAAACCGGCTGGATCGACTTCAGGGGCAAAGGTATGCTAACGGATTGGAGGGATCAGGCTGACGTCGTCATAAAGAGGCGTTGGGAATCTCCGATTCTCGCTATCATAACCCGGCTGATATTTGGGAAGATCAGTATCGTTCCCAATAAGAGTAGCCACAGGGCGTATAACTTCGACACAGGCGGTGAAATCCTGTTCATCAAATACGGTCCCATCCTCTTTCAGACTAGGGTATCCAAGAGCGAGGTCGGCCGGGTCTAGTTCTGGAATCCATGCTTTAGCCCGGCTCAACGCGACTATGGCCCCGGCTCTTGCGGACGCCCGCCTTAGTTCTTGGATCCGCTGAGGTAACACAGCAAGCCGCTTCAGCACGTCTTGCAGGAGGTGAGGAACGTCATTTGATAAAGCTACAACGGCCAAAGCACGTTGTGACCCGGTGTAGAGCTGTTCCACCAGAGTATAAACCGCCTTCAGCTTGATCAACATGTTCTGCTTGAGGTTTGTGCTCCTGGGGCATGCATTATTAAATATAAGATGAGCCGGAGGTGACAATTGAAGTAATCATTGAAAGAAGGTTTGCAAAGTTTAAAGTTTATATGAGTAACTTACCAAAGATTGCCGAGACCATTTGAGATATCTGGCGCTTTAAGTTGGACAGATCCGCTGTTGCTTCTGCAAGCAATGCCTCTGCCGTCTCGGCCCGGGTCACCAGTGAAGCCTTTTCATCAGTCCAGTTTTTCTTATCCGTTGCAAAGTTTTTCTTCAACTTCTCTTGTTCAGAGATACTGAATTCAAACTTGGAGTTGGCCTTTTGGATTTCAAGTTCCTGGGCTGCCAGGCGATTCTTCAGGTGAGCAACCTCTGAATCAAATTGACTTATGGTGGCATGTATTGATGCCGGGTTATAGTCAGAATCATTATAAGATAAACATTAAGTCCCAAGCACTTTGCAAGCAAAGGTACTTGACACTTGGGGGCTAATGTACACTGAAGAACTTTAAATCGCTATGCCGGTTCATGGAAATTTAAGTCCCAAGCACTTTGCAAGCAAAGATGCTTGACACTTGGGGGCTAATGTGTATCGCAAGTTCAAAGTATCATGCTACAATCGGGTTAAATAACTTTCTTTCTAAGCCGGACAAGCTGTGTTAGGCAATTTTCTAAGTCTACAGCATATTTACTTATAAGCAATAGACTTGGGGGTTGGTACAGTAAGTATGGTTATGGAAAAGTAACATAGGTCATACCTCAGTTTTTTGTTGTATCTGCTTCACCATGGCAATTTCCAGGTCACGGCTGCTATGCACTTGACTGATATAGACAGAGACGATATCCCCAATACCCAAATGAGTATACTCTGCAATGTCTAACTTGGCCTTTCGGCGCTCCAAAAGCTCCTCCTTGGCAGAGCACTTGGCAAGGACAGTGGGCTGACTCGGCTCGACAAACTGAGTCTTGAGAATCTCAACTTCCGGATCAGTTGTCTTGGCCGGGCTAGGAGTTTCCGGTTTATCAGAACCACCAAGAGTTTCTTCAGCGGGCGGATCAGAGGTTGGTGCTGGAATATCATAAACCGGTTCAGGCGGCGGTTGATGAGTGGAAGTGTCGAGGCGGTATTACGAGTTCGATTCGATTATGACCGGATCTTGGGAAGGCTTATTCTTTTTTGCCCTCTTACTGGGCTTCACTTGCACGCCGTGGACAAGGCAGAAGGGTGAGTACAAAAACATGAGTAAGGTAAAGTATAAGGTAAATAAGTTTACATTACCCGGGGGCAGTTTTAAAAGCCGGCATGTTGGATTGCATAGACTCGCCGGAGGAAGGTGAGGTCTCCTAATAATTTGGTCGCGAGAATTAAGGATTACCTCTTCTTCATCGTCAAAAGTGTCGTCCAATTTGAGTAAATCTGAAGCGCTTGGCTTCCTTTTCCTTGAAGTTACTGTTTTGGCGGCTTTTCTTTCGGTTCTCTTGGCCGCTCTGGCTTGTTTGGCAGCCCAATGGTCATACTTGACCTTCCAGAAGTTGTCATTGGCCTGAGGAAAAACGGTAAAGGGTTATAAATAAAAGCAAGGTATAACACAGTAAGGAGTAGTTATTGAGGTTAATGACTTACTGCAGGGGCCGGGTTCTTCTTGCAGAAAGGAAGTAAGCCAAAGGCATTACTAGTCACCGTGCCCTCTTTCAACAACGTCTGGGTCGTAGCCTCCACCACATCATCTGGTAAGTCGTCACGGCTATGACGCAATGGGTCATTCTTCTCACCTGGGTAGGTGCACATTAAGCCGGGGCGACGGCTTAACGGAATCACTCGCCAAGCGACCCGGACTCGGACCAGGTCAATGCCATCTAAGCCATTTCCCAAAAGAGCTTTGATTTTACTAATGGTGGGAGCAAGTGGCAGACGTTTAACAGCAGTCAGTTTATCCGGCAGCGGGTGGTTGGATTCAAGATCCAAGGCGCGGAAGCCGGGCAAAGGATTTTCCTCAGCCGGAGAAGTGTCCTGGCAGTAAAACCACGTCTGATTCCAATCCTTTGGATGACTCGGCAGTTCAGCATAAGGAAAAAGGCAGTCTCTCCGCCGCTGAATCGAGATGCCACCAAGTTCCAGACTGGGCCCGTTGGTGCGTTCGTTCTGTCGGTTTAAGTAAAACAATTCTCTGAATAAAAGTAAGCTGGGTTCTTCTCCAAGGTACACCTCGCAGAAGACTTGGAAGTTGCAAATATTTGACATGGAATTGGGCCCGATGTCTTGAGGTCTGAGATCAAAGAAATGCAAAACATCCCTGAAGAATTTTGAACCGAGTGGAGCGAAGCCCCGGTTCATGTGATCAGTAAACATGATCACCTCCCCCTCCTTGGTTTGAGGCTTCTCCTCTGACGGGTTAGGAGCACGATAAGACATGATCTCTTTCTTGGGCAGATGGCCGGATTTCACAAAATCAGACAAAGTGCTTTCTGTAACGACGGACTTGACCCAGTTACAGGTCACCGGAGGTTTGGGAGCCTTGGGAGCCATTAGGCAAATTGAAAACAGAGTCAACAGGTGCAGATTTTTGGCTAAGTGTGGAACAAACAAGTTTCACAAGTTTCAGCTATTATTATTTTTTTGATCAGAAACAGTAGGAGTACCTCCCACTGTGTTATATATTAATAAAGGTTAATGAAACTGTACATTGTAATTACAATCCATCCTCCTTTGGTGGATGGGTAGCAGGTGCTAGTTTTACATAGATGCAAGTATTACTGAAATGTGTTGTTTGTGTTCCTCTCTAACCCTATGGGTGAGCAGCGAAAGATCAGCTTTAAGTCTACTTAACCAAGCAGTTTTGGATGGTAGGATCTTTCTAAAGTGCTTGTTGTTGCGCTCCTTCCATATACTCCAGGCCGCCAACAAAAATAGTTCCATAAAGAGCGGTCTATCCCAGTCTTGTTTTGCTTTGGAAATGTTGTTCAGTCTTGTACTTCCCTGAGGCCAGGAGAGGCCAAGATGGGACCAGCAGTAAGAGCTGAAGTGGCATTCGAAGAAGAGATGTTCCAACGTCTCCTCAATTGGTAGACCACAAAGAATGCAGTCATGATTGTCTCCAATTTTGTAGTGCCTTCTCTTCAGCATATTTCTGGTGTTTAGGCGGTCAGAGAGTAGCAGCCATTCGAATACTTTTATTTTCATGGTTGACTTAGATTTCCAAATCCATCCAAAAGATTCATGTGCTTGAATTTCTCTGAAGTAGAATGTGTAGTATTGTTTTGCAGAGAAGAGGTTGGTAGTCCAGACATATGTCCATTTGTCAATCTCATTGGAAAGTTGAACCTCCGAGAGTTCCAACTGAAGCTGTCTCACTTCAGCATGCGCTTGCGGTGAGAGTGGTAGATGAAACGCCTCTTGTAGAGTGGTGACGCCCAAGAATTGTTGTACAGACAGATCCTCATTTTTGGCATATGAGAGTGCTCGAGGATACGAATCAGCAAGGATGCCCTCTCTCCACATGTCCTTCCAAAAGAGGACGTTTTCACCATTCCCCACAGTTACCTTAGAGATACCCCGATAAGTTGGCATTAGCTTGATCACATCTCTCCACCAAAACGATCCGCATGGGTCGGACACATGCGGGATTTGGTCGATGTAATAGGTGTCCCAAATCAGTTGCACCCACGGTGTATCCCATTTATTGTAGAACTTGTGAAGGTATTTAAGCAGTAGGGCATCGCCTTGGACACGCAGATTTAATACTCCCAAACCACCACTTGTCTTGGGCCGACACACCATTTCCCAGGAGGCAAGGGAGTTAATTTTGTCGCCATTGTCCGTTTTTTTGATCCACAAGCACTTCCTTCTTATTTTGTCTAGTAACTCGATGATCTTTGTTGGCAGTCTCAGAGTACAGATGGCAAATATAATGAGCGATGTAATGACCGAGTTAAGAAGTGAAAGTTTGCCGCCATAATAAACCATGTTGAGGGTGGCAGACAACCGTCGCTCGAGTGAGCAGACAAGGGGCATAAGCTCTTGGACAGAGGGTCTAGTAGTGCCAAGTGGCAGCCCAAGATAGGTGAATGGCATTTTCCCCATGACACACCCGAAGATGTTGGCAATCTCCTGACTTTTTTGTGCGCCACAATTGATTGGGATAAGAGTAGACTTGTGGAAGTTTATTCTAAGTCCAACTGAGGAGGCATAGTCGGTTAAGATGGTCTTGATAATCTGAGCTTGTTGCATGCATGCTGGAATGACCAAAATAGTGTCATCGGCGTACTGGATTACAGGATACTCTTTTTGGTTTGTTGAATGAAAAGGTAGGCTTATAAGATTGCGCTGGAAAGCATCATTGATGGCTGCTTGAAGAAGATCGGCCGCAAGTACAAAAAGTAGTGGCGAGAGGGGGTCGCCCTGTCGTACCCCACATTGACAAAGAAATTGCCGACCAGGTGTACCATTTAATAGCACTGATGATTTACCTGAAGAGAATATGCAGCGAATCCAGCTTATCCATTTATCATTAAATCCCATACTTTTCATAATGTCAATCATGGCCTCGTGCTCAATCGTGTCAAATGCTTTTGCAAAGTCTAGTTTCAGGAGCATAATTTCCTGCTTGGATTGTTGACATTGATATATGTATTCGTATGCCCACGCAAGGCAATCTTGAATAGTTCTTCCCTTGAGAAATCCGTACTGGTTACGGTGCACGATCTTGAGTATGACTTTTTGTAAGCGATTGGCCAGGATCTTCGTTATAACCTTAAGACAGCAATTCAAGAGCGTAATTGGTCTATAATCATTGATCGTTTCGGGAGAGCTGATCTTTGGGATGAGTGTGATGAATCTATCATTAATGCTCTCAAGAGAAAGATTGCCCTCGTGAAATTGATGGCAGAGCTTGTAAAAGTCTTCCTTAGTGATTGGCCAACATTTCTTGAGAAACACACCCGTGAAAGCATCCGGGCCAGGTGCTCTATCTGCGGGCATCTCCTTAATGACATTGTCAATCTCTGCGTGTGAAAAGGGGACAGTGAGAACGTCCAGATCATGGCACTTCTTGATGATTCTGTGTAGATCAAATTTCATGTCATGTCGGAGGAAGAACCCATTCTTTCTTTGAAAGTTTGGAAGATGATTGATTCTTTCCCTTGGTGATCTTCAATAACAATCCCATCAGTAGTAGTTAGCGATGCAATATTGTTCTTTCTGTACCGTTCTGAAGCCATTGCCTGAAAAAATTTGGATGGTTCATCCCCAAATTTAACCCACCGTATGGTGCACCGTTTCTTCCAGTATAGTTGCTGGTATCTGAGCAACCGGAGAATATGTTTCTTGAGGATTTTTCTAAAGTTATTCTCCGGGACAGTTAAAGAGCGCTTATTTTCTAACTCATCAATCTCGCAAAGAGCTTTATTAGAATTTTCAATTGCCACAGAGAGTTTGGATATTCCTTTGCTCCATTGTTTGAGATCTCTGCATAGAGTTTTAAGTTTACGGCAAAGATTTGTTGCAGGATTTGTGGACGTGGCATTTTTTGCCCAAGACTTTGCAACCACATCCATAAAACCAGGGTGTTGGACCCAATATGATTCAAAGCGAAACAGTTTGGATCTAGGGATGGCAGTTTCAATATTAACCACACAAGGTATATGATCCGAAACAGGTTTACCTAGTGGTTTTACCATGGTTTTTGGGTATGATGCCGTCCAGTTTGTGCTTGTGAAGAACCAATCGAGTTGTTCAAGATGAGGATCTTGTTGCATGTTACTCCAGGTAAACATGCACCCTTTTATTGGTAGTTCAATTAAGCATTGTGATCTGATTAAGTCATTGAATGTATTCATGTCAATCATTGAACCACCTGGTTTGTTTCTATTTTCAGGTGCACGAATAAAGTTGAAATCGCCCACAAAAAGCCAGTCCTCATTTGCTGGAATATCCAAATCTCCTAACCAATTTATGAAATTGACTCGCTGTTCTCCTTGGCAAGGTCCATAGATGTTAACGAGCGTCCAGAATTGTGCTGATTGCGTGGAACGAAATCGAGTAACCAGAGCAAATTCTTCAGTAAACATAACATCTGCTGTGAATATGGAACTGTTCCAAATTGTGGCAATACCACCCGATGCTCCACGAGAAGGCACGTAGGCAAATTGATCAAATCTATGGGGGCAAATGGATTTAACGAAAGACAATTCAAAAGTGGACTTCTTTGTTTCTTGTAAACAAACAACCGCACATCCACTAGAGACAATAGCATTCGAGAGAGCTAGCTGTTTGTCATCTGAATTTAAACCGCGAACGTTCCAACATAGGACATTCCATGAAACCAAAAGAGGCATATTATTAAGAGGGGCAAGTTAAGATTAAGTGGAAGAGGTCGGCCCCTCCTCCTGGGCCTCCATGAGGGCCTCTTCAGAGAGTTCATCAGCAGGAATACCACATAGGTTGGTGCCAATCTGTTGGATTACCTGGATTGGTGTTGCAGGAGGAATCTGTTCTGCAGGGGTGTCTCTGATGGTAAGGGCAGAGGGCACCTGTCTCGGCTTGACTTTTGACAACTTGATCTTGCTGTCAGTGAGGGGAGGAACCTTGAAGCCATCATATTTATTGGATCTGGCGCTCCTTCGCAGAGAAACAGAGCACTCTGGCACCACAGATTTCCTTTTTCGGGAGGAGTTACCACTTGCATCCTCAAGCACAAGACCTGGCGTTCCTTCAACATCATCTTCCTGATAGCTTGGAACTATATCAGGCAAAAGGGGAGCCGGCAGAGCCATGAGGGAGGTATCAGGTTCAGACATGTCCAAATGAGGAATCTGCATAGTTAGAACAGGCGTAATAAAGAGCATCGATTCTTTTCAGGCACATGGGGCGCATTAAGCTCGCAGTGAGGAGCTTCAGAAATTTCCTCAGTGATACTAGAAGAGCTCCCAAACTGATTGATGGCCTTGTGAGCAGATATAACCGAGAGAGAACCTGCATTTTCAGCCACTGTAAAGTTAAGAGTCACAGAGTCCTGTCTGAAACCAAAATGATCCTTCCAGGGGCCAAAAGATGCAATGATTGGCCTGATTGCTGCAGTAAGATAAGTATTTAGCCTGAACATTGGAATACAGTCCCTCAGAAGCATGGCTGGTGTGAAATCCCCATGAGAAGCCATGTCAATGTGCAGTCCAGCAACAGAAACCGAAATTGAGATGTCAAGCCTATTGGGAGGCAGAACCTGAGAGGCTGGGATCAAATCCAGAGCAGCAGAGGTTGCATCAGATGTTCCAGGAGCAGATAAACAATTGCTCGGAAAAAGAAAAATTTCTAGACCTAAAGCCAGTACAGAGAAGTTCATACACTCGAAGGAGGCCTTTAAACAAGGGAAATGAGATCTGTTTCTATTCGAGATGGATGCGGAACAGCCACCGCAGTTGTTCTAGCTGTCTAAAGATCAAAAAGGAGCACGGGAAAGGAAAAATCTCAAGGGTTTGCAACGGGCGGCGATGAACACCGACGAACTCAGGAGGCCGCAATGCAGATCTAAACGCAGGAAAGGAAAAGGGCTTACGAATGCAGAGCTGCTGCAGGGTTCCATCGCGTTTCTCTGATTAAGTCAGGTTGATGCAGCGGCCTGAGTTGGAGAAGACGAGGAGCTCGACGGTGGCGGCGGCGGAGCTCGAGTAACAGGGAGGCAGGGAGAAGATGAAGACGACTGAGGGAGAAAATGAAAAGACCTAGGTCGAGCCTATTTATAAGGAAGGGCCGATCGGGGC
Source organism: Aegilops bicornis (assembly GCA_021605145.1). Taxonomy (NCBI): domain Eukaryota; kingdom Viridiplantae; phylum Streptophyta; class Magnoliopsida; order Poales; family Poaceae; genus Aegilops; species Aegilops bicornis. The sequence goes on along the minus strand of CM038671.1, from coordinate 830,524,830 downwards.
CAGTCGCGAAACGAGGAGATTGAATATCATTATCCAGCGACCCCGACGCTTCGGGTTTCGGGACAATCAGTAAAGGCAAAGATCCGTTGAAGATATAGCAGAATAAAATAAGGATTTAATTGGAGATGACGTCACGACGGGCTAATGCGGATCCAGAAGATGACGTCATGGCGGGTTAAACCCTTTGCACAGATAGAAGACCGAAGGCTTATTTCTTAAGGTATTTTAAGATTGACATGAACCGTTTCAAATCAATCTGGGGCCTAATGTTGGGAATATAACTATTTGTATAAGCCGTCCATGAGGGGCCGGGTTATGCAAAGAGAGATTTATCAGAAGAAGCCCAAGACCAATCATGAAGATGGTGGTTCAATAAAGGGTCTAAAGCCCACGGGCGACTTAAGGCCCGTCGCAGTAAACCGCCATAATGGCATAACTTGTATCATAAGGTAGATTTAACTAGTCACCGAGCGGACCTTTGTTTATGAGCGGTAGGGACTCTGTAAGCCCTTGAGCGTCAACCCGTGTATATAAGGGGACGACCGCCCGTGACTTAGGGCAAGAAACAACTCATCGAGAACCGGGTATAGCGTATCTCGCTCCCTGGTCATCGAAACATCAAGCAATACCAACCCAACTAGACGTAGGCCTTACCTTCACCGTAAAGGGCCGAACTAGTATAAATCTCTCGTGTCCTTTGTCCCGATTAACCCCTTTAAGCTTCCTAGTTGTGATGGCTCCACGACTAAGTCCTTGCAAGAGGACATCTGCCGTGATAATCCCACGACAATTATTATCAATGAATAAACCCTAGCTTTTGTTGCTACATGCAGTAATTGGCGTTGTATAGGCGCATATCCTATTTGGCGCTTCAGGCGCCCGTTACTGTCCATTTTGCAAACGGGCGCGCTGAAGCCCTCCAAGTTGGGCCGACCCGTTTAGCTATTTTTAATTTTATTTTTCCATTTTGTTTTTTCTTCACTTTAAATTCGTGAACTTTTTCCAAAATCGGTGAAGCTTTTTTTTAAACGATGAGATTTTTCAAATTTGTGAGCTTTTTATAGAATTTTATGAACTTTTTTTAATTGGAGAATTTTAAAGAACGTTCTGCAAATTTGATGATTTTTTTACAAAATTGATCACATTTTTTTTTTCAAAATCCATGAAGTTTTTTGAATTCATGAATTTTTTTATTTTTTCCAGATTTTTTTCTGTTTTGTTTTTGTTTTTTCCTCAAATGTGATTGAGTACATAGGCCGGCCCATCAGCACCGGCGCGTGAGCGCCAGGGAGCTTCCCTGGTGCCTGAAGCATGGAATAGGAGCTCCCCTGTATAAGGTGTTTTCCTTTGGGACGCAAAGGGGACATCCACGAGCATTCAGGATGGGTCGACCGACTAAATGTTTCAGAGCTTCCAGTTTTGGGAAGTTTCTAGGTGGCTTCCAGCCAGGTCTTTCTGGTTTTGGGAACCGTCTAGGAGATTTCTGGACCAGTTTTTTCTTTCTATCTTTTTTTTTTGTTTTTTCTTTTTTTCCTTTTTCCTTTTCCTTTTTCATTTTCAAGTGTACTTTCTTATTTATTTTTTCAAAAAATGTTTGTGTTTCTCGTAATTTGTTCAAAACTTCACAAAATGTTCTTGTTTCCAAATTTTGTCCCCAAATTTAATAAATGTGCATGCTTTTCAAAAAATGTTCTGAAGTTAAAAAAATGATATTTTTAAAATTTTGTGCACAAAGTTAAAAAATGATCTTCATTTTCAAAAATTGTTCACATATTTAAAAACGTTTGCCTTTTCCCAATTTAGTTCTCTGGTTTCAAAATTTTGTTCAGAAGTTCAAAAAATGTTCTGTCTTTACAATTTTGTTCATTTTGTTCATAAATTAAAAAAATGTTCACAATTTTCAAAATAGCCCTTGAGTTTGAGAAACATGTTCTTTCCAAAAACAATTTCGAGGTTTCTAAAATTGATCAAAAGTTCACAAATGTTCCTTTTTTTCAAAAAATTTTCACAAATTAAAAAAATACCGGCTTCGCTAATTTTGTCCACATTTTCAAAAATTGTTCACATATGCAAAAAAAAATTGCTTTTTAGATTTTTGTTTAGAGTTTCAATAAACATTCCATTTTTCCAAAAAAATTTCATGTTTTGGAAAACCGTTAATGTTTCCTAATTTGTTCAAAAATTTCGCTCTTCCCTAAAAATTTTTCATGATTGAAAAATGTCCGACTTTTCCATAAAGATTTTGAGTTTCAAATAAGTTTCCAATTTGTAAATTTGTTCATAATTTTGAAATGTATTGTTTCAATAAATCGCTTACCTAAATAAAACGCATTCAAAATTCTCCGAAAAAATTAGATTTGTCGCCTTCACAGTTACATAAGCCACGCTGCAAGATTTTGACATCAAAATTATGTATTCTAGTGGTTATGTACCACTGCTTACTCCAGGAGGAGTTGAGTTTGAATCCTTGTGAGCCCATCTATTCTAGGAATTTTATTCAAGTCTAACTACTTCAAAGTTTGCGTTGCTTACTGTTCATAAAAGGTGTTCAGCTCCAGTGGCTTAGTTCATGAATTGGCTACATGGGCCGGCCCGTTGGTTTGGCGGCTCTGCGAAGCCCCGCCAGTCTGCCGCATAATACGGCAGATAGGAGGTCCCCGGTATAGGAGCTCTTGTTTTGCACTGGATAGCTCAGGCACTCTGCGTACTGGTCCAGCCCATTTATGGAACAGATATAACAGTATCCCAGTTTTGGGAAGGAAGGTTCCCATTGGCTTCTTTTTGGTTCGGTTTCTTTCGTTCTATATCTTTTTTTTCTAAAAATTTGTAAAAATTACTTTAATATATAAAAAGCTCCATGTTTTATAAATTGTCAAGATTTTTTAATAAATATCAATTTCAGAAATGTTCACATTCTAAAAGTGTTCATTTTTTGTGTGCTTTAAAAATTCTGAATTTTAATAAATGTTGAATTTTCTAGAAATATTGACATTATTTCAAAATTGTCCAAAATTTTGGAAATTTTTTCTTTTTATAAAAAATGTTCATGTTGAAAACATTGTTCATATTTATCAAAAATATTCCCAAATTCAAAATTGTTATGTTTTCTACAAAAATGTTCATATTTAAAAAAAGGATTCTCAAAATGTCTCATGTTTGAAAAACTATTCTCAAATTTCCAAAAGAATTCATGTTGTAAGAAAATAATGATTGGAAAATGGTAGGAAAAAAATCAGTCACAATAGTAAAGCTACTCGCTACGGTAGACCATCAATACAATGACCATAAAGGCTTGCGGATTTTTGATTCAAATTATCTCCAACATTTATTCCTTTGTTATCTAGAAGCAACAATTTCGTAGCAGACAGATTAGCTAAAAAAATTGTCTGTAGTTTCGACCGTTATGTCTAGGTGGAAACGCCACATGATTATGTAATCGTACCTCTTAATATCCTCGAACAAAGTTGCATGATCCCTACAAAAAAGCTAAATGGCCCAACAAGATTTTTGTTGAAACCAGAGATAGGTGAAGTTTCTCTGTGAGAAATACTCGAACAATTGTACTCTGGGTCAAGTTAAAGCTAATCATGGAGATTTATATTTTGGAAAGGGGTCATGTAAATGATCAAAAGCTATGTTATAAAATTAATGAAGGTAACGAAGATAATACTACTCTTGGAGTGATGTGTAGATTGGCAACATATACTGACCTTATTAACACTATCCGCAAAAAAGTCTACCTCTTTAAAACCTTGCACTATAGGTAAAAGAGCTATGTGCAGTAGGATGCAATGTAGGAGTTTCCTCATAACACTAGGGGGTGGAGAAATGATATGGCTTAAAGAGTTTTTTGAAGGTTTAACACTAAACAAAGATACAAAGTGTATATGACTATTATCCTCTGATGGCCATTTTAATGTCAAATCCTTCTATTTAGCAATGCAAAGTATTGGGTAAGTGCCGTTAGGATTCCTGTGGAGAAGTAAAATTCCCCTAGAGTCAATTTTATTTTTGCAACGTGTCCTAAAAGACATTTTAACTATTGTTGTTATATAGCTTAGAGCGGGTGTTTGTGCTAAAACTTGTTTATTTCGTGGATGTGATTGAACAATGTACCATATTTACTTTGTTTGTCCTTTGGCCACATACATTTGAAATGTTGTCAGCTGCGCCACAGGGCTTAAATAGCCTCACATCATTGATCAATATTACAAAGTATGGTTGAAGTGTTCAGTGGGTGAAGGGGGAAGGAAAACAGAACACTTTACAGTGGGATTGCAGACGACTGACATGTGGTGTTTGGAAAGCAATGAATTTATCATGTTTTCAAAAATATTGGTCAAGTGAGCCTACATGGATTATGTACCAAATTTTCACTAGATTAACTGGTGGATCAACATGCATGTGAGGAAACCAACATAAAGGAGCTACAATTGTGCCTAGTACTGTTGGGACACATCGTGACTGAGTGTTTCAAGAAGAACAAGGAAGGATGTTGTGTACTATGAGACATTGGTTGATGGGACCACTCTATGCTATGAGTTCTTCATTCAGTGATGATTTCGTAGTAGTCCTCCTTTTTTTGCTCTACCTTTGCTAGTTTCCTTCTTTCCCTATAGCTTGCTTCTCTGCCTAACCTTAGCTCTCACCACCTGCACTGAAGTAGGTATTGTCTCATTTTGTAGAAATCTAGAGGGCGGTGATTTGATGATGCTTGGTGGATGTTGCTTTGTGGTGCAGAACTCTTTATAGCTTGATTTTTGTTAATGGACATAAAGGGCAACACCCTTTATTTAAAAAGGAAAATATACGATACCTACTTTGAATAAGTAGAGAGAATTACCCATTTTTTAATGCATACTGTGCTCATGATTCTAGTACCTACCAATGATCACATTAATGATACTATCAACCAACCAGTGAGCATACGTTACATTTATTGATTCTATAGTGTTCATGTATAAATCTAATCCATAACAAAGTACTCTATATTTCAATACATATTGGTACAATTTTGCAGAGTACTATAAAACACTATTGCAACCAAATTGAAACATTCGCTTGTTTTTTTATTTTCACTTTGAACTTGACATGGATCACAAGAAACAAAACACAAGCATAACGTCCCTATCAACTACTAAGCTGTGGCAACTAATCACACAACATGCGAGCCTATCACAAGTTCTTACCAAATCTTATCCAACAATAGGCGGTCACTGGTAACTAACGATGTTAATTCCCTATAAACATTTAGTATAGTGGTTGCCAGTTGATGTGAAATTGCATAATGGAGATATGTGTTGAGCTTGGAAGGGTTAAGTATGGTAGCAATTTTAACAATAAATAATTTAGAGATACTATATCATTAAGTGCTCAAAGATAATACTGTGTTGGTCCTATACTAGACCAGAGTAGAGACGGGAGCCAAGAATAATAATGGGGTCACGATGCTGCAAAATTAGGAGCGATCAATGACTTGAATTAGCACTAGACAACACCATAGAAGTGTACATAAAAAAGCCAGTAAATATACTGACCAAAAATAGCCTACAAATATAGTACACGCAAGAATCTTTTCACCTTTACCTCAACTTTTTTCTTAAAAAATTGGTATCTTTTCCAAGATAACTGTTGATCTCAATTATCCAACGCAACATGAATCACTCAATTGGCAGTGCCAGATGAGTGTTAAACAATTATGGGGCTAGTTTAAATTTTGGAACGAACAATAAAGTCTCACTTAGAGGCCGACTTTGAGAATCGACATAGGTTACCAAAAATCTTAAAAACATAATTCAATGAGGCTTACCTATAGCTTCGATTTGAGGGGCCATGGAGCCAAAATGGACTTCATATGACAAAGTTATGCACATTTTGTTGAAAACTACGCAAAACCAGTTCTAACTTCAATTCATAGACTAGTTCTAACATAGTTGGATCCAAATATTCCCAATTATATTTCATTTAAAAAACAAATCCATACACTACCCAATCTGGTAAAGCGAATATGCAAGCGTCCTCAAGTATGATGGTGTAGAGGTTGGTAATAGGGGCGTGGTGGAATTTGAAGGAGAGTGGTGGTAGGCACTGGAGGCGACGATCATGGGTCGTAGTGGCATGACTAATCTGAATAGGACTCAAATCTACAATAGACTAGACCCTAAGACCAGTAAATCAATACAAGGATGCTGACGTAAACTCAATGATGTAAGGCACTAAAAAGAAAAATTGCGACGACTCATAGTGGCTTGGAAGTAAATATCTAATTTAATTTTATGTTGGCCTTTTTGTAGACCCTAGGTATGAAAAACATATGCAATCTGGACGATGCAAAACTGGATAATCTCACGAATTAACCTTTGCAACCTTATACCATACGGTAGGTAAAAAGATGTCACGGTCTTTCGATGTGATGAATTTGATTTCCTTTGGAAGAGACTTTGATGACTCCACTACATTGAACACTCACCATGCACCTTAGAAATCACTAACCCAACTTGGTGCGGTTGTTGATGATGCTAGAGATATGGTCAACCTTATCACGTAGATTAATCTCTGTATGCAATCAAAGAATGAGGAAGAATTTATGACATGCAAGGTTAATAGAGGATGAAGATGAAGTACTTCATTGACAAAGTGGGGTTATGGTTAGGTGCAGTATAGGAAACTTGCCAACTCTCATGTCTATGGCTAAGAGTAACAAACACTAAAACTCAACAAAAAAACAAAACCCTAACTAGATTCCCTAAGTGGGGTATTTAAGTTGGTATGTAAGAGGGCGAGGAGGGGTTCAGACCGCCCAAGGAGGCGGCGGGGGGGGGGGGGGGGGTCAAATCAAACCTTAAGTAGGCCTCCTCCGTAAATACAAACTCAAAAAAGTACACATAGTGTGTTACTCTAAAAAAACACGGTCATGGCCCAAACACGAACATTATTATTTTGAACAAGCAAAAAAGAACTGGAACATTGTGAGATAAGAAGGTCTTGCAAAAATTTACGTGCCGAGCATCATTACCTCTTGGATTTGACAAATCTTAAGATCTCTAGGGAAGAAGGCTTTATCAACATCCAAAACCGGATCAAAGGTAATCAACCCTTATTCTGGCGCTGTTGTAGGTGAAGTATTTTATTACCCTGGTAAGGTTACTAGAGGCCTATTTATTTATTTATTTATTTAGTTTTTAGCTTGCTAGTTTATTTTTTTGCAATTTAATACAAACCCCCAAAATTAGTATTATGGCTACTAAGAAGCTTGGGGAGTTCACTGCTCCCAGTAATGATTGTATGCATGAACCTATTCCACAACCTGATGTCGAGCTAAGCAGGATGATATTACATATGGCCTACTTACAATGATTCGGCAAACTAGTTTGGAGGCTTTGATTCAGCGTACGCAAGTATGCATTTACACATATTACTGTGCTTTGTGATATAAATCACATTAAAGATGTTGGTCCTGATGTACTTAAATTACTCTATGGAAGATTGTTTTCAAGATGGTGAATTCAAAACATCCTATCCTGAAGGTAATTGTTTTTAAATGAAGCTCATTCATAGGTTTGATTGAGTGGCCGTGGAGCCAAAACAAACTTCTTTCGACAAAGTTATGCCTCTTATACTAAAGATTGCACAAAATCGACCTAAATTCAGAGACTAATTCTAGTTGAGTTGGATCCACCTTTTTTCTATTTTTTCCCAAAACAAATCCGTACAGTATCCAATTGTCTCGCATGAAGATGCAACCGACCTCAGGCATGATGTTGTAGAGGTCAGAGGTGGGGCTATGGTTAAATTTTAGGGAGTTTGGTGGTCTGCAGCGGATATGCGATGATGGTATGATAGTGGTGTGACAAATGTGAATAGAATACAAAACTATAACGAACTAGACCCTAAGAATAGCAACTCGACACAATGATATAGATGTTATGGTTTCTTGGAAGTGAAGATCTAGCTTCATTCTTTTTTCTCTTTTTCATGGACTCCAGGTGTGAAAAATCTATATAATATGGACTACAGAAAACTAGAAAAATATCAGGAAGCAAACTTATCTACCTGATGGAACATGATATATAAAAGGATATCCCAATCTTTCAATGATATGACATTGATTATGTTTAAGGAGACTTTGATGACCCAACTACCCTGAACACTCAATGGTACCCTTAAAAATCCCTACACCAACTCTGGTATGATGTTGATGTTGTTGTAAACACGGCCAATCTGATCACAAAGATCAATATGTGTGTGCAATAAAAGAACAAGTAAGAATTTAAGATATGTATTCTAAATTTTGTTTAAATGATGATGTACTTGACTGGCAAAATAAGGTTTGGTAATGTGTAGTATATGAGGTCTCGCGGCCTCTCGTGTCTATGGCTAAGCCTAACAGCAGAAATTTCTAAAAATAAATCAAACAAAATCTAAACCCTAACTCAATGGCCTAAGGGCATCTCCAAAGCCGACTCGCAAACCTCCCGCATATGTCCGGACCGTGAAACCCATCCAATGTGGTCATGTATCAGTGAGCAGTGCGGTCCGAACGTACTTTCTCTCGGAAAATGGAGACAAACATGGGGGAGCTTTGCGGGAGTCTGGACATCTGCATGACCAAAAAAAGCCGCCACGTACCATCTCTACTCTGCGTCCATCCATGATGGCTAATATTTAGTGGAATGCATTGTGCTAATTGCAGTGGATAGCTAGCAATTTGGGGAAAGGTATTACTGAATAATATATTTCATTCGGAAGAAGGTGCTAATTAATATTTTCATTAAGCAAATTAGCATTTGGCAGAAGGTGCTCATATCATTTGGTGGAAGGTTGGCTTCCGCCATTGCATGGAATGCTAAGATTTGGCGGAAGGTTGGCTTTCTCCATGGTGGTGTTCTTAGTAGCCTTGCTTAGTGATTTTAGTAGGGTCATTTAGCCAAATGTTTCGAATATGTGTGGCTACAGTTGGATGGCTGCCTCCCGCATCCATGTTCGCCGACTGGTCCCCCTTGTCCGAAGACGGATGCGGGAGGAAATTTGTGGGTCGCCGTTGGAGATGTCCTAAGGGGGGGGGTATGTAAAGAGGTACATAAAGGGGGATCGAATCCAACCTCAAGTCAGCCTCCTCCTCCCAAAATACAGACTCTAAAAACATCACATAGTGTCTTATTCTAAGAATGCATGAGTTTGGCCCATAATTGATGTGGAGCATCACCTACAAATGACTAGGAATGAAATTATAAAGTGGCATTGTATACTTTGTCCATGTTCTCATGGGTCATCACGGTGGCTTCAAAGTTCTGAAATATCAACTTGCAACTTCATCTTTGCTCATTTTATGCTCTCCGAGACCTACATGCTTGATCATACATAGTTTATGTCCCACTTGTCCATGCCAGATCCTATATTCATAAATAAAACAAATATGCATGATCATATTATCATAAGCACTTGGAAGAGTTCTTAGAAATGAAATTATATGATATTTGAGCTGGCGGGTGCGAGCCTATTCATTGGCCCTTGTGTTCTGGAACATGGGTTTGGCGTGGTCACGTGGGTGTAACTGTAGTAATGATGTCCTAATCACCTCCTAAAGGTTTATGCCCCAAGGGTAGTATTTAGCACAAAGAAACCATGCATAGAGGATGCATGAAACTCAAGGAATCGTCATTCTTGCTCAATGGGCACATACTATGGAAGTCAACCGCACCTTATATATGGTTTTGGGATAATGAGCTTATCCCTTGCGATTCATTACAACTTACATTTTCCCTAGTATTCATGCCTGTGAAATATCATTGTCATCTACTTACTGTAAAAATACGGGGTTCACAATTTTGTAGATAATTGAGAACTCCACACAATTTCCGCATCTACTTAAATCGACCGATCTAAACAGATGACCTAAACACAAAGCATAGAAAACAACTACAACGACAAAAATAATAAAACAAAACCACCACCTAGTTCTTCTAGCATCGACTTCCTACTCTCCATAGTCCATGTCACACCAATACACATTTGATTCATCTAGATAACTTCCAAATGGGGTTCATAATATTTCTATAAATACATAACTCTAGTTCTTGCATCCACCTAAATTAGTTGGTCTCAAATAGTATAAACCAAGAAAGCAAAGGAAAAATGTATAAACACCCAAAAAATTGCCCGCCTTGGGGCTCGAATCTAAGACCAAAAGGTTAAGGCCATGTAAGGTTTGCCCAGGAAGCAAACCAATCACATCCTGCGAGCCTCGGCTCTACCAGCTGAGCTAGACGGGCAACGTGTTTTTTTACAATCCATCTGTTATATATAAAAACAAGAGAAAATAAAGCCGTCGGGTTCATCCATGTTACCACATAAGTTAAATAATCTACTCCATTAGTTATATAATTAGTCCTAACAATACCAATCAAGATTACTATGAATGTTGAATCAAAATAATATTATTAATCATCCATATATGTTACTATGTGCCCTACGAAATCATGAGAAGTCTAAAAGAGAATTAATGATGTGAATCTTGGACTAAAGAGAAAATATATTTCATCTTACAACCTTGCTCTATGAATTTAGACTATCAAATGTTATTAGCACTAAACTCTAAGACAAAGCTAGCTATGTTTCGGGCTATTCATCTTAACCTTTGTAAATGAATGCAGTGTGTTTACACTACAAAAATACATATTTATCAAGCATAAATAATGGTGGAGAGCATCGAATGGCACAACGGGTGGCCACTCGAAAGGGAATGCCGATGCAGACTAAAATGGGAATGATGATGGTCTTGAGTCGTCTCTTCTATTCTGGGTAGGAGGTTTCAGCGTTTCATGCCATCCACTGTAGGGGATTGTGTCAGCCATTCTATTGACCCGGCTGTGGGGTTTTCCTTGTGGGCCAAAGGCGGGCGTAAACAGGGTAGATACATCCGCTTGCCTTTTTTCTGGTTGTAGTTGGTTTTTCTGCATCTGCAAATGATTGCGAGAAAAAAATTCCATCACGAATGGAGTCTCGTGTCATCAAAAGTAAATTGCCTAGGAAAGCCATGGTAATGATCATCATCAAGGCAAATAAGAACGTAGTATGAGTAATCATTCGCAGAAATTTAAGGGAAAAATCCTTCAAATAGTTCACTTAACTTCCGGCCTCAGTTGGTCTCTACACTAATTTGTGCAGCCATCAAGTAAATATAAATATTGCAATTTAATCACTAACCAACTTCAATTTGTTCACCACAACATATTTATCTTGCTCGGAGCGATCCTCTAGTGAAACTATGGACTTGGGTCTATTTTCCTTTAATTGCATACACCATTACAACTTACTTTCTTCGCTATTCCATTTTGATTACTTTATCTATTTATCAATTCCTACCATACCATACAATTTATCCTTGTAACTATTAGGACAAGAAGCTTGACAATCTTCATTGATTATTTATCCTTGTTTATGTTTGGTGTGCAGGTAGCGAGAATTAGTTTTGTAGAAGAAATTCCTAATGGTTCAATAAAACTTGGTTCTCAATCGAGGGAAATACTCATTGCTAGGTTAAATTTCCCTTACACTTGGGGAATACCCAACAACTCTAACAAGAGAGCATCGTGACCGTGCATCAACCTTGTGTTATGGAGAGAGCAATGCACTTAGCCACTTCAATCAGTTCATGCTTCTAGCACGACCATCGATTTGGCCTGCTACGTAGTCTGATTATGGCCGGCATGGGCGTGATTGGTTCTTTGCTGCCCCCCTTGCATATGTGGCCCAGTAGAACATGGTTGAGAAAATACAACCTCTAAACCATGTTCTGCATTTCGATTGGCTGCCGCATTGCATCATGAGATCGTTTGATACATGGTGTTTGGTTGGCAACACTTGAGGGTTATGACTATGAAGATGCAACTACCTGGTTTTTGGTTGTTCTAGTCCAATATCGAAGTCACTCCTTCTCACTAGAGATGACCTTACCACAAAGGACACAACATAGGGAGTACAAAATTAACATTGTTTCAGTCCTAGCTACTAAAAAACGAAAATTCGCTCTAACTACTAACAAAAGGCAGTACCAAATTAGTAGTCATATGGCTCATGGGGGAAGGTTTATCAATGGTGTTCAAGGGGGAAGTTTGTCGTCCTCCTCTACTTCTCTTCTTCTTTTGATCAAGGATTTTAAATTTATTCTTGAAAGCACCAAATGCCCTCTTAATCATAACTATAAGTCTAGAGTGTTTGATATTGAACAGTTTAGCAACAATATTAGGATACTTCCTATGAGAGAAATCATTAAGATGCCACCTGTTTTTCTTGAAGGATGGAAGAACCCCATGTCAACATTCATATCCAACACCTCCTAGCTAGGTAGAAATTACCATCAGGGATTTTGAATCCATCAGGTCAAGCCATATTGTAATCAAGAATGTTAGCATCATGGGATGATCCTTCCCAACCAGCTAACACATATGTGAACTCGAGAGCAAAATCAATAGCAGCAACCACATTTCTACTTTCTATCCCTGTATGTTGCAGCCTATGACTTCACTACTAGGGAATGCTTATAGGTAGGACATCTGTAGTAGCGCTGGAAAAAAGCGAGCGCTGCTGCTAATTAGCAGTAGCGCTGGTCTGGGGCAGCGCTACAAGTAATGCTTTAGCAGTAGCATTGAAAATGGAAAAAGCGCTACTACTAAGTGGGACCCAATGCTCCCACTGACGCTAGTTGTAGTAGCAGCATTGTCCAGAATACGGCGCTACTACTAAGATTTTGGCAGTAGCGCTTTATTTGACAGCACCGCTACTACTAATGGGCCCCACTTAATAGTAGCGACTACTAAGTGTCATAGTAGCAACGCTTTCTGGGAAACAACGCTACTGCTAGTTGCGGCTGGTGCCACCTTTTCACCCCCTCCCCCTCCTCCCCCCTTTGCCCTCTCTCCTCTACTTTCCCCTCTCCCCTCTCTAAGTTAGTTCTCCACCATTGTTTCCCTTCTTCTCTCTTCCTCCTACCTCTCTTCTCTCCCCATTAATGCCCCCCTCCACCATAACTCTCCTCCATAAATGGCCTTCTCATCTCTATCTAGCTACCTCATTTATTTGGCTCTCCCTCCATTCCATAGATATAGATCTAGCTAGCTCATCTCTCTCCCTCTCAATTAGTTAGCTAGTCATCTCTCCTTCCCAACAACTAGATCTAGCTAGCTATTTAGCCATAGGTAGCGAAATTAAGGCCTCTCATCTAACTGTGCTCGGTCTCTCTCAGGAGATAAGTGAGTAAAAAGTTGTGCATTTAAAGAATGGGAATATGTGTGTTTGGGATATGGAGAGATTTGCGCGAGTGACATGCCCCGAGTTGCTTATGTTTTGCCAAAAAATGTCGATTTATTTCCGTTTCGGTGAATTTCGAGCAAACTCAATATGTCCTAATTTTAGGCAAGGTCGTGCCAAATTTTTATATGACTTTGATGCATGCATGCATTTTGTTTATAACCCTTTTGCTTGTTATACTATGCAGGTGGAGCGACACTTGCAATCCGCAGTGATGGACATGTATGCAAATAATCGGACTAGGATTAGTGGTCCGTGTACAAGATGCAAAGAAGGAGTCCTTTTGGACCCTTTTGATCATGGCAGTTTGAAGGCGCACCTGCTGATGAATGGTTTCATGGATGGCTATACTCGGTGGATAAGTGAAGATGATGATGAGGACGTCCACATGGCCGGGAATAACGACATGGGGCTAGACGAAGAGATGACCGATCGACACGAAGACTATGGCGCCGGACATGGCGCCGGGGAAGATTCCGGACATGGAGGCGGTGGAGAAGATTCTGGACACGGCGAAGAAGTGTCCGGACATGGCGGAGAAGAGGCGGCAATCACGCCGCACTCTTCGACGGTCCTAAGTGCAGTCGTGCAGGACCCTCATGTTTGAGACCTCCTTCGCAAGAGTACGACTAGCGAGAGAGCTGCTTCTAGAGAGGAGGCCAAGCTTACGCAACTTCAAGTAGACTCGAAGACTCCATTGTATGACGGTTGCGACCCGAGGTGACTCGCTTGAGTTTCATGCTCGAACTTTTAAAGACGAAGGCCAAAACAAATGGACAGACAAAAGCCTCGATGAGAATTTGAAGTATCTATATAATAAAGTTCTTCCCGCGGGGAACCTGGGTCCTACTAGTGTCGAGGAGGCCAAGAAAATTGTTTCCCTTTTGATTTGCCGCACATTAGGTACCACGCATGCATCAACGATTGCATCATTTATTAGGGGGGGGGAGCACGCGGAAAAAACCAGCTGTCCAGTGTGCAATGCTTCTCGATACAAGAAGGCAGGAAAGAAAGCTCCTCGGAAAGTTGTATGGTACTTTCCAATCACTCCCCGTCTGCAGCGATATTTCGTAGATCCTAAGGAAGCAAAGCTCATGCGTTGGCACGCGGAGAGGAAGAAGCTCGACGATGCAGATGATCCGAAGCTGAGACACCTCGCAGATGCTAACCAATGGCGAGAATTTAACACCACATATGGATTTGCTGTAGAAGATCCAAGGAACATCGTGCTTGGTACGAGTACCAATGGCATGAATCCATTTGGAAACCAGAACACCAACCACATTACATGGCCCGTCTTTGTATGGATGTACAACCTCCCCCCATGGAAGTGCATGAAGACAAAATACATACACATGAGCATGCTGATTCAAGGGCCGAAACAACTGGAAAATAATATTAACCCGTATACGGGGCTTCTGAAAGAGGAGCTAGACACGTTATGGAAAACACTGGCATGGACATGGGACGCCAGCAAAGGAGAGTATTTCTATATGAGAGTCGCGTTGATGACGACAGTGCACGACTATCACGGTTACGGGTACACCTCAGGCCAGGTGTGCCACGGATACTGCGGATGCACGAGGTGCATGGATGATACAACATCTCAGCAGCTTACGTCAACAATAGATAAGCAGCAACGCTGGCATTTTTGCAATGCTACAGATAGTTAGCTGTAGCGCTGGTCCTGACAGTACTACTGCAACAACTTAGCTGTAGCGCGTTAGCAGTAGCGCTGGACCCAGCGCTACTGCTATATGTATTTCAAGCGCTACTAGTAGGCTTTCTCCTAGTAATGCTTCAGCACTCTAGCAAACACACGAGTACCATCTATTGCACTGGTACAATTGTGTTATAGCACACAATAATACAAGTATGTCATTGCATGAAGTAACAATTAGTAGCCCTCACCTTGAAATATGGACGCCATCTAGCTTGTGCATCTCTTGGTAGCAATTCGACAAGTAGTGGCCTTTATCATGTCTACTCACAGCTCCCCAATAGCATACAAAACTTACTTTAAATATCAAAATTATCTCAACAAAGCTCATAAATGTGTTGTGAAATCACGTTGAAACTCAAGTTATGACCTACAACATGAAGGAATGTTCCTACAAGATCTTCCAAAGTGCCATGGATGGTTACCTTTAATGACCCACAAGTATAGGGGATCACGGTCTTCGGGGATAGTATTTCACCCAAATTTATTGATTCGACACAAGCGGAGCCAAAGAATATTTATAAGCCTTAGCAGTTGAGTTGTCAATTCAACCACACCTAAGAAGTCACTTCCTTGCAACAATTTATTAGTAACACAGTAATTTGATAGTAGTGGAAACGGTAGTATCAATAGTAACAGTAACAATAGTAGCAGTTTTATAGCAATTGAAATAGCCTCAGTAATAGTAACTTCAGCAAAGATAATATTATGAAAGCGTAGGCATGGATTAGCGATGGATATTTGTATGAAATTCATTACGTAACAGTCACAACCTAGATCGATACACAATAGCTCAAATTCATCAATCATATGTAGGCATGTATTCCATATATAGTCATACGTGCTTGCGATCAGAATTTGCATGTCATCATTTGTCCTACTCTCCCATGGCAGCGGGGTCCTCATGGAAACTAAGGGTAATTAAGGTGCTCTTTTTTAATAAGGGACCGTAACAAAGCGTTAACAAATAGTGAATACATCAACTCCTCAAATTACAGTCATTCCTGGTGAGTATCCCAATTATTGTCACCTTGGGGTCTACGGTTCAGAACAATAACAGGTGCATATAGTTTGCAGATAGGATCAAGAACTCAAATATATCCATAAAAACATAATATGTTTAGATCTGAAATCATGGCACTCGGGCCCTAGTGACAACCATTAAGCATAGAAAAGTCATAGCAACATCAATGTCAGAACATAGTGGACACAAGGGATCAAGCCCTAACAATTTGAATTACTCACTCCCGGTGGTGAGCATTGATGTTTGCTTGAACTACGTCGGTATTTCCCCAAAGAGGAAGGGATGATGCAGCACAACAACGGTAGGTATTTCCCTCAGTGATGAGACCAAGGTTATCAAACCAGTAGGAGAACCATGCAACACCACATAAACAGATCCTGCACACAAAGAACAAATACTTGCAACCCGACGTAAGAGAGGGGTTGTCAATCCCTCACAGGTAAAAAGATAGGTAAAATTGTAGTAGATTGGATAAATAGATCTCGCGGGAACGCGAGATAAAATAAATAAATAAAAATTGCAGCAAGGTATTTTGTATTTTTGGATTAATAGATCTGAAAATAAAAGCAAATAAAAATAGATCGTGAAGGCAAATATAATAAATAAGAGACCCGGGGGCTGTAGATTTCACTAGTGGCTTCTCTCGAGAAAAATAGCATACGACGGGTAAACAAATTACTGTTGGCCAATTGATAGAACTTCAAATAATCATGACGATATCCAGGCAATGATCATTATATATGCATACATCCAAGATTAGTAGACCGACTCCTGCCTGTATCTACTACTATTACTCCACACATCGACCGCTATCCAGCATGCATCTAGTGTATTAAGTTCATGGAGAAACGGAGTAATGCAGTAAGAATGATGACATGATGTAGACAAGATTTATTTATGTAGAAATAGACCCCATCTTGTTATCCTTAATAACAACGATACATACGTGTCGGTTCACCTTCTGTCACTGGGATCAAGCACCGTAAGATCGAACCCATCACAAAGCACATCTTCCCATTGCAAGATAAATAGATCAAGTTGGACAAACAAAACCCAAATATCGGAGAAGAAATACGAGGCTATAAGTAATCATGCATATAAGAGATCAAAAGACTCAAATAACTTTCATGGATAAAATATAGATCTGATCATAAACTCAAAGTTCATCGGATCCCAACAAACACACCGCAAAAAGAGTTACATCAAATAGATCTCCAAGAGACCATTGTATTGAGAATCAAAAGAGAGAGAGGAGGCCATCTAGCTACTAACTACGGACCCGTAGGTCTACAATGAACTACTCATGCATCATCGGAGAGGCACCAATGAACATGATGAACCCCTCCGTGATGGTGTCTAGATTGGATCTGGTGGTTCAGGAACTTGCGGTGGCAGGAATAGAATTCCTTCGAATCCCTTAGGGTTTCTGGAATATTGGGGTATTTATAGAGCAAAGAGGCGATGCGGGAGGCCACTGGGGTGGGCACAACCCACCTGGGCGCGCCTGGGGGCCAGGCGCGCCCTAGTGGGTTGTGCTCCCCTCGGGGCACCCCTCTGGTACTTTCTTGGCCCATCTGGTGTCTTCTGGTCCAGAAAAAATCTACAAAAAGTTTTGCTGCGTTTGGACTCCGTTTGGTATTGATTCCCTGTGATGTAAAAAACAAGCAGAAAACAACAACTGGCACTGGGCACTATGTCAATAGGCTAGTACCAAAAAATATATAAAATGATTGTAAAACATCCAAGAATGATAATATAACAACATGGAACAATAAAAAATTATAGATACGTTGGAGACGTATCAAGCATCATGAGGTTGTCGATGAAGAAGGGTTGTTGAGGACGACGATGAGGAATCCCTCACTCCGAAGCCCTGAACAGACTCCAGACCAGCCCTCCGAATGAAGAACAGGAGGTGGCGGCGGCTCCGTATCGTGAAACGCGATGAAACTTTCTCTATGATTTTTTCTTGGGAAGACGGTATATGTAGACTTGGAGTTAGGGCAAATGGAGGCTCATAGGGCCCACAAGATCACGTGGCATGCCCTCCCCTGAGCTTGTGGCTCCCTGTTCCCCCTCCGGTAGTCCTTTGCGCCAGTATTTTTTATATATTTCAAAACAATTCTCTGTACCGTCCAATTCTAAGAACTTCTTATTTCTGCACAAAAACAACACCAAAGTAGTTCTGCTGAAAACAACGTCAGCCCGGGTTAGATTCACTCAAATCATGAAAAAGAGGCCAAAACAAGAGCAGAAGAGTTGGGAAAAGTAGATACCTTGGAGACATATCAATCCTGTAGCAACCCTTCTCCCTAAACATCACCACAAGCATGGAAAAAAGGGGGCTCTTCTCATTCGAAGCATATTCACAGCCTCTAAATATCATTACAGTTGTAGGTATAGTTCAGATTGTCCATCCTATCCTTATCTCGGGATAAAAATGGACCATATCTGACAACAGACTTCTAGTTGCGAAGAACCACTCTCTTGTGGGCCAACATCAACCTAAACTGAATTAGAGCTATGATTGTTGAAGCTACTCATTCGAATGAGTAGCTTCATCCGATCGTTGTAGTGAAATCGAGGTCGCAGTAAGGAATGACTAAATCTACTGCACACCTAACAACCGAACAATGGAGGGATGGAGGGTGGTTGTATGGGGTTCACAATTTTGTAGATAATAGAGAACTAGCACAATTTCCGCATCTAATAAAATCGGCCGATCTAAACAGATGACCTAAACCAGAAGCATAGAAAACAACTACAACGCCAAAAATAATTAAACAAAACCACCACCTAGTTCTTCTAGGATCGATTCCCTATTCTCCATAGTCCACATCACACCAATACACATTTGAGTCATCAAGCTAACTTCCAAATGGGGTTCATATTGTTTCTAAAAATACATAACTCTATGTTCTCGCATCCACCTAAATTAATTGGTCTAAAAAGGTATAAATCGAGAAAATAAAGGAAATGTGTGTAAACACCAAAAAAATTGCCCGCCTTGGGGCTCGAATCCAAGACCACAAGGTTAAGGGCGTGTAAGGATTGCTCAGGAAGCAAACCAAACATGTCCTAAGAGCCTCAGCTCTACCAACTGAGCTAGGGGCAATGTGCAAATTTTACAATCCACTATTATATGTAAAAACAAGGTACAATAAAGCCGTTTGGGTTCATCGATGTTACCACATAAGTTAACTAATCTACTCCATTAGTTATATAATTGGCCCTAACTATAACAATCAAGATTAATATCAATGCTGAATTGAAATAATATTAATAGTCATCCATATATGTCACCATGTGCCCTACAAAATCATGATAAGACAAAAAGAGAATCAATGATGTGAATCTTGAACTAAAGAGAAAACTATTGCATCGTACAACATTCAGAATACCAAATATTACTAGCATTACACTCTAGCACTAACCTAGCTATGTTGCAGGCTATTCATCTTAACCTATTGAGATGAATGCAGTGTGTCTACGCTAGTAAAATAAAAATGTATCAAGCATAAATAATGGTGGAGAGCATCGAATGGCGGAACGGGTGGCCGCTCAAATGGGAATGCCGACGCCGACTTAAATGGGAAAGCTGATGGTCTCGAGTTGTCTCTTTTGTTCCGGGTAGGTGGTTTCGGCATTGCAGGCCATCTACCTTAGGGGATTGTGGTCGGCCCTCCTATTGACCCGGTTGTGAGGTTGCCCATGCGTACCAGAGGCGGACGGCAGGGTAAATACAGTCGCATGCCTAACTTCTCATTATAGTTGGTTTTTCCGCATATGATCAAAAGGAAATTGTGAAGGAAAGCCATGCTCAATGATCATCCTCTAGGCAGATAGAACGTAGTGTGAGCATAATCATTTCTAGAAGTTGAGAATTTTTTTTTTCAAATAGTTCGCTTAACTTCCGGCATGCAGGCAGTCTATGCACCAATTAGGGCAACATGTCATTTACCAAATATAATATTGCAATTTAGCACGCGGACACCAACTAAATTCGAAAGTGCCTTTCTGCTCCCGAGCTCATTTGAGCTCGGTGAACAGTAAAATCGAAAAAAAATTAAAAAAATTAAAAAAATTCCAAAAAAATCCCAGAGAAACATTGACAAAAGTTCTAAGTGCTTGCAAAAATTCATCATGAAATCACATTCCTGTAAGGCGTGGAAAAAAAAACAAATTCAGCCTCCAAAATGCTTTTGAAAGTAGCATTTTCAGAGTACCGATTTTGTTTTTTTGCCACGCCTTCTAGAAATGTGATTTTATGACGAATTTTGCAAGCACTTAAAATTTTTATCAATGTTTCTACCAAAAAATTTTGGAATTTTTTAAATTTTTTTTGATTTTTTTATTTTACTGTTCACCCGAGCTCATATGAGCTCGGGTGCAGAAAGGCACTTTTGAATTTAGTTGGTGTCCGACTATAATTTATTCACCACAACTCGGCCCCCTACTGTCTCCGCCCGTGGCGCGCAGGAAGGCCGAGTGCAGAAGGTCCAGCAACTTGTTTAGTACGTAAGGTCATTACCGAGTTCAAGCAACGATATCCTCCTACCAGAAGCTCGTCTATGACGTATTCATGGCATCCAGAAAAGCTGATTCACTACTTCCAAGATCACTCGGCCATTCTGGTCAGCAGTGCCCCTTTGTCAGATATCATCGGCAATTGGGATGCCACCGGCCGAGTGGGAAAATGGGTCATCGATCTGGCAGCTCACGAAATCATCTATGAGTCGCCTAAGCCATCAAGTTTGAAGCTCTAGCTAGCTGATTTCATCATCGAGTGAACTGAAACCCAGTCCCTGCCGACTAAGGTGGAGTCTGAGCTCGCAAGCTCGGGAGTTAGCGTCGTTCTCATCTCTATCAAATGTGACAAGCTCAACTACAAACTTCAAATCCACTTCACGGTGTTCAACAAATGTTGTCGAGTACAAAACATTGCTGCACAACTTGCGAATTGCCGCGTCACTCGGTATTCGCCGGCTGCTGTGTCATGGAGAGTCAGATCTGGTGGTGCAATAGGTCATAAAGGACTATGACGCGAAGGACCCGACCATGATCGCATATCGTGAGGCTGTGCGCAAGCTCGAGATTCACTTCGAAGGCCTGGAACTTCACCACTTTCTCCGTGATCATGCCGGGATGCCCTTAAAAAAATTGACTGTACCAGCGAATAAATCCTGCCCGACGTCTTCTTGGAGCAACTCCAGGATCCATCCACATGAAGAAGATCTTAAGAAAAAGCCCCGGCTTTATATATAAAGCACCAACATCGAACAAGTTGAAATCGGCCGATACAAACACACACACACCGCACACACACCCAAGGCTGCATACAAGGGCGCCGGAAACGGCAACACCACCCCAACAAACACCTAGTAAACACCAGATGGAACATTAAGCACTACTACGGAGTCGTCAGGGTCCTCAACCGTGGAAGGGCCACCGTGAAGAGGAGAAGCCGTGTGTGACGCTCAGTGGGCTCCAATGCGGCGCCTTCAGCAAGGGAACCACACCGTAGCATCGCCACCGCCCAATCTAAGGATTAGGGTTTCCCCCGGAGCACCGACAACAGATGAGATGCCGCGACGGCGCCTTCAACAAGGGGACGACGCCAGAACGCTGCCGCCGGCCTGATAAGACAGAGCGGGTTTTCACCCCGGCCAACACTCATCGTCATCGATTGGGTTACGGGCCACCGCAACGCCACCACTGAGCAACACACCCCGGTCAACTTGCCGCCCGCACAGCCATGGTGACTGGACAACGCCCGAGCCGTGTGCTCCGCCCATGAGCACCCGGCTACCACCGACCGAGCCGCCGCCACGGCATCCGAGCCCCACCCCCATCCAGGCTACACCTAACGGACACGGTCGACCGGAATGGAGTATAAGACCACCCTTCCGCCCCAAATCTGACACCTTGGCAGGGTTGGTGTCCTCGACGGCCAGATCTGGGCCAGGGGAACTCCGGCAGCCACCCTAAGTAGCCGCCAGATGCCACGGAGGGGGCACCCGGCCCCTTCCCGAGGTCCCCTGCCACCTCCGGCAGGCCTCGCGCACCCACACCGCACCATGGAGCCACCCCGACCTGACACGCCCGAAGATGAAACCGTAGAGGGATGGAGCTCACCCAAGTCAATCGCAGACCAAACCCCGCCGTAGCAAGTCCCGCCGTCGTCGCGGAAGACCAGGCCACCACGAGGTTGCAGCCACGCCGAGCTCCAGATGGGTCTCCGCCGCCACCCCGCAACGCCAGCCGCCAACCGAGACCAAATCCGGGGGGAGGGGTCTGGTTGAAGGCGCGCCGGCCCGCCACCACCAGATCTGGCCTTGCAGCGCGCGCGCGCGGCGCTTGCCGTCAGCGCCGTCACCACGCCGCCACCCTGGTGCCGCGCCGCTGCCCGCGCCGTGAGGTCAGCGCCCGACGAGCGGACGCCCCGCGCCGGGCGTGGACCCCATGGAGAGGGGAGAAAGAGGCCCCGCTGCCGCCCTAGCCGGCCAGGCTTCGCCCGGCGGCCCTGCTGGGCGCGACGAGGGGGGAGGCCGCGGGAGGAGGGGTGTGGAGGAGGGAGGCTAGGGTTCCCCCCGGGCGCTCGCGGGAGCGCCGCGGGAGGGAGGAGGACATGAAGAAGATCGAAGGCCGAGTCTACTGAACCAAAAAATCCCGAGCCGGCTCCTGAAGTTGTCCTAGCCGCAATCCCTGCTTTGACACATCCATAACTAGATGATACTAGAAGAACGCCCGTGCGTTGCAACGGGGCCATATTAACTTTAAGAGTTCAATATCAATTATGTTAATATTACATTTAATATTATCATACATATTAAGTGACATTGACGACCTTTTTTACCATCAAATTCTCGCAGTAAAGCACATGAAAGAGATGACGCCGCTAATGAGATCTTGGCGATTATATGTAACATAATAAAGCGGTGCTAGCTCAACTTTAGTGCCAATCAGCATAGCCTATTTAGCCGAGATATTTAGATCAAGTCCAGCACTCCTGCATCGACGCTGCTGCCGTCTTCCTGAACCTTGGGCCACCGCGAAATTGCCGTTCAATCCGCGCCGCCCCGAGCTCCCATGTCTTCCCCTAGGGCGCCGTTGACACCGCCATGATCTCCTCTTGCCTTTCCCCTGTTTCCCTTCTCGTTTGCTCTCGTTAGGTTTTTCGCCTTGGGCGTGAACCGCCGTCCGCCATGGCCATTGCAGGGGTAGCCACCGAGCTCCTCGGATTGACCCCATGGCACATGCCCGCTCCTATGCACGCCCATGCCCGAGCCTGCCGCTCTTCTTCCACGCCCGCGGGGCCACTATCTCTCCATGCCCATGCCCGTGCTACACCGCGTCGGTCGCGCCCGCCGCTGCCGTCGCGCTCACCGCAGCCACCGCACCACTGTGCCCCGCGCGACACACACCCTGGCCACGCGCCACACTCTCGCTGGCTGCACTCGCCCCGTCTGCTGCCGCCTATCCCTTCGCTCGCCCCGCTGTCGTGCCCCTGCCTCGCGCCGCCTCCAGTCGTGGCCATCTTCTGTCGGCCGCCCCCTCAGCCACGCTGGCCGCATCTCTGCCCTCCACCGTCGGCCGCTCACCTCGCCTGCTGCGTGCTGCTTCCTGCTGCTATGCGCTGCTCTACCGCTGGTACACTGCTGCGCCATGCCCTCGACACCGCTGTGGACAAATGTGGCGGAGGGATTGTTAATGGAGTACGAGAAGGAGGTGGCGGAGAAGGTGTGGAGAGGTAGGAGGTCTGGGATGGTGTCACCTGGCTGTGGTGGAGGTGTTTATGCGAGAAGGAGCCGGAGTGGAAGGAGAGGTCACAATTGGAAAGAATCGTAAAAAAAATCATAACCCGGAGATCTCATTCCAAAAAAATGCTAATATCGATGGAGGGGTGATTTCGGTGAAAAACATAGGAAATATTGGTTGTTATCAAGGAAAGGTAAAAATTTAGGAAAGTTAGGATTTTTGAACTGATTTTTATGCAAATGGGGTTTTATTGTTTGGTAACGTGATATCAGTACCTGCCCGTTTGTGACGTGTCTGATGAGGAAAGTTTTCAAATATTAAGAATCTATTTATTGGGAGGAAAATTGTGACATGTCTGTTATTTGTTTCCTAAAACAAATTCCACTAATAAGAGAAATCGATTGATTTAGATAAGTTAGGAAAGTTAGATTAAAATGTATTATTTGTTTTCGTTTCCTAAAACAAATTGAACCAATAAAAGGAATCGATTGATTTGCATAATTTAAGGAACTTAGATCTGTGATTTGTTATACGTTAGGAAAGTTCTGCTTGTAATAAAGAGTGGAGAGAAAAATAAACCGATGAACTAGGGTGGGAGGGGGTGGTGGAAGGAGAGACAAGAAAAGACCAACAAAAATAAACCGCGGAGACTATTCACCAACTCGTCCATTAAAAGTAAAGATCATTCGGACGAAGGTCCCGGCTGATGAAACTGAAGCACGTCAAATTGTGCTCCAAGCTAAGACGTACTACACTATTATTAATGGCGAACTTCACAAGTGCAATGTGACTGGAGTCTTCCAACGCTATGTTTCTCCAGAAAAAAAGGGTGATAGATCCTCGAAGAGACTCACTTGAGTGCCTGTGTTTATCATGCTTCATCGCCTGCACTCATCGCCGAGGCTTTCTATTATTGATTCTTCTAGCTTATACCTCGCTGACGCGGAGGACCTTGTCCGCAAATACGACGGCGACCAAAGATTCGGTCGTCAGCCTCACATGCGGGCTACAGCTCGGTGGATGTTGCGTTGAGATGGTTATGTATTTTTAGAATGTATAAAGTGTTTATGATTCTAATATCAATCAATGATCAGGAAAGGTTTTCTGTTGACGTATCGTTTTCTTTCTTCGAAGAGAAGAAAGAAAGGCGATCTCGCCTGCCCGCCCTCGTGGAGCGCTTCTTCCGCCGACGACCTTAGTCATCGGTGGCGAGGGGGTCGCCGGGTTCATGCGTGTGGATAGTTTTTAGGCCAAAGTAGCTTAGTTTTTAGGTTGTTCATCGTCTTGGCTTTGACAATGGCGATGGCGATGGCCACGCTCAATAAAGTTTTTTCATATCCTACTTCGACAAGGCGATCGGTCCTATGGTTGGGGAAGGATTTGGAATCCAGCTTGTTCAAGCAAGGATAGTGCGGCGGCGGCGGCGGTATCCTCGTGGTGGACCTGTGTCCTCGGGCTCCGTCGTTGCGAGGACGTTTGCTCCGGCGCCGACGCGGAGCTTGGGAGGTAGTCCAGGAGCGGATGTAGATTATGGTCAGCTGGGTTCGTGGAACGTGGATGGCAGATATAATTTCCTCCTCCGAAGTCTTAGTCATGTGAGGTTGCCAGATCTGAAGTTCGATGGTGTATTCGGGGTGTTGCCCCGGTCTGATTCATCAATGGTCATGGTTTCGCATATGGCGAGCCACGTTGGAGATCCGCAAAGCTGCATATCAGCGATGGAGCTGTGTCGAGCTAGGATGTGGAGGTGATCCGTCATTTTTTCCTTTGGCGCCTACTGTGGTGGTGCCAGAGGCAGGTGACAGGCATCGGTGTCAAGCTCAGAGGTGTCTTCAATCTTGTTCGTAGTTTTACTTCTTGGCTAGTATTCATTTGTGCAAAGGCTAGCTTTCTGCTATTTGTTTAGTTTTACCAGGTCGGTACATACGTGACTTGTAAAATGTTTCTTACGATATAAATAAGACATGTATTAGCATGAAAAAAATCAATGATCACG
Organism: Aegilops bicornis; assembly: GCA_021605145.1. Taxonomy (NCBI): domain Eukaryota; kingdom Viridiplantae; phylum Streptophyta; class Magnoliopsida; order Poales; family Poaceae; genus Aegilops; species Aegilops bicornis. The sequence goes on along the minus strand of CM038671.1, from coordinate 830,499,024 downwards.
AATTCTAATTAATACTCCCAACCAACAAACAAATTAATGGCTAGTAGTCGAGTGCAAAAAGACCGTAGTCGGCTCAGTCTCTCGAAAGTGCTTAAGAGATGCAGGATGCGTGCATTCTCGAGCGTGTGAACAACTACTATTGGACTTTGTTCAAACAAACAAAAAACTAGTAGTCTAGTACACACTGTATACAGATTGGTACAACGATATGGAGCAGAGTAAAAAGGCATTGCATAGTCGTGATTCCGGAATGTACTGACATCTTTAGGGCCTGTTTGATTTCAATAAGTCACCCGACTTATGGTCTATTTGGTTTCAAATAAGACACCAACTTATAAGTTGAAAAGTGAAAAAGTGGCTTATTGTGCCAAACAGACTCGGCTTATAAGTCACTCCAACTTAGAGCATCTCCAACAGCCGCGCTAAACTAGCGCCGCGCCGCAAATTACGCCGGTTTAGCGCGCGCGCAACGCGGCGGGTCGCTCCAGCGGACGCGCAAAAACGGCGCGCGCGCTATAACGTGTTGGGCGCGGTTGAAAACACTTACCCGTGCGGTGTATTTCGGGCGCCCGCTACAGCGCGCGGCACACTCGAGCGCTCGCGCCGCACTCTCTCCTCTCCTCTCCTCGTCCTACGCCCCGCGCGCCGGGCGCCTGCCACCCACCCATGGGCGCGCACACCGGCACCCGCTCACCCGGCTGTCTGAGTCGCGACCCTCCCCCCGCCGCCGCGGCTCACCGAAAACCCTAGGGAGAAGCGCTGGCGTCGCCACCGCCGGAGCTCCGCCGAGCATCGGCCTCGCGCGCAGCCTCTTCTTGCCGCCGCGGATGACCACGGCGCCGGGTGGCGTCGCGCCGGCGCCGTCCCGTGCCGCCGCCGCACCGTCGAAGAAGGTCCCCAATGCGGCGCGGACGAAGAAGGGCAAAACATCCGCGAAGAAAAAACAAGGCGGCGGACGGCTCCAGTAGCACGAAGGCAAGGGGAAAGAAGCCTGCAGGGCGTTCGGCGGCCGCAGCGGCTACCGAAGCGCCGGCGAGCTCACTCGTTGAGCCGGCCGCCGACGCGCACCACGTGTTCGACGAAATGCCCCCAAGGTGAAAAAAATTTCAACTTTTCTTTTCTTCTTATTTTTTCAATGCATCATCACATATAGATAGCTTATTTGCATTGTTCAAAAAACTTTGTAGTCTCAATGATGATGCATACATGTCCACTATGGGTGTTGGGTCCAACAATTCGCATTGGTATCAAACCAATGACATCCATTTCAAAGACCATGAGTTCGAGGTGGACGAGGAGGGTGAGGGAATTGTCGAGGCGCCGAAAGGAAGAGCGGGCAATTACTCCACCAACGATGACAAGTTACTATGCTATACTTATTTGCAAGTGTCGAGGGATCCATCCATTGGAGGTGATCAAAGTAGAGACGCAGCGTATTGGGGCGAATGAAAGAACACTTTGATGCTCACAACGTGAGTGGAATTGACCGCTCCGAGAGATCACTTCGGTCCCGATGGTCGACAATCAACTCGGATTGTCAAAAGTGGACGGCCGTACAAAAGGCAGTTGACAAGATTAACCCAAGTGGCACAAATGAGGATGATCGAGTAAGTGGCATCTCATATATGTTCATCATACTTGTTTTTGGTGACTGAAGTGCTAACTTGTTTTGTTTTTCTTGTAGTACAACATTGCACAAAACTTGTTCAAAGAAGAGACAAGGACAACCAAGAAGGGAAGATCAAGAAAGGAAGGATCTTTACCTTGCCTCATTGCTATGAAGTGTTAAAGGATGATGAGAAATGGAAGAAGCGTGATGGTTTGGAGGATTTGCATTTGAGCAACAAATGGAAGCGAGCAATTGAGATGAATGATGATGAGGAGGAGGATGATGCATCAAGTGATGACGGCAAGAGAAGCCCCACACCCAACTCGGTTTCATACTCGAGGCCAAAACGACCGGATGGGTGCAAGAAAGACAAAACCGAAAAGAAGAAGAGGAAAGGAGATGATGAGCTCAAAAATGCTATGGAAGCTATTGTGAAGGCAAGGGTCGAAGCCAATGAGGTGAGGAAAATGGCAAGGAACCAAGATGTCGTGGCCGAGAAGAGGAGGTTGGCGGCCGAGGAGAGAAGGGTGGCGGCCGAGGAGAGAAAGGTGGCTTTGGAGGAGAGGAAAGTGAGCAATGAGGAGCGAGCTAAGTTGTTGGAATGGGAGAAGCACTTGTTCTTCTTGGACACATCTAACCTCAATGCGGCGCAAAAGGAGTATGTCAATCTTGCCCAACAAGAAGTCTTGATTCAAAAAAGAGCCATGGTTCGTGCAATGGGTGGCGGTGGCCTCGGCGCCATGGGTGGCGGTGGCCTCGGTGCCATGGGAGGCATGGGTGGCTTGAACCCGGTGGCTGGCCCAGCTAAACATGCATGCCGGCTTGACAAACAGGTTTGTCTTGTGGCGCTTATTGCTGTTGGAGATGCTCTTATAAGTCATAAGTTGCTCCACCCAGTGGCGGTGCCAGGATCGGAAGTCTGTGATGTCATTTCAAATTTGTGATGTCAAATACATGTGTTTTCACCAATTTTATATAAAAGATTACATGATTTCTACTTGTATACAAAGGATTTACCAAAAACTTGTGTAGTCAATTGACCACACTCCTCTCAAAGTGGCTTCGCCACTGGCTCCACCCCAACTTAAAACTTATAAGTCACGTGGGTCCCACCACCTGCATGATGTTGATTGGTGTGGAAAGGTATGTCAGGTGACTTATAAGACTTATAAGTCATGCCTCTTTGGTTATCACCTCACTTATAAGTCACCTGACACACCATGACCAAAGTTGTATCCCACTCCATGTGGATTTTACTGAATAAACTTGGTTTTCCCTCAAAAAAACCTGACACACCTTTCCACACCAATCAACATCATGCAGGTGGTGGGACCTACACAAAAGGGGGTGAGTTATAAGTTGGGATGGAGCAACTTATGACTTATAAATTAGGTCTGTTTGACAAAATAAGTCACTTTTTTCACTTTTCGACTTATAAAAAAACCTGACACACCTTTCCACACCAATCAACATCATGCAGGTGGTGGGACCTACACAAAAGGGGGTGAGTTATAAGTTGGGATGGAGCAACTTATGACTTATAAATTAGGTCTGTTTGACAAAATAAGTCACTTTTTTCACTTTTCGACTTATAAAACATGCCCTTAATGAAAGAAAATAGATTTGTCAAGAGTGGGATTTGAACCCACGCCCTTTCGGACCAGTACCTGAAACTGGCGCCTTAGACCAACTCGGCCATCTTGACGTATGTTCAAACATGCGAAATTACGGTTTATAATATTGGTTTGTTACCTCTGCCTCCGGGTCTCTGGAGGCTGAAGCTAGTGTGGCAGCAGGAGCGCCGTACTAGTACCACATGGTGGCTTCAGCTTTTATTTATGCGTTGCAGCTGCATGCATGGACTACATCGGAAACCCCACAATGTCGCGCCTTCCCGAGGAAAATACGTGCAGCCGCAGGCAGGCGCACACATGCAGCAGTATCTTGTCTTTATCATCGTGCTCCGCAGCTCCACCGCGTGCATGCCTAGCTCCTTCCCAGACATGGCATCTAGCCATTGTGCAAAAGGCCGTGTCAGGCCGGCCAGCTGATAATCGAGTGGCTTTATTTCACACTTGGGTCTGCGTAGTACGTCCCATTGTGATCAAAGCGTTCGATCTCTGTATTCAGCTCAACAATGATCCATCAAAGCTTCAAAGGATTCAATCATCATCCCTCGTTCATTCTAAATTTCTCATGCTCATTTTTCTTCGGAACCACCTGCCATCTTTTCCATGTAGAACTACAAGAAACCATTGCATATACTGCTCGATCGCAGTCGCACAACTCGCACAACTAGAGTAGGAGTACTAATTAAAACGAACCCAAAAAGATGTTGCCAAGAACGATCTACGTCCCCCCACCTAAGAGGAGAATGAACGTGAACGGTGACGATACTACAAGTAATGGTGATGACTCGAACTCGCAGGATGGTTCGGGGTGGCGCGTGAGTCCGGGAGCACGCCCCACGGCGAAAGCATCTGCTCAGCATGCTGCGCGTAGTGCCCAACCTGGCCCGGATGGCCGCCGGGGCCCCAGCCCAGCAGAAGCCCGCCGTAGGCAGCGACGTGGCCCACGTCGGCGGCGCTCGCAGCCACCATCGCCTGCTGCTGCTGCGGAGGCGGCGGGGGTGATGTTGGTGGGCGCTTCTCCTCCTCCTGACGACCGCCGCGGCCATCATCGCCTTCGACCACCGCCTCGGCCTCCACCGCGGGCAGCCGGTGCACCTCGGCGGTGACGAACGTGGCGGCCACCAGCACGACACCGCCGTCCGCGGCCGTCATCTCCCCGGCAAGCGTGCCACCGACCACCTGCCCGTCGCCCCCCGCGAGCGACACCGAGAACGACGTTGGGTCCGCGCCCTCGCCGGCCGCCGGCAGCACCGTCCCGGAGAGCGACAGCACGTCGAACCGCCCCTCCAGCCGGACCGCGCGTGAGGTGCCTGCCGAGGTCGACAGCCGCAGCGTGACGGCGGCGAGCGCGCCGCGGCCGCAGAGCACGGACACGCCCACCCCGCGGCGCCGCGCGAAGGCCGCCACCGCGCCGGCCACGTCGCAGCCCGCGGCCAGCTCCAGCACCACCGGCCGCATCGCCCCCGCGCTCTCCCGCACCACCACCACCGGCGGCTTCGGCTTGTTCCTCGACCCGGGCGGCCGGCCCCGCGGCTTCGTCCGCGCGCTCGCCGGACTAGCCCCCTGCGCCGACGCCTGCGGCTGCGGCAGGAGCGCGAGCTCGGGCGCCGGCGCGGGCTCGATCAGCTGGGCCAGCGACGTCCCCTCGTTGCCCGCCATCGTTGTCGAAGCTAGCAGGTGTCGGAGGTTTATATACAAGCTAGTAGTACGTGCTTGCACTTGACTTGAGAGTACCACTACAGTGGGATGAATAGTGAAAGAGCTCCTAGCTGAGCTTAAAATACGGGAACAAGAAGGTGGGAACTCGTTTATTTATAGCGGGGAAGACGACGGACGCATCTGGCTCTTGCTAGCGGGAGGGAGACGGGCCACGGATCCGTTGGCTTGTCGCACGAGCCTCGGCGCACGCAGGGATCGAGGCCCCGAGACCGAGACGTCCAATCGGAGACGTTGGGCTTGGCCATCGCTGCGCTGCCGCTTTTCGGCTCCGGTCTGTCTCACGTCAAATCAACGGGGTCAAAGCGGCACAGACTTTCTTTCGGCCCACGAGCTGGGCTCCGGTTAGGCTGGTCTGGGATTGGCTAAATTTCGTGTTTTGACCCTTTTTTGAAACCTATTCGAGATCTGACCCTAGTTTGAATTTTTTTTCAAGATCTGACCCTTTTGCTACCGCCATGGACCATGGCGGTAAGGTATAACAGCCTACCGTCAGGGACTTTGACGGTAGGAAACATCGCTACCGCCAAACGGGCTGGCGTTAGCCTGCACAACCCTACCGCCAAGGTGCTTGGCGGTAGGCACGAGCACGCACTATGTTCAATACTTAGAAGTTTTTGGCGGTAGGGCATGCAACCCTACCGCCAAGGTCTTTGGCGGTAGGCTGTTATACCCTACCGCGATAGTCCCTGGCGGTAGCAAAAGGGTCAGATCTCAAAAATATTTCAGACAAGAGTCAGATTTCGAATAGGTTTGAAAAAAGGGTCAAAACACGAAATTTAGCCTCTGGGAGTAACTTAGTACTATACTAGTATCATGTATATGACATTAGTCTAAGTTATTATCTCCATAGTGTAAAGTAACATAATAATAGTGTCATAGATTGCTTCATTTATTAGCTCATAGACTCATTTTGCCTCGGGAAGCGCTATGTTACAGTAACATATGTTAGGCTGGTCATAGTGGGAGTAACATAAGTAGTAACATAGATGCCACATAAACAAAAATGATGATGTGTCAAGTAGTTAATGAGGAGAGAGACAAATAGAGAAACATAATATGTTACCATCACCTAGCGGTTTCCAATACTACATGAGTCTATGAAGTAATAAATGAAGTGATGCATGACACTACATATATGTTACTATCTACTATAGAGGTAGTAACATAGACTAGTAACATACTAGTCTAAGTTACTCCCCACTATGACCAGCCTTACTCCCTCCGTCTAGGTGTGTAAGTCATCTTACGTTGTGCACCGCGACCAAGGCGGAAAGAAAAACGAGAAAACTTAAAGTCTTTTTGCTAATTAATAGCATTGCATGCAATGAACTAACCACTGCATGTCATGTTTGTTAGTCTCAAGTCATTGAAAGCATGCACGACCCACATCTCCTATTAGTTGATATGTCACAAAACAAAAAACAAGGAGGGAGTTAATGTATCGTGCCTAAGTGTTTGGGATTATTTGGTTTCGTAAGGTGACTTACACACCTAGACAGAAGAGTACCACAAACACCTCTTTCCTCATTAAATATTTGCCACATAAGCAAAATTGTCTTGAAATGTGTTAAGTTAATACCCTAAGTTACCCCACTATGGCTAACCTTAGGACTAGTCACAATGGTAATAACTTATACACTACTAAAAGCATCTCCAGCCGTTCGGTCACCAGCGATCTGAATAGCGCCGTCTAGGGATGAACCGGCACTTGACTTGAGAGTACCACTTGACTTCAGAGAACAATGAAATTACAGTTTATATTACCTGAAACGAGTTCCTGAGCACTAAGAGCAACTCCAATGGAGCGACCCATTTCGTCCGCCCGGGTCTGTTTGGGTTGGCGCGGACAAAAGTGGCGGCCCAACGCCGATCCGAACGGACGCGCGTCCGTTTTTCGTCCGCGGGTGACCCATTCCAGGCCCAATTTTGAGCCGGATTTGCGTCGGCGCGGACACGAGACGGACGCGCGCGCGCCTACTCCTCTCCCCGGGCCCGCCGGTCGGTGGCAGCCACCAACATTCTTCCAATTTTTTCAAAAAACGCTTCCGCCCGCGCGCGCCCCCGCCCCCCAACCAGCCATGGAGGACGCCATCGACCTCGACCTCGACGTCGCTGCCGGCCTCGCCTCCCTCGCCTCGTCCGGCGCCGTCGCCCCCTTCGGGAAAGGCAAGCCTCGTGAAGGTGGATCTCAACGCCTTGTTGCCAAGGAAGAGGCTGTGGTTCGAGAAGATGCAGGCCGACATGCTCAAGTTCGACGACGAGTGATCTATGGCGTCTTGGGCCATCTTTTTGTATGTCGGCAAGTGTGCCGGCATGACCACGGGAGCCGCGATGGCGTGGTCGAACCTCAAGTCCCACCATTTTTTGTGTGCTGGCATGTGTGCCGGCCGGCTGGCGAAAAGCGCCAAAGATGAATCGTATTTTCTGAAGCCGGCATTGTATGCCGGCGCTGGCATGGTGCCAGCATGAGACATGGCCGCTGGCATGATCGGCCGGGGGCCTTTTTTATTTAAAAGTTGAATGCAGACATGAAATGGGTCGGCGTGTTGGGCGCATTGCCGATCCAAATGCAAAACTGGGCGGACGCCGGGCGGCCGGCCGGCCGACCCAAACGGACAAAAAGCGGACAAATGCGCCGTCCGTTTGGGTCACCCCATTGAAGTTGCTCTAAGCTACTGCTACAATCTTTCCCACCTCGGCTTACGGCGTGCACCGCAGGTCGGGACAGTAGGCCTTCAAAACCCCATCGCTTTGATTCCTGTACGGGAGAAGGGTGATAAGGTTTATGGGGAGCGCTCCACGCGACTACTGACTTCTTCATCACAGACGCCCTGGACTCCGACAGCTACTTCCCCGACGACAACTTCCTCCTTAACATCGATAACCTCTTCGACGACATGGCTGGCGAGGACACCGACCCCAAGACATGTGCTTCTACCGCTGTTCCGTATGTTTTAGTGTTCTCTGTTTAATATCTTGCCTCGGTTTTCTTGCTCTAGTGTTTCTTGTTCTAGCCTTCTACATATGTTTTCTTCTAGTTCACATGTGCACGTGCTATTTGCTTTCTCATCTTTAGATTACATAACTTGTTCCATCTCAGAGACGTTGGGCTTGGCCATCGCTGCCGCTGCCGTTTTTCGGCTCCAGTCTGTCTCGCGTCAAATCAACTGGGTCAAAGCGGCAGAGACTTTCTTTCGGCGGCTTTCTCATTTTTAGATTACATAACTTGTTTCATCTCAGAGACGTTGGGTGGCAAAATTTCGTGTTTTGACCCTTTTTTCAAACCTATTCGAGATCTGACCCTAGTTTGAAAAAATTTCGTGATCTGACCCTTTTGCTACCGCCAGGACCATGGCGGTAGGGTATAACAGCCTACCGCCAAGGCCCCTGGCGGTAGGATTGCATGCCCTACCGCCAAAAACCTCCTAAGTATTGAACACAGTGCGTGCTCGTGCCTACCGCCAAGCACCTTGGCGGTAGGGTTGTGCAGGCTACCGCCAGCCCGTTTGGCGGTAGCGATGTTTCCTACCGCCAAAGTCTCTGGCGGTAGGCTGTTATACCCTACCGCCATGGTCCCTGGCGGTAGCAAAAGGGTCAGATCTCGAAATTTTTTCAAACTAGGGTCAGATCTCGAATAGGTTTCAGAAAAGGGTCAAAACACGAAATTTAGCCACGTTGGGCTTGGCCATCGCTGCCGCTGCCGCTTTTCGGCTCCAGTCTGTCTCACGTCAAATCAATTGGGTCAAAGCGGAAGAGACTTTCTTTCGGCCGAGGTTATCAGCTGTGCTCCGCTTCACAACTACATGGTCCACAATCAGGGGTAGGACATATCAGGATGTGGCTATCGAGTGTGAGAAATACGATATGCTCGAACGCGTCCCGACCTGTTCGCGGCCTTATAGGGGGCATATTAGATGACCATGGTTGTAGATGTGCTAAGGCCAACTTCACCGCACGATCTCAAATGAATGTCCGTTTTATCCGGATTTCGTCAGTTTGGATGGCAATGAGGATGAAAATGGACATGCGTGTTCGGCTTGTGTTCGAGGCGCCCAACGCGATATAGCGACCCAAAACATCCGCTGCATCCCCCCGGCATCTCATCGCCGCTCCGCGCCCGCCACGGCCGCTCGCGCTTTCGCTTCGCGGGCTGCCCATCCGCTTGCTCCGTCTGCCGCTGCGCTTGCGAAGAGCTGCAGCCGCGCCAGCCCACAGTCGCGCCAGCAGCCATCGTGTCAGGACCCCGATTTCAAGTCACATCGATCTAGTCGGTAACACCTCATATCACTTTGCGGCCTCACGCACGGTATTCCCATGGGTGTCGCCTTACCATGGCCCGGGGCCGTTTGCGCCTTTTGGCTCACGTATATGATAGTGTCGCTAGCATCCATATGACGAAGAACCGGGCCGACATGGCTAGTCGTGAACCCAAAGCGGCACTAACCCATGGGGACAGGCATACATGAATCAACTTCGAGCATGTCGGTCAGCAGCGTGTGAATCCGGGCTGTAGCACTGGGCTAACAGGACTCCGGGAACCCGGGCTGTAGCAAGCTAGGCAGGACTCCGGATGTCACCGCGTGACATTTCCCCGTAGGGACAGACACAGGAACGAAGTGAAACACATGCCGGCCAGTCAAGTGTTCCGGAGTAGTAGTGCTGGGCTAGCAGGACTTCGGTGAACCGGGCTGTAGCGGACTACTATGGCTCATGGAAGCACTAGACTACATTTCCCCATAAGAGAGGTTGCCAAGGATAAACAACTAGATTGTCGGATCCCACACATACCAAGCATTTCAATCATACACACAATATGCCCGATATGTGTAAATACAACATGGCATCACAACAAAACTCTACAAGTCAAAGTACTTTATTTAAAGGCTTAGAGAGCCATACATATCATACACACAAGTACGGGTCACACAAACCACATTCAAGTCATACAAGCATACAAGCCAACAACGGAAATAACTTGTCTGAGTACAGACAACTAGTAAAATAAAAGAGGCTTGGGTAAGCCTGACTATACTACATGGTCCTTCAAGAGCTCAGGATCACCACCTGGGCCTCAGCCTACTCATCGATATCAAGGTCTACGAAGAACCCGTCAGAAAGGGTTGCAACGTCTTCTGTAAAACGTAAATTAAGCAACATGAGTACAAAGGTACTCAACAAGACTTACATCAGATCCTACACACATGCACATTATCAAGAAGGGTTGGTGGGGTTATTGCAGCAAGCCAGCTTTGACTCTTGGCTAAGCTATCCTACGAGACTCCAACTTGAAATGGTTTTGCGCACTCGACTCCACTACTCTCCACTTCAATACACTACCGAGGATCCACCTCCGTCATCCTACGGAAGAGCCACCCTCGGCACTCACGCTTATCTTGAGGATTTTAGTAGTAACCATTCACTTGTCTATGAACTGTATAGGCAACCAAGTAGTCCTTTACCGCGGACGCGGGTATTCGAATAGATGCTGTTAACCCTGCAGGGGTGTACTTCTTCATACATGTTTCCACCACTTAGCGTCTGCACACGACATGTGTTCGGCAGACTTCAAGCGAAAGCCGACGTGGGTGTAGACCACGACCTACCTAAACACCTAAGTCTCTAGTCCAGGTTTATCGCTTATTCAGGTTCCATCCGCAGGGAGTCTGGCCGAGGTTTCCACATACGGCCCCGAACGATGTGTACAGGGTTCCGAGACACCTAACGGGTGCCCGGTATACCCGGCCACGTACCTACCGCATCACAGCACACCCCGCGGGTCAGCGCTGTCCACGGCCTCCAGCAAGCTACAAACACCAAAAACTACTTGCAACTCTTGGACATAGGACTAGGGTGGATAAGAAGTCGAGCGGGGTCATATTGCAGGGCCCAATGTATGGTAGTAGCTGAATCTTAAATCACACATACAGATCTCAGTGCTTAAGGACGGCTTCAATGAAACAACCCACCATGTACTCCTACATGGCCTCTCATCGATACCTTTACCAAATCGTGTTCAACACATCACTCTCATACCGACATGATCATTTCACTCTAGCCCATCACCCAGAGAACCATATCTGACACGACTCTAAGCATAGCAGGCATAGCAAGGTAGGAACAACACATACACATGGCTCAATCAACTCCTACACATGCTAGTGGGTTTCATCTAGTTACTGTGGCAATGACAGGTCATGCAGAGGAAATGGGTTCAACTACCGTAGCACACAGCAGTTTGAATCGCGTTGTCTTAATGCAGTAAAAGAGAGCAGAGGCGAGAACATGGGTTTGTATCGATATGATCAAATGGTTGGTTGCTTGCCTTGCGGGTACGTGGACTGGTATTTCTCTTCGTTAGGGTATTCGCGATACTCCTCGGGGGCAGAACCTACCGCAGAGAGCACCGATACACAATCATCACCAAACAATATGCAACAATATGATGCATGCATGAGTCATGGCAAAATGAGTGTATTGGGCTAATGCAACTAAGACTAGATGGGTTTGAACCATTTTGAACCAAAGATTCAAGTTTCAAACTCATAAGTGGCCCTTTTAAGTGATTTATCTTGTTCTGCACTAAACAGCAGGTTAACTTGTTTAAACATGCATGAAACCAGTACAAATGGATAGATTGGATTTTTCTGTTCATTTTTCATATATAACACTTTGCATTTGGAGCTATAGATTAATTTCTATGATTTTTTGAAGTTTGTGGTATTTTCTGGAATTTAATGTGTAAAAATAATTCCAGTAAATAAATTACTACTTCAGCATTACGTCAGGGTGACGACAGTGGTCAATGGAGCTGGTCCAGGTCAAACTGACCAGTGGGTCCCGTGTGTCAGTAGTTATTTAAACTAACTAAATTTAGTTAGTGCTAATCTAAGTTAATTAGCAGAGCGGGCCCCACTTGTCATAGACTCAGGGGGGAGTCAACCTGGGCCCACCTAGTCAAGGATCAACGGGTCAAAACCTGCCGGAGTTTAGCCGCCTGCGAGGCCAGACGCGGTGGTGGAAGTGCATTTTCGTGCTCCGGTGACCAAATGGACGGCGGAGAGCATCCACGGGACGCGGGGAGCGAGCCGCGTCGTTTGGTGGCGGTGGTGGAGCTCGGGGTGGACGGGAACATCGCCGGCGACGACCTTGGCGATTGCCGGAGTTCGGGCGAGGTCGAACCCGAGGCTACGGGGCACGGCGAGGCGCGTGGAGTGGTGCGTTGGGCTCCTTGGAGTGCGGTGAGTGCGGTGGTGTGCTCGGAGTCGAGCCAACGTGGCTGTGGCCACGACGGCGACGTGCGGTGGCGGCCGCGAGTGCGGCCGAGCTCGGTGCAGTCGGTGCAGAGCTCGAGAGCGAGAACGAGAGGGATGGAAAGGTAGCTGGGCTCACGGCGAGTACGTCGGAGCGGTCGGCGAGGCCGGGGACGAGCTGGTGCGGCGGCGACGGTGAAGGGGATCTCCGGCGGTGGCGGAGTCGGGTGAGGTTGTTGCGGAGGCTGCGGGGCAAGCGAGCGCTCGGGGCTCGGCTTGCTCGAAGGAGAGAAGGGCGGCGGAGCTTCTGGACACGGTGGCGCGGCGCGGGGACGATGGGGAGCGCGGCTACGTTGGCGGTGCGGCGGCGTCGGCCATGGTGAGGAGAGGCGAGGGAGAGAGGCAGGGGGAGGTGAGAGATGTCCAGGCGGTCGAGGGGGCGACGTGGAGCCTGCCCAGGTGCTCAGGGGCGCAGGCGGCAAGCAGCTGACGCCGTGGCGAGCTCACGCTCGCCGGCGTCACCTCTGTGCCTGCCTGGCGAGGACGAAGCAGCTGGCTGGCATGGGCCAGCACAGTGCTGGGCCGGCCAGGTGGGCTGCCAGGTGGGCTGCGGCCAGGTAGGATCCTCTCTCTCTCTCTTTTAATTTTCGTTTTCTATTTTTCTGTAAATGTGCGGCTTTATTAAAAATACTTAGGCATTTTTAAAAATCCTGAAAATAATCGTAGGCTCTGTTTAGATTATTTTCAACAGCCCACACTTATTTTCAGAATTATTTGGGCATTTAAAATATTTTATAGCATTTAAATGTCCAAATTAAAATATTTATGATTTAATTCAGAGACCTTAGGATGACCTAGAAAATTTTGCACCACTTTTGGCAGAGGTCCGGAACCAAGAAAAAAAATGATGGACATTTTAGAAGGGTATTTTAGGTTCATTGAAAATATTTTTAGTAAACCCTAGTGGGTTTCAGAGGGGGCTGGGGGTTCTGTCATCCCTATTTAAAGTTTCTGAGAATAAAATAAACATGATGCAACACTCTAATGCATGAGCTAACTAGGGTGTGACACGTCGCCGCTCCTTGCAACACCCGCCCGCGCCCCGCTGCCGGTCATCGCACCCCGCCCCGCCCGCGCTTGTTCCATCACGGCCGCATGGCCAAACTGCCCAGTGCGGGCTAGCTAGATAGCTAGCAAGTTCGCGGGCGGGCTAGCTTACTTGCTAGCTAGCTAGCATGCTCGTCCTCGCCGCGCACGCCCAGCCCCATGCGCCCGCGCAAGCCCGCCCGCTTCGTCGCCGCGCCTCGCCACCAGCGCCCATGCCTAGCCGCAGCATCGCTGCCACGCGCATAGCAGCAGCGATCGCTGCTCGCTCGCGCACCAGCCGCCCTTCGTCGCTGCGCCTCACCGTCTGCGCGCTTCGCCCTTACGCCGGCAGCCGTCGCCGTTCGCCTGCGCGCCGCGCGCCAGCCCGCCCGCTTCATCGCCGCCGCCTTTGAGGCCCGCAGCCGCCACGCAGCAGACGTCGTCGTCGTTCGCTCAGCGTGCCCGCGCGCTAGCCCGCCCGCTTCGTCGCCGCGCCTCGCCAACCTTGCATCCCCACCGGCCGCGCCCTTCGTCCGCGCTAGCAGCTGTCGCCCGCTTCGCCTCGCGCCCGCCCATGTCCGCCGGCAGCTGCTGCACCCGGCTCGTGCGCGCCCGCTGCTCAACAGGCCGCTCGCGTGCCGCTGCTCACCACCCTGCCGCAGCCCCGTGTGCTCGCCGTCTTCCTGTCGCGGCTGCTGTGGTGGCGGGAGGCTGACGCTGATTGGCTCGCCGGCGGGGAGGCGGGGAGGCCGTGCCCATGCCCTGCTCCGGCGGCCGTCGACGCGATGTACAAAAAATAGTGGAAATGGAGGAGAGAGAAGGGATGGGTTGGTGGGTCCCTCAAGTTTCAATCACAGGTGGGCCAGACTCATGTGTAGACGGACACATGGGACATCAGGGACGCAGAAAAACGTCCGGCTCGTGTCCGCTTTGGACCCAAAGTGAGACCAACTTTGGTCCAGAGATGGGGTGAAACGGACACGAAACAGACAAAAAGGTAAAATGGGATCTGCCGCTGGGCCGTCTGGTATGTCCGTTTTACTCCAAACGGACGCACCCGGAAAGAATGGGGTTGCGCGGTGGAGTTGGCCTAAGGCCAACTCCAATACGGCGAGCCATTTTCTTCGCCCGCGTCCGTTTTTGTCCGCGTGGATGGAAAACACGGCCGAACGCGGTGATGCAAATGGATGGATGCCTTTTTTTGCCTACCGCCACCCATTTCTGCCCAAATTTGGAACAGCTTTGATCGGTGCGGACGCCGGCGACACCCTCCCTTGTCCTCCCCTGGCCCGCCCATCGGTGGCACATTTGTCCCATTTCACCCCTCTCTTCCAAAACCCTCCTGCCCTCGCGCTATGGTCGATGCGCCCAACCCCGCCAACACCTCCTTCCCGGCCTCCACGGCCAACGGCATGGCCACCTGGGTCGTGCAGCCAAAAAATCCACCGAAGAGGGTGCAAATGCCCGAGAAGACAGCGAAGAGGGTGTGAATGCCAAAGGAAGGTCGTAGCGGACAAAAAAGACGTCGCCGCCACCCTAGCTATAGGTGCACAGCACTAGACCGCGATTGCGGAGAATGATGACATCGTCACCAAGGCCACACAGCAGGTCCTCCTCATGGTAGGGTTCCGTGGCGACCAGGCCCTTCTCGCTGCCTCCACTGCTAAGGCCACAACCATCACAGGATCATCGATTGTCTGCCCGCCATGTCCGGAGTTGTCGTGCACTTTGATAACACCACCGACGTACGGGTTCCTTCCGCAACACGACTGTCGGTGTCAAAACCGACGGATCTCGGGTAGGGGGTCCCGGACTGTGCGTCTAGGATCGATGGTAACAGGAGACGGGGGACACGATGTTTACCCAGGTTCGGGCCCTCTCTATGGAGGTAATACCCTACTTCCTGCTTGATTGATCTTGATGAATATGCGTATTACAAGAGTTGATCTACCACAAGATCGTAATGGCTAAACTCTAGAAGTCTAGCCTGTATGACTATGATAATGAGTATATCCTTTCCGGACTACCCCCTCCGGTTTATATAGGCACCGGGGGGGATCTAGGGTTTACATAGGGTCGGTTACATAAGAAGGAATCTTCATAATCGGTCACCAAGCTTGCCTTCCACACCAAGGAGAGTCCAATTCGAACACGGGTACAGTCTTCGGACTTCATGTCTTCACAGCCCATCAGTCCGGCCCATGGATAACAGGCCGGACACCCGAGGACCCCTTAGTCCAGGACTCCCTCCGTAGCCCCTGAACCTGGCTTCAATGACGAGGAGTCCGGCGCGCAGATTGTCTTCGGCATTGCAAGGCGGGTTCCCCCTTCCGAACTCCAAGATGGTCTTCGAATGCGATGATAGAATCCGGACCTGTCACACACACCATACACAACCGCAGAGAGAATATATTTTTACACGAGTTCTATCCGCTGACAACTTTTTGCAGCACGACATTACATCTAACTGGCCATAATTCCAAACCGCTTTCATGTTCGACGCCCCACGTCCCGAGACGCGGTTGCCATTGGCACGTCTTGTCAAAGCAGAGATCGTGTCCCCTTATCGCGGGATTCTCATCAATGCAGGCATGGGCAACCCAAACCATGTTGTTTATATAGCCCTTGGGAATAGGTGAATCTTAAGGCGAGTGAGGAGGCGTTTAATATTCGCTGACTTTATAAGGGGATAAGGATTCCCTCTTCCTCTCTCACGCCCTCTCTGTCTCCGCCTTTCCAATCTCGAGCTCCTGCGCCCAAGTTCTCATCTCCTTTCCACTCAAGCGACCATGTCCGGATCCGGAGGTCAGGGCAAGTGGATGGTCTCCTCCGTCAAGGAGGAGGACATTCGAGCTTGAGCGGGACGGATATTTGGCGAAGGAGATCACTCATCGCCGGACCGAGGGACAAGTCGCCCCACGCCAAGCCCACCGAGAGGGTAGTGTTCATCCCCCATTTCTTCCGCGGGCTAGAGTTTCCACTCCACCCTTTCGTCCGCGGGCTGATGTATTATTACGGGATAGATTTCCATGATCTTTGCCCGAATTCCTTCCTCAACATCTCGACATTTATCGTCATGTGTGAGGCCTTCCTCCGCATCCAACCCCACTTCAGGCTGTGGCTTAAAGTCTTCAACGTGAAGCCGAAGGTGGTGGATGGCCAGCACGTGGAGTGCGGAGGAGCCATGGTGAGCAAGTTGTCCAACGTCTCCTGGCCCAAAGGTACTTTTGTGGACACGGTAAAGGAGTGGCAGAAGCAGTGGTTCTACATCACAGAACCTCACGGCACCACCTGGGCTGCAGCTGCCGAATTTCGCTCCGGCGCTCCTATGCGACTCACCTCCTGGGTCGAGAAGAGTCCGGACTGGTGTTCACCTGACGAGCTGATAGCATTGCAGACGCGCATTCAAAGCATGGTAACCAAGAACGTCAAGCTTGTTGATGTGATCCAGGTGATGCTAGTTCGCCGGATCCTTCCGTGCCAGTGCCGAAGCCGCCCTCTGTGGGAGTTCAATCCGAAGAAGCACTAGACCCTGGTGAGGCTCTTCGAGACTACACACGAAGGTGCATGGAGGTTGTTCTTTAAGGGCAACGAGAAACCGACGGCCATAGATTCAGATCGCGGGCACAACGCTAAACACCTCGCTAGCGAGGTATGTCATTTTTAATGCATTCTCCACTTGTTTGTTTCAAAGATGACGCCTGAGCTTTTATTGTTGCTTTTTCAGGACTAGATGGAGAGGGCGAAGCGGATCCAGTGTCCGGCTCCGCTGCCTGAAGAACCGGTCATCCCGCGTCTAGCAAAGATGCTGGTGTCGGCGCCATATAAGGCGCCGGAGAAGAAGGCCAAGGGGGCCAAGAGTGGCCCCCGTCGCAAGGGCACTTCGAACGTGACGTCCGAAGACGACAAAGCTCATTCCTATGTCCCCGAGGACAATGACGAGGAAGAGGAGGAGGAGGAGGAGGAGGAGGAAAACAACCCTCCGCTGAGGAGAGGAGGAAGAAGAGGGCGGGTTCGGCGCATCTGGAGGCGGAAACGCCCAAGAAGGGGAAGGGCGTCCCTGCTGTCAATACCGCGTGGGACGTTGACAGCAGTCCGGAACAACACCCCCGCACTAAGCCCCAGGCCGCATCGTAAGTGACATGGCTCGCTCATGCGCACATTCGGCCCTTTCTCTTCATTATTTTGACATAGCTAACTGTACTATTGCAGTCCGGCCCGTGACCTTGTCCAACGATCCTCATCTGGAGGTTCGTTGGCTCCGTCGGAGATGGCGAGCATGTCGCCACCGCCTGCTTATTCCCCCGGGGCCAGGGACGACACCGAAGTGTTGTCCCGGAGGATCGCTCCAAACCGGGGAGGAGCCCAGGACGCTGTCCGAGAGGCGCCACAAGGCAAGGCCTCCACTGCCGGACACATGGGGGAGCCGATCCCCATGGAGACTGGCGAAGAGGGCCGCATCCACTTCGGCCCTCATCCAAATACGATTCCAGAGACTCATATGGCTCTGGAGTCGGGCGAGGAGCCACCTTTGAAGGAGGGGGGGGGGGGGGTGCACCGCTTCCACCGGTGGCCCCTGTCCATCCAGGGGCGCCGGATAACCTAATGGAGGCGCTAAGAGGCGCCTACGTTGTGGACAAGCATCGTGTCCTTCTGAGTGCGGTGATCGAGAAGGTTCAGTCCGCCAAGAGTGGACTGAACGAAGCCTGCAGCAACCTATTGACAGGTTTCGAGGTAAGTGACGTAGAAAGAGAAAAGCCCCCTGTAGACAGTAGCCCCTGAGACACTGTCCGGTGTTCGGCGAGAAGAACCGGACAGAGGATCAATCCTTTGTTATAGGAGACTAACTTAATATGTATCAATAAGCAGGCGTCACTGTTGGCCGCAACCTCGCATGCTGCCGAAGTCTCTGAACTGAAGCAGAGGCTGGAGCGGACCGAGAACGAGCTCGGCGAGGTTAAAATTCGGCTCCAGGAGAAGCAAGGTGAATGACGACTTGCTATGTGTTCGGAAAGAATAAGCGCTGTATATTGACCGCGGTGTCGTAATATGTGCAGGAGCCGCGACTGAGGTCGAGGCCCTGAGGAAGGCCCTGGGCGAGGCCGAGGAGAAGGCTGTCCAGCAGCAAGCCGCCCGTAAGAAGCTCAAGGCTCGGGTCAAAGAAGTCCAGTAGGAGCTCCAGGATGCGGTGAAAAATGCGAGGCCTTGGAGCATGATGCGTCGGCTCAAGGGGCTGAACTCGCCAAGGCTTGTCAGAGCGCGGAGACCGCACCGAATGAGGCCCAGGCCGCCCTCCAGGAGATCCAGGAGGCCAACAAGATCACGGCAGTTAAGGTATTTAAGATGCAAAGCAAGTATGCGGAGAAGCAGTACCTTTTACTAACCCGGGTTCGGAGTTCCCCAGGGGCTTTTGCGGATTTGCCACACAGTGTATCAGACGCCGCGGAGTTCTATCAAGCCGAAGGAGGCGGTTCTATGGAGAAGCTATTCTGGTCGCAGTATGCGGCGCCAGACCATCCCGTGTCTTTCACCGATCAGCTGAAACAGCTGGTGGAGCTGCATAGGGTGGCAGAACTAGCCATTAAGGATTTGATAATCCGGCTATGGCCAGCCGAAGCTATGCCAGGCAGCTACTTCGGACTCGTGAGGCGGATGGTGAATGCTTGTCCTTGGCTGGACGTCGTCAAGCGCTCGGCCTGCATTGAAGGTGCGCGCATGGCCTTCGCCCGTTGCAAGATGTGGTGGGCGAAAATGGACGCCGTCGAGGTGACCAGAGGGCCACCGGAGGGCAAGGAGCACCGCACACCCGAACGGTATTTTGCGGATGTCCTGGAGGGGTCTCGCCTTGCGGCAGCACAATGTTCGCACGACATTGTATTTGAATAAATGTATTCATGTTGCCTTTGCCTTGTATTATGAAAACAAAGCATGTTTTGTAGTGTAATTTTGTTATGCTTTTAATTGTTTCCTCCTGTGCGGCTGTGTTGTATGTAATCTGAGGGTTGGCCAGTCGTCGGCTTCTGCCCTCACGTAGGTAGTACGGAGGTGTTCGGGATGGAATCTAAACAATCTTGATCTAATTATATGGTCCTTGAAGGAGTTGTTTAGCGCAATGAACAAGGCAATCAGACTATGCGGCTTAAATGCCCTCACTTAGCCATAGGAGTTTTATAATAAAGCATGGGCGCAACCCCTGGTTCGAACCAGAGTGCTGTCAGCATCTGATCTGGAAGTGCCGATCTTTCGCATAATGCGGGAAAAATCTCCAACGGTTTGTAACCCTCGAACAGCTGACTGGCTCTCGCCGTATCATGACAGTCAGTTTTTGGCTTTCTCTACTGAGGCGCTCATCTGGTCAAGGCCAGGGCACAATCGCAGTAGTTCTCCCTTTACTACCCTAGCCGATTTAGCGGAACGTAGGGTAGCAAGCACAGGAGCCGGGCAACCCAACTATTGACCAAAGACATGATTCAGAGCCAATGCATATAATGCTAAATTCGGGGTGCCGAACTTCTCTATAAGAAGTGTTCAGACTTTGTTGTCGTGTTATGGGGAGATGAGGAGCCCGTGGCAAATATGA
This sequence comes from Aegilops bicornis, assembly GCA_021605145.1. NCBI lineage: Eukaryota > Viridiplantae > Streptophyta > Magnoliopsida > Poales > Poaceae > Aegilops > Aegilops bicornis. The sequence goes on along the minus strand of CM038671.1, from coordinate 830,479,149 downwards.
AACATACCAGAGTGTACGGTTGCTAGGAAATAAGTAATTGAAAGGAAAACAGAAGGAGAACAGAGATGGTATCTGGGGCCCTTGAACTTGGACCATGAACTGTTTCCATTATAGTTGGATTAATGCGTCAAAGCGCATCAGTACAAAGTAATGCCATAAGCAACCGGCTATTTGACATGCCACAACTAAAGGCGAGCTGCGCGTGGGTCCTGAAAACAGATAGAGTAATCGTTGGATTGGCCTCTAGGGCTGCCCCTGTACGTCTGTGCTCCATGTTGATCCGGTGTTTTTGTCCTTTGACAGGACCATAAATCGGGCCGTCAAAAGAGGCCCGCATAAGAGAAACCTGCGAAAAGGGAAATAGTAAAGTTGTATGTGTGTCCGGGATCGGTCGAGCCGAACTATAGATCCCGGGCTGGCTTGTGCCTCCGTCGATGTCCATGGAGTTTTGAGTGCGTAATTATGTACGCGTGGTACGAATGCCACTACTTCACCGGGATTAGGACGGAGGCCGAATTGCTAATCGAGCTCTTGACGAGCTGCGTTGTCCTGCTGCAGTGTAGTCCGGAACCTCTTAATGATGTCCAAGGGCTCGGCAGCCGTACTACGGTGCTGCTTGAGAAGGCCGCTCTGTACCTCTGCTGCTAGGGCCGCGGTGTGCTCCCCTGTTCGGAGGGAGCATTCAGTATTGCCATTAACTGTTATGACGCCGCGTGTACCGAGCATCTTGAGCTTGAGATAAGCATAGTGTGGCACTGCATTGAATCTAGCAAACGCGGTTCGTCAGAGCAGTGCGTGGTAGCCGCTGCGGAAGGGGACGATGTCGAAGATTAACTCTTCGCTTCGGAAGTTGTCCGAAGAACCGAAGACCACCTGCAGCGTGATTGAGCCCATACAGCGGGTCTCTACGCCTGGTATGACTCCTTTAAAGGTAGTCTTTATTGGTTTGATTCGTGAGGGGTTAATGCCCATCTTCCGCACTGTGTCCTGATAAAGTAGGTTGAGGCTGCTACCACCGGCCCATCGGGACTCGTGTTAGGTGAAACCCGTCGATAATTGGGTCGAGGACTAGTGCGGCTGAACCGCCATGGCGGATACTAGTTGGGTGATCTCGACGATCGAAGGTGATCGAACAGCGACCATGGATTGAATTTTGGGGTTGGCTCTACCGGCGTACAGACGTCCCTAAGTGCTCGCTTGCGCTCCCTTTTGGGGATGTGTGTAGCATATATCATGTTCACCGTTTTGAATTGAGGGGGAAATTTCTTCTGCCCCCCAGTGTTCGGCTGCCGTGGCTCTTCATCCTCGTCCTCACTTTGTGACCCCCTTTCTTTGTTTTCGGCATTTAACTTGCCAGCCTGTTTGAAAACCCAACAGTCTCTGTTGGTTTGATTGGCTTGTTTGTCTGGGGTGCCGTGTATCTGGCACGGATGGGCGAGTATGCGGTCCAGGCTGGAAGGTCCTTCATTGTTTCTTTTGTAGGGCTTCTTCCGTTGGCCGGACTTGGAGCCACCGAATCCGGCGTTAACTGTGGTGTCATCGGTGTTGTCGCCATTGCTTCGGTGTTTGTGTCTATTGCGCCGGAGCTTGCCGGTGCTGTTCTTGGCCTCGGTGAGGCCTACCTCGCTGGCTGTATTTTTGCTTCGAGCCATCCAGTTGTCCTCACCCGCGCAAAAACGGGTCATGAGTGCCGTAAGGGCTGCCATAGACGTCGGCTTTTCTTGGCCGAGGTGGAGCGCTAGCCATTCGTCACGGATGCTATGTTTGAAGGCCGCTAGGGCTTCGGCATCCGGACAGTCAACGATCTGCTTCTTTTTGGTTAGGAACCTAGTCCAGAATTTTCTGGCGGACTCTCCAGGTTGTTGGACTATGTGACTTAAGTCATCCGAGTCAGGTGGCCGGACATAAGTGCCTTGGAAGTTGTCAAGAAAAGCTTCCTCCAAGTCCTCGCAGCTGCCAATGGAATTTTCAAACAGGCTGTTTAGCCAGTGTCGAGCTAGTCCTTTGAGTTTTAATGGGAGGTACTTGATAGCGTGGAGGTCATCTCTTCGGGCCATGTGGATGTGGAGAATAAAATCTTCGATCCACACTGCGGGATTGGTTGTTCCGTCGTATGATTCCATATTGACGGGCTTGAACCCCTCGGGGAATTCGTGATCCAGCACCTCATCTGTGAAGCAGAGAGGGTGTGCGGCGCCTCTATAGTGGGCCGCATCACAGCGCACCTCGGATGAAGTCTGTCTGCGATTATCGGCCCGGGTATGATTAAGTTTGTCGCATCCGATTAGGTAGCTGTCATCCCGAGTAGGGAAGCGTCCTCGCGATCTGTAAATTGATCTGGTGTGTCCTGCTCTACTGACCAGGTCCTGCCGGTGGTCGTATGTATGGTCCCGAGCTGGTCTGTCCCTGTGTTTACGAGGTGGTGGGGCGGGCTGTTGTTCGGCCTGAGTTGTCGTTTTATCCCGACCGCGGGGTGGTCGGTCCGCCGCACTGTCCCGATCTCGTGGTGGTCGTTCCGCATTACGCGAGGGATCTGGTGCCTCCTCATCGAACTGAGGTAGCAATCCGCGCTTTGGGTAACTCTTCATTGGGCGCTTGAGGTCGTATTCTTGGGCTGCCAGGACATCGGTCCACCTATCAATGAGTAGGTCTTCATCGGCTTGTAGGTGCTGCTGCTTTTTCTTTAGGCTTCTTGCAGTAGCTATGAGCTGGCGCTTAAAGCACTCCTGCTCGAGGGGTGCCTCAGGCACGATGAAGTCCTCATTGCCGAGGCTCTCGTCATCCTCGGAGGGTGGACGGTAACTATCATCCTCCAGGTCACTGGGCCTGGCCTGTTTATCAGGGTTAACCTGCTCGTTGTCTTGTTTCTCTTGTTCGAATGTTGCTCCAGCAGGGTCTTCATTGTTTTCGACGTTGTCAGGAGTACTATTTTCTCCGGCGCCGGTGTTGGTGTCTTTTGAGCTACGTGACTTAGAGCAGCGTTTAGGGTGCCGGTGCCTGGACTGCGTCTCAGAGGGTTTATTCGCATTTGTCTCTTCTTTGTCATCGATGTCAGATCCTTTAGGTGTATCAACCATGTACACGTCATACGAAGAGGTGGCCGTACAACGCCCAGTGAATGGCGGGTCTTGGCCTTGCTCCTTGTCGGCGTCGGCGTCCATACCGTCGATGTCTTCGGAGCCATAATCGAGCTCGTCGGTAGCTATGAAGTGGGTGGCGGGTGGGAAGCAAAATTCTCCGTCATCAGCCCCTAGATCAAACCGGACATAGTTCGGCTGTGAGTCCTTCTCCAAGGAGAAATTCTTTAAAGAGTTCAGCACATCGCCCAAAGGTGAGTGCTGGAAGATGTCTGCGGTGCTAAATTCGAAAATCGATAACCGATCCAGCTCGGTGTCTGCAGGCGTACCCGGTCAGGAACTTATAGCCGGAGACGAGTCCGGAGTTCCATTGACGCAAATATTGCGGGGTGCCGAGTCCGTGTGCAGATCTAACACCGCGAACTCTGTGGCCTTGGATGGCATGATCTGCTTCGGTTCTAAGGCCGTTGCAGCAACATG